>JAQPPZ010000375.1:1242254-2484508 GCA_028583015.1 Wollemia nobilis | reverse complement strand
CACCTTATTGCTCCTATTAATTTCTCTAGAATGTTTAATAAAACTTGATATCAAACTTGCAATATAATGATGAATGTTTCTCACCTTCTTACTTATGATTTGCAAGGGCTGATTTCCTTGTTTCTCTTCACCTTGCTTGTCAACATTTTCCTCCTTGTAGAAGGATTGTTTTCCTTTTCTCTCTTCAACTAAATGTTGGATGGATACGTGCTCTACTCTTCACACTTCAACTTGGTTGATATATGCATTTTTTTGGGCTTGAACTCTCTCTTTAAAAATAATATTTTGTTGGTACATAGTCATCTATCACTTGTTGGTTTCTACGTATCTTTAAAATAGTAGCCTTTCATATCTTCAATGTCTTTGATACAACCTTAGGCTCTCCTCCTTTTTTTATGTACATAGGAGCCTTATTTTCTTGGTGCATTCTAATATGTGAGTTCTAAATGGCACTTATCCTCTTCAACTTCTTGAAAATATTTATACTTTCACCTCCCTATAGCGCTTATGACATGTGGCACTTGTCCTTTAAAAATGTTTGTTCAGCTCATCCTTTCAATGCTTGTGACAAGTGGCACTTGTATTCTTACTCCTTGGTGGTTTATGACTATTATAGATGCTCTTACATTCTACTTCCATGTTGGGTAATCCTTTGTCTTATCTTGGCTTGGAGGAGTGTTAATTTATGATTTTGGGTGCTCCTTTTTATTATCCTTGCTTGGAATATGTTAAATTATAATTTTTGTTGCTCCAAAATCCTTTTGCAATGTGGAACTCTTCTCCTTGAGTGCTTAGAACAACTCCTCTACATGGCCAATGATTCCTATCTTCCTTTGAATTTTCTAGCACTCTCTAATGCTCTATTCCTATGAATTTTCTTGTTGTAAATATTTTATCTTTGGTAGAATTTTTGTGCTATCTTCAATGGTGCTCTTGGATGTGGAAAACCTATTATTTTTAGCTTGATTCAACGATGATGGTGTCTCCTTTGTTGGTGATAATTTATTTGCAATATTTTTTTATTGGTAAAAAGAGGTTTTGAAAGGATCCCATAACCTTTTATATGAGAAAGAATATTACAAGAATCTCCAAGGAGACAAAAAGACACATGAACAACAATATTGTTTAGGAAGCCCAGGAGAATCCAACTAACACCCTACAGAAGCTAGTGCAAAATATCAAAACCATCCCAGAAATCCCACATAGGGGCAGGATCTGGACACCAAAAAAGGGCCCACATAAGGGTAGGACCTGAAAACAAAAAGGGCCCATATAGGGGCAAAAACATCAAACAAAAAAGTTCCACATAGGAGCAGAGACAACAAAACCCACAAAAGGAGGAAATCCCCACGACCGAGAGACATCCAACATCTCTGATTAAGCATTTTCTCCCTAACCATTTCTCGTAGAGCCCTCTCTCACCAAAATTTTGAATTCTTCAAGGACCTCATATTGATCCTTGTATTCCTCTAGAAGGTATTCCACCTGAACCAGGAGGGAAGGATGGTCCTAGCCACCCGATCAAGGGCTTTAAGAAGATATTGTATTTCTTGGATGTGCTCGTAATTAGAAATATTCACATAATTTGTCACTCGATAGGATAGCATAGGAGCTTTAGTAGAGGTCCCCTATTTGGGGATTGTTCTTCTCATCGACATATTCTTCTTTTTCTGGAAGGATAAAAAGTCATCTGAAACATCATCGATAACAAGAGGGGCCTTTCACTTTCTACACCCCACCTCAACCCGAAGGGGGTAACACTACGGCTCATATTTCTAGGAGATAGGAGTGTCATATACTATGGTCGTAGATCCTAGAATGCAATTGGGAGGAGGGGTTACCAAGACATCTCCCCCAACCTCTATCTTGAGGTTAATAGAACCCACAACAATGAGAGTGGGCCCAGTAGACCTAGCTACCCTACGATTTTGCTCTATGACCATGAAATTAAATAATATAAGGTGGAGACCTTGATGGAGGGGGAATGAGGATATTCCCCTCTTCATGTTCAAGATGGATCTTTCTACTAACAAAAATATGTACTCGAGGATGTTGATTGTCTTCTTCAATCAAATATGGTTCAGAAACACGAGATGAAAACTATGGAGAATAGTGTTCAAGATATCAAGAGTGAAGTACTACATCACCATAAACATAATCATGTCCTATGGATTCATAAATGTTTCCCTCACTATGCCATCTTTCTCCTTTCCAAGGGACTCTCCTTTCTCCTTGAACAGAGCCAATTCTCCTTGGAAGGAATGCTTTTCTTGATTGATTATTTTTCCATCATTGGGAAGGCCTAAATATTTTATTTGCAATATGACTTTAGCTTCACCTTTGTATTTTCCACTTATCTTATCTCTTTTTGTATGTCTAATTTTGAGCTTTATATGGGTGGAAATTTTTATGGCTATAACACTTCTTTGGGAGTATTTTGATACCTAGATAATCTATAATTTCAACCTCTTGAATGCACCTTCTATTGCTTTTTGAAGGCTCTTTTCATAAGGTTTTTTAGAGTGCCCTTTTTGAGGAATACTTAACACTTCCTCTTACTTTGTAAAACCTACCCTTTTTCTACACTCATGGAGTCCTTTGGATTATTCACAAATGTATACTATGATTTCCCCCTTGTGCTTGAAAATATATCCTTTACCTTGCTCAAAATATGGGCTTCAATGGGATGTATTGTCTCTTTGTTTTTGTTGTCCAAGAGTATCTTCAAAAATTGTTTAGCTCTTGTACAAATCTTCCCATAAAACCTCTTAGAATTACTTCTTCATTTTGAGCTTTTTTCTTATTGGAGTGTGTTGATTTGCTTCTCCAATTTTAGAGGTAATATCACTCCTTCTGGTACCTAGGTGTTGTAGGTGAGTTGGATAGGAGAGGGTAATCCTTCAAGGGAGGTCCCAGGTTTGAATCTCCACCCTACCAAAAAGTTGAATTGGGTACCCAAAATCCAATTGATAATTTTGGTGCGGGCAGGGCCAAGCGTGACTCTTGGGTGACTTTGACGGTGTAGAACCCCCTGGTCATGGTCTCTTAGACCAAGGTGGCCTTGCAAGGGGTTTTTTTCTTAAAAAAATCACTCCTTTTGGTGGTTGTTCCTTACCATTAAATTTTACCTTCAAATCCTTCAACCGAGCTCTATAGAATGCTCTTGTAAAATTTGGTTTCGATGACTGGTTTGGCTGAACTAGAATATTATCTTTAACTATTGACAATATTTTCTTTCTTGGCTATTCTTTAAATTATTATTCCAAGCTACTCAATGTAATATTTTTCATTCTTTCTGATGCAAATATAGTCTTCCTAACTCCTATTTTCTTTCATGTGTAGGTTTTCTCCTTGTAAATTATTACTTCTACACTATTTTGAAGACTTGGAATGGAAACTATTCTATGCAACTTTTGATCCTTTGAATTAATAAACCTTAATATAAAAACAAATATGGAAGCTCAACTCATGAAAATTTTGCACCTTATTGTTTCATACCTTTTTCTCTCATAGATGATGGAGATAGTGGTGATTCAAGTCACCTCAATGGCTACATTTTGTGGATGATTTTGTAGCTCTTCTATGTTGTCCAAAAATAGCTCTTTGCTCACCTTTATGTAGTTTCAATACCTTATAAAATTTCTAATCTAAAATCTGATTTTGTGGCTTCAAAAGTTCTTCAGAATGTGCTTCTGGAATATGATTTTTAGCAGTCACTAATGCTGCCCATATTTTATGAAATTTTTAGCACTAAACAATATTCGCTATTGCTTTTAATTTCTTTGATTTGCTGACTCTTTAGCTGTCCATGAATTTTGTATTTTGTAACTCTAAGTGTTGTTAATATGCTACCCTTTTCTTTGTATTCAAATCTGAAACTTTTCTAGATTGTAAGGTAGTCAATACCATCACTGAAATGTTGTCCTTGAATCACAAAAAAATGGTAGGATTCTCCCCAAATTTTAGCTAATATGTTGCTCACAAACCTCCTTCAAGAATGGCCCCAAAATCTTGCATATTTGGTGGTTCTTATATCTCTTTTCACTTGTCAAATTTTTATTTCAAAGTAGATCTCTTCCTCAAAAAATCTATCAATATTGAGATCTATTCAATACTACCTTTTTGATTTGACAATCTTCTTGCCAAAATTTCTCCTTTGGGCTTGTTGTCAGATGGCGATGATTGTCCCAATTTCTTAGTTTCTTCTTTGGTAGTAATTTTTTCAATGAGTCCTTCTATGAAGTCCTTCAATGAGTTACACTAAGCCTTCTTCGTGTTTCTCCATGAGACCTCTCCAAGGTTATCTATATTGCAGCTTCTAAATCTTCAATGAGACTTTCATTAGCCTCTTCAATCTTCAACTATGGAAATGAGGTCTTCTTCTAGAATTTCTTGAATCTACTGCTACTAAAATTTGCAATAGAACATTTTTTTAGTTCTTTTTTAATGCTCAATATTCCACAATGAAATTTCTTCAATAGGGTATTCAATGGACCTCTTATTCAATATAGTTTTCAATGAATCTCTTATTTAATAGGGCCTTAAATGGACCTCTTCTTAAATAGGGCCTTCAATGGACCTCTTAATAAATCAAAAGTTTTCATTCTCTAACGGATATCGCCAATATCTAATATTTTACTAGGACTCTTCTCCTACAGTCTCTTTGATCTTTAATTGGGTTTATTCAATGGGGTCTTCTTTCTAGGACCTCCTTTCTTCAATGGGGTCTTATTTCTAGGATCTCCTTCCTAGATTTGCAATCTTCAATGTGGCTTCCTTGGCCACTAGATCTCTCCTCGATATTTAAACTAGGAGCCTTCAATCTACAAATATTTCAATGGTACATTTCTCCTTAGGCCTCCAAATTTTCAATCCATATTTTTTTGCAACAAAGAATGCATCCCTACACGAGGAAAGTAACTTCAAATTTCAATAAATGAAGATGAAGTTCTTCTTTATCTATTGTAGGAAGTTTTCCACCTTATGAGAGTTAATTTTATACAACAAGAAAAATGTAGATGATAGTAACCAAATTATTCTCATGAAAACTTATTTCCTCTCTTGCAATAAAATACTAGAGATAATAAAAATTTCTATGAATCTATGAGAAATAAACTTCACTAGTTTTATTGCCAATCTAGTGGAACAATGATGAGTTCTAGTACTCACAAGCATTACAACTCTTGTTGAAAAACTCTAGCTAAATCTATCTTGTGGATTTTTCTAATTTCTATTCTTCTACCTAGAACTACTTCTATCAAAAAATCTATTGTGATGGTATTTGCAGGCAACGGTGCATTAATACTAATCCGGTTTACAAATACTCAACAATAGTACTTGCGGATTTCCTTTGATCCACCATAGCTCTAATACCACTATTAGCTTTTGGAACCTTAAACATAAACAAAATGTATTCACAAGTATAGAAATAAATATTCAATAATACAACTATGATAATAGCAAAAAACCATGTATGAAAATATGATAGAAGACTTGATACAATGCTCTAGAAATGCTCATATAGAAAGCTCACAAAAATTACAATGCTCCTCTCATGGATTTTGTAACTCCTCCATGATAGAAAAATGAAGCTACATTGTGTCTACTACTACTCACACCTTTGCACTACTTTAGCATTCTGTCACAATCACTCACAATGAGGCTTTTATATAGAAATATAGGTTACTTGCCTCTCACTCAACCCTAAGACTCATGTACATGTGGACTACATGCACATTTACATCATTGCACATTCTAACACTTGTGCATTTATTATATTACACTAATAAATCAATAATTCCTAATATAATCCTAAACTAAATATGGACCCATAAGGTTACATTAGGAAATAACCAAATGATGTAATAGCCATATGTTCCAATAGTGTTGAAGACTTTAATATTCAATATGGATCTTCATTTTTCAAGTATTCTTTAGCTCGATCAGGTTCTTCTTCTTCTTCTTATTTTATTTGTAATGACCAAGTAATCCATAGCTTTGGTGTCCTCTCATTTTATTTTGAATCTTTTATTTTCTTGTTGAATTTAATGATATATAGGTATTTCATTTTTTGTAATCAGTTCCTCAGAAAATGCATTAGTGTTGTCTTGAAATACAACAATATCTCGTGTAGTTTTAATTGAATGTAGAGGATATATACCTCTATGAATTTATCTAGTAGCTTCTATATCATTTTGATTTAAGATGATACATATATTGACTCCATTCATGTTTCTAAAATCAAACATCCTTTTTGTAGTGAACCCAATAGAGAAAGATTGATTATAATGCTAGAATAATAAAAAGGAATCACTTTTATTAAGAAATCATTATTGTATTGTATGGGGAACCCAAAAATTAATTAATAATTATATTATTCGATGCCTCAACTATACCAAATGAAATGCCTATTTCTACGAGTGTGAAGGTGTGATCAAAGGCACAACCTTTGTGAAAGAGAGAGTGATTAAATAATTAACTAATAATGTGATTAGTATGGTGGTTAGGAGTAGAATCCTAACATGCCACCTTCCTTAAAAAGAGCTTTGTCCTCAAAGATCAAAGTAAGGAGCTTCGTTTCTTGTTTTACCAGTTGAATTTGTGCAAGTTCTTGTACTATTTTAATGTCACTTTTTCGAAGGCAAGGACATATTGAAGGTCGAAACATTAGTGGGGGGTTGCTAGAAAGAATAGTAGAATCTTCCTTAGGAGAATTGTGATGACGATAGGCTTCCGCTTTAGCTGATTCTTCTTGTGTAGAATGAAGGTAAAATAAAGGTGCACTCACTCTTTTGCCTCCTTTCTGAATCAAGTTGCCTATATGATGAGAACTCACTATTGGTGATGAAATTGTGTGTAGTTCTTTGAGAGTGTATGTCTTGCATTCATTGTTTACTGCATGGATGTCTACCTCATATTTTCATGGTGCATCAAGCACTTCTTACACATCGACCTCATTTCCTTCATTGTTATGATCAGGTGCTTTGGTCATGTCATGCACATATTCCTCACCTTCTTCCTCTATGGAGTGACAGGGATCAACTATATTCAATAAATACAATGTTTGTGTAGCACAATAATGAAGGGGCCCAAATTTCTCATCACAAGTATAACAGAGGTCGTTCGCTCATCGCTCCTCCATTTCTTGTAGGCTAAGGTACTTAACTGGCAAGGGTTTGTATTTGGGAATAGTGTGCATGAATGTTGATTTATCAATAGGTTGCTCCCCATGTTGACGTTGAAAATTGAATGTATTGTCAGCTAACAAGGCTAATCCAATGGCTTCCTGTAGGGTGCGAGGAGTGTACATCATGATATTCACTCTAATTTCTTCTTTCAATCCATTGATGAACCCACTTATGAGGACTGATTCGTCCAACCCTGTGATGCGATTGGCCATATCTTGGAACTGAATTTTATATACCCTCACTGATGTGATTTGATGTAGGTGGGCAAGATTAAGTAGCAAAAGTAGGTTGGGGTCGTGATATATTCTTCCATCAGCCATTTATTGCATCACTTCTTTCATTTCTTTTGAAACCTCTTTCGAGACCTCGTTCGCAATATCCTTTGCCACTTCTTGTGACCTTTGTCCTTTATTCGATGCCAAAGTTTTCCAGTGACGCGAACCATAGCCACTGGTTGTGGGAGGTGAGCTCTTTGATACAAAGGTAAATTTGCATTAACAATTAACATTAGGTTACAAAGTTTAAATAAATTTTATAATAACCATGCTATAGAAAAGGGGGGGATAGGAGAAATTAAGAGAAAAGAAAATACAATCAAATTCTCTTGCCACCCAAAGATGTTGTCGTCCAACTGCCGTCCAGGTAAGGTAAAAGGTAAGTAATCTTACCCAAGGTAAAATACATTTTTTAACCTTTTACCAATGGTAATTTTCCAACATTCTCCCCCTTAAAGTTGAGAGGACTGACTATATAGTCTCTCAGCTTTATAAATTGAGCTTTAGCCATGCCTTTGGTGAAGATGTCTGCTAGATTATCCAAAGTGTTGCAGTATTGAAGCTCAACTATCTGTTGTTCCACCATATCTCTTATGAAGTGATACTTCATATCAAAATGTTTTGACCTTTTGTGGTGGATCATATTATATGCCAATTGTATGGCACTAATATTATCACAATTCATTTTGGTTGGACCAATTTTTTTTTTGCCAATCTCTTCAAGGATTTTCCTCAACCAGAGGATTTGAGTACTAGCATGGGTAATGGCTATATACTCAGCTTCTGTAGATGATAATGCTACAACATATTGCTTCTTGGAACTCCAAGTTATTAGTCCCGAACCTAGACTAAAACAGTTCCTTGATGTAGATTTTTTGTCATCTATATTACTGCCCCAATCGTTGTCACTATAACCAACTAACTTCACAGAGTTAGACTTGTGGTAATGGATTCCAAAATCCAATGTACCTTTTACATATCATAAAATTCGTTTGGTTTCTTGAAGATGCAACTCGGATGGGCATGCCATAAACCTTGATACTAGAAAAACAACATACTGTATATCTGGCCTAGTGTTGGTGAGAAACATTAAACTCCCAACCATGCTTCTGAAATTGGTCATGTCAACTTATGGTGCTCCATCATCTTTGCTTAGCTGGATTCCATGTCCTGTTGGTGTTGCAACTGATTTGCACTGCTGCATAGAAAATTTCTGAATCATTTCACGAGCATATTTCTGTTGACATATGAAGATCCCATTCTTTGATTGATGTACTTCCATTCCTAGGAAGTATCTCATTAATCCAAGATCCTTCATCTCAAACTGATTCATCATGGAGTTTTTGAACTCCATATTCATTTTATTATTACTACCCATAAATATTAGATCATCCACATATAAACAAACTATGAGGATATCTACTCCATTCTTTAGGTTGTTGGCAATTTTGGGTTTGAGATCCTAGCTTCTTGTCTATGAGTTGTCATTGATGTCAAAAGGAAATGGCATTAATGTTAAGACGATGTGTTGGCTTCAAAGGTGGAAGATTCCAAGAGAATCTTTTTAAGAGAATCCAGAGAGATTCCATTGGATAGGGTTTTTATTAAAACCAAGTTAAATGGTTTTTAGTAAAACCAATGGAGGTTCTCTTTATTATTTATTTAATTATTCTTTAAAACCCTTCAAGGTTTTAATTAATTAAGGGAGAAATTGTTTTTAATTTATTAAAAATACTTAAAGGTTTTTAAACCTTTTTTTATTCTTAGTTTATTAAAATTATTTAAGGGTTTTTAAACCCTTTTTGAAAAGACTTTTGATTAATATCGAAATGGTCTTTATTTCCGCCGACATCAAGGTGTCTTCGAAGAGACTATTTATTCTCCAACTCCTAAGGTTGGAATGCTAATGAATTCAAAAATTCCCTAAATGCAATTTGTGGTGTTTGTGCTTTGTATTCGCTGCGATCGAAGGAAGACTTAGAAGCACGTGCGGTTGAAAAGTCTTCGGGAGTTTTTTTGAGGGTGAAGTGGAGGGAAGTTCACTTGTGAACTTCATAGCCTGCGTGGGCTAGTGGCAGCGAAGGCTGCTGTTGGGCGCTGCATTGGTGGAGGTCGCCGTTTCGAGTCTCGCGGGGGTGCTTTTCTAGAGTAACACACATTTTTATTAAAACGTCTTTATGCCGCGAAATTTGGAGTTTCTTAGACAACGATTTATAAGGTGTGATTAAATTTTATGAGTTTTGGATTTTGTGATTAGCATTGAATAAAATCTTAGGAGAAATAAGGGCATATTTCTTTGGATGTATTTTTAAGATTATTCTTTGCTATGCTAAAATTAAAAATGGAGGTATAAGGTGTGAGTCTGTGATTGTTGATTTATTGGCATGTTATGGTGGTTGTGTTTAAAGAAGTGGAGCTAAAAGGTGTAATAAAGGAATTTTATATTATTGCTCATTTCTTTTTATTCTAACCCTAACTTGGTTGGAAGTTTGAGAGTTGTGTGTGGTGACAGCTTGAAGGTTCAATTATCTTCTCCTCCAATAAGGTATGGGCACATTCTTCTTATGAGTATGATTGGTGTATGTTTTCTGAAATAAGGTTGGAGTGAAAAGGTATTCTACTAGGTATCCTTTGGCTAGGTGTAAATCCTATTTTTTGGTTTGTTGAAGACTACTTATGCATTGTTATCCTTAAGGAGAGTTTTTGGTGAATGCATAATTTTTGGTTTGAGATAGTGGAAGCTTTGTGCACTAGGGTTTATATTTGTGAGTCTAGCTACTTGCATTGAGTTGGTGGAACCCTTGGTTGGCTGTTTTGAGTTTGATGGTTGAGTTGCTTCCATAGAGGTTGTTTGATCAAGTTATTGCTTTACTTGATTCATGATATTGGGCTTACTCCATTGAGTTGATTTGAGCAAGTTATTCTTTGCATTTGGTGATATTGTGTTGGTGGTTTTTTTGTTCAAATATCTTTGGAGGGAAAAGGATTTCTACTTGTTTCATTTTCTTGTGATGATTGGTTGAATGCTTCAAGGTTGATGTTGAGTTGAATGGTGTTGTTTGATTAAGCCTTGTTGATAAGCATTGTTGTTAAAGCCCTATTTGGTTGTGAAAGAGTATTTGGTTGTGAAATATTGATTGGTTGAAAAAAGTTATTTGGTTGTGGAAAGAACATGAGTATCATTGTTATATGATATCTTGCATGGTTGGAAATTGTTGGGTTGTGTTTCATGTTCTTGATAAATGAAAACTTCATTCTATCTTATTCTTCTGAGATTGAGTTGAGGTTGAGTTGAGTTGAGATTGAGATTGGGAGTTAAGTATAGAACATATTGAGTCTCTAACAATTCTCTTTATGCTTCTATGAGATTTGAGATTGGGAGTTAAGTATAGAACATATTGAGTCTCTAACAATTCTCTTTATGCTTCTATGAGATTGATGAATCACATTGGGTCTCTAACAATTCTCTTTGTGGGTTCATGCTAAGCAAGTTTTTCTTGGTGAGCTTGCTGATTTTTAACAGGTTCTTTTGGAGGACTTGTGAGCTGATTTGGACAGGTTCTAGTGAGGACTTGTGAGCTGATTTGGATAGGTCCTAGCAGAGGACATGTATGCTGATTTTGACAGGTCCTAGTAGAGGACTTGAGGATAGAGTTGCTTTGGTTCTATGAGAAGAACCTGAGGACGGTTGGCAAGTCTTTGAGAAGGCTTGTATGTAGAGGATTGATTTGTTCAAGAGTTGGACAGATCTGATAGACAGAGGAAGACTTGTACTAGATCGACTGACTATGTTTGGTACAGGTTGCTGAGCTGTTGTGGACGTGATCATAGAAGGCAGAGGTCTCTTAGGCTAACCATTGAGGACAGGAGGTCTTCGATGGAAAGGAGTTCCATGTGCTAGAAAGAGGTAGAGGCAGTTGATCTTCTAAGGGATCATTTCCAGAGTAGAGGGGAAGGTATCTCCTTTGAGCAGAGGCTCATAAATTCAGATTGGGGGAAGGTATCTCCTTTGAGTAGAGGCTCATAAATTCTGTTTGGAGGAACGTATCTCCTTTGGGCCGAGGCTCATAAACATTGTAATTGGTAAGGATTCCCAAATAAATTTGAGATAACTTTTAGAGAAAAGTTTTGTGGACG
The DNA here is from genome assembly GCA_028583015.1 of Wollemia nobilis. Taxonomy (NCBI): domain Eukaryota; kingdom Viridiplantae; phylum Streptophyta; class Pinopsida; order Araucariales; family Araucariaceae; genus Wollemia; species Wollemia nobilis. The sequence goes on along the minus strand of JAQPPZ010000375.1, from coordinate 2,472,909 downwards.
TAGCCCAACCATTCTGGGTGAACCACGTTAAAATTGGTGTCACTTTGTGGATGATATTGTGCATTGCTTTGATATTGCTTTGGGTATATTGCTTTACTATTTTGAAGTATAAAGGAAAAAGTAAAAAGAGGTCTTATACTGTTCACCCCCCTCTTAGTATAAGCTTGTGTTCTTCACGGGTAGTATAGAGTTGGTTCACTCTTGCTTTTTGTGAAACCATACTTGCTGAAATAGCCGTCAATTCATGAGTACCATGCTCATGGTGCTTGCTTGAGGCCATAAAGTGCTTTTTTCAATTTATAAACAAGGTTATCTTTTCCTTGTTCTTGGAAACCTTGAGGTTGTTGAACATACACCTCTTCTGTCAGGTATCCATTTAAAAATGCACTTTTCACATCCATGTGTTGAATGTTCCATCCTTTATGGGCTGCCAAGGAAAGAACAATTCTGATTGTTTCTTGTCGAGCAACTGGAGAAAAGGTTTCCTCATAATCTATTCCATATTTCTGAGTAAAACCCTTAGCTACTAATCTTGCCTTGTGCCTTTCAATGCTTCCATCAGCATTGAACTTGGTCTTATAGACCCATTTACATCCAATACATTTTTTTCCCTTGGGAAGCTTCCCAAGTATCATTATTTTTAATTGAGGATATTTCCTCTTCCATGGTATCTTGCCATATACTTTCAGTACATGCTTTTTCATAGCTAGATGGTTCTAGTTGTGCAGCATCCAACAAAGCATAATTGACTACATCACCCCTTGGTTCATGAGACTCATCATCTCCTGACATTTGAAGATTTTCAAGTCTTGACAAAATGTCGTCCATCTCACCAGCTTGACTCCTAGTGTATCTTTGTTGGAAATTCCTATCCAACATTTGAGAAGATGGATGACTCTGTAGTATGCACTTTCCTTTATTTGTCTCTTTCCTTTGAGAAACTGGATCAATATCCATCGGACTTGGAGCGCTTACAGATCTATGAAATCGTTTTGGAGAGTTTGGGGGTGCCAAAAAAGAAGTCCCTCGTGGACTTGGTGTACCACTTGATGTACTTGATGAAGATTCCTGATGTGGACTTTGTGGAGGGGGACTTTTTCCACTACTTTTCTTGGGTTGTACTAATGTGGAACTTTCCGAATTAGAGTCTATATCAACAAATTTTTTATGACCCCATTCTCCTCCTTCATCAAAAATTATATCCCTAGAGATAATTATTTTATGTGTCTTGGGATTGTACAATCTATACCCTTTGGTCGATTCACAATACCCTATAAAAATACAAGCTTGACTCTTGGGATCAAGCTTCTTTCTCTTCTGCTCAGGAATGTGTGCATAAGCTAAAGGACCAAATACGCAAAAATGTTTGAAATTTGGTTTCTTACTGTACCATCCTTCATAAGGAGTGATACCATCTAAACTAGAAGCTGCACTTCTATTTAGAATATATGCACTAGTTCTCACTGCATCCGCCCAATAGCTGTATGTGATATGCTTTGTCTGAAGCATTGTTCGTGCCATTTCAACAAGGGTGCGGTTCTTTCTCTCGGCCACACCATTCTGTTGTGGGGTATAGGCAATGGTGAACTGCCTTTTTATCCCATTTTGCTTACAATAATGTAAAAATTCATTTTAGGAGTACTCTCCTCCTCTATCAGTGCGAAGACATTTGACATAGTAGTCACTTTAATTTTCTACATTATTTTTGAAGTCTATGAAGCAATCAAATGATTCATCTTTGTGTTTCAGAAAATAGATCCAAAACATTCTAGAATAATCATCTATGAATGTTAGAAAATAAGAATTGTTTCCAAGGCTTTTTGTTTGCATTGGACCACAGATGTCCGAATGTACTAGCTGAAGAGGATAGCTTGCTATCCACGCTTGGCCTCTTGGAAACTTCATTCTGGAGTGATTTCCCAAAGCACATGCTTAGCATACCTTCTTATGTTCTAGAATTTTTGGTAGTCCTGTCACCATAGCTTGTGATGTTAACATTTTCAAGCTAGCGGAATTGAGGTGACCATATCTCAAGTGCCACAATTCACTTGGATTTGTAATAACAATGTTTGCAAGTTGAGCTCCCCCTAGCTCACCAAATTTTAGAGGGAATAACCTATTCTTTGTCATAGGTATTTTTGTGATGACTTGGTTACAATTGTTTTTATCAAGGATTGTACATTTTCTGTCATCAAAAACTAATTTGTAATGCTTCTCCATCATTTGGCCAACACTTAACAAATTGTGTTGTAGCTATGGAGTATAGTATATGTCATTCACTTTTTTAAGGCCTTATTTTGTTGGAACTTCCATAGCTCCAATGCCTTCAACTTGCAAAGAATTATTATCCCCTAACTTAACATGGGATTTGTAATTTGAATCTAATGTAGCAAAGAGATTTTATTTGCCACTCATGTAGTTGGAGCAACTAGTATCCAAAATCCATGTATCTTTAAGATTTTGATCTGATTGTCCATAAGATAGAAAAATATTTGATGGACCTTATTCTTCTCCGTAGAATGAGCCATATTGACTGCTTTGATCCTTTGAAGACTTTGACCAGCAGTCTCGAGCGAAGTGTCCTTGTTTCCCACAATTGAAACAAGTTGTTTTAGTCTTGTTACTTCCTCGTCCTTGATTTCCATGGCCTGTAGTGCCGCTTTGGTTCTGATTGGCTCCTCTATTTTGATTTCCACATCTATTTTGATTGCCTCCTCTATAGGAGTTGCTTTGGCCTTTGCCTCTTTATTGTTGTCCTCTGCCTTGACCTCTTCCTTTTCCTCGTCTTGCAGCTTCATTCAAAGTGAAGGCTTTGTCATCACCTCCATAGCTTGTTGAAGGTGCTCCTTGAAGTCTATCTTCATGTGATGTTAATGATCCAATCAAACTATCAAACGTAAGAGTAGAAAGGTCTTTGGATTCTTCAATTATTATGGCAATGTGATTCCACTTAGGAAGAAGTGTTCTCAACACTTTCTTCATAATTGTTTCAATTTTTGTGTCATCACCTAAAGTTTGCATCATATCAACTACTGCTTTGACTCGTACATAGTAGTCACCGACTCTTTCATTTTCCTTCATTTTGAGATTTTCAAAATCTCTTTTTAAGGTCTAAATCCTGACTTGCTTCACTTTATCACTTCCTTGGAATTCTTCTTTCAAGGCATTCCATGCATCTGTGGCAGTTAAGAAAGATGCAATTCTAGGAAAGATACTTGGATCTAATGCCGCTTGAAGATGGTATAAGACAAAATAATTATTTTTTTGTGCATCTTTGAAGATCTTCTTGTCAGTTGCACTTAAAGTAGTCCAATATGTTGGACCAGTGTAACTATCTTCAATACTATCCCATAGTCCTTTTCCTATGAGTAATGTCCTCATTTTGATGGACCAGTACTCATAATTATCCCCACTGAATTCAGGAATTGGTAGATTGTTACTTGATCCCATTATTATCTAATAAAAAAAGAAACCTCTCTTATATAGTCTTATTTCAAAAATACTTTACAAACTATCAAGCTTTGCTTGATTTACAATCATAAACAACTCACTCTTGTTGTTGTGATTCAGCAATTACAAAATTGTCAGCGACTTGTTCGTCATCGTCACTAATCAATATAATTTCATGAGTTTGTAGGATTTCAACTGAATTATTATAATGAGTATATTTAGATCCTTGTGAAGCAATCGCCACTGTGTCGGATTGTTCAAATCTACTCCTAAAGGAGTTAGCTTCTGAATCTGCTTCGTATCCTAGATCAGGATTTCTCTGTTGTGCAATAACCGCGTTTTGCAACTGTGAAAAAATTGTATTTATGCGTAGTGTTCTTACGTGCTCATCAAAGATTTCAGCGTTTGTTCTCAGTAACAAAATGCAAAGGGCTTGGTAACATCCTTCCGATCTTATCATTTAAGAAAATTTCCCAAAAAATTTCTTTTACAAGGATTTCCTCTTAGGAATTTTTTCTAATTTTTTTACCTCTTAAAGCGTAACAAATTTTACAACTATTTCCTCTTAGGAAATGTCAATCATCAACTTTAAATGATAAATAAAAACCTTTCAATTTTTTTTTTTTTTTTAATTTTACAGCTATTTCCTCTTAGGAAATGTCAATCAAAAAAAAAAATTCCTTAAAGTTTTACAGCTATTTGAAATTAACTTAAAGTTTTTTTTTTATAAAATTTTTTCTCCCCTTTTTTTAAAAAAACTATTGACCCCGCAGAGGTTCGATCGTGCGACCTCGCGGGCATCAAGGCAAAGGGTAGCCGCTGTGCTACCGAGCAGATCCAGGAGCTAAAGCAGGCTCCTTGCCTTTGTTGCTTTCGCAAGATCGCACAAAGCAAAATAAAAATGACCCCACCGAGGTTCGATCGTTCGACCTCGTGAGAGTCAAGGCAAAGGGTAGCCGCTATGCTACCAGGAAAATTTGGGAGCTAAAGCAGGCTCCCTAACCTTATTGCTTATGCATCGAACGTGAAGCTATTATTGGCTTCACGCTTCGGCGCGAAGCAAGGTTTTTTTCTTTGGGACTTTAGTCCCACATCGCCTCTACGACGATGTTTCTGCTCTTTAAAAAGAGCAAAGCACACTAAGTGCTTTGATTTCCTGCGGGCAGTTGTAGGCTGTGAACAACCTTTTGCCTTGGGCCACATGCAGGTCGCCACGTCAATGAACCTCGGGCTGCATGCCGCCTTGGGCCATGCGTAGGTCGCCACATCAACGAACCTTGGGATACGTGCAGGTCGCCACGTCAATGAACTAGCTCCACCAGTGCCTCAAGAATTGCATCGATCTGCTCCTACAGGCCACCTCAGGATCCGTGCCACCTCGGCTCCTATGGGCTACCTTGAGATCCGTGCTGTCACCTCAAACTATGGGCCCCACCGCCTCGGGATTCAGGCCGGTCTCGGCTCTCGGCTTTGATACCAAATGTGGGAGGTGAGCTCTTTGATACAAAGGTAAATTTGCATTAACAATTAACATTAGGTTACAAAGTTTAAATAAACACTATAATAACCATGCTATAGAAAAGGGGGGGATAGGAGAAATTAAGGGAAAAGAAAATACAATCAAATTCTCTTGCCGCCCAAAGATGTTGCCGTCCAGGTAAGGTAAAAGGTAAGTAATCTTACCCAAGGTAAAATACATTTTTTTAACCTTTTACCAATGGTAATTTTCCAACACCGGTGGGTAAAATTTATTTTAAACCTTAAGTTTATACTCTAATTTTATACGATTCCACCGTTAACCTGTCTTTTCCAGAAAACTCTGCAAGCGACCAATTTTTTCATGATTTCTTCAGATTTGATGTATATATATATATATATATATATATATATATATATATATATATAGATATTTTAATCTGCGCTTGGTCGAATCACTCTTCTAGTCTTCAACAACCATACTTCCAAATTTTTTATAACTTCTCGCTTTTATTTTCTATCGGATTGGGTTACTGTTTCGTCCTTTTGGTGAGGTAGACGTCGAAGAGACTATGACAGCCTGTTCGTTCGCTATAAAAAAAAATCCAGAGTTTATGTCCGCTTATTGCACTATTGCTGCTCAAAACTCACAATCGATGTCAGCAATTTATATTATGGTGGAGCTCTATTTTTTATTCTGCTATCGTTCTGTGTTATCAAAGAGGAATACGATGTTGTGATGCAGACCCATACTCACTTATGACAAGGTGGCACGTAAAGTGGAGACGGTGGCTTTGTGGGGAAAAAAAGAAAATTGGATTGAACTGGCTCTGATCCAGATGTAGGGTCTCCAAAGTCTAATTTGGTCGTTTGTGGTAGAATGGAAGTTTGTGGACCTCCTAACATTGCTTTGTTTGATGACCCATGGTTGGGTGAATTTGCATGTGTTGCTACCTGATTTTGATTGATGGCATCAAGTTTAACATCCATTGCAAATATTTTCTCGAAGAGTTCTCTTGTGGTACGAGTATTCTCCTCTCTTTCCTGTTGAACTTCTTCAGTGAGCCTTTCGTGTTTCTCATGAATGGAATCCAGTGATCATTGTCCTTCAACCATTGCGGTTGGTGTAGGTAACGATCAATATGACTTGGTACAGGTGAGCAAAAAAAAAAAATAATAAAAAAAAAAAATTAATTTTTTCTTTTCCTTTGCGTTTCGGATGTTGAAAACCTTGATGCTGCGTTGAAGATTTTAGCTTTTTCAAAATAGCCACTAGTCACCACGTGAAAGGTCGAGCAATTTGGGTGTAAGACAACTTAATTTGTACCTTAGGAGAAGGTTTAATTTTCTACGAGGATTTTGACATGGATCCGTGAAGCGTGAATGTTGTTTGCGTCCTCGTGAATGTGGACTGGCTGAAATGTGCGATGGGAAAAAAAAAATTAATGGTGAATTTGCTCCTTGATCTAGCTCTGATCTAGATGGTATGAAACTAAATGGTGCGGGAAGCAAGATCATTTTTATATTGAATCACTTTTTGATTGTAAGGTAGAAAACCCACAATAGACTTAATTTATATATTTGTTTGATGATGCCTTATTATCATATGTGGATTGCATTTAAATACCTAGTATAATAGTTGTAAGAGTGAAGGGTTGTGACTCTAGAATACAATGAATAAATAATATAAGTAATTAAGACATGTTAGGAGGGTCCTAACACTTTTCCTCTCTATTAATTTGGCTACTCAAATAAGACTAGATGATAATCCAGGAACATACATTACATCATGCAACAAGAAGTTTGGAAATATTGTACTAGGTGTTACACACCCATATCCATGTATAAGATAGTTTTTCCCATTTGGAATTTTTATCCTATAATTGTTAGTAACTTCAAGGCAATCAAACCATTGTTATTTTCTTGTCATGTGATGACTTGCACCTGAATCAATATACCAAATGTACTTTCTATTTAGACCTATGAAATTGTTTGTAATTGAAGTAATCTTGCATATTTTATATGGTTGATGAGCACCAAAAAAAACTCATTTTATATATATTTTTGAGGGGCATCGTTATTGGTTTAATTAGCATTAAAAATGTATTTTTATATGACATGCATATAATTGATAGAAAATACAATATTATTCTTGATTGGTAATTTTAGTGGAAACTGTGTATAAATACAAGCTTTGCTACTAATCTGGTATTTTCCAATCTACATCCTACTTGGAATTGGTGTGCTTTTTCTTCAATGAGTCTAAGGCATATTGGGAAGGCACCTTACTCCACAAGTAGGTGTCTTACTCTACAAGTAGGTGCCTTACTATTTAGGCAGACACCTTATTGTAGGAACCTTACTCTTCATACATGCATCTTACTATAGGCACCTTACTCTTCAGGTAGGCATATTACTCTTCAGGCAGACACCTTACTCTTCAAGTAGGCACCTTACTCTTCATGTAGGCACCTTACTCTTTAGGAAGGCACCTTAATCTTTAGGCAAGCACCTTACTCTGACCAAATTAATAGGAAGGTGCCTTGATGAAGAAGTAGGTGCCTACTTGTGGCACCTTACTCCCACCTTGCTCCCATTGAGAAGACGCACCAAGACAACTTTGATCGGTTGACCAATGGGCTAAGGAGGTTGTTGCACGTGAAGACAAAGGAGAAATATTCTAATCATGCATTATTATTAAAATAGAATAAAGTATTTTTATTATTAACCGATTGGTTGGTTGACCTTGTAAAGCTCTTAAAGCATTATTTTTAGGATGCATTAATTTAGGATTTGTTTGTTATGTACACCTAAGGATTTTTATATTTATCCTTCTAGTGAATGGACATACTTTAAAATAGTAGAATAATACATGTGTATGAACCAACTATAACTAATCATGTTATGTGATTAAAATTATTGGACATTTTGAGTCCCTAAGTCAAAGTTGTCATTGATGTCACCATTGATGCCACCAGATGAAGTCATCATTAATACCAAATATTTCAGCAGGAAATAAAGGGGACAAAGATGGTTATTTGATATCCAGGAAGAAGGCCAAAGTTCAAGTGAAACAGTGCAAAAGACAGAAGTTAAAAAGGAGTTATAATATTTATTTTATAAATCATTTAAATTCAGTATGAATTTAAATTTTATAAATAAATATTAAAGGTACATTATCGAAGGTTAATATTATAATAGTGGTTATTATAATATTAAAATGTGCCATGGAGAAAACCCAAATAAAACATTTATAATTTTTATTATAATGTTTTAAAAGATAAAAGTGGGTTTTATAAAGTCAAAAAATAATTTAATAAACCCAAAGGTTGGGTTTAAGACCAAAGGCCTTGATAAATCTTTGCCGACGTCATGAGGATCATTTACGTTTTGGAGCACCGACGTTCCAAGAAAAGGAGGAAAAATCATTATTTAAACCTATGCCAAAGGACATAAAATTTATCCTTGCTCGAATTGGAAAGAGAAAGCATACGAATTAAATGCAGAGCTCATGAGATAAATGTGCGAAATTTGTGTTTGACTTAATGACAAAAAGGAAAAAAACCAAGCGTGTTGATTAGTTGGAAGCCAACAAGGCACCTTGGCCTAGTGGCAAGTGGGCTGCAAGCTTACGTTTTGGTGTGCATGGTGGATAGTGTTCGAATCTCGATGGAAGCATTTTGGTGGACGTGTTGAAGGCGCCAATCGTTAGGCGCATTTATTTTGCAAGGCAAGGAAGGATAAGGTGTTGAAGCACGTGGTGCTTCTTCCTTCCCAATGAGCATATAGCTCGTGTGGTGGTTTGCACCATGGGCAAAGACGTTTGTGTGGGCTGCGTTGAGAGTTCGAAACTCTCCAAAGGCAAAGGTAACATTTTTATGTTTTATTTTATTAATGCCTAAGTTGGAGGTATAAGGTATTTGGTGGTTGAAGTTTGAAAGGGTTGCATTGTGATAAAGGTTGGTAGTTGAGAAATACCATTAGGAGTTATAAGGAGAATTCTATTTTTATTTTTAAAGTCTTAAAATTTGCTATTGTGGAATATTGAAAGGTTAAGACTTTGTGGGTTGTATGTTATTTTGAATAAAGGGTTTTGTGATTATTGTGAGGATATTGTTTATTGTTTAAGTTGGAGTGATAAGGTGTAATTGTGATATTATTTTTGTGATATAAAAATTATCCTCTAACCCTTATTGAGTTTGTGAAAGAAGTAATTGTGAGTGTGGCAGATTTGTAAGGACAACTACTCTTCAAGAAAAGGTATGGGTAAAATTCTTCTTTGTTGAGTTAGGTGATTGGCTTGATTGAAAATTAAGTTTGGAGTGAAAAGGATTTGATTAGGGTTTCCTTTTCGAAAGTGGTTGAGTTAATGCTTCAAGGTTTTCTGGATTGAGAGTTGTGATTAAACCTTGTTTGATAAGCATTGTTGTTTAGACCATTGGTTGAGTGAAGTACATTGAGTTAATGCTTAAAGGTTTTCTGGATTGAGAGTTGTGATTAAACCTTGTTTGATAAGCATTGTTGTTTAGACCATTGGGTGAGTGAAGTACATTGAGTTAATGCTTAAAGGTTTTATGAATTGAGAGTTGTGATTAAAACCTTGTTTTATTAGCATTGTTGTTGAAGCCATTAGTTGTGCGAAGAACTTGAGCTAGGGTTAGAAAAGAACATGAGTATCATTGTTATGTGAGATTTGTTGTTGAGCATTGTTGGAAATATTTTGAGTTGAATGATATATGCTTGGACTAGGGTTTGTGAGAAAGGGTTGTTTCTTGAAGTGATTGGTTGAGTAGAGTTGATTGAGCCTAGTCAAGTGGATGTATGAAGTGGTTGTTCAAGTTCCATGAAACAAACTATTCTATATTATGATTTGAGTTGAGATTGAGTTTTGAGAATAGAATATATTGAGTTTATGATTGTAACATATTGAGTCTCTAACAATTCTCTTTATGCTTCTATGAGATTGAGTTGAGAAAGTGATTGAGCATTGAGTATAGAACATATTGAGTCTCTAACAAATTCTCTTTATGCTTCTATGAGATTGAGTTGAGAAAGTGATTGAGTATTGAGTATAGAACATATTGAGTCTCTAACAATTCTCTTTATGTTTCTATGAGATTGGACAAGTTCTGTGTGGACTTGTTAAGCAGATTTGAGGTAAGTCTTTGAGAAGACTTGTGGACTGATTTTATGTGAGATTTTGAGCAAGTCCTAGAGAGGACTTATTGAGCAAGATTTGAGCAAGTCCTAGAGAGGACTTATTGAGCAATATTTGAGCAAGTCCTAGAGAGGACTTATTGAGCATATTTGAACAAGTTTGAGGATTATTGAGAATTTGAGTTAGTTTTGGATTTTGTGAACTTGTTGAGTATATTTGGAAAAGTTCTGTGTAGACTTATTGAGCATATTTGGACAAGTTCTGTGTGAGCTTGTTGAGAATATTTGGATAGGTTCTGTGTGGAGCTTGTTGAGCATATTTGGACAAGTTATGTGTGAGCTTGTTGAGCATATTTGGATAGGTTCTGAGTGGACCTATTGAGCATATTTGGATAGGTTCTGTGTGGACCTATTGAGAAGATTTGGACAGGTTATGAGTGGACCTATTGAGAATATTTGAGCAGGTTTTAAGTGGACCTATTGAGTATTTTTTATCAGGTTCTGAGTGAACCATAGATTTGAGTAGGTTCTGAGTGGACCTATTGAGAAGATTTGAGAAGGTTCTAAGTGAACCTATTGAGCATATTTGTGCTAGACCGAATGTACTATGTTTAGTGCAAGATATTGAGCAGAGTTATGCTAGACCGATTGGACTGTGTTTAGTATAGTATTGAGATAGAGCTTTGGAGGTGATAGAGTAGAGAGGATAGAGACTCTAGTGGATAGAGATCCATCAGCTAGGATATTGAGGATAGGTCTTCTGAGTGAGGACAAGAGTCTTCAAGTGGAGAGAGATCCACAATCAGTGTAGTGGAGGTAGTGTCTTCTAGAGGATCACCAACCAAAGTAGAGGAGAAGGAGTTCTCCTATGGATAGAGATCCATAAACCAGATTTAGGGGATCAACATCTCCTTTGGACTGAGGTCCATAAACATTGTAATAGGGAAAGGATTCCCATGAGATTATTTGAGAAATATTTAGAAGAAATATTTTCTCCATGGAGGTAGCCATATTTGGGTGAACCACGTTAAATCTGTGTCTCTATTGTGTGTGATGATTTGTGCATTGCTTTGGTTATTGCTATTGATATTGCCATTGATTATATTGATTAATACTGTTTGGGAAAGAAAAGTAAAAAGTGGTCTTATACTGTTCACCCCCTCTCTCAGTATAAGCTTGTGTTCTTCAATTGGTATCAGAGTCGGTTCCTTCGAAAAAGGTTTAACAACTTGAAGGAAGATCCTACAAGAACACAAATGGCAAAGAAAGGCAAGAGTAGAACCATGAGACACAAGAAGAAAAGAACACCCATGGTCATGAAAGAAAAGGAAGATGAGTTTAATATTGTTGTGTTGGGAGGAAAAATGGAAATAGATTCAAGAGATGAATCAAGTAATGGAGAAATATCTAGATTGATAAAGTTTTGTACCAGATGTGGGAACACAGGTCACCATGCAGCTTATTGTCCACAAGAATGTTTTGTTTGTGGTCAACTTGGCCATGATGCAAGTTATTGCAATGGGTTTAGTAGCAGTGAAGATGAAGATGATATTCTCAGAAATGAAATCCTAGAGGTTGGTTCAAGAAAGGATAACAGGGACAATCAAAATATGTATGAAGAAGAAACTCTACTTTCAGTATTAGAAGAAAGAAATAAAGAAGAGAAATATTCAAAAAAAGAAAAGGAGGAAGCCACTCTTAAGGAACTTATTGAATTGAAAAGAGAGAATTTAGAATTGAAGGCTCAAATACAAGAAGATGAGAAATGTAAGACAAAGCTTCTACAGGATATCTCTGACTTGAGAGATAAGGTTGAAAAGGCAAGAAGAGTTGAAAAAGGTATGGTTAAACAATCAAAGGTAAAAGAGATAGAATGTGAAAGGCTTATGGTTACTCTTGAAGAATTAAAAAGGGAGAACTCAGGATTAAGGGTTCAAGCTCAAGAAGATGAGAAAGCAAAAGCAAGGTTTCTACAGGAACTCACCAACTTCAAAATCAAAGTTGAAGAGACAAGAAAAATTGAAGAAGGTATGGCCAAAAAATTAAAGACAAAAGATCTAGAGTGTGAAAGATTAGAGCATGAGATAGTTTCACTAAGGATGGAAGTAAAAGGTTCTAAGGACAAGCTACACAAGTTTGAGGAAAATTCAAAGACTTTGGATAGGATTATCAATGCACAAAGGTCATCAGTCACCATAACAGGACTTAGTTCTAAAGAAGAACAAGGGAAACAGGAAGCAAAAAAAGGAGAGTCAAGCTCAAACACCAAAAAATAAGAAGAGTCAAAAGAAGTAAGTAAAAGAGAGAGTGAGACTTCTAAGGATAAGTTGGACAATAGAAAGTTCAACAAGGAAAGGAACAATGCACAAGTAAGGAACAGATGGAACAAGAAACAGGTAGAAGAGACTAAGAGACCAATGGGGTCTAGGCAAGGTTTCTTCAATGGAAGATGTTTTTCATGTCATAGGTTTGGGCACATGGCTTCACAGTGCAGGACACATGAAAGACAGGAATATGGGAAAGGATAACTTTTCCATGGGTATTGCTACTCATGTAATGAGTTTGGTCACAAGGCAATGAATTGCAGGGTTCATGATAGAAGAAGATATGGCTTCACTAGGAGAAATCCTAAGACATTTGCACCTCCAAGGAATAATAACATTAAGTGTTATAAGTGCAATAATTATGGTCACACAACAAGATGGTGTAGAAAAAATATTCCAAAAATAGGTATGAACAGAAACAGGAATATGAACATGAATAGGAATATGAACAGAAATAGGAACATGAACAAGAACAGGAATATGAACAGGAACAGGAACATGAACAGGAATAGGAACATGGATGAGAACATGAACATGAAAAGAATAGGAACATGGATGAGAACAATAATGGGAACATGAATAGAGTGATGACAGGAACAGGGATGATGACTTGGAAAGAAACAGTCAGAGGATTCAGAAAACTCATAAAAGAAGGGAAAAAGATAAAGGTAAAGAACAGTGCTTTCGGGGAGTAGAAATACTCCCACCCCAGAATTAACCACCTCATGTGGAGGTGGGGGAGGGGCTAAGCTAAGAGGCTCATTCTTAGCCCTGAGCCCCAAAGGTGACCCTTTGCCATTGATGTCAAAGGGGGAGAGATTTGTGTATATTGGGGAGAGATTTGATATTTGAGAGAGCATTGAGCCAGGGGGAGCAATGTCCCAGGGGGAGCAGAAGAAAAAGAAAGGTCAGGTTTTAGTAAAAGGATATGGGTTGCCATCAATGACAAAGGGGGATATTGTTGGACATTTTGAGTCCCTAAGTCAAAGTTGTCATTGATGTCACCATTGATGCCACCAGATGAAGTCATCATTAATACCAAATATTTCAGCAAGAAATAAAGGGGACAAAGATGGTTATTTGATATCCAGGAAGAAGGCCAAAGTTCAAGTGAAATAGTGCAAAAGACAAAAGTTAAAAAGGAGTTATAATATTTATTTTATAAATCATTTAAATTCAGTATGAATTTAAATTTTATAAATAAATATTAAAGGTACATTATCGAAGGTTAATATTATAATAGTGGTTATTATAATATTAAAATGTGCCATGGAGAAAACCCAAAACATTTATAATTTTTATTATAATGTTTTAAAAGATAAAAGTGGGTTTTATAAAGTCAAAAAATAATTTAATAAACCCAAAGGTTGGGTTTAAGACCAAAGGCCTTGATAAATCTTCGCCGACGTCATGAGGATCATTTACGTTTTGGAGCACCAACGTTCCAAGAAAAGGAGGAAAAATCATTATTTAAACCTATGCCAAAGGACATAAAATTTATCCTTGCTCGAATTGGAAAGAGAAAGCATACAAATTAAATGCAGAGCTCGTGAGATAAATGTGCAAAATTCGTGTTTGACTTAACGGCAAAAGGAACAAAACCAAGTGCGTTGATTAGTTGGAAGCCAACAAGGCACCTTGGCCTAGTGGCAAGTGGGCTGCAAGCTTACGTTTTGGTGTGCATGGTGGATAGTGTTCGAATCCCGGTGGAAGCATTTTGGTGGATGTGTTGAAGGTGCCAATCGTTAGGCACATTCATTTTGTAAGGCAAGGAAGGATAAGGTGTTGAAGCACGTGGTGCTTCTTCCTTCCCAATGAGCATATAGCTCGTGTGGTGGTTTGCACCATGGGCAAAGACGTTTGTGTGGGCTGCGTTGAGAGTTCGAAACTCTCCAAAGGCAAAGGTAACATTTTTATGTTTTATTTTATTAATGCCTAAGTTGGAGGTATAAGGTATTTGGTGGTTGAAGTTTGAAAGGGTTGCATTGTGATAAAGGTTGGTAGTTGAGAAATACCATTAGGAGTTATAAGGAGAATTCTGTTTTTATTTTTAAAGTCTTAAAATTTGCTATTGTGGAATATTGAAAGGTTAAGACTTTGTGGGTTGTATGTTATTTTGAATAAAGGGTTTTGTGATTATTGTGAGGATATTGTTTATTGTTTAAGTTGGAGTGATAAGGTGTAATTGTGATATATTTTTTGTGATATAAAAATTATCCTCTAACCCTTATTGAGTTTGTGAAAGAAGTAATTGTGAGTGTGGCAGATTTGTAAGGACAACTACTCTTCAAGAAAAGGTATGGGTAAAATTCTTCTTTGTTGAGTTAGGTGATTGGCTTGATTGAAAATTAAGTTTGGAGTGAAAAGGATTTGATTAGGGTTTCCTTTTCAAAAGTGGTTGAGTTAATGCTTCAAGGTTTTCTGGATTGAGAGTTGTGATTAAACCTTGTTTGATAAGCATTGTTGTTTAGACCATTGGTTGAGTGAAGTACATTGAGTTAATGCTTCAAGGTTTTCTGGATTGAGAGTTGTGATTAAACCTTGTTTGATAAGCATTGTTGTTTAGACCATTGGTTGAGTGAAGTACATTGAGTTAATGCTTAAAGGTTTTTGAATTGAGAGTTGTGATTAAAACCTTGTTTTATTAGCATTGTTGTTGAAGCCATTGGTTGTGTGAAGAACTTGAGTTAGGGTTTGAAAAGATCATGAGTATCATTGTTATGTGAGATTTTTTGTTGAGCATTGTTGGAAACATTTTGAGTTGGTTGATATATGCTTGGACTAGGGTTTGTGAGAAAGGGTTGTTTCTTGAAGTGATTGGTTGAGTAGAGTTGATTGAGCCTAGTCAAGTGGATGTATGAAGTGGTTGTTCAAGTTCCATGAAACAAACTATTCTATATTATGATTTGAGTTGAGATTGAGTTTTGAGAATAGAACATATTGAGTCTCTAACAATTCTTTTATGCTTCTATGATATTGAGTTGAGAAAGTGATTGAGCATTGAGTATAGAACATATTGAGTCTCTAACAATTCTCTTTATGCTTCTATGAGATTGAGTTGAGAAAGTGATTGAGCATTGAGTATAGAACATATTGAGTCTCTAACAATTCTCTTTATGCTTCTATGAGATTGAGTTGAGAAAGTGATTGAGTATTGAGTATAGGACATATTGAGTCTCTAAAATTCTCTTTATGTTTCTATGATATTGGACAAGTTTTGTGTGGACTTGTTAAGCAGATTTGAGGCAAGTCTTTGAGAAGACTTGTGGACTGATTTTGTGTGAGATTTTGTGGAAGCTTACAATAAATTTGAGCAAGTCCTAGAGAGGACTTATTGAGCAGATTTGAACAAGTCCTAGAGAGGACTTATTGAGAAGATTTGAGCAAGTTCTAGAGAGGACTTATTGAGCATATTTGAACAAGTTCTGTGAGGACTTATTGAGCATATTTGAGCTAGTTAGAGTTTTTGAGTAGATTTGAGAAGTTCTATGTTGTTGAGAATTTTGTGTGTGAGCTTGTTGAGCATATTTGGATAGGTTCTATGTGAGACCTGTTGAGCATATTTGGACAAGTTCTATGTGAGCTTGTTGAGCATATTTGGATAGGTTCTGTGTGGACCTTTTGAGCATATTTGGACAAGTTCTATGTGGACCTATTGAGAATATTTGGACAGGTTCTGTGGACCTATTGAGCATATTTGAGTAGGTTTTGAGTGGACCTATTGAGAAGATTTGAGTAGGTTCGAGTGGACCTATTGAGTAGATTTGAGCAGGTTCGAGTGAACTATGTTGAGTTAGATTTGAGCAGGTTCTGAAGTGGACCTGTTGAGAAGATTTGAGAAGGTTCTGAGTGAACCTATTGAGCATATTTGTGCTAGACCGAATGTACTGTGTTTAGTGTAAGAGATTGAGCAGAGTTGTGCTAGACCGACTAGACTATGTTTAGTATAGTATTGAGATAGAGCTTTGGAGGTGATAGAGTAGAGAGGATAGAGACTCCAGTGGATAGAGATCCATCAACCAGGACATTGAGGATAGGTCTTCTGAGTGAGGACAAGAGTCTTCAAGTGGAGAGAGATCCACAGTCAGTGTAGTGGAGGCAGTAGTCTTCTAGAGGATCACCAGCCAAAGTAGAGGAGAAGGAGTTCTCCTATGGATAGAGATCCACAAACTAGATTTAGGGGATCAACATCTCCTTTGGACTGAGGTCCATAAACATTGTAATAGGGAAAGGATTCCCATGAGATTATTTGAGAAATATTTAGAAGAAATATTTTCTCCGTGGAGGTAGCCATCTTTGGGTGAACCACGTTAAATTTGTGTCTCTATTGTGTGTGATGATTTGTGCATTGCTTTGGTTATTGCTATTGATATTGCCATTGATTATATTGATTAATACTATTTGGGAAAGAAAAGTAAAAAGTGGTCTTATATTGTTCACCCCCCTCTCAGTATAAGCTTGTGTTCTTCAAAAATAGATTGATTTGTTATTGCAACGAGATCTAGCTACGCTTTATATAAATATGTAGGCTATATGAATGGGGGAGAAAATAAATTACATAGAAAGTTATTTCATTTCATTTTCTATATATTTTATTAAGAGTGCAAATCCTCTTATTTGCTTAAAGCAAGCTCCATGTAATTAGTCAGGTGGACTATCTGTGGGAGCTTGGGCCCACTCCCTATAGTAGTCCTCCCCTATTTTATTTCTATATTTTTTTCTTGTAGATTATAATTATTTTTTTATTTCCTACTTATTTTAATTTAGCTATGTGTTTTATTTTCTTGCATTTTAATTTCTCGCACCTTTATTTTCAACACCTTAATTTTAGTTCGTAGTTTATTTATTTTTTTCTCTATACTTTATTTTATTTGGTTTTGTTGAAATCAAAATGCATAAACATTACCCACCAAATTAAATAGGTACAAAAGGATTTATTCCCCCACATTACAGACATATACTATGTGTGACACTCATAAGTTTACGGACTTACCAAATTGATAATTTATGGTAAACGAAATTACTATTTTCTAAACATAATTTCTGCTCACCAGTTTAATACTATATTATTTTTTATCTTGAGTCCTTTTATAGTGAGTCTTGCAATGATATGTTCCTCTATCCATTAACTTTAAGAAATTGAAGTATCCTTTTGTCTCCCAAATTTATCTTCTAGATTCTAACCTTCAATATGACCAAACTTTTAACTCTTTAGAATGAAGGATAATTTTGATGCAAGTTTGGTATTTTTAAACCTTTGAAGTTTTCAACCTTATGACTCCCTAGTGGTTGATAATGTGATTAACTACAATCCTTCAATTTGTAGAATCAATCTTGAAAAGACTTTTTCAATTTTCAAGTTTTGTAAAATATCTTCTATATTGCAAGTGTTTGAATGTACTATAAATTTAATAGTATGCTTAGCTTTCTAATTTTTTATTTAATTTGAATCCCTTTTATCTCCCTAGTAATTAGATGACAAGTTTAAGATAATGTTCAACTTCTATTACTTTAAAATCAACTGTTTTATTCTCCCTTGTAGAAAACTTAAAGATGTAATTTCAATGGATATGATATATATATATATATATATCTTTAAAATATTTAAGTTGGATTTTATATTTTCCTTCACTTTATATATGAGACTAAAAACTTATCTTCCAACTTTTAATTAATTCTAGAATTTGACTTCCTTCAAACTTGTTATAATGTAGCTTCTAAATTTCTATGATTTCAATTTGGTGTAGGATTCCTTATATCTCCCTAGTTATAAATTTATAAAGACTATGTATTTGCAAATTAGATTTCACTAACCTTATGTCTCCTTGTTTTAATATTTGCAAATATTTGAAGCAATAATAGTAATGGTTTAAATGCTTCTATTTGTACTCCTTTCTTAAGGCAATCAATCTACTTTCTAGGGTTTATTTTAACACCTTATTACTCCTAATATTCAATAGCCCTAGAGTATAAAACTTGGTTGATATCAACTTGAATGTATATGCCTTAATTTCACCTTTGAAATTGTAATACTTTTGAGATTAACTCTTACCTTCCAAGAACCAATTTTGATGTGCAATGTGACTATAATCAACTCAAATTTTTTGTGTATTAATGACAGTTGACTCCTTCTCATCAACTCAGGTCATGATTTTGACTATTTTCTCCTCTACATAAATGCTTTGTGCACTCTTATTCTATGTAAGTACGTTACCTATGATATTTTCTTCTTTGACCTTCATTTTTCCTATGCTCTACTTGTTCATATTAGCTTTCTCTTTACAGTGGATAGTGCCAAGTGGCACTTAGAATCTTCAACATCTCTATAGTACCTTTTCCCTTCAACACCTATGCCAAGTGGTGCTAAGACTCTTAATCTTCCCCTTCAACATCTTGGAGGTAGGTGCTTTATCCAACGCTTCCTTGAGAGCATTATACAAATGATGATTTATTCTCAATGTAGCCTCTTACCTATGCACTTGATATATATTCAACCACATGGTGTCTTCCCTATTTTTTGCATGAAGTTCCTTCTCTACATGGTAGGTGTTCTTCACTACTATGCCCTAATCTCCTTTCAACTATTCAACATATTATTCCAGCTTGCTTCACTAAATTTCTTGAGAGTATTCCAATGCTTCAATGGTAGAGATATGATGGCAATCCTTCTAGCTTGTCGATGGGATTATGATGGAGAAAATATTCCTTGTTCTCCAATGCTTATCTTGAGTGCCAACCAGGTAAATATTGTACCTTCAGGTAGTGAATAACACCTCCTTTTACTTATGAATCTTGGTTCAAAACTTGATTATTTAGTGTTGTAATCCAATGTGTCTCCTTATATTTTCGATGGTGCAAGATTGTTTACTTTACACCCTATACAAGTCTTCCATGTTGTATACAATAATTCAATAAGGACACTTGATTTTATGCTATTGCATGGGTAGAATGGTGAGTAAGACTCTATGCCAACAATACTTTCTCCAATGTGTTAATGTTGTCACATGGGTAGAATAGAAACCAAACCCATGAAGCTCTCTCTATTGGATGATGTATCTTTTGAATTTTCGCTTGTATAGAATTCACTAGATGTGCCTTTCTAATACGTTACTTGGAAGAGTATTCATTGTATCTATTTGTATTTCCTTCACCAAAATCTCCTAAATACTCAATGTACCTTACTTCACCTTCACCAAAGTATTCTAAATGCTAGATGTACCTAATATGATGTATTTAGTTTTGCTATTTAGTTCTCCTGCTATTGACTCAATAGTGAGAAGTCTAAAACCAATATTTTATTTTCACCTTTCTTTTAATGTCTTCCTATCTAAAACAAATATGATTTACTTGTTTGGAAATGTGCAGGTATATGGTGTTCAAAATGTCTCATTTTCACTATGGAGATACTAACCTTAGAGCTCTATTTTATGGCTCTAATGAGGTGCTCTTGAAACCTTAAGATGCACTAATTTAAATTATTGTCCCCCTGTAATTTAAACTAACTTAATTGCCTTCATGAAATGGTGGCTTCTACTTTCTTTGCAAGTTGTGATAATGTTGGATTCAATATTACCTTCTAATCCTTGGCAATTTTCTACTATTTCTCCTATCTTGGTTAACTTTCAATAATGATTCCAATATTTTTAATCCTTATAAATAGAGTGCCTTGTGAATGATAATACTATGCACTCTTGTATATGCTATCTAGCCTTTAGAGTAGAGTCTTCTTTCACTTTCAATAGACAATAGAAAGTTGATATTTTTCTTTCTCTTGAAATATATCTAACTTCTATTTTATGTGCAGGTTTGAACCTTGTACAAGTTAACTTGTGCACTACCTTGAAGACTTTTAATTAAAACTTATTTATGCAACTTTTTAAACATTGAACTTGGTGCTTAATAAACCTAATAATGAACTAGATAATAAATTTGAAATAATGAGCCTTTTGCACCTAAGTTGCATACCTTTTTAACCTCAATTTGATGATGATGTTCTTGGTGATTTTGATAACCTAAATTCTTCCTTGTACATTGTAGCTCTTCTTGGCTATCCAAAACATCTCTTTAGATCACTTATTTGTAGCTTTAAACCTTCTCTAACTTGCTACCTAAAACTAATATTTGGTGACTTAAAATCTCCTTTAGGATACACCCTAAAAATATGAAACTTAGCAGCTACTAATGTTGCCCAAATGGCTGCTTCTTGCTGTCCCTAAATATGAAAATTTTAGATTGCAAGAATTCAATTTCTCCTTAGAAATGCTATTCTTTAATATCACAAATTTAGTAGGAAAATCCTCCAAAACACAACTAAGATTTTCCTTCAAGAACCCTTCAATTTTTTCTATAAAATCAGCAAACCCCCTTCTTCAAGTAAGCCTTCAAATCCTTCAAAGAAAAAAAACCTCCCAAGTTTGGCAGTTTCTTCTAGATCCTTTATCCTATCTAAATCTAAATTCAATATTGGCCTTCTTCTCAAGAATATGGAAGTCTTGAGGTCTTCACTAATATCCTCAAAAATTTGGAAAACTTCTTGACAAATTCTTCTCCATTGGGCTTGTTTTCAGATGGCGATAATTGTCCCAAATTATTCACTATCAGGAACTTCTCCTTACTAGTAAATTTATGAAATGAGTTATTATGAAATATTATCTAATGGCCTTCTCTAAAATATGCAATGAGGATTTCCTAGCCTTCTCCTTCTTTCTCCTTTCAAGTATCTTGAGCCCTTCTCCTTGGGCCTTCAATCTTATAGCTTCTCTTTTTATTAAAACTTCAATAAGATCTTCCTTGATCTCTTCACTCTTCAACTATGAAAGTTTTGCAATGAGATATATTACTTAGATCTCTAAAATATGCTGCTTCTAAAATTTGCAATAGGACTTTTACCAGCCTTTCTCTATCTCCAATCTTCCAAATATGAAATTTATTCAATGGGACCTCCCATGGGTCTCTTCAACTTATTCAACTATCTCCTCTTCTCCTTATGCAATATACAATATTTAATAATCAATTAAAATCACCAACCTCCAATCTCTAGGACTCTTCTTTGAGTATCTTATTCCTTTAGTGGGGTCTTCTTTATAAGACCTCCTCCTTGATTTGCAATCTTAAATGTGGATTCATTTACCTCTATATCTCTTCTCTATCTCCAAATTAGAGTCTTCAATATAAAAATATTGCAATGGGACCTTTCTCCTTAGGCCTCCAAATATTCAATATTCAACTTGTTGCTTCATGTATTGGATTTATTCCGAAGAATATATTATTCCTAGATCTTGTAGGAATATTTCTAAATTTATTTGAATCTTATTTTTACTACAAAAAAGTATTAGAAATTGATACGAGATATTTCTTTGAATCTATAGAAAATAATCTTCACTAGTTAATTTTTCAATATAGTGGAATCAATGTTGTGTCCTAGTCTTCACAAGCTTTTCTAAAACTTTTGAAAAGACTATATAAATGCAATATAAAAAATTCTAAAAAAACAATTTTCTATCTACTCTCAATCTCTATTGTGGCTCTCTCTATTTCCTATAAATATACCTAGTTCTTTGATACCACTGTTAGCTTTTAAAGCTATAAACTTAAAGGAAATGCAACCACAAGTAATGAAATAAGCATGCAATGTTATAGCTATGATAATGGCTAACTAATAAGCATGAAAATATTATGAGAAACTTTTTAAAATACTCAAGAAATAGCCATTAATGAAAGCTCACAAAAATATACAATGCTATGCAATGGAGGTATCTAACACTCCATATTGTAAAAATGCAGTACATTTTAACTACTACTACTCTACCTCATGCACTCCAAAATGCCACACTTTATTCTACTCCAAGAAGGTCTATTTATAGTGATACATGACACTTGGACTTTCATATTCCTATGACACCTCACTATTCTATTCTTAGGACTTATGTACATGTGGACTACATGCACATTCTAATAATACTTGTGCATTTACTACATTATTTTAAGCAAATATTTAAATTCTAATCTAAGATAAAATCCTAATATAAATATTTACCCATTATAGTACATTAGCAAGCACCAAATAATGTAATATATTCCAACATATTTTCAAATAATATAATCTCTATATGATATACTAATAAAATTTAGTAGATATCAAGTTATAATTTCTTTTCCATGGAATAATTTATAGCTAAATCCATAAAATAATCCTTAGTAGTAGAGGTTAAGTAGGACCTAAAAGAGCAATAATCCTTGTTGCTCAAAGATAAGGTAACCATTGATAAAATTAATTGGTATTGGCAAGGGGCTTTAGATTTAAGAAAATGGACTGATAGGAGATGGAAGTCTCCAAGAGTAAGTATATCCTTTCTTTCCAAATGATTATTCATAACCATTTTATTTTATAGGGAGGAAAAATATAGAAGATTTAAAGGGATTCCTTCATTTATGGGAAGAGTAGGACTCTTCCTTACCCATTGGAATGAAGGTTTTAACTTGAAAACGTAAATCTATCCTTAGTACCAAATTGGTTTATGATGTATGGGTTGCCCATGTAATTTTAGAAAAAATAATACATCTAAGGTAATAGACAAAACTCTAGGATAATTATTTGATATTTCAAAAAGTATAAAATACAAAGTCTTGGTTATTTATGGTCAAATATTGGTCATGATTAATATCAATAAACCTTTACTAAAATTAATTATTATTAAGTATGGGGGTAACTTTCTGGACCCAAATAATGGATTATAAAAACATCTATTTTAGATATAGAATATATAATGAGGTAGGTCATATTGAGATATCATGCCCTAAGAAGAGTCCAATAGAAATATATGTAAAAAACTACAAGATAAACTTACAAATGGATATGCATGAGGATGGTTTTCAACTTCCAAAAAATGAATCTAGATAGATGAAAGTAAATAAATAGTGGAGACCAATAAGTAAGGATATTTGAAGAAATATCATTTCCTTTGATGTTTTATATTATGAAGCAAAAGTAGATCAAAGCTTAGAGGACATGGTATAATAGAATCAAAATATTGACAAGGAATTATCTACTTATTATGATCTCAATTTAGGGATGGACGTTCCTATTGAACCTAAGGAATGTACTTCATTAGATTTTGAAGACTTTATTCAAGTACCATGCACCATTTAGGAGAAGGAAATTGGTAGAGAAAATATAATGTTATATGTTAATACCTCTACCATTAATAAGGAAATACCAAAAGCTGAGTAGGATCAGCTTACTTAATAGAGCTAGGAGAGGATAAATCTAATAAAAAGTAATGTTGCAAAATAATGTTGAGGAATAGAATAATAAGACCTACTTCTGATACTAGCAAGGCAAAAAAAGGAAAACCTTCAAATTATCAAGTGAGAGCCAAGGAAGCAAGAGCAAACATAGATAAAGGAACACAATCTAAGTTGGTTGAAATTCTCTTTACCAAATAGAAAAATGATATTGGTAATATGTAGGTGGGGCTAATATCCCCTAATGAGACATGAATACCATATCATGGAATATAAGGGTTTCTAATTCTCCCTTAAAGCAAAGGTGTATTACAAACCTCTATTTAAGTAATAAGCCTAATTTTCTTTGCATCTAGGAAACTAAAATGACAAAGGAAGAAGCTTCCAAATATGAAATTTGTATGGGTGAGATGTTAATGGTATATTGTGGAATCATAAGAAGTGATATTAGAACCTCCTATAAAACAATTTATAAAACTAGGCATTAGATAGCCTCTTTAGTCACATGTAACTTTATAAATATTCATTTCATCCTTATTAATGCCTATGGATATACAACTCAGTTAGGAATATCAGAAGTATGGATTGGTATTGAAGCCTTTATGAGAAGTAAATACTAATATACTTGATTCATGATCATAGGATATTTTAATGCCATAACTAAGTTGGATAAAATTTTTGGAAAAATTAGAAAAATAATGTAAAGTATAAGAGATTTATTGAGTTTTATTCAAAAATATATTCTATGGGAGGTTCTGTTTGAATAGGATAACTATATGTGGACCAACAACATGATAGGCCAAAACTTGATAGAAAAATAGACAAGTACAAACTCTCAAATCATTGGCTAGATGAAAGGAATTGTGTTAAAATTAATACCTTGCCAAGGGTTGAATTAGATCATTGGCCAATAAGAGTTAAAATGATGGTAAATGAATTCAAAAAATATCATAAATATAAGTAGATGTGGAAATACCATCCTCAATTTTTTAATATGAAAACACAAGCAAGGAATTCTTCAAGAAAAGGTGAGATGTATACACTTCCAAAATAAATTAAATCAATGACATCTAGATTAAACAATGGAACAAAAATATTTTTTCAAATATATATTAGAAGAAATAAGAACTAAAAGAGAAATTTTTAAAATTCCAAAAAGGTGAGCACAATAATCCAAGCTTAAAGGAAAGGGATTTTATTAGTTAATATTATTATATTCTGAGTAAGAAAAAAGAAATATTGGATATTAAAATCAAGATAGACTTGGTTAAAAGAAGAAGATAAAAACACATTTATCATAGAATGGTACTAGTATAGAGATTAACATCTAAAATTAGTAGAATTAAATTCATAGAAGAGGTTTGGATTGAAGACGAGCAAAATCAGAAAGGAGATCAGGATTTTTTACCAAAATATTCTAAGATCAAAAGATATTAAAGTCCTTAAGTATAAACTACTATAAGAAGTACTTTAGATATTTTCTCTTTTGATAAGGTTAAATTCTCAAGTCTAAATGAGATCTCAACATAAATGTATTAGAATAACTAGGAAATAGTAAAGGTTTCTTTATTGGTGGTAGTGGAATAGTGTAGGGTAAAACAATACATACCTTATGAAGTAAATGCAAAACATCTTACCCTAATTTTAAAAAGGAAGGATTAAAAATTGTTTGATTCATTTAGGCCCATAAGCCTATGTAATATGTCATATAAGATAATATCCAATGTGATGATAAATTGGTTAAGACCACTTTTAGAAAATATTATTTTAGAAGAGCAAGAAGGGTTTGTAAAAGGGAGATATATTTTGGATGAAATCATAATAGCTCATGACATAATGCATTCAACAACTTTAAGAAAAGAGAGCAATGATCTTAAAACTTGATATGAATAAAGCCTATGATAGGGTTAAATGGAATTTTCTTTTTATAGTATTTGAAAAGTTTAGATTTGGAAAGAAATGGATCAAATGGATTAAAGCTTATGTCTCCACAGTATCAAAGTTAGTGCTATTTAATGGGCTAGTAGCAAAATCATTTAAATCTAAGAGGGGTCTTAGATAAGGAGATCCTCTATTACCATATTTGTTCATAATTATGGTAGAGGTATTGGGAAGGAGCTTGAAAAAGGTATACAAAGAAGGACTAATAAGCAGAGTTAAGACTAGTAATAACTTTGAAAACATCATCCATCAATATTTTATAGATGATACATCCCTTTTTGGAAGTGTAGGGATAAATGATGTTAGAGCTTTAAATAACTCGTTAAAGGATTATGAAAGAGCATCAAGGAGAAAAGCTAATAAGATAAAATCTAAAATTTACTTCCTAAACACTCCAAAAAGAATCAAAATAGATATATGTAGGTTACTTCAAATGGAGGTAAATATACCAACAACATATCTAGGGATACCCTTATTTGAGGGAAGAATGAGGATAGAATAATGGAATCCAATTATAAATAATGTTCAAAATAAAATACCATCATGGAAAGGTGGATGGTTATCATTAGTAGGAATATTACAACTTATTAAATCAATCTTATAGGCCATTCCAACATATTATATGTCCTTGTATATTATACCAAATAAATAAAGTTTAATCTATATTATGCGATCATTTTTGTGGTTATGATTATATGATAAAAGAAAAATTCCTTTGATGAAATGGAGTAATATGTTTGATGATAAAACTAAGGGAGGTCTCAATTTAAGAGTATAATATCCAAATTATTTGGAAAAATAATTTGGATATTATACAAAGATACTCAAGGACAATGGGCAATAATTCTTCTAAGTACATTGAGCCAAATGACCCAGTATTAATATTTATTATATTTTCACTACCATATGGTTCTTCTCTATGGAAAGATTTAAAAATACCAATTGACCTAGCGAATAAAGGTCTAATATGGGTTGTACAAGGATCGAGAAGGAATATACAAATGGAAAGAATTTTCTTTTCATGTATACAAGACATTGATGCTATGAGGTAATTGAGTAAAAATATAACTATGATTATTCTGAGGGGTGCCAAGTATAAATTGATTTGGGAGTTGAATAGCTCAGGAGAATATACAACAATAAGTGGATATAATGTTCAACACCAACATAATAATGATATCACTAGAATTTGAAGAGATATTTGGGATAGCCCAATAATTCCTAAAGTCAAAATATTTGTTTGGCTAGTAGGTCATAGAAGAATTTTATCCTGGGATAACCTTATAAAAAAGGATTGTTATGGCCCCTCTCAATGTATTTTATGTAATAAGGAGGAGGAGAGTAATGACCATATCTTAGGATATTGCTCAATAGTTTAGAATCTATGACAATGTATTCTTAATATATTTGGTAAATGCATGGTGATGAATAGCAGAATTGAAGATTGGTTAAAGTAATGGTAGAGCACTTATAAAAGTGAGGCTTTACAAACAATATGGGATATATCAAAAGATATAATACTTTAGATTATATGGCTAGAAAGGAATAGAAGAATATTTAAAGGAAAGGAAAGCAATTTAGATGTAATGAAAAAGAAGATATGTTTAGCCATAGAGGAGTCTAAACCAACCCTATAGACTCACCCAATCCCTAATTTAGAAGTAGAGAGTCTTGATAGATGGTATCGAGTCATTAAATAGAATTATGATGTTGGGTACAAGAGAAACAAAAATAAGGTAAAGAATATAAAGTGGAAACCACCAGATATGGAGTGGACTAAAGTAAATTTTGATAGAGCATCTAAAGGAAATCCAAGACCAGTAGGAGGAGGAATAATTAGAAATAATAGAGGAGATATTTTGTCTCATTATGCTTTAAATTGTGGATTTAAGACAAATAATGAAGCTGAAGCTTGGGAAGCTTTAGAAGGATTAAAAGTTTATAAAAAAACAAAATTAAATAGAGTATGGATGGAAGGTGATTCTCTCATAGTAATAAATGTAATTTTGAGTAAATCAAAGGCTCCATGAAACATACAAGAGATAATTATGGAAATTCAAGATCTTGCTAAATATTTTGAAGAAATCCAATTTAAACATTGATTAAGGAAAGGAAAAAATGTGTAGATAAACTAGCCAATAGAGGAATTTTGATTGAGGATAGTGAAGTTAACATCTCCTTTCCACAGTTAGAGGAAGTAGAAAGTTTAGTTGAATCTGACAAAAAATGTTGATTGCCTAAATCAATTAATGATTAAGATTTATTTTAATATTTTCTATTGATAATATATGTTTTATTTTTTAACAATAATATATGTTCATTTAGACTATTTATTATAATTATTGTGGTTGCACTTGTGTTTCAAGAAGGAAACTAGCAATCCAATTTTGGTAAAGCGGACTATGATAGTGTGATGTTTTGGAAATATTACTCTACTAAGATGTAAGGTATAGATAGTAGAGGTGAATTTTTGGCATTTTGAAGGCTTCTATAGAAGAATTTTAAGAAAGATGCTAAATTTTAGAGTAATTATATTCATACAGATATTTGAAAAGATACAGAAAATGAAAATCAAGAATTCATATATTTTATGTAAAATGGTGTAGGTTTCTAGCTATAGCATCTCAATTGAGATGATATGTGTGTGTATTTGTAAAATATCAAGCTCTAAAGAGAGATGTAAATTTTTAAGGGTGGGGGACCCAAGTACAACCCCTTATTATCAAGAAAAAAATATAAGATGGGTGGTGGGAACTAGAGAAAAATTCTATTTGGATGGATACTTGATGTGATAAAAAAATACTTAATCTATATCTAATTTGAAACCATGGATGAAATTACTTGAAGATAAATAAGGTGATAGGCTTTCCAACATTATGTAAAATAAACAAGAAATAATATACAAATAGAAAGAAATTTTTTTGACATATATTGGATATTTTTGCGAGGAGGTAGTTGAGTAGAAAGATAACAACAACGATTATTTTAAAAGGATCCAAGTATAAGTGGATTTGGGAATTTAATAGCTTAGGGTAATACCTAGCAAAAAGCATATATACTGTAAAGCACAAAAAAAGTAAGAATACTAAAAGAATATGAAGATGTATTTGGGATAGCCCAAGTATTTCACTAGTCAAAATATTTGTGTGGTTAGTAGGTCATAAATTTGTTTATCCTAGTATAACTTAATTAAAAGAGGTTTTCATGGCTCTTCATAATGTGTTCTATGTAAAAAGTAGGAGGAAAGTATAGACCATCTCTTGGGATACTATTCAACAGTATGGGAACTATAGCAATGGATTCTTAATATGTTTGGTAAATGCATGGTGATTAATATCATAAGTGAAGAATGACTAAAGTAATGGTAAAGAAATTTTAAAAGTTAGGTGGTATAGAAAATTTGGGATATGTCAAAAGATACAATACTTTGGATTGTATGGCTAGAAAGGAATAAAATAATATTTAAAGGAAAAGAAAACAGTTTAGAGCTAATGAAAAGGAATATTTGTTTAGACAGAGGAGTCTAAACCAACCCTACCAACTCACCCCATCCCTAATGTTGAAGAAGAGATCCTTGATATATGGAGTCAAATCATCAAATGGAATTAAGATGTTGGATACTAAAGAAACAAAATGAAGGAAAATAATATAAAGTGAAAACCATCAGAAGTGGAGGTAAAATTGAATTTTGATGAAGCATCTAAAGGAAATCCATTACCAGTAGTATAAGGAGAAATAATTAGAAATATTAGGGGTGATTTTATGTCGCATTACGCTTTTAATAGTGGACTTAAGACAAATAATGAAGTTGAACCTTAGGTGGCTTTAAAAGGGTTAAAATATGCAGACAAATGAAATAGAATAGAGTATGGATGAAAGGTGATTCACTAAGAGTGATAAATGTAATTGTAAGGAAAGCAAAGGCTCCATGGAACATACAAAAGATCATTATGGAAATACAATACCCTGTTATAGAGTTTGAAGAAATCATGTTTACACATACGTCAAGGGAAGGGAAAAAATGTGCAAATAGGAAAGCCAATAAAAGTGTTTTAATAGAGGATTGTGAAGTTAAATTATTTTTTTCATGGTTAGAGGAAGTAGTACATTTAGCAGAAGTTGACAAGAAAATATTGACTGTTTGAATCAAATAATAATTAAGTAAAAATGCTTTCCATTTATAATATTTATTGTATTTATAACATTAATGTGTTTTCATATAAAACATTTATTACAATTCTTGTGGTTGCACATATGCTTTAGGAAGGAAACATATAGCCCAAATCTAGTAAAGTAATCTATGATAGTGTCAAGTTTTAGAAATGTTACTCTACTAAGATGTAATGCATAGAGAGTACACATGAATTTTTGGTATCCTGAAGGTGGTTGTAAAAAAAGTCAAGAAGAAAGATGTCGAATTATGGAATACTTGTATTTACAAATAAAATTAAGGAAGATTCAATAAAAATAAAAATCATAAATTAAAATGTTTATGAAAAATATGTAGGTATCTAACTATAGCAACTCAATTGAAATGTTAATTGAATCTATTTGTAAACTCTTAAGTTCTAAAAGAAAGATTTTTTATTTTTAAAGGATGGGAAACCAAACACAACCCCTTTTCTTCAATAAAAAGCATCTTTATATTAAAAATTTATATTTTTAATTATCTAAACATATGTCTTTTTATAATTTGAAATATTAGAATAAAATATATTAAAACTTTTTTATTATGTTTCTATGAAAATTCAAAAATAAAATGTACCAAACCAAAATCTATTTTCATGTCCTTTTTCTTATTTATATATATATATATATATATATATAGTTTTAATGGTTTTGAGCTTAACTTCTATTTGGGAGAGGGAAAAGGTGGAAGGGGATATATTGATCAAGGTCTTAGGACATTTAACATACTTTAAATATAATCAAATGTGAAAGGTTATGGTTGGGATGGGATGACCAACAAATGTGGTAGTAGGGGTTTCTCACACTAGTCTAATAAAAAAATAATAGGGTTCAACCATGACCTCTCATAAGGGTGAGAGTTGAGTTTATTAATAGGGGCATGTCATACACACTCATCCCTCTCACACTCACATCTTGCTGCCTTGCTGCGGTTTGAACCTTGGACCTCTTGAAGAAGAGCCAAATCCTAAACTATTACACCATCTCCAGATAAAAAATACTAGGTTAGAAAGAGACCTCGTAAGCAGCTCTTATGTGACCCGTAGTTTCATCCCATCCAAGTATACCACTATCTAAAAGGAAGCCTATACCTCTTAGCATTGCAGAAATAATTTTTTTTTTTCATTAGTGCACAACTAGTTAACAAAAACATTTAACAATGAAAACATTAACAGGGGGTGAGAGGCAAAGAGGTCGAGCTGACATTAACAAAAACATTTAAAATATTTAAACTAAAACAACCGACTAACCAACCGTCATTGTAAAATTAGATATATATCCTTTATATCTAAACTAGTAGACTAAAGGTTACAGATTACAATTTGAAAAAAAAAACATAAAAAGAAATGAAAAAAAAAACATAAAAAGAAATGAATTTGACATTCCTACCTCAACACTTAAATAAGGATGTCCCTTTTGTTTAAAGTAATTTTATAACATTCAAAAATTAACATAAAAATATGAGTTCTTAATATTCCTCATTGTACTTCAGAAATTCGTGATACTCTTTCTGCACTATTTCTCCTCCGTTTGAAGCATCAAAGGCACATCTATAAAACCTGCAATTGAAGGAAAATATCAATATTAAAGTCCCAGACCAAAAAAAAAAAAACAGCTGATACTTAATCACATAACAATATCAACTACCATGTTTAATCGCTCATATACTACCTTCCACTGAACACAAGCACGAAAATGGTGTTCTCTGTCTGAAAGCCAACAAGAGACCTTATGGAATCAGGCAGACTAAATTGAGCATAGGACCTATGTGAGTTAAAATATTTTGGTGAAACTCCTGCAAATTTCATAGATCAAAGTTGTTACCACCCTTCTCTCAGCAGCCCCTCCTGTATTATCTGATAATGTATTTGCACAAAAGTATTCAATTTTAGTCACAAAAGTATTTGGATAAAGGTGAAGAATCAGGGTGTGCTACCGTGTGGGATTTACAAAACTTCTCAGTCTTATTGCTTGAAACTTCTGAAACCTTTCCACCTGCCTTGGGGTTGACAGCGAATAGATGTACAGTGCCCTTGTCACTAGACATAACAAGCCATTTAGCAGTAGGAGAGAATGCAATGCTATAAATCTCAGCTCTATCAAATCCCCTTCGAACCTATACGTCATGAAATGCAGAAGCCTTTTTTAGGGTATCTTTTATTATTAACCCAATAAAATGTCATGACACCTTTCTTCCTAAATTAAAAAAATGTTGTATACAAATTCAAGTTTAAGTTTAAAAAATCATAATAGTCGCAATACTCATTTTTAAAATTAGATAGAAAACTAAAAAACCTATTATATTAAATTAAAGTTATATATATATATATATATATATATATATATATATATATATATATATATAACTTTTTAAAAATATATTAAAATAAATTATGAAGTCTGCTCCTAACCTAATAAATAATGTTTACTTCACATACACACTAAAAATTAATTTAGATATGAAAAAAAGCAATGATCTTAAAACTTGACATGAGGAAAACTTATGATAGGGTTAAATGGAGCTAGTATTATAAAAGTTTGGATTTGCAAATAAATAAGTTTGATGGATTAAAGCTTGTGTTTCTACAATATAATATTCAATATTAGTCAATAAGTTATAAATAGAATCATTTATAGCCAAGAAAGGTCTTAAATAAGGATATCTCTGTGAAAGTATATGTTTATTATTCCTATAGAGGTATTGGGTAGGAACTTGAATAAGGCTAACAAAGATGGGTTAATAAGTGGGCATAAGACTAGTAATAACATTGACAACATCATCTATCAATAGTTTGTAAATGATACAACCCTTTTTGAAAGGGCAAGGATAAATGAGACGAGAGCTTTGAATAATGTATTAGGGCAAAAGGTTAATAAGACAAAAATGTGAATTTACTTCCTAAATACTCCTTGAATCAAAGCATGGATATGCAGATTAATTCAAATGGAGGAGGAAAATTTGCCAACTCATATAGGTATGCTCTTATTTGAAGGGAGAAGGGATAAAATTATGGAATTCATTTATAAGTAATGTTTAGAATAAACTATCAACATGGAAATTTAGATGGTTATCATTAAGAGTAAGAGTGCAACTATCTTATAGGTTGTTCCAACATATTATATGTTTTTTTATAACATGCGAAAATCAATAGAAAAAAATTAAATCAAGGTTACATGATAAAAGTAAATTTGCTTTGATGAAATGAAGCAAGGTGTGTATGATAAAATTAACGGAGGTCTCATTTTAAAGTTCTTGCAAAATTAACTATTAGGGAAAAGGTAATTTGAATATTGTAAGAATAGAGTTAGACCATGGGCAAGAATACTTCTATGTTGAGCCGAATGACCCAATCTTAGTATTTACTAAATTCTCACTTTCAAATGGTTCTACACTATGGAACAATCTAAAAATAATAATTAATCTAATGATTAAAGGTCTAAGATGGATGGATACTTGGTGTGATAAAAAACCACTCAATATAGACCCAATTTTGAAACCATTGATGAGATTGCTTCAATTTAAATATGGTGATAGGGTTTCAAAAATTATGTACAAGGATCAAGAAGGAAGATACAAATATAATTTTTACAAGAATTCAATGCATTGTTGGTGGGAGATAGTTGAGCAAAAAGATAAAAACATTGATTATTCCAAAGGGAGCGTTGATTTAGAGTTGAATAGGGTTAGGAGAATATACAACAAGAAGCAAATATAATGTAAAGCCCTAACAAAATAAGAGTATTGTAAGAACATGGAAAGATATTTGAAATAGCCCAAGAATTCCTAAAGATAAAATGTTTATCTGGCTAATAGGTCAGAATAATTTTATCATGGGATATGAAAAAGGGTTTCATTGCCCCTCAAAATGTGTTCTATGTAAAAAGGAGGAGAGTATAGACCATATCTTGGGACATTGTTCAATATTATGGAAAATATGGCCATGGATTCTTAATTTATTTCTTAAATGCATGGTGAAGAATGAAAAAAATGAAAAATGGTTAAAGCAATGGTAAAGCACTTTTAAAAGTGAGGATTTATTGATAAATTGGGATACATCAAAAGATTTATATCGTATGGATGTAAAGACAAAAAAATATTTAAAGGAAAGGGAAATAGTTTAGGGTAATGAAAAGAAATATTTATTTAGCCATAGAGGAGTCTATACCAACCCTACCAACTCACCCAATTCCTAATTTTGAAGAAAAACACCTTGATAGATGGAGCCAAGCCATAAAATAGAATTATGATGTTAGGTATAGGAGAAACAAAAAGAAGATAAAGAATATAAAGTGGAAACCACCAAAGTGAAGTTGGTTAAATTAAATTTTATAAGAGCATCTAAAGAAAATTCAGAACCAATAAGATGACTATGAATAATTAAAAATAATAAGGGATAAATTATGTCTCATTGTGCTTTCAATAGTGTATTTAAGATAAATAATGAAGTTGAAGCTTGTAAGACTCCGAAAGAGTGAAAAATATGCAAATAAATAAACTAGAGTAGAGTATGGATGGAAGGTGATTCATTATTAGTAAAAAATATAATTTTGAGGAAATCAAAGGCTCCATGGAACATACAAGATATAATTATGGAAATACAAGACCTCGCTATAGAGTTTGAATAAATCATGTTTACACATACATTAAGGAAAATAAACAAATGTGTAGATAGGCTAGCCAATAGTGGGATGCTATTTGAAGGTCATGAAATTAAATTCTATTTTACATGGTTTGAAGTTTGAGCTTCCTTCTTATGTCGATTTTACTTGCAACTCATACAAGAGAAGACAATCAATCGAGTATGAGAATAAACTAACTTTTTATACCCAATGTCATGTCTAGGGACACTTGAGCAACTAGTGTCCCTTGTTGAAGGCTCTAAGTCATGAAGAAGATAAAACTAGTATATTAACCAATCATCAAAGGTAGGACCTTCTTCTAATAAGGTAGGCACCTTCTATGCCCTCCTCAATAGAGTTTTTTTTTTGTACAATTTAAATGATTTGCTAGAGGAAGAAGTTTTATCCTCCCCTAGAGCTGAAGTTCCCAAAACCCCCTTGGAACCTCTTGTCTAGGCCATATCTAGACCTATAATCTAAGCCAATTTTAAATCCCTACAAGAAATAGAAACATCCCCTAAATTTACTGCTCGAGTTGGATTTGAACCAAGGATCCAAGCCATTGCTACCTCCCACCTTGAGAATAAGGCTATATCTCCTACTCAATCAGGTCCATCATATCCACCCCCAAAAACTAATTGAAAAGAAGGAGAAAGTGCTAGCCCCACCCTAGTTGAACAATTATCCCCAACCAACACCTTTAGTCCCAAACAAACTCGAAGCTTCAAAAATACCAATATTGATGTTGGAAGTGAAAAGAATAAAGGTATAATATCCACATCATAGGAGAATAAGAAAGAAATCAAAGAGGATATTGCCAATGGAATTCAAAAAATCCTCTTCTCTAATCTTTTGGGGCAAAATAAAGAAGACAAAAAAATTACCAAACCTCCCTTGCAGAAAGGAAATGGGGACAAAAAAGCTATTAAATTTTCCAAATGAAGTTCCTCTCATGGAACATTCATTTACTTCCTAAATACTCTAGCTTTAATTAAAGCATGGATATGCAGATTACTTCAAATGGAGGAGGAAAATTTGCCAACTCATACAGTTATGTCCTTATTTGAAGGGAGAAGGGATAAAATTATGGACTTCATTTATACGTAATGTTTAGAATAAACTATCAACATGGAAATTTAGATGGTTATCATTAATAGTAAGAGTGCAACTATCTTCTAGGTCGTTCCAACATATTATATGTTTTTGTATAACATGCCAAAATCAATAGAAAAAAAATAAATCAGGGTTACATGATAAAAGTAAATTTGCTTTTGATCAAATGAAGCAAGGTGTGTATGATAAAATTAACGAAGGTCCCATTTTAAAGTTCTTGCAAACTTAACTATTATGGAAAAGGCAATTTGAATATTGTAAGAAGAGTTATACCATGGGAAAGAATACTTCTATGTTGAGTCGAATGACCCAATCTTAGTATTTACTGCATTCTCACTTTCAAATGGTTCTACACTATGGAACAATATAAAAATAATAATTAATTTAATAATTAAAGGTCTAAGATGGATGGATACTTGGTGTGATAAAAAACCTCTCAATATAGACCCAATTTTGAAACCATGGATGAGATTGCTTCAATTTAAATATGGTGATAGGTTTTCAAACATTATGTACAAGGATCAAGAAGGAAGATACAAATAGAATTTTTACAAGAGTTCAATGCATTTTTGGTGGGATATAGTTGAGCAAAAAGATAACAACATTGATTATTCCAAAGGGAGCGTTGATTTATAGTCGAATAGACTTAGGAGAATATACAACAAGAAGCAAATATAATGTAAATCCCTAACAAAATAATAATATTGTAAGAAAATGGAGGGATATTTGAAATAGCCCAAGAATTCCTAAAGATAAAATGTTTGTCTGGCTAATAGGTACGAATAATTTTATCATGGGATATGAAAAAGGGTTTCATTGCTCCTCACAATGTGTTCTATGTAAAAATGAGGAGAGTATAGACCATATCATGGGACATTGCTCAATATTATGGAAAATATGGCCATGGATTCTTAATTTATTTCTTAAATGCATGGTGAGGAATAGCAAAAATGAAGAATGGTTAAAGAAATGGTAAAGCACTTTTAAAAGTGATGATTTAGTGATAAATTGGGATACATCAAAAGATTTATATCGTATGGATGTAAAGACAGAACAATATTTAAAGGAAAGGAAATAGTTTAGGGTAATGAAAAGAAATATTTATTTAGCCATAGAGGAGTCTAAACCAACCCTATCAACTCACCGAATTCCTAATTTTGAAGAAAAACACCTTGATAGATGGATCCAAGCCATCAAATAGAATTATGATGTTAGGTATAGGAGAAACAAAAAGAAATAAATAATATAAAGTGGAAACCACCAAAGTGAAGTTGGTTAAATTAAATTTTATAAGAGCAACTAAAGAAAATTTAGAACCAATAAGAGGACTATGAATAATTAGAAATAATAGGGGATAAATTATGTCACATTGTGCTTTCAATAGTGGATTTAAGGTAACTAATGAAGTTGAAGCTTGGAAGGCTCCCAAAGAGTTAAAAATATGCAAATAAATAAATTGGAGTAGAGTATGGATGGAAGGTGATTCATTATTAGTAACAAATATAATTTTGAGGAAAGCAAAGGCTCCATGGAACATACAAGATATAATTGTGGAAATACAAGACCTCGCTATAGAGTTTGAATAAATCATGTTTACACATACATTAAGGAAAATTAAAATGTGTGTATATAGGCTAGCCAATAGTGGGATATTATTTGAAGGTCATGAAATTAAATTCTCTTTTCCATGGTTTGGAGTTTGAGCTTCCTTTTTATGTCATTTTGACTTGAAGCTCATACAAGAGAAGACAACCAATCGAGTATGAGAATAAACTGACTTTTTGTACCCAATGTCATGTCAAGGGACACCTGAGCAACTAGTGTCCCTCGTTGAAGGCTCTAAATCATGAAGAAGATAAAACTAGTAAATTACCCAATTATAGACTAGTAAAATTAGTCTATAAGGTAAGCACCTTCTATTCCCTCATCAATAGATTTGGTGTTTTTTCCAATTTAAATGATTTTCTAGAGGAAGAAGTGATATCCTCCCCTAGAGCTAAAGTTTCCAAAACCCCTTTGGAACCGCTTGTCTATGCCATATCTAGACCTATAATCCAAAT
This sequence comes from Wollemia nobilis, assembly GCA_028583015.1. NCBI lineage: Eukaryota > Viridiplantae > Streptophyta > Pinopsida > Araucariales > Araucariaceae > Wollemia > Wollemia nobilis. The sequence goes on along the minus strand of JAQPPZ010000375.1, from coordinate 2,435,336 downwards.
TTTAAACCCTTCAAGAAATAGAAACATCCCCTAAATTTACTGCTCGAGTTGGATTTGAACAAAGGATCCAAGCTATTGCTACCTCCCACCTTGATAATAAGGCTATATATCCTACTCAGTCAGGTCCATCATAGCCATCCCCAAAAACTAATTGCAAAGAAGGAGAAAGTGCTAGCCCCACCCTAGTTGAGCTCTTATTCCCAACCAACACCTTTAGTCCCAAACAAAATTGAAGCTTCAAAAATACCAATATTGATGTTGGAAGTGAAAATAAAAAAGGTATAATATCTACATCATAGGAGAAGAAGAAAGAAATCAAAGAGGATATTGCCAATGGAATTCAGAAAATCCTCTTCTCTAATATTTTGTGGCAAAATAAAGAAGACAACAAAATTACCATACCTCCCTTGCAACAAGGAAATGGGGAAAAAAAAGCTATTAAAATTTCCAAATGAAGTTCCTCTCATGGAACATTCATTTACTTCCTAAATACTCTAGCTTGAATCAAAGCATTGATATGCAGATTACTTCAAATGGAGGAGGAAAATTTGCCAACTGATACAGGTATGTCCTTATTTGAAGGGAGAAAGGATAAAATTATGGAATTCATTTATAAGTAATGTTTAGAATAAACTATCAACATGGAAATTTATATGGTTATCATTAATAGTAAGAGTGCAACTATATTATAGGTCGTTCCAACATATTATATGTTTTTGTATAACATGCCAAAATCAATAGAAAAAAATTAAATCAGGGTTACATGATAAAAGTAAATTTGCTTTGATCAAATGAAGCAAGGTGTGTATGATAAAATTAACCAAGGTCCCATTTTAAATTTCTTGCAAACTTGGCTATTAGAGAAAAGGCAATTTGAATATTGTAAGAAGAGAGTTATACCATGGGCAAGAATACTTCTATGTTGAACCGAATGACCCAATCTTAGTATTTACTGCATTCTCACTTTCAAATGGTTCTACACTATGGAACAATATAAAAATATTAATTAATTTAATGATTAAAGGTCTAAGATGGATGGATATTTGGTGTGATAAACAACCTCTCAATATAGACCCAATTTTGAAACCATGGATTAGATTGCTTCAATTTAAATATGGTTATAGGTTTTCAAACATTATGTACAAGGATCAAGAAGGAAGATACAAATAGAATTTTTACAAGAGTTCAATGCATTGTTGGTGGGATATAGTTGAGCAAAAATATAACAACATTGATTATTCCAAAGCGTTGATTTAGAGTCGAATAGGCTTAGGAGAATATACAACAAGAAGCAAATATAATGTAAATCCCTAACAAAACAATAATATTGAAAGAAAATGGAGGGATATTTGAAATAGCCCAAGAATTCCTAAAGATAAAATGTTTGTCTGGCTAATAGGTACGAATAATTTTATCATGGGATATGAAAAAGGGTTTCATTGCCCCTCACAATGTGTTCTATGTAAAAATGAGGAGAGTATAGACCATATCATGGGACATTGCTCAATATTATGGAAAATATGGCTATGGATTCTTAATTTATTTCTTAAATGCATGGTGAGGAATAGCAAAAATGAAGAATGGTTAAAGCAATGGTAAAGCACTTTTAAAAGTGATGATTTATTGATAAATTGGGATACATCAAAATATTTATATCGTATGGATGTAAAGATAGAACAATATTTAAAGGAAAGGAAAATAGTTTAGGGTAATGAAAAGAAAGATTTATTTAGTCATAGAGGAGTCTAAACCAACCCTATCAACTCACCGAATTCCTAATTTTGAAGAAAAACACCTTGATAGATGGATCCAAGCCGTCAAATAGAATTATGATGTTAGGTATAGGAGAAACAAAAAGAAATAAATAATATAAAATGGAAACCACCAAAGTGAAGTTGGTTAAATTAAATTTTATAAGAGCAACTAAAGAAAATTTAGAACCAATAAGAGGACTATGAATAATTAGAAATAATAGGGGATAAATTATGTCACCTTGTGCTTTCAATAGTGGATTTAAGGTAACTAATGAAGTTGAAGCTTGGAAGGCTCCCAAAGAGTTAAAAATATGCAAATAAATAAATTGGAGTAGAGTATGGATGGAAGGTGATTCATTATTAGTAACAAATATAATTTTGAGGAAAGCAAAGGCTCCATGGAACATACAAGATATAATTGTGGAAATACAAGACCTCGCTATAGAGTTTGAATAAATCATGTTTACACATATATTAAGGAAAATAAAAATGTGTGTAGATAGGCTAGCCAATAGTGGGATATTATTTGAAGGTCATGAAATTAAATTCTCTTTTCTAGGGTTTGGAGTTTGAGCTTCCTTCTTATGTCAATTTGACTTGCAGTTCATACAAGAGAAGACAACCAATAGAGTATGAGAATAAATTGACTTTTTGTACCCAATGTCATGTCTAGGGACACCTGAGCAACTAGTGTCCCTTGTTGAAGGCTGTAAGTCATGAAGAAGATAAAACTAGTAAATTACCCAATCATCGAAGGTAGGACCTTCTTCTAATAAGGTAAGCACCTTCTATTCCATCATCAATAGATTTGGTGTTTTTTCCAATTTAAATGATTTGCTAGAGGAAGAAGTGATATCCTCCCCTAGAGCTAAAGTTTCCAAAACCCCATTGGAACCGCTTGTCTATGCCATATCTAGACCTATAATCCAAGCTAATTTTAAATCCCTACAAGAAATAGAAACATCCCCTAAATTTACTGCTCGGGTTGGATTTGAACCAAGGATCCAAGCTATTGCTACCTCCCACCTTGATAATAAGGCTATATATCCTACTCAATCAGGTGCATCATATCCATCCCCAAAAACTAATTGCGAAGAAGGAGAAAGTGCTAGCCCCACCCTAGTTGAGCTCTTATTCCCAACCAACACCTTTAGTCCCAAACAAACTTGAAGCTTCAAAAATACCAATATTGATGTTGGAAGTGAAAATAAAAAAGGTATAATATCCACATCATAGGAGAAGAAGAAAGAAATCAAAGAGTATATTGCCAATGGAATTCAGAAAATCCTCTTCTCTAATATTTTGGGGCAAAATAAAGAAGAAAACAAAATTACCAAACCTCCCTTGCAACAAGGAAATGGGGAAAAAAAAGCTATTAAAATTTCCAAATGAAGTTCCTCTCATGGAACATTCATTTACTTCATAAATACTCTAGCTTGAATCAAAGCATGGATATGCAGATTACTTCAAAGGGAGGAGGAAAATTTTCCAACTCGTATAAGTATGCCCTTATTTGAAGGGAGAAGGGATAAAATTATGGAACTCATTTATAAGTAATGTTTAGAATAAACTATCAACATGGAAATTTAGATGGTTATCATCAATATTAAGAGTCCAACTATCTTATAGTTCCTTCCAACATATTATATTTTTTTGTATAACATGCCAAAATCAATAGAAAAAATTAAATCAGGGTTACATGATAAAAGTAAATTTGCTTTTATCAAATGAAGCAAGGTGTGTATGATAAAATTAACCAAGGTCTCATTTTAAAGTTCTTGCAAACTTAACTATTAGGGAAAAGGTAATTTGAATATTGTAATAAGAGAGTTAGACCATGCAAAAGAATACTTATATGTTGAGCCGAATGACCCAATCTTAGTGTTTACTACATTCTCACTTTCAAATGGTTCTACACTATGGAACAATATAAAAATTATAATTAATCTAATGATTAAAGGTCTAAGATGGATGGATACTTGGTGTGATAAAAAACCACTCAATATAGACCCATTTTTGAAACCATGGATGAGATTGCTTCAATTTAAATGCGGTGATAGTGTTTCAAACATTATGGACAAGGATCAAGAAGGAAGATACAAATCAAATTTTTACAAGATTTCAATGCATTGTTGGTGGGAGATAGTTGAGCAAAATGATAACAACATTGATTATTCCAATGGGAGCATTGATTTAGAGTTGAATAGGCTTAGGATAATATACAACAAGAATCAAATATAATGTAAAGCCCTAACAAAATAATAATATTGTAAGAACATGGAGAGATATTTGAAATAGTCCAAGAATTCCTAAAGATAAAATGTTTGTCTGGCTAATAGGTACGAATAATTTTATCATGGGATATGAAAAAGGGTTTCATTGCCCCTCACAATATGTTCTATGTAAAAATTAGGAGAGTATAGACCATATCTTGGGACAGTGCTCAATACTATGGAAAATATGGCCATGGATTATTAATTTATTTTGTAAATGCATGGTGAGGAATGGCAAAAATGAAGAATGGTTAAAGCAATGATAAAGAACTTTTAAAAGTGAGAATTTATTGATAAATTGGGATACATAAAAAATTTTATATCATATGGATGTAAAGATAGAACAATATTTAAAGGAAAGGAAAATAGTTTAGGGTAATGAAAAGAAATATTTATTTAGCTATAGAGGAGTCTAAACCAACCCTATAAACTCACCCAATTCCTAATTTTGAAGAAAAACACCTTGATAGATGGATCTAAGCCATCAAATAGAATTATGATGTTAGGTATAGGAGAAACAAAAATAAATAAATAACATAAAGTGGAAACCACCAAAGTGAAGTTGGTTAAATTAAATTTGATAAGAGCATCTAAATAAAATTTAGAACCAATAAGAGGACTATGAATAATTAGAAATAATAGGGGATAAATTATGTCTCATTGTGCTTTCAATAGTGGATTTAAGGTAAATAATGATGTTGAAGCTTGGAAGGCTCCCAAAGAGTTAAAAATATGCAAATAAATAAACTGGAGTAGAGTATGGATGGAAGGTGATTCATTATTAGTAACAAATATAATTTTGAGGAAATTAAAGGCTCCATGGAACATATAAGATATAATTGTGGAAATACAAGACCTCGCTATAGAGTTTGAATAAATCATGTTTACACATACATTAAGGAAAATAAAAAAGTGTGTAGATAGGCTAGCCAATAGTGGGATATTATTTGAAGGTTGTGAAATTAAATTCTCTTTCCATGGTTTGGAGTTTGAGCTTCCTTCTTATGTCGATTTGACTTGCAACTCATACAAGAGAAGACAACCAATTGAGTATGAGAATAAACTGACTTTTTGTACCCAATGTCATGTCTAGGGACACCTGAGCAACTAGTGTCTCTCATTGAAGGCTCAAAGTCATGAAGAAGATAAAACTAGTAAATTACCCAATCATCGAAGGTAGGTCCTTCTTCTAATAAGGTAAGCACCTTCTATTCCCTCCTAAATAAATTTGGTGTTGTTTCCAATTTAAATGATTTTATAGAGGAAGAAGTGATATCCTCCCCTAGAGTTGAAGTTCCCAAAACCCCCTTGGAACCGCTTGTCTAGGCCATATCTAGACCTATAATCAAAGCCAATATTAAATCCCTACAAGAAATAGAAACATCCCCTAAATTTATGGCTTGAGTTGGATTTGAACTAAGGATCCAAGCCATTGCTACCTCCCAACATGAGAATAAGGCTATATCTCCTACTCAGTTAGGTCCATGATATCCACCCCAAAAAACTAATTGCAAAAAAGGAGAAAGTTCTAGCCCCACCCTAGTTGAGATCTTATCCCCAACTAACACCTTTAGTCCCAAACAAACTCGAAGATTCAAAAATACCAATATTGATGTTGGAAGTGAAAATAAGAAAGGTATAATATCCACATCATAGGAAAATAAGAAAGAAATCAAAGAGGATATTGCCAATGGAATTCAGAAAATCCTCTTCTCTAATCTTTTGGAGCAAAGTAAAGAAGACAAAAAAATTACCAAACCTCCCTTGCAGCAAGGAAAAAGGGACAAAAAAGCTATTAAATTTTCTAAATGAAGTTCCTCTCATGGAACATTCATTTACTTCCTAAATACTCTAGCTTGAATCAAAGTATGGATATGCATATTACTTCAAATGGCGGAGGAAAATTTTCCAAATCATATAGGTATGCCCTTATTTGAAGGGATACGGGATAAAATTATGGAATTCATTTATAAGTAATGTTTAGAATAAACTATCAACATGGAAATTTAGATGGTTATCATTAATAGTAAGAGTGCAACTATCTTATAGGTCATTCCAACATATTATATGTTTTTGTATAACATGCCAAAATCAATAGAAAAAAATTAAATCAGGGTTACATGATAAAAGTAAATTTGCTTTGATCAAATGAAGCAAGGTGTGTATGATAAAATTAACTGAGGTCTCATTTTAAAGTTCTTGCAAACTTAACTATTAGGGAAAAGGTAATTTGAATATTGTAAGAAGAGAGTTATACCATGGGCAAGAATACTTCTATGTTGAGCCGAATGACCCAATCTTAGTATTTACTACATTCTCACTTTCAAATGGTTCTACACTATGGAACAATATAAAAATATTAATTAATCTAATGATTAAAGGTCTAAGATGGATGGATACTTGGTGTGATAAAAAACCTCTCAATATAGACTCAATTTTGAAACCATGGATGAGATTGCTTCAATTTAAATATGGTGATAGGTTTTCAAACATTATGTACAAGGATCAAGAAGGAAGATACAAGTAGAATTTTTACAACAGTTCAATGCATTGTTGGTGGGATATAGTTGAGAAAAAAGATAACAACATTGATTTTTCCAAAGTAAGCGTTGATTTAGAGTCGAATAGGCTTAGGAGAATATACAACAAGAAGCAAATATAATGTAAATCCTTAACAAAATAATAATATTTTAAGAACATGGAGGGATATTTGAAATAGCCCAAGAATTCCTAAAGATAAAATGTTTGTCTGGCTAATGAGTACGAATAATTTTATCATGGGATATGAAAAAGGGTTTCATTACCCCTCACAATGTGTTCTATGTAAAAAGTATGAGAGTATAGACCATATCATGGGACATTGCTCAATATTATGGAAAATATGGCCATGGTTTCTTAATTTATTTCTTAAATTCATGGTGAGGAATAGAAAAAATGAAGAATGGTTAAAGCAATGGTAAAGCACTTTTAAAAGTGAGGATTTATTGATAAATTGGGATACATCAAAAGATTTATATCGTATGGATGTAAATACAGAACAATATTTAAAGGAAAGGAAAATAGTTTAGGGTAATGAAAAGAAAGATTTATTTAGCCATAGAGGAGTCTAAACCAACCCTATCAACTCACCGAATTCCTAATTTTGAAGAAAAACACCTTGATAGATGGATCCAAGCCGTCAAATAGAATTTTGATGTTAGGTATAGGAGAAACAAAAAGAAATAAATAATATAAAGTGAAAACCACCAAAGTGAAGTTGGTTAAATTAAATTTTATAAGAGCAACTAAAGAAAATTTAGAACCAATAAGAGGACTATGAATAATTATAAATAATAGGGGATAAATTATGTCACCTTGTGCTTTCAATAGTGGATTTAAGGTAAATAATGAAGTTGAAGTTTGGAAGGCTCCCAAAGAGTTAAAAATATGCAAATAAATAAACTAGAGTAGAGTATGGATGGAAGGTGATTCATTATTAGTAACAAATATAATTTTTAGGAAAGCAAAGACTCCATGGAACATACAAGATATAATTGTGAAAATACAATACCTTGCTATAGAGTTTGAATAAATCATGTTTACACATACATTAAGGAAAATAAATAAGTGTGTAGATAGGCTAGCCAATAGTGGGATATTATTTGAAGGTCATGAAATTAAATTCTCTTTTCCATAGTTTGGAGTTTGAGCTTCCTTCTTATGTCGATTTGACTTGCAGCTCATACAAGAGAAGACAACCAATCAAGTATGAGAATAAAATGACTTTTGTACCCAATGTCATGTCTAGGGACACCTGAGCAACTAGTGTCCGTCGTTGAATTCTCTAAGTCATGAAGAAGATAAAACTAGTAAATTACCCAATCATCGAAGGTAGGACCTTCTTCTAATAAGGTAAGCACCTTCTATGCCCTCCTCAATAGATTTGGTGTTTTTTCCAATTTAAATGATTTGCTAGAGGAAGAAGTGATATCCTCCCCTAGAGCTAAAGTTTCCAAAACCCCCTTGGAACTACTTGTCTATGCCATATCTAGACCTATAATCCAAGCTAATTTTAAATCCCTACAAGAAATAGAAACATCCCCTAAATTTACTGCTCGATTTGTATTTGAACCAAGGATCCAAGATATTGCTACTTACCACCTTGATAATAAGGCTATATATCCTACTCAGTCAGGTCCATCATATCCATCCCTAAAAACTAATTGCAAAGAAGGAGAAAATGCTAGCCCCAGCCTAGTTGAGCTCTTATTCCCAACCAACACCTTTAGTCCCAAACAAACTTGAAGCTTCAAAAATACCAATATTGATGTTGGAAGTGAAAATAATAAAGGTATAATATCCACATCATAGGAGAATAAGAAAGAAATTAAAGAGGATATTGCCAATGGAATTCATAAAATCCTCTTCTCTAATATTTTGGGGTAAATTAAGAAGACAACAAAATTACCAAACCTCCCTTGCAGCAAGGAAATGGGGACAAAAAAGCTATTAAAATTTCCAATTGAAGTTACTCTCATGGAACATTCATGGGCTTCATGCCCTCGGTAAACAAATATTATTAGATACCATTAGGAAAGAACTTAGACCTGACATCCTCATCTTGCAAGAAACTAAGGTTGACAACTTTCTATCTCCTAAAATTACTAGCAATATTTGGAAAATGGGAGATATAGCCTATTCCCCTACTCATGGTTCATCTGGAGTATTACTTTGTATATGTAACCCCAACAAATACATAGGTAGAGTTATCTCATACTTTGGCATGGTCCTAAACATCCTTTTTCAATACAAGGACACCAACCACACATGGGTCCTCACTAACATATATGCTCCCAACACTCCTTCAGGGAGAAATTCCTTATGGAATGACCTCACTCAAATGAGATCTGGGTTTGTGGACCAAGCATGGGTTGTTGCTAGATATTTCAATACTCCATTGCATCCCTTTGATAAAAAAAAGGTAACAATAATCAGTCCAAGAGCATGGAGGATTTCTGTGATTTTATCAACACAATGAATTGTTGTATGTATAGCTGAAAGGAGCGAGATATACATGGATTAGTAGAATAACTGGGCCAAATCACATCCAGGTCAGGGTTATAGAATTTTCCTATCTAAAGAAGCAATTCCACTATTCGAAGATGCCTCGCTTTCTACTCTTCCTAAAATAGGATCTGACCATAGCCCGCTGCTCTTTAAAAAAATTTCTAGTCCAATTTACAAAACCCCTTTCAGGTGCGATGCCATGTGGGTCCAACATTCTAACCTCCACAATCAGATATTCCAATGGTGGCAGTAATAGTTCCCATCACCCCAAGTAATACATATGACCTTAAAACTTATAAATATCAAAGAAAGTCTGAAACTATGGAAGAAGGAAGTATTTGGAAATATATTAAAAAAATAGAGTTTTATGGATAACCTCAAAGCCATTGAAGTACGTATTCAGAATGATAATTTGGGGACAGAGCTAAGAAGTTAGGGAAAGGATATTCTAGCAAAGTATCACAACATTCTAGCCCAAGAAGAGGATTTTTGGAGATAAAAATCCAGAGCCCTCTGGATCAAGGAAGGAAACTCAAATACCAAATTATTTCACTCTTCCACATTGAGAAACATGAGCTCTAATAGAATCCGCCAACTCCTCAAGAGCGATGGATCTCTTACCAGTAATATTGATGAAATCAGGGATGAAGCCTCTTCCTATTTTCATAGCCTCCTTGGCACCTCCAACCTTGATCATCCCCATGCCAAGGAAATCCTTCTGCATCACATCCCTAACTCTATTTCACCACCAATAAATTCTAATCTTATTCAACCTTTCTTGGATGATAAAATCAAGCAGGATTTATTCTCCATGCATCCTGATAAATCCCTGGGCCTAGATGGCTTCCCTCCTAGATTCTTCTAAGCTGATTGGATATAGTCAAAAAGGATGTCATATCCACTATTCGTGAGCTCCAAGCAACCAAAGTCATTCCTAGGGAAATTAAATCCACTTTCATCGCTCTTGTCCCTAAAGATCCTATAGCTAAAGCCATGTCTGACTACTGTCCCATCAGCCTATGCAATATTCTATACAAAATTCTTACTAAAGCTATGGCCAACAGGTTGAAGCCCATCCTTCCTAGCATCATAGACCCATCTCAAGGAAGTTCAGTTCAAGGGAGAGTTATCACTGATGGCATTATAATTCTACATGAAATCCTCCATTCCATCAATCAGACCAAAAATATTGCTTTTATTCTCAAGTTAGACATAATCAAATCATTCAAAAGAGTTAATTGGGACTTCCTCCTTAACATCTTGACTAAGTTTGGCTTCCATCCTGACTAGGTCCAACTTATCAAAAGTTACATTTCAACATCCTAGTTTTCTATCCTCGTCAATGGATCCCCTGCAAGTTTTTTCCTAGTGCTAAAGGGCTAAGACAAGGAGACCCCTTATCCTCAATCCTCTTCATTATTCTTGTTGAGGCCCTTGGGATAGACCTCAAATTTACCTCTCAATATAGTCTTTTATTTTAATTCAAGCCTGCATAGGGTCTCCAAACTGTTATTGACCAACAATTTGTTGATGACACCTAAAGCTAGGCTCATCAAACACATCCTCCAATTATTTGAAATGGCAGTTGATCAAAAAGTCAACTACATCATCAAGAGAAAGATATTTTTCTTCAACACTCCTCCAGTCCACCAAGGGAAAATAGCTCGCATCCTAGAATGCTCCATAGCCCAACTTCCTTCCATTTATCTTGGTATACCCCTTTTCACTGGTCAATCCCAAGAAAGCATGTGGAACAATGTCATCGAGAGAATTCAAAGGAAACTATCATGATGGAAATAATTCCTCTCCTAGGCAACCAAAGCTACTCTTACCATGGCCAGTATCCAAACCATTCATGTTTATTTTCTATCTATATTCAAAGCCTCGACTTCAGTCTATAATAAAATTGAACAAATTTAGAAGATATTTTTATGGTATGGGTTAGAAGAAAAGAGGAGGATTCCATTGATCTCATGGGATAAAGTCTGCCCTCCAAAATCTCAAGGAGGAATTGGGTTAATAAAACCATGCAAAATGAATCTAGCCCTCCTTGCCAAATAGGCCTAGAAGATTCTAAAAAACACTAGCTCTGAGTGGATAACTATTGTTAGGATAAAATATCTTTAGCACACAGAGTTCCTCAAGGAAGACATCCTCTTGAATGGGTCAACTTTTTGGAAATCAACTATCCATAACCAAGAAACTCCTCTAGAAAGGGTTAATATGGAAGGTTGGTAATGGAACTAACATTGATTTATCAAAAAATAAGTGGATCAAAAATGAAGTCCTCATTGAAGATAACGAAATCTTAGTTCTAAAATAGTTCACTGATGTATCTATAGGTAGCAAGGTTTCTAACTTGATTGCTCTTTATAATGGACATCCTACCTAGAAACCCATTGCTATTCCTCAAATTCCTACTCAATCCCAGTCTCTCTCGTCCCTCCTAAAATCCATTGTCCTTCCTTCAAGGGAATTTAGGGACCAGTTGATATGGGCCAACACAGATAATGGGGAGTTCATAGTAAATATTGCTTATCAACTCCTCCTTTCCACTCAGATCTGTCATTTACCTGCCCAAAAACTCTGGCTTAAGCACCTAATTCCCAAAATTGCTTTCTTTTGTTGGGTGGTTGATAGAAAGATCTTTACCATTTAAAATCTCCAAAAAAGGGAATCACCCTTGTTAACTGATGCTACCAATGCAAGGCTATATGGGAATCAACCCAACACCTCTTCCTCTAGTGTGAGTTCTCCACTTTAGTTCTAAATAGAGTGGTCAATTATTTTCATGTTCAGTGGGCTAAGCCTCCTAATCTATCCAGTATCTTCATACAATGGCCCTCCCCCTTTCACAACAATAGATTGGCCTTCCTTTGGAGATCTTGCCTACACTATTTTTGTGGTATATTTGGTTATGAAGGAATAACAGAGCCTTCTCTAAAACTTCAAGGGATTCCATTACTATCTCAAATAAAATTTTGTGCCATGCTACGGAGAATGCATCTCTCATTCCCTGCACTCTTATCCCTACTACTTCCCCATAGATTCATTTGTTCACTTCCTTACTGATTTCCATGGAAGACGCAGACACTCACAAAAATCCCATTTCGTGAATCATATCTCCTTGGAAGCCTCCACCACAGAGATGGTTGAAATTGAATTTTGATGATGTTTCTAAAGGGAACCTAGGCAAATTTGGAGCAGGAAAATTTCTCAAAGACCATATGGGAGACATCATTCTTTCCTATGCTGAATTTATAGGAAACCAAACTAATCATTTAACCGAAGTAAAAGTCCTTTGGAGAGGAGTATCCATTATCCAAGAATCTGCCAAAAAAATCATTATTGAAGGGGATGCACTGAACATAATTAATTACATCAAGAATGGGAAGGACCCATCATGGCAAATTAAGAATATATTCAAAGAAATTAGAAGGATTATTTCCCAGTGGGAGGACATCATAGCTCAACACACTTACAGGGAGTCCAACAGAGTGGCGGACCAACTCACCAACATTGCTACAAATCAAGATGCCCTTTCCATTTGGCATGCTGAATTTTCGATTAATATTGCTGAGTTGGCTAACAACAACAAAGGTAATGGAGGTTGTAGTCAACATTCATAAACCCTCTCGGGCCCGTGTCAATATAGATTGGTTAATTTTTTATTTATTTTTCAAATTCATGGTCCTCTTGAATCATGTCAAAGCTTGGCCCAAGAAGGTAGCTAGCAACAAAGTACCTGTATTAACCAATCTGAATATCCCTCTCATTCGAGAATTTTGTAGTCTCTCTTTACACTTGTTTTTTGCTTTCATCATCCTTTGTAGGAGGGCTTGGATTCTCCATATTTATGTCAGTTATGTTTCCTACAGTATGAGGCTCTTATTCCCATTGGGTTTCAGTGTGGGGACCCTTACCCTCTATAAAGGGTTTCCAGATTTTACTATTTTTCTAGCACTGTGTAACAGCTTCTCTATAACGGTTTTGGGGACCCAGTTCAAAACCCCGTTCTAATTAAATCTTTTCAACTTACCAAAAAAAAGAAATTAGTAAGTTTCTAATAAGAACATATTGACTGTATGAATCAAATAATGACTAAGAATTACTTTAATGTTTCCATTGGTATTTTTTATTTATTTTATTACATTAATGTGTTTTCAAATAAAATATATTACAATTCTTGTGGTTGCACTTATGTGTGCAATTCAAATCTAGTAAAGTTGTCTATGATAGCACAAAGTTTTGGAAATATAACTTTACTAAGATGATGCATAAACAATAAAGGTGGAGTTTTGGTATTGTGAAGGCTACTCCATAACAATCTCAAGAAAAATGACGTTAAATTTTGGAATATTTGTATTTATATATAAAATCGAAGATCTAGAAAATATGAAAACAAAAAATTCAGACTTTTATGGAAAGTGAGATAGGTATCTAGCTATAGCAACTCAATTCAGATCAAAATTGAATCTATTTGTAAACTCTTAAGCTTTAAAGAAGAGAGTTGTAATCTATCAAAGGTGGGGGAACTGAATACAACCTTTTCTTCTCTAACAAAATGAAATCATTTTATATCTAAATAAAAAATACTACAACATTTACAAATATATAAAAAAAAATTGAAATAAATATATAAAAAAATTTAAAGTATAGTTATCTTCTAACTAAGAGAAAAAAATGTTATACCTTTTATAAATTGGTTTTTATTAAAGTTGTATGCAATACATTAAACAATTTTTTAAAACTATTTTTTTTTTTTTTTTTAAAACATCCCAAAAGGGATGCCACTTTCAAGTAAGACCGAAGGAGATAGGCGTATCCATTTTTTTAAAACTATCTTAATTAAAAAATATAAGTATAATTAAAAATGCTTTAATACTCAACATAGTAAAAAATAATATTTTTTTTATATAAACAAAAAAAACGTTATCTCATACATCAAATGATAATGGCTCTAAATAATTAGAAACATGATTTTTTAATAGGAAGGTCTAGATTACAATGTCCGGCAGTTCCTCATTAGTTTCTATAGAAATATTATGTTGAGACTGATTTAATCTTCTGTAATCAATTAAGAATGAGTTATACTTCTATATGAAATTAGTTTAAATTACATAGTTAAAAGTAATAATCGAAATTAAAATATTTATTTTTTCCTTCTTTTTATTATAATTTTTTTATTTTAATTAATTTAAAAAAATATAAATTCTTAATTAAAATACCTAAACTACAAAACTAATAATTCAATTTGGTTAATAAATTTAAAAAAAAAAACTTTTTAATAAATGTTGCAGTATACCATCAAAGATATAAAAAACCATGCCAAAATTAAGAAAGGTTACACCATCCAAAATGCACAAGGAAAGATATACCATGAAAGATATTAAAAACCATGCCACAATTAAGAAAGGTTACACCACTACGGGACCATATCCTCTCCAAACTATTGTCGATCTTTCGTGGTGGAAGCAAGTTTATAAGTATGTTTGGTCTAAGTGTAGTTTTTATGTGTGGTTGGCTACTCATAATCGTGTCCTACTTGGGATAATATTCAAAAGCGTGGTTTTGTTGGTCCCTCTTTATGCTATAATTGTGGGAAGGATGAGGATTATGTTGGGCATTTACTTTTCCAATGTGACTTTGCTTGTCAACTCTAACATTATTGGTAGGGAGTGTGGAATCAACCTTGTTCGCATGCTTCATCTGTAGTTGATTTTTGGAGGATTATGGAGTGGCCTCCTGTAGGGGTTTTCTTTTTAAAAGTTGGGTGGATCATTGGTCTTTCATGCATTTTTTTGGCATATTTGACTTGAACGGAACCGTCGGATTTTCCAAGGGAAGGAGTTAACTGCTTCTCAGGTTTGGCAGAGGATTTTGCAAATGATCCAAGAAACTGTGTCTACAAAATGTCAGAGTATTTCTCCCGTGGACGAAGTGGAACGTCAGATCATAGAAAGATTAGGTTTGTTGGTTAATGGTCCTAGTTCTAATGTCTCTTGTAGATGGATGGGTCAAAGTAATCGGGTGCGAAGGGCTGGTAAATGGAATCCGCCTCCTCCAAGAGTGCTGAAGATTAATACAGATGGATCTTCCCGGAGTAATCTGGGTAATGTTGGTATTGGTGGTGTGGGGAGGGACAGTAGTGGTACTATCCGATTTTTTTCCTCTTGCTTTAAGGGATATCATTCTAATAACTCCATGGAAGTCCTTGCAATTTTATATGCTTTAGAAAAAGTGTATGCTTTGGGTTGGCGTCGGATTGTTTGTGAATTTGATTCTCAGATTGTTATAAATTTGTTGAATTCTGGGGATAGTTTTCATGGGAGTTGGCGGTTGAGTTGGATTGCTCTCTGCTCACTTGGAGTTCATTTATTTTGTGCATATTCTCCGAGAGTGGAATGGGGTAGCGGATTTGTTAGCTAAATGGGCTTCCGAGTCTCAAGATGGTTGGGATGTTCAAAATTGATCTCAACTTTCTTCTTATTACTCTCAATCTCTCTCTTCTTTATTGAGAACTGATATGTCTGAATAACTTCTTTTTTGTTTTTTATCTTGAATGTTTTGCTGAATTGATAAATTTTTACTTTTTTCAAAAAAAAAAAAAAAAAAAAAAAAAAAAAAAAGAAAGAAAGAAAGAAAGGTTACACTATCCAAAATGCACAAGGAAAGATATACCACGAAAGATATTAAAAACCATGCCAAAATTATGCTGCAAGCAAGAAAGTGGTATACCTCTTGCAAACTGGTTCCATCAGAACTGTTGAAGACACGGATCACAGTCCCATTTGTGCTGGCACTTGCGAGAAGAACACCATCTGATGTGAGAGCCAAACAAGCAATAGCTGAGTCATGAGCACTGATAACCCTTGTTTTCGTCATGCCATTGTATTGAACACGAACCTGACCGGAACATTCAGCAGGGCATGCCAAAACCATTGATTCCGAAGTAGAAGAAACAGCAAACAGGCCCTTAGGATTAGACACAGTCCTCATTGTATAACTCTTCAAAGTTGAAAACATACACAAAACACTCTGAAACAACCACCACACGATCCCGTCTCAATTTCACTGCTAGAACTTTGTTAGCGATTTCAATGTCGCCAATGCATTGTCTCACATGGTCATCCCAAAACATAACTTTATTTGGAGGGTATTCCTTGTTCCTATGTTGGATCCAAATAGCATTTCCACTAGTCCAATTCCTCCATTAGGCCAATTTGTTTTGATAGACTCTTTGAAGCTATCACACGTATATATTCTGAAACCTTAATCTGTGGCACAAAAAGTATCTAGTGTCTTGGCTGAATGATGCTCCAAACAAGGTACAAGCTGAAGGCTTGCTGCCAGGAAGTTGAGATACAGATCTGGCCTTAGATGACGTCGGCATCTTTCATTTAGAGATTTAAACTAGAGCCTTTTTCGTAAAACACCATAGATCTACACCACAAGAATGAGATCCACAGCCACAAATAATTTTTTTTAACTCCTCAAAACATTGAACTTCAAAAAATCCTGCCACAACCTGGCAAACTGTGGCAAAGTGTTGAACTCCAAACCATCCTACCACGTCTACTTAAACCAAACTATGCAAAGTGTTATGTTCAACTACATAGCAAGCATGTCTTAAAAATGGTGAACCCAGGCTAAAACTAAAATCATCTTCATGTGGAATATATAGGCATTAACATACATAAGGGATGGAGGGGGATCATTCTTACAGAGGTTGTTATGCAGGATTTTTAGGATCCCTGGAAACTTACCTGTGGAGAAATGAATGGAAGTTTGAAATACAAAATTATATTTTTTTAATGTTAGATTTAATGAACAAACCATACCAAACAATTAACTGATAAGATAATTTCTAAAGAATCAGATAGAACTTTTTC
This sequence comes from Wollemia nobilis, assembly GCA_028583015.1. NCBI lineage: Eukaryota > Viridiplantae > Streptophyta > Pinopsida > Araucariales > Araucariaceae > Wollemia > Wollemia nobilis. The sequence continues at coordinate 2,418,371 of JAQPPZ010000375.1, read as the reverse complement.
ATTGAGACTATTTCGTTTTCAATAAGTAACAAGGCACAAGAACACCAAGTGATTTAATAGGTGCAATGCTCTTGCACTTGACATGACCCAAGAAGAACAAGTGGTCTAAATTTTTTTTATACTTAAAGAAGTATAAATAATTTAATGATGTTATTAAAAATTTTTTATGTATTAAAAAATATACAACTAATGTAATATGTGCCAGATTGTAAAAGAAAAAATAGGGCTTCAAATATTTATATTTGACTACCAGGATTTAAGCTTAATAGTGCCCTTGCGACCTTAAATTCGTATGTGTGCATAACAAAATTATAAACAGAAAGTTTAAAAATAAAATAAATAATTTCAAAGGTAATAATTTTATAACAAAATAATCTATTATGCTATGTTTGAACACTTAACATGGGTTATTTTATATGATGTGGCAAATCTTCCAGTTTAATAAAAAAAAATATAGCATAAGTTATAGATGACCGTATTTCAAGTGCCACAACACACTTGGATTTGAAATAACAACATTTGCCAATTGATCTCCCCCTGGCTGGCCAAACTTTAAAGGAAATAACCTGTTCTTTGTCATTGGAACTTGAGTAATGATTCTATCCCTATCACTTTTATCAAAAATGATACATTTACCCTCATCAAATAGCAACTTATAATTTTTCTCCAACATTTGACCAACACTCAAAAGATTATGTTGGAGATGAAGGGTATAATAAATATCATTCACTTGTTTAACGCCCTCTTTTGTTGGAACCTCCATGGCTTCAATGCCTTCAACCGCCAATGACTTGTTGTCCCCCAACTTGATGCTAGATTTGTACGAAGAATCCAGGATAGAAAAGAGTTTTTCTTTGCCACTCATATGATTTGAACACCCAGTGTCCAAAATCCAGGTGTCATTTAGGTTCTCATCTGACTGGCTATATGAGAGAAAGAGATTTGTGGTCACTTTATCTTCTCCAAAATTGCCATACTGAGTGCTCTGGCTGTTGATGATCCCTTGTGAGGGTTTTGACCAGCAGTCACGAGCATAGTGGCCAGGTTTGCCACAATTGTAGGAAACTTGCTTCGACTTGTCACTTCCTTTTCCTCGTCCTGGATGCTTTCCTCTATTCTGTTGTCCACCTCTATTCTGACCTCCATCTCTGTTTGAAGATCCTTCTTTGCTTGGGGTTCCACCTCATGGACTGTTCTTGCCTCTTCCTTTGTGTTGACCTCTGCCACAACCTCTACCTCTTCCTTCTTGTGAAGCGAAGGCTTTATCATCTTCTCCATGGCTGGTGGAAGGAGAGTCCTGTAATATTTCTTCATGTGAAAGAAGAGAACCAAACAGTGCTTCAAAAGAAAGAGTAGTCAAATCTTTTGACTCTTCAATAATAATTGCTACATGATTCCACTTTGGAATAAGTGTTTGCAACACTTTCTTCACCATAACCTCAGGCTTAACATCTTCACCTAGAGTGACCATTTTATCTACCATGGCTTTAACTCGCACGCAGTAGTCTCCTACTTTCTCATTTTCCTGCATTCTAAGATTTTCAAAATCTCTCTTTAGTGTTTGCAGTCTAACCTGTTTTACTTGATCACTACCCCAAAAGCTTTCCTCCAAAGCTTTCCAAGCATCTTCTGCAGTTACATAGGATGCTATCCTAGGGAAGATACTCTTATCTAGGGTTGTTTGTATATGGTATAGGGCAGAGGAATTATTTTTCTGGGCTTCCTTTTTAGCTCTTTTGTCAACGACACTTAAGGCTGCCCATTCAGTAGTTGTGGGTTCTGCATACCCTTCTTCTACAATATCCCATAAACCTTTGCCAATCAACATAGTTTTCATATTTATTGACCAGTATTCATAATCACTACCATTAAACTCAGGAATTGGGAGACTTGTATTTGAGGCCATTTCTACTGCTTAAACTTTGATTTGACTAATATAAGCAATAACAAAGCAAAGTAATTACAAGTTCAAATCAAATCTAGCTTTTTTAATTTTCTCACTAATTTCTTGTTCTTCTTGTTGTGGATCTCCCAGTACTGGATGCCCAAAATTTTTGGCAATGGAATCCTCGTCATTTCACTGATGACAATGATTTCAAGGGCTGGTTCTGGCTCTAGCTCTAGCTCTGGCTTCACTGGCTCTGGCTTCACTGGCTCTAGCTCTGGCTCTGGCGAGCGTGGGGTATAACTATCACTGGATTGTTCCTTAGGTATGACTTCAACTGAATCGAACTCCTCCACTCATTGTCCGAATATGTTGTCTTTTGAGTCAACCTTGTAACCGAAATCTAGATTCCTCTGGTAGGCTATAACAACATTCTGCAACTGACTGAACACAACATGTGGTCCGTTTCTCCGAACTTGTTCATCAAATGATTTGGTTGTCTCTCTTTGCAGTAGAGAGCATAAAGCGTGGTAACATCCGGTTGATCGGATCATCTACTCATCAATGCAAAAAAAAAACTTCATTAGAGTCTCTGAGGTTAAAATTTTCACTCCTTTACAACCACTGAGGCTATTACAAAATTTTTTAGCCTTAAACGGGGTTCCAAGGGGCAGCGTCCCTAGCGTGCTAAACGGGCGCTCCGGAAGGCTTCCCGTCACTTTTATGCTCCCCTTTTTACAAAGATTACCCTTTTAAAGTTTTCAAAAAATCAAGCTTTTCAAGCCCCTTGGGCGATTTACAATGTGCCACAATTTCTCTAAAGTTTACAATTAAATTTTTATAAAGCCCCTTTTATAAAAAAAAAAATTAATTTAATAATAAATGATGCTTTAAAAATTATAAAAAATAATTTTTTATATAATTTAAAAATTAAATATTAATTATTAAATTAAACTTTTAATAAAATGCTTTTAATAAAAATTAAATGAAAGACAAGGCACTACACCAAAAACATTTTATTTGAGCGGAGGAGGATCAAACTCTTGATCCTATGCTTCCAAGTAGGATGGCCTAGCCGCTACACCATACGACACCTTTGGAACAAAGATCTCCCAACCTTAGTCTTGAAACTGCACTAATTGAAGTTAAATAAAATTTGATCGTGTCCCTAATGGGTTTCAAACCCAAGACCTCTCGTGTGCGATGAAACACCTTTGTCGACCATGCTATGCCATCCGACGGGTAGCAAAAGAAACTAACTAAAATTTAAATGCACGTCGGGGTTTTACTTTTTTTAAAATGGGAATTCTAATGCCACATGCGACAGGATGAGGAAAAATAAATGGTTTATAAGTGCAAACATAAATGATTTAAAACGATTGCCTTCGGGCAATCGTGTCACCTCAATTTTACTGCGTTCGACCACTCCCAAGATGCCACGTCACTACTCTGCTTCCTCTACGTCGCGTCCACACCTGCCACCTCAACGCCAACTCAGCGCCACTTGTTCGGCTCTCTGTCTCCCATGTTTGTGTCTTGAATTATATTCCAGTCAATATCCATGCCAGCTCAGCTCCCTGTGACCACTTGGGGATCTGTGCCCTTGGATCTATCTCGAAGTTCGTGCCCAGCTCTCAGCTCACCACCTCAGACCTCTTACCGCTCCTCGATCCCTATGCACACTGGCTCTGATACCAGTGATTGTATTCAAACCAGTGCAATAAAGACAAAGGACAATTTAATAATTTAAATAGGGCACCTATATTTATTTGCACACAGTGCCTTCAATTTTCCATAGCACATGAATGTGCTTTATATAGATGGTGGAGGATAAGTAGATGAGTGAGTAAGGTGGAGGGATAAGGTATGTCGTGGAGGAATAAAGGATATGAAGAGGAGGAATAAGGAGCGGGAAAGGTGGCAAGAAAATAGGAAGGGAGGAGAGAATCTAGGGAAGGAGTTTTTGAAATAACAAATCTTGCCGACAACTAAAATTTTACTAACAAATTACAATTATTTTCACACTGAGGTTAGAAATTTAGATATTTCTGGGTCACTTAGTCTTCAACCTCCTTCACACTTGCAATAGTTATAAAGGTAAAAAAAATTAAAAGTTTAATTTTATTATAAAATTATAATTAATAATTTAATTAATGAAAAAATAATTAAATAATATTAATTTAATTGGTTAGATTTTTGAACTTTTAAGATAAAATTAAGGTGAGGTTAGGTAAGATATATATATATATTACAAATAATATGGGTGGGTCAGTTTAAAAAATGTAAATAATAAACTCAATTGTTTAGATAAGGCTTGACACAAGATATATACATATTTAACAAGTAATATGGGTGGGGCCATTGAATAAAATATTGAATGTCATGCTCAACTAATTAAACTTTTCAATTGTCAAGGAAAATATACATGCATAATTGCTAAGTCTACGTAGTCCACTAGGTCTAGGTTGATTGTATAACTAATTAAAAAATATTAAATTATTATTATAAAAAATTAAATGTAAAATAAAATTGATGATAAGTTTTTTAGAACAATAAATGTTAGATTTTATTATAAAATTATAATTAACAATTTAATTAATGGAAACATAGTCACATTGCATGATATTAACTCAATTGATTAGATTTTATAACTTTAAAAAAGAAAACTAAGGTAAAGCTTGCTAAAAGACATCAAAAAAATAATTCATTACATAAGGGAATACAACGTCTCCATCATTTTATCCCTATGGGAATGATATATACATATTTGAAAACTAATATAGATGGGTTGGTTTAAAAACTATAAAGAAGAAATTTATCCCGAGGACAGTTCAACGGTTCAAGCCTTGGCTCTTCTTCACGAGATCCAAGGTTCAAACCGCAGCAAGACAAGTGTGTGACGGGGTGGGTGTGTGGTGGCCTATTGATAAGCATAGATCTCACTTTAAGAGGGGTCATGGTTGGGATAAGATTTTTGCTCAATCGTATACATTGGTCGTAGGATAGATAAATAGATAGGTATTAATGTGAAATGAAATTCTAATAATGGAATATACCATTAAAATAATGTAAAGAAGAAACTCAATCAATCAAGAAGGAAACCACATTGAAGCTTTCCTAAAGATATATACATATTTAAAAAGAAATATTTTTTTCGATTACATAGGAGAGTTGGTCATAACCACATTATTTTAGTAACTCACATGCACAAGATTCAAACCATAGGGGTGCTTCCACCAAACCTATTCTGCTTCGTTATTGTTGACCCAGCATGAAAGGAACAACCGATAGCTTGGAATTTGTACCATCATCATCGGCTTGGCATGCACTTAGAGGATTCAAAATAGACTACTACCTTTACAAACAGGTTACCCCGAGGTTTGAACCTGGGTGTCTTCTTGGTAAGTGCCTAGTCAGATAAGCACTTACCAATCCAACTAGTCCTTAGGGAATTGGAAAGTAATATTGGTGAGGCGAGTTTAAAAAACATAAAGAAGAAAAAATTGAATGTCATGCTTGTTGGAAATCTGGCCAAGCATACATTAAAACAAAAATTTGGGTCGTTAGATGATGTTTTAAGCCTTGGAAAGCATCTCCTCTTAGAGGAGATAAAATGAAACCGTAGATCTTTAAAATCTATGCAATCTGCAAAACAAATGAGCTCAAATGGACACTCAATTCAAAAGTTATGGCCGAAATACTAAGACATGTAATAAACACTGTCGATGTAGATTCCATGGATGTGATTTGCTAGGGTTAGTGTTTGCTTTATTTTTTCTTACTTAAGGTAGTTTTAGGGTTTTCTTTTATGAAGAAGAATTTTGCATTGTAGCAAGTGTGTGAGCTCTTCCAGAGCCTGTGAGGAGATTGTAACAGAGTACTAAAACTCTGTCAGAATTATTCCAGATAATAAGAAGATAATATTTGCTCCAATTTTGTTTTATTGTATTATTGTAAATTCTTCATTTGGTATCAAAGCGAGGTGCTCGAGAAATTGGGTTCGAGTAACTATGGAATTTTTACTTCAAGTTTTACAGAAGCATCTTGAAGATCTTAGTTTGTGTTGAAGGGAGCTATTATGGCCAACAACACCAATTCAATTTTGATCCGAGAATTTGATGATTCCAACTAAAAATATTGGAGCATCCAAATGAGGATGATTCTGAAGGCAAAAGGAGCTTGGGCCATCGTTGAAGCTGGGTTCACCAAACCAAAATACTGAAGTGAATTTACTGCAGATCAAAAGAAGGAGATGCAGGAGAAAGAGAAAGAAAATAATTTGGCTTTAACTTTCATCAAGTCAGCTCTAGACAAGAGTCTCTTTCTTCAGATTTTTGTCTGTGTTTTGGCTCAAGAAGCTTGGAAGGCATTGAAGGAGAATTACCAGGGGAGTGCCCAAGTTAAGGAAGTGAAGTTGTAGACCTTGTAGAGATATTTTGAAAATCTCAAACAAGAGGAGAATGAAACTATAGGAGATTATTATGTTCGGGTAAAAATATTAGTAAACAAAATGGCCACACTTGGAGAGATCATAGAGCAAAATGGAGTAATTAAAAATGTTTTAAGAACCTTGATAGAGAAGTTTGACAGTGCAACCTTTATCATAGAAGAAATGAAAGACCTCTCAAAAATGGATATAGATTCATTAATTGGCTCTCTCACATCTCATGAAGAGAGAATTTCCAAGAGGAATAAGGATAAAGAAGGAGGTTCTACAGAGGAACAAGCCTTTTTGGTAAAAGAGAATTATGGAGGAAGAGGTCATGGTAGGGGTTCCATGGGAAGAGGAAGAAATGGAAGAGGAGGTAGAAGAGGCTCCTACGATGGTAGAGGTCAAGGAAGATCTCAAGATTCAGACAATGACTAGGCTCATGTTGCAAGAGGAGGATCCAATGCAAGAGGAAGAGGTAGAGGTTGAGATATGATAAATGTGCAGTGTTACAATTGTAAAAAATATGGTCATTATGAGAGGGATTACAGGATGATTAGCACATTATGGAGAAGAGGATTCCTATGAGGATGATACTTTATTTTGTATGATTGAATAAAAAGTGGAGCAAGCATATTTCCTCTCTACACAGAATAGCACAAAGGAGACATGGATCCTGGAAAGTGGGTACACAAACCATATGACCGGCAAGAAGGATGTATTTTCATCTCTTGATTCTTCTTATCAATCCAGTATCAAGCTTGGGGATGAGAAGAGCTTGGAGGTGGTTGCGAAATAAGAAATGGAGATTTCTACCAGGAGAGGAAAAATAATTAAGGTAAAATATATTTACTATGCACCCCATTTGAAGCATTCATTAATGAGTATTAGTCAAGTATTGGAAAAGGATTATAAGTTAGTATTTGAGGATAGAATATGAAAATTTTATGATCAAAGGAGAAAATTGATTACCATAGTAAATATGACCAAGAATAGGCTCTTCCCATTACAGTTTTTATATCAAGGGGGAGCTCTAGCATTTGTTGGTGTAGAAGGTAAGGAGAGGCTATGGCATTTACGGTTTGGGCATTTAAATTATAAGAGTTTGAAGATGTTTCACTACTTGTATATGGGTTGCCAAAATTTGAAGACTCCAAGGAGGTTTGTGAAGGCTATGCACTTAGCAAACATGCAAGGGGGAAGTTTTCGCATGGTGAAGCATGAAGGGACCAACATCCATTGCAGTTGGTTCATAGTGATATTTTTGGACCAATGCAGACACAAAGTATGGGTAAAGTTTCTTTCTTTCTAAATTTTATTGATGATTTCTCCAGATATTGTTGGGTTTATTTTATTAAGCATAAGGATGAGGTATTCAATTGCTTCAAGAATTTTAAGGATCTAGTTGAAAATGAGAGTGGTCATTATATAAAATGTTTGAGGATAGATAGAGGAGGTGAGTTCTATTCTCATGAATTTGATGATTTTTGTACTGAGTTTAGGATTAAAAGGTAGAAAATAAGTCCTTACACACCTCAACAGAATGGAGTGGTTGAAATAAAGAATAGGACTTTGGTGGATATGGCATGGTGCATGATGCAAGAAAAATGTATGAGTAAGTTTTATTGGGATGAAGCAATTAGGATTGCTAATTACATTTTAAATAGAAGTACTGCTAAGAGTCTTGAGAATATTATGCCTTATGAATGTTGGTACAACAAGAAGCCAAATGTAAATCATTTTAGAGTTTTTGGATGTGTGAGAATAGGAAGAAGTTGGATGCAAAGAGTGAAAAATGTATTTTTATTGGGTACAGTGAGCAATCTAAGGTTTACAAGTTCTTTAATACTATTTCACATAAAATAATTGTATCTAGAGATGCAATTTTTTATGAAGGGGGAAGTTGGGGATCACAAAAATTATTTGTTGAGGATGTTTTTGGTGAAGAGAATGTGGAACCAAGCCATGTTTCAGTTCCACCAAGCCATGAAAAAGTTTCCAATTCATATTTTGCAAGTGCATCTTCAAGTCCAAGAGAAGGTTCTTCCAGTAGTTCTCCACCTCCATCACCACCGGCCAAAGGAAAAGGTAAAATATTGTTGAAGGATCACCCAGAATCTCAAATTCTTGATAAGAATTTCCATAAGAGGGTGACAAGGAGTCAACATACAAATATGAATGCAATAATAGAGAGGTTAGAGAACATGCATCTTTATGGATATGATGACAGTGGAGATCCCAAAGGTGATGTTGTAAACTATGCAATTATTTCACAAGTTTCTAAAGTTTCAAAAGTTGTTGATTATTTTGAGCCTTCATGTTTTGAGCATGCTAGTACTAACAAAGTTTGGATGAAGGCTATGCAAGAATAAATGCATTCTATTGAAAATAATGATACTTGGGAGTTGTGTGATTTTCCCAAGGATAGGAAATGTGTAGGATGCAAGTGGGTCTACAAGATCAAGAAGAACAATGATGGATCCATTAAGAGGTACAAGACACAGTTGGTAGCAAAGGTTTCACTTAGAAATATGGTTTGAACTATGGGTTTCACTGCTAGAACTTTGTTAAGGATTTCAATGTTGTCAATACGTTGTCTTACATGGTCATCCCAAAACATAAATTTATTAGGAGGGCATTCCTTGTTCCCTTTGAACCCAACAAAAGCTACAATGTTGGATCCAAATAGCATTTCGACTAGTCCAATTCCTCTATGTTGATAATTTGTTCTGATAGACTCTTTGAATCTATTTTGAACCCTTGATCTATGGCACAATCAAAGTATCTAATGTCTTGACTTAATGATGCACCAAAAAAGGTGTAAGCTGAAGGCTTGCTGCCAGAAAGTGGAAATAAAGATTTGGCCTTACATGATGTCGACATGTTTCATTTAGAGATTTAAACTATTTTTTTTTTTTTTTTAAGACCACAAGTCTAAACCACAAGAATGAGGTCCATGACCACAAATAACTTTTTTAACTCCCCAAAACATTGAACGTCAAACCATCCTGCCACAACCTGAAAAAATGTGGCAAATCATAAAAAAATATAGCATAAATTATAAAGGTAAAAAAAATTAAAAGTTTAATTTTATTATAAAATTAAAATTAATAATTTAATTAATGAAAATTTAAATAAATGATATTAATTTAATTGGTTAGATTTTTTAACTTTTAAAGAAAAATTAAGGTGAGGTTAGGTAAAATATATATACATATTTCTCAAATAATATGGGTGGATCTGTTTAAATTGTCAAATATGGGTGGGGTTTGTTTAAAAAATGTAAAGAAGAAACTCAATTGTTTATATAAGGCTTGACAAAAGATATATACATATTTAAAAAATTTAACAAGTAATATGGGTGGGGTCACTTTAAAAATGTATTGAAGAAAACATTGAATGTCATGCTCAACTAATTAAATTATTCAATTGTGAAGGAGAAGATATATGTAAGCTATCCTATTATTACTCTGTAGTCCACTATCTAAGATGGGTGAGACTGTTTCAAATTTATATAACTAATTAAAAATATTAAATTATTATTATAAAAAGAATTAATGTAAAATAAAATTAATGATAAGTTCTTTAAAGTAAAAAATGTTAGATTTTATTATAAAATTATAATTAACAATTTAATCAACGGGAAAATAATTAAATGATGTTAACTCAATCGGTTAGATTCCTTAACTTTCAAGAAGAAACCTAAGCTGAGGCTTGCTAAAAGACATAATTTTTTCATGGGAATGTCTCCTTCATTTTATCCCTATGGGCAAGATATGTACATATTTAAAAAATAATATAGATGGGTTGGTTTAAAAAGAGTAAAGAAGAAACTGGGTTGGTTTAAAAACTGTAAAGAAGAAACTTGTCCCGGGGGCAGTGCGCCTTGGTTCTTTTTTGAGAGGTCCAAGGTTCAAACCACAGCATGGGCAAGTGTGTGAGGGGATGGGTGTGTGGTGGCAGTGTGTGAAGGGGTGGGTGTGTGGTTGGCTATTGATAAGCATAGCTCTCAACTTTACGAGGGATCATGGTTGGAAGGAGACTACTCAACCCTATGCATTGGTGGTAGGGGTTTCTCGCACTAACCAAATCTAAAAAAGAATAATGTAAAGAAGAATCTCAATGAGTTAAATACTTTATCTTTCAAGACTAACCAAATCTAAAAAAAAAAATGTAAAAAAGAAACTTAATGGGTTAGATACTTTATCTTTCAAGAAAAAAACCAGTGAAGCTTGCTAAAAGATATATACATATTTGGAAAGTAATAGGGGTGGGACAAGTTTAAAAAATGTAAAGAATAAAAAATTGAATGTGATGCTAAACTAATTAAATTTTTCAATTGTCAAGGGAAAAGACTTTGGTTCAAAAATTTATAAAAAATATATGCTTAATTGCTAAGCTATTGTATTTATTAAAAAATATATGTATAATTGTAAATTTAATGTATTTTTACTATGTAATCACTATCTAAGGTGGTAATGTTTAAATCCTATATAACCAATTAAAAAATAGTAAATTATTATTATAAAAAGAATTAATGTAAAATAAAATTGATGAATATGATGGGGTAGACAACATGGAATACTGTGGCGGCTATAAAAATCTAGATAGTTTGCTCAGATTCATGGCAGTTACCGATTCCACCATGTAAAAATAAAATAAAAATTGATGAATATGATCTTAAATTTTTCTCTTTGATAAGTAAGCTATCTTAGAATATGACAGTTTTCAATGTGGAATTTGTTTTTAAATAATTTTTGTATAATTTCAGGACACTACCATCAAAATATAAAAATATTACATTTGTTGTGAGGTCAATTAAACCATATTCAATATGTCTTTCATGTCAATTTTTTTTCATTTTTTTATCAAATATATTTTTCAAATTCCTCTAATTCTTATGATTCCATAGTCAACTCCTTTGACATCATTTTCATTAACATATAAAATCTTATTTGGTTAGCTACATTTTAAAATTTGAATTTACCAAGATGAAGATTAACACCATGATTGGCAAAATTATCTACCACCCAACTTTTATCTTTGTAAAAATGCTCACATTTTCAAGATACTATTTTTAATAATAGATGATAATTATCAACAATAAGATTATTTATTATTAAATTCTCACTTCCATTTTTGTTGATAGTGTTAATGATAATTTGTGAATCTCCATTGATTAAAATATATTTCTATCATTTATCTATTACAATTTTAATCCTGGTAAGAAATGTCATAACATAGCATGTGCATAGTTGTTAGTTGAAGTTTCCTATGATTCTAAATAAGTGAAAAGAATGGTGCCTTCATTATTTTGAAAAACATGACCTCCATCCACTTTTCGTAGACTTTATTTAGAAGCATCAAAACTAATTTTGATAAACCCAATTTCTAAACTTTTTTATTTTACTCTAGATCAAAGTAGATCCTTTGTTTCAATATCATTATCACATATGACTCTTCCATGGATGTTCAAAATTAAATAACCAAGTTGTTATTGTAAAGGGGCAAAACTGCCCTACCGCGTACAATTCCCAACAAGGTTGGATCTGTGAGAGATAGAAAACCTCATGGGGTGAACCGTGGGGGTATGCTATTCTCTACACTTAGTGCTAAGAGGGAAGGGTTCATCAGGAATGGTTTAAGGACTCGCTCCAAGTCCTCAGGAACTTCGGGATGGTTTGATGTATTCAGTTAAAAGCAATCACCTAAGTTTGGTCGTTCTAGATCTATGCTATGAAAGATAAAGGATAATGTAGAAATCATAATTCAATAATACAATAGCTAACCTAATATGATTCTTTTTTTGAATGCTTGCTAACCTAGGGTTTTATATAGAAAACCTTTAAATAAAGGGTACAAGATAAATGCACAATATTAACCCTAGATGAACAATATATGTTTTTCACTTTTGGATACCTAAGAACCAATAATTAGATCAGATCTTCAACCAATAAAATAATTAAAGCATTTATAATAACGAGCGGTTGACTTAGCTTTTTCTTCCTCTTGTCCAATGATATCAAAAATACTTGTTTCTACAAGATAACTTATGAAACAATTGAAAATGGGATTAGAATTAGGTGGCCTACTTAGGCCACTATACAACAATGCTTGGAGATACAACAGTCAAGCCCCCTAGGTCCTTTTAGATGACCTTTGAAAATAAAAGTATAAATTGACCTTTTGATAATTAATCATAAAACAACAATGCTATCGTGCCTCATCATAATCAGGTGTGATTTTGCTAAAAGGCTAAATAAAATCAAGGTAGGGGGTAAATAAGCTTACCTTTACCTAGGGCAAGGGTTAGGGACCTCTTAGGGGCTCTAAGGAAAATTACCCACTAAAAGTGGGTCATTTTTTTGTGTCTACATGTTACCCCCTCTTTGATGCATTTAAGGCCAAGTAAATGCATTAAAGAAAGGATGTAGACACACTCACTAGAAGAGGACAACAAGCAAAATTGGGATGGCTAGTTTAGAAGAAAGTGGTGGTGCAAAAATAGTGTCATTTTAGACAATTTTTTATTTTACATGCAAATCTAGACATTAGGGAAATTAATGTCTCTATAGGTCAGGGTGCCCCCTCGAGTTTTTATGAAGATGACATATCTCATAAAAACTTGAAAGAACTGACGTAGAAGAAGAAGAAGAAGAAGAAGAGAGAAAGAGAAAAAACCAAATAAAATAAAGGTAACAAACAAAGCTTAAAAGGATGAAAAATGGTAAAACCCTAATTCATTTACACCACGTGTTGGCAAAGAAAGGGCTTTGGGAGAAAAAGAAATGGTGTTACCAGTTCATCGAGCAGCAATCATGAAGGGTGAAGCCGGGCCATGAGATAAGGTAATCACCAAATTCCTCCCTCCTATTGTACCGTTTCTTCTATTTTTCATGGATTTTATGGTAGAATTTGGAAAATTTCACCGTTTTAGATAGCAATTTTTGTGCTTGATTAGGGTATGATTTTGTAGCCTAGCCACAATTTCACTCCAGGAAAAGCACAGTGAAATTATGCCCTAAGCAAAAATCGGGCGTGACTTTACAAAATCATGCCTCCCAAAATGGAGGGCACAATTTCACCAAAGGGTTGGAAAAAGAAAAAAGGAAAAGCAAAAAATAAACATAGGAGGAAAAAGAGGGAAAACAAGCAACTACGAAGTGCAAATTACTAAATTATGATCAATCTATGTGTGTTTATTTTTTTTTTATAGCAAAAATCCCCTTACGGGGCCGCCTTGGTCTGAGAGACCACAAATAGGGGGTTCTACACCGTCAAAGTCACCCGAGAGTCGTGCTCGACCCTGCCCACACCAACATTATCAATTGGATTTTAGGTACCCAATTCAACTTTTTGGTAGGGTGGAGATTCAAACCTGGGACCTCCCTTGGAGGATTACCCTCTCCTCTCCAATTCACCTACAACACCTGGGTCTATGTGTGTTGATTTAAAACTATGTATTTTATTATTATTATTTATTATTTATTCCTAAAACTAATTTAATTTAATTTTTTTACGTCTGCAGCTAGGTATTCTTGAGAGTCGATAGTGGAGGGCGGGGGCTCTAGCATAGTTGGATGCACTAGGGCCAGTAAATACAGCTTAGTTAGATATAATTGGGCTAGACCACTTGGTGAGGATGCCTCAAATTGATACAGATAAGGCTATGTTGATAGCCTTGGCAGAGAGGTGGTACTCATAGTCCTCTACTTTCTGGTTACTGACAAGAGAGCTCACTATCACACTAGAGGATGTTAAAGGAAAAAATAAGGCCCTAGAAGCCTTGCTATAAGACTACCAAGGAGAAGCTTCTAATAGTAAAGGATAGTGAAGCCTTGCTACAATACCAAGAGAAGAAGAATTTGGTAAGGAGTGCCAAATCCCAGAAGAAGAATATCATGCTTAAAGTTAGAATTTGACAAAAATATTGAAGGAAGATTCAGATAGAAGCCACCAAATCCAAGGCTCAAGATAGAAAGTTTGAAGCTACAATTTGGTGAAGCAGGAAGTTATTCTAGATAGCCAACAAGAAAGTTGTAAATTCATCCATTCACTACCAAGCAACAACTTGGTGAATCAGAAACACCAAGATCATCATCTACACAAGCCATCAAAAAAGTAAGCAACTTGGGTGCAATTAGGTTCACTGATTGACCTCAAATTAGATTATTATAAAATTCCATTAAGACACATATTTAGATTAAAAGTTGCAGAAGAATAGATTGCAGTATAGTCTTCAATAAAGTGCAAAAAGGGAGAATTCATTTTAAGAATTATTTGCACAGTAAATAGTAGTTGGACATTCTTGAAAGATATAAAATTATCATCTACCTATTTTATATCTAGAAAGCAAGAAGACTATATCCTAAAATATTGATTGTAGTGAGAATTTGCAGAATACTTATTAAGGGTTCATTATAGATTACTCTTAAAAGTTGTAGACAATATTAAGTACACTTGAAATTATTTTGAGAGTTCATTTGTAGGAGTAATAAGGTGATATTATTGTTTCTATTAAGTGCATTATTAATCCATTAGCACTATACTAGTTACTCTCAAAAATGTTAGTTTGTTTTTATTGATTGTTAAGGATCAAGAGCACAAAAACCAATATATTAATCAAAGTGTCTAGAGACACTATTTGGTGCATAGAACCTATAGCATTTTGTAACCCAAATAAGCCACCAAAATTATATTATATTCCTCCAAGGAGTGGAGAAGAAAGCTACGATTAAAATCAGCAATAGAATCTTCAAATCGAGACTTGGTGAGTCTCAAGATTCAAAGTGCACTAAAGGCTATTTATTAAAAAAAGTGTATAAATTAATTCTACAAAAAATGAGTTTCTATTTACATGGTTACAAGTTTGGGTTCATTAGAAAAAATTCCAAGCAAAAGCAAAGAGGTGTCTAATCAAGGATAAAACCTCAAAATCTACCATTACCTACAAGGAAGTTGTCATAAAACTAGAAAAAAATAGATTGCAAAAAGGAGGTGCAAAAATGGTATTTTATATACAAATATTTTTTTACAATTCTAATTCACCATATGCAAGAAAAATGGACAGGTTTTAAGTTCCTCAAAGGCACAATCTTCTCAGGGAATGATACGTTAATGTTTTAAACAAAGGTTGAAATATTAAGTAAATCAGCCATATTTAAAAGCAATATAAAATGGAGAAACACATATTAAATAGCCTAATATTTACAATATTAAAATATAGGAGAAATAAGAAATTCTACTTAAGAATCAAGATTTCTATTATTGCAAATTTAATTGTTTTCTAATATTTCATATTAGGGAGTTATAAGGAGTACTACATCAAAGTAGGTAATTGGAATTCAGAAACATCAAATTATTAAAGGCTATAAAAGGAGGTTTACTAAGGAAAATCAAAAGGTGGAAACTAACTAGTATACTTTTCTCAAAAATACATTAAAGGGATAAACAAGTTCAATAGGAGTAATAAGGTGTAAAAGAAGTTGATTTTTGCTACTCACAAAACTTTACAAAATCAACTCAAAATTTAACTATTATTCTAAAAGGCACTTTATCTATCATTTAACATATCCAAAACCACTAGGGAGACAAGGAATTCAACAAGGTCATTAATGCTTATCAAGAAAAATTATGGATTATTGGTATATAGACTCAGGAGCAAGTAAGCACATGATTGGAAATATTCATTGGTTGAATTCCCTAAAGAAGGTAAACAAGAAACCAATTGCTATAGGTGATAGAAAAACATATGAGGTGAAGGGAATTGGAAACATCTCAATAAACCTAAAATGAGGAAAAAGGGTAATCAAGAATGTATTGTATGTCCCTGGATAACTACTAATATTCTTTATGTCTCTCAACTCATGGATCAAAATATAATTGTTGAGTTTAATGTCCTCACTAAAAGGAAACAATGTCACATTTCTAAACAAGGAAAAAGGATAGCATCAGGATATTATAGAAATGGTCTATTTATTCTAGATACTGCTACACACTCAATTTTTTTAGTCAAAACATTAGATTTATGGCATATGTGATTAGAACATACTAGTGATTCCTCAATGAAAAAATTATTCAAGTATCAAATGGTTGAAGGAATACCTAATTTCTCTTCAAAAGCTACTGCATGTCTAGAATTTTTAGCAGGAAAACAACATAGAGTTCCCTTAGAACTTCATCAACATAGGGCTCAACAACTCTTGGAAATAATATATACAAATTTATGTGGACCAATGAAAATTGACAATATTGAAGGACATAAGTAATTTCAATTATTTTTTGATGATCACACCCAAAAAATATGGGTGTATTTCATGATGTATAAATTAGAAGTATTTAGCCATTTCAAGAAATTCAAGTTTCAAGTTGAGAAGGAATCAGGAAAGACTATAAAAGCAGTTTGCTCAGATAAAGGAGGAGAATTTATTTCAAAAGAGTTTGATTCATTATTAGAAGAAAATGGAATTAAAAGATAGCGTACAACAACATATTCACCTCAAGAAAATGGAATTGCAAAAAGAAGTTATAAATCAATAATGGAAATGGTAAGATGCATGTTGAAAGAGGCTCAACTTGATCACCAATATTAGGTAAAAGTAGTACAAACAACAATCTACATATAAAATAGATTACCTACAAGAATACTCAAACACACTATAACAGAAGAAGCATGGTTAGTACAAAAGCCAAATATAGGAAATCTACAGGGTACAAAATACTAGATCTATACAAAAAGAAATTTTATATTAGTAGAGATGTAATATTTGATGAAAATATCAATAGTGATACAAAAAAGACTAGTAATGATACAAAAATTCTTCTAAATCCTTCAGATAAAGACATAGCAAGTGAGGATTCAGAATCAGGATCACAAGAACAAGATACATATGCATCTATAATCCCTCCTAGGAAAGAACCAATATGGCTCAAAGATACTCTCAAAGAATCAAATCTAGAAAGAAAGCTAGATCTTACCACTACTAGACCTCAAACTCAAAGTTTGACCAAAATGAATAGAAGAATGCTTAGCAATATGGTGGAACCAACATAGACACTTCAGGCACTAAATGACTCACACTAGAAAGCAGCTATGGAAGCATAATACACGAGATCTAGTAAAACTACCTCCAAGAAAGAAAATAATAGGTTGCAATGGGTTTACAAAATTAAATATAAGGTAGATAGAACACTTGAAAAATAAAAAGCTTGACTAGTAGCCAAAGGATATAATCAAATAGAAGGAATCGATTATTAAGAAATATTTTCATCAACAACTAGAATGACTACCATCATAACAGTTTGTGCACTAGCAGTTCATCAGGGTTGGAAACTTTATCAAATGGATGTAAAAAGTGTCTTCCTTAATGGTGACTTAGAAGAAGTCTACATGTCACAAACAGAAGGATTCATCATTAAGGTACAAGAAAATAAGGTATGCAAATTGAACAAATCTCTTTATGGTTTAAAAAAAGCTCCTAGAGCATGGAATATAAACATAAACAATCACTTATTACAACATAAATTCAAGAGAAGTGCATCAGATCCCAGTTTATACACTAAGAAAATTGGAAATGGCATACTCATTATCATAGTATTTGTAGATATGGTAACCACTGGAAGTTCTAAAAAATTAATAAGTGACATCATAGAGGATCTAGAAAAAGTATTTGAAATGACAGATCTAGGTTTGATGAACTATTGTTTTGGTCTAGATATTCATCAAGGAAAGGATAAAATAACTATCACTCAATAAAATTATGCAAAAGCCTTGCTCAAAAAGTATAGAATGAAATAATGTAAGTCTAAAGATACACCAATGGAACAAGGAATCCAATTATCCAAAAATGAAGAAACACCATTGGTCTCAGCAACTATGTATTGCCAGTTAATTGGAAGTCTTCTATGTTAGAGTTAGATTCTATTACATCATTTGGATTATGTAAATGTACCTTCCTAGTTACATACTTAGGAAATTAAATTACTTTAGGAGGAATTTATCTAGTTACTTTATGCAATGTAATAAATGCACAAGTGTCAATGTGTAACTTGTAAATGTTCAAGGTGTCCTTTGTACAACTAGTTAGAGTGTTGGGAAAATAATCTATCCTCTATTATAAGAGGCCTTAATTGTAATAATTTCATAAGCAAATCAGTAGGAAGTAGTAGTAGTAGTGAGTGATTCCATTAGTAATGGAGCACATTATGATTCTGTAGCATAATGCATGGAGTGCTCATTTCCTCCATAGTAATATTGTACTTATTTTTATCATTTCTATTTATAGCATATTTTAGAAATATTATGAGTTTACTTTCTTTCATATTTATGCATCTTGTGATTGTCATATCTCATTGTGATCTACCTAAAAAACTAACAATGGTATCAGATCCATGGTAGATCTAGTCATAGTAGGTCAATAGGAATACGACCATTATTATCGAGTCTAAGTTTTTTGTCAATCTGATGCGCCACTAGACTAGTCATTATAAAAAAATATTATAAGAATCTAGGTGGTAGAATTAGGGAGAGACACAAGTGAGGACTAAAAGAAATCTCAATTTCAAAAAGTACTGAGATTGTATTTGACTAGAGTCTCTCCATAGAGTTACAAGAAAACTCGTGAAGACCAGGACTCAATATTCAACCCACTAGATTGACAGATCATCTAGTGAAGATCATCCAGAATATTTTGAACTTGGTAACTATTGCTTGAAGGTTCTTCTTACTATAGGAAACTGACTCTTAGATGATTGATACACCTCCTACAACAAAAAGCTATGATATTTCAACTTTGTTATCTAAAGGTCGAAGTGCCTTCATAGTGCAGAGATTAGTTGTTGTAAAAGAAGAATACTACATAAAAGATTCTAGGAGAAAGATTCATAGTGAAGTATAAATATTGAATATATATATCGGTAAAGTCAACTTCACAAAAGAAAATACCATAGTAGCCTTAATATAAAAAGGCCATAGAATCCTTGATTTGAAAAGGCCACAGAAGCCTTAATATAAAAAGCCACAGAAACCTTGATCCTAAAAATGCCATAGAAGCCTTAATCTAAAAAGGCCACAAAAGCCTTAATCTAAAAATACCATAGAAGCCTTGACCTAAAAATAAAGGTCCATAGAAACCCTGATCTTGAAAAAGACTCCAGAATGGAGTGCCTAATTTAGAATCAAATTTAGATTTTAGTACTAATCATTTATTGCAGGAAATAGGAGATCCAGTGAAGTTGAGAAACTTTCCACATCATAGTTAGGAAGATTATTTGCTTCAAAATCATCCAACACCTGAAGAAAATCTAAAGGTGAAGATATCATTGAATAAGCTTTCATTCTTGGAAGGAGTTAAAGGACCAGGATGAACCTGTTCAGATCTAGAAGTCATAGAATCAATAGGTCCATGAAGGAGATCTCAATTCTAAAAGGACTCAAGGAAGACCAAAGATACTACAGAATTGAAAACCTAGGAGAGGTCTCAAGGAAAAAGGCTTGGAGGAGAAGCCTTGTTGTTGAAGCAATATCATCAAAGAATTCCTAGAAGAACTCATTGCAGAAATTTTCCATCAAGGAGAAATTTTCTCATAAGGAAAGACTTGGGACAATTGTCACCATCTGACAATAAGCCCAATCAGGATAAGACAAATTGGTAAGGAGTGCCAAAGAAGATATATAAGACCTCAAGACATTCAGAGTCTTGATAAGAAGAAGATCTTGCTTAAAATCAGAGTTCAACAAGAAGACAAAAGAAGTTTATCAAAGTTGAGAGACTAGAGGATTGCCCAAAGAATTCTTTGAATCCACAACAGAAAGGAGAATACCAAATCACCAAATACCAAGCTCATGAAAGGAAGTTTGAGACCACCTTTTTTTAGAGGAACTACTCAAAAAATTATACAAAGGTACAAAAAGCAACAATCCTGATCTACAACTATCAAAAATGTAAGCAACTATTGTTGCAAGTGAATTCATTATTCATATTACTCAACAAATTTTTTAAAGCACCTTATGGTAGATCAAAAATTGTAAAGAGGAAGATTACATTATAATTCTTCAAAGAAGTGAAAAAAGGAAATTTCTTTTTAATGTTCATTTGCACATTAATTTGGAGTTGATTAGATTAAAAAATTACAACTATCTATCAACTACCTATTTTTATCTTGAAAAACAAGATTGGATCCTACAACTATGTTTGTAGTGAAATTTGTAGATTATATTTGAAAATTTGCAGTGGAATTATTAAGAGTATATTTAAGAAATTAGTGGAGCAATAAGGTGAATTTATTATTACCATTTATAGTGCATCTATTAAGCACTATTCTAGTTAAACTATTAACTAGTTGCTCTATATTTGTTTGTGTTGATTAAGAAGCACAAAAAAACTTTGCAGCACTTTAGTGGCCAAAATAAGCCACCATTACAAGCGGAAATATGGAGTAGAAAACTCGTTGAGAAGCAACACACCCCCACTAAAAAAATGAAATTCCATCCCTTTGAAAATATTTAATTTTCATTTTTCCGTAGGGACCCTCTTGAGTTTTTCGAGTTTTAATTCCAAATTTTGCTTGCACCCTTTTTCAAGCTTCGCCTACATCAAAGTGTCCAAATATACTTGCATATGGCATTGATTTCAATTTAGAAATAGCAGTTTCCATTTCTGGCCTAGCAAATTTCTAAATGCATATTCTCTTAATCCATGATGAATTTTTAAGTTCCGTTTGCAAATTGGGATACCCTTTGGGCCTTTTTAGATACTTGTAAAGTTTCATCAAATTCTGGGCACTTTGAGTTTTTCATCATTTTTTCTACACCATGTGAAGCTGATCATTCTCGAGCAATTTAAAATTCATTTTTTAAATGTTAAAATCATTTTTGAGTAAGGAAGATCCTTCACCAATATGTAAAAATGCAAAATACAGATGGACAAAGTCATTGGAATCAACCTACAAATTTTGGAGAATTTGCAAAGTGAAAGAAAAGCTTGAAGGAAATGTCGCGATATCGCGACATGTTCCATTTTCGGACATGTCTCATTTTCGTGAAGGCAAAAGCTAGGAAGAAAAGCTTGAAGGAAATGTCGTGATATCGTGACATGTTCCATTTTTGGAGGCAAAAGCTTGGAAGAAAGCTTGGAGGAAATGTCGTGATATCGTGACATGTTCCATTTTTGGACTTGTCGGACTTTCGCTCAAATTTAATTGTATCTTAAAATATTTTGAAGTTCGATGTCACGATATCGCGACATGTTCCATTTTCGGAGAGCAAAAGTTTAAAAGAGACTAAGTGGAGGAAATGTCATGATATCGCGACATGTTCCATTTTCACGATGGTGAAAGCTGAAAGAGACTAAGTGAAGGAAATGTTATGATTTCGTGACATGTTCATTTTGTCGAGGCAAAGAAGTGGAAGAGACTAAGTGGGGGAAATGTCATGATTTCATGACAACTGAGGAAATGTCGCGATTTCGTGACAAAGAAGTGAGAAAAGAGACTAAGTGGGGGAAATGTCATGATTTCGCGACATGTCACGATTTCGCAACAAAGAAGTGAGAAAAGAGACTAAGTGAAGGAAATGTCACGATTTTGTGACATGTCATGATTTCACGACAAAGAAGTGAAGAAAGAATAGAAGTAAGGAAAATGTCACGATTTCGCGACATGTTGCGATTTCGCGACATGTTCGATTTCGCGACATGTTCCATTTTCGCGAGGGCCAACGCTTGGAAGAGACTAAGTGAAGGAAATGTCGCGATATCGCGACATGTTCCATTTTCGCGAGGGCAAAAGCTTAGAAGACATGAAGTGAGGGAAATGTCACGATATCGCGACATGTTCCATTTTTGAAAGACACAAGCAAGGAAGAAGTGACTTGAAGAAAATGTCGCGATATCGCGACATGTTTGGATTTATATTCATTTTGCAAAATTTGGCCATTCTTTAAATTTTTCATCACCCATCCAAAGGAAGTAAAAGCTTTTCGACACAGTCCAAACCCTAGAAATATTTAAATGGGAAAATTAATTAATTCTAATCTTTGTTTTTCTTTTGCAGAAAGTAATTCGGCAGCTACATTCATGGCAGAAGTAATGGCGAGAAAGACAGACAAACCTGAATTTCGGCACAAATCAAGCGAGGAATTAATGAGATGCTCTGACAGCTTGCCGAAAGATAAAGATAAGAGATGTCGGGAAATCAGTGACTCATCCAGATTTTGCAGATCTGGCCACGAATACAGGTTTCAAGGAATTTATCGGTGGATACATTGCCGAGAAAATTTATGGCAAAAGTAATGGCGGACAGAGAATCTCGACTCGAACCAAACAAAGACAGTTGTGCGAAGATGGAAGGCCTCATAAGTCAGTGACTCATCCAGATTTTGTAGAGGAATTAATGAGATGCTCTGATGGCTTATCGAAAGAAGAACATACATTTGCACGCGGGTGTCCATTTGATAAGGATCAAACCAAATCTTATCTTCTCCATTTATGGCAAGATCCACACGAAGATTTTCGGAGTGATTAGGGTTTATCAAAACTCTATATAAAAATACCTTATATTGTAAAGCCTCGGCGGTGGGATTTTTATGATAAGATCTAGATATTTGGAAGAAGATATTTTGAAAAGATCAGGGTCTGTCCTGAGTCTATATATACTTCTCTTGAATGTAAAGTAAGGATGCGAAAAACTTGGAATAAAAGACATTCTAGCAATTTCCTGCAAATCTTGTTTGAATGCTTTGTTCTGGACCTGGGGATTGTGTGAAATCGTTCTTCTGTGATAGCGTGGCCAGGAGCCTAATCTCTTTCGGATTTTGATAAGTGCACCTTCTTCTATTTTCGTCTCACTAAAGTTCTATTTATTTTAGTTGTAAATCTGTGTTATCAAGATTGAATATGCTGCTAGGCTTCACTCTGTTTGTTATATGCTAGGAAAAATTAAATATTTAAGGTTCTGGTCTGTCCTAATTGCTCTGTCCTCACTGTGCGAGCTAGACTGCTTGTGAGAGATACCAGTTAACACCGACTTCCCTTTTATTTATGATTTTCTTTCAAATCTATGTTATCTCCGTCTTATGCTCTTAGTAGAAGGTGATCTTAGAAAGCTGGACATCTTCCTCTTTGATTGGTTCCATTGTGAAGTTTAATAGTGTAATTGAAATTGATAGTTTTGATTTTGCAACTAACTTAGATAAGCTTCTCTTTTCTGCCCTACCCTACTCTCTCTGTTCTATTGTTAAATGATCCATTTTTATTTTCTTTCAAATTTGTCTTTTATTTAATCTGCTAAAACATAAAGAGCTATATCAAAGAACTCATCGTAAATCCGATAGTCAACAAAGATAACAACTTCTAAACATTATTGAACGAAGGTCGAGCCCATTGTAAGGTAACAGACAGTCCACTTGAAACTATTCCAGAAGCGAAAAAGAGTGAATAGACATTCGACCCAACTCTGTAACTCACACCTTGGATAACCAACAAGATCCTAAAGTGAGTGGGATTTATCCCGTATAAGTGTTATTGGTATTTTATGCTCATTCTTCACGGGGTGTGTATGAAAGCCGAACCAACATTTAAAATTGGTGCTAGAAGGAGGGCCTACTGAACTCCGTTCAGTATTTGTTAAGGATTGTGAGTTGCTTGTGAAAAGCTGGATTCTACCTATAGAGTAACCAGGTCCCACTCCAGAGCTGGAGAGCTCCTTGTGCCTGAGTTAGAAACCCCAAGGAGAAGTAGCCTCAGAAGGGCCAAGTCTTTGTCTAACATAGTTTTGTCACCCCTTGTAGTTCCTCCAACTACAACTCAAAATATCATCGTTAATCAAGTAGTAATGGCGAACTAGTTGGGTTCCACTGCTTTGAATATTCCTGGTGCAACGCATGATTTGCCCAGAAATCCTGAGAGGTATCTCCCTACCTACAAACATGATGGAATTAGAACAGCAGAAGAACATCTAGTGGCATATAAAAATGCTCTAAAGTTGTTAAATGTGCAGCATGAAGATGTGGCTTGTAGGTTATTCCCATTCACTCTCCAGGAGGGAGCATATGACTGGTTTTTGAATCTCACTAATGATTCTATTACTAGTTGGAATGACCTAGAAAAAGTTTTTATATCACAATTTGGGGAAGTGATTGACCCCAGTGTGTTATATCAACAGTTTTCCAGCATTAAGAGAGGAACCAATGAGACTGTCAGATCCTTCAATGTCAGGTTTCAAAAAGCTTATGGTAGATTGACGGGTCATTATGTGCCAACTGCAGACCTAGCATTGGAAATCTTTAGGAATTCCCTAGATCCAGTGACCTCTGTTTTCCTGAAGAGAGATGCAAATATTACTAATTTAACAGAGGCATATAGAGAAGCTTTGGTCCTTGAAAGACAATTAGGACCTCAACCTTTGAACGCTCCTCTAATTCCCTTTGTTACACAAAATACTCCTATTTTAAATCCTATCCCACATCAAATGATGTTGCCATCAGGCCAAACTCCACCAATAGGAAATTCATTGGCTGTAACACATGCTGAGCATGTACAGAATACAGAGAAAGAATCTGATAAAACAAGAGTTGAGGAAGTCTCAAAAATGGTCCAAAAGTTGGCAAATGACTTTTTGAGTTTCAAAAGGCAGGTGTCCACCGAGGACAACTCAAATAGATTTCCTTATCAACAGAATAGATTCACTAGACCACCCTATGAACCCAATAAGGATTATAAAGGTAAGGGGCATGAAGTGAATATTTGTGACTTGGCTTTGCCCAACTGGTGCAGGATACACGAAACATCTCAACACGGGGAATTAGATTGTTTGGAGTTTTGCAATGCCTTTGAAGCTTTATCTGGTGAGTTGGTTTCTCCTGAAAACCAAAGAAATGCTGATGGTCCAGGTTCATCCAAACATAGTACAACTATGGTGTTAGATTCTTTCACTTTTCCAGATGAGTCAGAGAATGTTGTGGAGATGCCTATGGATGAAGTGCAAGCCTTTCAACAGTATAGAAGGGACAACTATAACCTCAGGAACAAAAATCTGGAGCCTAATACTACATCTACACCTCCAGACAACTCCCATAATGTTCCTCCAGATCCATCTTCAAATAATAACCCACCTCCACCCAAGGGAGGAGATCCAAGAGTACCAAGTGGATTTTTTGCTTCACTCAATAAAGGATACAACATAGTGGAGGATATGAAGAAGATCAAGGCTAACATCACTCTTCATGAGTTGGCTCAAATTACTGAACAAAGGGATAATTTGATTAAGACATACTCTGAGCCTACCGCCAAACCTCTAGAAAAGGGGAAGAAGATAGCGAATGCAAACTTGGCCATGTATAAAGAAAGGACAGAAGTTCCGCCTTTCCTGCTAACTATCCGTATATTTGGGAAGAATCTACACAATTGTCTAGTGGATTCTGGTGCTTCAGCCAATGTCATGCCTCTAGCCATCTGTCAACAGTTGGGTTTAACCCCTATGAAGTCCGAGAGAAGAGTCATCCAATTGGATAAAACTGAGGTTAAGGTGGTAGGTGAACTTCAGAATATACACATCCAGCTAGCATCTGAGCCAAGAGCACAACACAAAATTGACATTCAGGTGGTAGATATTCCCGTGGGATACGGAATGCTTCTAAGCAGACTTGGTCAAAGTCTTTGAATGGGTACTTGGCGACTGATTTCTCACATATGTGGTTACCTTGGAAAGGTGTTGCAAATCAGTTGAGAATCGAAAGAGAACCTAGATATAAACACGTGATCACTGAGTATAATGCCAAGAATGAGACTGTTAATATTGCTGATGTAGATATCGGGGTTTATAATCTGACAACTGCACAAAAGGGGAAACCTGTTAAAGCTCATCTTGATCATGATAATGAAGTTTGGATGCTTCATGTCGATGGAGCTAAGTCCAAACAAGGTTCTGGTACAAGGGCAGTTCTTAAAGGACCTAAAGATCAGACTTATTTTATGTCTTATCGCTTGCAGTTTCCTTGCACAAATAATTTGGCAGAATATGAAGCACTAGTGCTGGGATTGAAATTTGCTTTAGATAAAGGTGTGAAAAATATCCAGGTTTTCACAGACTCAGAGTTGGTGGCTAATCAGGTTAGAGGTAAATTTCAATGCAAGGCATCTTACCTGAAAAGATATAAACACCGAGCTTGGGATCTCATAGAGGATTTTGATGCTTTTAATTTGACACACATTCCTAGAGAGGAGAATTCACTTGCAGATGTCTTAGCTTCATCAGCCACAAATCTGAAGCCATTAGAGGAGTTCAAATGGAAGAAATTTTCAATCGAATTAATCCCTTGTCCTTCGGTTCCAGATAACGTAGACAATTTTCAAGTCTTTTCTGACGACCAACAAATTATAGACTTTTTACAGAATACCAATGCATTTGAAAATGCTATAATTGATGATGGTCAAAAGGATACTATGCTGGAATAGTTTGATGATGAAAGGGGGATAATGAGTTTGAAAGATAATAGAATTCCGAAAGGAATGGTAGAACTTGAGCGACTATTTGATATCGACCAAATTAAACAAAGAGGAAGTTTTGGAAATTCTATTGGTGTAGCAGGCGGTGAAACTAAAAAACTGAATGTGGGGACTGAAGAAGATCCCAGACACCTTAAGTTAGCTAAAGCTTGTGACCCTAAAATTAAAAAGAATATGATTGAATTCCTTCACAGATCCAAGGATGTTATGGCTTGGTCTTATAAAGACCTAAAGGTTTTTGATCCAAAAGTTTACACCCATATAATACCTTTAAAGGAGTCCTGCAAACCCTTTCGACAAAAACAGAGGCATGTCAACGCCTTGTTGGAACCCCTCATCAAGAAGGAGGTGGAGAAATTATTGAGTGCTGCCATTATATTTCCCATCAGACATTCTACTTGGGTAGCCAATTTAGTACCGGTTAGAAAAAAGAATGGGGAAATCCGCTTGTGCGTGGATTTTAGAAACTTGAACAAGGCTTCCGAAAAGGATAATTATCCTTTGCCTTCCATGGATGATGTGCTACAAATTGTGAATGGTTCAGAAATGATGTCTTTCTTAGATGGATTTTTGGGGTACAACCAGATATTGGTTGAAAGGGAAGACAGGATGAAAACTGCCTTCACGACCAAGTGGGGAACCTTTGCTTACAAGAGAATGCCATTTGGATTGATAAATGTTGGAGCTACCTTTCAGCGTGCAATGGATCATGCCTTCAAAGGTCTCATGGGTAAGTGCATCGTTGTCTACATGGATGACTTGACAGTTTTTTCTAAATCTCGGTTTGACCACGTAAAGCACTTGGAATCTGTCTTCAACAAATGCAGAGAGTTTGGCATTTCTTTAAACCCAAAGAAGTGTGTTTTTGGTGTAACTGAAGGAAAACTCCTTGGACACTTAATCACCAAAGATGGCATTTCCATGGATCCAGAGAGAGTTGAAGCCATATCGGGGATACCTTTTCCCAACTCTAAGAAAGAGTTAAGATCATTTTTTGGGAAAATTAATTTTGTCAAAAAATTCATCTCTGGTTTTGCAGAAATAGTCAAGCCGCTAAATAACATGCTGAAGGAAACTGCTAAGATTTCCTGGACAACAGAAGCCAAAGCAGCATTCCAAGAGATCAAAACTGCCATCAAGCAAGCTCCAGTTCTGGTGAGCCCAGATTTCAGTGCAGATTTTTACCTGTACTCCTTTTCTTCTGAACACACACTTGCAGCAGTTTTAACCCAACGAAGGGAAACAGGGGAACACCCGATTGCTTTCAAAAGTACCAACTTAAAGGGTGCTGAGCTAAAATACTCTCGCTTGGATAAGCAAGCCTATGCCTTGGTGAGAGCAGTCAAGCAATTCAGGCATTACATATTGAGGAGCAAAGTCCATGCTATAGTTCCTGATCCAGCTATAAAATATTTATTAAGCCAGGATGAATTGGGTGAGCTAAGAGGTAATTGGGCCATGAGACTATAGGAATACGACTTAGAAATTTGACCTACAAAATTAATCAGAGGACTTGGTTTGTCCCGACATATTGCTGAAATACCTGTAGAGGCAGAAATTAATCAGCTGGATTCTGGGGTGGATGATTGGTATGGAGATATCATTCATCTGCTAAGGTTTGGAATTTGTCCACCTCACCTGAATAGAACTCAAAGAAGAGCACTGAAGCTGAAATCTGCTCATTTTCTACTCAAAGGAGGCAACTTATACAGAGAAAACTATGCTGGCATATTCTTAAGATGCATTTCTCAGAATGAAGTAGGCGAGGTGATGTCTAGTTTTCATGAAAAGTTAGGAGCGGGGCATTCCTCAGGTTCCGCTACTGCACACAAGATATTGAGAGCAGGCTATTACTGGCCTACATTGTTTAAAGATGCACATCAGCATGTGAGAACTTGCCAACAGTGTCAGATCTTTGCATCCAAGCAGGTTAATCGAGCTCTACCATTACAACCTGTTATAATAGAAAAACCTTTTATGCAATGGGGACTTGACTTCGTAGGTGTGATAAACCCGAATTCATCAGTAGGGCACAAGTATGTTTTAACAACCACTGACTATTGTACAAGATGGGTTGAAGCAGTAGCCACCATGAAAAGTACAACCCACGAGGTGATTGGATTTTTAGAGTCAAATATCATAACCAGGTTTGGAGTTCCTTTGAATTTGGTGTGCGACAACGGACCAGCTTTTCAGTCATTCGAATTTGCAGAGTGGGCATACCATAGGGGGATAGTCATCAAGTTTTCATCCAATTATTATCCCCAAGGTAATGGACTAGCTGAGTCCACAAATAAGAATTTGATGAATGCCATCAAGAAGTCTGTGGTAGACAAACCTAGACAATGGCACACACTATTGAAGTATGCACTTTGGGCTGACAGGATAAGACATAAAGAAGCTCTTAAGACTTCCCCATTTGCTTTGTTGTATGGCACCCAGCCCATAGTTCCTATCTCTCTAAAATTGCCCACTTACCAATTTGCTTTAGATTACTTTGATGATCATGCAGATGCAGAAGCTCGTATATTGGACTTAATTAATTTGCAGGATGAACGACTTCAAGCCTTGGAGCATTTTAGCCGACACCAAGAGACAGTCAAGCACTGGTTTGACAAAAGAGCCAGAGTAAAAGCCTTCAGACTTGCAGACTTGGTGCTTCTATGGGACAAAGCCCATGAAAAGAAAGGTAAACACACCAAGTTGCAACCTCTATGGATAGGGCCATACCAGATCGCCGAAATCCTAGGTAATAATGCGTTTCGCCTGTAGGACCTGGAAGGTAATTTTTTGAACCTTCCTGTCAATGGTCAATATCTGAAGCATTATTTCTCAGCTGTTCCATCCACTACATCATTTGAATAATTGCAAAGATTTTGTGCATATGTATAATATTGTAAATGAAGTGTGAAGTAGTGTGTTTTTGTTTTGTTTTATTTAAAAGTTTGAAGTTCTGTATTTTGTCTTTGTAGGTCTGTGCAATTTTGTCTTTAACTGGTGGCCTTTTTCCTCCTTTTAACTCTTTAATCTTGTTTGTTTGAGTTTGCCTAAACAAAGAAAAACACAAATCAACATTGAAAATTGGCCTAGTGTGTTTTCATTTTGTTTCATTCTGTTTTAAGAGATAGTCTGCTAGGATTAAAAAGTGGGACTACTTGTTATCTAGAACAATAGTAGAAAGATAATTGGATTTTGTATTTTGCTTGCCACAATTATTTTGATTATGAAGAAATTACTATACTGTTTGGTTGAAGAACTCCCAGGGAATCCAAGAAAAGTTGGTCATGAGAGGGGAATCCGATTCATAAAATTACATCAAAGCGTCCAAGGAGGTTGTTGGTACCTGAGCTAAAATAGTTAGTTGATCAATTGCTCGATGAATATAAAAAAAAAAAAGAGAAGAAGCAGCAAGGCACTCCAGTAATCGGTATCTTTCAAAAGAAAAGAGAGAGAAGGTGAAAGTTGGGCAAGCCAACATAAAATTGGCATTCTTTCCTGCACATAGCCAAGGCTCCCGAAGGATACATCTCAAACATGTTCACCAAGCTATAGATGCCACCTCATAGTTGTGATCAGGGTCATGAAAATCTAAAGAGTAACTCTGTCGGGGCTGTGAAAGGCTAAACTAGTAAACAGAGCTCTACTCGGTTTCCCCTACACAATCTAAATAGTTGTTCGATCCATAGCAAGCATTTGAAGCCCCGGTCATCCTTGGAAGAAGGTTTATACACTTGTAATCGCACATCAGAATCTTCCTTAAGTGGTTCAACCTAGTATGTCCTTGGGAACTTTAATAGCTGACGGATAGTAGTTGAGTCATTTTAGAAAATATTTGTGGCAAAGCATGGTACATAGTCTAAATTGTTTTGAAACTAGAGTTCTGGATTCTAAATAGTGCTACTATTTTCCCCGTAGATATCGCCATTTGTTGAGAAGCAACACACCCCCACTAAAAAAATGAAATTCCATCCCTTTGAAAATATTTAATTTTCATTTTTCCGTAGGGACCCTCTTGAGTTTTTCGGGTTTTAATTCCAAATTTTGCTTGCACCCTTTTTCAAGCTTCGCCTACATCAAAGTGTCCAAGTATACTTGCATATGGCATTGATTTCAATTTAGAAATAGTAGTTTCTATTTTTGGCCTAGCAAACTTCTAAATGCATTTTCCCTTAATCCATGATGAATTTTAAAGTTCCGTTTGCAAATTTGGATACCCTTTGGGCCTTTTTAGATGCTTGTAAAGTTTCATCAAATTCTGGGCACTTTGAGTTTTCATCATTTTTTCTACACCATGTGAAGTCGATCATTCTTGAGCAATTTAAAATTCATTTGTTCAAATGTTAAAATTATTTTTGAGTAAGGAAGATCCTTCACCAATATGTAAAAATGCAAAATACAGATGGACAAAGTCATTGGAGTCAACCTACAATTTTTGGAGAATTTGCAAAGTAAAAGAAAAGCTTGAAGGAAATGTCGCGATATCGCGACATGTTCCATTTTCGGACATGTCTCATTTTCATGAAGGAAAAGCTAGGAAGAAAAGCTTGAAGGAAATGTCGTGATATCGTGACATGTTCCATTTTGGACTTGTCAGATTTACGAGAGGAAAAGCTTGGAAGAAAAGCTTGAAGGAAATGTCGCGATATCGCGACATGTTCCATTTTGGACTGTGGATTTGCTCAAAATTAATGTATCTTAAAATCTTTGAAAGGATGTCGCGATATCGCGACATGTTCCATTTTTGGAGGCAAAAAAAAAGCTGACATGTTCCATTTTCGGAGGGCAAAAGCTTGGAAATAATGACTTGGGGAAATGTCGCGATATCGCGACATGTTCCATTTTTGGACTTGTCGGACTTTCGCTCAAAATTAATTGTATCCTAAAATCTTTTGAAGTTCGATGTCGCGATATCGCGACATGTTCCATTTTTGGAGAGCAAAAGCTTAAAAGAGGCTAAGTGAAGGAAATGTCGCGATTTCGCGACATGTTCCATTTCACGAAAATAGTAGTGGGGAAAATGTAATAGACTAGGGGAAATGATCAGATTTCGCGACATGTTCGATTTTAGGATCGCGATTTCGCGACATGTTTTAATAAGTGAAGGAAATGTCGCGATTTGGACATGTATATTTGTGAAAAAGAAGTGAAGGAAATG
Organism: Wollemia nobilis; assembly: GCA_028583015.1. Lineage (NCBI taxonomy): Eukaryota > Viridiplantae > Streptophyta > Pinopsida > Araucariales > Araucariaceae > Wollemia > Wollemia nobilis. Next base: position 2,386,401 of record JAQPPZ010000375.1, on the reverse strand, counting down.
TCACGATTTCATGACATGTTCCATTTTCGTGAGGGCCAACGCTTGGAAGAGACTAAGTGAAAGAAATGTCACGATATCGTGACATGTTCCATTTTCACGAGGGCGAAAGCTTAGAAGACATGAAGTGAGGGAAATGTCGCGATATCGCGACATGTTCCATTTTCGGAAGACGCAAGCAAGGAAGAAGTGGCTTGAGGAAAATGTCGCGATATCGCGACATGTTTGGATTTATATTCATTTTGCAAAATTTGGCCATTCTTTAAATTTTTCATCACCCATCCAAAGGAAGTGAAAGCTTTTCGACACAATCCAAACCCTAGAAATATTTAAATGGGAAAATTAATTAATTCTAATCTTTGTTTTTCTTTTGCAGAAAGTAATTTGGTACATTCATGGCAGAAGTAATGGCGAGAAAGATAGATAAACTTGAATTTCGACACAAATCAAGCGAGGAATTAATGAGATGCTTTGACAGCTTACCGAAAGATAAAGAAAAGAGATGTCGGGAAATCAATGACTCATCCAGATTTTTTAGATCTGGCCACGAATACGATGTTTCAAAGAAATCCGGTGGATATCCCGAAAAAATGGGGAAAAGAAAGGGCGGACAGAGAATCTCGGCTCGAACCAAACAAAGACAGTTGTGCGAAGATAGAAGGCCTCATAAGTCAGTGACTCATCCAGATTTTGCAGAGGAATTAATGAGATGCTCTGATGGCTTATCGAAAGAAGAACATACATTTGCACGCGGGTGTCCATTCGATAAGGATCAAGCCAAATCTTATCTTCTCCATTCATGGCAAGATCCACGCGAAGATTTTCAGAGTGATTAGGGCTTATCAAAACTCTATATAAAAATGCCTTATATTGTAAAACCTCGACGGTGGGATTTTTATGATAAGATCTAGAGATTTGGAAGAAGATATTTTGAAAAGATCAGGGTCTGTCCTGAGTCTATATATACTTCTCTTGAATGTAAAGTAAGGATGCGAAAAACTTGGAATAAAAGACATTCTAGCAATTTCCTGCAAATCTTGTTTGAATGCTTTGTTCTGGACCTGGGGATTGTGTGAAATCGTTCTTCTATGATAGCGTGGCCAGGAGCCTAATCTCTTTCGGATTTCGATAAGTGCACCTTCTTCTATTTTTGTCTCACTAAAGTTCTATTTATTTTAGTTGTAAATCTGTGTTATCAAGATTGAATATGCTGCTAGGCTTCACTCTGTTTGTTATATGCTAGGAAAAATTAAAGATTTAAGGTTCTGGTCTGTCCTAATTGCTCTGTCCTCACTGCGCAAGCTAGACTGCTTGTGAGAGATACCAGTTAACACCGACTTCCCTTTTATTTATGATTTTCTTTCAAATCTATGTTATCTCCATCTTATGCTCTTAGTAGAAGGTGATCTTAGAAAGCTGGACATCTTCCTCTTTGATTGGTTCTATTGTGAAGTTAAATAGTGTAATTGAAATTGATAGTTTTGATTCTGCAACTAACTTAGATAAGCTTCTCTTTTTTGCCCTACCCTACTCTCTCTGTTCTACTGTTAAATGATCCATTTTTATTTTCTTTCAAATTTGTCTTTTATTTAATCTGCTAAAACATAAAGAGCTATATCAAAGAACTCATCGTAAATCCGATAGTCAACAAAGATAACAACTTCTAAACATTATTGAACGAAGGTCGAGCCCATTGTAAGGTAACAGATAGTCCACTTGAAACTATTCCAGAAGCAGAAAAGAGTGAATAGACATTCGACCCAACTCTGTAACTCACACCTTGGATAACCAGCAAGATCCTAAAGTGAGTGGGATTTATCCCGTATAAGTGTTATTGGTATTTTATGCTCATTCTTCATGGGGTGTGTATGAAAGCCGAACCAAAAAAAACCACAATTGAAATCCTTGAAGGAAGCCTCAAATCAAGATCTTGGTAGTCTCAAGACTCAAGGAAAATAAAAGGATTCTTTCTTCAAGCATAAAGTATAGGAATCCTCATCTTCAATAGCTTGGATTGGCTATCATCCAAAAGAATTAAGAAGGATTATAAATATTCTTCATTTTAATTTGAAAATTTACATATTACAAAAGGCACCTCCTTTATTCGTTGGAATAACAAAGGCTTTACCATTTATCGGGGGTAGAAGGACATTTTCATCTAATAGGTTTATAGCCAAGAGAAGGAGCTATCCAATGCTCACACAAGTAGTACATCTACGACTAAAAGGAAGAGCTACTAGAGAGCTCATACATCCTTGTTCAATAGAGTTGCACCTAGGTGAAGGAGACCATACAAACAATAGATTTGTAGCTAAATAAGGAGCTACCGAAGATCCCACATGTCCATAGGTTGAGGTGTTTAAAAACACCATTGTTTCTTCCATCAAAATCAGCCCTATAAGGCAACACATCACCTGCAACAGTGGAGCCATTGGAAGAAGATATTAACACTCATGCATACGTAGAAAGGATGATAATATTCAATGAAGGATTATCTACGTAAAATATGAAGCATTGGGTGTTCTAACTAGTGATAAAGGAAGGAAGAAAACAACAATAGAAATATGTAAACAAGTGCAGAGATAGGAAGCTATACCTAAGGCTTCCATTGAAGTGAGTGTCCACCAAGAGAAGAGATTGAAGGTGTGCTGAGTAGCTATCCAACTATAGCCATATGTCACTCTCTCCAAGCTAGCTAGAAAAATAAAGCTTGTGTACCAAGAAAAATCAAGCTCATGTAGGGTGCAAAATAGAGAAATTAGGGTTACTTGGAGTATTAAAAAGAAAGCTTGCATGCACAAGCCACTTGGCACAAACTCTCTATGTCTACCAACGTTCGAATGCTCACCTAAAGGGATTTACACTTAGTTGGAGGGAGTTGAGATTCATTAGATGTTACCACCAACCTCATCATTTCTAAAGGAATTTCTATCACCACCAAATAAATGCTCATTGTTGAAGAAACACTCACTATCAATGAACGCTAATTATTATCGAAGAGAGTTGGCTCTTAACGCTTCATGTGACACTTTCCATGAAGCGCATCCTTCTTAAGATGCCAATTTGGGAGAGTGAAATACACAGTAGTAGAATGTAGTCAAGAAAAGCAAGGAGTAGTCAAAATCAAGTTTGCTTCAAGGTGAAACGTCTATATGCCATTCAACAATGTAAGGAAGATAGTAAAGATGCTATCATAACGCCAACATTTGGAGAAGACCAATGAAATATATTTGAAGCCTTCAAATTGTAGAGGTTTTCAATCACCAATCGAGGGACAAGTTTACACTAGTTAAAGAGAGCTTTGAATTTCCCACAAGTGCTATGTAGCACGTAGCCACGAATCTGGTGACGTACTATTAGAATAATAAATTATATCCTAAGTTGTTACTAGGATAAGTTGTATGGTTGAGATCAGTCAATTAGTTATGATCTAATGGATCATATTGTAAGCACTTACTATTTAAGCAAGGTCATTTCAATTTAATAACATCAAGTATTCTACTTTTCTAACATGGTATCAGAGCGGGCTTTCCTTGCCCTGTGAGCCTGAGGAGATTTTCCTCATGGGGGATTTCCCTCATGGAAATCCCCCTCATTTTTTTTTCCCTAATTTTTTAACCGAGGGAGTATGCTCTCCATATTTTGATGGATCAAAAACTAGATGGTTTTAATATTTTATTTTGGGATGTTAAATTTTTTATTTTTTTTAGGGTTTGCACAATGGTGCCATCATTATCGATGATCCATTATTTTAGCAAATTGGAGAGTTTGATATGAAAGGTTTTTCTACAGTTTCCAGCATCTAAATGTAGTGTCTGTGGCATGGAGGAGTTTTATGTGTGACGAACCTAAGATATTCTATGGGCATCGAAGGCGGTGACTATTTTGTAAATAGAACTTTAGGTTGATGTTGCTATTTTTTTAGGCTTCATAGGGAAAAGCGTCGATGATGATGGCATTCTTTTCTCAAACCAGCAGTTGTGCTTCTTTTATTGAAGACAACAACCTTTATCCTCTGGTGATTGGCTACGATGAAGTTTTTTATAGACTCTCCTATTTTATTTTCCACTGTAAAACTTATTCGAGAAGGAGGGCCACCATTTTTTTTTTTAAATGATAGAGATTTGATGGATAATGCCTTATTTTTGGCATAGAGGCCATTTGTTTTGAAATTTTACTTTTAGTTATCATGGTCCCTCAAACACCGTCTTGAGTTCTCCCTCATGGTCCCTCAAAACACTGTCTCGAGTGCTCCCTCCGATGCCAATTGCGTTGGTTACTACAAATGTGCTCATAATGGAGGAGAACATGCGAGTTTTTTTTTCTCTTTGGTTTTGTGCTAGTTCTTTTTTATGTACCTGAAAGTGTTTTTTACGAGACCATCCATAGACATTCTTTGTTGCTGTTGTTTGTTCTAATTTACAAGGAGAACATGCAGGCATAGCATGATTTGTTATGACACAGATCCAAGGCTCTGGAGATGGACCAATTTTTTTTTACAGTAAAATTTAAGTTTCTGTTGCTTTACTATTCATCGACGGTGATTTTTTTGATATCTACTAGTGCTGTTGTGAACAAGTGTTTGATTTTGGGTCTAAATAGATAATCAGTGGTGGTGCCGCTATTTTCATTATGAGGATTGTAGCGTACTCAATTGGTGAAGTTTTTTTTGGTGGAGATTCTCTCTTACAGAGTTGATTCACTCAAACTGAATGTTAAATATTGGTGATAATCATGCCAAGTAGGCACCTTGGAGAGTAGATGACCTTTGTGTACTATCTGATTTTTTGCAGTCAATTATAGAGCATGGAGAAAACTTACAAAGGGGTCTATATTTTTCATTGCAATCAAGTTGTTCAACAAAATTTATGACGCAAGTTTGAAAGCGGCAGACACACGATGGAGATATGCATGTGTTGTTTAATGGCACAACGTGAGTAGATCAAGAGTTTGGTGTGTGATTGTGGCTATGACCTAGCATTGTTTTTGATTCACCGTGTGCTGGAACCATGAAGAGGTGGTATCTTCTACTGGCTAAATCTTTGAACCCACATATTTTGTATACTTTGAGTGTTGTGCAAATATTGGCCCTCATTGAAAAGTTTTGATGCCACTCTCATCATGTACCTTCACTTGTTTTCTACAGGTGTATGTGTGGCTGGGTGGATCGAGGTAAATAATGGAGATATTGTTAGCCAAGTGTTAGGTGATGTGCTTTTTATCCAGTATACTTGCTGATAATATCCAAGATGCATGTATTTTTGGATGCTTTTTATGTCTACCTTGATCCCTGGTATCGTTGGAGACCATTTTTTAGGGATAACAAAAAATGCCCAGTTGTTTGCTGATATTTTATCATTTTTTCCCGTTTGTGATTTTCTGCCCATTAGTAATGGTATGGAGTGCAGCGTGAAATTTTTAACGAGCCAATTTTGTTGATGCATATAGAGGGTGTGTATGTTGGCTAATGGAGGGTAGAATTATTGTTTATTTTTCCAATTCTTGGCTATCTACCACAAGTTCAAGCACATCGACTTACCATCATTTATCCCCACATCAGTTTGTTGACGGTCGCATAGGTGGACGTGTCTTTTGTGTGACCTAGAAGGAGTAAGATATGATGCATTTGCAGTTTATTTCCTAGCAAAGAGAAGAGGATTTGTTGGTGGCTACGCAGGATTAACGATGTTCGGATATGAAGTTCTGGGTTTATGATCGTGCTCCAAGAGTGGCCTATAAAGCGCTGAAGGAGAACGTAAACCAACAAACTTTATTTTTGTGGTCCAAAATTGTTGTTGCCGCCCAGCGCTCCTGTAATGTTGTGTGGTGTGTAAATTTGGGTTGTTGTAGTGGCAAAATGTATGGATCGAGATGTCGGCCATGGAGTGGCTGGAGCTGCGACTGCCCTATGTTTTTTAAGGCACACTGCCCCCACCTATTGAAGTAAATAGAAGCATGCATACCTCTCATAATTATTTAAATATACTTGTTTTTTAAATTTCATAAATAAGAGCAAGGGCAAAGTTTAATTTATATGGTTTTAATATGCGACAAACCACCAATTTTGGTATGGACACTACATTTATTTGATATTTTCCATATGGAAAATGGAAATGGAAGGCTACAGTATTCACGAAGAGAGCAGCAATCCGAAAGACACACCTTGTTTTTCTTTCTTCATGACACTGTCTAGAAGTGGGCCATCAAATTGCAACCGAAAGTTGATGAAGGGAATGCAAAAATTTTCCCATTGCACATTTAATTGCAATTTTTATTGTACCTATTTTTTAGCACCATTTTCGAAGGCGTGCAACATTGCTAAGGTGTAGGAGCAGCGCAATGTGGAATTTGATCTGCACGATCTGGGGGCAGAATTTTTTGATCAAGCGTGGTATGGAAAGAAGAAATTTGGGTTCATGTGTGATGTTGGAATGACACTAATTATGAGGACTATTAGCTTCAAAGGGGCATGATATTGCAACATATTTTTATTTATTTATTTATTCTTTAATTGTATGAGTCACCATTTATAAGTGGTAGGGCTATTTAATATTCAAATTATACAGGGATATTATGCTTTGGGCCTATTTATATTTTCAAAGCTAGAGTCCCTCATGAAAAATATAATCGCCCAGATAACTTATGATATTTCCCTGCAAGGAAAAATTGAACATTGAGATCCTATTTTTTATTCTACCTCATAGCAATGTTTCTGCCAAGAGAAGCTGCTATTTTTTCCAACAAATTAATGCCCCATTGAGACCCAAACATAAGGGTATTTATAGTCGTTGGAAAGGTTTTTCCAATCCAGACATAATTTTGGTATCCTTTTTTTAGTTTTGGGACTGTTTTCCAAACTTTTTATGGCTCAAAAATTATTGTATCATGGAGTGCATTCTTGGTTGAACTTGACACTCCCAAAGCTTTGTAAGTGATCCTAGTATCTAGTCATCTCCTCTATATCACCTAGTAGTTGTAGCGGTTGGTTACCCATGCATTATGGTAGGATGAGGAGGTCACCATAAGGACACGTTCAAGAGCTACTTTGGTGCCCTTTCTTTTTTAGGATTCCCTTGAAGTAAGTTGTTTGTCCACTCAGTTTAAACTTTTTTATCAGCCCAATGTGTCTATGTAGGTGGAAACCACTACTTATTCTTGTGGAGTCAATTTGGACATCCCTTGCAATTTTTGTGGTTCTTTTCACACTATCTTCACACTCTTCTTTTTTTGAGACACTTTGGTTTTAGGGGGTTTTCTTTAGTGACCTTTTTTCATGGTTCACAACCTTGATCTTTGTCACAAGCACCATTTTTGGAGAATAATTTCATTCAATTCGGTGAAGAGGTATCTCTAATTTTTTGATACACCACATGGATCCTTTGCAGGCTTCTTGATGGAATTTTTCCTAGTGTGGGTTGAAGAGGACATCTTCCTTCCTCTCCATCTTCCATGCACATCTTCCTTCTACTTCTTCTATTATGGTAGGTGGTTTTATTCCTTGTGAATTTTTTTTTTTCATCTCTCCAGTAGAGTTTTCTTATACATATATTGTACATGAGTACTTTATCAGGCCTTGTTACCGTGACTCATACTTGTGGATATGCCACTTGTTTACTTTTGTTATTTTTTCCTACCTCCTAGTATCACTTAAGGGGGGATGTTAGTATATCCTAGTACCACTTAAGGGGGGTGTTAGAATAATAAATTATATCCTAAGTTGTTACTAGGATAAGTTGTATGGTTGAGATCAGTCAGTTAGTTATGATCCAATGGATCAGATTGTAAGCACTTGCTATTTAAGCAAGGTCATTTCAAGTTAATAACATCACGTATTCTACTTTTCTAACATGTACAACAATGAGAAGTGATTGAGGTAAACTATTTATATTTGTCTTAACATGAGGTTTATGGAGTTATAAGGAAACATATTCTTATTAAACAAGCATACTTTAGATTTATTATTTTCAAAATTTATCAAGGACTAATAAGGGATATTATAATTGTTAAAATAACTTGCAAATATTATTTTCTAATTTTTTCAAAATTGGGAGCTATAAGGAATACAGCATCAACTTAGGAATTGGAAATTAGAAAACATTAAATCAATCAAAAAGTGGTATTTAAAGAGATTTTATTAAAAATCTTCAAAATTTGGGTTTTTATAGTGTTGTCTCAAAACACTTAGAGAAAGGAAAATAAATACCAAAATGAAAAGCTCTTCAAAAGAATTGAAAATAGTGCTTAGTTCGATAGGAGTAATAAGGAGATAGAAAAGTTGTTTTTTGTATTTACAAAATTAACTTAGACTTGAACTACAATTTACAAAAGCACTATATTGATAATACATCCTATCCAAAATATCATAGGGAGTCATAAGGTACTCTAAAAAACTTGGTAATATTAGCTTCAATAAAAAATTATCAAGTTCATAATTTATTGGGTAGATGTAAGCTTGCTATAAAACCTAAACCTTATTAGGTTTACTCTCATCAATTAATGAGCTATAAGAAATACTAAAATTCTATTTTAAACCTCTTCAAAAGGGTAAATGAAAATCATACAATGAATGTAAAACTTGCTTCAATAGGAACCAGTTCACAAATCATGAACACATGTGGTTTATTGACTCTAAAGCTAGCCATCATATGATAGGAAATGTACAATGGTTTAACTATCTTGAAATTGCTAAAGGTTACAGACTAAGAATTGCAAATAGCCAAACATATCCTATACATGGTTTTGGATGTGTAACACCAAGAAAATCATTTCCAAATATTCTACTACAAAAAGTATTGTATGTTCTTGTATTAACATTCAATCTCATATCAGTAAGCAAATTAGTAGAAAATGACTATATGATTAACTTTGGATATATGGATGGGATCAATATGTGTCTCATTATAAATCAAGAATGCATAAAATCAACAGGTTTAATTCATGAAAATACATACATCTTATACTCAATGAAAAACACACAAGATATTGTGATGTTTCAAAAATATGCTAACACATTTACATAGGAACAGGTTGAAGAAAATGAAAATTTAGTACACCAAAAGAGAAACCATAGAAGTATCAAAAACAAAAATATGAGAGGATAATTACATCATGCCCTAATAATTCATCAATCATAACTATATGGAGATACTTGTAAAAGTGGGTGGATAGAAGAAAAGGAAAATGAATCTGAACAAGCCAAAGATCATCCATTGAAGAAAGAAGCCTTAGCTCCAGCTTACTCTACATCATATGAAGACACAGATCACCTGTTGAACCTGAATACAAAGAATCTAGAGAAAGAATACAAAGTTCAAGATGAATATGAATATCCATATTGAAGACAAAAAGTCTTTAGTACCCAAATAATGTAATACATGGGGGTGTTAGATTTAGAGTCTATTACATTATTTGAATCATGTAAATGTACCTTCCTAGGTACATACTTAGTACATTATATTACTTTAGGGGTAAGTTATATAGTTACTTAATCCACTATAATAAATCCACAAGTGTCAATGTGCAAGTTATAAATGTGTAAGGTGTCCTTTGTACAACTAGTTAGAGTGTTGGACAAGGAATCTATCCTCCATTATAAGAGGCCCTCATTGTAAGAGTTTTATAAGCAAGTTAGTAGGAAGTAGTAGTAGTAGTGAGTGACTCCATTAGTGATGGAGAACACTATGGTTATGTAGCATAATGCATGGAGTGCCCATTTCCTCCATAACAATATTGTACTTATTTTTTTCATTTCTATTTATAGCATATTTCATATTTATGCATATTGTGATTGCAATATCTCATTATGATCTACCTCAAAATCTAACATTCTATACCTAAAGAATAGTAGATCAAACATAAAATTTGTAGTAAATTATCTTTCATGATTCATACAAGAACCTAGAGAAAGTCATTGGAAAGCTAAAAAAATAATATTGCAATATGTCAAAAAACTATTGATTATAGACTCACCTATTTAAAAAATGACAATTTTTCTCCTACAAGGATACTCAAACTCAGATTATGAAAGATCCATTGATGATAGGAAATCTACCGCAAGGTTTGTCTTCTATATCAGGTTAGGACTGATATCTTGGTATAGTAAGAAACAACATACAGTGGCACAATCATCAACAGAAGCAGAATATCGACCATCAAGAGATACAACCTATGAAGTTGTATGGTTACAATACATATTATCAAAAATGGGAATCATATGAACTCCAACGATGATCTTCTATGATAATCAAGGAGAACTCAACCTAATCAGAAATTTGATTATACATGAAAGGACCAAACACATTGAAGCTCAATGTCATTTTATAAGAGAACATTTTTAGAATAATTATATCATCCTCAAGCATGTCTCTATATAAGATCAACTAGTAGATTTTTTTATGAAAACACTTGGAAAAATCAAGTTTCAGACATTTAGAAATAATCTATGCAATCCAATAGAACTTCTTACCAAATAATGTAATACAGGTGGGTGTTAGAGTATATTACATGTAGATGCAAAAGTGAAACACAAAAATATATAACAATACAAATTGAAATCAATAGACAATATTGCACAAAAAATATGAGTTTATTAATATGGGGGGAGCCTCAAATCTCTAATGTTACAATCAAAAAATTGATTTCTTTGATAAAAAATTTTACAATACTAGGGTTCTTTGAAGAATAGTGCTGGTGGTGTCTTCAATATCACTTCTGATCCCAATAGAGGTGAGTGGGCTTCGTGCTATCCAATACTGGGCCACTACAGCTTAAGAAGTTGCACAATGTAGATGTAACACTTCTAGATATACACACAAAAAGATAGAAAATAGGTCAGTAGCAACTGTGAGGGCTCCACAGTGTGAGACCCTTAGAAATTAGTACAAAAACCCTAGCTATGCAATGTAAGTAAAATGAACAAAATTTGAAAATGCATAAAATAAAATAAACAATTAAAGATTCACCTTGTTGAATTTGTCATTTTTTATCTGATGTAACTATTGTAGGAAGTTGGTGTAACAATACCCTAGCATCACCCAAGGGCTAGTAGGGATACAGAGCTCTGATCTGAAACACTCATGGGTGCTCGATGGTAGCATAACACACCCATGGGCACACATGAATGGTGGAAAGTACCTAGAGGCACTTGGAGGTGGAGGGAAGCACTTGGAGGTACTCAAAGGTGATAATGAGTGCTTAGAGGTATTTAGGAACTAAGGTGAGGATCTATAGAAGTAGATATAGATAAATGAGAAGGGTGATAATGGATGTGGGGGTTATGACGAGTGAGGATGAATGGAGAACTTAGGGGCCTTAGAATATTTGGAACTAAAAATACTTAGCAAATTACTTAGGGGTTGAGCCATCAAAATGGCTCCTATTAATAATCCACACTAAGATATGTTAGGGTTTGAACAACATGAATTGTGTGGCTCAGATTAAAACACATTGAAGGGTGGATATTAATTTTAGGTGTGTGGCATGGATTGATGTAGATGGATGGCTAGGATTAAGTTAAATTGGATGGTTGGGATTTATTTACGTATATATCTATATATATATATATATATATATATATATATAATATTTAAAATATTAATATTAAACATATATTTAACAAATATATCTAAATATACATAAATAAATGGGTAGAAATGGTAGGAAGACCTGAATGGATGACAAGTGGCTAGATTTTGGTGTCTACAGATGTCCCTTTTTGTACTGCATTGCATGAAACACAATGCAGTGCAAAAATACAAGACACCTGCTTGGGTTATGCATAGAAGTAGATTTCTCTTGGGATGAAAAATGAACTTGAAGATAAAAGAATTAAAGAATTTGGATTTGCATAGCTTATCCTCTCAATTGGCAAATGAGTTTGTAGATGAATCTCACGAGCTAATTGAAAAATGTGTGCAAAAAATTATGGATGATATGAAATATGTAAATGTGATACCATTTTTACCCCAATGGTGGGAATGGGATTGGTGGATAATGTGAAATGATTGAATTTGTTTTTGCCCCAACAGATGAAGGGTTTTGTGAAAATGTGATGAAAATTTATCTGTTTTTGTCCCAATAGATGAAGGGATTTTTGCCAAGTGTAAATGCCATGATCATGTAATATGTATTCCATTGTGGGAAAGTAAAAAAACCAATGTGGTTACCCAAAATTTGGGGTAATTTTATGTTGTTGAATAATGTGCCTTTGAACATCATTGATATGCAAATATGAATATGCAAAGATAGAAATGGTCAACTTTGGAGGGTCAACTAGTGACTATCAGAAAATTCCTATGATCAGAACCAATCACCCTAGCTAATGCCAGTTGCCTGGATGACTATCAAAGAAATGTGAAATGATGAAATGTGGTTTTGTTCATGTATTAAGCCCCACGAACTAGGCCATCAATGACAACTTTTATGCAAATTTTTCTTGGCAATGTTTCACTTAAAATGTGAAGTACCAAATGTGATTGTGATTTCAAAAAATGAGATTTGGAATGATGAAAATTACCAAGTGTCCTTATGGTAATTCATTCATCTTACCAAATTAGATGGATGAAATTCGTTGCAATCACCAAGCATATAGAATAAACCACTAGATACAAGGTTCACTTGAATGTTGTTTGAACTTGGAAAATATGCAAATGTTATGATTGATGATGTGGAAATGATGTGAAAATTGATTAATGATGATGATAATGATGATTATGATCGTTTTGTGAAAATTTGAACCGTTTTGGAGTGTTTTGGAATTTGTGATGCAATTTTTGTGACATTTGGTCTCAAACAAAAATTATCCATCCAAATCAATTGGAACCTTCACAAAACCTGATAATATGATGAAAATGATACATGAATGTAATATGGAGATATTTGGTGGGGGTAAGCCACTATTTTGCAATAATTTGACCTTTTTTCAACATTGATGCCAAATTCCAATTGGCACTTTTGGCATGCACAGATGCCCATCGATGTTTGGGCGCTTCAAAAATGACCTTGTGCACTTCAATGCACTAGGAAATTCACATGGGTGTTTCAAGGTGCCTAAAGCAACTATAAATAGCTTATTGAGCAAAATTTGAGCGCATTTGTGAATTTGTGATTTTGATAAACTACGTATGGGAGAAGTAGGTGGAGTGGAGTGGAGGTAAAGCAATTTGGGCATGGAAACTATGGTGGTGGAAGGGGTGGATGCTGAGGTTGGAGTTGGAGCTAGAGTGTGAGCTTCTGAGGTAATTTACTTCTTTTTTTGTGCAAAAATTTTATGTTTTTGTATTTTTTTTAATGTGTATTAATGACAAATGTTTTGTGTTCTGCTACAACTTACAATTTTGGAGGCTCGACACTAGTTCTTGCCTTACATCCTCAGGATGAGGAAGGTACTGGTGAAGGATGAGTGGGATTTTCTAGAGGTTGTGGGGTTAATAAAGGTAGCCCATATTGATATGGTGAGGATGGATGAGGGATACCTCTCTACCTTGGTAGATAAGTGGGATATGGATAGAGGCACCTTTTATCTCCCCATGAGAGAGGTGACTCTCACACTTAAGGATGTATATCACATCCTCAAGGTTCCAATCTAAGGGATTAACATCGAGGTTTGATGCGATCAGGGAGTGGATATGAAGATGTTTGGGGATAACTAGAGAAGTGTGCAGGTTGAGTATGAAGGTATTCTCTACTTTTCCATGTATGTGTACAAGGATTTGGATGCCCTTTGAGCTTTGGTGATGTTCATGTTGGCCAAAATCATGGCCCTGAACAACACTAGTTGCAGGTTCCCTTGGAACCTCATAGGATTGGTGAATGATATGTGTACTATGCAACAGGTGTATGCATGGTCTCTTACCATATTAGTGCAAGAATATAGGGATCTCTATGAGGTGAGGAGGTGGGGGAGGAAAGGATTGGGATACAGCTTGATACAATAGTATTGGGGATGGGAGCACTTTAGCATGGATCAACCAGAGGGATTACAAAAGGTAGGCTTGGGTAGTGGGTAGTCCTATGATAAGATATGAGTAGTGGTGGAGGAGGTACAAGCAAGTTGTCCTATGTGGATGAGTGAGTGGTATAGAGATTTTTGGGCTATATTGACATCCACCCAAGTGACATGAAGTCCATGGTGGGGTACCATGTGGATAGGATATGGACAACATTTATGGTAGGTAAGGCAAGCTAGATGAATAGTTGGGAGGTATTGAAGTGAGGTTGATTATATTCAGTTCTCATGGGTGCTCTGATAGTTCAGCCTGAGGTAGGGGATTTTGGATGAGTCAGTGCTCTATAGGAGGTATTGAGAGAAGACAGGGCTACCATGTGTAGAACCATGGAGGGTAGTCTATGAGGATGATGAGGAGATAGATCTTCCCAATGTGGATGATGTGGGTGCTACTGTAGAGTACGATGTATGGTTTGCTACACAGCTACCATGGGCACTGACTCTAGTAGTAGCTTGTGGAGATGGGGATGATGCTAAAGGTGAGGGGACCCATGAGATCCTAAAGAAGTAAAGGCACCTTTAATATGATAGTTGAAGGAGAAGTACTAAGGATGCAACTAGGTAGGATCCTAAGAGTGGGGGAGATGGCATATATAGTGAGGATGTGGAGACTCTGAATGGACCTCTAGTTTGGAGTGAGGAGGATTGGGTACGGTTGGAGTAGTAGGTGGTTGAGTGATATGTGATGGTGATGGCTCAATATGAGAGGGTTGCGAGGCTCCAAGAAGAGTTGACAGAGAGGGAGCATCAGCATAATGTTGACATAGTGTACCTTCAGTATTGATAGAGGTATATCAAGGCTTTGAAATATAAGTTGATAGAGCATCATATTCCTCTTCCAAATCCTCTAGCCTCATATGTATCTGAGGCTTCTAGGTAGAGTGAGTCTAGGCATAGCACTAGGTCTAAGACTCCTGCTAGATCGTAAGGGTTCTCTTGGAGAGATTAGCTAGTGCTTAGATGTACTTTTTGTATATGATCCTTGGTGCTCCATTGTATATAGCCTTTTGGCACTCATTGTACATGGAATATTTATACATATATATACATGGCTTTTACCTTTTGTGTTATGTGTTTGTGTGAATGCTTTTTGTAGAATGCATGTTTATATAGATGATTAATGCATGTGATATGTTATGTATGATTAATGCAGTATGAAAATGTATGGATGATTAATGCAATGTATGGAATGCAAATATTCTAATGATTATTTATAGCTTTAGATTTTACTTGGCCATGTTTAGCAATGTTGTTTAATCAAGGGAACCAAACTTGGTGGTATGTTTGGTGGATGACTTATGAACTGACATGGATGTTGACATGGAAGAAGATATGGATGTTGATATGGAAATTTGATGGTTTTGTAGAGACTCAGACATGCTAATGATATCAAAAAAACTCACTAAAATTGCCTAATCCCTCTAGGACCAATGTGTATGTAGTGAATTCATTTATTAAATCAAGAGCATGGTAATGACTCGAAGCAATCAAGAACCAATGTATGTGTAAATGAGTTCATTAACTCATCTTGAGTAAATTAGGTGTGACCTATTATGCATGAGACCAAGAAAATAGCTTGTCTATATGTGTGGTCAAAGGTCTCTTTATAAGATACGTATTGCCATGCACGAGCATACTCCACTTCCAGTAAAGCATCTATAGCTTTGGTGGAGGCTAACTCCATAGTCCAAGGAATTTGATCTCTCAAGCTTTTGGGATGAATACCTAATCATTTAACTGGAAATGTAGTACAATCCTTACAACCCAATGATTAGTGGTGTGTGATGTAAAATATTTAGAGTTTTTGTTAGGGATTTTTCCCTACTCTTTATTTTATTTTTGGAATTGTGATAGTGGTGAAAACCACTATTTTTTTGGACTATGTTGCATTATGGGACTAGCAAAGATTACCCTTTTCACTTCTAGGTTCAAACCAAGTATGGTGTTATTTCTCTTTGAAATAAGATGTTTTTAAGATGTGAAATTGTGGCTTGGTTCAATAATGTTTTGGAGTCAATTCCCAAAGCTCAATAATTTTTAGTGAATATTGTGTAATGGTCCTAAAATGAACTCAACATATATTTAGAGTTTGGTTAAAATACTAGGAGTGGCTGAGTGACCGAAAACACCTAGGAATTATGGATGTATAGAGGCAAATGACCATATGGCTTGGTGGAATGGTGCAATGAAATGGGTGATGGAGGTGCCCTTGATTAAGGCAACATGACTTTTAGTGGACCAAATAAAACCTTGAACTTAATAAATGATCCATAATATGTAATGTGAAATGTGGATGTGAATGCAATGTATGAAATGCAAAATGAAATGTGTGCTAATGTGATGTTTTTGAATGAAATGTATGCAGCAATTTTTTTGAATGAAATGTGTGCAAATGAAATGCAATATTTTTGAATGAAATGTGTGCAAATGAAATGTAATGTCTTTGAATGAAATGTGTACAAATAAATTGCAATGTTTTTGTGTATTAGCCATGTATATATACATATATATAATTCACATTATACATAAATGCTCTCAAGTGTATAACATTAAGTGGTTCGGGTTCTTCCTCTCCCTCCATATTGGCAAGCCTATAAGTACCGTTACCCACTCTTTGAGTAATAATGTATGGACCCAACCAATTAGCCATGAATTTATCACGAAGATGCGGTAGTGTATTGGTGTTTTGTTAGTTCTCTTTAAGGACAAGATCTCCTAGTTGGAATTCTCATAGATGAACTTTGGTATTGTAAGCATGCTTTAGGTGGTCTTGATAAACTCATAAATATTCTAAATAATTGACTCACCTCTTATCAAGAAGTGTGAGTTGGTGAAGACGTGCTTGTCTAACAATGTCATCATCTATGAGTTCTTACAAATAAATTTGCAATGAATGGATCTCAAGCTCAAGAGGCATGGTGGATTCAGCTCCATAGACCAATAAAAATGGTGTAGCCCCAATAGGAGTGTGTATGCTTGTTCGATAATCCCATAATGCCAAGGGGATTTTGGTATGCCAATCTCTATGATTTTTGTTAACAATTTTCTTGAGAATATAAATTAAGGTCTTATTGGAAGCTTCAGCTTGTCCATTGGTTTGTAGGTAATAAGGAGTCGAGAAACTATGTTGGATGTTATATTTATCACAAATAGCTTGAAAATATTTGTTTTTAAAATACTTGCCATTGTCAAAGATGATTTTTGAGGTGATACCAAAACAACAAATGATATGGTGAAGTATGAACACAATTCTAGGTCCTATCGTACTAGTTAGAGGAATTGCCTCAACCCACTCTGTGAAGTATTCAGTGGATGTGATGATGAATGTATGTTGTCCAAAGGAAGGAGGTAAATTTTTACCAATTAGATCTAGATCCCATTGTGAAAAGGGCTAAAGAATTTGAATAGGATGTAAATCTTGTGATGGCACATGAGTTTAATTAGCATGTTTTTGACATTTCTTTCAATGTTTGACATATGTGCAACAATCACGTTACATGGTGGACCAATACTAACCCATACGTAGAATGCACTTTTTTATGTCCATACCACTAAAATGACCATCACAAGTACCATTGTGAGCTTCAACTATGGCTTTTTGTTCCTCACTAGACTCGAGACAATGAAGGAGGACTCCATCATAACCATGTTTATACAACACATCCCCTAAGAGAATAAAATGAGTTACTTTTTGCTTGAAAGTGCATTTGGCAGTTTGAGACATGTCATATGGGAGTGTTCCAAACTTGAGAAAGGCTACTATCTAGCTTGACCAAGGCTTCTATGGATCCGATTGGATAAAACAAATATCCTTTTCATACTTAAATTCAGTGCGTATAATTACAGATTTAGAGACCATTGAAATGATAAGGGGTTGTACCTCTCTTAAGGAACCTTTTGGAATCAATGATCCAATAGAGACCATCGCATATGCAAATCTATTATTCGAATGTGGAAAACTATTAAAATCATACCAATCAAACTTAGAGAGCAATTTCATTGCTAATTCATGATAAAGTTTAATGGTAGGTTATTTACATTGGTATTCTCCATTGATTTGCTTGACAACAAGTTTAGAATCACCAAATATCCTGATATGCTTAATGCTCATAGCTATGGTTGATTGAAGAGCTAAGGTTAAGACTTCATACTCTACTATGTTTTTTATGCATTGGAAGTCAAGTTTGAATAATAAAGGGATAGGTACCCCCTTGGGTGTATGAAACATGACTCCAACACCTTAACCTTTTGTGCACTTAGAACCATCAAATAATAGTGTGATATTGACATCTTCCTTTGGAATGACATCTTCTTCTTGTTCAGTGACAACAAATACTGAATCATCTGGGAGCTCAATAATCAAAGGATGATCACTACATAGTGGAGCTTTCACAAGCTGTTCGGCTATGACCTGACCTTTAAAGGATTTTTGGCTAATGAATTCAAGGTCAAATTTTGTAAGCAACATTATCCATTTAGCAATGCAGGTTTTATTGTAATTGCAAGACATCATATAACATAGAGGATTTTCTCTAGATATGACATATGTTGTGTGACTAAGCATGTAATGTCAAAGTTTCTTAGTGGCAAAAACCACTTCTAAGCACAATTTCTCTACATAAGTATATTTAGTTTCATAGCTTACAAATGTTTGACTAATGTAATAGATAGCTTGCTCTTGATTTTCTTCATTATTTTGTGCAAGCATTGTTCCTAATGCAAAGTTCGTTGCTAAAACATAAAGGTAGAATGGGACCCCCAAACGAGGAGGAGCTAAGACTAGCGGAGAAGCTAGGTATTGCTTAATATCATCAAAGGCTGTTTGGCACTCATATGTCTAAGAGAATGGCACCCCCTTTTGTAGCAGGTGATTGAATGGCCTACATTTGTTAGAAAGTTATGTAGTAAAACGATGGATTGATTGGATATTTTCTTGTAACCTATGCAATTCCTTTAAATATTTTGGTGGAGGCATCTCCATGATGGCTTTGACCTTGTTTGGGTCCACCTCAATGCCTCTCTTGGAGATAATGAACCCTAGCAGTTTACCTAAAGTAACACCAAATATGCATTTCTTGGGGTTCAACCTTACATTATGCTCTAGAAGTCAATCAAAGACTTTTTCCAATACACCAATGTGCTCTTGTCGAGTTTTGGATTTTTCCAAGAGATCATCCACATAATCTTTGATCATATTATGCATATAATCATAGAAAAATTATGTCATGGCATGTTGATAAGTAGCACCTACATTTTGAAGACCAAATGGCATCACCTTGTGACAAAATTTCCCCAAGTTGTAGCGAATGTTGTTTTGTGTTGGTCATCAAGATTTATTCAAATTTGATTGTATCCTAAAAAACCATCCATGAGAGAAAGCATTTCATGACTAGTGCAAGTGAAGGGGGGAGTCATCCTTAGGACACGCTTTGTTAAGATCTTAAAAGTTAGTACAAATGTGTATCACCTTGTTAGGCTTGCAAATGGGTACCATGTTTGAAAGCCACTCAGGATAGTCAATGGGGACTATGAATTCCACATCTAATATTTCTTGAAGCTCTATTTTTACCAAGAGGGCCACGATAGGATGCATCATCCTAAGTTTTTGTTTGACTATCTTAGAATTAGGATGTAATGTGATATTATGGAAAACCAAGATAGGATCAAGAGTGGGCATGTCCTTTTAGGACCATGCAAAAATACCCTTCTTACTCTTGAGGAGAGCAATTAATTGCTCCTATTTATTTTTGGATAAGCTTTTTCTAATTTTGATAATTTGGAGATTTACTTTGTCTAAAATAAGGGCCACATTGAAGGTATATTCAATGGTCATGTGGTAACCTTACTCAAGTTGATGGGGCATAGGGATAAGATGAATGTTGTCTATGATGTCATCAAAATCTTATGACTTTTCCTTATCTACATCTGCTTGGAAAACCTCAAGATTTAAAGGTGAGGGTGAAGGTGAAGTCAAAAGGGATGAAGGAATGTAGTTGGCTGAAGACCTTAATAATTCCTCAAACAATACAAACTCAGAAAAGGATGGAGGTAAATAAATCTGATCCATATCAATAAGTCTTATGTCAATTGGAATTGGTTTTGCCAAATCGTATGGATTATGGAGGGGGGTGAATAAGTCAATAGGATTCATGTTGACTTAATGGGAAATGGACAAGGGTTGGAATGGATGGGATGAATTGATCCTAAGAACCAATGCTAGGACCTTGGTAAACCTGGACAATAGTAAGCAACACAAATAAATATGTTTAACTAAATGATATATACATGCAATGCTGAAAAAAAAAATTGATTTGATTTTTTTGGTAGTGGTGAAAAACACTATTTTTGTTTTTATGTACATATATTATAAGTTTGGATTATGATATGGGTTAATGATATGGAGGTGTTGGTTCATCGATAGGTGTGGCTCACTCTTTTGTAATAAGCAAGTGAAATATGAGCTCATGGATGGGGAACATTTTGAGATAAAACTCATCTTGTTTGGTATGGTGAATGATGGGCTTTGATTCCTCTTTAGATTCATCTAAAATTATTGACATGAGTTTGAATTCTTTATATATTTCATCATCTAAGTCATCATGGTGGAGGGTTTCTTTACTTGAATTTAGATTAAGCCTTTGGAAGGCTTGTTCAAGATAAGGGGTGGAAGAAAATGGAGTGTAACCTAATCTTGAATAGTCATGTGTTTATCGATATGGAACATCGATAATATCATGCATTCCCTAT
Source organism: Wollemia nobilis (assembly GCA_028583015.1). Taxonomy (NCBI): domain Eukaryota; kingdom Viridiplantae; phylum Streptophyta; class Pinopsida; order Araucariales; family Araucariaceae; genus Wollemia; species Wollemia nobilis. The sequence continues at coordinate 2,365,652 of JAQPPZ010000375.1, read as the reverse complement.
TCATGGAGTCCTAGGCCATGTTCCTACCAGTTAACTATGCGAAAATAATAGGATAGAAATCCTGACATGTTTTGGATTTTGGCAGGTGTCGGTTCCTTGGGTTCTTATAGGTAAGATAGATTGTATGAAGAATCAATCCTCCCATATACAAAATTTATGCTTTTGGGAGCTTAACCCATGGGTCACGTGGGTGACTGAAATCCTTAGCATTTGGAATGGTGAATGGTGTAATTATGATTTTTTGGACCACATATTCATCAATACTAGGATTAGTGAGGTGGACCTCAACTTGGGATAATGTGGAAGGATTATGGTTGGATAATGGCTCAAGGAAAAGTGGAGATGAGGACGTCTCACAATTCGTCAACTTGACTTGTGAAAAATTGGTTGATGGGGATGGATTGGATTGGGAAGATTTTTGGATGGAATATGATGATGTGTAAGGCAAAGATGTTGATGATGTGGATTGAATTTGACCACATGTGCATGTAGTCAATGATGAATATGATGAGGGTATGGAATATTTATGAGGATTAGTGATAAGGGGATCCTCAAGAATGGAATATTTTTATTAAGAAATGGGTGGAGTGGTATATGGATTGGATGATGTGTAGACACCTAAAAGTCACACATAGCTACTTCTGCGTACTTATAGATCCTTGTGGACACTTGTAGGTTTATGTAGGAAATCCTAGATATCCCTAGACTATCGTAGACCAATTTAGACTATTGTAGATCCTCCTAGACATGAATGGACTATTGTAGACATGCATAGACTATCGTAGACATGCATAAGCTAGCATAGATTACTCTAGATTATCGTAGCATTACGTAGACTTCCACACACCACTTCACTAGTTTTTAGGTCCAAAACCCTAATAAACTATGGAAATCACATCATAAACACCTTCCACATATTATAAAACCATCCATAAGCCTCCTAAGGTTATACAAGACTTCTTCATGCTTAATTAAGGCCCCCATAGGGCTATTAATTGTTAAAAGTATTAATTAAGTCAATTGTTAAATCTAATTTTAAAGTGACTTCACTTAAGTGCACTTTTAGGGCTAAAAAGGTTAATTAGGTCCTTAAACCCTAATTAGTCCTAATTATTCCCTCCCATGTGTGTGTGCACTAGGTTAGTTAGGATATTTCTCAAGAAACCCTAACCTAACCCTAATCTAACCCTAGAGTTGACTAATCCTAGTTAACCTTAATCTCTCCTCACACATGTGTGAGGATGAGATATTTCCTAAGGGAATGTGAGGATGCCACCTCACAAACCCTAACCTAACCTCCATGGAACTTCACCCTAGGGTCTAGTTCTCCTAACTACCCCCCTGCACCTTGGGTTTTCTTATAAATAGTGGGCCCAAACCCTTATTCTAGATATCTCTCCACTTATGTCCAAAGTATAAAACTCTATCAAAATATGTATAGAAGCATGGAAATAACGATATGAACATGAAAAGTAGTAATACAGTACCTAAGGAACCTATCCACTGAAGGATCTCCAGAAAAGAACAGTCACATATAAATTCACCCTTGGCCTACAAATCTGACATCAATTTGTCCCCCAGCCTACAAATGGGATCTACAGGGCCCAAATCACCCCAAATCTTGGAGGTAAGCTTCATTTGGTATTTTTATGAGGTTTTGCATCATTTATTTTAGTTTTTATCATGTTTTATGAGTCAATTTGTCTTTCTTACTATGGGGCCTGACTAAGGCAAGCCCCCAAACCTACTAACACCCTTTTGTAGGCCTAGCACAAGAGCAAGGAGGGAAACAATAGAAAATACAAACCCGTGGTGGCACACGCTATACACGAAGCCCATCTACATTGAGGAACCCAAGAGAAGGCATCAGGCCTATTGTATATTCATGAAAATAAAGAAAAGGGGAATTCCCCCATTTGTAACACATATTTTTGGGGGAATTCCCCCATTTGCAATCTTATCATGAATAAAATACATATTTTTGGATAAATTGTGTTTATAACTTGTTATTAGATAAAATGCTCTCTTTTTCACGTTTCATTCTGGCACACCCAGTTGGACCCCCACAATAGATTGTGCTAGAATAGTTTATAATGAATCTGACATAATCCACTATTTTTGTGTTTTACAGGTACAAAATCTAAGTGGTATAGAGACTATTTAAGCCCTAGAAACCCCCTCAAACCATCAGAATAGGGATTTTAGGCCTCTAAATATGATTCACCTCTCGACCTGTGAATTCAGATTTAGTTCACCCCCTAACCTGTGAATTGACCCTACAAGCCTCAAAAACCTTCAAAATTATAGGGATGAGCAACAGAGGAGTCAACCAGACCATATGTAGCATCAGAGTCTAGGTATTCCACAAATTTATTTATGTTTTGTAATTTATGGGTGCAAAACAATTTACTAATTAAAGCATCAATATAGTTGGTAAATTTCACTTTTCTTGCATACCCATCATGTTAGGAAATTCACTTTAGTTGCAGAAACCTGCACAAAACCAGCAAGTCTGATTTTGTAAAATTTTTGTAAATTTTAGTTTCTTTGTCTAAATCACATGTAGCATAAGCTTTCCATTGCTTCTTCGCTCCATATTATACATTTCCATTACAAAAAAAATTAGACTCTTAATTTTAAAGCCCAGATTTAGGATTAAGGTTTCGTAAGTGCTCCTTGCACACTTTGGTTAAAGAAATTTCAGATTTTGTCTTCTTGTACAAAAGTCAAAGTTGAATCTATTCCATGCTTTTGAAAATCAAGGTTCCTAAATCCCCTCTTCTTTATTCCTTCAAAGCAAATTGTTAATTTCTTATTGTACATATAAATCTCAGATTTCTCTTATTTATATTGCATTAGGGTTTTTCACATTTGCCTCTCAAACCCTTCGGGTAAAGCACTCTTGTTGCATTTATTTGTACATGTTTAATGTAATATTGACTATTTATCCTTATATAAATCCGTGTTACATATTTTCCATGTGCTAGAATCTAGGGTTCCATAAACCCCTACTCACACACCTCTCACATTACTTGTTTGTATGTGTTACAAAATAGGGTCAATTTATTTTCCTAAAAAGCATCTAGGATTAGATTATTGTTTACAAAATGCTTTTTATTCTAGTCTTTTGCTTTTGAAAAAAAAACATTTAGGAATAGAATTTGATTCAAAAAGACAATTAGTTAGATTTCCTATTTTACATAACATCGTTAGCAAAATGTAAACCCACACACACACACATGGTATTTTAAACAAGTGGTGATATTGGACTTCATCCCCAATCCATCGCTCGAGACTGGTGTGGTAGGAGTAGTACCCTCCACCATCTCACCTCCCTAGACACCTAGTATCCCCACAGGAGTGGTTTTCTAGGCCTCATCACCGAAAAACTCCCTAATTTTGAGACTAGGCTTCTAGAATTCATCACCAAAAGTTACCTTCGAATTAGGAGAGGATTATATACTTTTGTTCACAAGGCTTACATAATCAATAAACATGGTAACTATCATTATTGACTAAGCCTATATGAGGGTGAAGCGAAAGCATGGGTATGTTGGTAGTAGGTCTTAGACAGTGCCGCATCTTCTCGTGAGAGGATATAGTAAACTCACTTCAGCATAGTGGGTTCCCCCCATTAGGTTATAATTTTACTGCACCTTCCATACAGGTCACCATTCGCACGTTGTGATACTATTTTATTATGTACATCTTTGGGTCTTGCAGGACGTTCAGTACTAATGACATTCCCAATTTTCTAGAGTATTCACTCCACTAACCATCATATTACCTAAGAGGTACCAACATCAAAACACACATAAATGAACAAATTACTTTTCTTTTTATCATTTAGAACTGATTTCGATTTACCATTGTTTGCATGATCATAAAATGATTTTAACACATTACACCACTTATCACTTTATTGTTCAAACTACATACAACACATCATTTTTTACTTATCTACTAGTTACAGTTGAGTCCACACCATATAGGGTTATTCCTAAACCCCTTCACACAACCACTTAGAACTACAAATTCTAATTCCTACATAGTTTTAAACCTTCACAACACGACATACACTGCAATGCATGCTATCACCTTAGTAGAGCACGTAAGCAAGCACACCTTATAGAGGAGGCACCTACCACCTCTTCTAGTCAGTCCACTCCTACTCCTTTGATCATGAAGGGGAAGGCCATACACACACCTAATTTACTCATAGGGTCTAATCTATAGTATACATACACGACGCCTTAGGACGAGACGCCCACCTTGAGTGAAGCCCTCACTACTTCACTTGAAGAATATTATCCACTTCTTTCATCCCCATCCTCGCTTAATCCACCCACTACCTTTTGTGACCACGTAATATACACGGTGCTAGGATAGCCTCATCCATTCTTTACCATAGATAAGGAAATCACAACTACTTCCCCTAGTTTTGTACACCCCTTTTTCCAGAGTCTATCTCAATCCCTTTTTGAGAATGACTCCTCCCTCTTGAACTACACTTGCCCAGAGGTCACATTGTTCGTCCCTATGGTGGGAATGATTTTGAACCTGTCCTCTTCCACCATAGGTACCTAGATGCCAGCATTCCAAACTGTGTATCAACAACCTCCTCTACAAGAACAACAAACACCTTGTTGTGGCTACTCCACAACTAGCCCCAAAACATGGGGACCAACCTTTTTTATTTTGGTTTTTGGAAGGTTTCCTTTGTTCTTGGTTGACATCCTTCATAAGGTTGCAATTAAGATTTTAAGGTTTGCATTATTGATCAATGTCCCCTTTGTTTGGTTGAAAAACCAATAATGAGGTTTGAGAGTTTCAGCATTTGTGGAGCAATAATGGGGATAGGTCCTTCCTTTTTTTTCATGTTTTCGTTCCCAAGATTTCTTGTTGTATGATGTCCTTGTGTTATTTCGTCTTCTTTTGGAGTGTTCATAGGATAGTCGGGTTTTATTTGGTGTTAAGGTTTCCTTTTATTTTGGATTTCAATTATCCAAGCTTTTAAGGTTGACAGAATAAAAGGTAAAATATATATATATATATATATATATATATATATATTAGTATTAAAATAAAATAAAACAAAGATATATCTATATGTATTTCATATATAAATATATAATAAAAAAATTAAAGAAAAAAAAGAAAAATCTAGATATATATATTTTTATATATATTTACAATAAAAAATAGTAAAAATGAAATAAAAAGAAAATATAAGTGTATGTATATATATTTGTATTTTCATGATAAATTTTTGAGTTAGATAAAATAAATTAAAATATTAATAATGAAAGATAAAAAATAAAAAATATTAAAAATAAATAAAAAATATATAATGATGAAAAAGTTTATAGGTTATTATATATTTCTTACATATAATGATATATGTATTTAAAAACAAAAAAACAAAAAACAAATACGATGACCATTGCCCCTTCACTTTCGTTTTTATATTATGCACCTTTATTTTTATTTGGGATGAGGCTATGTGTTATTTTCATAAAGCCTAATACAAGTATTTATTGTGCAGGTCAAAGAACGGCAGACCCTGTGACAACATACGCGACGGAAGGGCAATAAACAACACGTCGAGCCAAAGGATAGATCGAGGTTTTTTTGACACACGACACGAAAACCAACCAGTAGCGGCGAAGCTCACTTCGAGGACGCGTAGTGGAAGATAATGACGAGCGCACAGGAGCAATGAGCGACGACCATATTATGGCCACGTTGGGGGGTCCTTCTACTATGATTGTGGATATCAAACAGATGTACACATGGACTAATGGTCAGACGTATCCGAAGGGGACAACACAATGGACATACCCAGATCAACGACGATGCAAAGCAAAATTGACGATAGAGAAGATGTAGCTATCGGATATTGACGGTGACCGTACAGCATGGCATTTAAAAGCATTAGACAAAGACATTAGTGAACGAGATAACAGTGTGGAATTTCTCCACCACATTCGAATAGGTGAACTTTTAAAATGCAGAGTTTTTTTTTTATTTTTGGATATTAAAATAAAAATTAAAAAAAAAAGAAAACCCAAAAATAATGGCATGGTTGCGTAGAATATGCTTCATAGTTGCATTTTGCATTTAAATGTTTTTACTCCGAAGTCATTTTATATTTTTAAAAATTACCTGAAGTTGTTGTTTTTATTGCAGATTTTCGAAATTGCAAAATTTTCATTTTGAGGTCAAATTTGATTCTTTCAGTTTCATACTTCATTCATGAGCCTATGATGACATTTCCTTCATGAAAAATTCAATTTCATTGAAGGGGTTATGTTTTATGGTATTTCACAAATTACCATTTTTGGAGCATAAATGTACCTTTTCTTCATGAAAAATCTGATTTCATTGAAGGGGGTAATTTTACATGTTATATTAAAAGACTGTTATTTCAAAGCATTAAATTACCTTTCTTTATGAAAATTATTTCATAAAAAGGGGATTAATTAAATGACATTTTAAAACTCTTATTTTAAGGTCATAGATTATTGTCTTTTTGTGAAAATTAATTTCACCAAAGAGAGATAATTTATTATTCATACTAAAGGCTATCTTAATCTTCATGATAAGTAGCTACATTTGGAGCCTATTCATCATTTCGGATTCACATTCATAGATAGATTTAATCTTCATTTACATGTTTAAAAGTAGGATTTAATGCAAGATAGAACTTGATTAAAATCCACTTAATAAGGGAAGATAAAATCTACCTTAAAACCCTCAAGATAAAAGGAATTAAGGCACTACATCGTGGTCATATGAGGGCCAATTCACATTTACTTTTATTTTGGTTTCATGAAAAATCATTAAAGTCACATGGTAAAATAAACCAACACATGCCCCTTATTTATAGTTACTTGCAATCACTAAGGTATTCCTAGCATTTTATTATTATTCTCATTGAGATTACTAACACACGTATACAAATGCTAATATAGCCAAGACCTTGGAGAAGTTTTGTTTAACTTCTTTGCAAAAGAGGGTTTTGGGATCCAAACCCTAATGGAGAGTGTAATTTCACAATGATGAGCAAGGTGCAGCCAAAGTATTATCATTGTTGTCAACACAGACAGAGGATCGGTTGATGCAATGGACAGAAGTGCAGAGGTCATTAGATAGATCGGTTGATGAAGTGAACAAGAGTTCAGAGTAGTCAAAGCATGTACAGTGAATTTCCAAGAAGACAGAAGTGGCTCAGATTCAAATGATCAAAGAAAAAAACAAGTAAGAAAACTGTCGCGATATCGCGACATGTTTTCTGTCGTGATATCGCGACATGTTTGAGGAGAGAGAAAGCGCAAGAAAAACTGTCGCAATTTCGTGACATGTTTGAAGAAGAAGCACATGTAGGAAAAACTGTCATGATTTCGCGACATATTTGAAGAAGCTTCACATGCAAGAAAAACTGTCACGATTTCGCGACATGTTTGGAGACAAGGCGCAGGCAAAGAAAACTGTCGCGATTTTGTGACATGTTTGGAGAGAAGGCACAAGCAAAGAAAACTGTCATGATTTCGCGACATGTTTGGAGAGAAGGCGCAGACAAAGAAAACTATCGCGATTTCGTGACATGTTTGGAGAGAAGGCGCAAGCAAAGAAAACTGTCACGATTTCACGACATGTTCGGGGAGAAGGAGCTTGCAAAGAAAAGTGTCACGATTTCACGACAATCTGCAAGAGAGGCAGTACGGACGAAAATGTGTCGCGATTTCGTGACATGATCGAGAGAAAGAGCTAGCAAGGAAAAGTGTCATGATTTTGTGATAATTTGCAAGAGGAAGCGCTAAGGAGAAAAAGTGTCACGATTTCGCAACAAGTCGGGTTTTCGCAATTCAATGAGAAGAAAAGCGCTAAGGAGAAAAAGTGTCGTGATATCGCGACATATTGTAGGAGAGAGAAAGGCAAGATAAAAAGTGTCGCGATTTCGCGATAATTTGCAAGAGGAAGCGCTAAGGAGAAAAAGTGTCGCGATATCGCGACATGTCGGGTTTTCGTGACCCGAAGGGAAGAAAAGCGCTAAGGCAAAAATATGTCGTGATTTTGTGACATGTTCCATTTTCGCGGGCGAAAGGCAGAGAAAGGCACAAGGCAGCGAAAGTGTCACGATTTTGCGACATGTCATGATTTCGCGGGTGCATGCCGAGAAAAGTGGAAGGAAGTGAAAAGTGTCATGATTTCGCGACAGGTCATGTTTTCGCTAGTGCTTGCAGAAAAGAGTGTACGAAAGAGAAAGATGTCGTGATTTTACGACATGTCATGTTTTCGCTAGTGCTTATGTAGAAGAGTGTACGGAAGTGAAAGGTGTCACGATTTCGTGACATGTTATGTTTTCGCTAGTGCAAGCAGAGAAGAGTGCAAGGAAGCGAAAGTGTCATGATTTCATGACATGTTCTGTTTTCGCTGGTGCAAGCCAAGAAGAGTGTACAAAGGCAAAAAGTGTCACGATATCGCGACATGTGTTTTTGCGGGTGCAAGCTGAGAAAAGGACAAGGAGGCAGAAAGTGTCGTGATATCGCGACATGTCATGTTTTCACGGGTAAAATGCGAGAAGAGTACAAAGAGATAGAAGTGTCACAATTTTGCGACAGGTCGCAACAGCACAATTACGAACAGTTAACTGAAGTAGAACGATAGTTAAAGGGGCAGTTGTAGAGGAAAATCATGCAGCCAAAATAAGAAGAGTTAACTAGAGTCAGTGCGACAGTTACAGGTAAAGTTACATATAGAAATCATGCAAGCTAAAATAAGAATGAAGCATTAAAGGAAGAACAGCAGTTATAGGGCACGTGACATAGTGAAACCATCGAGCAGTCGTTACATTGTCAGTCCAAAACAAGAGACAAATCTATTAATAGGTTGCATACAGAAATACTGTGCCAAAAAGGAGTTACTCACAGAAGTGGCTATTGATAGTCTGCATGAGTAAATACAAAAGTTAAAAATAGATAGAAAAGCCTGTTATAAAAGGAGGTCTATGTGGATATTTAAGGTGTCGCTCATAGTGAAAAAAGTGTCACCGTATAGAGGGAAAGTGCTACGAAAAGAGGGCTATAAGAGTGTCGTAATATTACGATAAACAGAGCAGTTAGTGTGCAAAGAGGGTTGTAAGAGCGTAGTAAGCAGAGCAGTAAGAGTGAGCCGTAAGAGTGAGCCGTGAGACAGGGCTGTAAGAGTGCAGTAAGCAGAGCCGTAAGAGTGTGTATGTTTCATGGATAGCAAGTTCAGATTGCGATTTGAGTATAGAACATATTGAGTCTCTAACAATTCTCTTTATGCTTCTATGATGTTGATGTGAGCAATAGACCAATGAGGGTCTTGTAAAAGCGAAGGCATTTTTATGTCAAAAAGATTCAAAATAGAATTTTGAGTTGGTACTTGGAATCAGGGGTTGGTGCTCCTTTCTGTTGGTGCAGATAAATTAGGGTTTGGTGCTCCTTCCAGTCGGTGCTGATAAATCAGGGGTTGGTGCTCCTTTCTGTTGGTGTAGATAATTAGAGGTTGGTGCTCCTTCTAGTGGGTGCTGGTAAATTGATTGTAAAGTTGGTGCTTTACAAAGGCTAGATTTGTATGGGAGTCCAAGAAGTCTATTTTTTAGGAGTAGCCAAAACTGGTGAACCTCGTTAAATCATGTGTTGTGGAATTCTCTCTTGTTATATTTGTTTTATCTATTTTAAGTTTTCTTTACTTTAGCTTTAAGAGTTGTAGATTTGAATTTAAATAGCTATACTGATTCACCCCCCCTCTCAGTGCCATTGTAAGACTAACAATTGGTATCAGAGCCATGTTCCTGAACAAGCTCAGTCGGCTAAGGTGATCTGGGAAGTGACACAATGATAGGTGGTGAAGGATTCTCATAAAACAAAGCTCCTTTGTTTGACGAAACTAATTACTCATTCTGGAGACTCAGGATGCAGACATATCTGTGTGCGTTGGGATACGATATTTGGGAGTCAGTAGAAAGTGGATACACAATACCCGCTACTCTTCCAATAGATACTATCGAGAAGAAAAAGTTTGAGAATAACTCCAAAGCAAAAAATGCCATAATGTGTGGGCTAGTAGACAGTGAACTGATAAGGATCATGAGCTGTAAAATTACAAAAGACATGTGGGACAAACTGAAGAGCATTCATGAAGGAGATGGCAAGATCAAGGAAGCCAAGCTACAAATGCATCGAGCTCAGTTCGAAGCTTTAAAAATGAATGACGATGAGAACATAGAGGCCTATATGCTGAGAGTCAATGGAATCCTTAATGCGATCAGAGGACTCGACGAAGAAATGGAAGATGCGGTCATCGTGAAAAAGGTACTAATAACTCTTCACAAAATATTTGATTCTAAACTATCAGCTATAGAAGAAGCCAAAGATCTAAATACGTTTAGTATGGATGAGATGCATGGTTCGTTGACTACGTATGAGATGAGAATAGGAAAGTCTGATCCCATAGACAAATAAGCTGCTTTTAAATCCCACACAAATATGAAAGCAAAACAAGAATCCAGAGATGAAGAGACATCAGATGAGATGGAAGTAAACTTTGTCCAAAAACTAAAAATGGGACAAGGAAAATATAGAGGAAAGCTACCATTTAAATGTTTCAGCTGTGGAGGCGTTGGGCATGTTGCAGCTAGATGTCCGCTTAACAAGGAGAACGAAAGTGATGAAGAAACGCACCGAGAAAGAAGTGACTGGAAGAAAAATATGAATTTCAGAAAGGGCAACTTCAAGAAGAAAAGTTTCATATCCAATAATGTCAGCTCCTCTGAAGATAGATCCGATGAGGATTCTAAAGAAGAAATAGGTGAAACTCTGTTCATGGCATTCGAAGAAGAAAATACAGAAGAAGAACATGAAAGTGATGAAAACCTTGAGGCTGAGGCTGAAGTAAATATAAGAGGTGAGTTTATCGCTGCACTTGAAGAATTGAGGATAGAAAAGAAAAAGAACAAAATACTGTCCAAGAAATTGGAAGAATATGGAGATGAGATTGAAGATCTCTTCTTACAGGTTCAAAAGGCCAAGAAAATAGAAGAAGCCTTGAAGACACACATAGATGATGAAGTCGATGTATGTAGCAAACATGAAGAGGAATCTAACAAAGTTATTGCTGATCTAAAGCTGCAAGTAGAAGAGTCCAAAAGGATTGAAGAAACCCTCTGGTCACAGATCAATGAGAAAGAGATTGTTTGCTGCAAACGAGAAGAAGAAATTGTGTTATTGAAGAAACAACTAAAAGAGGCCAATAAAAATCTCAAATTTGAGAAGAGCACAGAGTTGTTAGATAAAATGATAAAGCAACAAAGAAGCTCCACGGACAAGCTTGGTCTTGGATATGAAGCTGAACAACCATCATCTTTCAAAAATGCAAAGAAGAAGAAGTTCACTGATAAAGGAAAGAAGAAAGAAAAGTCTGAAGTTGAATCTTCAAAAGGAAGAAAATATCAAAGAAGATCTACAGCAAAGCAACCACAACAAAAGAGGTTCTCTCACTCTCACTCTTTTCATAATAATGCTTTTAATGGCTATTATTTTAGATGCAGCCATTATGGTCACCAAGAAATTTATTGTGGATTGAATAATAAATCAAGGAGTTATGCTGGTAGAAATACATCTGCTCTTCTGAGTGAACACCATGTGCAATGTTTTAAATGTAATGGTCATGGGCACATAGCAAGGTTTTGTCCAAGCACCTCTGCATCTAATCTAAGGCAAGACCGCAGATTCCATCAGACACAAAGAGTGCAACACAGACAGGGAACATATCATGTGTAATACAGATAAGAAAATAATTATCCATCAAGGATGCACAAGAGACAACCACGCAAGAGAAATGTTCGAGCTCAAAAAAAGGTGCAAAACAGGGATGTAGTTGAAAAATCTAAGCCCGTGTTCAAGAAAGTCTGGAGAAAGACAGAAGAAAGGGAATCATGTCTCCTTGGACTGAAGGAGACTACTCCGCCTTTGCTCTAAGCAACTCTAGGTGGCACATCCTCAGGGGGAGTAATATTAAAGTTTTATTTTAATACTCCTATGTATTTGATTGGTTATCTGAGGATGAATGGCAGGCAGTCAGGAAACTGTCGTATAGTTGTTAAAGTGTGTTTTCAATTTATGCAGTGGTTTGAGGTAGTGTTGTGTATGTGTGCAAAGTGAGTGTGCAGAATGAGGAGAGTGCGCAGAGAGCACAAAAGGCAAAGATAATCGCCAAGTTTGGATGTAACGATGCAGAGCTTGTTGTAGACATATTTTTGCTGGGTGGATTGAGGTAGCCTACTGGATTCTCACTGTAGAGAGAGACAAACAATTGTCATCAGGTTCAAGCTTGTTGAGAATATCCAAGATGCATATGCAGATGCTGCTAGCATTGCAGAACAAAATTGGATATATACGATCAGTGTATGCCTTCACTAACAGTGGACAAGTTTGAGATTGTAGAGCAACAGAGGGTTGATGCTCAGAAGACAGTGTGAAATGAAGTGGTCACATATTCCCAAGAATAGACTAAGATTTGACTAGCCATCGGGATCAAATTCTCAGGGGGAGCATTTATGCATTTGTTTATCTTATTGCTCATATTTATGATTTTTTGCTAACAGTAATAATTTTTTTCCTGAGAATGTTGTGCACGAACTCAGGGGGAGTTTGCAGCTACCCTTTGGTATTATTGTCAAATGGGGAGAATAATTACATGTAATTGCATGCAATTACGTCTGTTGCCAACAATTTGAAAGGGGGAGATTGATGAGCAAGGTGCAGCCAAAGTATTGTCATTGTTGTCAACACAGACAGAGGATCGGTTGATGCAATGGACAGGAGTGCAAAGGTCATTAGATAGATCAGTTGATGAAGTGAACAAGAGTTCAGAGCAGTCAGAGCATGTACAATGAATTTCCAAGAAGACAGAAGTGGCCCAGATTCAAAGGATCAAAGAAAAAGACAAGTAAAAAAACTATCACGATATCGCGACATGTTTTCTGTCGCGATATCACATGTTTGAGGAGAGAGAAAGCGTAAGAAAAACTGTCATGATTTTGTGACATGTTTGAAGAAGAAGCGCATGCAGGAAAAACTATCACGATTTTGTGACATGTTTGAAGAAGCTTCGCATGCAAGAAAAACTGTCACGATTTCATGACATGTTTGGAGAGAAGGCGCAGGCAAAGAAAACTGTCATGATTTTACATGTTTGGAGAGAAGGCGCAAGCAAAGAAAAATTGTCACGATTTCATGACATGTTTGGAGAGAAGGCACAAGCAAAGAAAACTATCATGATTTCGCGACATGTTTGGAGAGAAGGCGCAAGCAAAGAAAACTGTCACAATTTCGTGACATGTTCGGGGAGAAGGAGCTTGCAAAGAAAAGTGTCACGATTTCATGATAATCTACAAGAGAGGCAGTACGAACTAAAATGTGTCATGATTTCGTGACATGATCGATAGAAAGAGCTAGCAATGAAAAGTGTCTCGATTTCACGATAATTTGCAAGAGGAAGCGCTAAGGAGAAAAAGTGTCACGATTTCATGACATGTCAGGTTTTCGCGATCCGATGAGAATAAAAGCGCTAAGGAGAAAAAGTGTCGTGATATCACGACATATTGCAAGAGAGATAAAGGCAAGATAAAAAGTGTCACGATTTTGTGATAATTTGCAAGAGGAAGAGCTAAGGAGAAAAAGTGTCGCGATATCACGACATGTCGGGTTTTCATGACCCGAAGGGAAGAAAAGCGCTAAGGCAAAAATGTGTCACGATTTTGTGACATGTTTCGTTTTCATGAGCGAAAGGCAGAGAAAGGCACAAGGCAGCGAAAGTGTCGCGATTTCGTGACATGTCATGATTTCATGGGTGCATGCCGAGAAAAGTGGAAGGAAGCGAAAAGTGTCGCGATTTCGCGACAAGTCATGTTTTCGCTGGTGCTTGCAGAAAAGAGTGTATGGAAGAGAAAGATGTCACGATTTCGCGAAATGTCATGTTTTCGCTAGTGCTTGCAGAGAAGAGTGTACGGAAGCGAAAGGTGTCACGATTTTGTGACATGTCATGTTTTCGTTAGTGCAAGCAGAGAAGAGTGCAAGGAAGCGAAAGTGTCACGATTTTGCGACATGTTCTATTTTCTTTGGTGCAAGCCAAGAAGAGTGTACAAAGGCAAAAAGTGTCATGATATCACGACATGTGTTTTCACAGGTGCAAGCTGAGAAAAGGACAAGGAGACAAAAAGTGTCGTGATATCACGACATGTCATGTTTTCATGGGTAAAAGGCGAGAAGAGTACAAAGAGACAGAAGTGTCATGATTTCACGACAGGTCACAACAGCACGATTACGGACAGTTAACTAAAGTAGAACGATAGTTAAAGGGGTAGTTGTAGAGGAAAATCATGCAGCCAAAATAAGAAGAGTTAACTGGAGTCAGTGTGACAGTTACAGGTGTAGTTACAGATAGAAATCATGCAAGCTAAAATAAGAACAAAGCATTAAAGGAAGAATGGCAGTTATAGGGCACGTGACGCAGTGAAACCATCGAGCAGCCATTACACTATCAGTCCAAAACAAGAGACAAATTTATTAATAGGTTGCATGCAGAAATACTGTGCCAAAAAGGAGTTACTCAGAAGTGGCTATTGATAGTCTGCATGAGTAAATACGAAAGTTAAAAATAGAGAGAAAATCATATTATAAAAGGAGGTCTGCGTGGAGATTTAAGGTGCTGCTCATAGTGAAAAAAGTGTCATCGTATAGAGCGTAAGTGCTACGAAAAGAGGGCTATAAGAGTGTCGTAAGATTACGATAAACAGAGCAGTTAGTGTGTAGAGAGGGTTGTAAGAGCACAGTAAGCAGAGCAGTAAGAGTGAGCCGTAAGAGTGAGCCATGAGACAGGGTTGTAAGAGTGCGGTAAGCAGAGCCGTAAGAGTGTGTATGTTTCATGGACAGCAAGTTTAGATTGTGATTTGAGTATAGAACATATTGAGTCTCTAACAATTCTCTTTATGCTTTTATGATGTTGATGTGAGCAATAGACCAGTAAGGGTCTTGTAAAAGCGAAGGCATTTTTAGGTCAAAAAGACTCAAAATAGAATTCCAAGTTGGTGCTTGGAATCAAAGGTTGGTGCTCCTTTCTGTTGGTGCAGATAAATTAGGGGTTGGTGCTCCTTCCAGTCGGTGCTGGTAAATTAGGGGTTGGTGCTCCTTTCTTTTGGTGCAGATAAATTAGGGGTTGGTGCTCCTTCTAGTGGGTGTTGGTAAATTGATTGTAAAGTTGGTGCTTTGCAAAGGCTAGATTTGGATGGGAGTCCAAGCAATCTATTTTTTAGGAGTAGCCAAAACTGGTGAACCTCGTTAAATCATGTGTTGTGGAATGCTCTCTTGTTATATTTGCTTTATTTGTTTTAAGTTCTCTTTGCTTTAGCTTTAAGAGTTGTAGATTTGAATTTAAATAGATACACTGATTCACCCCCCCCTCTCAGTTCCATTGTAAGACTAACACACAATTGGGTAAAATTAACAGTCAACACACCTCCTCCAACATCACACCCATTCTCCTCTCAAGAGTCCCAATAATCATCATCCCTACATCCATTTTTCACAATGTTTGAGGACCTATCACAAAAACATTTTCAAAACTAAACCACCCTAGGTCAGCAATGACAACCAACAACCCAAATTCATTTGAGAGTGGACACAAGAACCACCTCTTCTTCCTAAGCTCCTACTTTAGAAGCTTACCCTTATTTTATGCTACATTCCTATCTATTCTCAGGTGCCTAGAGTGTACAATTCCCAATTCTTTACTAAACCCTCACCCTCATTGACCTTTAGGATACCTCCTCATCCTCCTTTCCAAGCTCCTCCTGCTAATCTTCCTCCTACCTATGGATAAAAACCTATAGCTTATACCCCTACTTCCCTAGGCTACTCCACATAGTTTAGCTTCACCACTGCTCATCCTTTAGGATAGAGACAGGTCTCATCCTTTGACACCTTACCTCAACCATCCCTAGAACCAGTAGCATCGATACCTCCAATATCACCTATCGGGGATACATTTTTTACACCTCCTCCTTCATGGTCATCACCTCCTATGGCTTAGCCATTGCAGTAGGCTCCTACCTAGTAGGAACACCTACCACAACAACACACATCCCAATCTTAATATTACTACCCCCAACAAACATCTTTTCCATAGCCTAGTATCCCACTAGCCCCTACATCATATTCCACTCAATACCCATCATACCAAGACTAACTAGAACAATTCCCTCCATAATACAAGGAATAACAACAACAACATCATTAACCACCACACTCCTAGGCTCAATAAACCTTAGCCCAATCCTCCATAGCATTAACACCTAAGATTCAATTATTACAAGATGAAGTCAAGATGTTAAACTTGCGCACAGCTAGCTACGGGCTACAAAAACCATCTTAGGATAAACTCTGCAATGAGTCGGTTCATCCATCCATCCCCATTCCACCTTACCCCTACTGCATTGAGATCCTAAAGTTTGATAAGTATAAAGGTAAGGAAGATCTCAGAGAGCATGTTAGTAATTACCGCTTAACCTGTTACTAACTTCATAGTAGCAATCCCCTTATGTTGCATACCTTCTCCCTCTCCCTTGTAGGACAAGCCTTAGATTGGTATAACATGCTACCATGGCATAGCCTTTATACCTTTGAGTAATTAGCAAACACCTTTTTAGAACACTTCTCAATCAATATAAAAAAGAAGACTACCTTCTCAAACATCTATGCCCTACGATAGGCTGACGATGAACCTATCACCGAGTTTGTATCCATATGGAGATCGATAATCCATGACTTTGCCCATAGCATCCCTACCACTAAGCTAGTGACACTTTTTTCCAAGAGTTACCACAAACACATTTCTACCTCCCTACAACTTCACCAAAGATGCACCTTCGAGGAAGCCATTTCATAGGCAAAGGTTATCGAAGACATTAAAGTCCAATCGAGCAAAATTAAGTTAAGATCAAAGCCTAACTATAGTTCAAACTTCTATTTTAATAGAAAAAAACCCAACCAACCCTATCATCAGCCTCCATAAGCCATCCAAGTGGCAGCTGCTACCCTAGCACCCACACCAAGTCCACCATCTTATGTTCCACAAAAACAAGTATTCCAAACCAATGCACCTTCCCAACCTAGGCCTCAACAGTCTCGTGGCATACGTTCATAGGTTCCACAACATAACCTTACACCACTTTTTGAACCCTTACCGAACCTATTCCATAGGTTATACGAGGGTGGTCATATCCTTATACCTGATATTTAACCATTATATCTAAATATATCTAATACTCATGGATACAAAGAACAAGCCTATTATTCCTACCATAGATAGCACAACCATAACATCGAGTCATGTCACTCTTTCTATGTGCAAGTATAAGACCTAATCGATAAGGGTACCATTCAGGTATCGAACCCTTTTGCCCCACAAAACCAAAACCTAGGGATCTTCTAGAATCCTCTACCTTACCATAGAGGAACCAATCTGAAAAGACCTCCAAAAAATCCTCCAGAACCACCTCACCAAGTGAATAGTGTCCAATGCAATCCTCCATCGTGCGGTGTGGTAGGCATGATAAATCTTACCACATGAAACTAATGATACCCATCATGTCAGACAACACCTATTGCCTCCCTGTTGACCCAATTCACATCACCACTAGTTTTCCAAATTTCTAACATCATACCACATCCACCCCAAAAAGAGATCATGATCTGCGGTAGCCTCACCCATCAGTTACATAATGCTCCTGTGCAATTATCCATTTTCAACCTCTTACAATAATATCAACCCCATCACGAGGCATTGAATGATATTTTATGTTCTATAGATTTAGAAACACATGATACAAATTCATTTATAAACTTTGTAGGGAACATCCCATGATGCCTCCAGCCATCCATTAGTTTCCATGACCATGAGATAACAGAACTTGTAGGAGAAGGAGCGGATCCTCTGATGAGCCTCAAAATGCTCATATTTTGTATGAGTTTCATTGATTATTATGCGGAAATATAATAGGAACTGTGTACTTTTATGAATTATTATGTAATTATTTAATAGAATTATGTGTGTTATCTAATTTGTGTGTTTTTGTGGAAATGTAGTTGGTTTTGATAGATTTGGATCAGTCGAGGTCCTTCATGGACCTGGCACTCTATTTCTTTCGGGATCAAGGCATGGTGAGTAGGCGCCTTCCTCTTCAAGGAAGGCGCCAGGAGAAGGTAGGCACCTTCCTCTTCAAGGAAGGTGCCAACAGAAGGTAGGCGCCTTCCGTATAAAGAAGGCACCCGACATACTTAGGCGCCTTCCGCATAAGGAAGGCGCCCCATGCAAGGCAAGGCGCCTTCCGCATAAAGAAGGCGCCCAACATCAGTAGGCGCCTTCCCCATGAAGAAGGCACCCGATCTTAGTAGGCACCTTCCGCATGAGGAAGGCACTCAACATCAGTATGCACCTTCCGCATAAGGAAGGCGCCTACCAAAGCACATGAGGAAGGCACCTTCCTCATAGAGAAGGCACCTCCATTTTTTGCCAGTTGACCAGATAAAGAGACGTGGGTAGTGTTGACTGGTGCAGTTCCAGTTCCATGTCACGCAAGATAATTCTGGGAATTGTACCAATGGACGAGAATGTCTTACCTACGCTAGGCGAAGCATGAACCAATCAACGAATGCACCACCGTTAGGAACAATGCCTATTTTTAGCAGATGTCGATTGCGTTTACCAGACTATCCTAGTTTAGTCTGGACTGAACTATTATTGTAACTTCCTTGTAATAGAAGATCTGTGTGTGTGCTATATAAACACACATAGACCTCTCTGATAGATATCCATATTGAGAATACATTTATCATTATGAGGAGATAGAAGCATTGTATTAATTCTTTTGCAATCATAATAAAGTTTGAGAGTTCCTAATCGCGTGTTCAGCTGGAAGGGAGCTTCTGGAGCCCACTCCAAGCCAGTATTCCTTCCCTTTTACTTGTGCTTTCTTAGATTAATTTCCTGCTTTCATAGGTTTGCTTTCTGTACTATTATTTTCATTGTCGTAGTGAACTTACTTTCATGTCTAGTTAATTATGCACGTATGAATATTTAATTTCTAAGGATTTAATTATTCATACGTAAATTATTGTGGTGTGGATGAATGATTGTCGATATTTTAAACCCCCCAATGATAGAATTAGTCGGACTCATCTCAAAGTGGGTATTGTAGTGATCTTGTATGAGACACTTCTAAAGTTTACGAAGCTCCCTGGGTTGACAATTTAAATGCATGGGCAATGACAAAATAGGAACAAAATTAACCTGTGTTTGGCCCGCAACATTTTGGCATCGTTGTCGGGGAAGCACCTCTACTAGATTAATTGCAATACCTAAAAACCTTCCATCTGACTTTGTATGAGTTCCTCGAGAAAAAGAGGACCTGATGGTCATTTTGTAAAACAAAGTCCACCAAAATCTGAGTCAGCCGAACACTCTGAATTTGAATTAGATTCCCCAGACTTGTCACCAGTAGTCCACTGGAGTGAGAATCCTCACTTTGTGCAAAGTGCTTCCTCATCCCACCAACCTGGGGAAGAACGAACCATTGTAAACCCATTATTTAAGAGGACACCCTCAGAGGAAGCCCTGTTGTGGAAAGTTGTAGAGGATCGGACGATAACACCAACCGATTTTAGAGCCCTGACTCAAAAAGTTTTGAATGACCGTGAGGCCATAAGAACTGCATTAGAGACCACATTTCCTAAAAAAATGGCCGATGAAGAGGCTTCATCTGGCTTTAGTTTCCCAATTGAGGAAGGAGTAGGAGAAACCAAAATGAAAAACATATCCCCTGCTCACCTTCCTACCTTCAGAGGATACCCAACCGAGGACCCTGACCTATTTTTATTTAAGTTTGATGTTCTATGCAGGTCTATGGACTACAAATCTGATACGCAGAAGTTGAAGCTCTTTCCTTCCACATTAGATGATGCAGCTCTGCGGTGGTTCATCGGTCTGGGAGACAAACACATTGCTACATGGGATCAAATGAAGAGGCTCTTTTTAGAGCAATATCAAGACTTCGGGAGAGCAAGAGACTCTAGAGAGGAGGTCCTGAGCATGATGCAGAAAGAAGATGAGTCTCTTGAGGAGTACTAGGAGAGATTCAATTTCAATCTTCAATGATCTCCTCATGCGAAGTTAGCCGACAAGTCTCTTAAAAGCATATTTTTGAGAGGACTTAACAATGAATCATTAGAAGCTCTCAACATGATTTCTGGAGGTGACGTCTACCAGCACGCTATGGAAGATATCCGACAATTATGCCGAAACTACTCAAGAAGGAGAGGCAAGACCACTTCTAGAACCATGAAAGCAACTGCTTCGGTCACAAAAATAGAGATAGGCAATATGCTAGAAGATTTGAAAAGTGAGATGCTTTCATCTCTGGCATTACAAATGGACACGCTATTATTGGAGAAAAAGAAGCAAGAAAATGAAGTAGCATTGGCTTATTTCTGCCTAAAATGTAGAGGAAAGCATGCAAAGAATGCATGCCCAAAAAACAAAGTCAGAGTATGCACGGTCTACAAACTAAATCATAAGACTCGATTGTGCCCACAATTGCCTAGTATCAAGGAGGATGTTGATGTTATGGAAGCCTATTTTATAGGCAATCGAAGGAGTTGGCCACAACCCCCTATGGGGAATACACCACCAGGAATGCCATCATATGGGGGAGGACCATACATGCCACAAGGCCAGCCTCAACCACCTAACATGGGGTGGTGGGGGCCATCACCTTGGTCCAACGCACCCCTAGGAGCAACATTTCTGAACCAGTAACCCTGGATGCCATATCAATATCCTGGGCAATAGTGGAGAGGCCATGCTCCATGGAATCTAGCTCCACAGAATGTAGCGCCAGCTCACCCCCATCAAAACCTATCGACCTTGCCTATAGTGAGACCTACATAGCTACCCACACAACCAATGATGAATCCAAATAATAGAGTAAATCAATCGGCATACAATGTTGAAGGTGAGATGTATCCGATGTATCATATTAGTTGCAATCCTATTCATCTTAGATCAGGTAGACAGCTAGGAGTAGAGACACCTCCACTGATAGAAGAGGAGGCAGATGTAGGAGAAACACCTCTTATAGAAGAGGTGGAAGAAGAAGTGGCTGAGAGAACAAAGGCTCCATTTCCTAACCGGCTGCAAGAATAGAAGAAACAAACGTAGCCAGAGTATGATATTCTTTCTAGCTTGAAAAATCTCATAGTGACAATTCCACTTTTTCAAGCTATCCGAGACGTCTCGATATATACTAAGGTGATAAAGGAGATGTGCCTAAGAAATTCAGGATGGAAAGTAACCCAGACTATCAATGTCATGGGTAAGTTGGTAGATTTAATGATGGGGAAGGCATGTCATCCTAAATACGTAGACCCAGGTAGCCTAGTATTGATTATAAAAATTGGGGGATATTCCTTGACCAATACGTTGGTCGATCTCGATGCAGCCATCAACGTAATGCCTCAGGAGACCATGCAGAGGCTACAACTCATAGATCTGAGACCTACCTCAATGGTGCTGTAGTTGGTCGATCGATCAATCATAGCATTAAAAGGAATGTTGGAAGATATAATAGTAATGGTTGATGCATGGGAATATCCGATCGACTTCCTAGTCTTACAGTCTAAAACAAGGTTGGGTGGCTACCCACTTATTTTGGGAAGACCATGGCTGGCGATAGTCGATGCTTACATCAGCTACCATGATGGCCTGATGACCATATCCAATGGATAAAATATCAAAATGTTGACCATTTCACCCCTATGCAATCCATGGATTCATCGGGAGACCCTACATTGACCAAGCATGGAGATAATGAGCTATCCATAATCTAGCCAGTGATGGCATTGGATGAATTGGTAGAGGATGAATATGAGGATGGTACTATCATGGAATTCCTCTAGGGAGAATCCTCCATCACCATGCCTGAGTCACCATTGGTCGATACCCAAAACCACCATGTTCAATAGATAAATATTGGGCTAGGAAAGACGTTAAACATCAATAGTGGGTTGACCCCCACACAACTAACAAAAGTGGAAGAGCTCCTGGTAAAACACCAATGGGATTTTGCATGGGATTACTCGGATATGAAAGGTATCAGCCTAGAAATCTGTACCCATCGAATATACCTCGAAGAGCAGGTGACTCCAAGTAGGCAATCGCAAAGAAGAATGAATCCGGTAATGAAAGACATTGTCAAGGTGAAGCTACAAAAACTCTTGTCTGTCAGATTCATCTATCTAATTTTTGATAGTGAGTGGGTGTCACCACTTGTGGTGGTCCCCAAGAAGAATGGGAAGTGGTAGATTTGTGTGGACTACAGGGCATTGAACAAAGTGACCAAAAAGGACCACTTCCCACTCCCATTCATCGATCAGGTCTTGGATACACTTTTGGGGTGAAAGTACTTCTCCTTCCTGGATGGATTTAGTGGATACAACTAGATCCAGATAGGAGAAGAAGATTAGGATAAAACAATGTTCACCTACCCATGGGGAATGTTTGCTTATCGGGTATTGCCTTTTGGGTTATGCAATGCACCAACCACCTTTCAAAGGGTGGTGCTTAGCATATTTTTAGACATGATAGGAGATGTGGTCAAAGTGTACATGGACGACTTCACCGTTTATGGAGAAACCTTTGAAGAAGCAATGATGAACTTGGAAAGAGTGCTCAAAAGAAGTGAGGAAAATAATTTGTCCCTTAGTAATGAAAAATGCTTTATGATGATGCAAGAGGGCATCGTATTGGGACACCATCTCTCCGTGGAAGGAATAAAGGTTGATCAAAGAAATATTGAAGTCATCAAGGACTTACCCAACCCTAGAATGCAGTGAGAGGTGAGAAGTTTTCTTGGATCTACCGGGTATTACCGGTGATTTATCATCGACTTTAGTAAGATTGCAAAACCACTGCACACTCTATTGTCTAAATATGTGGAGTTCAACTGGATGGAAGGCTATGAAAGAGCATTTCAGTCACTCAAAGAGAAGTTGATATCTACACCAGTTTTAAGGGGACCAAATTGGGCCATACCCTTCCATATCTATTGTGATGCATCCAACAATGCGATTGGAGCAGTCCTCGGGCAGAAGGATGGCGAGGAATTTTATGCCATCTACTACGTCAACAAAAACTTGGCAGGGGCTGAGCTCAACTATACAGTGATGGAGAAAGAGTTCCTTGTGGTTGTGCATGCCATAAATAAATTCCACCATTATATCATCGGATACTAGGTGTTCATCCATACGGACCATGCAGCCATCAGGTATTTAATGAGCAAACCGGCCATTGGTGGAAGAGTTATCAGATGGCTTCTACTATTGCAAGAGTTTGACATAACAATAGTTGACAAGCCAGGCAAGGACAATGTGGTAGCATATTTTCTATCTAGATTGACACCAGTAGATCATGCGGTAGTGGAAGACCAATTTTTGGATGAACATTTGTTCACCATCAGTGAACAAATATCATGGTATGCAGACATAGCCAACTACTTAGCCATCGAAAGAACCTCGCCTGCTCTCTCCTCCCGAGAAAAGTAGGTGGTAATAGAGAAGAGCACCTCCTTTCTATGGGTTGATGACCTCCTATTTAAAATAGGATATGATCAGATTATAAGGAGATGCGTAGCAGAATAGGAGTTCTCAAAAATACTCAAAGCTTGTCACGATGAACCATGCGGGGGACACTTTGTGGGAAAATGGACTACTTATAAAATCCTACAGGCTGGGTACTTTTGGCCCACTCTATTTAAATATGCGGCCACCTACGCCAACAAGTGCGATGAATGCCAAAGAATGGGTAGACCAACCCATCGGGATGAAATGCCCCTTCAACCTCAAGTGCACCTAGAGCCCTTCGATAAGTGGGGCATGGATTTTGTGGGGCCAATTAATCCACCTTCGATAGGAAGGAGATTTATTTTAGTCTATACAGACTACGTCACCAAGTGGGTGGAGGTTCAAGCATTAAGGGATTCAAAGGAAAGAACAGTCATTGATTTCTTATTTGCTCATATTTTTACATGATTCAGGGTCCCCAGAGAGATAACAATAGACCAGGGGCCTCAATTTACCTCCAAGTTGATCGAGGAGTTGATGAAGCAATATAGAATTTGGCACAACAAGACTACACCCTACCACCCATAGGCAAATGGGCAAGTGGAAGTGACGAATAGAGAGATTGAGAACATCCTAACAAAAACCATGCAACAACATAGAAAATATTGGGCTACATGGCTACCGAAGGTAGTATGGGCATATAACACCATGTGGAAATCCACCACAGGCTTCACACCCTTCCAGCTGGTCTATGGGAAGAGTGCAATGATGCCCATCGAGTTTGAGATTAAGACATTGAGAACTACTTTAGAATTAAATTTGAGCTTGGAAGAAGCTCAAAAAGAAAGAGTTCGATAGCTGAATCAGTTGGATGAAATCTGAATGGATGCTTTACAAAGAATGGAGATCATACAAAAGCAAAGAAAATAGTGGCATGATCATCACATTAAGCTAAAGCAGTTCCAGGAGGGAGAATGGGTGTTGTTGTATGATTCTAGGTTCCAGGAATGGAAGGGAAAATTAATGCAGAGGTGGATGGGACCGTATGAGGTGGTAGAGCTCATCAAGAATGGTGTTGTGCATGTCAGGACCATTGATGACAGCAATGTTGTATTGATAGTTAATGGCCATCGACTACGGCCCTACAACACGTCCAAGAATTTACTAGTGGAGTCCAGAGCAGGCATGGGGGAGACCCCATCCTTGTAAATCTGGACAAAACTCTCAGCAAGTAGAATGGTGGACATGGAGGTGTCCACCAAAATTAGTTAGTTTAGATTTATTTATTTCTTATGATGTGTTTTGTAGGGATGACGCCCGCATGCAAGCTGTAGGCATCCTGAGTTCAGGGCCTAACAGGCATGGAATGCATCTAACTACCTATATTTTTCTTTCTTTTTGTTTGCTTTTTGTAGGTGAAGGGCCTGACAACACGAAAAATAGGTATCTAGGAAACCAGGCCTGAACCGGCTCAACATCCCACCACCTATGCATATAGTTTAGAAGCAACATCTATCCAAGCTTGGGGATGGCAACAAACTCTCCTCTAAGGGAAAAATCACATGCCAGGCCCAATAGGAAGATGTTGGGGCAGCATGAAGTAAGTCTGAGGAGGCTTGATCACCCTTGCTCGGATGATCATGATATGGCTACTAAGAAAAATGCCTTGCAGAAAGCCTTCATCTTCAAATAAGACTCTCCACTTAAGGAACGATGCCTTCCTCCTCGAAGAAGGTGCCTAACTAAGGTGGACGTTTCCCACCGTGAAGAAGGTATCATGCTGGAGGTAAGGCACCTTCCTTATAAAGAAGGTGCCCCACTGAAATAAGGTGCCTTCCTTATAAAGAAGGCGCCCAACTGAAATAAGGTGCCTTCCTTATAAATAAGGTGCCCAACTAAAATAAGGTGCCTTCCTTATAAAGAAGGCACCCATCGAGGGTTCCTAAAAAAAAAAATGAGAAAGCGCCTTCGATCATGAAGGCGCCTTGAAAAAAATATGATGAAGGCGCCTTCCACTCTAGGAAGGCGTATCCATTCAAAGTGCCTTCTACAAGGAAGGCATTGTTTTCAAAAGTGCCTTCTATAGTAGGAAGGTGTCGTTCTTCAAAAGTGCCTTCCACAGTAGGAAGGCATCATTCTTCAAAAGTGCCTTTCATAGTAGGAAGGCATCATTCTTCTTAAGCACCTTCCGTAGTAGGAAGGCATCATCAAGCAAAAGCGCCTTCCACCTAGGGAAGGTGCTAGTCATTTAAAGCACCTTTCACATCGGGAAGGCACCAAAAGCACCTTTCGAGTATAGTCAATACTTTGATTTCACGTGCACCTCGATTCAAATGAGATCAACACATGATTGGGCAGCACCAGATTACCACCATCACCCCACGTGATGGAAATCCACCCCAACCAAAAATCTTGTAGAGTTACGGGGTGGGATCCTTGCGCATACCCCAAAGATGATGGACAGATGGTTTTCAAGCCAATCAGGAGTCTGTCTTCGACATCAAACCTCGAACAATGTAGCAATGAAGTCCAACGTAATCCACACATGTAAAATACCCATCCTCCATGTCACAGGCCGATGAATCACTATTTTCCATGATGCACGAAGCATCCAATCAGGTACGCGCATAATTCTAATTAAATTTTTATATAATTTTTCATGAACTATGCAGTACCAAAAAATAGCACCACCATAAAAATCATGCACCCCCATGGCTAAAATATCATGCCAATGTTATGGCTCGAGAGGCGTACCTTGCCAACCCTAAAATTGAATGCTAGGGTTAGGCACCTTCCTTATAAGAAGGTACCTTCTTGAGAAGGTAGGGTAGGAAAATAGAGGAGTGATTAAGGAAGGCACCATGGGAGGATGATCAAAGAACCATGTCATCAAGAAAAATGAGCCAAGTGACATGAAAGGGATCAGGGGGTGGTCAGGACTCAGTTTGAAGCCGAGGGATGGCTCGATTACTGTACCCTGGTCTATCAAAACTAGGATATGGAGGTAGCTAAGGAATTTGCTGCCTCCTTGAGAGGTGATGCAGCTCAAGTGCATGGAAGGGAGATTTCGGTCACCCTAGAATACATCTCCCAGGTGATCGACTTGCCTCTCACAGGTGAGAGCATATACAAGGGTGGTATGTTGAAATAGTACACCAAATTATTGTTGGAGGGAGAAAGTGTGTAGATAGAGAAGGAAGGTCTACCAAAAAGTAGACTTCCAATGAACCTATGGAAGATGTTCGAGTAGGTTGCTCGATTCTTCACATGCATAGGGAAATATTCCCACCTGCACGTTAATCATGTGCAGTTTTTAAATCACCTGGTGCATGGAAGAAAAATCAATGTGCCCTTCTACCTAGAAAATGCCCTGAAGGAGGAAGCGACTCGATACCAGAAGGGTGCACCTTCCACCTTGGCCCACCATGGGTTGATATCAGCACTGGTTCACCATGTAGAAGCACAAAAGGAAGACTCCAATGTAGAGGAAGATGACATCTAGGAAGGATGAGAAGATTCTACCATCGGGGAAGGGCAAGATGAAGAAAGCCCCATAGAGGAGGTAGAAGATAGAGGGCAATTGCCATTGCCCAATTTTGTAGAGGAAAGAGGGCAATCACCATTGCCCAATTTCATAGAGGAAGGGGCACAGCTCGCCAGTGGTGGAACCCAATTATGACAACTGGAACCAGTTCTCGAGAGAAGGCGCCTACGATGTCTGCTCCTATCATCAGAGGAGGAAGAAGATGACCCGAAGGTTGGTCTTGTAGCCTAGACCCTCCAGGAATTAATAAGTCAGAGTTTGTAGGATGCAGGGACTTCTGAGGGCATTAATCAACAAGTTGATGCAGCCCTAGAGGAGGCCCTAGAATGGCAAACCGAGTGTTGGATGGCCCAAAAATTTTGGAGGATTTCTAGATGATGCACAAGGAGGAATTGGAGGAGCAAGCACAAAGGATATCTCAGCTTGAGCAGCTGGTCCAGCAGCTGCAGGATGAGAATCGACAATTTTGGGCCAAGGAGATAGAGAAGAGGGATGCATCCACTCAAACCGACTAGGCGATGGAGATCTCGATGAATTCCCCTACCTCATTAGAATGAGTATTCTCTTCGAGGGAATTTCGGTTGGATGCTCATCAAAGTAGCCCAAAAGTAGGGGAGAATTCCTCTATTTTTGATATTGATGGGAGAGGGAGCCCAATAGAGCCCCCTGTTATAGACTTGAGTGATACAGAGCCTGGTGTGGACCAACAGTTGCAGATAGAACTAGGGGTCAAGGAAGAATTCCCTCGACTTGAGGAAGGAGGGACCGAGGGACCTATGGGGTCAGCACTAGAGCAATCAAAGAAAGGAGGGATAACTCCGGGGACATCAGAGCAAGTCCCTCATAATGAAGAGACACCCATCGAGAAGGAGGAGAAACCCCCTGCTCGAGCCACCACACTTTCTACAAGGGCCAAAGGAAAAGGGCCCATGATGGCTCGAAAGAAGGTGAAGGTGACCTTCATCGAACCGGTCGAAGATGAGTGGGATATGCAACCATTCATAGAGAGGCAAAAGCGGTTCGAATAGCTATGTGAAGAGATGGTGGTAGCAAAGGAGGCCAAGAAATCAGCTTCGAAGGTCTAGGGAGACCCTGGTATTTGCATTAATCCGATGGATGATGATCAATTTTGGGAGATTTATGGGTCATCCCGAGGATGCCCCTCTAAAATATGAAGATATTTTGAGAGATGGGGGGTATATGGACCTAAATTAGAAGTCACTGCCATTGCAAAATAAAATGTAGGGCTTACCCCTGAAGCAGCCCAATTACCCAAGGCCTAGGTAGTTCATCTCAGGAGGGACAATTCTGACATCCCTCTTGCAGTTGTCAGGCCTCCGGATGCTGACCTATGGTAGGCTGTAGAAGTTGCATTCTAGGCAGCAGGGACCACGTTAGCTATACCACCTCCAGTAGTAGCCAAGGTGGGAAACCTGAATAGGCAGAGTCAATGGATTGAGCAGAGGTAGACAATAGAAGCTGGCCACCTCAACACCACAGTTCCATGCAAAAAAGAAAGACCGCACCTCCCGATGTCGGTCCCTAGAAAAAGCAATCACAAGTCATAGGTACAACCAGATCTACTAGAAAATGATGATGATGAGGAGTATGAAGGGCTACCTATAGTTTGATGCCATGAGGGCATGGCATATGTTAGGCATGGGGGGATGATGAGCCTCAGAAATGCTCATATTTTGTATGAGTTTCATTGATTATTATGCGGCAATATAATAGGAACTGTGTACTTTTATGAATTATTATGTAATTATTTAATAGAATTATGTGTGTTATCTAATTTGTGTGTTTTAGTGTGTTTTTGTGGAAATGTAGTTGGTTTTGATAGATTTGGATCAGTCGAGGTCCTTCATGGACCTGGCACTCTATTTCTTTCAGGATCAAGGTATGGTGAGTAGGCGCCTTCCTCTTCAAGGAAGGTGCCAGGAGAAGGTAGGCGCCTTCCTCTTCAAGGAAGGTGCCAATAGAAGGTAGGCACCTTTCGTATAAATAAGGTGCCCAACATACTTAGGCGCCTTCCGCATAAGGAAGGCACCCCATGCAAGGCAAGGCACCTTCCGCATAAAGAAGGTGCCCAACATCAGTAGGCGCCTTCCCCATGAAGAAGGCACCCGATCTTAGTAGGCACCTTCCACATGAGGAAGGCGCTCAACATCAGTATGCACCTTCCGCATAAGGAAGGCACTTGCCAAAGCACATGAGGAAGGCACCTTCCTCATAGAGAAGGTACCTCCATTTTTTGCCAGTTGACCAGATAAAGAGACGTGGGCAGTGTTGACTAGTGCAGTTCTAGTTCCATGTCATGCAAGATAATTCTAGAAATTGTACCAATGGATGAGAACATCTTACCTACGCTAGGTGAAGCATGAACCAATCAGCAAATGCACCACCATTAGGAACAATGCCTATTTTTAGCAGATGTCGATTGCGTTTACCAGACTATCCCAGTTTAGTCTGGACTGAACTACTATTGTAACTTCCTTGTAATAGAAGATCTGTGTGTGTGCTATATAAACACACACAGACCTCTCTGATAGATATCCATATTGAGAATACATTTATCATTCTGAGGAGATAGAAGCATTGTAATAATTCTTTTGCAATCATAATAAAGTTTGAGAGTTCCTAATCGTGTGTTCAGCTGGAAGGGAGCTGCTGGAGCCTGGGCCCACTCCAAGCCAGTATTCCTTCCCTTTTACTTGTGCTTTCTTAGATTAATTTCTTGCTTTCATAGGTTTGCTTTCTGTACTATTATTTTCATTGTCGTAGTGAACTTACTTTCATGTCTAGTTAATTATGCACGTATGAATATTTACTTTCTAAGGATTTAATTATTCATACGTAAATTATTGTGGTGTGGATGAATGATTGTCGATATTTTAAACCCCCCAATGATAGAATTAGTCGGACTCATCTCAAAGTGGGTATTGTAGTGATCTTGTATGAGACACTTCTAAAGTTTACGAAGCTCCCTGGGTTGACAATTTAAATGCACGGGCAGTGACAAAATAGGAACAAAATTAACCTGTGTTTGGCCTACAACATCCTCCTCTCCATATACAAGCCACTATCAATGACATCACCTACAAGTGGGTCCTTGTTGATACGGGCTCATCCATTAGCATCATATCTACAATATCTCTACACCATTTACATATTCCACTAGTCCACTTTGCCACACCTTTGCTTTACCTACGTGCATTTGATGGCTCTATGAGACCTACGGTAGGATCCATAGTCCTATCCATTAGAGTTGATTTCCATACTATTTCCATCCTCTTCCATATTATCCAAGGGTGTATGTAGTACAACATCCTCCTTGGTCACCCATGGATTAGGGACATGCAATGTGTCCCTTCCACACTACACCATTACCTCAAGTACATCCATAACAAACTTGTCCATTGCATCCCTACTGATGGGGATCCCTTTAAATTCTACAATATTGTAGATCTTCCACCTACACCTTCCTTCTCATCCACATAATTATTCCCTATTTCATCCCATCAATCAGTTGAAGCATCAACATCCTCCCCTACATCCACTTCATTACCCCAAT
Organism: Wollemia nobilis; assembly: GCA_028583015.1. Classification (NCBI taxonomy): domain Eukaryota; kingdom Viridiplantae; phylum Streptophyta; class Pinopsida; order Araucariales; family Araucariaceae; genus Wollemia; species Wollemia nobilis. The sequence goes on along the minus strand of JAQPPZ010000375.1, from coordinate 2,334,832 downwards.
CCTCATAAATGACACACACTTCAATGTTAGCACCATTAGCACCATCATATGTAGTGCTTAATCCCACTACCATACTATTGTTGCCTCTCGTATTATGACCACCATGACCATCCCAACCTTCATCCTCTACAAATCCACCTTTGATTCCATAATCATCATCACCATCCACATCGTGCCCTATCATTCCACCTCAATAATCCTCCCCTATGGAAGCGCCCATCCTCCCTACATCGTGCACACCTCCCCTTCCTTTTCATCAATGGCCTAGGTGATTCACTTCCCTACGTAGTCTAGTACCAACACCTACACCCCCTCCTTCATAATTCCCATAGGCCAATCATCCTATACCAGCCACCACAACTGAATGCCATGAGTGGGAGCAATGAGCATCTCGCTTAGATAACCAGTTGCTACACCCTTCCATTACTACTATTATAGAATTTCATATCTCCCCTTCATCATCTGATTTGGATTCATCACCTTATTCACCAAGGAATGCAACACCATGCATATCTATATTTATGAAAAACTCAGGTCTAGGGGATTACAATGTGCATGATTCCCTCGTACATCCACCCATCATCCAATTCGCATGAGACTTCGACCGCATCTTAGCTTCTATGTTGACTATTAGAACTATCATACAACTAGGATCCCCCGATAATCATACCAACTTTATCTACGCTGGAGTTGATTCCACACTCCCATCTGTAGTACCTCTACCACCACAATATAGCTTTTGTGGTACAATTGATCAGTTGGCTAATCCCCATTTTGCCTTATGCTACCTTTGACATTTTCATTGGTGTGGGTTTGGGATAGGTCATTATGAGCAAGGGTTACGTACACCCATTAACCCTCATGTCCAATCACCTATTGAAAAATTTGGCTTAGGTTATCACCCAACCATCGTCCATATGCTAGAGGATGAACTTTAGGATCTTTCCTTATGGCCTTATCCTCTTCAAACACACACTTTGGAAGAATACATTTACATAGAAATCCTAGAAGACACTTCATCACATTAATCTACTATCACAGTTCCATGTAATTTCTTCAAATAATCCCCCTATTTTGACAATACATCTTCATGTTGTGTTGATGAATTGACAAGCAAATTTGTGACCCTATCCTTGAATACCTAATCCCTTGAGCAGGATGTGACATCTCCACCATCATCACCAATATATTCAGCCCTATTCCCACCTATACATGATCAACTTCAATGAGCTGCTACTCAACCACGTTCTCCACCAGTCATCTTGCACCCTCCTTTAAGCCTTTTAGGATGCTCACGAGTTTTTGAGTCATCATCACTAGAATCTTCACAACCCACATCTCCCATAGTTTCAATTAATATGGTCGAGGTGGATCTTTTCTTTCCACTACAATACACACACCATCCAACATGAGATGATACACCAAATCCCAACTTTATCAATCTCACGTACATCTCATCCATACCGGTATCCCAATATTTCCTACTCTCACTACACATATTGCATGTTGTGAATGTCCCTTTATCATTTACACCACCTCACATACCATAGGTGCATCACATGAACATTTACCTAGATGACAAATACAAATTCACCAAGGCCACCGATGACCTCCATCTTATTTCAATTCTAGAACAATTGCGCGATGGTTCCCACATGCTTATCAAGGAAACCATTGATGTTGACATAGGTGATGATCTTGAAACCCCTCACATAGTTACATTAGCTACTAGGAGCGTATTTTATTCATAAATTTCCTTCGCAAGTATATTCGAGTCTTCACATGGTCATACAAGTATATTTCAGGAGTCGATCCTGCCTTAGTAGTTCACAACCTCACACTCGATCAAAATTCCAAACCAGTAAGGCAAAAGTTATGATGCATGCACCCTACCATTGCATTACTAGTAAAAATTGAGCTCTAAAAGCTCTTAAATGTAGACTTCATAGTACCCATAGACTATCTTGAATGGGTCTCTAACATGGTCCCCGTATCGAAGCCATTTGGTAAATTTCGTGTCTGCACAGACTTTCATGACTTAAAAAAATCTTATCCTAAAGATAACTTTCCCCTACCTAACATTGACTCACTCATCAATTCTATCACCAGCCATGAGATGATATCCCTCATGGACGGATTCTTAGGTTATAACCAAATCAGGATCAACCCTACTGATCAACACAAGACATCATTTATGACCCCTTGGGGGACATTCTGCTACAAGGTCATTCCATTTGGCCTTGAAACTGCTAGGGCAACCTACCAGCATGCAATGACCTACATTTTCCATGATTACATGCACAAAATTATGGAATATTTCATAGATGACCTCATTGCTAAATCCAAGAAATGCTCGAAATATCTTGATCTCTGTCAAATCTTTGACCACATTTTATAACACAACGTTTACCTTAACCCAAATAAGTGTGTCTTTGTTGTTACTTCAAGAAAAATATTAGGATTAATTGTCTTCCAATGAGGCATTGAAGTAAATCCTATTAAAGTAAAAGTCATCATCGAGATGCCCCCACCCACTACCCTGAAACAATTGTGTAGCCTCCAGGGCAAAATCACTTCTATCTGTCGATTCATAGCATAACTATCAGACAAGTGCAAACCATTCAACCATCTTTACAAAAGGGAGTAAATTTCAAATGGGACAATAACTTCCAATAATCTTTTTATGACATCAAAATTTACCTTACTTCACCACCAGTTATGTCACCCCCACACCCACAGCTACCGCTCATCCTATACGTGTATGCCATATAATTTGCACTAGGTACACTTCTAGACCAAAAGAATATGCTCAAAAAAGAGCAAGCCATCTACTACATAAGTCACATGCTAGTTAGCTACAAATATAGATACGGGTACATGGAGAAGCAATACCTAGAAGTAGTATTCACCACCCAGAAACTATACCACTATATGCTTAACCATACAACCTTTGTCATCATCTAAGACAAATACCTCCATTACATGATGAACAAAAGCTATCACAATTCCTGCATAGCTAAGTGGATTATGATTCAAACCAAAGTTGACCTCAAATTCATTTCATAAAATTCCATCAAAGGGCAAGTCATAGAAGATCAACTTGCAGAAGCTTCCTTGCCTGATGATCAACCTATTCTCATTTAGCTCCTCGATGACTTCATTTTTAACATCATATAAGATGAAGAATATGTTGAACCAGAAATGATAGCCAACTTGACTTTATTATTTGATGGTTACTGATGCATACATACTATGGGTGTAGGCATTGTCTTATTCACACCTGAAGGTGAACCACTTCCCTTCTCATTCAAGTTGGACTTCCCTTATATGAACAACAACATGGAATACGAAGCCCTGATCCTTGGGTTGAAACAAGTGCATTCCATTCACATCAAATGCCTTCACATCATAGGTGATTATATTTTAATAGCAAACCAAGTGTAGGAGATCTAGAAATGCAATTACCCAGTTCTCCAACAATACAAGCAAATGACACAACTCCTCTCCTGATTTGAGTGGTATGATATCGAAGCTGCTCCATGATCTTCAAACTATTTTGCAGATACAATGGCCTCCTTAAAATCATTAATCTCACAAAATCCAACATCAACAACTACATCCATGACCATTCATACACTCACTTAATCTACCATATCACCCATGTCTCCTAAATATGATGGTGGAATTCATGTGGTCGATACTGAACCACATGATCCATGGTTTACGTAGATCAAATATTATATTAAATTAGGATTTCTACCATGCGACTTACCACATGCTCAGTGCTAAGCATTTAAATAAAGAGAAATCTGCTACACATTGTTGGGGGACATCCTCTATCACCGCAGCTATGATGGCATGCTCTTGTGTTGCCATAACCTCATGAATCTTAGTGGGTTGTACAAGAAACCCACAATGGTAATTGTGGTGGCCACTTTAGTGGCATGGCAATCATGAAACACATCCTTCACATTGGATACTATTGTCCCAAAATGGAATATGACTATTGTGAGTATGTGAGGCACTGTATCAAATACCAATAACATGCAAACCTCATATACCTTCCATCTCAAGAACTTTAACCTATCCAATCTATGTGGCCTTTCTCCCAACAGGTCCTAGATCTTATTGGATAATTCACACCAGCCTCTTCATGCAATCATAAATTCATCATCACTACCACATAATACTTTACAAAGTGGGTCAAAGCTATCCCACTTGTTTAGACTACATGAGCAAATATAGCGGCCTTTATAACAGACCATATCATATGTCACTTCGAAATCCCTTCCCAAATCATCTCTAACAATGGGAAATCCTTCAAAAACAAAACCATTTGTGCCCTTTGCAACAAGGTCAACATTCAAAATAGTTTCTCTACCCCATATTACCCATAGGGTAATGGCCAGACAAAGGCCACAAATAAAAAAAAATTCTCCATCATATGCAAAATAGTATTAGAATCGCATCGTGATTGACACAACCAAATACCCCTAGCCTTGTGGGCATATTGTACAAGCATATGTACTCCCACTGGGGAAACCCTATTTTCACTTGTCTATGGGGTTGAATCTTTCATGTCCCTTGATCTTGAGATACCGTCCTTAAGGGTATCCATGAAAGAATTCATTGATGATGACACTTCTCACCAAGCCTGTTTAGATCAGCTTACACTCCTTGATGAACATTGTATCCATGCCATCGAGCACACATATGTCTACCAATACCGTATTCACCATGCCTACAATAGTAAGGTACACCAACACAAATTTCAAATTGGTGATTTAGTCCTCAAATAAAACCAACAAATCACAAGTCAACCTCACCAACAATGAGATAAGTTTACCCTAAACTGGTTGGGCCCCTTCATTATCACACACAAATTTGGTTTAGGTGCATATCGCTTAGCTAATATGGAAGGCCTTGATGAACCTGAGCCTATCAAAATCCTACACCTTCATGCATTCAACGCCTAACACACATAGGCGTTCACTATCACAAGTAGTACACACTGCTATGCACAAACACATCATCCACTAGGCATGTCATGATAAATACATGTCTTTTTACTTTAAATATTATGCATGTACTTTCCCCTTTATGTCATTTTTATGTTGTTGGTATTTGTTTTCCTTTTTGTATGATTTATGATCGGTTGTAGAATCTTACATTTAATTTTATCAATCCGAGGGTATTCAAGGTTAGATTTAAAAAGTAGCAATCTCATATCGATTATATTGTAGGAGTTAATACTAAGTCTAGCTCAATTTCCTATTCATATTTCATGCATACATGTGTACAAAAAAATATATAAAAATTATGCAGGGATGAATTATGTAAGATATGATAAATAAATGCAATCTAATTTTTATTAATGATGTAATTTACTGATACACAGGATTACTTGCAAAATAATTTATGAGATGTTTTAATCTAAGAGTGAGGATCCTCGTGCAATATATTTTATTTTATATAATTTAAAATGCAAGTCTAACTAATATTAATATAATGTAGGGGTGAAAGAGCTCAGGGACTGTCTTATAGGAGTGGGCCCTGCCTCCTAAAGGACAGTGTAAGTCTTTTCCCCCTTATTTACCTTATCAGTAACTAAGTTTTATATTTCATACTAATATTTATGCATATTCTATGAATGCAGGTAACAAATCTACAACTTACAAAACAAAATTCAAACAATTCACAAGATTGACACAAATTACCATATTTGAAGAAAGTGTTGTCTTATTATTTGAGCTTCAACTGTACATACTTCCTCATAGCTGTAATTCAGAGCAAACTGTAAACTATAATGAATAATGTTTGGCTGGCCAAACCTCTCTCAAGGTCTTCTATGTAATTTATACTAAAATTAATACAATGCAAATAGTTTCTTCCATGTATTTGTTATGCTTAATTTGTGGACATGTGAGTGTACATAAATCAAAATATAATCTAAACCTAATTGTAGCACCCTAAAATTGGCACAGTAAAACCTTAATAATTACAATTACTCTAGTAAATATTCAAATTCAAATTTCAACCTCCAAAACCGCTCCCAAACCGCCGTTTAACCCGTTTCCTCCTTTCCCACGCCATTTTTAGAGTTTGTTTTGTCCGTTTGACGATATCGTCTTCGATAAGACGATATCGCCTCAGATCGGACGATTTCGTCTAGCGTAGGACGTCCAGACGATCTCGTCCCAAACTGATTTGTGCATAGTTGGACTCTGTTCCAACGACGTCTCTAATCCGAGCAGAAGCGTGTCTGCGCCGTTAGAGACCTCCCCCATTGGAGATCTCCCAAATTGGGATGATCTCCAACCTCCCAACCTCTATCCTAAGCCTATTTAATCCTAGGCCCTCCCCTTAGCATCCCCCTGGCTGAAATTCCCTGTAACTCGAATTCTACACGCACTAGACCATCTTAAATCAATGTTTGCATTTGTATTTTTCCAAGTTTGTTTGCAGGAACTTCATTGTTTTTCAGCCGGAGCAAGCTCAATTCGTCTCAGACGATCTCGTACAATCTCGGACGATCTCGACCCAATTCGAGACGATTTCGACTGCAGTCCACATTGGGGGCAATCAGTGCCCAGAGTTTGCATTTTCTCCACTCTTTTCCGCTGCATTATTCTGCATTTAGTTAATTCTATGGTTATTCTTTATTATCCTGCATCTTGGAGTTCACCCATGTAGCTTTAATGCATAATAAAAGCATAAATTGTCATTAGATCGTTATAATGCATTCGTGTCTTAGTTTGATATTATCATTTTAATGTTCTTACTACCATTTTACATCATTACCCTCTGTTATCATAGTTGCATTCTCTGTATTTTGCATCTGTTTCTCTCGTTTGTAGGTCTCTCGACGAATTCGTCCGACGAATTCTTCGATCTCGGACGATCCTGTCGGATAGGAGACGATCCTCGTCAAATTCTAGATGATCTTGATCGCTTCAAAAATTAGAATCTCCATCGGACATCCGGATCAGGTATGGCTCGTAATTTAGCTTTTTCTCTCTATTTTCTCGTCTAATTTTGTTCTCTCGTATGCATTTAGTCTCGCACTTTCATAATAGAACAACTTAGTTTCATTTGGCCAAACCTAGGACTTGGATGATTAAAGATAAAACTGAACACATCAAACACATTCCCAACCTAGGCGTGGAAACCGCCATTCAAACGTTTCCTGGTGAACCCACCATCCGTCGAAAAATCACCATAATACACCTCCCCCGAGAGGCGGGACCTTCGCAAGGCCTCTCAGTCCGAGGTACCGCGCCATCCTTTTCCCATCCTCCTTCTGGGCACGGATCCTATAGCCTGAAGGTAGGGATGCAAAAAATTTGGAGCGATACATTTTGGTGAACCCGACGTGAATGCATTTAAAACCTTTTGAAAACAAAAAAACAAAAAAATAAAACAACCAAAACATAAGATGCATTTCAAATCATTTAAAACTAATAAGTTGCATATCATGTTTAGATGGTAGCTCCTAAGAAAATATTAGCAGTTACTATAAATGTTGAAAACCAATTGGCAGCCATAGAAATCAATTTTGTGCTTAGCGTGCCTGAAACAGATAGAAATCAACTTTTGTGGGACGAACTTGATAGAAGACTAAGTGTCATTTCATCTAGGTCAACAAAACTTAAACAAATCAAGAGGCTTGTCCTAGATAGAATCCTGGATCCTCATCAACTCGTCTTTTATCATGAACTTCGGAGAGCCCGCCATAGATGGTTAGCTTATAGGAGAGCTCTTGTGTCTTCATAATTGTTCACCTTCGAGGAATACCTCGAGAACGCAGCCATTATACACCAGTTCCTAGGTCGTGTAGAAGACCAAGAGGTTGTTCTTACGGATAGGGAAATATGGAATAGAGTTCCTCGAGCCGTGTTATATCGAGAGTATTGCCACGAGCTTTACTTCTATCAACCGGAATCCGAGACAGATAATATCACTATAGCTCTTTTCATTAAATTTTTGAAAGAAAATTTTCAATTTGAAGAAGAACACTTCATGACTCCCGAAGAACTCGAGCCCATTAATGATATTTATAAATTGTTTATAGAAAACTAGATCATTACTTTCAGTATTAGTTCTTGCATTTATTGTGTTGTTTGTTATCTTTACAATATTATTACAAAAACAAGAAAAACTAAAAAAAAACATAACAAAAACCAAAACCTTTCATTTTAAATATTGTAGTAGGTATATAATTAATATATACCTCTTAAGCTTGTTGCATATATATATATATAAATATATATATATATATTTCTGAAATCTAAATTAAGCACAATGCCTAAACTTAGGAATGGTAAACAAACTGAAGGAGAAGAAGAAGATTGGTTAGAAGATAAAACTAGAAACCCAAATGTCCTTCCTGAAGATCCAATTCCGGAAGGAGAAACTCTAGATCAACCGGAAGATGACCTAGGTGAAGACAATGAACAAGAAGAAAATGTTAAAGAGGATGGATCCTCATCCCCTAGAGTAGCTCCAGATGGAACTATTGCTTTTGACAACTTAGATCATTTCTGGAAATTTTTCAATAATAACATTGGCGCTCTTAATATGGCAGTTAGTATTGATAAAGGGCAAATTAGTGACACTCAAGCAGCCATGGAACATATGTTTGATGTGCACACTAATCCCTTGTCTTTCATTGATCAAGAAAGTGATAAGGCTGGACCATCCAATAGAGATATGGTCACTATGATTCAGAACATGCCAAAACAACAGAGTTACCCAACCTCCTAAGGAACCCGTTATTGAGCCTAAAATCATTCCCACACAAAAGAAAACTTCCTTCACCGCTTTACTTCGCCAAACTATTGATCAATATGCTTCAAGTAAACAAAAACCTAAAATGAAGCCAAACACCAATTTTCAACAATCTGGAATACAACATAATACAACTTCAAAATTCCTTCATAACACCTTTCCTACCAACAATTTACACAATAGCAACATAGCATCTAATCTTCATGTCCCTCCATCATATGCTCACAAATCCCATATCAATGCCCTACCGAACCAATATGGTGGGCAAACTAGTAATCTGGAAGCCATGGTGAAACAGTTAGCTTCGCGTATGGACCAGATAGATCCTTACCGTCCCTCGTACAATTATCGAGAGATATGTAGTCAACCTTTGGATCCCATAGTTGTAGCACAACCGTACCCTAAGCATTTTCCCATGCCCATCCCGCCTATATATAAAGGAACCGAAGATCCCATAGAGCATCTTCGCATGTTTAGGATAGCATGTCATGATATATCACATGATGACTTGCTATTACTAAAAATGTTCCCAAAAAGTTTAGGTGGAATGGCATTAGAGTGGTACTATCAATTGCCCACTCATTCTTTGAGAAACTTTGAAGAAACAATTGAATCTTTTGTCCATCAATTTAGTGCCTACATCGAGAGGCATGTAACCATTAAAGATTTATACAATTTAAAACAAGACAAGGATGAATGTTTTGCCGATTTCTTAGCTAGATGGAGGCAGTTGATGGGAAAACTGCACTTTGTGCTACCTTATAGGGAAATGTTGGACATTTTTATTAATAATTTACAAGAACAAATATCTTATGAGCTATCAATCGCTACTTTAACTACCTTCGATCAAGCTATAGATTTAGCTCGAAGAGTAGAAGATGCCCTCATTAGGAGAGGCCAACTTAGGAAGAAGGATGATGAGAAAACATCCAAAAATCAGTATAAAAACAAACAAGTTGTAGGTGACGGAGTCACTGACAGCAGTAAATGTTGCTAATATCAATGCAACGAAAACAACAAAAAAATTTATATTGAAACCGCCTGATAAGCCTCCTCGAGAATTTACTAGATTGAATCAACCATTATCAACTATTTTACCTCAATTACTCGAAAGAGGTTTGATCCAATTACCAGCTATCCGGGAACCCGATCCAACTATACCCGGATACAGAGCCGACTTACACTCGTGATTTCCATAGAGGGCCTGGACACTCTACCAACGCTTGTAAAAGGTTGAAACATAAAATACAGGATCTGATTGATAATAATGAAATGGAGGTGCAAGCCTTCCAACCTAAACAAAATGCTCCTAATAATCCTCAAAAGAACATTCCCCAAAATCAAAATCAAAATGCTAATCAATCATTAGACATATTTCAACACCCTTTACCAAGACATGGTAAAGAGGTGGCCAATCAAATCGAACATCATAATGTTCCTCCTCCTACCCGATATGTAGGAACTATTAGCGGACATTTACCTAATCATGATTTACAAAAATTTGACACAACTTTATCCATGGTCACAACCAGGCCCCTACATAATATTCAAACTCCAGATCTTAGTGATATAGAATCAGATATTGAAAGTGAAATAGACATCACTTCAAACCAATCGAATAGTTCTGAAAATGAATCAGATCCTATTCAACCCATCACAGATGCTATGGTTCCAGAAGAACCATTTCCTAGAAGAGTTACTACTCGACCCTCTTCTAATCAATTCCTCCCAAATGAACAAGCCATAAACGCTCAACCGAGACCAGTTCAGCGTCTTCAATATAACATTGTAGGTACCATTGGAGTCGTTACCCGACAACAGGCTCAAAATTCTCAACAAGAACCAAACCAGAATGATGGATCAGCTCCATTTGTTTTGAAAAATCCCAATAAAGGGAATCATGCTTCCAATGTTCAACTTAAACCCCCTTACAATATTAATGAGCAATTATCCAATACTACAACCAGAATTTCCCTTTTGGATTTATTAAGATCTTCTCCTACCCATAGGGATGAGTTGATGCTTACATTAAGCCAAATGATGGTACCTCAAAATATTCAACCTAAAGCCATGGCCAATACTATCATCACTCGAGAGGTTGATTGTATTGACTTTCGGGATAAAGATATCCCACAACACAGCTTTACATAAGGATAATCCCTTATATATTACTGCTCTAATTGGAGATGTAGTCTGTTAAACGAGTCCCGATTGATAATGGTTCATCTCTAAACATTTGCACTTTTGACTTCTACCAACGATTTGGCTTTAGAAGTGATGAAATGAAGAAAACCGACATGATTATCAAAGCTTTCAATGACGAAACACAAGAAACGTGTGGAGTTATTACCATCCCATTGCAAGTTGGTCCTCGAACTCTAGATACCACCATGTTTATTGTACATTGCCCCGCATCGTACAATATACTCTTGGGTCGTCCTTGGATCAATGCAATGCGGGCTGTCCCATCAACTTTACACCAATGTGTTAAATTCGAATTTAAAAATCAGTTGGTCACTATCCACGGTGATCCTAGACCCTTTGATATGTGTGCTTTGGCGTAACCCGTTGGAGTGCAATTTTGCCCTCCTCGTCATCCACACATCCTAATTCTTATTTTTCATCTAAAACTATGAAACACACACCCATAGCTTCACCTATTTCCCCTCCATTCATTTCACCCTCATATATAGATCAACAATCTTCTAAACAAACCACTCTAGAACCTCAAAAAGATCTTCAATCCACGACCAATCCTTCATGTTCCATCCCCATAATTTCAAAACCTATAGACCCATCTATTAACACTTCCACATTATCAACATCTATCATACCTTCCACATCTAAAGATATAGGGAATGATCCTTCTACATCTTATGCTCTTTCTGATGAACTTTTACCAGATTTATCCACAATCTTAATATCAAAAAAAACAAATGCTTTCATGCAAGATTCAATTCTTTTAAATAACTTGCCGCCATCTCCTCGTACTTTGGGCCTCCCACAACCTATGGGAAGTACTTACCAAGTCGGGAGTTGTGCCTTCATTTATAAAGGATATGACTTGGGAAGAATCCCTCGGAATATCAAAACTCATCATGAGGGATATGCTCGATGTTATTTTACCAATGAATATATTAAAGCTAAACCCATAATGCTTAAAATGGGATATAAAGGGAAAGGCTTGGGACCTTTCCAAAATGGCATGAAAGAACCTTTCGAGGTAGAACCGTGGCCTGCCCACTGTGGTGTGGGCCTATTTCCTAGTAAGGGTCAACCCTTTCCTTTTGAAGATGATGATCAACTCATATGTTATCAAGATTATTTGGATAGGCGTGATGATTTGCCTCTAAAAAATCAGCCATTTACATGTAACATGCTATCCATAGCTTACCCCGAAATGATTGTCGACTCCGATGAGGAGTTGGAAGGAGATATCTTCCACGATGTCTCCGTTGAAGAGATGTTACACAATGGATTTTATTTTGATGGTTCTATACCAACTATAGCCCAACTTGAGACCACTAATCCTCAAGATGAATTATCCAACTTAACCTTACAAGAATTACAAGAATTGGGCGTTTCACCCGCCCCACCTAATTTTGAAAGAGATCTACACATGGAGGTAGAAAACGTCATTAAAATTAATATTGGAACTAAGGATAGTCCTCACATAATCAATATTGGATCAGAATTAAGTCAAGAAAAACAAGAGCAATACATTGCATTCCTTAAAGAATATGAAGATGTCTTCGCTTGGACATATGAAGATATGCCAGTGTCTAGACCCTTCCGTAGTCATGCATCACCTAGTGGTCCATCCGGATGCTAAACCGGTTAAACAAAAACTTAGAAAAATGCATCCCAAAGTGGCTTTGCTAGTCAAAGGGGAGTTAGAAAAACTCCTGAATGTTGTTTTTATACAAGCTATTGATTATGCTGAATGGATCTCAAATGTAGTTCCAGCTTACCAAGAAAGAAGCCACCAAAGTTAGGGTTTGCACAGATTTTAGAGATATTAACGTTGCATGCCCTAAAGATGATTTTCCTCTTCCAAACATGGATCAAATCATTGACTTACTTGTCGAGAGTGGGATGATGTCCTTAATGGATGGATTCTCCGGTTATAATCAGATCAGGATAGCTCCTGAAGATCAGGCTAAAATAGCCTTTATTACCCCCTGGGGTACCTTTTGTTGGAAAGTGATGCCATTTGGCTTAAAGAACGCAGGTGCAACCTATCAACGAGCTATGACTTATATTTTTCATGATATGATGCATGATATCCTACATGATTATGTAGATGATATTATAGCTCGCTCTATTAATGAAGATAATCATTTAGATGATTTGAGAAAAGTTTTTAATCGATTACGAGAATATCTTATTCGATTAAATCCAGCCAAATGCATATTCGGAGTTAAGTCCGATAAACTATTAGGGGTTTTAGTTTCTTTACGTGGTATCAAAATCGACCCTCTCAAGATTGCGGCTATCACTGATATGCCCGCACCTACTAATATATCTGAGTTACGAAGTTTACAAGGTAAGCTTCAAGCCATCCGTCGCTTCATCGATAAGTCGGCGGACAAAACCGGTCCCTTTCTTAAACTTCTTAAGAAGGATGTCCCTTTTAATTGGGACGACGAATGTAAAGAAGCTTTTGAACTTCTCAAACAATACCTCCTTAACCCACCTGTGCTTTCACCGCCTAGACCTGATCGCCCATTTCTCCTGTATATTTTAGCTTCAGATTCTGCCTTAGGAGCTATGTTAGCTCAGCTTGATGATGCGAAGAGAGAACGTGCTAATTATTATATTAGCCGAACCTTCATCAGTTATGAAACCCGCTACACAACATTAGAAAAACTATGTCTAGCAGTCGTGTTTGCTATGCAAAAATTATGCCATTATATGCTTAATCAAAAAACTTATGTCATTGCTAAATATGATCCCTTGAGGTATCTCATGAGTCGACCTTATTTATCGGGTCGCACAACCAAGTGGGTTCTTGCTCTAAGCGAGTTTGACCTCACGTTCATAGGACAGAAGTCTGTTAAGGGTCAAATCATAGCAGATCAATTAGTCGCTGCACCCTTAGAGTCTACCCATCCCCTCATCATTGAGTTTCCTGATGAATGCCTTCAATTAGAGGCAGACCATATTGAACAATGGTCCTTATACTTTGATGGAGCCCGATGCATGAGTGGGGCTGGTGCGGGTATTATTTTAATATCCCCGCAAAAACATCTTATTCCTCTATCCTTCAAATTAACATTTGCTTGCACCAACAATACTGCTGAATATGAAGCTCTAATCCTTGGATTACGAGCTGCCTTGGCGCTAAAAATTAAACATCTGTTAGTTTTTGGTGATTCTCAACTTGTTATAAACCAAATTAATGAAGTTTATTAGACCAGAGATGATAAACTGCGCCCATATAAAGCCTATGTTTTACAATTAATGTCTCTATTTGATCAAGTTACCTTGGAAGCTATTCCTCGAACTTGCAACCGTGCAACTGATGCTATGGCCGCAGCTGCATCTCTCCTCGCCCTTGGAGTTAGATGACGAATATGCCACTATCATTATTCGTCGACTCCAGGAACCCGCTTCAAATAAGTCATGCTTAGAACCTTTGGATGTGTTTCTAATCAATGAAACTACTCCCGAACCTTGGTATATGGATATATTTGATTTTTTCCAAAATGGGACTTTCCTCGCCAATTCTAATAGAAGCCAACGTCGGTTATTACGTAGACGAGCAAGTCGATTTGTAATAATTGGCAATACTTTATATAGGAGATCTTTTGAAGGTATCCTATTAAGATGTTTGAATTTAGAAGAATCCCAATCAGCCTTGAGTGAAGCCCACGATGGATCTTGTGGAGGACACTTCAGTGGTAGTGTCATTGCTAAAAAGCTCCTTAGGATAGGATACTTTTGGCCTACCATGGAGAATGATGCACATGATTATGTGCGCCATTGCGACAAGTGCCCGAAACATGCTGACCTTGTCCATGCGCCCGCACAAGAACCGCAGGCTATTTCATCTCCTTGGCCCTTTTCAAAATGGGGTTTAGATATTATTGGCAAAATCAATCCTGTGTCATCCGATGGACACAAATTCATCATAACCGCCACCGAGTATTTCACGAAGTGGGTTGAAGCTATGCCTTTAGCTTCCCGCACCGGCACACAAGTCTCTAAATTTATTTTTAATCAAATCATTTGTAGGTTCGAAATTCCCGCAAATCTCATCTCTGATAATGGAACTTGTTTCAAAAATAAAGATGTTAAAAAATTATGCCAAAAATATAAGATTCAACATCGCTGGTCCACTCCCTATTATCCTCAGGGTAATGGTCAAGGTAAGCATCTAACAAAACCTTAATCAAAATTCTCAAAATATTGGTAAATAAATCTGGCCGCGATCGGCACATTCAATTATATCCAGCCTTGTGGGCCTATCGAACTAGTGTTCGAACCCCCACTGGAACTTCACCTTTTGTTTTGGTTTATGGTGTCGAAGCCATTTTTCCCTTTGAATTAGAAGTTCCTTCTTTGGCTCTACTACTTCAAGATACCGAAGTAGGAGATGAATATCGAAATGGCGGACTCAGTCACTGGAACTCCTAGATGAAAAATGCATCAATGCTTTGGAGCATCTCTGTGCCTACCAAAACAAGCTTAAAAGATCATATGCTAAAAAGTTCGTCATCGATCCTTTGAGATCGGCGACCTTGTTTTAAAAGAAAATAAAAAAAATACTAATGCAACTAAGGACCTTAAAGGTAAATTTGAGCCCAACCGGCTTGGACCATACATTATCACTCGCTAAATTTGAATCGGGAGCATACAAATTATCTACCTTAGATGGTAAAGAACTTAAAGAACCCATGAACATTTTGCATCTTAAACGTTACTATGTATAAATTTGGTCATTTCATCCTTGTATATATTTGTTTAAAATATTTCAAAATCACTATCTTGTATTTCTTTCAATTTATAAATTCAAAAACACCAAAAACATTCATAATCATCAAAATATTCAAAACTACTTGTTGTATTTATTTATGGCACTTGTTAATTCTTTCAAAAACAAAAAAATAATAATAAAAATAAAAAACACCAATATTCTTGACTCTTTCGAAACCAAAACAACATAAAGAAGAAAGAGAGAGTCAACATTCTCAAAACTTCTCAAAAAGTATTTATATATATTTCTTCTTACAAATGTTGCAGTTATATATTTCAAATTATTTTGGATAAATTAGCATTTATTTGGAATCCCTCACTTTCACAAACACAAAATAAATATCTTGATTTTTATCTGACATGATTACTAATCTATCTTATATCAAAATCCACCAAATTCAATTAAATAAAGTTTGAGCACAGAGAATTGATCTTGTTATTTACTTAAACCAAGCACATCCTTTCACAATAAAATGATTATATTTGTAATGTCCATGCTATGCTACATAGTAGAAGTGGTTTCTTGAGCGAAAAGTTTCCCTTGCTATCCTATCATGCACATGGTCTAGAATCTTTGAGAATTGGCAAAAGGACAAGCTCACCCCTACCCGGAATAAAAATCCCTTGCTCTACAACTAATCCAAGCAAGTATCCCTAGCATAGAAAAAAAAGCAAAGTTCCAGAAAAAGAGAAAAAGAAAAATATTATTTTATATCATTACAAATATCAAGCAAAAATACAAAAAAAAGAAAAAGAAAGAGAAAGCAAAAGCAAAAGCAATAAAATCCCTTTCCCTACCCTTTGAAAAGAAAAGAAGGGTTGATGAGCTTGAATCCCTGGAATTCTCAATTATTCGAAAACTGTGAGGTAAGCCCCATAACAGTGGTTTGTGCCCAACCCGCTTGGCCTTGGGTAACTCCTAGCGTGGCGATATGTCGGTCACATTAGCGACCTTCTTTTGTATAGACCTATGTCTGCTTATGGATTAGCTAGCTCTTGATAATCCGACTTACATAGTAGTCTAGTATGGTTATATGCATCTACATCATGGTTAATGAACACTTATTTGGTTCATTCAAATCACTTGTATCATATTATCTTGCTCAACACTGGTAAACGAACATAGCAATTGCACACACATTTTGTATTTGAGAGATTTTGTGTATCATTATGATAAATCAAGATTGGAAATGAACTCACATATGCACATGGGATTCCTTATAAATCTAACTTTTGTCTTTAAGATACTTTGAAATATTTTTTTGCAAATTGTCTGGAATAATTCATTTTCTTCTTTAAAGTACAGTTGTTTAGTATAAAGACAACTACATACATAATAGAAAAAATCAAAATTTCTTTCAAAACCATACAATCAAAACACATATATATATATAATATATATATATATATATTGTCGACTTTCGCGATGATGGTATAGTTCCAAAACCAAAATTGGAATTTTATGCCTAGCACAAGTCTTCCTCTTCATATTTTCTGTTTATTAAAAATCAACCATGCAATAAAACTATTCTATCAATTTCTTTTTTGGATTTCGCGATGATGGTATAAGTCTATACCTACATATTCTATGCCTAGCGCAAACCATTGTACCAATTTTTATTCCCCATTTATTTGAAAATCATGAAAACCATATGACTTAAATCATTCTGTTATACAATTATGTTTTTTTAACAAAAAGCATGCACATTATCACTATTTCATGTCATTATGTCAACCTTCAATTTTGCAATGATGGTATAATTCCTAGGGAATTATCCAAAAAATTTATCACACTTAGGAATTTATGCCTAGCAAAAAATCATTTTAACATTATTTCATGCATACTATTTTTATGAAACTCGAAAACAAACCATCATCATCATCATTTGCACCATTGCACCAAAGTCTTAAGACAGTCTCTTAAGCACTCTTTTACTTTTTAACAATATTTCTATACTGGGATTAGCTTGACGACCGAGTGAGCGGCGACTCCATGAAATGGTCTATAATAGCGACAATGTCCTTTGAAATTATTGTTAAAAGTCCCTTTTATTTTTTTTTTTTATCAAATCATCACATCACAAACAACCAATTTGTTCTATCAGATTATTTCATTTAAATTTTTCAAGCATGACATTTCAACCATAATATTTCCAAATGACGTAATTACATGAATCATCAAATCAATCAATCAAAACATTAAAAGCATCATAAAAATACATAAGACACAAGTCATATGATCAAAAATATCTCATCTATATCTGTATCAACCATAATATACATCATATCAAAACCGAATCGGTATGCCACAATCTGTACCTCGGCATACTCAATCCTCTATCAAAAATAGTAAATACTATATATCAATCTGTGTAGTGCAATCTATAGTAGCTAGCCTCGAGAGCCCCTCGAGCTCTCAGCCTCATCTCCTCCCCCGCCCTGAGGTGGACGAGGTGGCCCCATCGTAGTATGTGTGGTACTGCGAGTCCTAGTTGTCGATCGAGATGAAGTCCTCGATGACCCAATCTTGATCGGGTCAGCAATGCCGACTGGCAACTGTACCCTCTGACCCTCTGGCACCATCTGGAAGTAGATACCCCGGTAGAACATGGTCCGAGCAATCGACCGTGCCAGCTCCTGAGTGCTCGCTCCTCCACCCCGTGCTTTGAGGCGTGCAATCTCATCTCTGAGCTGTGTCACCTCAGCTCGATGGCATGCAACCTCATCCTGCAATGTCTGCACCTATGCCTGGAGATGGACTGTCTCCGCTCGAAGAGTCACTATCTCGCTGCTCTCCCCAGTGTCAACACCCTTGCCCTTATCGGGCGATGGTGGCCTCTCTCTGTGGAGAAGGGGGTCTCTCCTCCCTCCTCTCCCGCTGTCGCGGCCTCTACCGTGCCTCGTGGTCTCCTCTCGCTCTCTCCCGCCGTGACCCCGGGCCACCTCAATGGTCGCCTGGCATCGCCTCCCCATCCGATGCACAACTGCGTGAATCGAACCCCGAGCCCTCGTCATCCGAGGAGGATGGATACCTGTACTGCATCGTAGCCGTCGCCTACCCCAAGCATCATCCCCATCCACTGGCTGAATGGGGGCATCATCTGCGTCCTGACTCTAGAATCGCTGCATATCTGGAGCCCCGCTAACTGTAGTGTTATCCCGAACAGTCCGAGAAAACTCGTAGTCTCTTAGAGATGGAATCCCCTACTATAGACCGAACTACCTCAAAACTCGGTCATACCGATGGAGCTCCACCTCTCCCCTCTCCATCCTCACCTAGTAGACTCGCCTGATGCGAGCCAGCTCCTGTCCATCCTCGGCCCACCCTGGATGATCCCTCCAAGGCCTCCAGGTGATCTGGTCGGAGACAAGGTCATCAAGTAGTCTCCGGGACATCGACAGATCTATCCGCCACTATGACCCTCTCCGGAGCCACCAGTAGAAAGCTCGGGGCCTCTCCCCATCAATCCCTATCAGTGGGAGCCCTATCGGCCTCCGCACCGCAATGTGCTCCCAGCACCAAACCTGTAGTAGCGATGTCATAACCAGACATCGGCCGCCCTTGTACACGACCCCATGCAGGATCCTATACAATCGACATAGAACAAAGCTGCCCCAAGCAAACCTGTAGCCGTGGTCTCTCATGTCATAGACCACATCTGCCAGTACCCATGGTACCCTACATCCGCTCTGGTGGCACAGCAGAAGTCCACCTACCACCCCAGCCAAAACCTGTGTGAGTCTCGATGCCCCAGGCATCTGACGTAGCGACTCGATGTTCACTCCGCCCTTCTCCAGGGCGAAGCTCGGATCGCCACATAGTCGCATCATCGCGTGGCCCTGATTGGCCGTGGGAGTGATCAGTCGTCCTTGTATGGGGATCCTCAAAATCCTCCATACATCCTCTAGTGTGGGAGTCATCTCCCCTGTCGATAATCGAAAATAGGAAGAACCCGGATACCACCTCTCTGCTAGGGCTGTCAATAGCCCCATGTCTGTAGAAACTTGTGGCATATCTGCCACATGCTGTAAGCCGACCTGTGCCAGCTGATCTCGCTCTGCCTACGATAGAGTGGCCAAGTCATCCCTCAACCCGCCATATTTCCATTCTCTCGCTCTTTAGTAATCCTCTCTACAACATAAAAAAAACAACAATAAAAATCATTAATAAAAACTCATTAATTAATAATGCAAGTAAAATTAGTTCAATTTTATATAAATGATGATATCGTCCACTATTGGACGATATCGTCCCAAATTTGAGCAAAATCGTCTCCGATTTCGCAAGCCGAAATCGTCCCTAATTTGACGAAATCGTCCCCCTTTCGTCGATTTCGCCCTTAGACGAAATCGGCGAACTTGAGACGATTTCGTCGAAATCGGGACGATTTCGTCCCGACGACGTCGACGGCCCAAAAATGGCCGCGATGCTCAAAAATTGCTCAAAATTCACCTAAAAAGCATGTAAATTCAACTTAAAGCATTCTAAACTAAGTTTAGACTCTTACCCGTAGCCCGCGCCGGACCTCTATCGATCTGTGCGCTGTCTCGACCATTTTTGTCTCCAGAGCTCTAAAAACCAAAAAAATGAACAAAGAATAATGAATTAGGGTTTTACCCTATTTTTCTTAATTTTATTCAAAACACAATTAAAAACATTTTAAAATTTTTTGCTTTTTCGCGTTTTTACCTCAAACGTTCGATTTGGGTAAAAACACGGAGGGGGCACCATAGTAAGTTGTCGTACGATTCGACCAAGAATCGTCGCCTAAAAATGGGAATAATTTTTGCTTTCTCGTAGATCGAGAAGAACTCATCTTTAACGCATTTTCTTCGAAAAATTCGCTAAAGAGGGGGCAAAATGTAGCACCCTAAAATTGGCACAGTAAAACCTTAATAATTACAATTACTCTAGTAAATATTCAAATTCAAATTTCAACCTCCAAAATCGCTCCCAAACCGTCGTTTAACCCGTTTCCTCCTTTCCCGTGCCATTTTTAGAGTTTGTTTTGTCCGTTTGACGATATCGTCTCCGATAAGACGATATCGCCTCATATCGGACGATTTCGTCTTGCGTAGGACGTCCAGACGATCTCGTCCCAAACTGATTTGTGCATAGTTGGACTCTGTTCCAACGACGTCTCTAATCCGGGCAGAAGCGTGTCTGTGCCGTTAGAGACCTCCCCCGTTGGAGATCTCCCAAATTGGGATGATCTCCAACCTCCCAACCTCTATCCTAAGCCTATTTAATCCTAGGCCCTCCCCTTAGCATCCCCCTGGCTGAAATTCCCTGTAACTCGAATTCTACACGCACTAGACCATCTTAAATCACTGTTTGCATTTGTATTTTTCCAAGTTTGTTTGCAGGAACTTCATTGTTTTTCAGCCGGAGCAAGCTCAATTCGTCTCAGACGATCTCGTACAATCTCGGACGATCTCGACCCAATTCGAGACGATTTCGACTGCAGTCCACATTGGGGGCAATCAGTGCCCAGAGTTTGCATTTTCTCCACTCTTTTTCGCTGCATTATTCTGCATTTAGTTAATTCTATGGTTATTCTTTATTATCCTGCATCTTGGAGTTCACCCATGTAGCTTTAATGCATAATAAAAGCATAAATTGTCATTAGATCGTTATAATGCATTCGTGTCTTAGTTTGATATTATCATTTTAATGTTCTTACTGCCATTTTACATCATTACCCTCTCGTTATCATAGTTGCATTCTCTCGTATTTTGCATCTGTTTCTCTGTTTGTGTGTCTCTGACGAATTCGTCAGATCTCAGACGATCCTGTCAGATAGGAGACGATCCTATCAAATTCCAGACGATCTTGACTGCTTCAAAAATTAGAATCTCCATCAGACATCCGGATCAGGTATGGCTCTGTAATTTAGCTTTTTCTCTCTGTTTTCTGTCTAATTTTGTTCTCTGTATGCATTTAGTCCGCACTTTCATAATAGAACAACTTAGTTTCATTTGGCCAAACCTAGGACTTGGATGATTAAAGATAAAACTGAACACATCAAACACATTCCCAACCTAGGCGTGGAAACTGCCATTCAAACGTTTCCTGGTGAACCCACCATCCATCGAAAAATCACCATAATACACCTCCCCCGAGAGGCGGGACCTTCGCAAGGCCTCTCAGTCCGAGGTACCATGCCATCCTTTTCCCATCCTCCTTCCGGGCACAGATCCTATAGCCTGAAGGTAGGGATGCAAAAAATTTGGAGCGACATACTAATATAATCTTTATTTTGACTTGGACTTCTAAATGTTCCTATTGGTCCAAGTGGCATCTACATATAATCTTATCAAGATACTACCTATTCTAACTAACTCGTAGAATAGATGTTAAGACTTTATTTCCTTTATTCCAGGAAGTCTTAACAATATTTTGCGATTATATTTCAAATGTCCCAAAATAAACACATTACAAATCTTATAAAACTTTGTCAACTGGAGATATTCTCGCAAATAATATGCGAGAAGCAAGGTATGTTGAAAAGTGAAGATATTTGTTGTCATCCATTGTAATGTGTCATCCACTTGATTGTTTTGTCCATGGTCAATAGTAACTACTGGTAATACTCTCCAGTAACTGTCTCTAGTGATTACCTTCGATAATTACCTTCAATAGTTACCTTTAGTAACTACCTTTAGTAATATACTTCAGTAACATCCGTCTATAACCTGCATCTATAGTCTTCGTAATTTGTCATTCCTATGACCATCTTCTCATATGCTCAGCATCTGGTTCTAATCATGTTTTACCGCATTAATCTTCCATGAAGTGTTCTTCAACATTATTTTGTCCAAACATACAAAACTTGCACATATTTCGTGTAAAATTCATGTATTTATTATTTTAACATTATAAATAAAATTTAGTCATAAATCATGCAAATAAGATATAATCATTATCAAAATGCATTCAGTTTCACATATTTGCAGATAAAAGACATATAAAATGTTCCATAATACATGCACATTTTAGCACTCATCATTCCCCCAAACTGAAGGGAGTGCATGTCCTCATGCACATGAATTCAAAATTTATAATTTTTGTTCTTATGGATTTTTGCAACAATTTTCTGAATACATTAACAATTTTACAAATGTAAAGGATGATAATTTTGCAGATTATAATAGATAAATGGTTGTTGCAGTTTTACAAAATAGTACTTCAAGAAAAATAACAATGCTGCAATTGAACGAATATCATAAAAACAATTTTTCTTTCATTAAAAACTATACAATCTATCAGTGCATAAAGTATGATAGTTTAAACATAACAAATCATTCTGCAAGAACATTGAAAACATAATTAAATCTGCAGATATAATAGACAACTATTTTCAGATAATCAGGAAAAACACTGAAGATGTAGGTAGATGAATTACTTTGAATATAATAAACACTGCAGATATGAAATTTAAAGCACTATAATTTTAACAGATAAGATGTTGCAGTTATAACAATAAAACACTTAGGAATACAATAATTAAGGCAATATATTTATAATAGAAACTATTGCAGATATAAAACTAAAAGTGCAATAAATAAGGTTTTATTTATTTATTTATTTTCCATTTTTTTAATCCTAATAATAATAATATTATAATATAGATAATATTATAATTTATAAATTTAATAATATAATGATAATCTTATAAACTAATAGTAATATAATTATAATATTATAATTATCAATGTAATAATATTAATAATACTATAAACTAATAATAATATAATATTATTATGATATTATAAATTATTTTTTAGGCTAATAATATAATAATATGACTACTATTATTAACAGTAATGTTATGTATATAATATTATTACTACTAATATTATTAATAATATATTTATAATGTAATCTTATTAATAGTATATATAATATTATTTATATTACTATTATTAATTAATATAGTATTGTATTAATATAATAATAATATTAGTAGAGCATATTAAATAAATAAATAAATAACTAAAATATGAAAATCAATAAATAGTAAACTAGTACAAATATAATAAAATTAGTATTATAAGAGATAACTATTATTATTATAATAATAAAATATTTCTTAATAATATTTTAAACTAATAATATTATAATATAATAGTGATAAACATTATAATAGTAATATAATTATAAGTATAGTATTATAAATTAATAATAATTATAATTATAATATTATAGTTATAAACTTTAATAATATAATAATATTATTATAAACTTAATAATAATAATGTAATTATAGAAATAATATTATAAGCTAATATTACTATTAATAATATAGAAAAAAAGGTCACTTCTAATATATTATATATTTTTTTTTTTAAGACGGACGACTAAATTTTTTCGGTGGGAATGAGCTTTGGCGATTTTTTCCTCTGAACTAGGGTTTTTGGAACTTCGAAAAATCTAGGGCATCAGCTGGATTGCAGAAGTGCTTTTGGGGTACGGTAAATCTGAAGGCTAGATTGGTGCCCCAGAAGGGTCCAATGGGGACTTCTCCGGCTCCTTTTCCAAGGAGTACCAGCTCATACGCAGATTTGTTTAAAGAAGAATCTCCTCCAAAGAACGACGAAGCTCAAAAAACAACATATAAAATGCTCTTCACGCCTGCTGGGAATAGGTCGACAGCACATCGTGTGAATGGATGTTTGTCGCAGGTCGAAACCAAGCCAAAAATTATCATCGAGCCAAGTATGGTTGAAGAATCAGTCATTTACAGAGCTAATCACAATTTAATCTGCAAGTTCATGGGTATACGTCCTTCCCTAAAATTTTTGCACTCTTGGATCTGCCAAAACTGGGATCCTCACGGTGAGTATTCATTGTGGTTTATTAGAAATGGATATTTTATTGTTAGCTTTTCGTCTTTGGCCGATAGAAATAGGGCTTTCGAGTCAGAGAAGAAAAATCATGGCTCGGCAGGGCTATTTGTTCAACCATGGAGAGTGGGATTTGATCCCCCGAGTTGAACCTACTACTGTCCCAGTATGGATCCAACTATATGCTCTTCCAATGGAATTCTGGAGTGAGCAGGTGTTGGCAAGGATTGGCAATTCTATTGGAAGACATCTGGGTGTTGCCAGAGACACAATTGAAGGGAGCATGGCGGTGTATGCAAGAATATGTGTGGAGATGGATCTCAGCTAGCCTTTGCCGACAGAGATGGAAATTGAATTGGCAGGACTCTCCTGGATTCAACAACTAGACTATGAGGCCCTACCCTTTAGATGTAGGGTTTGTCACAAACATGGACATTTGGCCCGTTTCTGCCCTAATAATATGAATGCTAAAATGGAGGCCCCTTTAGGAATGCCAAACCTTCCTAAAGAGGATAAGGCAACACTTAATAAAGATTCTAATAGCACCATTTAGGGCCAGGAAGCTCAGAGGGAGGGTTTTGAACAGCCCAAAAGAAAAATACGGACAAAGAAAAAAGATGGAAAGGAGCAATCCCATCTCAGACCTGCCAATAGGTATGAGATATTTAAGTCACTGGTTTATGAAGAGGAACAATTTATGGAGGGCATGGAGGGTAATAAGAAAAATTCTAATATTCTTGGGCAACTCCCCCTCTCATCTCCTCCCGTCATACAGCAGGGAGTTGACCTCTGTGAGGTATCATGGCTAGTGTGTTCAGGGGATTTAGTAGTGCATAACCAGGAGCAGACAGTATCTCAGGATGTCAGCATGGGAATACCAGAAAAGAACAAGGAAAGGCCAACTTTGGGGATAACCCAGGTAGAAAAAATATCAAAATACAGCAATTCTCAAGGAGTAGGTAGAAGATCCAATAAGGAGTTGCTAGCAGCCCAAGGAGACAAACTGATCACAGGAGGATCGGTGAGGACAATAGACTCTTATTGCTTCCAGGGTAACTAATGATTATACAATCATGGAATGTGAAGGGTTTAAACAGTAGAACCCATCAATCTGTTGTTCGAAGACTTTTAGAGAATTGTAATAATGATTTTTTGCTTTTACAGGAGACTAAGATGTCATTAGATCTTATGTCCAAAATAGTCAACAAAATTTAGAGGGGTGCTGGTCATATGGATGTGGCTGCCCAAGGTGCCTTAGGGGGGATTGTTACTCTATGGAACTCTCTTGAATGGTCTGCAATTGAACATCTTTCCTGGAGGGGTGTTCTCACTTCTCTTTTTAGGAATAATGTCACTGCGGAACACGTTCTAATCACAAACTTTTATGGGTCTCAAAACCTATATGGTCAGAGGTGGCAGTGGAAGGCTATGCATAACATGCGAACCTCAATGGAAGATCTATACTAGATTATAGCGGGGGACTTTAACGCTAAATTATCTTCTAGAGACTAGGAAGGGGGAACACCATTTTTGGACCCAGGGGAGCGTTTCATGATTGCCCAAGTCCAGGCTTTGCACTTAGTGGACATTAAATGTCCTGGCATTAACTACACTTGGACTAATAAAAGGTAGGAGCCACATAGCAGGAAGGTTAAGCTAGATCATTTTCTAGTTTCAGAGGAGGCATTTGTAAAATGGAATATAAATTTTTAGATTTTAGAAGGCCCAGTTTCAAATCACCGTCCCATTATGTTGGAAGGCGGGACTAGGATGGGGCAGCATCACAAACCTTTCAGATTTGAGAATTTTTGTCTTCAAAAAGAAGAACTTTGAGAGAAAAATCCATAGTGGTGGGAAGAAGGCCGTCCATCTTATGGGAGAGCAATGTTCATAATCCACAAACAACTACAATATGTCAAAACTTAGTTGAAGTATTGGAGGCATGCTAATAAAATAGACTTCCAGGCCCAAAGAGCTCCATTGATGGCCAGATGGGATGAGGTCCAAAAATAGTTCAGAGAAGGGGTAATTACAGACCAGCTCAAAGCTGAGGATGATGCCTTGCGTACAGCGGTTGAGGACATTGACAACTAGGAGGAGACCTATTGGAAGCAGAGAGCAAGAACCACCTAGTTATTAGAAGGGGACAGAAATACAAAATTATTTCATCGGACTGCTTGTGCCCAAAGACAGATGAATAAGATGGAGGCCCTTCAAGATGAGAACGATCATTCCTTTGATACACTTCCAGGTTTGCATTCCCATGCTATGGATTATTTTTCTAAGCTTTTTAAGGAAAGTGTGGTACAATATGTAGAGGCCCAAAATGAAGTTATTTCTGTCATACCTGCTGTTATTTCTGAGGATGAAAATCAGGACCTCCTCAAACCCATTGATAGAGATGAATTGAAAACTATGGTCTTTGGAATGAGCACTGGTAAAACTCCAGGTCCAAACGGCTTCCCAATTGAGTTTTTTCAGGCTTTCTGGGACTACTTAGAGGAAGATGTAAGGGCTGCTGTAGAAGAGTCCAAAGAAAATAAGAGAATGCTTAGAGCTATAAACCACACTTTCATTACCTTAATTCCAAAATGGGAGGAGGGGGTTCATATTTCAGATTATAGTCCTATTGCCTTATGTAATTGTTGAGCAAGATGCAGCCAAAGTATTGTCATTGTTGTCAACATAGACAGATAGATCAGTTGATGCAGTGGACAGGAGTTCAGAGGTCAGTCAGAACATGTATAGTGGATTTGAAAGAAGACAGAAGTGGCCCAAATTTAAAAAAATCAAAGAAAAAGACAAGTAAGAAAACTGTCGCGATATCGCGACATGTTTTCTATCGTGATTTCGCGACATATCGAACGAGAGAGAAAAAGATGGAGAAACTGTCGCGATATCGCGACATGTTGAGAAGTTGGAAAAGAAACTGTCATGATATCGTGACATGTTGAGAAGCTGGAAAAGAAACTGTCACGATTTCATGACATGTTGGAAGAAAAGAAGCCAAGTAGAAAAACTGTCACGATTTCGTGACATGTTGAAAGAAAAGAAGCCAAGTAGAAAAACTGTCGCGATTTCATGACAAGTTGGAAGAAAAGAAGCCTAGTAGAAAAATTGTCACGATTTCACGACATGTTGGAAGCAAAAGAGGCAAGTAAGAAAATTGTCGCGTTTCGCGACATGTTCAGAGAAGAAACGCTTGCAAGGAAAACTGTCGCGATTTCGTGACATGTTTGGAGAAGAAGCGCTTGCAAGGAAAACTATCGCGATTTCGTGACATGTTTGGAGAAGAAGCGCTTGCAAGGAAAACTGTCATGATTTCATGACATGTTCAGAGAAGAAGCGCTAAGGAGAAAATATGTCACGATTTCGTGACATGTTTCATTTTTGCGATTCAAAGCGAAGAAAAGAGGAGAGAGAAAAATATATCGCGATTTCGTGACATGTTTCATTTTCATAGTCCAAAGTGAAGGAAAGAGGAGAGAGAAAAATATGTCACAATTTCATGACAATTTGCAAGGAGAAAAGCTAAGGAGAAAAGATGTCGCGATATCGCGACAATAGCAGAGAAGAAGATTCCGAAGGATGAAGTGTCACGATTTCACGACAGAAGCAAAACAAAAGAGCATGGAAGCAGAAGCGTCGTGATTTTGCCATAATTTCAAGGAGGAAGAGCTCAAAGGTGAAAGCGTCACGATTTTGTGACATGTTCCATTTTCATAGGCCAAAGATAGAAAAGGCATAAGGCAAGAGAAGTGTCACGATTTCGTGACATGTTTCATTTTTGCAAGAGAAAGGCAAAGAAAGTGCAAGGAACCGAAAGACGTCACGATTTCATGACATGTCAGGTTTTCGCTGGTGCATGCAGAAAAGAAGCTCAAGGCAACGAATGCGTCGTGATTTCGTGACATGTTTCGATTTTGCTGGTGCATGCGGAAAGGAAGCTCAAGGCAGCGAATGCATCGTGATTTTACGACATGTTTTGATTTCGATGGTGCATGCGGAGAAGAGCTCAAGGCATCGAATGCGTCGTGATTTTGTGACATGTTCTATTTTCATGGTTGCATGCCGAGAAGAGGACAAGGATGCACAGAATGTCATGATTTTATGAAATGTTCTATTTTCACGGTTGCATGTCAAAAAGAGGACAAGGAGGCGCAGAATGTCACGATTTTGTGACATGTTCTATTTTCATGGTTGCATGTCGAGAAGAGGAAAAGGAGGCGAAGAATGTTGCGATATAGCGACATGTCATGTTTTCACGGTCAACTATCATGAAAAATTCAAAGGGGCAGAAATGTCGCGATATCGCGACATGTCATAGTTTCATGGGTAAAAGTTGAGAAGCATACACAAAGACAGTTGTAGGGGGAAGTTGCAGAGGAAAATATTACAGCCAAACATGTAAGAGTTAACTAGATTCAGAACTACAGTTACAGGTGGCAGTTACAGAACAATGCATTAAATATAGAACAGCTGTAATAGGGTCGTAACTCTGTGAGACTGTCAGAGGGGTGGATATTTCAAGAATCCTGATTAAAGAGAAATTCATTAACAGTTTGCATGTGTCAGAAAGGGCAGTTGCATGCAGAAGTGAAAAGGTAGCTCAGAATTCAAAAGAAAGAAGATAAGAATGACAGAGTGCCAAAATACATAGAAAATGCTGTCAGAATGCACAGAAAATGCTGTCAGAGTGAGTAGAGAATACTGTCAGAATGCGTCAAAAAAATAGCGGCTGAAAGACAGAGCATGTCAGAGAGAGTGTGGAAGATTGAATGTAGCTGAGAATGCATGGCAAAAAGGAGGGAAAAGTAGAATCATTTTGAAAGAGCCGTTTGAGTGACCCAGTATAAAGGACTGTAAAAGTGCAGTAAGGTGACTGAAACCTGGTTTTATTCTTGAAAAATTGAAAGAGAGGTTTTGGTAAGAAATAGAAGATATTGAGTTTCTAACAATTCTCCTTATGCTTCTATGAGATTGATTTGAGTGAGCAATAGACCAGTGAGGGTCTTGAAAAAGAGAAGACATTTTTATGTCAATCTAATATTCAAAATAGAAATCCAAGTTGGTGCTTGGTATAAGGGGTTGGTGCTCCTTTCTGTTGTTGCAGATAAATCAAGGGTTGGTGCTCCTTCTAGTGGGTGCTGGTAAATTATTTGTAAAGTTGAATCCTTGCAAAGGCTGGATTTGGATTGTAGTCCAAACAGTCAATTTTTGAGGAGTAGCCAAATCGGTGAACCTCGTTATATTTTGTGTTGTGTGATGCTATCTTGTTATACTTGTTGTATCTATTTTTAAGCTTGCATTATTTTAGCATTAGGAGCTGCAGATTTAATTTTTTAAATAGGTGCATTGATTCACCCCCCCCCTCTCAGTGTCATTGTGAGAATATCAGTAATGTGTTGTACAAAATAATCACAAAGGTAATGGCTGAGCGCCTAAAACCTCTTCTTCACAACATTGTCTTCTTTGAGCAAGGGGGTTTTGTTGAGGCACGACAGATTCTGGATGGGGTGGTTGTGGCCTAGGAAGCAATCCATTCAATGCACACTTCTGGTAATAAAGGGATTTTCATAAAACTGGACATGTCAAAGGCTTATGACAGGGTTGAATGGAGTTTCCTAGCTAAAATTATGGTAGCCTTTGGTTTCTCTCAAGACTGGATAGAGTGGGTCATGAGTTGTGTCTCTACCCCGACTTACTCTGTGCTAATCAAGGGCCTTCCTTCGCAACCATTTGGAGCTACTCAAGGACTGCACCAGGGGGATCCATGTTCTCCTTATCTTTTTCTCATTTTGGCTGAAGGTCTTGGCAGAATTTTTTTTAGGAGAAGACAGCAAGGTAGATTATTGGGTATCAGGGTGGGTGATGAAGTTTTAACGCACCTGTAGTTTATGGATGACACTGGTTTGGTGGGAGTGGCCAGCTTCAGGGAAGCAAGAATTATTAGGGACACTCTTAATGTCTATCTCAGGGATACTCAATAGGTCATTAATGATAAGAAATCCAAAGTGGTTTTTTTTAATCTGGAGCAAAGGCTTCAGAACAAAATTTTAGAAATCCTAGGATTCACAAGGACTTCTCTCCCAATGGTTTACTTAGGGGTCCCTTTGCAGTTCAAGAAGCTAAAATTAGACACATGGAGGAATCTTTTGGAGTGTATCAAGGACAAAATTAATCACTAGTCTCACAAGTGGTTAAGTTATGGTGGCATATTAACGTTCTTACAGTCAGTCATTCAAGCCATGCCAATTTACAAATTCTCTATCCTGGCTACCCCGATTACAATATGGAAAGATTTGGACAGGATGGCTAGAAATTTTTTATGGGAAGGAGCAAAGGGAGAGAGAAAGTGGGCCTTAGTGGGCTGGGACAAAGTTACCCGACCCAAGGTTAAAGGAGGTCTAGGTTTGAGAAAATCTAAGCTGAATAATAAAGCTTTGGCTAGAAAGCTGTACTGGAGATGGATCTCCCAACCCACCTCCCTTTTTAGTAGAATCCTAACTAGCAAATACCTACGATAGGCCAACATAATCGATGTAGCTTGCTTCCCCTTGGATGGTATTGGTTCCCTAGTTTGGCAGGATCTCAAGTTAGGGTCTTAGGTTGTTAAAGACCGCTTATTTTGGAAAGTGGGAAGAGGGGAGAAGGCTCGTTTCTGGATAGATTCTTGGGATCAGTTCCCACCCATAATTTTTGAATTTCTAGAATTACAGCCAATAAAATCAGCCATTGAAGCCAAGGGATGGATCCGTATTGAAAGTTATTTCACAACTACTCAGTTGGGGGAGTGTAAGTTTAAGCAGTTCAAGAAGTTGGATGAGTGGCCCATTTCAATCCCTCCGGATTTGACTCCCATCATGACTAAAATTCTGACAAAAAGATTTCTTACAAGGGGAGACATGGAGGATGAATTAGCCTAGGGCTTTGGGAGTCTTGGCATCTATATAGTAAAGGACGGATATGACAAAGATTCTCCTAGAGCCCACCCCTCATACTTTTTAGGTTGAGGACTGGAGGAAAATCTGGCACTCTAAAGGCTGGCCGAAAGTTAACTTTTTTGCCTGGTAGTGCATGCACAATGGAATCCTCACTTTTGATAATCTCAGATCAAAAGGTATCATCGGCCCTTCTCAATGTGTACTATGCTACAAGAGCAAGGAAACTGTTGACCATTTGCTGTTTGGTTGCCCTTTCACCCGACATATTTGGCTGCGTTGGTTTGCATACTTTAAAATTCAAGTAAGTGGTGACCTGAACCGAATGAATATCTGGGCAAAATGGCAGAAAGGTAGATTCAAATCTAAAGCTCTTCATTTTTGCTGGGAGCTCGGTTTAAGCTTTATTTGGTGCAAGAATGGCTAGAAAGAAATGCCAAAATCTTTAGAGAAACTTTTACTGCTTTAGATGGGGTTTGACAGACCATTTGGAGCAAGGTTACTGAAACTGTGCTTGTTCATGTTGAGGAGGAAACGCAAATTGACATTGGAGCTATGGAATAATGCCTTGAACTGCAAGAGGGATAGGCCAAAAATTGTTGGAAACCTCTCCCTGAAGGTTGGATTAAAATCAATACTGATGGAGCTACAAAAGGCAATCCGAGTAGAGCCAGAATTGGAGTGGTGTGTCGGAACCATGCTGGGACTGTGCTCTATTGGGAATTGCAAGGCCTGGGAAGATCCACTAACAATGAAGCCAAAGCCATTGCCATCGAGTCTTCTTTTTTTTGGGTAGTGAAACATGGCCACCGCAGGATTATTCTTGAATCAGACTCGCAAATAATGGTTGGAGCTCTAGACTGCATGAGGAACTTTGATCTAAAATCTTGGAGGTTGAGGGCTCTTGTTACCCAAATTAAAGAATTATGGAAGGAATTGGAGGACGTGATCCCAGTTTATGCGAGTAGAGATTTGAACAAAATGGTTGACTTTCTAGCTAATATGGGTGCAAAAAAGGAGGTTGGAGTTCAGTTGCATAGTGACATGGATATTGAGGATGAGGTGATTAGACAGGGTTTGGAAAGGTCCTTGAGCCAATGATCAAAGAAAAAGCAAAGGGAGGAAAGTTGTCACAATATCATGGCATGTTGCACCATCACGGTCACTGGAGGAAAGTTGTCGCAATATTGTGACATGTTGCGCCGTCGCGGTCACTAGAGGAAATTTGTCATGATTTTGTGACATGTTGTGTTGTCATGGTCAAGGGTGGAAAGTTGTCACGATATCGCGACATGTCGCTTCATCGCGGCCTAGGGAGGAAAGTTGTCGTGATATCGTGACATGTTGCGCCGTTGCGGTCAATGGAGGAAAGTTGTCGCGATATCGTGACATGTTGTGTCGTCGCGATCACTGGAAGAAAGTTGTCGTGATATCGTGACATGTTGCGTCGTCATGGTCAAGGGCAGAAAGTTGTCGCGATATCGTGACATGTCGCTTTGTCACAGCCAAGGGAGGAAAGTTGTCACGATATTGTGACAGGTTGCTTCATTGCGACCAAGGGTGGAAATTTTTCATGATATCACAACATGCTGCTTCACCGTGACCAGGGGTGGGAAGTTGTCACGATATCGTGACATGTTGCTTCATCATGGCCAAGGGTGGAAATTTGTAGCGATATCGCGACATGTTGCTTCGTCACGACCAAGGGTGGAAAGTTTTAGCGATATCACAACATGTTGCTTTGTCGGGGCCAAGGGTGGAAAGTTGTCACGATATTGCGACATGTTGCTTCGTCGCGGCCAAGGGAGGAAAGGTGTCACGATATCGCGACATGTTGCATTTTTGCGGCTAAGGGAGAAAAGGTGTCGCGATATCGCGACATGTTGCATTTTTGCAGCCAAGGGAGAAATGGTGTCACGATATCGTGACATGTTGCATTTTCATGGCCAAAGGAGAGAAGGTGTCACGATATCGCGACATGTTGCATTTTCACGGCCAAGAGAGAAAAGGTGTCGCGATATCGTGACATGTTGCATTTTCACGGCCAAAGGAGAAAAGGTGTCGCGATATCACGACATGTTGCATTTTCATGGCCAAAGGAGAAATGGTGTCACGATATCGCGACATGTTGCATTCTCACGGCCAAAGGAGAAAAGGTGTCACGATATCGCAACATGTTGCTTCATCGCGGCCGAGAGAGAAAAAGTGTCACGATATCGCAACATGTTGCACTTTTGTGCCCAAAGGAGAAAAGTGTCGCGATATCGCGACTTGTTGAATTTTCGTGGCCAAAGGAGGAAAATGTCGCGATATCGTGACATGTTGCTTTTTCGCAGACAAAGGGGAAAGGTGTCACGATATCGCGACATGTTGCATGTTCGCGGCCTAAGGAGAAGAATAGTGTCGAGATCTCGTGACAAGCTGCATCAACTATCCATGCCGACCCCCTTGCTAGCTAGTTAATGGTTCAGGAGATTTGGCTCCATTGCAAATCTTCTTCTACTATTGTAAGCTTGTGTTCTCTCTGAATTCGGCTGGGAAGAGTCTCTTCCCATATTGTAATTGATCTTTGTTTTAATACAAGTTTTTTCAAAATTTTCAAAAAAATATATTATATATTTTTTTCATAATATTAATATAATATATTATTATATTAATTATAATAAATAAATTATTATAAAATATAAATACTAAGAATAATATTAATATTATAATATAATAATATTAATAATATTATAAACTAATAATATTATGAACAATTATGAAATGGACACGTGAGTTAATATGTATACTTTATCATATATTACGTGTTTATCTCCTTTGTGCTAAATATAGTATATTATTAATACTTGCCAACAATCCGTCACTTCTCCATTATCTACGACCACTGGTTGTCCATATTTAGAGTTATCTTTGAAATTATCTATTGGATGACTTAGAGTGGAATACTTAACTTGAACAAATCAAATCAATACAACAGTTTACAGAGGAGCAAGGAGCTAGTGGTGCAGTGGTTGTTGGGGGTAAAGAACTCTTCGTCACAGCAGACAAGGTAACAATAATTGGATCTGCAACTTTTGTTCATAAAATAATTTATATATTATTATTTTATTATTATTATTATTGTGCACGCTTACCCATATATGTGCACGCTTACCCATATATATCTTTTCATTTGCCACTTTTGTTAACCTTAGATAACCATTGGAAAAAAAACATAGGGGATCTACTTTGAGTTTTATGCTCATCTGTGATGGCATCTACAATTTCCAGGCTATGCCCTTCTATGATCGCCATTTTGATTCCGTTCTTACAAAGGCGGGTAAAAATCCTCCATGATTTCATGCCTACAATAAAGAGAATAATAGCTAGCATCTGAATTTTTTTTTTTTCATTTGAGGTCAGATTCTTGATTTGATTTCTGGTTATTTTTCATTTGAGGTCAGATTCTTGACTTTGATTTCTGAACCCAAAGTCTCTCGATGTAAAATAGATAAATTTTTCATTATTCCCCTTTTACAATTATTATATTAATGCATGTAATTTTTAATTTAATTAATTTTTTTTTAATTATATATATATATATTTAATTTTAAAAATAAATTTATAAATATAATTATGTTCAAAAGAACCTGTAAATGCACAAGTATTTAAAACGTATCCAACTAAAAACAATTTAATTTTGAATAACAATTTTTTTTTCAAGGTTCAGATAACTCAAGTTTACCAATTGACCTCTCACATTGGAAATATCTACGGGTGGACAATCCAATTTAGAAATATCTACTAGTGGACAACTAGTTTTTTTAAGTGCATCAATCTCAGTAATGCATGTGCTTGTTGTGTATGATTATAGAAAATAATCTATCCATGAAGATGAACAAGATAAAAGAGGGCTTTAATTTTGATGGCAAAATTTATATATATTAATTAAGAAAAATGTTCTATATATATATATATATATATATATATTTTAATATTATATTTCTATATTACTCCCCCAAACTATATTATAAACTTTATTGTATTAAGCCTATACCTCCCCCCCAAACTGTAATTTTGGCTATATAGCCAAAACAAAGGAAAAGGTACCTATTTTATGTATAAGAGTATTTTTATGTATGGGGTGGATTTATAAGTTTTTGAGATTATGCTTCCTGTATGTCATTAAGAAGTTTCTATTGTTAGTCATCTAGAAGAAAATGGATAATACATAAGGCTTTGTAAAGAAAAATATAATGGATATAAGCCATGTTTTTGTAGAGAATTTTGAAATCATAGTATCGTCATAATGATTTACTATTGGTTTTTGCATAAGATGTTTCTAGGTGGATTGTTCAAAGTCATCAAATAACATTCTAGGCATGCTGAAATAAACTCCATTTACTTCTAACACAAATCAATTTAGTGTTAAAGTTATCCTAGTATGTTCAAGTTTTCTTTCAAAACCAACTGTGTGTGCAGTGAAGATTCATTCCTCATTATGAGTAAGGATTAAAAACAACAAGGATTATATATGCCAAAAGCTAGCTGATCTTATAAGCATCTAGAGGTCTTGTCCAGACTTATTGCTAATACGTAAGGATATCTTAATAAAGAATATCCCATGGTATTTGAAATACTAAGAATTCCAGGGATTCAAACTCTTTTGCCCTTTTTTTTTTATGCTTTATTTGGGATACTTGCTTAGCAAGGGATTTTGTAGTGCTTTTTGAGCTTCTTGCTTATTTTAGAAGAGAAGCAAGAGTATGTGTTTTGCTTTGTAGGATTCTTGTTTATTTTGAAGAGAACAAGAATTTATGGGGATACTTGCTCGATTAGATGAGGAGCAAGGGAATTTTTCTTTTTTTTTATGGGAGAGGGCGAGCTTGTCCTTTTGCCAATTCATTAGTAATCTAGACCATGCGTATAAATAGATGAGCAAGGGAAACTTTTTACTTATGGCAAATATAATACATGAGTTAATTTTCCAAAACGTCACAATGTCTTTTAAATGTGTATGTGTGTGTGGTTAAAAGAGAAAACTTAATCATCTAGAAGTTACTCATAACATTTCAAAATATTTATTCTATTTTCAATGAGAATTTTGTTCAATATACCAGATATAATTTGAGTATTTGAAAAATACCTAGATTTCATCTATCAACAAGGTACTATACATCATGTGGTCATCATTTCTCTACAGAGTTTGTAATAAGGAATTTTCTTGAAAAAATTTTAAGACTGAAAATAGAAAAGAATGTAGATACTTCATGATGAAATAAAGGAAGCATAATCATTTTTATATAATAATTATATTATTATATATATATATATATATATATATATATATATATATATATATATATATATATATATATATATATAATTTTTTTTTAATCATTATATATATATCAGAGTATGACTGCCAACTATGCTAGTTTTCACCTATACCCTATCTAACTTTACCTCCGAGAAGGTTTTCAAAGTCAGATTTATTTTTATTTATTTACTTATTTATTTATTATTATTATTATTATTATATATTTTTATTATTTTTTATGGTTGAAGGGACAAATGATGTCAGAACATGCTCTTGAGTCTGTATGGACCTTTCCATTGTATCAATATAGTTTCTAAAAAGTGTTGAAACTTGGAAAACAACATCATACCATATGTCAAGAAACTCATTGTTGTCCAAGTTTTCTGGGAGATCCATACCCTCTTTGTTTTTTGAAAACTACAAACCCAATGAATTTTGTGAATTTCCACTGCTCCATAAGTGTGCTTGTGATGCCACTCAGTACTCCCTTCTTGTAAGGCAACATATCTCACAAAACCATCACCATAGAGAAAGCATAGTCCTTCCTCACGATATGCTTGAAACTTTAAGTATGAAATCAGCTCAAAAACTGGTAATTCATCAAGGGTAGATAAAAATGACCATCCATTTGTTATCATGACAAAGATGAACACTGAAAAAGCTGACTTCATCAAAGTTGTGAATATTGAATTGGCAAATATTTTTGAGATATAAGGATTTTGTTCAGCTTGAGAATATTGTTCTTTAGAGGGAGCATGGAACTGCAAAGGTATTACAGACTCATATGGCAGGTTATTAGATAGGGGCACTTCAACCTTATTAGGTATAGTTTGAACAAATGGAAGGGAAGGTTGTCCAAATTGGTGGAATTCATCAAGGGAGGTAGAAGAATCACAAGGCACTCTTTCCTGAACTACATTGTTTGTTGTTGATTGTGAATGTAATTGTGCAATGTATAATTTTTGCTTTTCAAGTTCTGTTTGCAATTCTGCTATTTTAGCCTCAAGCATTTTAGTGTGTTCTATGAAGCTGATGTTGTTATCTCTTGAGACTGGTGTTATCTTCTAGAATTCCATTCTTCTCAAGTATGAGAGGTAATCAACAATCTCTCCCTGTGACTATCTATACCGGTTTAGGAGATTTTTTTTTTTTGGTTTGCACAACAAGACAGGAAGTGTACAACTTAGCAGATCAACTACTTATCAAGTAGGATCACCTCTAATGAGATCAACTATTGTCTTTGTAGGCTAAGAATTGTGAGGTTGTGGTTTAGCATGGTAAAACCCTAACAATATTTAGATCATAATGGCAAAACTCTAGGATCACCGTTGAGCTGTAAATTTCTATTTTGATTGTGCAAAAGTTTTGTGATTTTGTTTTTCTGTTTCAATCCTACTGTTTACTTAAATATAAAATTCAGAATTTTACTTTTAACAAAATGAAAAAGAAAAGAAATATGTATAATTTTAAACAGACCTAATGCTTACTAAAATAAGATGTGATCCACGGTCTATGAATCCATACAACCTATTTTAGCAAAATTAGGGAAAACCTAATGCTACTGAATTCAGGTGCGATCCACGGTCAATGAATCCATACAACCAAACTTAGTAAAATTAGGGAAAAAGTATGACCTAATGCTACTAAAATTAAGTGTGATCCATGGTCTATGAATCCATACAACTAACTTTAGTAATAATTAGGTGAAAATAAAATTGCTGAAATAAAAGGTAACTTCTTATTGTTTCTTGGATAGGAGGATTTCATTACAATTGTGTCACTCAATGTAACTACTTCCTATAGAATAAAAATAGGGTGTTACTTTCGGCGTTCACCTACTTCCTAATTTTATTTATAGGTCCTAACTAGTTTAACAATAATAATTACCCAAAGCAAGAAATTTGTAGAAATTAAAATTTGCAGAAATTGAAATTTAATCTATGAAAGTAGTAAAACATGAAATCCTTATGAAAAATGAACCTGGCAACGTCGTAAGGTGGGGCTCTTTGCAGCCTATCTATAGTAGGGAGGTCTCATGTGTACCATCTACGTAAATATCTACTCTAACTCGTATGCACACCAAGGGCCCATGTGTCCACATGATCTCATGCGTACAAGTAAGTCCACTCGCTTTGCACTGCCAAGCAACTTTTTTGACCAACTACTACGACGCTACTTTCCCCAGCAATGATGCCAAAATGATCGGTTGTAGAAGCTTACATTTAATTTTATCAATCCGAGGGTAATCAAGGTTAGATTTAAAAAGTAGCAATCCCATATAGATTATATCGTAGGAGTTAATACTAAGTCTAGCTCAATTTCCTGTCCAGATTTCATGCGTACACGTGTACAAAAAGAAATATAAAAATTATGCAGGGATGAATTATGCAAGATATGATAAATAAATGCAATCTAACTTTTATTAATGATGTAATTTACTGATGCATCTGATTACTTGCAAACTAATTTATGAGATGTTTTAATCTAAGTGTGAGGATCCTCGTGCAATATATTTTATTTTATATAATTTAAAATGCAAGTCTAACTAATCCTAATCTAATGCAGGGGCGAAAGAGCTCAGGGACTATCTTATAGGAGTGGGCCCTACCTCCTAAAGGATAGTGTAAGTCTTTTCCCCCTTATTTACCTTATCAGTAACTAAGTTTTATATTTCATACTAATATTTATGCATATTTTATGAATGCAGGTAACAAATCTACAACTTACAAAATAGAATTCAAACAATTCACAAGATTGACACAGATTACCATATTTGAAGAAAGTGTTGTCTTATTATTTGAGCTTCAACTGTACATACTTCCTCAGAGCTGTAATTCAGAGCAAACTGTAAACTGTAATGAATAATGTTCGGTTGGCCAGACCTCTCTCAAGGTCTTCTATGTAATTTATACTAAAACTAATACAATGCGAACAGTTTCTTCCACGTATTTGTCATGCTTAAT
The DNA here is from genome assembly GCA_028583015.1 of Wollemia nobilis. Classification (NCBI taxonomy): domain Eukaryota; kingdom Viridiplantae; phylum Streptophyta; class Pinopsida; order Araucariales; family Araucariaceae; genus Wollemia; species Wollemia nobilis. The sequence continues at coordinate 2,295,014 of JAQPPZ010000375.1, read as the reverse complement.
TTGTGGACTGGTGACTGTACATGAATCAAAAGATAATCTAAACCTAATATAATATTTATTTTGACTTGGACTTCTAAATGTTCCTATTGGTCCAAGTGGCATCTACATATAATCCTATCAAGATACTACCTATTCTAACTAACTCGTAGGATAGATGTTAAGACTTTATTTCCTTTATTCCAGGAAGTCTTAACAATATTTTGCGATTACATTTCAAATGTCCCAAAATAAACACATTACAAATCTTATAAAACTTTGTCAACTGGAGATATTCTCATAGATAATATGCGAGAAGCAAGGTATGTTGAAAAGTGAAGATATTTGTTGTCGTCCATTGTAATGTGTCATCCACTTGATTGTGCCATCCATGGTCAATAGTAACTACTGGTAATACTCTCCAGTAACTGTCTCTAGTGATTACCTTCGATAATTACCTTCAATAGTTACCTTCAGTAACTACCTTCAGTAATATACTTCAGTAACATCCGTCTATAACCTGCATCTATAGTCTTCATAATTCGTCATTCCTATGACCATCTTCTCATATGCTCAACATCTGGTTCTAATCCTGTTTTGCCGCATTAATCTTCCATGAAGTGTTCTTCAACATTATTCTGTCCAAACATACAAAACTTGCACATATTTCGTGTAAAATTCATGTATTTATTATTTTAACATTATAAATAAAATTTAGTCATAAATCATGCAAATAAGATATAACCATTATCAAAATGCATTCAGTTTCACATATTTGTAGATAAAAGACATATAAAATGTTCCATAATACATGCACATTTTAGCACTCATCAATTTACATCATCTACCACCACACCATCAAAAGGGAGACATGATCCTACACTGCCACCACCAGTATCTACACACATAGTCATGTAGGATCCTCCACTACCACCACCTATACCAGTCATGCTGACTGACCTAGCCCAACCACCAATCACCCTTCATACTAGGCAATCTTTATATTCCTCACATTTAGACTGTTACACTCCACCTCGATGCCTTTCCCCTCACCACTAAGGTTTTTCTTACTCACCCCGCTCCAGAGACAGCCAAGTCTCCTTATCCTCCTTTGATAAAAAGGAGGAAACATCCCATCCCCAAACAAAAGTGTCTTCTTCTCATATTTTTGTAGATACTAGGAACCCTTATTCACCAAATGAATATCCCCACCACCCTCTAGTATCTTATCATCCTCCTAACATAGGATACACTCCTCATACAGCGCATCCTTCATTCCTACCATCTCTTCTCCCAAGTGGGGAGTCTTCTTATACCCAAGCCTTGCAATCCCATTCTACTTAAGCAACCCAAGCTGTCTGCGTGTGCATACCTCCATCCCATCCACACCACCATCTAGAGCCATCTCCTATGCCACCTTTCCTCTATACACCATCCTCACCACTATGAGGCTTACCCTTTCACCAATCCTTGCAATACCCAAGGTCATTCCACTCCTACTCCTCATCATCATGACCTCATCCATCTTCTCATGCATACCAGGCCACTCCATACACATTAGAGTCCTAATCACGACCTTCTATGATACCATCGCCTCCACACTATTATATACAACATCTCCTTTCTTTTCTCAAGGCTCTTGAGATATAGATGAACCATTGTTATTGCCACATTCATCCATGCCAGTCCCCCATGGCCCATGCATCCTCACCTCCACACAAATCCATTCCCCAACCTCGAATTTGATCCACATTAGATTATCGACCTGCACCTCCACCGTTGGACCTCCCTTCATTTGCCTCCCATTCACCTCTAGCAGAACCTTACATTTACCCCATATCTATTCTATTTACTCCATTATCAAAAAATTTCTATCACCTCATGCATCAAGGTCTTCTTGACTTACCAAAAATTTAGCCCATAGACCCCTCGCTTCCTAAATCGCATAATTACCATGAGAGGCAATATTGTATTTATCATCACCAACCAGGTCATGACATTGAAGAATATCGATCATTCAAGACCCTGGTGCACAACATGTTGTATGGATATCAAACTCCATCACCTGAATGCTCCCTCCCATTTAGCTAAATTTTGATTCCCTCACGTCGCGTTGTCCCTGGAACTTTACCACCATGTGAAACCTTGACAGTGCCAGCTATACCATCACTTCACCATCTCATTTTTTACCTGATACATGCCACTTCACCCCTTAGTTATTTTCTTCTTCTTCCTTATTTTTTCTTCTACTTCTTCTTACTTCCTCACATAGTTGTATGGTCATGCTTCGATCAGCTACATACCTACGTTGATATACTCCCTCTCTTCTATATTTATTAGCTTTTTGGTAATCCCCTCATATTTCTGGTTACCAAAGCCTATTTCTCATTTCTTCCATTTGTACATCCCACCTTTACACCCTTCCTCTTTTTTTGACATTCCTACATACATTCTCATAGATCATAGTTTATTCACCTACTACACACATGCCCCACATGTTGGGGCAACCATTATCATAGCATCTCATTTTTTTATCATGACGATACACCATACTCATTTGTAGATAAGTTTTCCAAACTTCTCCTTCTACACTTCATAAACCTCCTCTTGTAGATATTACATTCCTCCACTGACATCATTTACATTACACTCATTGCATATATCCATATGTTTTTCATTGTTATTTCATTTTAAGTTTGTATATTCTCCCCTAAAATGTGCCTTCCACAGGAGTAACATACGCACTTGTTAGCATCACCACCTGGATGTCCATTCCCCCTTTTCAGGATTAGGGTATACATAGGTGTCATGTTCAACTTTGACCACTCACTAGTTAAGTCAATCAAATGTCACCTCTAGCTGATAGGTTTTACACACTCCTTATGGTTCTTTAGGTTGGTTCAACTTCTCTCATGGACCATTCATAACAGGTTACACATTAAACGAGTTTTGATTCTAGGGAAGATGACACCTTGAGTAGATATTACCATCTAGTGAATGGTCTCCCTCGCTCATATTATTACTTGCATGATCAACATACGACCTAGATATAAAAAAAGGGATAAGCATAAGAAAAATTAAGACAATAGGGCAGAAAATAAAATACAACACCCATACAAAAAAAAAAAGAGAAAATAATGAAAAAGAGCACCACAATACATAGGTAAACAATAGACGAGGGGTAGAAAACAAAAGGAAAAGCCTCCAGATATCACCAGTGTTATGCTTCATCACCTTTGGTCCTTAGGTTCAACATAACACCATGGGATGATTTCCATCACTATAAATAGGCTCCAAGAGCATGCCTACCAGTGGAATAGTCTTACAAGTGGTGATATATCTATCACATTAGCTACCTTCTTTTGTACAGATCACTATTTGTTTATGAATGAGCTAGCTAGTTTAGCCATGTCTACAATGGTTTAATCCTACCTCCCTCAAAATGGATAAATGAACCTCACTCATTTACACACATAGTTCCATGACAGACTTTGAACTAGTCCGATTAGTTATGAGTTGTCACATAAACTTGCATAGTTTTGGGTCCAAGATTTTATTAACAAAACTACATTGGTCAAAGCCTTTACATATACCTCATACCATCCTACACCCCTGATATCATGGAATGGATCACATCCACATAGGTACATGCAATGATACAAGTGCTTCCTTTGTGTATTTTAGTCCCTTCATACATGCATATATGCATCTATGCTACCTAGAATCATCAAACATTACATAAACATATTTATCCTACATACACTCTCTCACATTGCATCATTGCATTTCTATTACATACATTTACTACACATTGCATCACATCATGTTGCATTGCATTTAACATACAATTATGCTACAATATATCTACACTACAGTATGATCATACATCTACACCCTACCACATATGTACATCCATACATCATACATTTTCTCACACATTATACTATGCTATCTATGCAAACACAATTCAAACACATTCAAATTGACATCCAAAAACACATATATATATAAATGTTGGTACCACAAAAAGGTATATATCATCAATAAAAAATACTCGTAGGCTACAATCTAGGACCATGCCCATCATACAAAATACAAAAATTGCCCACATGCTACAATGGTAATCAAACTAACTAGCACTAGGAGCCTCTCAACTCCTCTCATGCCCCACCATCCCTGGTGCTAAATTGTGTGCTATTGCAGCCCTGCTATACTTCACCTACTCCCTCGATATTCGAGCCCTTATATGAGATAACATTGTTGTTGAGCTTGTAGCCACATCCCTACTTGCTACCACCTCCTACATCCTAGCCCTCATACCCCTTTGACCAGCTAAAGAGGCACTATGATGACTCCACTAAGAGGGCACTCGTACACATGTATCTATCCCCAACTATGACACCACTTGATCATAGTCTAGGAATGAGATCCTATAAATCCCTAAAGAGTACTCGTAGGCCACCCACCATGCTACCTTCATAGAAAACATCCTTCTTCCAAACTCAAAACTATTCTATAGTTGTGCTATCTCAGCCCTCAAAGCAGCCATGTCAGCTGGAGCCTCCACAAGTACTCCCTCAACCCCATATCTACCCTACCACTACCTCGCTAGCTCCTCTTGCAACTCTATGATCTTTGTAGTCATCTGAGCACACCTATCCTCAAGGACATTCCAAGCAGCATTACTAGAGGTCTCTAGAGATATCACCTTCTCCTCCAAATTTGTCATCTCTACCTACCTACACCTCTCACTTTCATGAAGATATCCCTCCAATCGGCACACCTGAGCACATAATAAAAGTACCTCCTCCTCAGCATCCTTTCTATCCTACTTCTCAATGGGAATCTCCTCCAACCCCTTACAGAAATACATATTTAAGGTGTCATCAAAACTACCCATAGCCATACCTCTACCTAACTCCTTCATAGCCAAAATCTCTCCCATAGCCTGCTCCCCACCACTCGTAGGAACCTCCTCTACCATATCTATAGATGAACTTGAGGCACCACCCAACCATCACTTAGAGCATCATAAAGGTACCTCTATATCACTTCTAGGCCTATCCTATGACCTCACCTGAATGTCACTCATTGCCCTCCCTCCTACTATAGGTGCCCCACCACCAAGCGATACCCACCGATCTACCACACCTACACTCAGTTCCCAACTCTGCATAGCCCACTAGGCATCAAACTCAGGTGTATTTCCAATATCATGCACATATAGGATCATAATTAGTGGGTCTCTCTTAGCAATCCATGACAACACTACAGGTGGTCGCCCCCTATCACCCCATCACCTGTAATACACAACAAGAGGCTCTGTAATATCCTACTATAAACTAAATTGTTGTCTCACTCAATCAAACTAAAAATACTTAGCCTACCGAGTATATCACCCCACTAGCCATCTTCCCTAATGAATTGCTCCTAACTACTCACCATCTTGCTCCCAGGTCACACCACCCAACCAAGGCCTCCACTCAATAGCACTAGGTGCCAACCTACCAAACTCTATCCTCCAAAACAAGGGATCACCCTCATGTGGCCTCTTCATCCCCTTCTCCTCATTCATCCTCTATTTTAGAGCATAAGGTAAATGCTCCTACCCTACAACATGCACCTTACAAGGCAACAATAACGGTCTCTTCATAGATATATGCTCCCATGCCCACACCTACAACAAAGGAATCCAACTCAAACCCTTCTACCCAGCATGCACCACATAGTGTAACTCCCTATAAACCTAAGCCAACAACGTAGGTGCCCATGCAAACACAATATTTTGCTCCACCATATCACTGACAATATTCAACATATTCTAGGTAAACAATACTCTAGAAGTATCAGGAAGAGCGTATGTAGATATCATCATCCTAGCTATGCACTGGCACTTAGATATCTTCTCCTTAATCCATAACTACTCATAATCCATCTTATTGATATCTATCTCCCTCCACCCCTCACCATAGAAGTGATCTAACACAACCTCCTTGATATTATCTGGTGCTACCCTCACTGGAACACCCTCAATCGGCAACTTGTAAATCCTATACACATCTTCCAGGGTGATAGTCATCTCACCCATAGGAAAGTGGAAGGTGTTACGATCCACATCCCATCACTCACATAATGTGGATATGTATGCCCTATTGGCGTGAATACTCTTACATTCCCACATGCCTCTGAACCACATGACATCCAACCATTTCTTATCCTCATCATTGTCCATCAACTTGTCAAAATCGTGCTTCATCATACGAACATGATGATGTGGCTCGATCATTTTCACCTGTTCATACACAAACAATCACAAAAACTTACATCAATTTCATATACAATCATCCAATTACATAAAATTCAATTTTATTTAAAATAAATTTCATACACAAATTAAACTATTTTAATTTGACATGCACTTCGAGACATAAAACAGTGCACAATCCACATATCATGACAAATCAAAAACATAGTCACATATTTGGATACCCATTTTTCCATTTCATGGCAAAAGTTCAAACAGATGCGAAAAAATAGTACATATTTGGCTCCCAATAGTCAAATTTACAGTTATCCACATACCCACTATGGTATGAAATTCAAAACCACATCAATCCATTAGACATACAAAAACAAAGTACATTTTTGAATACCCATTTACCCACTTCATGGTGAAAATGTCGATAAAATTCAAAAATAGTATACAAACCAGCACAAAATTTGAGTTCAAAGTTACCATAAATACATACAAATGGTACATATGTCAAAACACACAATATTAAATATATAGGGTAATTTTTGAACACCCATTTACCCACTTCACGGTGAAAGTTCAAATAGATATTAAAGATAGTGTAAATCAGGCTCCCAACAACCAATTTTAAATTCAAAATTACCCACACCTTGGCATGTAAATCAAACACACGCCAAATGCAATCATATACCAAAACAAACAACATTTTTGGATACCCATTTCACCCTTCTACGATGAAAGTGTCAATGGTTTCTAAAAATAGTGTACCTATAGTGGAAAACTTAACAGTCAAAGTTTTCTAATTTACACCCTAAAACCATACATTTAGAAAACATGCCAAAGGCAGAAAAAATAATAGTCACAAAAGTGGATACCCATTTCCTACTTTTACGGATGAAATTCAACCACATTGCAAAAACAGTGCACCATTTCTCCAAAAATGGAAGGTCAAACTGCAAGACTACTCTACCCATCACCCGATCAAACTATAGTGAAAAAGGGTCAAACCTAAAAACCGAACACACTTTTGGGTACCCATTAAGCCCGTTTACCACTTTGTATTTCAATTTTAATCAAAATTTGTCTAAATTTTTTAAATTAACATGAAAACCTCCCCCCCTATTTCATGTTTTTTGGGAAATAAAATTACAAAATAAAAAATAACAATATCACTTACTAGTGGATCACCACATCAAGCTCTAGTGCCAGTTTGTCCCCTCGTCATCTTGCTTCTCGATCCAATCAAATGCAAGTGCTCCGCATCTCTAATTGCCACTCGCCACTCACACTCCAAGCTCACCAATGTTTAAAATGACCCCCCACGCTTTCAAAAAATCTTAAATACACCTAAAAACCCCTAATTAGGTCAAATTCATCCCCCGTCCTATGAATTTGACCCAATTCAGCCCTCGGCTTGTGAATTGGCCCAATTTGCCCCCTGACCTACGAATCCAGATTCAATTCACCTCCCTACCTGTAAATTGAGCCTAGAGACCCCAAATTGAGCCAATTTTGATTCCAAATCATTGGAAATCACCCACCTTTCATACCTATCTGATATTTCACCAACTTCATCATGCATTTTGCTTTAAATCACACAAAATCATCATCTACAACCTTCACAAGGCTTGAAATTGTGCATCCATCAATTCTAAAAGTAGGGTTATCTTTGGCCTCACTTTTCACCTATCAAATCACCTCCAAATTCCACCAAAATTTCACCATTGGATCAAGCTCAAAAAAATATTTCCAACGGTATAAATTTTTTCCAATTTTGACATCATTTGGTCCCCCAAACTGCAAAAATATTACACATAGGTCCAATTCATCTCCTGACCTATGAATTGAACCTAAAAGTCCTAAATTGATCCAATTTTGATTCCAAACTCTACCAAACCTACCCTTCTTCCTATCCATATGATTTTTCATCATTTTCCTCCTACATTTTTCTTCTATCAACCGATGCATCACCACATCATCACATTCCATTCACCTCATTGTTGATTCCTCGTTTGAGGGGGTATTCATATCCAAAATCTAGCTTTGCATGCAACCAAATAACCAAACATCCAAAAGCACGGATAGCACATCTATCTACAATTTTTTTTTTTGAATATTATCTTATGAAATAATCTCAATTCCAACCATATATTTGTTATATCATGAGAGCTATGTGTTCCTATGGAGAAGTCAATCTAGCATTCATGTATGTCGAATACAGAATGAATGATACGTTTGACGTAATCCTAGCACAACATTTGGAGAAGGATTTTTGGCATTCATGATACACAATGAATGACATGTTTGAATAATCTAAATGTCCCTTTAGCTCAAATGGTTTGACACTTGTCACCATGTGCTCATCAATCAATTGACAACAAAGATTTGAATAGGCATTTGTTCTATTCGTACTCTTGGACCATCTTGAATTGGTTGCAAAATCAAAGCAATAAAATTTGCCTCCCCCAAGCAACTACTATGACATCAAAAATTTCATAGGGACAACAAAACCACCGCATTGCATCCACAATAATCCATTTCCATTTACCGATATTGTTTTGATTTCATTTTATTTCTTTCTTACTCTCTTCCTCTCCTTCTTCTTCTTGGCTATTGATCAATGTTGTATGGTCATGCTTAAAGTGGCTACATACCTTTGATTGGATCCCATTATTTTCCCTTATTCTTCTTGGATATCGATCAATGTTGTATGGTCACACTTCAAGCGACTACATACCTTTGATTAGATCCCATTATTTTCCCTTCTCTCATATTACCAGTCATTGTTGTATGGTCACGCTTCAAGCGGATGCATACCTTTGGTTGTATTCAATTCTCCTTCTATCCCTGTTCCCCTACACAACCCTTCATATTTTTGTATTAAACTATGTTCCACATAGTATAATACAAAAAGGGATAAAATGTAGACACCTAAAAGTCACACATAGCTACTTCTACGTACTTGTAGATCCTTTTGGACACTTGTAGGTTTACATAGGCAATCCTAGATATCCCTAGGCTATCATAGACCAATGTAGACTATTGTAGATCCTCCTAGACATCTGTAGACTATTGTAGATATGCATAGACATATGTAGACTATCGTAGACATGTGTAAGCTAGCGAAGATTACTCTAGATTATCGTAGCATTACGTAGACTTCCACACACCACTTCACTAGTTTTTAGGTCCAAAACCATAATAAAATACCTAAATCACATCATAAACACCTTCCACACATTGGAAAACCATCCATCAACATCCTAAGGCAATACAAGACTTCTTCATGCTTAATTGAGGCCCCCACGGGGCTATTAATTGGCAAAAGTATTAATTGAGTCAATTGTTAAATCTAATTTTAAAGTGACTTCACTTAAGTGCACTTTTAGGGCTAAAAATGTTAATTAGGTCCTTAAACCCTAATTATTCCCTTCCACATGTGTGTGCACCAGGTTAGTTAGGATATTTCTCAGGAAACCCTAACCTAACCCTAATCTAACCCTAGAGTTAACTAATACTAGGTAACCTTAATCTCTCCTCACACATGTGTGAGGATGAGATATTTCCTAGGGTAATGTGAGGAATCCACCTTGTTGGTCCGGCTTTCATACACACCCCGCGAAAGGATGGGCAGGAAGCCCCGGAGACACCCACGGGACGGATCCCACTCACTTTAGGATCTAGCTGGTTATCCAAGGTGTGAGTTACAGAGTTGGGTCGAATGGCTATTCACTCTTTTCCACTTCTGGAATAGATTTCAATATGGATCGCTCTGTTACCTTACGGGGGTTCCTGAACTTGTTCAGTAGTTGCAGAAGTTGTTTATCAGATTTAACTTGAATTCTTGATCTAGCTCTCATGGGTCAGCAGATTCAAATAAAAGACAAACAAAGAAAATAAAAATGGATAATTCATCGAAAACAAAGAGAGGGTAGGGTAGGGCAGAAAGAGAAGTTCATCAGACTTCAAACTGTAAAACTTAAACTGTCAATTTTATCTATGCTACTAGCTTCTCAATAGAACAAATCAAAGAAGAAAGTGTCCAGTCAGTCTAAGATCACTTTCAACTAAGAGCACAAGGCGAGTGAAACAGATCTAGCAAAAAATTATAAATCCAAGGGCAGTTGGTTAAAACTGGTATCTTTCACCGACAACCTAGCTCACACAGTGAAGACAGAGCAATTAGAACAAACTTAACCTCAAATCTGTAATTTCCCCTAGCAGACAAGAGAACAACTGAAGCCTAATAGCATATTTAAACTTGATAATGGTATATTTACAGCATATATCTAACAAACTTTAAATGGAACGGATAACAAAAGAAGATACACTTATCACACTCTGCAAAATATTAGGCTCCTAGCCATGCTATCACAGAAAAGCTAAAGCACATCAACTCCAAGTCCAGAAACAAAGGATTTCACAAGATTTGCAAGAAATTGCTTATAAGCCTTTTATTTCTAAGTCTCCGCCTCCCACAATTACATTGAGAAGAAGTATTTATAGACTCAAGACAGACCCTGATCTTTTCAAAAATATCTTCTTCTCATAACTGCAAATATTATCACATCTAAACCCTAGGACCCGGGTTTTACAATAAAAATCCATTTAAAATCAAAGTCCAGATAGAACTTAACCCCTCGGAAAATCAGGGGAGTCAGCTGCCATAAATGGAGAAGATAGGATCAAATGCAACTTGCATTCATCCATAGCTGCAAATAAATGCCTCCATTAATTCTGCTGGTGAGCCGGATGAGTCACCACTTCTCCATCAATTTGATCTCCGCAAAGCCATCTTAAGTTGAAATTATCTTCATGCTATTAATTCTACAATAAATCTCCATTGAATGCTTTCATCGGCATCTTCTCCTCTAGCATGGCGGTCCTCGATCAAATCTGCACTTTAACTTTGACTTTATGGCCTTTCCCGATTGTCCCGTAAGTGCTAGATGGATTTCTGTATGAAAGACAAAAAGATTATATTAGCACTTTAATAAACATTAAATTAAAGCATTTAAACATTAAAAACAGATTAAAATCAGCTAAAAAGCTTGCATGTCGGCCTCTGTTTGTCTGATTCGCGCTTTGACACGTGTCGCTACCCCAGGATGCCTTCTGTTTCCCGCTGGAATGCACTTCTGGCCTTTTGAGGACTTTCTCTCTCCTACCGCGATTTTGCGACATGTCGCGATTTCGCGACATGTCACAAAATCGTGCCCTTTCGTACGTTTTCTTTCTCTCTCCTCCGGCTGACAGCGATTTTGCGACACTTTCCAAAAATGGAAATGTCGTGATATCGCGACACTTCCAAAAATGGAAATGTCGCGATATCGCGACACTTCCAAAAATGGAAATGTCGCGATATCGCGACACTTCCAAAAATGGAAAGTGTCGCGATTTCGCTACACAAAAATGACTTAGCTGCTTTTTGATTTACCTGTCGCGATATCGCGACATTTCCAAAAATGGAAGTGTCGCGATATCGCGACACTACCAAAAATGGAAAGTTTGATTTTTCATGAATTTATGCAACTATTTTCTGGATTTTTCTCGGTACCGGTGCATGATTTTGCTTGTGCATGAATGATTCTAGCATGTAAAAAGTGAAGTCTTGGAATAGCAATGCTAGAAAGACTTGGAAAAAGGCACAACTTAAAAAGGAGGCAAGCAAATTTGGACTTAAAACCCGGAAAGGATCTAGAGGGTCCCTGCTACAAAATAGAATTTCAAAGTTTTCTAAGGATGGAATCTCATTTTTTAGTGAGGGTGTGTTGCTTCTCAACAAATGGCGATATCTGCGGGTAAAATAGTAGCACTATTTTAGAACCCAAGACTCTGGTTTCAAAACAAAAAGACCATGCATCATGCCTTGCCACAGACATTCTTCACAATAAATTGACCGCTAACTGCTAGCTGTTAAAATTTCCCAAGGACATACTAGGCTGGATTACTTCAAGGAAGATTTTTGATGTGCAATTACAAAGGGTATAAAACTTTCTTCAAGGATGACTGGATTGAATGATGAACTTTGGACTGATCAACTTTTCTAGATTGTAAAAGGGGAAACCGAGTAGAGCTCTGTTTACTAGTTTAGCCTTTTACAGCCTAGACAGAGTTACCCTTTAGATTTACACGACCCAAATTTACAACTGTAGGGCAGAATCTAATATTGGCTGCCTCTTTTGATCATATAACTCTTTTCTCTTTTTTTTTTTTTTTTTTTTTATCTCTCTCTTTTGAAATATATCACTATCTGGAAGACCTTAGAGAAATTACAATTTTCTTCTAACACTTGATCAATTTGAAACTGTTTCAGTCCAGGCATTAATAGCCTCTGGTGACACCCAAATAATTGCATGAATCATAGTCCCCTCTCATAACCAGCTTTTCTTGGATTCCCCGGGAGTTCCTCCAACTGAACAGCATAGCAGTTTTTCTATCATTAAAACAACTGTGGCAAGTAAGACACAAGATCCCATCATCTCTCTACCTTTGTCCTGAATAACAAAATAGTTCTACAGTTCAGTTTAAGCAGACTATCTCTATTAGAATGGTGAACAGCATGGGCATTGGATTGTGGATTGATCAGCTCAGAATAAAACAATTTTCAGCAGGCTGACTTTTCATTGATTGCTCAGGCAGAGGTTAAAGGACAGATTTTAAAAGCTGAAGGACTTTGGACAGACTTCCAAGGACAGACACAGGCCTCTAAAGCAAAACAAAAATAAAACTGCATAGACTAAAGCACAGAACTGTACAGGCAAAGGGAATAAAATAAACTGAACAGACAACAAAGAAAAGAACTGAAACAAAAGACTGTACAGACTTAAAAAGCAAGCTAAAACAAAAGACACTATACAGACAGCAAGGATTAACTAAAAACACAGCAACCAAAAACTGACAAAGGGAAACTGCAACAGCACTGAAATAAACTAAAGCAACTGTACAGACAACAAAGAAAAAGAACTGCAATAAAGAACTAAAGCAAATAAAACTGGGAGAGCTATTCACAATATGTACACATGTTACAACTTCTTCATAGCTTACTCAAATGATACATTGGATGGAACAGCAGAGAAATAATGTTTCAAGTATTGACCATTAATAGGGAGGTCCAAAAAATTACCATCCAGGTCTTGCAAGCGGAAAGCATTGTTACCCAATATTTCAGCAATTTGGTAGGGGCCTATCCACAGTGGCTGCAACTTTGTGTGCTTACCCTTCTTCTCATGGGCCTTGTCCCACAGAAGCACTAAGTCAGCCAGTCTGAAAGCCTTCACTTTGGCCCTCTTGTCAAACCACCGCTTGACAGTTTCTTGGTGTCTGCTGAAGTGCTCCAGGGCTTGGAGTCTTTCATCCTGCAAGTTAGTCAAATCTAAAACTCGGGCTTCTGCATCATCATGATCTTCAAAATAATCTAAGGCAAATTGGTAGGTGGGCAACTTCAAGGAGATGGGAACAATTGGCCGGGTACCATACAACAAAACAAAGGGAGAGGTCTTAAGAGCCACTTTGTGTGTTATCCGGTCAGCCCACAGTGCATATTTCAACAATGTATGCCACTGCCTGGGTTTATCTGCTGCAGACTTTTTGATGGCATTCATTAAGTTCTTGTTTGTTGACTCAGCCAATCCATTGCCTTGGGGATAATAGTTGGATGAGAATCTGATAACTATCCCCATATGGTATGCCCAATCTGCAAACTCCAATGATTGGAAGGCTGGCCCATTATCACAGACCAAATTCAGGGGAACCCCAAATCTAGTTATGATATTTGTTTCAAGAAATTCAATGACTTCTTGAGCTGTGCTTCTTGTGGTGGCTGCTGCTTCAACCCACCTTGTGCAATAGTCAGTAGCTGTCAGCACATATTTATGTCCTGCTGAGGAATTTGGATTGATTACCCCCACAAAATCAAGTCCCCACTGCATGAAAGGTTTGTTTATCACAACTGGTTGCAATGGCAGAGCTCGGTTTGCCTCTTTGGCTACAAATGTCTGGCATCGATGGCGAGGTTCGACATGCTGATGTGCATCCTTAAAAAGTGTAGGCCAGTAATAGCCTTGCTCTCAGTATCTTATGTGCAGTGGCAGATCCTGATGAATGTCCTGCCCCTAGTTTTTCATGAAAACTAGCCATGATTTCACTGACTTCACTGGGAGAAATGCACCTTAGAAAGATGCCAACATAATTCTCCCTGTACAGAGTACCTGCCTTGAGGAGATAGTGAGCAACTTTTAACTTTAATGCTCTCCTTTGAGTTCTATTCAAATGGGATGGGCAAACTCCAAAATGTAGCAGATGAATGATATCCCCATACCAATCATCAGATTCAGAGTTTAATTGATTAACTTCCTGCTGTAGAGGTATTTCAGCAATGTGCCTAGACAAGCCAAGTCCTCTGATCAGTTTAGCAGGCCTAATCTCCAAGTCATATTCTTGCAACCTGGTAACCCAATTGCCCCTCAGTTCACCCAACTCATTTTGACTTAGAAGATACTTCACAGCTGGGTCTGGCACTATGGCATGAGTTTTGCTTCTGAGTATATAATGTCTGAACTGTTTCACTGCCCTTACCAAAGCATAGGCCTGTTTATCTAAACGGGAATATTTCAGTTCAGCTCCCTTCAAATTAGTGCTCTTAAAAGCAATTGGATGTTCTCCTGTATCTCTCCGTTGAGTCAGCACTGCAGCAAGTGTATGTTCAGAAGAGAAAGTGTACAGATAGAAATCTGCACTGAAATCTGGGCTTACTAAGACTGGTGCTTGTTTAATGGTTGTCTTGATTTCTTGAAAAGAAGTCTTAGCTTCAGTGGTCCAGGCAATCTGGGAAGTTTGCTTTAACATATCATTCATTGGTTTAACTATCTCTGCAAAGCCTGAGATAAACTTTCTAACAAAGTTAATCTTTCCAAAGAATGATCTCAACTCTTTCTTGGAGTTGGGAAATGGTATGCCAGATATGGCCTCAACTCTGCCTGGATCCATAGAAATGCCATCCTTTGTGACCAAATGCCCAAGCGGTTTGCCTTACGTTACACCAAATATGCATTTTTTTGGATTCAAAGAGATGCCAAACTCTCTGCACTTGTTAAACACAGACTCTAAATGCTTTACATGGTCACACTTAGATTTGGAAAAGACTGTTAGATCATCCATGTAAACTACAATACATTTGCCCATAAGCCCCTTGAAGGCATGGTCCATTGCCCTCTAAAATGTTGCTCCTACATTTATCAACCCAAATGGCATCCTTTTGTAAGCAAAAGTCCCCCACTTGGTTGTAAAAGCAGTCTTCATTCTGTCTTCTTTCTCAACTAGAATCTGATTATAGCCTGAGAAGCCATCCAAAAAAGACATCATCTCTGATCCATTGACAATTTGCAGGACTTCATCCATAGAAGGCAGGGGATAGTTGTCCTTTTCAGATGCTTTATTTAAATTCTTGAAATCCACACAAAGGCGGATCTCCCCATTTTTCTTCCTGACTGGCACCAGATTGGCCACCCAGGTTGAATGCCTGATAGGAAAAATAATTGTTGCACTCAAGAGCTTCTCCACTTCTTTACGGATAAGGGGTTCTAACAGAGCATTAACATGCCTCTGTTTTTGTCTAAAAGGCTTGCAAGATTCTTTCAAAGGTATGATGTGGGTGTAAACCTTTGGGTCAAATACCTTTAAATCTTTGTATGACCAGGCCATTACATCCTTGGACTTGTGCAGGAAATCAATCATATTTCTCTTTATCTCTGGATCACAGTCCTTTGCCAACTTGATGTTCCTTGGATCCTCTTCAGTTCCTACATTCAAATTTTTAGTCTCATTGTCTGTGGTGCCCACATAATCTTCAGAATTCACCCTCTGCCTGATCTTGTCAACATCAAATAACCTCTCCAGCTCTACCATTCCCTTTGGGATTCTGTTGTCCTTCAATCTCATGATTCCCCTGTCATCATCTAACTGTTCCATCAGGGTGTCCCTTTGGCCCTCATCAATTATAGCATTCTCAAAGGTATTGGTACTCTGTAAGAAGTTCACAATCTGCTGATCATCTGAGAAAACTTGAAAGTTATCTATATTGTTAGGAACTGAAGGGCAGGGGACTAACTC
Source organism: Wollemia nobilis (assembly GCA_028583015.1). NCBI lineage: Eukaryota > Viridiplantae > Streptophyta > Pinopsida > Araucariales > Araucariaceae > Wollemia > Wollemia nobilis. The sequence goes on along the minus strand of JAQPPZ010000375.1, from coordinate 2,278,675 downwards.
AATTGAAAACTTATCCCACTTAAAATCTTCCAATGGCTTTAAACTTGCAGCTGAAGATGCCAAGACATCTGCATGTGAATTTTGTTCCCTGGGTATATGTGTTAAGTTAAAGGCATCAAAGCCTTCCACCAGGTCCCAGGCTCTGTGTTTGTATCCCTTCAGATAAGAGGCTTTACACTGAAACTTACCCCTGACTTGACTTGCCACTAATTCTGAATCAGTGAAAACTTGAATGTTTCTCACATTTTTATCCAATGCAAATTTTAAACCTAAAATCAGAGCTTCATACTCTGCTAAATTATTAGTACATGGGAACTGCAGGTGGTAAGACATAAAAAATATCTGACTTTGAGGTCCTTTGAGGATTGCCCCTGTTCCAGAACCCTGCTTACATCTTGCTCCATCCACATGAAGTATCCAAACTTCATTAGTATGTACGAGGATGAGCTTTGTTAAATTTATTATTGTGCCCGAGTTGTTAAATTGTAGACTCCAATGTCTACTTCGCAACATTGACAGTTTCATTTGCGGCATTGTACTCTGTAATCATGTGCTTGTACCTGGGTTCTCTATCAATCTGCAATTGATTGGCCACACCCTTCCATGGCAACCACATGTGTGAAAAGTATGTTGCCAGATATCCATTTAGAGACTTAGACCAATCCCTACTCAACAGCATTCCATACCCCACTGGGATATCCACAACTTGGATTTCGATCTTATGTTGAGCCCTTGGCTCAGATGCCAATTGAATGTGAATGTTTTGCAGCTCTCCCACAACCTTAACTTCTGACTTGTCCAATTGGACAACTCTCCTCTCAGACTTCATTGGGGTCAGCCCCAACTGCTGACAAATTGCCGGTGGCATGACATTAGCAGATGCACCTGAATCTACCAAACAATTATGTAAATTCTTCCCAAAAATTTTGACAGTCAGTAAAAATGGGGGAACTTCAGTCTTTTCTTTGTACATGGCCAGATTGGCATTTGCTATTTTCTTTCCTTTGTCCACAGGTTTAGCAGCAGGGCCCGAGTATGTCTTTATCAGATTGTCTCTCTGCTCTGAAATCTGTGCCAGCTCATGCAGAGTAATGTTGGCCTTAATCTTTTTCATATCCTCCACTATGTTATATCCTTTGTTAAGTGGAGGAACAGCAACATCTGGTACTCTCTGAGCTCCTCCCTTTGGTGGGGGTGGATTATTGCTTGGAGAGGGGTCCGGAGGAATATTGTGAGAGTTGTCAGGAGGAGTTGATGTGGTATTAGGCTCAGGATTCCTGTTTCTCAGGTTGTAATTATCTCTTTTGTACTGTTGGAAAGCCTGTACCTCATCCATAGGCATTTCAACTACATTCTCAGATTCATCCGAGAAAGAGAAAGAATCCAGGACCATGGCTGCACTGTGGCCAGATGAACTTGGGCCATCAGCAGTTCTTTGATTTTCCTGAGAGGTGAAATCTGCAGACAAGGCCTCAAATGCATTGCAAAATTCCAGACAGTCTAACTCTCCATGCTGAGAAGTGGCATGGATTCTGCACCAGTTGGGCAGGGCTAAGTCACAAATGTTCACATCATGAGTTTTACCCTTGTAATCTTTATTAGGTTCATATGGGGGCTCGTTAAATCTGTTTGGTTGATATGAATATCTGTTGGGGTTGTCTCCAGTAGAAGTTTGCCTTTTAAAACTCAAAAAATCATTGGCCGACTTTTGAACAATCTTTGAGACTTCTTCAATCCTAGCATTGTCAGCCTCTTTCACAGGGTTCTGTACATTCTCAACAGTGTCAGCGACCATGGTGTCTGCTGATGGTAAAGTCTGACAAACTGGCAGCATCATCTGATGTGGGATGGGATTGAACATAGGAGCAACTTGAGTGATCAGAGGAGTTTGTTGAATATTTAAAGGCTGGGGTCCCAACTGTCTTTCCAGGATTAAAGCTTCTTTATAAGCTTCTGTCAAGTTGGTAACAGTGGCATCTCTCTTCAAGAAGACAGAGGTCATGGGATCTAAAGAATTTCTGAAGATCTCTAGTGCCAGGTCTGCATTAGGCACATAATACCCAGTGAGTCTACCATAAGATTTCTGGAATCTAACATTATAGGATCTAATAGACTCATTCAGTTCTCTTTTGATGCCAAAAAACTGCTGATATAAAATGCTGGGATCTATCACTTCTCCGAACTGTGACACAAAGACTTTTTCTAAGTCATTCCAGCTGGTGATGGAATCATTGGTAAGATTTAGAAACCAATCATAGGCTCCCTCTTGGAGAGTGAACGGGAAGAGTCTGCAGGCAACATCCTCATGTTGTACATTTAATAACTTCGAGTGCATTCTTGAATGCAACCAAGTGTTCTTCTGCGGTTCTTGTCCCATCATGTTTGTACCTGGGAGGTATCTTTCCGGATTTTTGGGCAAGTCATGGGCTATACCCGAATGTTCAAAGCTATGGAGCCCAACCAATTTGCCATAGCTAATGGATTGACAGGGATATTCTGAGCTCTGGTTGGAGTAACTATCAATGGTGATAAAACTATCTATGACAGAGATTTGGCCCTTCTGAGGCTACTTCTTCTCGGAGTTTCTAATTCAGGGACAAGGAGCTCTCCAGCTCTGGGGTGGGACCTTGTTACCTTGTATGTAGAATCCAGTTTTCACAAGCACTTATAACTTTGCAGTTCTCAACAGGTTCTGAATTTGGAAATTTAAAACACTACACTGACAATTTACAAAACTGTACTGACAATTTACAAAACTGTACGACAATTTACAAAACTATCCGGAGTTCACTGTGGGTCCTTCAAATGTTGTTGTTAGGTCCTTACAATACTTGAACTGAGTTCAAGGCCCCTCCTTCTAGCGCCAATTAGGTGTTGGTCCGGCTTTCATACACACCCCGTGAAAGGATGGGCAGGAAGCCCCGGAGACACCCACGGGACGGATCCCACTCACTTTAGGATCTAGCTGGTTATCCAAGGTGCGAGTTACAGAGTTGGGTCGAATGGCTATTCACTCTTTTCCACTTCTGGAATAGATTTCAATATGGACTGCTCTGTTACCTTATAGGGGGTTCTTAAACTTGTTCAGTAGTTGTAGAAGTTGTTTATCAGATTTAACTTGAATTCTTGATCTAGCTCTCATGGGTCAGTAGATTCAAATAAAAGACAAACAAAGAAAATAAAAATGGATCATTCATCGAAAACAAAGAGAGGGTAGGGTAGGGCAGAAAGAGAAGTTCATCAGACTTTAAACTGTAAAACTCCAAACTATCAATCTTATCTATGCTACTAGCTTCACAACAGAACAAATCAAAGAAGAAAGTGTCCAGTCAGTCTAATATCACTTTCAACTAAGAGCACAAGGCAGAGAAACAAATCTAGCAGAAAATTAAAAATCCAATGGCAGTTGGTTAAAGCTGGTATCTTTCACCGACAGCCTAGCTCACACAGTGAAGACAGAGCAATTAGAACAAACTTAACCTCAAATCTGTAATTTCCCCTAGCAGACAAGAGAACAACTGAAGCCTAACAGCATATTTAAACTTGATAATGGTAGATTTACAGCATATATCTAACAAAATTTAAATGGAACGGATAACAAAAGAAGATACACTTATCACACTCTGCAAAATATTAGGCTCCTGGCCATGCTATCACAGAAAAGCTAAAGCACATCAACTCCAAGTCCAGAAACAAAGGATTTCACAAGATTTGCAAGAAATTTCTTATAAGCCTTTTATTTCTAAGTCTCCGCCTCCCGCAATTACATTGAGAAGAAGTATTTATAGACTCAGGACAAGCCCTGATCTTTTCAGAAATATCTTCTTCTCATAACTGCAAATATTATCACATCTAAACCCTAGGACCCGAGTTTTACAATAAAAATCCATTTAAAATCAAAGTCCAGATAGAACTTAACCCTTCGACAAATCAGGGGAGTTAGTTGCCATAAATGGAGAAGATAGAATCAAATGCCACTTGCATTCATCCGTAGCTGCAAATAAATGCCTCCATTAATTCTGTTGGTGAGCCGGATGAGTCACCACTTCTCCATCAATTTGATCTCCGCAAAGCCATCCTAGAGTTGAAATTATCTTCATGCTATTAATTCTGCAATAAATCTCCATTGAATGCTTTCACCGGCATCTTCTCCTCTAGCATGGCGGTCCTCGATCAAATCTGCACTTTAACTTTGACTTTATGGCCTTTCCCGGTTGTCCCGTAAGTGCCAGATGGAATCCTGCATGAAAGACAAAAGATTATATTAGCACTTTAATAAACATTAAATTAAAGCATTTAAACATTAAAAACATATTAAAATCAGCTAAAAAGCTTGCATGTCGGCCTCTGTTCTGTCTGATTCATGCTTTGACACATGTCGCTACCCCAGGATGCCTTCTATTTCCCGTTGGAATGCACTTTTGGCCTTTTGAGGACTTTCTCTCTCCTATCGCGATTCTGCAACATGTCACGATTTTGCGACATGTCGCAAAATCACGCCCTTCCGTACGTTTTCTTTCTCTCTCCTCCGGTCGACAGCGATTTTGTGACACTTTCCAAAAATGGAAATGTCGTGATATCGCGACACTTCCAAAAATGGAAAGTGTCACGATTTCGCTACACAAAAATGACTTAGTTGCTTTTTGATTTACCTGTTGTGATTTCGTGACATTTCTGAAAATGGAAGTGTCGTGATATCGCGACACTACCAAAAATGGAAAGTTTGATTTTTCATAAATTTATGCAACTATTTTCTGGATTTTTCTCGGTGTCGGTGCATGATTTGGCTTAAGCATGAATGATTCTAGCATGTAGAAAGTTAAGCTTGAAATAAAAATGCTAGAAAGACTTGGAAAAAGGCACAACTTAAAAAAGGAAACAAGCAAAACTGGACTAAGACTGGAAAGGATCTAGAGGGTCCCTGCTGCAAAATGGAATTTCAAAGTTTTCTAAGGATGGAATCTCATTTTTCAGTGGGGGTGTGTTGCTTCTCAACACACCTCACAAACCCTAACTTAACTTCCATGGAACCTCACCTTAGGGTATAATTCTCCTAATTACCCCCCTACACCTTGGGTTTTCTTATAAGTAGTGGGCCCAAACCCTTATTCTAGATCTCTCTCCACTTATCTCTAAAGTACATAAACTCTACCAAAATGTGTATAGAAGCACAAATATAGCAATCTGAATCTAAGTAGTAGTAATATAGTACCTAAGTAGCCTATCCACCGAATAATCTCCATAAAAGAACACTCATAGTTGATTTGCCCTCCCGACCTACGAATCTGGAACTTGTTCACCCATAGCCTATGATTTGGATCTACAGGGCCCAAATCACCCCAAATCTTGTATGTAAGCTTCATTTGGTGTTTTTATGAGGTTTTGCATCATTTATTTTAGTTTTTATCATGTTTTATTGAAGAACACAAGCTTATACTGAGAGGGGGTGAACAGTATAAGACCACTTTTTACTTTTCTTTCCCAATCAATATTATGCAATGTATAGATAGCAATATCAATAGGAGTAATCAAAGCAATGCACAAATCACCACACACAATAGAGACACCAAATTTATGTGGTTCACCCAATGTGGGCTACTCCACGGAGAAAATATTTTACTAAAACTTTCTCAATCAATATCTTGGGAATCCTTTCCCTATTACAATGTTTATGGACCTCTATCCAAAGGAGACACCAATCCCCTAAATCAAGTTCATGGATCTCTATCCATAGGAGACACCAATCTCCTAACTCTACTCTATTTGGTGATCCTCTAGAAGACCTCTACCTCCACTACCCTTAGCAAATGGAACTCTATCCATAGAAGACACCTGTCCTCCCTACTCTGGCTGGAGATCTCTGTCCTCAACTTTGTCACCTCCAAATATCTATCTCAAATTTGTACTAAACACAGTCCTTCGGTCTAGCACAAATCTATCCTCAATCTATGTCTCTGGTCTAGCACAAACCTATCCTCAAATATACACCAAACTTTATCCTCGAATTTGTACTAAACATAGTCCTTCGGTCTAGCACAAATTTATCCTCAATATCTATCCTCAAGCCTTAACTCAAGGCTTGACTCAATCTCAAGTCAACTCTACTGGATCTACCCCAAACCTTAACTCAAGGTTTGAACAAATCAATCAATCAACTCTGCTCTCAAGTCTTCTCAAAGACTTGTCTCAAATCTGCCTTGTAAGCTTCCACAAAATCTCACACCAATTTGTCCTCAAGTCCTCTCTAGAACTTGTCCAAATATGCTCAATAAGTCCTCACAAGAACTTATCCAAATCTACTCTCAATCTGTATTGTAAGCTTCCACAAAAGCTTACCCAAAACTATCCACAAGTCTTCTCAAAGACTTACCTCAAATCTTCTCAACAAGTCCACACTAGAACTTGTCCAATCTCATAGAAACATAAAGAGAATTGTTAGAGACTCAATATGCTCTATACTCATCACAATGCTCAATCACTTTCAATCACTCTTTTAGAAACATACATAGAATTGTTAGAGACTCAATATGCTTCACATTCACCTCAATACTCAATCACTTCCAATCACTCTTTCAGAAACATATAGAGAATTGTTAGAGACTCAATATACTTCAAATTCAACTCAATACTCAATCACTTTCTCAAATCAATTCAAAATATAGAATAGTTTGTTTTATGGAACTTGAACAATCACTTCACACATCCACTTGACTAGGCTCAACCAACTCTACTCAACCAATCACTCAATGAAACAATCCTTGCTTGCAAACCCTAGTCCAAGCATATAAACCTTCACTCAAAATATTTCAACAATGCTTATCAACCAATCTCACATAACAATGATACTCATGTTCTTTTAAACCCCTAGTTCAAGTTCTTCACTCAACCAATGGCTTCAACAACAATGCTTATAAAACAATCTCACATAACAATGATACTCATGTTCTTTTCAAACCCTAGTTCAAGTTCTTCACTCAACCAATGGCTTCAACAACAATGCTTATAAAACAAGGTTTTAACAACTCTTTATTCCATAAAACCTTGAAGCATTAACTCAACACACTCAATAAGGAAATCAAATTAAATCCTTTTCACTCCAAACTTGTTTTCCAGAAAACCAACCAATCAACTCAACTATGGAAGAATGTGCTCATACCTTTTTCTTGATGATGAAGGAACCTCAAACATCTGCCACAACCACAAACACTTCTTTGCCAAGCTCAAAGAAGTTAGATAACAATACAAAGCATATAATAACTCACAAATACACCTTATTACTCCATTCTTAAAATAATATCCAACACCACAATAGTTTAAATATTCACTTCTCAAAAATCCTAACTCATCACAATTTCATCTCAACCATTCAAATATGACATAAGCCACTTCAGAAAAATATCCTAAAAAATTAACCCAATTTCTACTTATAACTCCCTACTTTAATATTGCATTTAAAAATAATTCTTTTGAAAAAAATGCAATAAATAATTTTCCTTTCCTCTAAGGTAAAAATATTTTTACCCACAAATTAATCTCAGCAAACACCTTTCATCAAACTCATAAAAATTCTCTTTAACTTAGGCTAAACTCCAAAAAAAAATATTCCCCTTATTTCTCCTAAGACAAACTTTAGCCTAAGCAAAAATAAAATTTAATAATTAAAAAGCTTTACCACTTTGGCATGCGCGTAAGTCGAACCGAGCGCATCTCTCCCACTAGCACCTAGACCGCGACTTCCACGTCGTGGAGCCACGTGCTCCTCTTGGAGCCTCCAAGCGCCTTCAACGCTTTGACCTTCTAAAACACATGAGCCAAAAGATGGCTCCTTCACCTACGCTCTGTGAAATGCGTTGCACGAAGTTACTGCCATGAGGAATGCGCACGAAATAGCATGTGATAGTCTTTAGCGAATCGGGTGGATAATTTTACCTTTGGAAAGGCTATGGTATATATATGCCATATGCCTTCCAATGTGCTCCCATGTCGGTGGAGGAAGATGTCGATAATGCACGCGATGAAGTCGGCGCCCAACATTAGACTTTGGCCATTATTTATTAAATATAATAAATTAAATTCTTTTAAGAATTTAATTATTATAATTTAATAATTAAATGGACTTTGGCCTTTTAAACCAAACTTTAGGGCCTCCTTGGTTTTTAGAAAAACCTTACAACTTGCCCACATGGTTTTAATGAAAAAACCTTTTATTTTTGCCATCATTGGTTTTAAGGAAAACCTTTTATTTTTCCAAAACATGGTTTTAATAAAAACCTTTAAACTTATGCTTCCACATAATATTAAAAATATTATGAAGCTCTTTTGCCATTAACCTTTGCATTGTTCCTTTTGACCTTTTTACATCAATGGTAGCTTATTCCTTGACATCAATGACAACTTTGTTTCTTGACATCAATGACAACTTTGACTCAAAATGTCCAACAATCTCCCCCTTTGTCATTGATGGCAACCCAAATTATTTTTACCATAAACTTAACCTTTTCTTTGTTCTGCTCCCCCTGGGACATTGCTCCCCTTAGCTCAATGCTCTTTTCAAATACCAAATCTCTCCCCCTTACTCAAATCTCTCCCCCTTTGACATCAATGGCAAAGGGTCACCTTTGGGGCTCAGGGCTAAGAATGAGCCTCTTAGCTTAGCCCCTCCCCCACCTCCTCTTGAGGTGGTTAATTCTGGGGTGGGAGTATTTCTACTCCTAACAAGCACTGATCTTTACCTTTATCCTCTTTTCTTCTTATCTGATCCTTCTGATTCCTCTAACTGTTCCTTTCCATGTCCATGTTCCTGTTCATATCCATATTCCTATTCCTATCCATGTCCACATTCCTATTTCTATTCTTGTTCCTATTCCTATTCATATCCATGTTCCTGTTCATGTTCCTATTCTTGTTCCTATTCATATCCATGTTCCTGTTCCTATTCCTATTCATACTTGATTCTGGAATGTCTACTCTACACCACTTTGTTGTGTGTCCATCATTATTGCACTTATAGCACTTAATGTCATTATTCCTTGGAGGTGCAAATGTCTTAGGATTTCTCCTAGTGAAGCCATATCCTCTTCTGTCATGAACCCTGCAATTCATTGCCTTGTGACCAAACTGATTACATGAGTAGCAATACCCATGAAAAATTTGTTTGTTCCCATATTCCTATCTTTCATGTGTCCTACATTGTGAAGCCATGTGCCCAAACCTGTGACATGAAAAACATATTCCATTGAAGTTTCCTTGTCTTGACCTCATTGGTCTCTTAGTCTCTCTTGACCTGTTCTAATTGTTGTTCCATCTATTTCTTCTTTGTGCATTATTCTTATATTTTTTGAACTTTCTATTGTCCAACTCATCCTCAGATGTCTCACTTTCTCTTATAATATCTTCTTCTAAAGTTTCTTCTCCTTCAGAACTTGAGGTTGACCTCTCTTCTTGTTTCTTTTGAGCCTATTCAAAACCAAGACCTATTTTGTTTGTTGACCTTCTTTGTACCTTGATCATCTTATCCACAATATTTGAACTCTTTCCAAACTTTTGTAGCTTACTCTTGGACTTTTCTAAATCTTCCTTTAGTAGGGCTACTTCTTGCTCTAACCTTTCACATTCTAAGACCTTTGCTTCTAACTTATCTTTAAACTTCTTTGTCTTAGCCTTTGATTTGTCTAGATCCTCTATAAGCATTCTTCTCTCTTCATCACATTCTTGAAACTGAAACTCAAGTTTAGAGTTTTGCTTTCTTACCTTCTTTACTATTTCAAGAGCATAAATAAGTTCTCCCTTAAGATCATATCCTTCTTTATCTGATTCTTCCTCTACTTGTTTGCCTTTGTCTATATCTTCATTTTCTTTTGACTTGTCTTCTATAGGATCACTTTCTCCTTCCTCTAGTGCCATTAGAATATTCTCTTCTGGTCCTTCAAGTGTATCTTCATATTCATCATCACTGAAACTATAACCATTCCTTGTACAACTATCTTCAAGATGTCCAAAGTTACCACATCTAAAACACTTGAGAATTATTGGTGACCTTTTCTTGACTTCTTTTTCTTCAATCATAAATAGGACTTCATCTCTATCATTGTCTGAAAAACTATTATCACTATCACTTGAGTACTTACTTGCCTTGTCTGCATAGTAGCTCCTCTTTTGCCTTTGAAAGAACTTATTTCCTTGTCTTCTTTATCCATCCTTGCTTTTATTTTGATGCCTGTATCTTTCTGATTCCCTGTTTCTATGATCCTATTTATCTTCATCATTGTTATTCTTAGCTTCTTGACAATCAGTTGCATAATGACCATATTTTCCACAATTGAAACATCTAATAGATTTTACATTTCTAGATCTTCTTGAATCCTTGTTCCTTTTGCCATAATTAGCTTCTTCATCACTGGATGACTCATTGCTTGATTCTGACTTCTTACCCTTTGTCTTCTTGATTGCTTTGAAGGTTGCTTCCTTCTGGGGATTAGGTTCTTTTGTTCTCAACTCAAAAGTTGTAAGAATACCAAGCAACATATCTCTTGTCAAAGAATCACCATCCTTTGATTCTTCTATAGCAGAAATATTTTCACTAAATATTTTTGGAAGAGATCTTAAGACCTTATCACAAACATCTGATTCTTCAACCTTAAGTCCAAGTCCTTGCATAGCATTAACAACCTCATCGATTCGAAGTAGATAAGTACTAATGTTTTCCTCATCCTTCATTCTTAACTCTTCAAATTGTCCTTTGAGGTTTTGTATCTTTGCTTTCTTGACACCTTTATCTCCTTCATATATATTTTGCAACTTATCCCACATTCCTTTTGCATCTTGACAATGCATAACTTTTATGGACTCTGTTCTATGCAAACCTCTCAAAATTGCATTCATTGCTTTTGAATTGTAATGTTGTAGAAGCTTACCTTCCTTATCTGTAGGTGGATCAACTAAGGGATCGTATCCATTTTCAATTGCTTCCCAAATCTCATTGCCAAGTGCCATCAGGTAAATCTTCATTCTCATACTCCAATATATATAATCACTTCCATCAAATATTGGTGTTGAATTATCTGATGATCCATTCTTAGAATCCATTGTGTTCTTGTAAGATTTTCCTTCAAGTTGTTAAACTCTTTCGAAGGAACCTGCTCTGATACCAATTGAAGAACACAAGCTTATACTAAGAGGGGGTGAATAGTATAAGACCACTTTTTACTTTTCTTTCCCAATCAATATTATGCAATGTATAGATAGCAATATCAATAGCAGTAATCAAAGCAATGCACAAATCACCACACACAATAGAGACACCAAATTTATGTGGTTCACCCAATGTGGGCTACTCCACGGAGAAAATATTTTACTAAAACTTTCTCAATCAATCTCTTGGGAATCCTTTCCCTATTACAATGTTTATGGACCTTTGTCCAAAGGAGACACCAATCCCCTAAATCAAGTTCATGGATCTCTATCCACAGGAGACACCAATCTCCTAACTCTTCTCTGGCTAGTGATCCTCTAGAAGACCTCTGCCTCCACTACCCTTAGCAAATGGAACTCTATCCACAGAAGACACCTGTCCTCCCTACTCTGGATGGAGATCTCTATCCTCAACTCTGTCACCTCCAAAGCTCTATCTCAAATATGTACTAAACACAGTCCTTCGATCTAGCACAAATCTATCCTCAATCTCTATCTCTGGTCTAGCACAAACCTATCCTCAAATCTGCACCAAACTCTATCCTCAAATCTGTACTAAACATAGTCCTTCGGTCTAGCACAAATCTATCCTCAATCTCTGTCCTCAAGCCTTAACTCAAGGCTTGACTCAATCTCAAGTCAACTCTATTGGATCTACCCCAAACCTTAACTCAAGGTTTGAACAAATCAATCAATCAACTCTGCTCTCAAGTCTTCTCAAAGACTTATCTCAAATCTACCTTGTAAGCTTCCACAAAAGCTCACACCAATCTGTCCTCAAGTCCTCTCTAGAACTTGTCCAAATCTGCTCAATAAGTCCTCACAAGAACTTATCCAAATCTGCTCTCAATCTGTATTGTAAGCTTCCACAAAAGCTTACCCAAAATTGTCCACAAGTCTTCTCAAAGACTTACCTCAAATATGCTCAACAAGTCCACACTAGAACTTGTCCAATCTCATAGAAACATAAAGAGAATTGTTAGAGACTCAATATGCTCTATACTCATCACAATGCTCAATCACTTTCAATCACTCTTTTAGAAACATACAAAGAATTGTTAGAGACTCAATATGCTTCACATTCACCTCAATACTCAATCACTTCCAATCACTCTTTCAAAAACATACAGAGAATTGTTAGAGACTCAATATGCTTCAAATTCAACTCACTACTCAATCACTTTCTCAAATCAATTCAGAATATAGAATAGTTTGTTTTATGGAACTTGAACAATCACTTCACACATCCACTTGACTAGGCTCAACCAACTCTACTCAACCAATCACTCAATGAAACAATCCTTGCTTGCAAACCCTAGTCCAAGCATATAAACCTTCACTCAAAATGTTTCAACAATGCTTATCAACCAATCTCACATAACAATGATACTCATGTTCTTTTCAACCCCTAGTTCAAGTTCTTCACTCAACCAATGGCTTCAACAACAATGCTTATAAAACAATCTCACATAACAATGATACTCATGTTCTTTTCAAACCCTAGTTCAAGTTCTTCACTCAACCAATGGCTTCAACAACAATGCTTATAAAACAAGGTTTTAACAACTCTTTATTCCAGAAAACCTTGAAGCATTAACTCAACACACTCAATAAGAAAATCAAATTAAATCCTTTTCACTCCAAACTTGTTTTCCAAAAAACCAACCAATCAACTCAACTATGGAAGAATGTGCTCATACCTTTTTCTTGATGATGAAGGAACCTCAAACATCTGCCACAACCACAAACACTTCTTTGCCAAGCTCAAAGAAGTTAGATAACAATACAAAGCATATAATAACTCACAAATACACCTTATTACTCCATTCTTAAAATAATATCCAACACCACAATAGTTTAAATATTCACTTCTCAAAACCCTAACTCATCACAATTTCATCTCAACCATTCAAATATGACATAAGCTACTTCAGAAAAATATCCTCAAAAATTAACCCAATTTCTACTTATAACTCCCTACTTTAATATTGCATTTAAAAATAATTCTTTTGAAAAATAATGCAATAAATAATTTTCCTTTCCTCTAAGGTAAAAATATTTTTACCCACAAATTAATCTCAGCAAACACCTTTCATAAAACTCATAAAAATTCTCTTTAACTTAGGCTAAACTCCAAAAAAAAATATTCCCCTTATTTCTCCTAAGACAAACTTTAGCCTAAGCAAAAATCAAATTTAATAATTAAAAAGCTTTACCACTTTGGCATGCGCGTAAGTCGAACCGAGCGCATCTCTCCCACTAGCACCTTGACCATGACTTCCATGTTGTGGAGCCACGTGCTCCTCTTGGAGCCTCCAAGCACCTTCAACGCTTTGACCTTCTAAAACACACGAGCCAAAAGATGGCTCCTTCACCCATGCTCTACGAAATGCATTGCACAAAGTTACTACCGTGAGGAATGCGCACGAAATAGCATGTGATAGTCTTTAGCGAATCGGGTGGATAATTTTACCTTTGGAAAGGCTATGGTATATATATGCCATATGCCTTCCAATGTGCTCCCACATCGATGGAGGAAGACGTCGACAATGCACGCGATGAAGTCGGCGCCCAACATTAGACTTTGGCCATTATTTATTAAATATAATAAATTAAATTCTTTTAAGAATTTAATTATTATAATTTAATAATTAAATGGACTTTGGCCTTTTAAACCAAACTTTAGGGCCTCCTTGGTTTTTAGAAAAACCTTACAACTTGCCCACATGGTTTTAATGAAAAAACCTTTTATTTTTGCCATCATTGGTTTTAAGGAAAACCTTTTATTTTTCCAAAACATGGTTTTAATAAAAACCTTTAAACTTATGCTTCCACATAATATTAAAAATATTATGAAGCTCTTTTTCCATTAACCTTTGCATTGTTCCTTTTGACCTTTTTACATCAACGGTAGCTTATTCCTTGACATCAATGACAACTTTGACTCAAAATGTCCAACATTTATGGGTCAATTTGTCTTTATTACTATGGGGCTTGACTAAGGCAAGCCCCCAAACCTACTAACACCCTTTTGCAGGCCTAGAATAGGAGCAAGGAGGGAAACAACAACAAATACAAACCCATAGTGGCACACGCTATACACGAAGCCCATCTACATTGAGGAACCCAAGAGAAGGCATCAGGCCTATTGTATATTCATGAAAAGAAAGAAAAGGGAAATTCCCCCATTTGTAACACATAAGCAATATTATCATGAATAAAATACATATTTCTAGATAACTTGTTATTATATCAAATGCTCTCTTTTGCCCATTTCATGATGATGATAGGAAAAGGTGGGTGGAAGGAAGCATGGATTCATAAGGATTTGATATAAAATTACAACACTTAAACGGTTTGACATCCATTGGTATGCAATGTACTTGTCCCTCATGAACATACTTTAGGCATTAATGTAGTATAGAAGTGACACATCTCATCTCCCTCATCCAAGGTCTTTCAAGGAGTACATTGCATGCCATGGATCCTTCCAAGATGTGGAACTTAGTGTGCAACATTTTTACCCCTACTTCGATGGGCAAAACAACAATGCCAATTGTGGAACATAAAACATCATTGAATTATTTTAGGGTAAAGGATGAAATGGTGATATGATGTGGAGGAAGGTTAATATTATGAAGGGCAGACATGGTGATGATATTGATGGAGGAATCAGTATCAATTAGAACTCTTTTGAATGGCTTCTTATCAATTAGAGCCATGATATGCAATGGAGGATCTCCTGATTATGATGAGATTGGCTTAATCTCAAAGTCATAAAACATAATGGAAGGCTCCATGCATGTTTAAATGCTCCCTAAACAATTGTTGAATGCATAGGGATCTTGAAATTGTAATTCAATGGATTTTAAGATGTCCATTAATGCCTCAATATGTGGGAGCGATTGTTGAATTATCTCATATATTGATAATTTGGTGGAATTCATCTTCAGGATTATGGTTAACCAGCTACTCAATGAGATGATTGGTCGTGGAGGACGATTGATGGGATGAATTAAGGGATTTTATTGGCTAGGAATATGGATCAGTGATGAAGGATTAGGGTAAATTTGAATGGGAGGTGATGTGGAAGGTTGTGACTCACTTGCTTGAGGTTTTTACCTTGCATTTTGTTGATTATTTTGTTGACCTCTAGTTACCACATGAATGGCACCTACAAAACCTTGGTATTGTTGGATGTGATTAACTTGATTAGGAGGATTTTTGGTATTAACCCCTCCCATATTTTGTTGCACCTCCTCATGATGAGGAAGTGGTGTTTGAAAAATATCAATATTTTGGTTTTGTTGAGCAAGAGGGTTGTCAAGCTTGATGGCCCCAAAGTCAATAAGATATTGAACTATGTATTTTAATATATAGTAATTATTGATTCCATGCCCACTTTGCCTATGGTAATGACAAAATAAATGTTCCCAATAATGTTTACCATGTTTAGCATGATCATTTGGTCTGATTTGGGGTAAGGTAAGTTTATTTGTGTCATACAACCTTTGAAAGAGGGAAGCATACAACTCAGACAAAGGGGTGTATTGGTGATTCTATCGAACAGGCTATCATTGAGGATGGTTCTCTAAAGTTGGCACTATGCTTTGTAAAGCTTGAGTTACTGAGGGTACCACATGATAAGAAATTTTTTATGGTTGTTGTTGCACTAATTTTTGTTGAACCATTATCGACAGGATCATGACCACTTGATTAACATGATTAGGATGATTGATCGGAGTGGCCCATGCTGATTTTGATTGACCAGAATAATTGCTTTTATATTGGCCCTTGTTTTGCCATTCCTATTTTCTAGGCTTAAGAATGCCCTCTTGTATTTTTATTTCCTCAATGATACTAGCCTATGCTAGAGCTTCTTCAAATGAACAATATGTTTGTAATTGAAGCATCTAAGATATAGGTTTTAAAAAACTCTTGGTGAATAGTTTGATAAGCTCTTCCATTGGTAGGGTGAATAGCAATTTGGTAATGATGACCCTCCAATGGTTTCTAAATCCATAGATAGAATCATCATCATGTTGTCTTAAATCATAAATGTAGGACAATGAGACTTTATCTCTAACATTTAAGATAAAGTGTTCAAAGAATAGGTCAACCAATTATTTAAAAGTATAAATACTATGACTAGGCAATTAGTTGTACCACTCTATGGCATCTCCTCCTAATGTCTAAGGAAATATTAAGAACACAATATTATACTAAGAGGGGGGTTGAACAGTATAAGATAAAACTTTTACTTTTATTTCCAAAGCAATAACTTCAAATATTATCAATTGCAATAATGAAACAATGCATAAATCATCACACACATAAGAGACATAGATTTAACATGGTTTACCCAATATGGGCTACATCCACAGAGAATATTGCTTTTCTCAACAAATTTCATGGGAACCAACCCACAGGATACACCAATCCCCTATTACAATGTTCATGGACACCAATACATAGGAGACACCAATCCCCTCTCAATTTCATGGACACCAATCCATAGGAGACACCAATCCCCTCTACTAGTTCATAAACACCAATCCACAGGAGAAACAAATCCCCTCTTAATTTCATGGACACCAATCCACAGGAGACACCAATACCCTCTTCTGGTTCATGGACACTAATTACCTCTCAATTTTATGGACACTAATCCACAAGAGACACCAATCCCCTCTATTGGTTCATGGGAACCAACCCACAGGAGACATCAATCCCCTCTACTCTGGTTCATGGACAATAGTCCACTCTGCTCAAGTCTATCCTCAAATATTTCTTACAAATATACTCATAAATACTACTCAAAACTGCTCCAAAACCTACTCATTAAATCTGCTCAACCTACTCATAAAACCTACTCAAACTTGCTCATTAAATATGCTCAACCTGCTCATAAAACTTGCTCAAACCTACTCTAAAATATATTTACAAAATATGCTCAAACCTGATACAAATCTTGTATACAAACAATCCCATCTATTCCCAGATCTTGCATACACAAAAATTATCATCTATTCCCAAATATTGCATAATTATGTCATCAATTTCTTCACCTATTCTTCAATGTGCTTTCCTCAACTAAAGAAATTCAGACATATTCTACCCAAAATTCTTTTATCTTCATGAACATATAGAGAATGATATGCACTAACAAATGCCCAATATGTTCTTCACATTCATTAATTTTTTTGCTTCCACATGTCTCACATTTATTATATTAAAAGGTAGCTCTAGTCTAGCACTTGATAACTGACCTTGTAATTGTTGATTTGCACCTTTCCTTCCCTTTTGTAGATAGCTGAAAATGATCTTCTTTTCAGTTGAATATTTTCACATTATCCTTGCACTATATGACACTTTAACTTGCTTTAAAACAACCCTTCTATTTGTGTGAGACTATACTATTTTTATTAGTTCCACATTTACTTCAAAATCAATCATAATGCACAAATATGTCCTTCTCATCTACTCCAAAAATCAATCATGAACAATGCATAAATTTGCTCTTAAATCTAATCTATAACCTTTGCACATTTGTTCCCAATTACAAGCAAAAACCAATGCACATCCAATAATTCCTTATACCTCCAACCATATGACAACAAAAATATTTTCCTCAAACAAAACCACCTTGAGAAGGAATTAAATCACCATACCTCTAAATTTACCTCAATGATGATGATCTTATTTTGCATGAGCTTTCCAAACCTGTCTTAAAAAAAATAATTTTCCTTTTGTTTGTCCCTTCAAAATTTGGTTAGCAATTCTCTTTCTCCTTTCTTGATTAAATCATCCACTCAAAAACATTATCAAAAACATAAACAATAAAGCTTAAAAATAACTCCTTATATCTCCCCTTTAAAACTTAAAAATAAAGCTTTATTATCAAATAAAATGACCCCTTATATCTCCTTTTTATAGAATGTAAAGCAACACTTTAAAATCATAGCATTATACCTTATATCTTCCTTTTATTGATTTTGTAGAATAAAAATAATACAAACCCTTATATCTCCCTTTATTGATTTGCATAATAAAACAATATAAACCCTTATATCTCCCTTTATTAATTTTAATAAAAAAATATTTTGCCCTTACCTCACACAGCCGCAGATGAGATTTGAACACCTGACCTCTAGTGGCACAACATCCTAGCATAGGCTAGGCTACCGTCTGAGCTAGCCACCTGACTAAAATTAAAGGTGCATGATCATATACTTGAAACCTTTTTCTCATTCCTATACCGGTAAAATACAGCAAAACAATACCACGTGAATTCGACCTTGTAACCTCCTGCTCCGCAACATCCTAGCACAAGCTAGGAAACCAACTGGGCTAGCCACCCAGATGAAATCAAAGGTGCATGATCATATACTTATGGTCTCTTTTCGATTTTTACCTCCAAAACGTGTGCTCTTCTCTCCCTTGTCTTCTACCCACTTCACAAACTCCACATGAAAGATTTTCGAATTTCTTTTTCTTCACAAATCCAAAGTGATTTGATAGCCTTTTAATAGGCTTTTGACATTCGCACCCAAGGAGGTCAGATTTAATATTTTAATATTTGAATTTTAAAACTTGCCTTTGTATGGTGTGCCCAAAGGATGTTGGCCCATGCAGATTTATATATATTTAAATTCTTTTCATTTAAATATAACCTTCCATTTCTTTTAAACCTTTGATAAACCTTCCACTTCTTTTAAACCTTTGATAAACCTTCCACTTCTTTTATATATTTAAATAATTTAAATATTAAATCATATGAAAACACCTTTGAATATATCTTTGCCTTTTTACCTCTATTATCAATGACAACTCAACATTTCATCCTTGAATATATTTTTGCCTTTGACATCAATGACAACTCAATATTTCTAACAAAATATTCTAAACATGAGAGCATTATCATTTTGGATTCTAAAGCATGAGTGCACAAATGTGCTTACATGCTCTTTAGGGTCCTTAGTCCCTTTGAATTTATCAAACTCTGGCACTGTGAAAAATATCAGATATGGTGGTGACGGTACTGAAGGATGAATGGGTTGGTTGATCAACTGACATAGAGTTGGATTATAGTTTATCTTACCATGAGTATATTGTATCAACTGATCTATTTGTTGTTGCATGTCCTTGATTCTAGGGTCTTACATAGGAATGTGGAAGCCCTGAATTACCTAATTATTTTGAGAAGGCATGGTGGAGAAATGTTGTGGGGTAACTAGATGATTATGGGATTGATGATGATGACTAGGTGAGGTTAATGGAAATTGATGAAGAGGAGATTGATGATGAAGATGTGGATAATGTTGTAATGGGTATGATGTATGGGGGCTATGGCTAGGTTGGCTAATGGGAATGGAATTGATATGATTTATAGGAATGATACAGGTATTGGTGTGGTTTGGTGGAGGATTAGGGATGGAAACCATAGAATATTGTGGTACCCATGAGGGACCTTGGTTAATGAGGGTGGACTAGGTAGACATTGGTAGAGGCTTAGGGTTCACTTGCACTTGCTATTGAGCATCTTAATGCTACTTAAGCAATTTCTTCAAATTTTCCCATGCTTCATGAATTTCTCTATTAGTAGTGGAAGGTATGGAGGTAGATGGCATTGAAGATGTGGCTAAGGGATAAGTTAAACTTGGCATGGTAACATGGGAGGTGGAAACTTGTGAAGTAGCATTCACATGTGCTTCATACAAGGGTTGATGTATATGGATGTGTATGAAGATGGGATAGAAGTGCTAGGAGCACTTAGGTGTTGGGAAATGGGTACATGAGAGGAAGGTGCAACTGATGCCTCAAAAAGAGGGTTAGTGTACACCTAGGTAAAGCTAGATGGTGGCTGGAAATGAACAAATTCATGTTGTAAAGTAGGATCTTGTTTAGGTGAGTTGGAAACTGATTGTAAGACATAGTTAGCAGACTTCATAAGAGCTTCTACTTGTGTCATGTATATATGGGTAATATGGTGATCAATG
Source organism: Wollemia nobilis (assembly GCA_028583015.1). NCBI lineage: Eukaryota > Viridiplantae > Streptophyta > Pinopsida > Araucariales > Araucariaceae > Wollemia > Wollemia nobilis. The sequence goes on along the minus strand of JAQPPZ010000375.1, from coordinate 2,258,486 downwards.
GTTGGTGAGGTTGACTCTATTTGGGGAACATCCATATGAAATGCTATGGGTGACACATAATATGAGGGACCTACATAAAAAATTACTTGTGTCACATTTGGAAAATCTACCACAAAAGTGGTAGGGAATGTGGATGAGTTTTCCATGGAATTATTTTTATTTAATGTTTTTTGTTGATTTCTTGTTAATACCATAAGCAACTAAATAAAATACAAATTGTGCAGTAAAATAAAATGTAGAATTGAAACTCCATAAAAATCAAATAGATATAAATCAATTCTAAGTTTGTTCAACAAATATGTCTTACCTCATTCATCGATTATCTCATCTTAGTGTGAATTCATTTTCTTAGATTTTTGATTTTGTGTGTTTCAATGTGCTAGTTTGAATTAAATAGGTAAATCATATGGCTTGGATGGGGTAACGAGATTCTTTTTGGTGATGAAATCCAACAAGTTTTCTCAGGGGTAATCTAAGGTGTCTAGGAATAGAGATTGGTGGATGGAGATGAAAGCCACCATCACCAGATATCAAGCAATGGCTGGTGATGAAATCCAACCATTATTGTTTAATGTGAAGCATGAAGTTTGTGATTCTTTTTAAAAGTTTCTAATTTTCTATTGTGTACATACAATGTTAGAAAAATAACTACTTTTAATAGTCTAAATTATAATCCAATATCCAAAATACCAATTTCTCCAAAGGATGTAAAGTACACCGCTTAATACCACTCTCTAAACAGAGGAGGGTTCAGATACTCCTCCACCTAGAATCACCCAAATGCGGGGATACTTTTGGTATCTTAACATTGTTCCTATTTAGACTTATAAAAATATAAATCTCTAACCTTAGGATGTAAACTAATGTATGCACTTTATAGTTCAATTGCAAACAATAATGCAACACACCAAAAAATTAAGAAATTTTTAAGCAGAAATGTGTGAATATATGCAATGATTAATCTAATGCCTAAGATGCAACTAAAATGATTTGTTTTACCAGATTTATTAATGATGTTCATTTTAATCCAAAAATCTGAAAAAAAACATAAAAATGCTAGAATACATAGAAATAGAATGTTAGGGTTTGATAGTAAACTTACACAAAAGCCTACATTTTTGCTTTAAATCTCTATAAAATACCTCTAGGTATTTCTAAAATGCACCTAGCCATTTCTAGATGACCCTTGAGCGCCACAGGGCATTCATGGGACCTTTCCGGACTATCTACGGGAGCTTGGGCCCACTCCCTATAGTAGTCCTCCCCTATTTAATTTATATTATTTATTTTCTATAGATTTGATTTATTATTTTAATTATTGCTTTATTTAATTTAGTTTTGTTTGTTTATTTTTTTCCTGTACATTTATTTCCGTACTTTATTTTCAGCACTTTAATTCTAGCTTGTAATTTATTTATTTAATTTTCCGCACTTAGTTTATTTAGTTTGGCTAAAATAAAAATATTTAAACATCCCCCACCAAACTAAATAAGGTACATCGGTATTTATTCCCCAACACTGTAGGCATATACTGTGCATGACACTCGTAATTTTATGGACTTATCGGATTTATAATTTATGGAAGAGAAATGAATATTTTTCAAGACCTGTGCATAGAGGGACCTGTTACTAGTGATGAGGACGTCACCAATTAAAGTGGGGGAGAGGATGGGTGAACCCGAATTCCTTGCAAATGAAAAAAAAAAAATTAGTGGTCAGTTATGGCTGTGATGTTGCAGTCGTACATGCAACAAAGTTCCCTTGCCTATTCTCATCAAAGATATGGCATTTAATCCCATGAAAATAAGAAAAAGAAAAGCATTCCCCTATTTCCCAGAAAAGACGGTGCAAGACCCATGCAGAATAACTAGACTCTGTCATTATTTGCTTAAGGATAACACTACATAAAAGAATTCCATGGTTCTCTATCAGCAATACGAAAGGGCATACAATTTTATATCTACCTTTTTAAAGCTACATAGGAAGGATAAAACTACATCCTTTTCCAGATTTTTCTTATCACAAAATATCTTCATTAATTGTTGAGGGTTGTTGAGATGGAAACTAATTCAGTGTATACTCTATTTTGAGTCGATAAAATTTATTGTGGTGGTGGGATCCATGCAGCTATAGTGAGAATTTAAACGGACCACAAACATCATTTTACAGCACTGCCATCGTAGTTTTCAATCAATAACTCAAAGGAAGAATGATAAAGATGGTTAGCAATGTGGATGATGAATAAATAAATAAATATTAAATACATTTCACACCAAATGCAGGCCACCACATTAACATATAGGAGGAAGGGGAAGGTACCTCAAACGTCATATAAAAGGGATAAAAGAAAGTCCAGAGTCACTTTCACTGAACCGAACCACCACTCAGACAAGACCTGCTACAGACAACCAATTTTGGGAGATACATGGTTCATCACAGGGCCAACCTTCCAAATTTAGGAAATGGTTGGAAATATAGGGGTGTTCAGACCAAAGGTAGAGGCAACAGCGATTGCATAAGAGAACGCTAGCCTCACCCCTAAAGAAATTTGGTTGTACAAGGTCAGCGTGGTCGTTCGAAATAGGAATGACTTCGATATTCCACTTGGAGTGTTACACCCTCAACTAGTTGACTTATGGCAGGAAGTAGAAGTGGCCTTCTAGAGAGGATAAATGATGGTAGCAACAGTACCTAGTACAGGTGTTAGGCCAAGCATGACAAGGAGGTATAGCCAATGCACTAGGAAGTTAGAGTAGGACGAAGACCAACCTAGCACAACTGGAAGCCAATGTAGTTGGAGGTCAACACAACCTAGAAATTCCTCACAACAAACCAGTACCCCACAGCAGTAATGGAATCCTCAGACTAAGGAGAAAGCAAAAGCTAGAAGAATAAATAAAATAAAATTCCAAGAGCATCAACGTCACAACAATATTATTTTTCTAGAATGCCTTGGTTACGGGCAGCATGGAAAAATTTTGCACAATCAGCATCATACACATTGGGATCTATGAAACTCACCTAGGTATATACTTATTTTTAATAATTATGTGTACAGTTATTTTAAAATTCATTTCCATGCTAATATCAGTAGATGCCTCTTTAAATTCTCTTTATTGAAATCTCCCATCAAAATTCCAACGTATGAAATGCCTCGAATGAGAAGAATTTTATTACCCCGGAACAATTGAAAAAAAAAACTATGGCATTCACGTGAATAGATTGGGCATTGCTTCATTGTCGCATTATGAGGGATCTGTAAGGTGGAGTGCAAAAGAAAAAAAAAAGAAGAAAAAAATAGTATCACTCAATAAAACAAATATATAGCAATATTGAATAAAAAAATAATAGTGCTCAATAACAATGCCCATGAAGAAAAACAGAGATGTTGAAGGCCATTTGAAAAAAAGAAAAAAAGAGAGAAAAAAATATATATTTCCGGGGGTTGTTGTCACGAGGACGTGACAATATTTAGGCATGGGGGGATGATGAGCACCAGAAATGCTCATTTTATATACATTATTAAGGGGCATCATTACTGGTTTAATTAGCATATGAGATGTATTTTTATATAACTTATGCATATAATTGATAGAAAGTTCGGTATTATGCTTGACTGGTGTTTTTAGTGGAAACTATGTATAAGTGTAGGATTTACTACTAATCTGGTGTTTTCCAGTCTACACCCCACTTGGACCTAGCAGTGTGCAAGAAGGAGCCTTACTACAACACCTTACTCTGGTGGTACGGTGCCTTCCTCTGGTGGTGCGGTGCCTTACTCTGGTAGCACGGTGCCTTACTAAAGTAGGCTCCTTACTAAGGCGTCTTACTCTGACCCAGTCAAATTTTACTGGTTGACCATGGAGCTGTGGAGGATGTTGCACGTGAAGACAAAGGAGATATTTTATTTTATGCATTATTATTAAAATAGAATAAACACTTATATTATTTGATGGTTGGATACCTTTGTAACTTGAGTGTTATTCTCTCATGCTCATGGACGAACTAGAGCAACAATTTTTCCAACGATCAAGGCAAGCATTATATTCTCGCATTCATGGACAAATCAGAATAGTGAGTTTCTAGAACAGAGCTCCGAAATAGACTTGCCTAAATTTGTAATAGAGGAAGGTTGTGCATTGTATAAATGCACAGGTCTACCCTAAGAGAAAGGATGATTAATTTTACATAGATATTATTTTATTTCATTCTTTGTTTAATTTAATTAAGAGTGCAACTCCTCTTATTCAAGCAAGCTCTACGTAGCTAGCCGGGCGAACTATCTGTGGGAGCTTGGGCCCACTCCTTGTAGTAGTCCTCCCCTGTTTAATTTATGTTATTTATTTTCTATATATTAGATTTATTATTTTAATTGTTGCTATATTTAATTTAGTTTTTTGTGTTTATTTGTTTCTGTATATTTATTTCTACACTTTATTTTTAGTATTTTAATTCTAGCTTGTAATTTATTTATTTAATTTTTTTCACTTAGTTTATTTATTTTGGCTAAAATAAAAATGTTTAAGCATCCCCCACCAAACTAAATAAGGTACATCAGAATTCATTCCCCAACATTGTAGGCATATACTATGCGTGACACTCATAATTTTATGGACTTACCGAATTGATAATTTATGGAAGATAAATGAATGTTTTTTTGAGACATGATTTCTTCTCACCAGGCTCCACGGTGTGAGACCCTCAAAAAATAGTACAAAAACCCTAAGTATGCAATGTAAGTAAAATGAATAGAATCTGAAAATGCATAAAATGAAATAAACAATGAAAGATTTACCTTATTGAATTTATAATTTTCTGATCTGATGTAACTGTTGTAGGAAGTTGGTGTGGTGATGCCCTAGTGTCACCCAAGGGCTAGTAGGGTTGTAGATATCTGGTCTAAAATTCCTGTGGGTTCTTGGCTGTAGCAGAAAATACCCGTGGGTGCTTGGGAATGGTGAAAAGTATCCAAATGCACTTGGCATTAGAGGGAAGTGCCCAGAGGTGCTCAACAGTGACAGAGATAACTTGGAGGCATTCGAGATCTGAGGTGAGGATATGTAGAAGCAGATCCAACTGAGCGATAAGGTTGATAATGGATGCGGAGGTTATGATGAGTGAGGATGAACGAAAAACTTAGAGAACATAGGATATTTGGAATAGAAAACACTTAGCGAATTACTTAGGTGTTGAGCCATCAAAATGACTCCTATTAATAATCCACACTAGGATATGTTACGGTTTGAACGACATGAATTGTGTGGCTCAATTAAAACACATCGAAGGGTGGATATTAATTTTAGGTGTGTGGCATGGATTGATGTAGATGGATGGCTAGGATTAAGTTAAATCGGATGGCTGTGATTTATTTACGTATATATATATTAAATATAATATTAAAAAATTAATATTAAACATATATTTAACAAATATACATAAATAAATGGGTAGAAATGGCGGGAAGACTTGGATGGACGACAAGTGGCTAGATTTTTCTGTCTACATTACATTATTTGGTTATGTAATGTACAAGATATTACTTCATGAGGAAGTTAGGTAGTTACTCCAAGAAATGTAATAAATGCACAAGTGTCAATGTGCAAGTTATAATGTGCAAGGTGTCTCCTCGTACAGCTAGGTAGACTGTTGGATAAGGAATCTATATTCCTATATAAAGAGCCATACAACTCCATCCAAATGTATCAATTCATTCTCAATAATATATGTTGTTTTTCTCTTTTTCTCTCTCTCTATATATATGATGGAATGATGATAAAACCATCATGGAGGTAGTTATGAGTGAAGGAAAAAATGGGTCTGGCACAAATGAAAGGGGAGTGGTTGTAAGGATGGTGGAATTTGTGCTTATTGTAGGGTTTGTAGTTGGTGTTGACATGGTAATGGATATTACGACCATGGAATGAGGTGAGGAAGGGGGAAGTAGTTGCTCCTTTGTGATTACCATTGGTTATGATTTTGTGAATGAAGGTGAGTGAGTAGGTGATGATGTTACTAGAATTTTTGATGAATGTGGAGGAGATGATTATTCTGGGACTTTCTAATGACTGGTGGAGAAGGTGGTGAACTACGAAGTGGTGGATATACCTTTTGTTCCATTTGTTATTGAGAATGGGAGGGAGATTCTTTTGGGGAAGGAGAAGGATAATAAGAAGAAGGGATAGAAAATATACCTTCGTCTACCGAAGTAGTTTTTTGGAAAATATCATCCACACCTTGGTGCTTGTTGTGGCCTCTCCACAACTATCCCCAAATCTTGGGGACCCACCTTTTATCTTGTGTTTTTGGGGTTTTCAATTTCTTTGAGTGGCAATTTTGATAAATCTTTCCCTTCGGATTTTTGCCATGTAGAAGACAAGATTCATTTTGGATGTGTGTTCTTTCAATTTGACCATAATGTTAGTGTTGTGATTTCATTAGTTGTTTGTGTTTGGTCTTCATTGTTGGTCTAGTGCATCAAGTTTGTAGATTTTAATATTTTAGATTAGACCAACTCATTTTGAAAGTTAGTTGAATCAAAATTAAAATTAAAATAAAAATTTAAAAAGGAAAATATTAATTATAAATATACATTATATAATGTATATTTATAAATAAAAAATAAAATAATAAAAAATAAAAAATAAATAAATAGATAAAAAATAAAATAAAATAAAATAATGCTATACATATATATTTTAATATATATACATCTAGATAATTTATTTTGTTTTAATATTCCATTTTGGTTTTGACTTTAAAATTATGGTTTTGTTTTAGGATTATTTTTAGTTTCATTTCATTTTAATACTACCTTTATATGACTCATGCATTGGTCTTGTGTTGCAGTTAGACGATAGCTTTTGAAGATGAACCGACAACAGCAAAAGGTAGACAAAGTGTACATGAGATGACAAAAATCATGCAATCAACGGTGCAGTAAGGGGATCGACATGGTGAAGAATTAGCCAACACAATGAAACGATACATGGACACGTACATCATCCACAACAGCTATGACAAACATGACAGGATGTCGCCAACTAGATATGTGACATCGGTGACATGGAGAAGACATGACTTGGGAGACAACGTGGCTGATATGGCAAGGGAAATTTTATTTTTGTCTAAAATAGCAAAGGCAACAATATATCATTTTATGACAGGTTGTAAACCTATGATGTTGCGGACGTATGATCTAGTAGATAGTTATCTCAACAGCCAACAGTTCAACATGGATTAGATTGGGCATGAATAAACAGTTGATGATAGCGTGTCATGGTCATGGTGGGTTTAGGGTGTGTAATCAGTTATAGAAACATTATCAGATGTCACTGTAGAATGTGGATACGGATATGAAACGGATGCCAATAGATTGATGAAGGTTACACCATGATGACCGACATTGTGGATACAACGTACAAAGAGGGTTATGTGAGTGGTATCTCATGGGAGGAGCTTTGTATCATTCAATATGATTTAGATAACCCGATGAGGTGGATGATTCCCATGAAAAAATAGAGGTAAAAATATTAACGGCCAAAGCATTCAATCAAGCATAATATGTATTTTTAGATATATAAAAGGTTCTTAAATGAACAAAGCTATCAATTTTAGGCGTGAAAAGAATAAGGTAAAAGTGGTTAGGTGTGCCATTATGAAAAGAAGATGAAGCAAGGAAAGTGAGGTGAAATGGAAAAGAGAATCAAAAAAGAAGTTACGTTTTAATAAAGAGAGCGTTAGATAGAAATGTGGAGGGAGGAAGAAGCATGAGATTTTGGTTTAAAAACAGAGGGAATTCACAGAAGCAGGGGTTGGAAATTCTGAAAAGAGAGGTTTGCAGGAGAAGGCCCAGAAGTGAAATTAGAACTGTTTTTCTTAGTTTTTCCTTCCATTTAGTTGTATTGTAGTATCTCCATGGATGCCAAGTGGGAGTTTGTATTCTGTAATAGTTGAGCTAATTGAAAATCTATTTCCTATCAATGTATTAGAATTTCTACAAATTTTATGCATCTTTATGGTTAATTTTTTTGTTATTTTACAATATGTTGCATCTTCCCTTAGAAGATAGCACCCGTTTGAGGGCTTGGTTGCACGCATATGGGTCAATGTAGAATACATGTAGTTGCAGGGTTTGTGGAGAACTGCAAGTTGCAACATTTAATTTTAGTGCATTTTTCATTTTATTCTTTCTTTATTTATTTTCCTAACCTTATCTTTTTCATTTTCTTAATGTCTACAAAATAAAATAAAATAAAAAATATAAAAAAAGATATAAAATCCAAAACAAAAGCTTAGGTTTATAGAATAAGATTTAAAATTTAATTTAAAGTAAATTTTAATTTTGTTTCAAGGCAAAGGCAAAGTTCCAAATTATTTGAAGTTCATATTTTTAATAGGAATTTTGGCAGTTTCAGCTTTGCATGTTGGTTTTGCAAGCACTCAATTGATTTTCCTTCATGAAAATTACAGTTTCATGAAAGGGGGTAAATTCATCTGGCAGTTCATAGGCCATTACATCAAAAGCAATAAATTAACTTCCTTCATGAAAATTATAATTTCATAGAAAGGGGGTAATTTATAAGACATTTCAGGCAATCAGCTAACTCTCTTTATGGAAATCAATTTCATCAAAGATGGTTATTTACAATGCAAATCAAAGGTTGTCATAGCAACATAAGAGGGATCCATTCATCACTTTTAGATTCACATTGTGAAGATAGGTTTCAATATCTTATTTCAGGTTTAAAAGCAAGGTTTAATAACGGATTAAAATGGTTTAAACTTGCTTAACAAAGGAAGATAAAAATCTATCTAAAGCATTTTCAATATAAAAGAAATTTCATTCTCACATCATGGTCATATGAGGGCCAATCACATTTATTCTTAATTCGAATTTTCATGAACAATGATAGCATATCATAATAAATTAACCCCAGCACAGGCCCCTTGTTAACAGTTGTTTTGCAGAGCACTAAGGTATTCCAAGCACTTTTTATACATTTATATAAACATACATGCACACATTAAAGTGAAAAGGAACCTTGGAGAATTTTATGCTTCTTTGCAAGAGAGGGTTTTCTAACCAAAATCCTAACTGTGAGTGTGGTTTTGCACTTGGGAAAAATTACTACTCAACAGTGTTATGCTTGCTAAACTTGATGTTCTATAACTGACACAAGGGTTTGTTCAACTACTTGTGTTTGATCCATTTTCTACTTCTTACTGACCTCCCTTTTACCCTCCCCTACTGAATCCTTTACCTTTTATCTTAAATACAATAGGTATTGTAGGCTTATTCTTCTTAGTGCCATCTTCATTTTGTGTTTCTTGCAGTGCAACTTCTAAAACTTGAGATGGCTCTATTGGAGTTGCAGCTTTGAATTTCATAGGGACAAACACAAATTTATGATCTGCTTCTTTTCCCACTGGCTCTTGTAAATAAGTTTCTCCACCCAAGGCTAAATGTTTTGACCTTTTACCTACTTGGATAATTTCTAAATTTCATGTTTCATCCTTACCCAAGCCACCACCAATATAATGCATCTTCTTCATTATCTCAAAACCCACCAAGTATTTTTGCAATTGCTCTTGTGAAGGCTCAAACGTGATTTGGGTTCCTTCAGTTAGTGATGGAGCATTTTTCATAGTTTCTTTTACCTATTATTGTGAAGGTGGAGAAGGGGAATCTGATTATACTTGATCTTTATTTTTTCCATTTACTCTTATTTTCTTGTAACTCAACACCGAACTCTAACCATTCTTAGCTTTCTATGTCTTAATATGTTTGTCATACTGCTCAGAAAACTTGGTATCTGATTGACGGTTGAATATGGCCTTTGCAGTACCCATATCTACTCTCATAACCACCATTCCATAATTTTACCATTGTTTCATTTATGCTTTTCTTCTAATTCTTTGATTTTGGATTCTTTCAATTGGTGGGTTTTGTTGTTTCTAGGATCATAATCAACTATTTGCTCATAAAAATATCTCCAAGGGGAAATATGTTCCATCTTGCTAACATTCCATTCCAATGGACCATTTTCCTTGTTGTTTCTACCCTTCTCAAAGTAAGACCTCAAATTTCTTTCAAATTTAAGGGTCCTCTCTCCATTTAGGGTTATGTTCCTCTCTATGAACTTGTTATCTGGATCATACCTCCACATTTGTGGAATATACATAAGACCAAGTCTCTCCAAATATTGATAATTTTTTTCATGTTGACCATTTAGGTTATGGTTATATCATCCACATTGTGGGAGTAGACCAACATTCCCTGCCTTCCCTTACCAATGCCAAAGTTGACATTGATGAAATCAACTTGTCTCAAATCCAAGCTAACAGTCTATTGGTGATAAAGTGGGGTAGCATAAATGGTTTACCAGTAATCCATAGGGCCTAATGACCATTCCTTTAGTGAGGATATACCAATATCCTTCCTCATATTGTTCTACATGCAACAAATATTTAGCTTAAGGTGCAATTCTAAGGCATTGGCTATACATAATTTTTAGGGTTGGTCCCAAAAATTCCATGTTGAATCTATAATAAGACTCAATGTTTCTAAATTAGATGGCCCATTGGTAAACTAGTATAGGGTCCCCATTATAATTTTTATCTATCACTAGAATCTAGGGCATCATTTGCCTTATAGCTCTGAGTAACATCCATATCAAGTTCAAACAATATCGAAAATAAGGGGTCTCTAAATATTTCTTCATGCTTACCAAATTTTCATGCATCATTTTGGAGAGATATGTCAACCAATCAAATTAAATTCATTTGATAATTTCATCTCCTTAGGTTTCTTTGTATATTTTCTCATTATATATGCAATAAATAGTAGCTATTTACCAATCCCTTACATATCTATCAAAATCTAGACCCTCTAGGCAGACTAGCATGGTGAAATACTTTGGGTAAGCAAAATGTTTAATAGCAATCGGGGTTTTAGGTAGGGTATTCCTATATTTTATTATTTTAAATTGACTATAAACCCATTTCCTAAAAGGCTCACCATCATGAGCACACCCTTGCAATGAATAATATTTGGACTGGACTTGTGGGTTAAAGGGTTTGGGTTCACAGGAGAATCTACACCCATGGCAAAAAGATCTCAGTAAGCTTGGGTGGTTATACTGAAGAGAGTTTTACCCTTAGCTATCTTAATGGATTTTGACCTAGGATCATAAAATTTTACAATGGCAACTATCAACTTTGGATAGGGATGTACCGAATCACAAATATAAAATACCTTGAACTGTCATCGATTCACTTTTTTGAAGTTATAGATGTCTTGTTTGAACCTATTTCTTATTTTCCATATTATTTTAATATCTACCACTTCTTGTGCTTTGTCCACATAGTGCCCTAGCCCATCACTCTCCTTTTTAATTGTTTGATCTACAAATTTCGATACCATATCTGATAAAATTACCAAATATTTTATATTTTTTATCACTTGATAGCTTTTAAATATAATTTTTTTTTTTAATTTAAGGATTTTCATTATGTATGGGTTTTTCTAGGTTGACCCAAAATATTTATACAAAAGATAACTTGAAAGCTGAACCAACTAGATCTTGTAGAACCAAGGACCCTCGGTCCTACGTAACTATTAACATAAAATACAGCACGAGAGGTGGACCCCCTGACCTAAAAAAAATAAGGACCCTCAATCCTCCACCACTACTAACCATACTAAGGATAACCCCATTACTATAGGCTATTAGCCAAACAAAACATCCATACATCCAGATACCCATACTTCCAACAGGACAGATGATAAAAAAGCAAAAATGTAAACCTACAAACCAAAAATGGCTCCACACAGGGCAACCAACAAGATGTAGCAGTAGGCCACAACTTAGGCCTAAAAGTCTTTATCTTCCTCCTCATCCTTATCATCATCCTTGTCCTCATCCTTCATGTTCACCTCCCCTAGTGGATGGACAAGTCAGACCCTTTCTTCTTCCTACAAGAATTAATGGTATAATTGATTGAGTTAAATAGGAAGTGGGGGATTCTTATGGGGTTTACATCTCGAAAGAAGTTGACAAAGGCATAGTGAAAACTGATGAGGACCTTGCTAGGGTCCTCAATAGTAATAAATTCCATCACATTCTTCATTACAGAGTTCCATGGGGTAGGGAGGTCAGTTCGTAGTAGACCATTTTTGGCTTGCTTATAAATCCTAGAGTTGTATTTAAATTATTTTAACTCCACCTACCAGTTATGTTTCTCCCTATGAAATGACCTGCCTTTGGTCCCCTATCCAATGATTGTTTCTAGCAGATGAACATCAATAACAAATTCCTAGCCATGAACTACCACTCAGATTTTGTCCCATGACTCCAGCATCGCCATGGTGATATCATGCTCAGCCCTAAAAAATAGGTTGAAGAAATGGGAAAGCCCCTCTCAATGAGAATGGATTCTGCAAGGGACTCCATCTCAATGCAACTCGGCTCAATAAAAGTCATGGGTTACTCACACTCATAGTTGCTATCAACCTCAAGGAATTTTTTTGGGTAGCTACTCTTAGAAATTATTTATGATAAAAAAATATTTGTCAGAATGCCACTCTTGCTCTTAATAGAAAGGTGATAAAGCTTTTGGATGCCCTCATGACAATAATATGAATCATCATGGAGGATGGTGTCTTGCATGGGAATGTGTGCCAATATAGATTCCACCTAACTAGAGGTCCACTTGGCACCCTTAGTCAACAAAAATATCGTGCCAACATTCATGGCAACATAACTATTAGAATCACCAATCTTGGAAATCATGGTCATGTTTGAAACGGTAGGCATGGTAGGAAAAATTATACCTCTAAAGTTGATAGAAATATTGACCACGTGGGGAGGATCCTTCAAATGCTAATCTTGGGACCACGTCCAACCTTGTATTAGCACTCCTAGAGTGAGTGTGACCCACCTTGTCAATGTACCTATTAGGATCATGCTTGATTCTATGATTTTCAAGGCTGCCCACTCCCTAAAACCTGACATACCAGAGTGGCCAAAAAGGTGATTTCCTCCTTGGGGCCTGATAACGAGGGCCAAAGTGGATAATTTTTGAAAACATTCTCATTACCCTAGTGATCATGATCCACATCATCTATGATTGTTTTGAATAAGAGCTTCCACATCACATGACACTCCCTGGGTCCACATGATCAATCCATCTGAATTCACTCCTATATTTTCCAGCTTGTCCACCACCTTGTTGGATTCTCTGAAAGCATGTTGGACTACTGTGTCACTTGTATATCCTAGCAGGATCCTCACCTCTTTGATGTAGGCCTCAATCCTCTAGGGGGATTTTTTTTATTTCTAAGGAGGTTAATGATATTGAGCGAATCACCCTCCACTATCAGCCTACCCTGGGCATCCTTAGCCAAAACCACTCCTCTCCACATGGCTCTGGCTTCAGCTTCATTATTGGTCTGGGTGCCTAGATGTTCTACAAAGGCAAACATTATGTGACCTTGATGGTTTCTCAACACTCCTCTAGACCCAACCCTACCAGGGTTACCCTTGGTGGCTCCATCAAAATTCAACTTGAGCTAGTCCAATGGGGGGTATCCACTTTGACTCAGATCTAAGGTTGGGATGACCTAGAGTGGATGTGTCCTCTAATGGGATACTCAAGGATTGTCCTAAGGACTTCTCACTGGAAGACACCGATTGAGAGGATAAAGGATGAACTATGGTATTTTCTCTAGTGAAGGCTAGAATCTTGTTAGTTATGGATGCAGGAGAACTTCTAGACTCAAAGAAGGCTCTATGGTTTCTCTCTAACCAAATATTCCATAGGAAATGGTGGAGATAAATTTTCCACATGAATCTTAGTTAGATGTTAACAAAGGGATTGGGCCATTGCTAGAATAACTCAAAGATGGATGTTGATTTAACCTAGTAAATGTGGAAAATTTGGAAAAGCCCATTTAGGATGGAAGTTGAGACCAGGAAATCAAGGAAAATATGTTGAATAGACTCCCAATTTTCCCTACAAAGACAACATCTATTAGGGACCATAATACCTCTCTTAATAATGTTATCTATGGTGAGAATTTTACCTTGGATGATGAACCAAGAAAAAAAGGATATCTTGGGAATCAGCAGTTTTAGTCCACACTAGTTGAGCTTGAAATGGAGGATCCTCAAGAATTAACAAGAGCGTATAGGCCGACTTAATAGAAAATTCACCACTCTCCATTGCGGCCTAGCAGACATGGTCCTCTTCCCCACCTGACATGATGAATTGTTGCCTCAAGATGTTTTCTAAAGCCTCAGACTCAACCTCTAGCCCTTGAATTTTTATGGGTCTCCACTTGGGCCTATTGCTATCATGGCCCATAAAATCCACCACTTTTTGCCCAAACATTTCATTAGTATAAACTTTTAACCTAGCCATGTTAGGATCATGAATTAGGGCTTTGCCTCTAGCCCACTTGTCCTCCCAAAACCTGATATTTTGGCCATTCCCCATGATCCACCTCAAGCCTTTGCTAACTATGTCTCTGCTTGTCAATATGGATTTCCAAAAGGTCGATCCTCTATTTGGGACTGCACTACTCAAAAACTCTGATCCTTGAAGATACTTTCTTTTCACAATCATAGTCCACTCATTCTCAACATTTGTAATCAAGTTCCAAGCTTGTTTGGCCAACAAGGTTGTATTGAGGTGTATAACTCTTCTAAGGCCTAGTCCTCCATTCTCCTTTGGTTGACATACCTTGTTCCAACCAACAAGATGGATGCGTTGCCTGTCTTCTGAACCTGACCAAAGGAAGTTTTTTGAAACTATTCTATTTTATGGTACACCTTGGCTAGGGCCTTGAACACTGATAAAAAGTACACTAGGATGCTTTGGAGTGATGCCATGGTTAGAGTTGCTTTGCTAGCCTGGGATAAGAGGTGCCCTTTCCACCCTATGAGTTTCTTTTGAATTATTTCCAACACATTGTTCCACATCGACTCAATAGGAATACCCATGAACAGTGGTAGGTCCAGGTAAGATGTCGAAAGGGTGGATATAGGACACTCCAAAATCCTAGATATCTTGGCTTACCTGGGACCAAGGGTATTGAGGAAATAGATCTTGCTTTTGTTAAATTTTACCTTCTGTCCCACCACATCCTCGTATAGAGTCAAGATATGTTTGATGATCTTGGCCTCTCCCACTAAATCCAGGGTGAGGAATAAAGTATCATCAACAAATTTCTGGTGAGTTACCAGATTGGTTAAGGACGTTGCTTTAATCCTGAAGATAAGGCCAGCATTACAGGTGGCTTTTATTTTCCTTCCAAGGGCTTCTACAAAAATTATGAAGAGCATAGGGGATATTGGATCCCATTTTTTGAGGCCTTTGTTGCTTTGAAATATCATGTTGTGGACCCATTAACGAGGATTGAGAACCATAGATTACATATACAACATTTGATTAGCCTGATCCAATATAGATGAAACCTAAAATTTAGTAGAATAGCATTCACAAACTCTTATTTGATATGGTCATATGCCTTGTTCATATCTAGTTTTAGGGTGAAAGCAGATTTTTTGGATTGGGATGCGGAGTGGAGGACCTCATGGATAGTGATGACTCCATCTAGGATTGACCTTCCTTGGACCAAAATTCCTTGACAAGGATCAATGATTAGAGGCAACACTTATTTCATGTGGTTTGCAATTGATTTGGTAAGGATTTTGTAAACCATGTTGCATAGGCTGACTGGTCTAAAATCCACAATATATTTTGGGGTAGGCCCTTTGGGAATGAGAGCAATGAAGGTGGAATTATAAATTTGGGGGATGTGCTTGGATGACTAGAATTATTTGATGGTTGAACAAAAATTTGGCCCTACTATATCCCAAAAGGTTTGAAAAATTGGGAGATAAGCCATCTATGCCTGGGGCATTATCTGGATCCATGGAAAATAGAGCTTGCCTAATTTCCTCATTCATGAAAGTGCATTGAGTCTAGCATTGATGTCACTAGTTATG
Organism: Wollemia nobilis; assembly: GCA_028583015.1. NCBI lineage: Eukaryota > Viridiplantae > Streptophyta > Pinopsida > Araucariales > Araucariaceae > Wollemia > Wollemia nobilis. The sequence continues at coordinate 2,242,476 of JAQPPZ010000375.1, read as the reverse complement.
GACTGAGGAATGAATTGTAACATGGTCTCTTTAGTAGTGGCCATGCACAGGATCTCATATCCAAGGAGGGAGCTAAAATAAGAGACTACTTCATCTCTAATCTCATTGATGTCTTGGGTCAAAGATCCATCCCCTTTGACCAACTCCCTGATACTATTATTGCTTCTATTTCTCATAGTTATAACATGGAAGGATTTGGAATTTGAATCACCATATTTGAGCCACAGTGCTCTAGACTTCTACCTCCAAAATATCTCCTCACAAGCCAAGATGTTGTGGTATTCAGCTAGAGTGTTTCTTTCCTCTGTCCTAGTAGCTTCATCCCATGTTCCATTTTGAATTTTCTTTTTGATGCAGGTTAGTCTTTCAGACATTACTTTCTTGTTCTCAAAAAGGTTCCCAAAGACCTCCTTGTTCCACACTTTGAGGTTGTCTTTGACTATCCTAAGTTTCTGGGAGAGTTTGAAGGATGGGCTTCCCTAAAAGGACTGTGGCCACCATTGGATGATGTGGTCTCTCAAATCATGGTGTTTTATCCACATTGCTTCAAACCAAAAGGGATTTCTGAAGGACTGGACCTTCTACAAATCTAACAGGATAGGGTTGTGGTCCGATCCGATCTTAGGCCAAGCTTGAAGAGTTGCATCACCAAATATTGTGATAGCTTCTTGGGATAGTAGGAACCTATCCAATATTTCTTGAATTAGTTGATTCCCTACCCTTCTGTTTCTCCATGTGAACTTAGAATCTTTGAGCTTGACGTCCATGAGGTCATTGGATTTTATGAACTCATTGAACTCATCCATACTTATTATGGGTAGGCCCATCCCTCCTCTTTTTTTTTAAGGATAGAGGGGCATGTTGAAGTCCCCTGCAACCACCCAAGAAATATTTTTGAAGGCCTTTTTCATGTTGCTCAGGTATTCCCACAATTCTTCTCTCCCTTGTAGAGAATTAGGTGCATAAATATTTGACAAGATCCATGAAAGGTTATTGTCCATGTCATGGAAAAACACACTCAGGACCCTATCATCTGATTGAATAACTCTGCCTTACACCTTCCTCGGGTCCCATAAACACATTAATCCTCTTGAGGTACCTCTAGCCTGACTGAATGTAACTTTCCCTTGTTTCCAAATTTTAGAGGTAATTTCTTTTGATAGCACTTCATCTATTTTTGTTTCTTGTAATATGAAAATTGTAGGATTAATTTCTCTCCTTAATGAACTAACCACCCTATGCTTGGTTGGGCCATTAAGGCCTCTCACATTCCATGAGAGGAACTTCATTTAGAATGTTTGGAGTTATTCCCTCTCCCCCTACCCTGAGGTGGAGGAGGTTTGTTGGATTTTTTATCATCTTTAAGGTCGGTGATAACTGGAGGAAAAAGTGTCATTTGAGTCCCATTTGCAATCTCATTTTCAAGCCCTATTCTGAATTGTTTGGTCGCTGAGATCCTACCTCACTTTTTTTCACTACCATAATAAATGGGTGATTTCATTGAGCTCCTTGTTTATTTGGGGATGAATTTGGGAGGAATTCTCTATTGAAGAACTGGGCTAACACAACCCTTGTTCACCATCCTTTCGATGGTTTTAGTCCTGATGACTTCTTCATCCATACTCGGACTATAATATTCTAGGTTTTGGGGTATGCCATAAGGATAGTTTGGGGGAGGATGCGTTGAGGGGGCATTTGAGGTCCCTAATATTTGTAGAGACTCTAAGCTCACCGGGAGGTTCATGACGGTCTCTTTTGATCCCTCATTGATATGTTCATCCTCAACCTCAGCTAGTATTTCAAATTTATTGTGATTGGAAGTTGAAGGGCTTACCTATTCCTCTGGGCTTGCCTGACTTGTAACATTTTGCTTTCTTTTTTTGGATGTTGGGGTTGGACTCCTGGATATTTGTTGTATTGGACACTCCTTACTTTCCTGTAGACTCCTTTGTTTGGTGGAAACTAAAATTCTTGATTCCTTGTGTACCCTCTACCATTAAGACCTCTTGGATATGGTTTCTTCGGTACTTATTTTGGAGCTACCATATTGGGGCATTGATTTTTGAGGTGGCCCTGAGTCTGGCACTCCACATAGAATACTGGCTTGTTCTTGTATTCAATGGGATGCTTCCTCAAATACTTTCCATAACCAAGTTCCATAAAAGTGGGGAGCTCAAAATCTAGATTAGCATTCACACATATTCTTGCATGGGTCATTCTTGATCTAGGTTAGGGTGGAATGATCAATCGCTACTAAATCACCAATCATCCTTGCTATCCCTTTGAGGAAATATTCATGGAAAAACTAGGCTAGGAGATTTGGTAGACGGACCCAGATGGGTGTAGTATTAATGCTTTGCATTTTAGGATCAAAATCCTCCCCCACATTCTAAGGAAGAGGCTTCACCTGCCTAAGAACCATGGCCCTCCCGTTAGGATGCGGTTGGCATCTTCCTAGTTATTGAGGTGAATGATGAAAAAACCTCTAGATAGAACTACTAACTTCATGTTTCTATCTATCCTCCACTTGGAGAAAGCCCATGTCCTTATGGTTTCAATGTCTCGCCTCCCATATATGAAATTCCCCACTAGTGAATATATTTATAGAGATAAAAACCCATCCATGATGTTAGAGGGATCGATAACTCTATTATTCTCAAGAATAAGGGGTAAGAGGGACTTGAATAAACTATTCATTTTACCGTTGAGAGCCTCTACAAAGGAACGGATATTTTTGGGGGTCACAGCTCCCAAATGGGATCCCTTGTTAGGATCTTTATCAAGGGGTTTGAGTCCCTAGACTTTTCCAAATTGATTAGGGATGAAATCCTCTCCATCCTCTAGCTTGTTAGGTGACTTACCTGCCTCTGGATCCTTACCCATTGCATCTTGGTGACCTACATCATGAGGTTCCTTCCCACATTCCACATTTCAAATTCTGCCTCTGCTACCACCATTTCTCCTCCTCCACTCTACCATACCTAATTTTTATTTATTGAGCTTATAAATATCATGCATGCACACTTTTCACCATTAATGTGATAGATGAGCCACTACCCATTGTAGGCTTTACAATTCAAAAGATGAATGAACTTGTCACTCCATTTATTTATTGGTCATGGTGTAGAATACATTGTGGTCCATGACTCATCTTTATTTTTTCTCCTTGGTCATGACACATAACACACAGCAAGGTAGAACATGTTTTAGTATTTATTGGTCATGGTGTAGAATACATTGTGGTCCATGACTCATCTTTATTTTTTCTCCTTGGTCATGACACAGAACACATAGTGAGGTATAACATGTTGTGAGTCATTGCATTACCCGTTTTCCTTTTCTCTATACAAAAAAACTTAAAAGAAAGAAATTATGGTACAAATATGTATATATGTTACATAAAAAATCATTTTTTTCAAAGTAGAGCTTCAAATGATATCCATTAACCAAAATTAGTTGCATGTTTTCTTCTAAATATTGAAGCTAGAAAGAATTGTTCTCTTTGACCTCTGCCACTTTGAACGGACCATCCCAGAAGGAATCAAAATTTTGGTGATTACCTAGTTTGGATCTCTCTACATTCCACCTTAGGACTAAGTCACCCACTTTTAATTTTCTGAATTTATATTTCTTATCAAACCATCATTTAGTGTCAACTGAGCATTTTTGGAAATCATCATATGCTTGAGTCATTTTTTTCTCTAGCTACAGGAGATGCATCAATCTAGTTTCTATTGGATTCTAATTTGAATATTCCTCTTGGTTTGCCAAATTAAACTGGTATTTCCAAGTGAGTAGGTAGGACAACTTCTTTCCCATGCACCAATGAATAAGGGTTTTTCTTGATTGATTTCTTAATAGTGATCCTATCTACCCATAGAGCCTTATCTAAAAGAAGATGCCAACTCCTTTTGTTATCCTCTAATGTTCTCTTTAGAATATTGAGCAAATTTTTGTTAGTGGACTTAGCTAATCCATTACCTTGAGGGTATTAATTATAAGAGTTCTTATGTCATATTTGCTTGTAAACTCAATGTATTTAGCTCTTATAAAACTTGGATTGTTGTCCCTTACTATGGCTTCAAGAATGCCAAACCTTGTGATCAAACCTTCAATGAATTTAATTACCACTTATTGATTTGATATCTTTGTGGGAATGTCTTCAACCCATCTAGCAAGGTAATATGTAGTAGTCAAGATGTGTTTATGCCTCGCTAAGGAATTAGGGTTTATCACTCAAATGAAATTAAATCCCCGCTATTGTAAAGGCTCTTCCACTTGAATAGGTTTAATAGGAAATGCAACATTTCTATTCCTTCCCACATATCTTTGAAATTTATTGCATGCCCTCGTTACCTTGAAGGTTTTAGCAAAGAGTGTAGGCTAGTAATAGCTTACCCTCATAATTTTCATAGTTGTGACCTTACCTGAAAATGTCCTCCAGATAGTCCATGGAATGTTTCAATGACTTCTTGTCTTTGGTCATCTTTTAAGCATATTAGAAGGACTCAATCGATATTTTTTCTATATAATCCCTCTAGTAACAGGACATAATTTAAGGATTGAAGTCTATACCTCATCATTTTTTAAGTATTAAGACCTTGATGATAGATCCCTATTTGGAAATAGCTTGTCATTTTATCAAGCTAGTTTAAACCCTCTAAGGAGAAATATTCACTCTATTCTACTACTGATGGCTGACAGGCTAGCATTTATCCTACAAATACATTTTCTATAATCCCCTAGCATAATGATCTACCTCTAACTAACTTGGTAGGATATATTTCCACATCATATTCCTAGATTTTGGTAATCCAACCAGATATTTTATCTCCCAATTCTCCTTGTAAGATGAAACCCTTGACAACTGGTGTACCACATAAACAAAAGTTTTACTTTGAGCTAAGTCTTACCTAAACTTATTCAATGACTTAATTACCACAAAAACTTGTCTCTCAATAAATTTATATTTGATCAGGTACTCATGAAGATTTTGACTCCAAAAATATATCGGATGTTCTTCTCCATCATCATTTTTTTGTGTTAGTACAACTGCATAGTTCTCTTCTGCTCCATAAGCATAAAAAATGAAGTCCTTACTAAAATCAAGATTCACCAGGATTGGGGCAGTGATAATAGCTTGTTTAATTACTTCATAAGATTTTTTCCTTACTTTTATCCACTTAAAATCTACATTCTTATTTAGCAACTCTGAGATAGGCTTAACTACCTGAGCAAAGTCTGAGATGAACTTCCTCATGAAATTTATCTACCCAAAGAAATATTGTAAGGCCTTCTTATTCATAGGTAAGGGAAGGGCTAGAATTTATTTTACCCTATCTATGTCAATAGACATCCCTTCCTTAGAAACAACATGTCCTAATAGCTTTCCCTCATGGACTACAAAAAAGGACTTCTTTGGGTTCAGGGAGATACCAAATTCTCTGCACTTTTTAAACACTTGTTCCAGGTGCTCTAGATGAGCTTGTTTCTTATGATAGAACATATTCATATAATCTAGATAGATGAGTATGATCTTATTGATTAAATATCCAAAGGCATAATCCATGGTTGTCTAGAAAGTGGTCCTTGCATTGGATAAAATGAAAGGCATCCTTTGATAGGCAAAGGTCCCCCACTTAGTAGTAAATGCTATTTTGAATTTATCTTCATCCTTTACCCAAATTTGGTTATACCCAGAGAAACCATCTAATAATGAGAATATCTTCTCTCCTACAACAATTTATAAAATTTGATCAATCTAGAGAAGAGGGTAGTGGTATTTTAGTGATGCTTGGTTCAAGTTCCTAAAATCTACACAAAAATGGATGTCTCCATTATTTTTCCTGATGGGGACCAAGTTGGCCACCCATGTGGAGTGCTTGATGGGGTAAATAATTTTATATTTAAATAGTTTGAGCAGATCTTCTCTCATTATATACTCAATCCTAGGATTTACAGGTCTTTGCTTCTATCATAAAGGCTTTGCATTAGGCTCTAACTCAATAGTATGTTGGATCACTTTCTTATCATATACCTTTAGATCTCATATGACCATGCCACAATGTATTGGTACTTGAAGAACAGGGCTTTGATTTCTTCTACCTCCTCTAGAGAACACTGGATACCAACTTTGAGCCTCTTATCCTTTTCAACTTCAATCTCTTTATATATTTCTTCATCAATCTCCATAGCTCTATATTTCCTCCCATCTTCATATCAAAGAGGTTTTCTAGGGTGACCAAACCCCTAGGGATATGATTGTTATTTAATTGAATGACATATTGCTGATATATCTCATGAGGTAACTCATCCTGTACACTAGATAGGAAAGCTTCTCTCACTATAAAATCAATAATCTGATCATTACTTTCAAAAACTTGCTAGAAGATCTGTCTATCTGGTACTATAGGTTTGAAAACTAGTTTGACTCTTTTGTCTTTTGATGATCCCATATATGAAGGAGGGCTAAAATTTGAACCCGTAATGGCTAAAGAATTAGCCAACATGTTCTATTTTCTAGTGAGAGTGGATATTAAGGGAATCAAAAGATTCCATTAAATTTCATACCCTATTCCTATATGATTTTAGGTAATGGTGCTTATTGATGCACATTTCTCTCACTTGATTGACTATCAACTCAGAGTTGTCATATATGTCAAGCATTTTTATCCCCATACTCTCTACTTGCATTAATACCAAGCATAGAACCTCATATTCTACAATTTTGTTAGTGCAAGACCATATTAGTCTGTATGCAAAATGTTTTACACCCTTTGAGGAAGACTTCAAAACCACACCTACACCAGCTCCATTTTTACACCTTGCACCATAAAAATGCATAGTCCATATTTCTATCTCTCTCAAGGATTGATTAGATATGTTAGGGGTTTTTTTCTCTATTTAAAAATAAATTTTGTAAGTGCCCATACCTGTTCCAAACTGGTTGTAATACTCTATTAATGGTAATTCTTCAAATCTTTCTACTAGCTTGACTTCATATACAACTATGAGGTTGCACATATCCTCTTCTATATTTTCAATGTGATAGGATACAAGCTTTTTAGATTTTATCCTTATCATTTTTTCTTTGAAATGAATAATCATGCCAAAGTAATCCAAGTACATATAGCCTCATAACTTAGCAGTGAACTCTCTAGAAATACATAGGCTAAAATAAGGTTCCAGTTATACCACCATATTTTCTTGCACAATGGTTACTTTTGGAGCCCTATGCAGTCTCATTAGTACATATTTTACTACCCCAATAGTTTTAATTGGTGTGCCATTCAACTACAAAACTCCAAGATAGGATCGGATATACTCCATACCCATCTCATCATAGACTAGTTTGGGAATGACTATGGTTGAAACCCTTGAATCAATCATACAGTTGTGGACTATCCAACCTTCCATTCTCAAGAAAATATAGGAGAGGGGAGGTTTGTTCTTCAGAGTAGTGGGACTCATATTATCCTTACCATAAGGTATGCTAAATATTGTGGTAGTCTACTTTTCTGGATAATTCTTACTTAAAGAAGCCTTGAGTAGATCTATCTGACTAGGAATAAAGAGAGTATCATAGAGACTTGCTTTGAAGGGAATAATTTTCATCTCTTCTATGATGTTATACTATGATTTATCTGAAGGGAGCTTCTCATTTCTTTTTTTGGCTCACCATATTTCCTCTTATACTGTTATGTAGCTTCAATCCTTTGCCTCTTAGTGATGGAAGGGAATATCAACTTCTTTTGCACTTCATATTTGAATATTATTATTTCTTTATCACTTTCCTTCTCATACCTCTTGGGATGATTAATATCCTTTTCTTGGCCCTTAGAATCTACATATCCTTTTTTAGTTGGTTGAGGGATATGAAATCTATCATTACTTTGCAAGGGAGGGTCTTTCTTCTTTTGAAAAGGAACCTAAAATTGACCCATATTCTGTTGATCAACCTGTAGTGTCTTTTTACCTGACCCTGTCATGATAGAAATGGGTTATTATTCATAAAGATATTGTCCAACCATGATCTGATCTAGCTACCACAACATGTTAAATCTACCCTTTTTATTCCTCCCACTTTCTACATGGCCTGTTGTACATGACATTGGTACATAACATAGGAATCTAAATCATGTGGATCATTACACACAAGTCACCACACATTCACAAGATTAGTCTCAGAGGGGTATTCTTGATCTTCTTGATATGTATTAACTCTATCCCCTGCACTACTACTGGTACCAGGATTATGATATCTATTAACGCAGGGATACCTTTTCTACTGAGACCTCTCCATATCCCTTTTCTCCATCACATTCACCTTGTTAATGATTATTTTTAGGGTACTCTGGATATCAAGCAACAGGGTAGATTCTTGGGGAAATTTAAATGGGAGTGGTGGAAAGGAGACTGAGGTAGATTTTGATTTGGGAGATGGAATCATATTTATTTGTGGGAGAGGTGATGATAAAGTATGTGGTTCCATATAGGAAGATATGGCATTCTTAGCTTGGGTATGGGGTATATCAGAATAGTAAGGTATAACTATTTTTGGAGGTAGCCTTCCTATGTTAATATGGATATTATTTTCCTATACGACTATATTATACACTTGGGAGAAGGTGTATACTCATGACTATTGAGTCTGTAGCCCAATTTATAACACAATTTATTTGATATAGTACATGAAAGCAAGAGGGGAAGCCGATCTAGGTTCAGGTGGAATCCTTTTCTAGGTGCTTTTGAATATTAGATTAAAATAAAAAATTGACTCTTGTTGATGCTTTTGCATAGATGTGAACTAGTATAGAAGGGAAAAAAAGACCAGTGGATTCATTAAATTCTTCTACAAAGGGTTAAACCAATATAGCCCATGAAGTGATGTTGTTATCTTCTAAGGTCCTAAACCAATGTAGGATCTTTCCTATAAAATATAGGGCTAGAATCCTTACAATGACATCTTCATTTCTAATGTTATGTATGGCTACTAAATTTAGGATATATTGGCAATGCTCAAAATTGGTCTTACTCAAACCATCATATGTGGTATAGCTTTAGATATAGCTTGGAAAATATAATACCTTTAAGAAAGTCTTAAAGGACCAATTGTATCCCAATTAGGGTATTTCTATAAAGGCTGATTTGGATTTACATTCTACTGTGCAAACATATTTATTTGTGGTGTTCTTGATGGAGCTAGTCTTAGAGGTATCTCAGAGGCTAACTCAACTAGAACCTCTCTTGACTATGAATCTGAGAATAAATCTCATAATATTGGATCCTCTTAGGGGGAGGTCATAAAATATAATAGGGTCTTGACTATTTTTTATATATGACCTAGTATTCATGAAAAATATGAGCTATTAGGATGGCTTTTTTGGTTTCTTGCATTCAAGGAGTCACCAAGTGAATATTTTTTCATCACTTGATGAGGTCAATACAATCCAATAAATCTTGATTCCTTTTGAAATCTTGTGGGTTCACAAATATTTCTTGCAAAAAGGGTCCCATCGGGAATGCCAAAACTATTGGGATCTAAATTGACATCAAGGTAATCTTAAAATTATGACTATTATCCATAATTATTTAGTAAGGCATGCACCCACTAATCACAGTCTAAACCCCAATATTGGATGGGTTAAAGACTACTTTAACCCAACCCAACCTCCAGAGCAAGTTGGTATACATTGTCAACTAATTTGGGTGTTGACTCATTTAAGCTTAGTTAAATGTTTAAATATGTAGACACCAAAATCTAACCACTTGTCATCCATTATATATATATATATATATATATATATATATTTAACATATACCACCATGACTTAATCTCAATCATCCATCCATCTCAATCCATGTCACTCACCTAAGCTTAATCTCCACCCTTCCTCATGTTTTAATCTCAACCACCCATTTTGTGTCATCAAAACCCTAACATGTTCAAGGGTAGATTATAAAAGATGATTCATTTTGATGAATCAAGGTCTTAGAAAGTCTTGGAAGGTTCACGAAGAAATATTTAGAGATCCCATATATGAACATCTATCCACTACCAAGCCCTATCCCCTTCACTATCATCTTCTTCCCTCACCACTACAATCACACCCACTAAAAAACCTCACAAACTAGATCTGGTTATGTATCACTCTCATTCACCACCAAATGTTACCCAGAGTTTGCATAACACTACTGAGCATTTCTAGAATATTGTTGGGCATTCACATCCATAACTAAACACTTCTAGGTATTTCCTGTAGTAGATTTGAATTTCACAAGCCCTCAGATGTTTTGGGCATTCGCAAGACCTTTGAACACAAAAATGGGAGCATTAATCAACATTAACAAGGTTATATTTTTATTGCATTTATTTAGGTTTTTGCACTTTTTTTTACTGTTCAAACATTACAACATTTACGGTTTACTAGTTTTATTATTTAGAGGGCCTTACATAGTGGATCCCTCTTAGGTTCTATTAAACCATTTTATGTTGTTTATTTTTTGTTGTTTGTAGGTGTAGGAATCACATATTTGGAAGTTGTTGCAGCTAGGGTGGTCCCGTAGGGATACACAAGCGCACTCGTATACTTGTTTGGAGAAAAGATGATGCAAAATATACCATATATTTATTTGTCAATAAGGGTTTTTAAACCCTATATTTGTAATAATTGTATCAATACAACATCATATTGTAACACTGGATATGAAGGCTCCCCCCATAATAATATCAATATTATTATCTTCATTTGTGCAATAATTTCTTGTGTTGATTCTATTATCTATTGTTTTGGCGTTGTCATTTTTTGCTTTACAAAATGGTAATTACAAGGGGACCCCCAAAGGGTTCTTCATTTTGATTTACTTTATCATTGATTTTTTTTTTCTGTTTCTATTTTGCAAGTTTCCAAAAGTTTGATCACACAAAAATCATGAAAACTAGGGTTTTTGGAAGTTGCAAAAATTGATCAATGGTTGTGTGGATGTCGTACAGTGTTTTAGGGATGACCTAAAACATTCAGGAGATGCCTCACAATGTTCAAGAGACTATGGGTGGTGTTTAAAAGAGTGGGAAAGAAATACGTAGGATTCCTAGTAAGCCTAGTTCAAACCCTAACTCATTTTTGTTTTTATTTTTTTTGCTTTATAACGATGAAATCAACAGAAAAAAATTCATTTTATGTTTTAAATAATTTGCATTTTTATTTTTATTTTAAGCATTTGCATCTTTCATATAGATTGCATATAGAGTAGAGTTACATTTATGCTTTCATTGTAGTTCACATTTGATTTAGATTTATGTTGTTTTATGGTATTTAATTTACTATTATGTATGTTGTTTACATTTGAAATAACAAAAGCATAAATAGCTACATATTAAAGTTAAAAAACTTTTATTTTTACTTTTCTAATTTGTAACAAACTCATAACATATGATTATACTCCCATTGTTGGAATCACTTGATGATTCTGGGTGAAAGAACTAGGTGAACCCTCCACTATTAGAATCACTTTATGATTCAGGATGGATTTTAAGTGATGTACCCTAAGTTATTTTGAGGAACTTGGTGTTAGTGTTCTTGGCTTCTATCTTAGACAAGTGAAATAGGGTGTTTTTAACATTGAGTTAACATAGTAGACAACTTAAAATCTTAAAAATGAATCACACACTTTGCACGTAACATATTTAACAATAGTGAGTTGGATTTCATCACCAACCATTGTTCGATATTGGTGACAGTGGACTTCATCGGCATACATCATCTCACCCCATAGAAGACACCCATGAGTAATATTTATGGATTTCATCACCAGATTGGTTCTCATTTTCGATCCAACCTTAGATTTCACCTTGCATATTAGTTTAGATTTGCACAATATAATACACAAAACCTCATTAATATATATATATATATATATATATATATATATATATATATATATATATATATATGTTGCAAAACATAGGATTGAGTTGCTTGTTTGATTTTGTGTGATTTCCATTGCATATTTTCTACACATTTTACACATTCACCATCCCCAACCGACTCATTAGCTTATGGTTTCAACTCAAATCCAAGCAAATATTTTGATTCAATCCTTTGTTAGCCAAACCACTTCATCCATGGAGTGTTCCACATATTTCCCCACCACTTACGTGGTTAATATTGTAAGTGTGATACAGATAATCTATTCTAGTTTATTTATAGGACCCTCACATGATGTGTATATCTCGATTATTGATGTGTTTCATAGAGCCATCAATACCCCCATTCTAGAAATTGAGCCATCATCCCCTACCAACCCTACCATCACCTACATAGATGTGGGTAAAATTGGAGCTTATTTTAGATCCATCAACTCTATTCTAGAGAAAATCCATAGCCCACATAGGTATATTCCCTCTTCTCATTAGGGACCTACCTACTCGCATCCCCATAGCTTCAATCATATGTACACAAATCCCCTTTTTAAAGCATCATACGCACCCTCCATCCCATATTCCTACACCACCACCTATGCCAATCCACTCTACAAATCACATGTCAATACTACCTCATAAATTCCCATCACCATTCCATCCACTATTCCCCATTCAGTTGTGATCCCTTTCATAACCTATCCTTCACCAACCTCATCCAATGCGACCTACAGTCACACCTCGCCTCCACTACACCTGCCCTATATGCTTCAAAAATTACCATATAGTAAGCATGGTAACATCTTAACTAATTACTCATGGATTAGCAAGATGCTCATTCTTACCCCAACAGCAAACATAGGTGGTAAATTTTAAACCCTATTCCATTCCAATCCCAACCCATCTTCTTCACCTCAAATCCATCTTTGGTATCCAGTCCCCAAACCTCATTCCCACTCCATCAACCACATAATCCACCACACCATCCATTTATTCATCCAAATTTCCTATTCCTAAGGATCTCCCCATCACTATCTCACATCAAGCTTCCACCTCCATGCCCCCATCCTTGTTACCATCAACTACATGTACATGTAGTCGAGCCCAATCCACATAATCCATGTCATCAACATCAAAATCCTCCATCATTATTCCTCTACATCATAACCCATTCATCAAAGACCTTAGTAAAATCCACCTTCATCCACATCATATGATGTCTCACAAGTCAAATTAATGGATTGTGAGATGCCAGTTTAGCCCACACATCTCCCATTATCAGAGCCACAAGCCAATCATTAGTCTTCCACATCCACCTCCACATCATCCCAAGTTGTAGTCCACTTCACTAGTCCTAGCATTTGTGAATACGTGGTTCAAGATATCATTTTCACACCACTTAGAATCCAAAATTCCAAGGATTACAGTCACCCACATGACCCACCCTTATCCATAGGAGTGGTGTACAACATGGGTTCAATGCCTAAAAACATTAATTTTTTGTATCGGAGGATTGATTCATTGTCCAATACATCATCCCTATATGAACCCAAACAACCAACCCTTGCTAATATGTAGCACATCTCGGTTTTTCCATCTTGATACTTTCATCGAGTCAATTGTTGAGGCTATGGCCTAGGATGACATGAATAAGGAATGCTCGAGCTTATTGATACTCCATATTGAGAAGCACATGACCATTCAGGTTTAGGCTATCACTCTCATTCTTCCACTTCTTTTTTTGAATAAGCTTTTGAAAATATTCATTTGAATTTAGAAGAAGAAACCCATCGCATTGATGAATTTGAGGAGGAAATCTATGAATAATATGACGTTATATCGATAGCTTCTAATGAATCTGATGTGGAATCAACACCCATCATTCCATTCACAAAACAAGATGAGTGTTACCTCATAATGTTCTCCATACATTAGCCCATATTTCATTTGCTTCTTCCTAGGAAGCAATATAAATCAACTGGTGAACCACCTCCACTTCATTGATCCACATCACTAGATATTTATGTAATATATATACATAAAAAAAATCAAAAACACAAAAAAATTAAAAAAACACAAAAATTAAAAAAAAAACCATCATTGCATTGCATGTACATGGATTTTTACCTGTTCCATTTATTTGTGCTACTCGTTGTTGTTCAAGTTCCCATAGTTCTTGCATTGGTTCTAGAAGACAGGATCTATCCATCTGTTACATTGCCAACCACCAGTTTCCCATTTAAGTTAACATGAAGTCTATTGAATTATTCACCCCACTCTATAATCCGTATGATTTGGAAAATCCAATTTCAATTGACATGAGCCTTTTTTACATGGACCAGATTTTCTCACCTCCATCCTTTAATGAATTATTCCTTTTAAAGAAACTGTTAAGGGCTTCATCTAAATACATTCCTCCATCACCTCTACCTTCACCTTCACCTTCGTATTTAGATCCTAAGTTTTCCAGGAAGACATAGAAGAGGTTGAGTTAGAAGAGTTTGATAACATAATAGATGAAATTCATCTGATCCTAATGCCCCATCATCTTGAGGAAGGTTCTTATATATCCATTGAAGATACCATCAATGTGAACCTTAGTTCATATGTAGACAATCCTCAAATTTTTAAACTTGGAAAAAATTTATTGGTAGATGAACAATAGAAATTAATTGCTCTCCTCAAGAATAAGAAGGGCATTTTTGCATGGTCTTACAAAGATATGTCTAGTATTGACCCTCACTTGATTGTCCACAATCTCACATTACACTCTGATGCTAAGCCGATCAAACAAAAATTGAGAAAGATTCATCCTACCATTGCTCTTATGGTCAAATAAGAGCTTCAAAATCTTTTAGAAGTGGATTTCATTATCCCCATTGACTATCCTGAGGGGCTTTCAACCATGGCACCCATTCATAAGTCTAATGGGATGATACACATTTGCACTGACTTTTGAGACCTTAACAAAGCATGTCCTAAGGATGACTTTCCTCTACCAAACATTTATACTCTTTTTGACACTTTCACTGACCATGAAATGCTTTCTCTAATGGATGGTTTTTCATGATACAATTAGATTAGAATCAATCCTGACGACCAACACAAAATAGCATTCACTACACCTTGGGGAACTTTTTATTACAAGGTGATGCCCTTTGGCCTCAAAAATTTAGGTTCTACTTATCAACGTGCCATGACATACATCTTCCAAAATTACATGCATAAGATCATCAAATATTATGTGGATGATCTCTCGGAAAAATCCAAAACTCGATAAGAGCACATTGGTGTCTTAGAAAATATCTTTGATCAAATTCTAGAGCATAATATAAGGTTGAGCTCCAAAAAGTGTGTCTTTGGTGTCACCTCAAGAAAACTACTAGGATTCATTATCTCCAAAATATGCTTTGAGGTAAACCCAAAGAAAGTCAAGGTCATCATGGAGATGCCTCCCCCAACAAAATTGAAAGAATTGTGTAGTTTGCAAGGAAATATCTTGTGCAACTTAATGACAAATTTAGGCCATTCAATCACCTACTAAAAAATGGGGTGACATTTTCATGGACATGTGAGTGCCAAAACTCTTTTGATGACATCAAGCAATACCTAGATTCTCCATCAATCTTAACTACTCCTCATTTGGGTTCCCCTTCCATATTTATGTTTCAACAATGGACTTTGCATTAGGTATAATCCTTGCACAAAAGCATGAAAATAATCGAGAGCAAGTTGTCTACTACATTAGTTGAACATTGGTAAGCTATGAAACCATATATGCTTACATGGAAAAATTGTGCTTAGCAGTATTTTTTTCCACTAGTAAACTTAGACATTACATGCTTAGTCACACCACATATGTCATAGCTCACAAAAATCCTTTGCGTTACATGATGTCTCGCACTTACAATAATACCTGCACTACAAAATAGATAATGCTTATCACTGAATTTGATCTTGAGTTTATCAACCATAAACCCATTAAAAGTCAGGTTATAGTCGATCGGCTTGTGGAAGCTTCACTTCCTAGTGATCAACCCTTGATTATTGAGTTTCAAAATGATTCGATATTTACTGTCACTGAATAAGAATAATTTTTCATTCTGGATGAATATGTTGATATCACACTATTATTTGATGGTTCTAAGTGCAAAAAAGGTCAAGGTGCTAGAGTCATATTTCATACACCATAGGGGGTACCTATTCCTTTATCTTTAAAACTTGACTTCCAATGCATAAACAACAATGTAGAGTATGATACCTTAATATTAGTACTTAAAGCAACCATAGCTATGGGTATAAAGCGTATTAGTATATTTGGTGACTTCCAACTTTTTGTTCATAAAATAAATGGAGAATACCAATACAAGAAACCAAAAATAAAGCTCTACCATGAAGTAGCAATGACATTGCTCAGTAAATTTGACTGGTATAAAATTGATAGTTTGCCATGTTTGACTAATATATTTGCATATGCAATGACCTCTCTAGGATATTTAATTCCAAAAAAATGTGTAGGAGAGGTACAATCACTCATTGTCACAATGATATCTAAATTTGTAATAGTCTATGCTAAATCTAAGGATGAAAAGGACATTTGCTTTATCCATACAGAGCTATATGAGCCTTGGTCCAACCAAATAATAGCCTTCCCCAAGTTTAGAACACTCCCATCAGACATGTCATGGACTGCTAAACACACTTTCAAGAAAAAGGTAGCTCATTTTATTGTCTTGGGGGATGTGTTGTATAAACATGGTTACAATGGAGTCCTCCTTCATTGTCTTGATCCTACGAAGGCACAAAAAGTCATAGATAAAGCTCATGATTGTACTTGTGGTGGTCATTTTAGTGGAATGGCCATTGCAAATCTTATCCTACACATGGGTTACTATTGACCCACTATGGAACACAATTGTTGCACTTATGTCAAGCATTATCAAAAATATCAAAAACATGCTAATTTAATTCATGTGCCATCACAAGCATTACAACCCATTCAAAGCCTTAGCCCTTTTCATAATGGGGTCTTGATTTGATTGGAAAAATATCACCTCCTTCCTTGGGACAACATACATTCATCATCATAGCCACAAAATACTTCACAAAGTGGTTTGAGGTAATTCCTCTAACTAGTATGATAGGACCTCAAATTATGGAGTTTATACTTCATCATATCATCTATAATTTTGGTATTCCCTTGAAAATCATATCTGATAATGGCAAGTCTTTCAAAAACAAGGATTTTTGAGCACTTTGCAAGAAATATAATATCCAACATAGTTTCTTGACTCCTTATTACCCACAGGAAAATGGATAATCTTAGGCTACCAACAAGATCTTAATTGCTATTCTCAAGAAACTAGTCAAATAAAATCATCAAGATTAGCATACTCAAATCCCCTTGGCATTATGGGCTTATTGAAAAAGCATTCGCACGCCTACTAGGGCAACACCATTTTCACTGGTCTATGGAGCCAAAGCAATTATACCTCTTGACCTTGAGATCCCCTCATTGCAAATTTTATTGCAGGAATTCATAGATGACGATGCTGCTAGACAAGCACGTTTTAACTAACTCACACTTCTTGATGAAAGGTGGGTAAATGCTTTAGATAATTTACAAGTTTATCAAGACCACCTAAAGTGTGCTTACAATGCCAAAGTTCATCTATGTGAATTCCAAGTAGGAGATCTTGTTCTTTAGGAAAATCAACAAAATACCAATGCATTGTTGAACCTTCATGAGAAATTCATGACTAATTGGCTAGTTCCATACATTATCACTCAAAAAGTGGGTAAAGGAAATTATAGGCTTACCAGTCTAGAGGGATTCGAAGAGCCCAAACCACTTAACATCATCCACTTGAGAGCATTTTATGGTTAATGTGATTTATATATGTATATATACATGGTTAATACACAAAAACAATATTACATTTCACACATTACATTTTACACATACACTTTGCATTTCACACATTGCATTGCCCACATTCCATTTCACAAATTTCATTTCATACATGGCATTCACAACCACCTTCACACATTTCATTCACCACATTAGGGATCATTTATTCAGTTTAGATAATAATTGATCCAATAAATTTTTGGTGCCTTAATTAGGGTTACCTTCAAATCATCACCCATTTGATGGCACCATTCCATAAAGTCAAATTATTATTTGCAAAACACATTTCCATAATCCCTAGGTGTTTTCAGTCACTCATCCACTCATAGTTTTTCTATAAACCTCCAATACATGTCAAGTTTTCTTTAGGACTAAGACACATTTTCACTAAAAAAACCTTGAGTTCTAGAAATTGACTTTAACACTCTTGAATCAGGCACAACCACACATCTTAAAAATATCTTGTGTCAAATAGGGATAACACCATGATTGGGTTGAACCTCAAAATGAAAAATGGTATTCCTTACTTATCCCATTATGCACATAGTCCAAAAATAAAAAAATAGTGGTTTTCACCACCATCACAATCATTTGCAAAAAAAAGAATGAGTAGTAAGGATAGGGTAAAATTCTCATCGTACTTTGGTTGAGAATATGATTCCCAAAAAATCTAAATCTTTTATACATCACACACCATATATACTCAAGTTTTAAGGATAGAACTACATTTCCAATTAGATGGTTATGTAGTCCGAATCCCCAAAGCTTAGAGATCATATTCTTGGACTATGGAGCTAATATTCATCGAGGCTACAGACGCTTGACTGGTAGTGGAGTATACTCATGTGTGGTGACATTTCTCTCTTGAAAAAACCTTTTTGGGGATTTTTTCTACATCCTTAAGATAAGTTGTCATGCTACAGGAAAACCTACTACCAACAAGAAACTACAAGCTCTGGTTGACCTACCTATTTAACTTGGGAATAGAGTTATTTAATATTTTCTATACATACCAAGTATAGTAAGGATACCCTTGAGGTGAGCTTACGTTCTTTAAGTTCATGCTCTTCCATATTTATGGTGAATATTTAACAATTATAAGATCTGACCAAGCTAAAATAGTAACAGTTCAAATATGTCTTATGTATGACCAGTGCTTTACTCCTTTGGGCTATTGTAAAAAGATTTAATAACAATCCAATGAAAATAGAAAGAAGGAGAGAAGATAAAATCGATGCAATTACATTCATTTGAATATCATAATAAATGTAACAGTTGAACAACAAAAGAAGTGTTCACCATGCATTCAAATAATGTAATTCATAATGAAGACACACACAAAACTAAACACAAGAAAATAATAGGAAAGAAGTCGAGAAATGTATTAATATTGAAAATATTATATGAAGAGTTGGCATGGAATAACCATTTAACTCTTAGAATGATTAATATAATAAATATCCTCGTTTAAATATCATAACAATGACCTTTCACTCTCTTGTTCAAATATTGTAAAATTCAAGTTGCAGGCCAAACACAGGTGAATTTTGCTCCTATTTTGTCACTGTCCGATCATTTAAATTGTCAACCCAGGGAGCTTTATAAATTTATAAGTGTCTCAGACAAGATCACTTATAATACCCACTTTGATATGAGTCCATCTAATTCTACTATTGGGGGGTTTAAAATATTGTCAATCATTCATCCACACCACAATAATTTACGTATGAATAATTAAATCCTAAGAATGTAAATATTCATACGTGCATAAAAGTAAACCTACTACAAAAATGAAAATAATAGTGCAGAAAATAAACCTATGAAAGTAGGAAACTAATATAGGAAAGCATAAATAAAAGGGAAGGAATACTGGCTTGGAGTGGGCCCAGGCTCCAACAGCTCCCTTCCAGCTAAAAACGTAGTTAGGAAATATCGAACTTTATTGTATTTACAAAATAATTATTACAACACTTATACCTCCTTAGAATGATAAATGTATTCTCAATCTAGATTCTAGATTCTAGATTCTAGATATTATCAGATAGGTCTATGTGTGTTTATATAGCATACACACATATCTTCTATTACAAAGAAGTTACAGTAGTATTTTAGTCCAGACTAAATTGGGATAGTCTAGTAAACGTAATCGGTATTTTCTAAAATAGGCATTTTTCCTAATGGTAGCATGTTTTTTGATTGGTGCATGCTTCGCCTGGCATAGGTAAGACATTCTTGTCCGTTGGTGCAACTCCCAGAATTATCTTGCGTGATGTGGAACTAGAACGACACCGATCAACTATACCCACGTCGTTTTACTTGGTCAACTGGCTAAGAATGGAGGTGCCTTCTCTATGAGGAATGCGCCTTCCTCATGTGCTTTTAATAGGCACCTTCCATATGTGGAAGGTGCATAATTATGTTGAGTGCCTTCTTCCTATGGAATGCGCCTACTGATGTGGGCGCCTTCTTTATACGGAAGGCACTTTGCCTTGTATGGGATGCCTTTCCTATGCATAAGGCACCTAAGTATGTCGGGCACCTTCTGTATACGGAAGGTGCCTACCTTATATTGGTGCCTTCCTTGAAGAAGAAGGTACCTACCCTTTTCTTGGTGCCTTCCTTGAAGAAGAAGGTGCCTACCCTTTTCTTGGTGCCTTCCTTGAAGAGGAAGGTGCCTATCTTCTCTTGGCATCTTCCTTTAAGAGGAAGGTGCATACTTATCATGCCTTGATCCCAAAATAAATAGAGTGCCAGGTCCATGAAAGACCTCGATTGATCCAAATCTATCAAAACCAACTACATTTCCACAAAAACACACTAAAACACACAAATTAGATAACACACACAATTATATTAAATAATTACATAATCATTCATAAACTTACACAGTTACTATTATATTGTCGCATAATAATCGATAAAACCCATACAAAATATGAGCATTTTTGAGGCTCATAATCCCCCCATGCCTAACATATGCCATTCCCTTATGGCATCAAAATTTCAGGTAGCTCTGCATACTTCATCATCATCATTTTCTAGTGGATCTGGTTGTACCTATGACCTGTGACTATTTATTCTATGGATCGGCATCGGGAGGTGTGGTCTTTCTTTTTCTATGTGGAGCTATGGTGTTGGGACAACTAGCTGCTATTGTCTGCCTTTGCTCAATCTACTGGCTCCACCTTTTCAAGGTTCTGACCCTGGTTGCTCCTGGAGGTGGTATAGCCAGTGTAGTTCCTACTTCCTGGAATGCAACTTTTGTATCCTACCATAGATTAGCATCTAGAGGTCTGACCACTATAAGAGGGATTCCAGAATTATCCCTCCTGAGTCTAACTACCTGGACCTTGTGTAATTGGTCTGCCTTAGGGGTAAGCCCTACATTCTCTCTTGCAATGGTAACGACTTCTAATTTGGGCCCATATATCCCCCATATCTCAAATTTTCTTCATATTTTTGAGGGGTGTCCATGGGATGACCTATAAATATCCCAAAACTGATCGTAAATCATCAGGTTAACACAAATACCGGGGTATCCCTAGATCTTAGAGGCTAACTTCTTGGCCTCCTTTGTTGTTGCCATCTCTTCACATAGCTTTTCGAACCACTTTTGCCTCTCCACGAATGGTTGCATGTCCCATTCATCCTCAACCGGTTTGATGAAAGTCACCTTTGCCTTCTTTCGAGCCATCATGGGCCCTTTTCCTTTGGCCCTAGTAGAAAGTGTAGTGGCTTGAACATGGGGTTTCTCCTCCTTCCTAGTGAGTGTTCCTTCATTGTGAGGGGCTTGCTTTAATGTCCCCAAAGCTGTCATTCCTTTCTTTGGTTGTTCTAGTGCTGACCTTGTAGGTCCTTCGGTCCTTCCTTCTTCAGGTTTAGGGAATTCTTCCTTTACGCCTAGTTCTATCTATTACTGCTAATACACACCAGGATCTGTGCCACTCAGGTCTATAACAGGGGGCTTTGTTGGGCTCCCTCCCCTATTAATCTCAAAAATAGAGAAATTATCCCCTACTTTCAGGCTTCTTTACTAGGAATCCAAGTGGAATTCCCCCGAAGAAAATACTATTTCTAATGAAGTAGGGAAATTCATCAGGGCCTCAATCACCCAGTCGGTTTGAGTCGACGCATCCCTTTTCTCCATCTCCTTGGCCTGAAATTGTTGATTCTCCTCCTGCATCTGCTGGACCAGCTGCTCAAGCTGAGAAATTCTTCGTACATGCTCCTCCAATTCCTCCCTATGCATTGTCTGGAAATCCTACAACATTTTTTAGGTCATCCAACAATTTGTCTACCATTCTAGAGCCTCTTCTAGGGCTGTGTCAACCTCTTGATTAATGCCTGTAGAATTCTTAGCATCCTATGGAATCTGGCTTGTTAATTCTTGAAGGGTTTGAGCTGCGATACTAGCCTCCAAGTCATCCTCTTCTTCCTCTGATGATAGGAGTATACACCACAGGAACTTTCTCCTAGGAACTGGTTCTAATTTCCATAATTCAGCTCTACTACTAGCTAGCCGTACCCCTTCCTCTATGAATTCAGGCAGGGGTGAGTGCCCTCCTTCTTCTACAAAATTAGGTAATGAAAATTGCCCTCCGTCTTTGACCTCTTCTGTAGGGCTCTCTTCATTTTCCTCTACCCCGATAGTAGAATCTTCCTGCCCTTCCTAGCTGCCATCTCCCTTTGGATGGGAGTATTCCCTTTTTGCTTCTACATGGCAAACCAGCACTGATATCAGACTATGGTGGGCTAAGGCAAAAGGTGCACCCCTCTGGTATTGATTTGCTTCCTCCTTCAGGGAATTTTCTAGGTAGAAGGTCACATTCATCTTCCTCCCATGCACCAGATGATTTAAGAACTGCACATGATTAACATGTAGGTAGGAATATTTCCCTATGCATGTGTAAAAGTGAGCAATTTGCTCAAACAACTTTCGCAGGTTCATAGGAAGTTGGATTTTTGGAAATCCCTCCTCTACTTGCACATTTTCTCCTGGCAATAGTAATTTGACACACTATTTCATCATGTCGCCCTTATATGTGCACTCACCTATGAGAGGCAAGTCGGTCACCTGGGAGATGTATTCCAGGGTGACTAAGATATCCCTTCCATGCACCTGAGCTGCATCACCTCTCAAGGAGGTAGCGAATTCTTTGGCTGCCTCCATATCTTGGTTCTAACAGATCAGGGTACAGTAATCAAGCCATAATTTCAGCATAATGTTTTGGTCATGGAGGGGTACATGATTTCTATGGCGGCATTATTTTTTAGAACTGCATAATTTATGAAAAATTATATAAAAATTTAATTTGAATTATGTGCGTACCTGATTGGATGCTTCGTGCATCACGAAAAATGGTGATTCATCAATATGTGACACGAAGGATGCACATTTTGCATGTGATTATTACATTGGACCTGTTGCTGCATTGTTTGGGCTTTGATGCCGAAGACCTGATCCTGATTGATCTTAAAAAATTGTTTATCCACCATCTTTGGGGTGTGCACAAAGATCCCACCTTGTAACTCTACAATATTTTTTATTAGGGTGGATTTTTTCATCACGTGGGTTTGGTGGTAATATGGTGCTGCCTAATCATGTGTTGATATCGTTTGAATTGAGGCACACGTGAAACCAAAGCATTGACTATATGCAGAAGGTGTTGTTTTGGTGCCTTCCCAATGTGGAAGGCACTTTAAATGAATGATGTCTTCCATAGGTGGAAGGCACTTTTGAAGAAAGGCATCTTCTCATTGCATAATGCACTTTTGAAGAATGGTGTCTTCTCGCTACGAAAGGTACTTTTGAAGAAATGCACCTTCTCACTGTGGAAGGTGCTTTTGAAGAATGATGCCTTCCCACTATAGAAGGCACTTTTGAAGAAAGGTGCCTTCTCACTGTGGAAGGCACTTTTGAAGAACGGTGCCTTCTCGCTGTGGAAGGAAATTTTGAAGAAAGGTGCCTTCTCGCTATGGAAGGTGCTTTTGAAGAATGGCACCTTCTCACTGCGAAAGGCGCTTTTGAAGAAATGTGCCTTGTTACTACGGAAGGCACTTTTGAAGAGTTGCACCCTCCTGCTGTAGAAGGCACTTCTAAATGGATGCACCTTCCTAGAATGGAAGGTGCCTTGATCATCATTTTTTTTTAGGAACTCTCCTACGGATGCCTTCTTTATAAGGAAGATGCCTTATTTTAGTTGGGTGCCTTATCTATAAGGAAGGCGCCTTATTTCTATGGGGTGCCTTATTTATAAGGAAGGTGCCTTATTTCTATGGGGTGCCTTATTTATAAGGAAGGTGCCTTAACTCCAGATTGATACCTTCTTCATGGCAGGAATGTCCACCCTCGTTGGGCACCTTCTTCGAAGAGGAAGGCATTGTTCCTCCTATGGAGATTCTGCTTTGAAGATGAAGGCTTTCTACAAGGTGTTTTTCTTAGCAACATGTCGTAATCATCTAGGCAAGGGTGATCAAGCCTTCTCAAACTATTTTCATGTTGCTGCAGAGTCCTCCTACTAGGCCTGGCGTGTGATTTTCTCCCAGAGGAGATTTTGTTGCCTTCACCCAAGCTTGGACAGGTGCTACTTCTAAACTAAGTGTGCAAGTGTCGAGATGTTGAACCAGTTCAGGCCTGGTTTCCCAGATACTTATTTTTTGAGCTGTCAGGTCCTTCACCTGCAAAAGCAAACCAAAAGAAAAGAAAACTACAAGTAGTTAGATGCATTCCGTGCCTAGTAGACCCTCTACTAGGATGCTTGCAGCTTGCATGTAGGTGTCGTCCCTTCAAAACACATCGTAAGAAATAAAACAAAGCTAAACTAACTAATTTTGATGGACACCTCCATGTCCACCATTTTACTTGCTAAGAGTTTGGTCCAGATTACAAGGATGGGGTCTCCCCCATGCCTGTTCTAGACTCCACCAATATATTTTTGGATGTGTTGTAGGGCCGGAGTCGATGGCCATTCACTATCAATACAATGTTGTTGTTGTTAATGTTTCTGATGTGCATAGCACCATTTTTGATGAGCTCTACCACATAATATGGTCTCATCCATCTCTACATTAATTTGCCCTTCTATTCTTGTAACCTAGAATCATACAACAACACCCATTCTTCCTCCTAGAACTACTTCAGCTTGATGTGTCGATCATGCCATTTTTTTCTTTGCTTTTGTATGATATTCGTTCTTTGTAGAGCATCCATTCGGATTTTATCCAGCTGGTTCAACTGTTGAACCCTCTCTTTTTGAGCTTCTTCCAAGCTCAAATTTAATTCTAAAGCAGTTCTCAGTGTCTTAATCTCAAATTCGATGGGCATCATTTCACTCTTCCCATAGACCATATGGAAGGGTGTGAATCCAATGGTCGACTTCCATGTGGTGTTGTACGCTCATATTGCCTTAAAAATCTATGTAGCCCAATCTTTTCTATGTTGTTGCATTGTTTTTGTGAGGATGTTCTCAATCTCTCTATTCATCACCTCCACTTGCTCGTTTGCCTGCAAGTGGTAGGGCATAGTCTTATTGTTCCAAATATTATATTGCTTCATCAACTCCTTAATCAATTTGGAGGTAAATTGAGGCCCCTAATATGTTGTTATCTCTCTGGGGATATCGAATCGTATAAAAATATGAGCAAATAAGAAATCAGCTACTGTTCTTTCCTTTAAATCCCTCAATGTTTGGACTTCCACCCACTTGGTGACATAGTCTGTATAGACTAAAATAAATCTCCTACCTATCGAAGGTGGATTAATTGGCCCTACAAAATCCATGACCACCTTATCAACGAGCTCTATATGCACTTGCGGTTGAAGGGGAATCTCATCCCGATGGGTTGGTCTACCCATTATTTGGCACTTGTCACACTTGCTTGCATAGGCGACCACATATTTGAATAGAGTGGGCCAAAAATATCGAGCCTGTAGGATTTTATAGGCAGTCCACTTCCTCACAAAGTGTCCTCTGCATGGTTCATCATGGAAATATTTGAGTATTTATGAGAACTCCTGCTCTGCTATGCACCTCCTTATAATCTTATCACATCCTATTTTAAATAGGAGGTCGTCAACCCATAAAAAGGAGATGCTCTTCTCTACTACTGCCTTCTTTTCTCGTGAGGAGATAGTAGGTGAGGTTCTTTCGATGGCCAAGTAATTGGCTATGTCTGCATACCATGGTGTTTGTTCACTGATGGTGAACAAATGTTCATCCAAAAATTGGTCTTCCACTGTCGCATGATCTACTGGTGTTAATCTAGATAGAAAATTTGCTAAGACGTTGTCCTTTCCTGGCTTGTTGACTATTGTTATGTCAAACTCCTGCAATAGTAAAAGCTACCTTATAACTCTTCCACCAATAGCCAATTTTCTCATTAAATACCTGATAGCTGTGTGGTCCGTATGGAAAAACACCTGATATCTAGTGATATAATGGCATAATTTATTTATGGTATTCACAACTGCAAGGAACTCCTTCTCTGTCATTGTATAGTTGAGCTCAGCCCCTGCAAAGTTTTTGCTAACATAGTAGATGGCATAAAATTCCTTGCCATCCTTCTGCCCGAGGACTGCTCCAATCACATTATTGGATGCATCACAATAGATATGGAAGGATATGGCCCAATTTGGTCCCCTTAGAATAGGTGCAGATATTAGCTTTTCCTTGAGCGACTGAAACACTCTTTTGTAGTCTTCCATCTAGTTGAACTCCACATATTTAGACAATAAAGTGTGCAGTGGTCTTGCAATTTTACTAAAGTCGATGAAAAATCACCGGTAATACCTGACAGATATGAGGAAACTTCTCATATCTCACTACGTTTTGGGGTTGGGTAGGTCCTTGATGACCTCTATTTTCCTTTTATCAACCTTTATTCCTTCCACAGAGAGATGGTGTCCCAATACGATGCCCTCTTACATCATCATAAAGCATTTTTCATTACTAAGGGATAATTTATTTTCCTCACTTCTTTAGAGCACTCTTTCCAAGTTTGTCATTGCTTCATAAAAGTTTTCTCCTTCAACGATGAATTCATCCATGTATACTTCAACCGTATCTCCTATCATGTCTGAGAATATACTAAGCCCTACCCTTTGTAAGGTGGCAGGTGCGTTGCATAACCCAAAATGCAATATTTGATAAGAAAACATTCCCCAAGGGCAGGTGAACATTGTTTTATCTTGATCTTCTTCTCCTATCTAGATTTGGTTGTATCTGCTGAATCCATCCAGGAAGGAGAAGTACTTTCACCCCAAAAGTGTATCTAAGACCTAATTGATAAATGGGAGTCGAAAGTTTTCCCTTTTGGTTGCTTTGTTCAACATCTTGTAGTCCACACAAATCCACCACTTCCTATTCTTCTTTGGGACCACCACAAGTGGTGACACCCACTCACTGTCAAAAATTGGATAGATGAATCTGGCAGATAAGATTTTTTGCAATTTTGCCTTGAAAATGTCTTTCATTTTTGGATTCATTCTTCTTTGCGGTTGCCTGCTTGGAGTCACCTGCTCTTCAATGTATATGTGATGGGTACATATTTTTGGGCTGATACCTTTCATATCCAAGTAATCCCATGCAAATTTCTATTGGTTTTTAACCAAGAGTTCTTCTACCTTCATTAGTTGTGTGGGGGTCAACCCACAGTTGATATTCAACGTCTTTCCGAACCCAACATTTATCTGCTAAATGTGGTGGTCTTGGGTGCCAGCTAATGGTGACTCATTCATGGTGACAAAGGGTTCTCCTTGGAGGAATTCTATGATAGCATCATACTCATCTTATTCCTTCACCAATTCATTTAATTTCATCACCAGCTGGATTATTGAAAACTCTTTCTCTTCATGCTTGGTCAATGTGGACTCTCCCAACGAATCAAATGACTACGCGAGGGGTGAAATGGTCAACCATTTTATGTTATTTCCATTGGATATGGTCATCAGCCCATCACAGTAGTTGATGTATGCATCGGATATCACCAAACATGGTCTTCCCAAGATAAGTGGGTAACTACCTAGCCTAGTTTTAGACTGCAAAACCAAGAAGTCAGTCAAATATTCCCATGCATCAACCATCACTATGATATCTTCAAGCATTCATTTTGGTGCTATGGTTTATTGGTCGTCTAGCTATAGCACCATTGAGATAGGTCTTAGGTATGTGAGTTGTAGCCTCTGCATAGTCTCCTAAGGCATTACATTGATGGCTACCCCGAGATCGACCAACGTATTGTTCAAGGAAAATCCCTCGATTTTTACAGTCAACACTGGATTGCCTGGGTCTACGTACTTAGGATGACACATCTTACCCATAATTAAATCCACCAACTTACCCACGATAATGATAGTTTGTATTGCTCTTCATCTTGAATTTCTTAGGCACATCTCCTTTATCGCTTTAGAATATACCGAGATGTCTCAGATATCTTATAAAAGTGGAATTGTCACTATGAGATTTTTCAAGCTAGAAAGTATATCAAACTTTGGCTGCATTAGTTTCCTCTATTCTTGCAGTCGGTTAGGAAATGGAGCCTTTGTTCTCTCAGCCACTTCTTCTTCCACCTCTTCTATAAGAGGTGTTTCTTCTACATCTGCCTCCTCTTCTATCAGTTCAGGTGTTTCTACTCCTAGTTGTCTACCTGATCTAAGTTGAACAGGATTACAACTAATATGATACATTGGGTACGTCTCACCTTCTACATTGTATGCCAGCTGATTTACTCTGTTATTTGGATTTGTTGTCGATTGCGCGGGTAGCTGTGTAGTTCTCACTACAGGTAAGGCTGATAGGTATTGATGGGGGTGAGCTAGCACTACATTTTGTGGAGCCATATTCCATGGAGCATGATCTCTACACTATTTCCCAGGGTATTGATATGGCATCCAGGGCTGCTAGTTCAGAAATGTTGCTCCTAGGGGTGCGTTGGACCAAGGCGATGGTCCCCACCATCCCATGTTAGTTGGTTGAGGTTGTCCTTGTGGCATGTATGGTCCTCCCCCATATGATGGCATTCCTGGTGGCATATTTCCCCAGGGGTTTGTGGCCAACTCCTTCGATTGCCTATAAAATAAGCTTCTGTGACATAAGCATCCTCCTTGAAACTGGGCAATTGTGGGCACAATCGGGTCTTGTAATTTAGTTTACAGACCGCGCATACTCTAACTTTGTTTTTAGGGCATGCATTATTTGCATGCTTCCCTCTACATTTTGGGTAGAAATAAGCTAATGCCACTTCATTTTCTTGCTTCTTCTTCTCCAAAAATAGTGTGTCCATCTACAATGCTAGAGATGAAAGCATCTTGCTTTTCAAATCTTCCAGCATGTCGCCTATTTCTTCTTTTGTGATCAAATCAGTTGCTTTCATGGTTTTAGAAGTGGTCTTGCCTCTCCTCCTTGAGTAGTTTCTGCATAACTATCGGATATCTTCCATAGCATGTTGGTAGACGTCACCTCCAGAAATCATGTTGAGAGCTTCTAGTGATTCATTGTTAAGTCCTCTCAAAAAGATGCTTTTAAGGGATTTATCAGCTAGCTTCACATGAGGAGATCATTGAATATTGAAGTTGAATCTCTACCAGTACTCCTCAAGAGACTCATCTTCTTTCTGCATCATGCTCAGGATCTCCTCTCTAGAGTCTCTTGCTCTCCCGAAGTCTTGATATTTCTCTAAAAATAGCCTCTTAATTTTATCCCATGTCACAATGTGTATGTCTCCCAGACCAATGAACCACTGTAGAGTTGCGTCATATAATGTGGAAGGAAAGAGCTTCAGCTTTTGTGTATCATATTTGTAGTCCACAGACTTGCATAGAACATCAAACTTAAATAAAAATAGGTCAGGGTCCTTAGTCGGGTATCCTCTGAAGGTAGGAAGGTGAGTAGGGGATATGTTTTTCATTTTGGTTTCTCCTACTCCTTCCTCAATTAGGAAACTAAAGCCAAATTAAGCCTCTTTGTCGGCCATTTTTTTAGGAAATGTGGTCTCTAATGCAATTCTTATGGCCTCATTGTCATTCAAAACTTTTTGAGTCAAGGCTCTAAGGTCGTCTGGTGTTATCGTCCGGTCTTCTACAACTTTCCACAATAGTGCTTCCTTTGAGGGTGTCCTCTTAAACAATGGGTTTACAATGGTTCATTCTTCCCCGGGTTTATGGGATGATGAAGCACTTTGCACAAAGCGAGTATCCTTACTCCAGTGGACTGTTTGCAGTGAGTCATAAAAATCTAGTTCAAATTCAAAATGTTTGGTTGACTCAGAATTTGGTGGACTTTGTTTTATAAAATGACCGTCAGGTCCTCTTCTTCTTAAATAACTCATACAAATTTAGATGGAAGGTTTTTAGGTATTACAATTAATCTAGTAGAGGTGCTTCCCCGAAAATGATGCCAAAATATTACGGGCCAAACACAAGTGAATTTTTCTCCTGTTTTGTCACTGTCCAATCATTTAAATTATCAACCCAGGGAGATTCGTAAACTTTAGAAGTGTCTCAGACAAGATCACTTACAATACCCACTTTGATATGAATCCATATAATTCTACTATTGGGGGTTTAAAAGATTATCAATCATTCATCCACACCACAATAATTTACATATGAATAATTAAATTCTGAGAATATAAATGTTCATACGTGCATAAAAGTATACCTACTACGGAAATGAAAATAACAGTACAAAAAATAAACCTATGAAATTAGGAAACTAATCTAGGAAAGCATAAATAAAAGAGAAGGAATACTGGATTGGAGTGGTCCCAAGCTCCAGTAGCTCCCTTCCAGCTGAAAATGTAGTTGGGAACTCTTGAACTTTATTGTATTTGCAAAATAATTATTACAATGCTTATACCTCCTCATAATGACAAATGTATTCTCAATCTGGATTCTGGATTTTGGATATTATCAGAGATTTATGTGTGTATTTATATAGCATACACACAGATATTTTGTTACAAAGAAGTTATAGCAGTAGTTTAGTCCAAACTAAATTGGTACAGTCTGGTAAACATAATTAGCATTTGCTAAAATATGCATTGTTCCTAACGGTAGCGCGTCCATTGATTGGTGCATGCTTCACCTGGCGTAGGTAAGACATTCTCGTCTATTTGTGCAACTCCCAAAATTATCTTGTGTGATGTGGAACTGGAACAGCACCGGTCAACTCTGTCCACATCACTTTATTTGGTCAACTGGTGAAGAATGGAGGTGCCTTCTCTATGATAAAGGTGCCTTCCTCACGTGCTTTTAACAGTCTCCTTCCATATGTGGAAGGTGCATACTGATTTTGAGTGCCTTCTTCCTATGAAAGGTGCCTACTAATGTGGGTGCCTTCTTTATACGAAAGGTAATTTTCCTTGTATGGGGTGTCTTCCCTATGCATAAGGTGCCTAAGTATGTTGGGCACCTTCTGTATACGGAAGGCGCCTACCTTCTGTTGGCACCTTCCTTGAAGAAGAAGGTGCCTACCCTTTTCTTGGTGCCTTCCTTGAAGAGGAAGGTGCCTATCTTCTCTTGGTGCCTTCCTTGAAGAGGAATGCACCTACTTATCATGCCTTGATCCTAAAAAAAATAGAGTGCCAAGTCTATGAAAGACCTTGACTGATCCAAGTCTGTCAAAACCAACTACTTTTCCACAAAAACACACTAAAACACACAAATTAGATAACACACATAATTCTATTAAATAATTACATAATAATTCATAAAATTACACAGTTCCTATTATATTGCCACATAATAATTGATGAAACCCATACAAAATATGAGCATTTTTAAGGCAAAATGCTCATCACAAGTCTCTAGACCTCTGGCTCAATATTCTAGAAATAATCTTAGCTTCTTGGGCACTTTCCTATTAAAAACCTGCACAACAATGGGAATAATGAAGGTATGGAAAATAAGAAAGGAAACAAATGGAATACAATAGCAAATAACAAGCACTCGAGTATACCTCTTAGCAAAAATATGCTATGTCAAAGCTTGATAATTTTTCCAACTATAGACATCCTTCTTATAGTTGCAAGAACTCTATAACTATATGAACTACTTGCATCTGAATCATCCACCTGGTGCCATCTCCTACCTTTTCATGGGTTGAGTGTTGTATAGTCTATTTATTTAACTACCAAAAAAATATGTTACCAAAATTATCCGAAGTCTAGCATAGTTGTCACTCATCTTATCCTTTTTTTTTGTTATCGTGGGCCCCATACTGCTTGTTGAATCAGGTGCCTTTTAAATTTTCTTGATTGCCTCTTTCTCATCAATGGAATTGGCTATAAGAATCCAAATTTCTTTATTAATTTCACTGATGGTGTGAATTATGTCTAACGCTCTAATTCCTTTGCTTTTACCCTCTTTTATGAAAGGTTGGTTGCTCTGAAAGAATCTAACTATGTCCAAGGTGAGCATTGTTAAAGAGATGAGTTGGTCAGACAATCTATCTTCATCAACATCTTTGCAAAGGAATTCCTTTATATCTTTGATGATTGTTTGAAAAAAACCTTCTAGGTTGAGTAGTTTATGGAGATCAATATTGAGATGATTCAACTGGATTGTTGTATCTTTCTCCACTTTTTCTAGCTCTCTGACTAAGTTATTCCATATGGATATTTTTACCTTAAAACTTACAACTTTTTCATATTCTCCCTAGCAGCTATGAGTTCTACCATCAGTAGTGGTTACTTGCATGGATCTAATATGTTTGTATTTTGCCTTGCATATTTTGTACACTGGTGAAATAGCTACCATATTATTGTCTATACTTTATAATATATATTTTATTTCCTTATTTATCTCTATTATTATCCCAAATTTTCTACAATAGACCTCGATCATTTTTGCTTCTTTCTCGATGACTTTGATCATATTTTACTTGAATTTGGTTGCAAGCTTTGGAACCTATAATGAACTACTATCAGAAGGCCCTTGCTCCTGAATCTTATTAATTTAAGCCTTTAGCTTCTCAGTTTTGGATTGTAACCACTCAGTCTTAGAATTCTAGGCTATCACTTCCTTCTCAATGGCTAGTGCAGTTTGTGCATGGACCTGCACCCCATGTCTTAATAATAAGACTAAGTCTCCTTCTACTTCTGCATCACCTATGCTAGGATTTATTCAAATTTATTGTACTCCTTTAGTGGGAATGGTGATGGTGGCCTTGGAAGTAGAATTTGAGCCTAATGGAGGTGGACTATGGACTTTGCTTCTATCCTCTTTTATCACCATATCCTCCATTATTGCCTCAATATGCTCCTTTTCTTCAACAGTGAATTCTATAAAGTTTTCTTTTCTGACTAGAGTGATACTCATAGGCTCATTGGTGCCCATACTGATATTTGCTCTCTTGTGATGGGGAGAGCTTGGATTATTGGGTGTTACCACCCGATAATCTCTAAAAATATTACAAAAACCTTTAGCTTTCTATATTTTCTCCCATGCCATGGTGGAGATTCTAATTTCGCTATTATTTTCCATGAAAGCTATCGGTACTACCTGAGGTGAACCAGTAGCCACATGTTGTCAGTGTCGCAAGGCCATTAGAGTCAATGCTAGGATTTTGATCATGAAATTATTTGTGGAAATGGGTACAACTTATTTTCCCTTACTTACACTGGGATACTAAGAGGCAAAAGAAGAACCAGTTGCTCCTTTTGTTATTTCATCCTTTACCTTGGCTATGATTTTGATTTATTTAGGATTTAAGCTCATAACTTCTATAACAGGATCTACAAAATATTTTGGTTGGATGGCAACTACCTATCATGCATTTTTACCTATTGTATCCTTACTTATCATTCTTAAATCTATAGAGTAGTCTTCAACTCTTTCTTTTCATGTGTGCACCCTTATCAGGTTTTATTTTTTCCATATTTCTTCAAAATTGATACTATTGTTTCGTGCCCATAGAATATTATCCTTATATTCATATTTCGTGTACTCCATTGGCTTAGACTCCAGAGCAATTTTCTTGTAATGACCATAGGGGTCGTATGGTCTCTAGGTGATTTCTACGAATCAATAGAAATCCATCATAGGCAAAGCTTTCAACATTGTAGGATACCCTCTGTACACATACTATCCTATTTTTCTTGGTGTTGTAAGCCAAGGAACCTTGGACTTCTTCTTCTTCCATCTTAGTCTAGCTTCTTTTGTAGATTGCTTTACTATCTCTAAAATAGCTAGCGGCTTTGGAAAAAATGTGGGTAAGGTTTTTGGTGGCAATTTGCCTCTGTATGTTTTTATGAAGCTAAAATGTTTATCGAAGAAATAATCACCGATTTCTATTTCTTGAAGATACCTGATTATACCTAGACTCATCCTGGAGGATTCTTTCTCTGTGAGTACATGGTACATGGATGCCAGAAATCTTCCACAAAATTTTGAATAAGGGGAAGTACCATCATAGATACTAGGTAGTATATCTTGGATAATTTCTCCTAGTATACCTCCAAGTTGTTTGATGGCATCATCTTTGAATTACCCAATGATCAGGTGAATAAGGAACGAGTAGTGTGAGAAACATAACATAAAATATTTGTCCTTATATATTGTGTCTTACAATTATTTAAACTCCTTGTATATTATTTTACATGTTACATCTTGCCACCTATACATTGGTATCTTTCAAGTTTTGTTACACTGTATTATCAAGTACATAACTTCAACATTGACCTAGTTGATGTCCTCAACCCCCAGCACTATGTGAATCATGTCGATGTAGTCCCTTGCCCACTTATGAAATTAAGACTTGTGAATAGAAAAATCTGTTGATATTGGCTTATCGTAATAGAATAGCTTCTTGTAGAATGTGGTGTTGATCATGTGTTGGGCCTGCTTTAAAATTACTTTTGCATCATAGCATTGTTTGGCTATTTCTAGCCCGAACACCTATTCGATCTTTTCTAGTGTGATCTTGTAAATGGGCTTGTTTCATCCATTAATTATGGCCTTAGTATTTGGATCATACAATATATCCAGCCATGATAATAATTTAAGGGATAAGTGTACTTTTGGATACAATATTTTTGCCAAATTGGTTCTCCATTTGTTGTTGCAGGGAGCCCTTTTTCGTTGTCTTCGTATGCCTTATTGAAGATGTTTTTAAGAAGGTAGTACGAGAATCACCACTCTTCTATGCTCGATTGGAAATAAGACTCAACAAGTTTGTATTCATCCCAAACTTTTTGTCCTATATTTCTAGTGTTTACCTTCCTGAATGGCATCTTCTCATCTAACGCCTCGACCCTTGTCTTGAGGACTACTTTGTTGGAGGAAGCCATTGCTCTAGTCTCTGCTATTGCTCTCAAATAGTTCAAGGATACTATAGATATAGTGAGTTTCTTATCATCACTACCATGTATTTAAATTACTACGTGCATGAGGTATTATTAATATTGTACCAATTATTGTGGTATTGTTGTTATTTTTGGCTCACCACCTCTATCTTCCATAATGATTAGCTGATCATGTACCATCAACATCTATTGATTTATGTAACTATCTACCGAATTATACAGGTGTTAGATTCTAATTCATTCAATCAATACATATTACCTTAAGAACCGTGCCTGGAGAGATCTAAGATTGAGGTTTGTAGTTGGCATGTGTGCTCGTAACTGTTGATAAGCAACACACCCCCACTGAAAAATGAGATTCCATCCTTAGAAAATTCTGAACTTTCATTTTTTGGAGCAGGGACCCTCTTGATCTTTTCAGGTTTTAAATCCATATTTTGCTTGCCTCCTTTTTAAAGTTGTGCTTTTTCTTGCATTCTAGTTTGTGTTATCCAAGAATTCACTTTTTACATGCTAGAATCATTCATGCACAAGAAAATCTTGCACCATTACCGAGAAAAATCCAGAAAACAGTTGCATAAATTCACTGAAAAATCAAACTTTCCATTTTTGGTAGTGTCGCGATATCGCGACACTTCCATTTTCGGAAATGTCGCGATATCGCGACGGGTAAGTCAAAATGCGGCTAAGTGGCAGAAATGTCGCGATTTCGCGACATGTCGCGAAATCGCGACAGTTTAAGGGAGAGAGAAGCAAGCTGTACGGAGGGCGCGATTTTGCGACATGTCGCGAAATCGCGACATGTCGCATTTTCGCGACGAGGAGAGAGAAAATGGGCTGCAGGATGAAAAATCGGCTAAGTCAGAAACATGTTCCAAAATCGCGGTCAACGCGGTCAACGCATGCAGGTAAGGGAACTGTCGCGACATCGCGACGTGTTCTAAAATCGCGGCTGAAAATCAAGAAGCGTACGGAGGCCAGGAAGGGTCGCGATTTCGCGACATGTCGCGAAATCGCGACATGTCGTGTTTTCGCGGCCGACGAGGGAGGAAGTTTCCGATGCTCTGGCGGTCGCGATTTCGTGACATGTCGCGAAATCGCGACATGTCGTAGAATCGCGGCAGGAGAGAGAAAGTCATAGTTGACTCGAAAGTGCATTCCGGCGGGAAACAGAAGGCTTCCGGGGTAGCGACACGTGTCAAAGCGTGAATGGGACAAACCGAAGCCGACATGCAAGCTTATTTTGCGGATTTAATCTGTTTTTAATGTTTTAAGCTTCGATTTAATTAAAATGCTAATCTAATGCATCTTTTTGTCTTTCATGCGGGATTCCACCGCACTTACGGGACAACGGGGAAAGACCATAAAGGCGAAGATAAAGTGCGGATTTAGTCAAGGACCGCCATGCTAGGAGAGAAGCTGCCGGTGAGAGCATTCAACGACAAATTTATTGCAGACTTGATAGCATGGAGACCATTTCAACTCAGAGATGGATTTACGGAGATCAAATTGATGGAGAAGTGGTGACTCATCCGGCTCACCGAGCGAGATTAACGGAAGCATTTATTTGCAGTTGCGGATGAATGCAAATTGCATTTTGATTTTATCTTCTCCATTTATGGCAGCTGACTGCCACGATTTGCCGAAGGGTTAAGTTCTATCCGGACTTTGATTTTTAAATGGATTTTTATTGTAAAACCCGGGTCCTAGGGTTTAAGTGTGATAAGATTTAGGGTTTGAGCAAGATATTTTGGAAAAGATCAGGGTCTGTCCTGAGTCTATAAATACAAATTCTAAATGTAATCGCAAGAGGCGGAGACTTAAAAATAAAGGCTTATAAGCAATTTCTTGCAAATTTTGTGAAATCCTTTGTTTCGGACTTGGAGTTGATGTGCTTTAGCTTTTACGTGATAGCATGGCCGGGAGCCTAATCTTTTGCGAGTGTGATAAGTGTATTTTCTTTTGTTATCCGTTCCATTTAAAGTTTGTTAGATATATCTCGTAAATCTGCCATTGTCAAGATTAAATATGTTGTTAGGCTTCGGTTGTTCTATTGTCTCGCTAGGGGAAATTACAGATTTCAGGTGTAAGTTTGTTCTAATTGCTCTGTCTTCATCTGTGCGAGCTAGGTTGCAGGTGAAAGATACCGATTTTAACCAGCTTGCCCTTGGATTTATGATTTTCCGCTAGATCTGTTTCACTCGCCTTGTGCTCTTAGTTGAAAGTGATCTTAGAGCTGATTGGACACTTTCTTCGGGATTTGTTCTGTTGTGAAGCCGATAGCATAGATAAGATTGACAGTTTGGGTTTACAATTGATGTTTGATAAACTTCTCTTTTCCGCCTTACCCTACCCTCTCTTTGCTTTCCGTGAATGATCCATTTTTATTTTCTTTGTTTGCCTTTTATTTAAATCTGCTGACCCATGAGAGCTAGATCAAAGAATTCAAGTCAAATCTGATTGTCAACAACTTTTGCAACTATCGAACAAGTTCAGGAACCCCCTGTAAGGTAACAGAGCGGTCCATATCGAAATCTATTCCAGAAGTGGAAAAGAGTGAATTGCCATTCGACCCAACTCTGTAACTCGCACCTTGGATAACCAGCTAGATCCTAAAGATGAGTGGGATCAGTCCCGTGGGTGTCTCCGGAGCTTTCCTTGCCTTCATCCTTTTTTTTCCCGGGGTGTGCATGAAAGCCGGACCAACAGTAACACTCAAAGTGGTTCGGCCATGTCAGTGAGATTATCATTAGTTTGAGAATTATATCATCTTTTCTTAGGTTAGGGTCCACGGATTTGGATTTTGCACTTCAACTATCATTGATGACTGATCATTTTATCAATGGTTTAATTTATCTAAAAATATATAGCCCAATGATTGGATGATAGGCTGATTACCTCTTTTCTTCTATCATATTTTGACCAACAGATCTCTTTGATTTTGCATGAGTAGAGATTTGATCGCTGGATGACATTATTTAACCAAAATGGCTTTGTGTACTTCTACATGTGCTGCATTTTTAAACTCATGATAGCTTTTATTGAGGATGTCAGCTCATAATAACAATCTTTAATTTATGCATGCAAAATTAAATGGCGACATACCTTAATCTTCGTTGATATTAAATTTGATTGGTTTGGTAGATTTTCCTCATAAATTTTGTTCGACTGATGATATTTCAATGGTGAGGATGTGCTCAGCCATGGATACTTTCTTGGCTAAAATATTTTCAAAGGTTGCATTTAGATCAAATCATTACTTCAATCAACCGATCCTTACCATTTTTTCGGTTGATAAATGCTTTTCTTTGGTCGAACAATAATTTTGCTTAGCGTTGGGTGACTAAATTTTATTTTTTTCCAACCCAAGGAATATTTATTGATTTTTTAAATTTTCATTCATTTCAATTGATAGCATATTTTTACGGAGTGACATGCTTCATGTTTTATCAATAAATATTTTGGTTGTTTATTTACTGTGGTTAGCCAAAAAAGTTATCACTTTCGTAGTCGATCGATTGGTTAGTCGGTTGTTTATTTCATGTTGACTAAAACAACTTTCGCCTTTGATTTTTTTTCTTCTTGTCAACTAAAAAATGGGTGTTAATAGACCGAACTTCCTCGACCAAAAATATTTAGTAGTAATTTTCTTTTTGTCGATTGGCTTAAGATTTGTGCATTTTGCTTGCTTTAGTTCTTCGACCCTTGTGATTGGTCGAAAACTTTTATCTGTCGACCAAAAATTTTATTGCTTGTAAAAATATCGTCAGCTATTCTATCATGGGCATTCATGGATTGCTTTTTTTTGTCGATCAATTGCTTTTACTATCGTTCGACGAGTCCCTCTGCTTATTTTTTGAATATTTATATTTTTGGTAGATACTTTCTATCAGTTGGCCAAAGGGTGGATTTCATCATTTTATTCTTCGACCGATTGGGTCAAAGAAAGGGGGGAAATATTTGGAAGGAATATATTGGGAACCCCTTAATTTTTAATGAAAGAAAAAAATCGAGCTGCTTAGGGGTTGGAGATGTTCATGAAATATAGAAATTTTTTTATTATAATTAACCTATCAAAAAATATGTACCTTTTTAGGACCTTCAAAATTTTGAAATTATGGGTACATTCATGTTGTATCAGTTTTGTCTACAACAGACCTTCTGACTGCACATAATGACAAGCTAGCTTCTTGGTCTCCTCCATGATAGGTTTCATCTCAATTTACTCAATATGGGTTAATAAACTCACTTGCACACACATTGTTTCTTGATTGACTCGAGTCATTACCACACTCATAATTTGGTAAATAAATTCATTGCACACACATTTGGTATTAGAGAAATTAGATAGAATTTAGTGAGTTTGTTTGATATCACTAGTATGTCTAAGTCTTTGCAAAACAATCAATTTTCCATATCAACATCCATATCATTTTTCCATATCAACATCCATATCATTACACGAGTCTTCCATTTCACATGTCATAATTTTGGCATCCTTGATTAAAAAAAATGTTATAAATGGTCAAGTAAAATCTAAACTATGAATGATCATTACAACATTAGTTCATTTACATTCATACACATTATTATTTCATTATCATCCATCACACATATACACATGCATTCAAACAAAATCATCCACACAAAAACATAACACAAAGGTAAAAGCCATGTCTATATATATTTCATGTACAATGAATTCTTGAAGGCTATATACAATGGAGCACAAAGCCGCATACATAAAAAGTGCATCTTAGCACAAAATAATGCCTATAGGAGGATCCCTATGATCCTGAAGGAGCCCTAGAGCTCGAGCCACTATGCCTAGACTTACTATGCCTAACAGTCCTAGATATGGAGAAAGAGGGTCGATTTGGCAGCCCAATGTTGTGCTGCATCAAATGATTCTCCAAATATTGGATGTATCCATCTTAGGACCAAAGATGTAATACATCATAACTCTAATGATGGTACCTTTGTGCTAGCTCTACCTGGAGTGTCGTAATCCTATTCTCATATCCACTTGTAGTTATTTGTACCTGTTGGTCAAAATGACAACATGCAGGGAAATAAAGGTATTCTCCTCAAAATTTAGCTAAGGAGAATCATCGCAATGGCGTGACATTTTGGAGGACCAACAATAAGCTAAGGAGAATTGTCATGATGGCACGACATTTTGGAGGACCAGCAGCGAGCTAAGGAGAATCATCATGATGGCATGACATTTTGGAGGACCAGCAGTGAGCTAAGGAGAATCATCATGATGGCACGACATTTTGGAGGGCCAACGGTGAGCTAAGGAGAATTGTCATGATGGCGCGACATTTTGGAGGGCCAGTGGCGAGCAAAGAAGAATTGTCATGATGGCACGACATTTTGGAGGGCCAGTGGTGAGCAAAGAAGAATCATCATGATGGCATGACATTTTGGAGGGCCAGTGGCGAGCAAAGAAGAATTGTCATGATGGCACGACATTTTGGAGGGCCAATGGTGAGCAAAGAAGAATTGTCATGATGGCACGACATTTTGGAGGGCCAATGGTGAGCAAAGAAGAATTATCATGATGGCACGACATTTTGGAGGGCCAGTGGTGAGCAAAGAAGAATTATCATGATGGCACGACATTTTGGAGGGCCAGTAGACCATGATTTCTAAAAGAATATGGAGAAGATATTTGTAATGAAAATATCTTAACTTATTTTAGTTAGGAGATTCATGATCTAAGAAATATCTCTGTAACAAGAAGATCATGACATCTAATCAATCTGTTACTAGGATAAGCCTGCGGGCAATTTGTTGTAACAACTTTCAGTTTTTTGTTTATGAAAAACTCTATATATAGGATGAGCGACCTAAACACTAGGTCGGCTCTTAGGTGTTTACAAGGCTATGTATTCAGACTTCTGAAAGATAAATAGAGATCATCTATCTTGGTTTTGGGCTCAATTGGTGTACAAGTATGTATGCGTTTGTTTATTGCTAATTTAGTCTTTGTTGAACGTACCATGCATTAATTCTTAAAGCTGAATTTTTGTGTTAAGCGTTCTATAAGATCTGCAATTGACTTCACGTAGAAACTGCTATAGAAATATACGTTGAATGATCTTAGCTTTCCATGTGTCGGTTATCATTATGTTTTTCTGCAAAATCTTGAAGTAGTCCTATGTTGTTGCTTAATCTGTACCTTATTATCTCTTAGCTTTGGCTATATTTCCCTCCTTTTATGCATTCCTTTCTCTTCCCCCTTTTCCTATAAAAAACAAGGAACCAACCTTCTCTGGAGATTGAATCAGGCAAACTCTGTTTTAGCCTGGTCTTTCAATGTTGATGAAGTCTTTGGCGCAAATTATTACCTAAGGTGGATTTCATTCCAACAATTTTTGGCACGCTCGGTGGGACCCAAATCCCACACATTATATACAGATCAAAGTCCCGATGAAGCCTTTGCCCTATCAATATTTTATTATCACCTGGCGACTCCGCACCGAAAAGGAACCCTAAAAAAAGCCCTTACCCAACTTCTGGTTATGAATCATCCTTATGATAACCAGATCTAAAGCAAAAAAATTAGAAGAACCCATAGAGTTCTTCGAGCTACATCTTGGTAGCCTCCGAGCTAACCCAGTTTTGGTTGCAAGAACATTTTCTATTCTCAATAGCAATCCAAGACAAGTGTACACTCCCTGTGCAACCTCCTTTAGCACTGCTGCTATCGAAACCTCAGCTCTAGTTACCAATACAACTACAATGGCCAAAAATCTGCCAGATCTACCTTATCCTCTGTGGAATCATACAGGCCCTTTAAATATTGTAGTTCAACATCCAATACCATCAGTGGCTCTGAAAGCACTACCTCAGTATGATGGTACTAGGAAGACAACTTATGAACATTGCCTAGATGTGGCCGCATTGGCACCAATATATAACATCACAGAGGAAGACGTGATGATCAGGCTCCTGATTATTTCCCTCAAAGGAAAAATGCTCTACTGGTATAGAGCTCTTGACTACCAAGCTATATCTACCTGGGCCCAACTTGCTGGTAAACTAGTGGAAGAGTTTAATGAACATGCAGACCCCTTTTCATTGTTAAATCAGTTTAGTGTCATTCAAAGAAGCCCACAAGAGGAGATGGTGGATTTCAATATTAGGTTCGATCGAACCTGGAAGAGAGTGCCCGATGGTCTGAGACCGGCCCTAGAGGGAGCCATATACTACTATCTAAGAGCTTTTAATTCAGAAATTAGTATGGCAATCAGACAATCTCGGGTGACGACGTTTCCTGAAATCTATCAAGAAGCACTGAAAGCAAAAAAGGATTTGATCACCATAGGAAGGTTCCCTTCAAAGATGATGCCTCCCATTTTCCCCAATTTACCTCAAATTTCAAATGCTGCTCTCCCAGTTCCCTCGATTGCTGATCTTCCCAAGTGGAATGGACAACTCAATATCCCACTTCTACCAATGCCACCCACTCTTCCAATGCTTCCTCCTATTCCTGCTAATTCCTCAATGGGAAATATGTCTACTCAAGATGCCCAACTGGTGATCTTGCAAGATCTACAAGCCTCTTATAAGACTCTATCAAATAAATTTATCTCTATGGAGCGAAGAGAAGCAGAAAGAAACTCTCAACCAAGATGTTACCCACAAGTAACTAGAGATCAGACATCTGCCAGTGCATGGAATTATGAAAAAACTAATACAGTCTATGCTAGTAAGGAAGGTGAACCTAGTAATGCCTCACCCGAATCATCCTACTAGTGTTCCACGTGTAATGATCCTCATGGGGAGACCGACTGCATGGTTCATCATCATCAGGTACAGCAAATGGCTACCAAAAAAGCAGAAATATCCCTTAAAGGTCAAGTGAACATAATTCGAGAAGATGACCAGAATTTTTTGATTCCCTCCCTAGAACAAGTTTCTGTTCTGACAAGATCGGGAAAGAAACCTTTTTAGGTGGATCCTAAGGACCTTAATCCTTTAAAAGTACCCATGCCTACAAAGAGTCCTATTGAGAAAAGACCTCCACAAAATCCAGATCCAAAAGGAGCTGAAATTCAAAGAGAAATACCTCCAGCTAA
Organism: Wollemia nobilis; assembly: GCA_028583015.1. Lineage (NCBI taxonomy): Eukaryota > Viridiplantae > Streptophyta > Pinopsida > Araucariales > Araucariaceae > Wollemia > Wollemia nobilis. The sequence goes on along the minus strand of JAQPPZ010000375.1, from coordinate 2,199,254 downwards.
AGAGATAGAAACTCAAGAATAGGCCAGAGAAAATTTGAGGTATCCTTCACTGACTAAATGCTAGAGAGTTGATGCTACTCAGGGTTACAGAAATAGGTTTGATACAGTAGTAAAATAAAAAAGCATAGATGCTCTTCCTTTTAATATTGTCGAAGAGATGAAAAAGACTCCTTCCAAGGCCACTATGTATGAAGCCCTACGGATTCCAGGGCAGATTGATCTTTTGCAAGAATCATTGAGGTCTATGAAAAACAAAGATAAAGACCCAGTTAGATTGAGTTCTACCCAAGCAAGTCTTACTTCCACTTTAGGAAAAAATAGACCTCCCCCTTTTTATTTATCTCTCCAAATGGAAGGATGGATAGTCCATAATTGTATGATCGATTTTGGAGCCACAACTACTGTTATGCCCAAAGCAGTGTGTGATATAATGGGGATGGAATACACAAGGAGTGCTCTGGGGGTCTTACAATTGGATGGGACTCTTGTAAAAATGGTAGGCATGATAAAATATATTCCTATAGTTTTGCACAGGCTTCCCCAACTCACAGTCATACAAGAAGTAGTAGTAGTGGATTTAGAGCTTTATTTTGGTATGTGCTTATCTAGAGAATTTACGACCAAAATAGGAGGATATCTCTCTCTTGATTTCTCACACCTTGAGATTCCATTCAAAGGAAAAAGGGTAAAAATATTCAATGAAAAACCTTCCACCTTCCATGTCGAAAAACTTGGAGAAGAGGAGAAAACCTCTACTACTATAAACATGATGACAGAGGAACTAACAGACTTGAGTCTGATGGATGAAGCCTTAAATGAGTTACAAGAAGAAGATCAGTTTTCTCTTCTGGATTTCAATGCTATGATCGAGATAGATCTAGGGAGTTACACTATTCTAAAACCTGAAAAGAATAAATTTACACCCCCCACCAGTTGCGTCATCTACAAATCAGTTGTGGAAACTTTTCTTTGATGGCGCTAGATGCAAAAATGGAGCTGGAGCAGGTATTGTCCTCATTGCTCCAACTGGTGAAGAAAATATTTTCTCTTACAGGCTAACTTGGAGCTGCACCAATAATGCAGCAGAATATGAAGCACTCTGTTTGGGACTAAAGAAGGTGGAAAATATGGGTATTAAACAACTACAAATTTTTGGTGACTCTAAACTAATAGTAAATCAAGTGATAGAAAAATGCGTAAGCAAACAACATTATCTAAAGGCCTACAGAAATAAAGTCTGGGACTTGCTAGAATATTTTGAATCCCTGAACATGAAAGCAATCCCTAGGGAGAAAAATACGCATGCTGATTTGTTGGCTTTGGTAGGAGCAAACTTCTGCCCTATAAGCAACGTTATCCAAAAATAAAAAATAGTTAGACTGATATACAGACCTTCAGTACCTAATAGAGATACTTTCTAGCAGGTCTTTGAAAATGATCAGCACATTATAGATTTTCTAGTTCATGAGATGAACTGCTCTAGCAATAGAGAAAGTGAAGACGAAGAGGAGGAAAATGTCATCCAGTTGAAAAATAATCACATCCCTAAGGGGCTAGTCACACTTGAGTCTCTTTTTGATAACAATGATAGGTCAACAGGTCATAAGATGAAAGTTGACAAACATAGATATAAAGAGGTAAAAATATCACCTAAAAAGGCCATCAAAGTAGGGGTGAATACTACAGATAAAGAACTGAATGAAATTAGAGAATTATGTGAAGAATTTCTAGATACAATGGCCTGGACCTATGGAGATTTAAAAGTATACTCAAAGGAAACAATTCAACATACGATTGAACTCCAAGAAGGCGCTAAACCTTTTCGTCAAAAGCAATGCCTAGTAAATCCAAAAATAGAAGCTTTGATGAAACATGAGTTGTTGAAACTACTAGATGCTAAGATTGTATATCCAATTAAGCACTCGACATGGGTCGCTAATCTGGTTCCAGTAAGAAATAAAAATGGAGATATCCGACTGTGTGTTGACTTCCAAAACCTAAACAAAGCTTCACTCAAAGATCATTATCCTCTCCCATAGATCGATCAGATTTTACACACTGTTGCAGGAGCTGAGAGGTTTTCTCTATTGGATGGTTTCTCTGGGTATAATCAGGTATGGGTAAAATATGAAGATCAATTCAAAACAACGTTCACTACCAAATGGGGAACATTTGCATATCAAAGGATGCCTTTTGGGTTATCAAACGTTGGAGCAAATTTTCAAAGAGCCATGGATGTAGCTTTTGGAGAACTTGCAAATAAAATTATAGTGATATACCTGGATGATATGACTGTCTTTTCTCACAAAAAAGGAGATCACATAACTCACCTCAGGAAAGTGCTAGAAAAGTGTCGAGAGTTTGGGATATCCATAAATCCAAAGAAATCTATCTTTGTCGTAGAAGAAGGAATCTTACTTGGTCATGTAGTTTCAAAATATGGCCTAGAAATAGACCCCAGCAGAGTGAAAGCCTTGCTGGAACTCTCCCTTCCACTAAAAAAAAAGGGTTTGCAGTCATTTTTTGGTCAAATTAATTTTGTACGCAAATTCATAGCAGATTTTGCACAGATTGTTAAACCTATGACTGAATTGTTAAAAAAGGATGTCATTTTCAAATGGATGGATGCAAGAAAAGAAGATTTCAAATAGATCAAGGAGAAAATAGCTCAAGCTCCAGTCTTGGTAAACCCAAACTACTCCAAATATTTTATCTTATATGCTATAGGCGAACAGGAAAGTTACGCTGCAGTACTTACCCATAAGGGAGCCGACAATGAAGAAAGGCCTATCACTTTTCTAAGTCAAAACATGCAAGAGCATGAGGAAAAGTATAATTTTATTGAAAAATAGATTTACGCTATCATGAAGTCTCTAAAAAAGTTTAGGCACTTCTTATCACAAAGCAAAATCATAGTTTATACTATTCACCCTGATGTACGAAGTTTCATTAGGCAAGGAGAGCTCGGTGATACAAGAGCAGGTTGGGTAACTAAAATACAAGAGTATGACATGGAAATACACCCGACCAAGCTAGTTAGAGGCAGAGCATTGTGCCAGGAGCTCACAAAACAAGCGGCAACAGACTATGTAGCTTGCCAGGCTCAAGAGGCAATACCAGAAGAAGATCAAGCTTCAAAACAACTTGACTGGGGAGATGAATTAATCAGGTATTTCCAGACTGGAATATGTCCAGCTAACTTGAACGCTTCCCAGAGAAGAAGGTACAGGATTCAAGCTCTAAAGTACACTTTATTACCTGAAGGGTTATACAGAAAAAACTTGGATGGAGTATTGCTTCGATGTGTGTCGAATGAACAGAAAGAAAGAATTTTAAAAGAGTTTCATGGAGGTCTATCAGGAGGACACTACTCCAGGAGAACTACCACACTAAAAATAATCAGAATGGGGTGCTATTGGCCTACAATTTTTGTAGACGCTTTCAAAGTTACGAGAGACTGTGAAGAATGTCAGAGATATGTAGGAAGGAACAAAAATGCACCATTACCTCTAAAGAATATTCAGGTTGAAGAACCATTCCAGCAATGGGGGCTAGATTTCATAGGCATCATAGAACCAAATTCATCGATAGGGCATAAATATATTCTCACAGCCACTGACTATTTCACGAAGTGGTCCGAAGCAATACCCACAAAAAAGAGTGACCAAGAAGTAGTGATTGAATTCGTAGAAAGTTTGATTACGAGGTTCGGCATTCCAGATGCCTTGGTCACAGATAATGGCCCACAATTTGTAGGAGCCAAGGTAATTGACTTCACCAGTAAATATGGGATATATTTAAAAACATCATCAAATTACTATCCTCAAGGTAATGGGTTAGCTGAATCCACGAACAAGAATCTGCTTAGGATTTTGAAAAGAACACTCAAGGAGAATAAAAGGAGTTGGCATACTCTGATAAACCAAGCACTTTGGGCTGATAGGATCACAATTAAAAAATCTATCAACACATCCCCTTATTCTCTAGTTTATGGAAAAGAAGCTATGCTCCCGATACACATAGAAATACCAACTTTAAAGTTGTTAGATCTAACTGGTATAGAAGAAGCAGAACCGATGGAAAATAGGTTGATTCAGCTCTTACAATTGGAAGAAAAGAAGGAACAAGCCTATGATCACTATCAAAAACATGCAGTTGCAACGAAGGGGTGGTTCGACAAAAATATGACCTTAAGAAACTTCAAGGTAGGAGATTTAGTCCTGAAGTGGAATACTAAGAGGTCGAAACCAGGAAATCATGACAAGTTCGATACCTTCTGGGATGGCCCTTTCAAAATTATTGAAGAGAAGCAACACAATTCCTTCCAGCTAAAATATGAACAGGACAAGATCCTACCCATTCCTGTTAATGGTTTTCACCTAAAGCTATTTTACAAGTAATGGGTTCCGATCTATCCTTGTATATATTTTATTGTTTTTCGTATGTATACCCTTGTGAATATGTTACTTTTTGTGAGTTTTTATTTTGATAAAAAATGTGATAGCATGACTTTTGGGCATTCATGGCATTCATGGCCTTTTTAGGGAAAATGTCACGATAGCATGACTTTTGGGCATTCATGGCCTTCTTTCAGGGAAAATGTCACGATAGCATGACTTTTGGGCATTCATGGCCTTCTTTCAGGGAAAATGTCATGATAGCATGACTTTTGGGCATTCATGGCCTTCTTTCAGGGAAAATGTCATGATAGCATGACTTTTGGGCATTCATGGCCTTCTTTCAGGGAAAATGTCGTGATAGCATGACTTTTGGGCATTCATGGCCTTCTTTTAGGGAAAATGTCATGATAGCATGACTTTTGGGTATTCTTTATGTAACATGTTCCAAAATTATCATGATGCCATGTCAGATCTGACTTTTTGTATAGCAGAGAGCCACGTCAGGTCTAATTTTCTATACAGCTAAAAGCCATGTCAGAACAATGGTAAAAGCACGTGCCTCGGGAACCTAAAAGGCACCATTCTTAAAAAATGAAAATCATACCCAATGATCAAATCAAGAGATGACGTTGTCTTATTGGCTCGGTACCACGGTGGTGGTTTTTTATTGGTCTAAGATAAAAATGGCAACTCGAGGTAGTTGAGGTCTTTTAAAGCTGGCACACTAACTAAAGCTCCTGCCTATATTTAAAATCTATTTTGAAATACGTGCTGCCCATTGCATTTAATCCACGTCACCTGAGCATTTTAATTGCGTATCTTTTTGGCATAAACATACATAGTGGGTTATTTTGAAAGAATTGTTTCACATTCCCTCTTCTCATTTTTTGCATCTTGCTACCTGAGTTCTGAAGTCCTTGAAAGTTTTGTATTTTCAGATGATGTCCCTACGGTAGTATCACAATGACCACCTCTGTAGCTTCGGGCTCCACATCCGGGTTTTCAAAGAAGAAGAGGAGTTCAAGTGTTAAGGTAGACAACTTTGTAGATCCTGATGCCCACATAGCAGACACGAGGCTGACATGGAGAAGCCCTGGACAAATTTGCAAAGACATAGCTACCAGGTTGGCCGCAGATAGTTCACCTTCAAATCCAAGTAACTTCCCTTACTATTCGATGCTTTACTGGTACGTATGCCCTCATGTTCACCCTTGTCCAGAGTTAATTAGGGAAATGGCCATGATGTACGATGCAAAGAATAAGAGTGTAAAAAATTATAAGGGAGAAACACTTTTTATGATTGATCCAGACACAATTAGAGTGGTCTTCGCCCTGGGATACAAGCCGCCAGTTCCTCCTATCTTGTTTGATCCAGCCAATTCTATGAAATTTTATCTGAATACTCCAAACATTAGGGATTTTCTCCAATAGAATATTGAAGGTGAACTCCCCAAAGGTTCCATCCCCCAATATCCCATTCCTTTGTCCAAATTTAAAAGCAAAACACTTTTCTCCATGCTGGCCATGATAGCAGGGTTAGAAGATGATTCTCAGGTTCATGGATGGTAGGTTGCAATGGCACAATGTATTTCCATCTATAAATTTTATGATAAAATATGCATGGATCCAAACAAAGTACCTCTTTTCTTTGATTGGCCAACTTTTTTAGCTCAACAACTACACCTGGGACTCTCAAAATTACACACAAAAGCTCCAGATATTTTTAGATATTCTTCTTATTTGGTTTGGTTGTTCTTTTTCTTTCAATCAAAGCATTTGAAATCAATACCTGTAACTCAGAAAGATGCACAAGGATAGATTTTGTGTGTATGTGAATGGACTCCACTCCTCTTGAGTGAGAATTCATACTATCAGTTCAATAGATATTTTATGGGCCCTTCTCTGCAAATCGTGCTAGGACACACAACAAGAATTCCTAAAATAGTGGAGGAAACCCTGAGGCACTCTCAAGCGGAAGAAGGGGAATTTTTTGTACTGACCCAGGGGGTAATCATAAGGCTCTACGACTTCACAGGGAAGCCCTTCCTATTGCCTTACTACGTCACCAACCAGCTTTTTGCCTTGGAGTATGTAAGGCAACAAGAGTTTATAAATTACACATTTGGGACTGGTGCCCAAAAAACTCACACCTACCTTATGCCCTTCCAGTTCGAAGGGGTTGTCGTCTCAAAAAAGGGATATCATCAAAAAATTGCCAAAGTACTAAGAAATATGAAGCTGGTGGAGCTCCCACAAAGGTGGAAATACGATCCTGATGATGTATTCGTTGAAAGGCAGGCCACTCTGAACAAGAGTCCTTTCTAGCAATTTCATGCCTCTGATAGAGTCATTGAACATAATCAAAATAACAATGAAGGATAGCCCCTGGAATGGCATGTGGAGAAAATGCAGCCTCTAGCTCCATGGCATGATTTTTATGAACACTTGGTGGACTATGACCCAAAGACTCATCCGGCCCACAACATCCCCACCAAAATAGTCAATAACATGAAGAAGAGAGGAGATGACTGGGATGCGCCCAAGATTGAGGCTTGGTGGCAGATGTGATGCCATCATAATACTTTCTCCAGGTATGGGCTCAAAATAGATAACAAATTTTGTACCAAATATGATGAGCACCATAAGAATTTTTCTGTGACACCGTTCAATGAGGTCCCTCTCAGAATAGGTGGTATTTCCCCAAGAGTGTCTATTCCAGATGCTGATAAAGAAAAAGGAAAGGAGGTCATGGTTGAACAACCAGGGAAAAAAGAAGAAGTGCAGGGTGTACATTCCACGTTTAGGATCAGACATAGAGTCTGAAGATATGGCTCCACTTGAATGGAAGAAGCCGACACCAACGTGAAGAAAGAGAAAATCTGAGCAAGGAAAAGCTGAGAGCCAAAAAAAGAGGAAGATACAAGAATCCTCTTCTGAACAATCTGAAGGAGAGGATCAAGAGAAACCAGAAGATGTAGAGGTTTTGAAGGAAATCTCTGAAGGCGTATCAGAATGTACGCAATGAGGCGAAGAAGGATCTGAACATATGCAAGAAGGAGAAGTTCAGCAAGAAGAATAGGTCACCGAGGAGCATTCAGAAGCGTAGGTGGAAGAGCAAGTGGTGAAAGAAGCAGAGGGGGCCCCTCAGAAAGAATATTTAAATCAGGAGCAGACTCTCCCGCTAATGCTAGATAGCATGGACATTTCCTGTTTACAACACTTAGCGGAGGTTTATTCGAAGGAATCACCAGAAAAGGAAGGCTCCAATCCACAAAAGGAGCAGGAAAAATCCCCAATTAATCTTGATACTCCCTCCTCTTCCCCTCATCCTCATACAGATTCTCCTTCTTGGTCAAAAGATAAAGAGGTTTCAAAATCATCCTCCTCCCATAATTCTCTGTAAAGTTCTCCTCCTAGTACCCCAATCGGATCTCCATCTCAGTAGATAGGCCTGGAATCTACCCTGTCACATACTCCCTTTTCCCTTTCCACAAATCTATTGGGTCTTCAGTATTTACAAAGCACTTCCTTTGCAAACAAATCTACCATCACCAAGATTAAAAGGATAAGGAAAGCCACAATGAATGTTACGACATGGCTAAAGTCACAAAATCCTCCAAGTGACACTGATATGGCCCAAGTGTGAGAAGGGGAAGTTTTGGATCCAATCAATATGCAGAGGTCTACTATGAGGATGACTCCTCTAGTACAAAAGTCAAAGAAACAAATGACTTTGGATGATTATCAGACTAAAATAATCACTGAAGACATGACTCAGCTACCAATGAATGATGAGTGGAAAAAGGCTCAGACCCACATGGGTATGATCTATTTGAATGCGAAGCATTACAAAGAGAAGTTCCTTAGAACAGAGCAGGCTCGACAGTGATTGGAAGAGGCCTTCAACCAACAAAAAATTACCGAGAAGGCTCTCAAGAATGATGTTAAAAATTGGGAGCAGAAGTTCAAAAAGGCTGCATCTTTCCAGGAGAAAGCAGCCAAGGCCGAGGAGTAGGTACAGGCATTGTAGAAATAGGTAGAAGACCTGAATCAACAGTTATTGATAGCTTCAAAAAAGGTTCAGGGCTTCTCTAAAGAAAAAGTGATTGCAGTACGAAGAGAAAAACTCATAGTGGTTAGCAAAATAGTCCTTAAGGCTAGACCCACCCTAGATTATCTCTCCAAAGTAAACAAAATGATGAGCCAGGTAGAAAAGGAGTTTGAAGCTTCAATTAAGCTCCTGAGACCAAGGGTGTCTATGGTTAACAAGATTCAGGTCCTAGAAAATAGTATGCAAGCAATAGCTGGCTACAGAGCTCAGGATGAAAGTTGGTCTCAAGCAAAATCAGTCGCCAAGAAATTTTTCAAGAGGCATAAGCTAGTGACAACAATGATGAAGATATTACAGGAGTTGAGGGTGGAGGCGAAGTCTATCTCTAAACATATCAGTATGGCTGAGGACTGTGGCATGCCTAAGTTTTGGGATGCTCAGTCTAACCTCTTGATGGAAGAGCAAATAAAGACAACTTAGCTAAATTTTTACAATGATGTATCTAAAATTTATGGATGGGAAGAACCTATGTAAGAGGACCATATTTTTGGTATGGCTCAAAATATAACTCAAATGAATTCCAGTCTCAATGAGCTCTATCTAAAGTCTAAAATTTTATCTTATGATAAGATAGAAGAACTGGAATATTTGTATGCTACTTTCAAAGAGAAAGCGGATACAGACGAAGAAACCTAGAAAAAATCTTGTGTCACCTATAATGAAGCAATTCAATTTAATTTATATTTGTATGCTAATTTCAAATAGAAAGCAGATACAGACGAAGAAACCTAGAAAAAAATTTGTGTCACCTATAATGAAGCATTCTATAAAATCTGCAATTTACTTCACGTAGAAACTGCTATAGAATTATACATTGAATGATCTTAGCTTTCCATGTGTCTGTTATCATTATGTTTTTCTGCAAAAGCTTTAAGTAGTCCTACGTTGTTGCTTAATATGTACCTTATTATCTCTTAGCTTTGGCTATATTTCCCTCCTTATATGCATTCCTTTCTCTTCCCCCTTTTCCTATAAAAAACAAGGAACTAGCCTTCTCTGGAGATTGAATCAGGCAAACTCTATTTTAGCCTGATATTTCAATGTTGACGAAGTCTTTGGTGCAAATTATTACCTAAGGAAGATTTCATTCCAATAGTACCTTTAGCTTTTCCCATAGCTGAGCTATCTCTACATCTCATGTCACTATCTCTACATCTCTCTCTACCACCATCTCCTAGAGCTAAGCCCACTCCTCTTTGCTATGCCCAGGAAGCTTCTCTGTAACTACCTCCATCTCATCATCACCACCACCATCACCTATAATATCTAGAGGCTGCTCTACTTTATTGCTCACCTGTCTTCCTCAATTGCTAGATCAACAATATCTTTGATATTTTTGAGCCTCATCTACCTACTTTGCATTGAACTCTACCTAATCCTCATCCCCACTATCCTTATCTACCACCTAACTAGGTACCCATGGTGGTTGCAACAAACCATGCATCATATGCAACAATGAATCTTATTTTACCTTTGTAGACTATTTATAGTTGTTTTTGATGCGCTCAAACACCCATGGGTGTTCCCTGGTGCATTGAAATGTTGACTAACATCTACAGAGTGGCAAACGCTTACCGAAATCTATGCATGATGCAGATGCTAGCCGGGATTTGGCTTCAAAAATTTACAAAAAGATCAAAATACTCCAAAATATATCTTACCTCCACAAAATCACTCCACATTGCATCCATGCATTCATTTCATCATCATATCACATTTTTGAAACTATAAATTGATTTGGGTGCTTAATTTTTGTTTATGACCAAAAGTCACAAAAATTGCCTTACAAGCTTCAAAATGCTCCAAAACAATGCAAAATTTCAAAAATTATGTAATCCAAACATCAATGCATTCTTTATCAACACATTCTCATTTTAAATACACCAATAATTGCATTTGCATTAAAACATTTACCAAATTTATTTACAATTTCAAGTGAACCTCATATACATTGGTCTATTCTATCTCCTTGGCGATTGCAGCAATTGGTTGTGCATGCAATTCGGTAATATGAGTAGATCACCATAAGGAAACTTGCCCATATTCATTCAACATCCTCTTGTTTGGACATAAAATCATTTTGGGTTACTCATTTTTTTAGTGAGTCCATACCCAAATTAACCTGCTCAAAAAGTTATCATTGATGGCCTTGTTCATGGGACTTGAAACATGGACACAATCACATTTCAACATTTATTTTACATTGAAATTCGTCACGGAGAGATGCCCTTCCTAGAATGATTGGTTCAATTGAGGAAATTATCCTACAGTCACTAGATGGCCCTCCAGGGGTTGACTCTTTTTCTTTTTGTAATTTCATCACCTTGCATTTCAATGATGCCAATTGGCATGTTTTCCAATAGTATGGAATCACCCCAGACTTGGGGTAACTATATTTTATTTTAAATTTCCACATAGGGATACATAATTTACATCACACATCATAGATCTACATTTGGAAAAAAAAACCTTTTCTATTGGGGCAAAAATATAATTTATTTACATCATTCATCATACATTTACACTTGGCAAAAACCATTTCTCTATTGGTGCAAAAACAAAAATCAACCACTTGCATTATACAAAAACCCCTTTCCTCCATTGGGGCAAAAGTGGCATCAATTTACAACATTCATATCATCCGTATTTACATCATACACTTGCAATAACATCATTCACCTACATCATTACCCACAATTCTATCAATTGGCTCGTGAGACTCATTTTCACTCATTCATCAATTGAGGGGGTAAGCTACACCAGCAAATTCTTTGTCTTCAATATCTTCTTTACATTCCAAGAAAGTTGCTTCACCATACCAAACTAGGTGTCTCCTATTTTTGCACCGCATTGTGTTTCACACAACACGATACAAAAAGGAGCATCTATAGACACAAGAATCTAGCCACTTATCATCCATATGTATTCTCCAATCATAGCCATCCATTATATATATATATATATATATATATATATTATATATGTATTTATTTAATATTTATAGATAATAATATTTTATATGCATATATATTTAATAAATATATATGTATTTATATGAATATATCCTAGCCATCCACCATGACTTAATCTCGGCCATCCATCCATATCAATCCATGTCACTCACCCAAGCTTAATCTCCACCCTTCCTCATGTTTTAATCTCGATCGCCCATTTTGTATCATCAAAATCCTAATATATTTAAGGATAGATTATAAAATATGATTCATTTTGATGAATCAAGGTCTTATAAAGTCCTTGAAAAGTTCATGAAGAAATATTTAGAGGTCCCAAATTTGAACATCTATCCAATCCCAAGCCCTAGCCCCTTTGCTATCATATTATTATCTCACCACCACCATCGCACCCATTGCAAAAACTATCGTGAACCAGATCTAGCTCTACCCCACTCCCATTCACCCTTGAACACTAACCAGATTTCATAGAACATGGGTGAGCATTTTTAGAACATTGTTGGGTGTTCACAGCCATCACCGAATACCTATAGGTATTTTCTACAATAGATTTGAAGTCCACAAGCCCTTGTATGCTTTCAGGTGTTTGCATGATATTTGAACATAGAAATAGGAGCATTAATCAGCATTGACAAGGTAAGATATTTGTATTTATTTAGGTTTTTTCACTTTTGTTTACAATTCAAACATTACAACATTTAGGGTTTATTGGTTTTATTATTCATAGGACCTCAGACAGTGGAGCCCTCTTAGGTGCTATTAACCCCTTTTATGTTGTTTGTTGTTTGTAGGTGCAGGATTTCACATCTTTAGAAGTTTTTGCAGCTAGGGTGGTCCCGTAGGGATACACAAGCCCACATGCATACTTGTTTGGAGAAAATATGATGCAGAAGACACCATATATTTATCTATCAATAAGGGTTTTTAATCCCTAGATCTATAATCATAGTATCAATACAAAATCATATTGTAACACTGGAGATCAAGGCTCCCCACCATAATAATATCAATATTATTGTCTTCATTTGTGTAATAAGTTTTTATGTTGATTCCTTTATCTATTGCTTTGGTGTTGTTATTTTTTGCTTTACAAAATATAGGGATAGAAATGGGTTTAAAGTTAAAGAATAATGGTTTAATAGTGGTTGGATAAAGTTAACAGCATTGGCATCTACAAGAAAAACACCCACAAATTGATTTCCAGCATCCCACACTTGCGATTAACAACACTCAAAACAAGTAATCTTCATAAATTAAAGAATAAGAGATATGCTTCAAGAAACTATTTCAAACATCTAGAGTGCTAATAATTTTTTTTTTTTGGTAGATAAGATACTATAGCATTAACACCGGGTTTTATAGGTTGACCCAAACCTTTTACAAAAATCATCCTAGGGATGTTGATTAACATGTCCTTACTAAGGATCCTATATATGTAAAATATACATGTCACCAAAGCCATTACATCCGGTAAGGCACATAGCCTGTTATAAAAAATAAACTTCCCATACAACATTTTGGGTATACCCCGAGAAAACACACCTGCATCATAATTACAAAAAATGAAACAGACACAGATCCCTTCCTTGAAGCAGTGGAGAAACAGAAAGTTGTAGACACACATAGCAGAGTAGTAAAAAAAACTCCCACAAGCTCTGTATTGAAAGTTACTCTTAATAATTCTTTGGTAATTTCTTTCTTCCGTATATGACATGCTTTGGTACCACATCCCATCTTGGCAAATCAGCCTTGGAGAAGTGAACCTACTGGCTAGATTTATGGCGGTGGCTATCTGGTGGTCCACGTGGCTCTGGTTCAAAGTCTTATATTGTCATTTTTTCCTACCCTATGATTATCAACCAATGTCAAATTACTAAGATGACTAGGAGCCATGTTATCTAACATGTGATTGTCCCCATTAGTCTTTGTGGTATTTCCAAGCAACATCCACCAAGACTGATAGCTTGGATAATTTTTATTGTGAGTCCATTTCAAAAAAGAGATGGGAATACTCATAGCCTTCAAACTTATAGTGCCTTCCCTGTTGGTAAATTCGACTATCATTCTTGGCATTCTTGTTGAAGAAGCTCCTCTACTTCGCTTGGGACACCGTGTTCCCATTTGAAAAGTTTGTCACCATCGACACCCAAATTTTCCAGCTTATCAACAACTTTGTTAGCTTCCCAAAAGACATGTTGGGCTTTTCTATCATGTCTTCCCTGGAAAAGGATCCTAGCCTCTTCAAAAATTATTTTAATCCTCCAAGGATGTGTCTTCCAATTATTAACGATATTTATAACATGCATAGAGTCTCCTTCTATGATAAAATTGCCTTCTAAATCTTGAGTCATTTGAAGGCCTCTCCACATAGCTCTAGCTTCAGCTTCATTGTTCATCCTTGTTTCCAAATATTTAGAAAATGCAAGCATCATATTCCTATTATGATCCCACACAATGCCACCAGCGCCTACTCTACCAAGATTGTCCTTAGCCGCTCCATAAAAATTAAGCTTAAACCAACCTGTAAGAGGTGGGAACCATTTAACATTGGCTCTAGGGTTGACTACCCTGGGCACAAACTCATATAAAAAGGTTAAGCTTAAATATTGAGCAATCGTGATCTCCTGCAGATGAGGTTTACGACTATCAAAAGGGATAAGGTTCACATTCTCATTGGCAAAGGATAGGATCCTGGCAATGATAGTTTGATGATCATGGATATACTCATTAAAGACTCTATGGTTCATTTCTAACCACACCTGCCAAAGATAGTGATTGAGACAAATTTTCCACATGTATCTAAGTCTTTGTCTTGAAAAGGGGTAAGGCCACTAGATGAAAAAATCAAGTACGATGGTTGGTTTAACCCAAGAAATATTGAAGGCTTGAAAAACCCCACTTAGGACAGTCAAGGAAAAAGGGCACTCAAGGAAAATGTGATAAATGGTCTCCCAATTAGCCCTGCACAGATAACAATGATTAGTGATACAAATACCTTTATGCATCATATTATCAATGGTTAGAATTCTTCCTTGGATAACCAACCATGAAAAGACTACAATTTTTGGAATTAAATTTTTTATCCAAACTAGTCCTTTTGGAGGATAAAATCCTCGTCATCAAGCAGAAGCTTGTAAGCCGATTTAACAGTGAACTACCCATTTTATGTAGGATCCAAGGTCACTTGATCTTCCTTGGGTCTCATGGGGATAAACTGTTGCTCGATAATCTTACAAAGATCATTTGATTCCGCTTGAAATACCTAGATCCTTATTTGTTTCCACTTCATTCTTTTCTGTCCTTAAACATATAATCAGATACTTTTTTGCCAATGAGTTCTTCCCTGATATCTCTAATTCGGGCTAAGTTAGGATATTGCATCAGTGGTTCATCCTTAGCCCACCTGTCATTCCAACAATTTATCCTCTCATCATTGCCTAAAACCCATATTAAACCTTTTTTTATTATTTCCTTACAATTGAGAATTGCTTTCCAAAAGGCAGAACCTCTGATTGGAACTAAGTTACTTAGAAATTCTATATTTTGAAGATACTTTCATTTGATGATAGCTTTCCATTCATTTTCTTCACCAAAAATGATACGCCACACCTGCTTAGATAGTAAAGCTAAATTCATATGAGCAATTCTCCTTAGACCTAAGCCCCCATTTTCACTGGGTCTGCACACTTTGGTCCATCCTACAAGGTGTATCATTTTTTTCTCCTCTGATCCATCCCATAAAAATTCTTTTTGGAGTTTCTCAATTTTTTGGAAAACCTTCATAGGGTCTTTGAAAACAAAGAGGAAATAGACTGGAATACTCTAAAGAGAGGCCTTAGTGAGGGTCAGCTTTCCTACTTGATATAGAATATGACATTTCCATCCAACAAGTTTTTTTTTAATTCTTTCAATAACCCTGTCCCACATTGACTCTCTCAAAGAACCAATGAAAATAGGGAGACCAAGATACGAAGTTGGGAGGTTTTCTATATCACACCCTAAAATTTCTACAATCCTTCCTTTCCTCTGAATGGGGGTGTTTAAGAAATATAACTTGCTTTTAGTGAAATTAACTTTCTGACTAGCAACATCCTCGTAGAGTTGTAGGATGTATTTAATTATTTTGGCCTCAACCATCGATGCCTTGGTCAATAGAAGGGTATAATCGATGAATTATTGGTTAGAAATAACCCTAGTGAGATATGTTGCCTTGATTCCCGATATTAGCCTTGAACTACAAGTATTTTTTATGGTTCTGCCTAAAGCTTCTGCCATAATGATGAATAACATGGGGTTGATAGGGTCCCCCTGTTGAATTCCTCTATGACTTTGAAAGTAACCAACAGTTGTTCCATTAACCAAAATAAAGAACCATGCTTTAGAAATGCATTCTTTGATCAAATTAACCCATTGGTGGTGAAAACCAAACTTAAGGAGGACAACAATCAAAAAGTCCCAATTTAGCCTGTCAAATGCTTTGTTCATATCAAGCTTGAGGGAAAAAATAGACATGTTAGTCTTATGAGCAGAGTGCAGAGCTTCATGAAATGTGATAACTCTATACAATATTGAACTGCCTTGGATAGAGCTTTCCTAGAATGGATCTATGATGTGGGGCAAAAAATCTCTCATTCTATTTACAATGGCTTTAGTTAGGATCTTGTAAGAAACATTGTGCAGACTGATTGTCCTAAAGTCAACCATAGATTCAGGGGTTTGCTTCATAGGAATTATAGAAATAAAATAAGAGTTGAGACATTTTGGGATGTGATTGCTTTCTTGGAATTCTATGACAAAAAAAATCACATCCTCACTTACAATTTCCCAAAAATCTTGATATAAATTAAGGGGAAGGCCATTGGATCCCGAGGCTTTGTCTGGCTCCATGCTAAACAAGGCTTCCTTAATTTCCTCATCAAAAAATGGAGCTAGAAGTTTAAGGTTTATATCCTCATTTATTATGCTAGGAATGGATTGCAAGAGAATAGCTTTGGCCTCCTCATTGCACTATGATTCCTGAGCAATGATAAAATTGAAATAAATTACTGCCTCCTTTTTTATTCCTATTAAGTCCTGAGTAATAGAACCATCTAATTTTTTTTTTTAAATTATCTTGTTATTGCTTCTGTTTCTAAGTGTGGTGACGAGAAAAAACTTGGAATTTGAATCTCCATATTTCAACCAAAGAGCCCTTGATTTTTATCTCCAATAGATTTCCTCACAGGCCAAAATGTTCTGCTAGTTTTATTTGTTCCTCCTACATAGTAGTTTCATCAACATCACCCTGTTGAATCCTCTGATCAATTATATTCAAACTTTCAACAACCTATTTTTTATTTTCAAAGAGGTTCCCAAAGACCTCTTTGTTCCAAGTTCAATTTTTTTCCTTAACAAACTTTAATTTTCCAGTAAGTTTAAAAGCTGCACTACCCCAGAAAGGCTGTTGTGACCACTGAATTAAGTTATATTTGAAACTGGAGTGTTTGATACACATAGATTGAAATCTGAAAGGTTTATTGAAGGACACAGAGTTAGGTATCTCCAAAAAAATGGTATTATGATCAGAGGCAATTTTAGGAAGGGCTTGTAGGGTATAATCACCGAACAGAGTTGTATCCTCCTTTGATAGAAAAAACCTGTCAATCCTTTCTTAAATGAGATGACACCCTATCCATTGATTGCTCTAGGTATAATTTGCTCCTCTAATTTTTACATCCATCAACATGTTGGAGTTCACAAAGTCATTGAACTCATCCATGCTCCTAATAGGTGGTCCATTTCCACCCATTTTTTTTGAAGGGTAAAGAGGAGTGTTAAAATACCCAACCAAAATCCAGGGGACATTATGGAAGATTTTACTTAGATTGCCTAAGTACTCCCACAGTAGAGCTCTCCCTTGAATTGAAGTCGGGCATAAATATTTGAAAGGATCCGTGATATTTTGCTATTTATTTCCTTAAATAAAACACTAAGAACCCTATCATCTTTCTAAATAATGGTACCTTCTACTATCCGGGGATCCCACAAAGTCATAAGACCTCCAAACGCTCCTCTAGATGATTTGCAAACCATATCCCCTTGATTCCAAATTTTTTTTGCTACTTTTTTTGACTGAATCTCATCATTTTTTGTTTCTTGCAACATGATAATAGTTGGATTCACTTGATTTCTTATTGCAATTACTTCCTTGTGTTTGGGTAGGCTATTGAGGCCTCTCACATTCCATGAGAGGAACTTCATTTAAAAATTTTGGTATTTCTTCCTCTACCCCTCCCTTGAGGGGGTTTTCCTAATTTTTTGTCTTTAGAACCCGGAATAACCTGTTGAAACAAGGTTCTCTATTTTCCATTGGCAATGTCATTATCAGTTTTAATTTTTTGATGCTCAGCATTTGATATTCTCCCTCTTCTTTTTCACTGCCAAAATCTATAGGAGACTTCACAGTGCTCTTGGTTTGTTTAGGACTAAACTGGGGGAGGCAATTTGTTACAGATCCAGACTGCCATATTCCTCAATCTAAAGAATTTCATATATCTCCACCCCTACATCCAAATATTCTCCTTTTTTCCTGTATTCCCCTGGTTTGTGGGATGGCCCCCCAGTAGAATTCACTTGGTTCCTAGTGATGATGTTAGGGAGATGATATTTTTTATTTTCCAATGCCTCAACTTTCTTCCTAAGTTCTTCAACATTAGGGTTTGGCTTTGGGATGCCCACTAGGCTTGAAGTATTTTTAGCATTGGGGTTTAAGGATCCCAACTTGGATGGGAATTCTAGAGATCAAGAATTAGGGTTTGGCTTTGTGATGCCCATGGGACTTACAGTAATTTTAGCATTAGGGTTTGAGGATCCTGACTTGTATGGGGATTCTAGAGAGTCAGAAAGGTTAGCCTGAAGATTTTTGGCTTCATTTATTTCAATAATCCTCCTACTCCCATATTGGATATAATTAAAAATTTATTTGAAACTAGAGGATTGGAACTTACCTGAGTATTTTGGTTGCCAACAACCTATTGTTTTCCTTTGTCTTGTTGGGACCCTGTACCCTCTCTTTTCTTTTTTTGGTAAACATAGTTTACCTAATTGAAATCACATCTGCCAAGAAAACTACTCAAATTTCCTCTGTCTAGCATTTCCTACTTTTTCTTTTCTCTATTCATTGTCAGGTTAGAGCACTAATTGCATAGATGTCCTTGATTTTTGCATTCTGCATAGAATTTCAGTTTGTTCTTATATTCTACCGACTATTTTTAATAGTATTCTTCATACTCTAGCTCCACAAACCTTGGCAATTCATTATCCAAATTAGCATTTATGTAGATTTGTGCATGAGTCATCCTTATCCTAGCCAAGGTCGCATGGTCAATGGAGATCAGGTCCCCTATAGTTCTGGCTATACCCTGCAGTCAATATTCATTGAATAATTGGGTAGGTAGACTCGGGAGACGAACCCAAATAGTAATAATGTTAATATTTTTGTTTTTCGGGTCGAAATATTCACCCCATCATCTAAGAAAAAGGCTCATTTTACCCAAAAACCAAGGACCTCCTATTAAAATGTGGTTAGCATCCTCCATATTGTTAAAATGAATAATGAAGAACCCTCAAGTTAGAGCTACCAACTCCAAGCTACCTACCAGTCACCATTTACCCGTCACCCAAGCCCTGATAGTCTCCATGTCCGGCCTACCTCCCAAAAACTTGCCTACCAGGGAGAATTCTTCCATTGAAAGAAAAGGGCTCATGGAACTTGTCGGGACCGAAATTTTATTATTTACTAGAACTAGGGGTGGAATAGAGAGAACCTCATTTATTTTTCCTCTAAGAGTCAAAAAAATATAGCCACTTATTGGGCCCCGCATTGTCCTTCATATCTTTTTTGTCGAGGTATTTTTGAGGAGGGTCGGGCCCCGCATGATGCCCGCCTCCAAATCTACCGTAGCCTGATCACCTTCCTCTAGATCCTCACTTGATCCATGCTTAAGGTTCCCACCCGCTCCTTCTATACCTGCTCTACCTCTACCACCTTGGCTAAGATTCCTACCTAGAAAATTTAAACCCTCACTCCCGTCGCACCCACTAAACCTCAGCTCACTCATTCCTGCGTTTGAGAAAAAACTCTCCTTTCATAATTTATTATAGATTGCTTCTAGTATCAAAATCTATAGTTCATCCCTTAAGGATTTTTTCAAAAGAGAGTTAATAAATTTGAAACATGACTCACAAATGGTGAAAACTTTGAACTCGGAGTGCTAATAATTCAAATAGTAGAATTAGATCAATATCTAGACTAATAGAAAGAAATTACTTTTTGTTAGCTTTTGATGCCACATATATTGGGAGATACCATTCACAAGATGTAGAAAGAAATAAAATAGATCTACGAGATGACTAAAATATGCTATAAATAGAAATGGTAAAAATATTACAATAGTAGTAATGGAGGAAATGGGTACTCCATAAGATATGCTACTGCTCCATGAGGGAGATTTGAGCTTATAGCTCACACACACTACCCTACTACCTATCTACCACACACACACTATGATGCTACTCTATCTTGTATGTTTCTATGATCTATCTATGGCCATTATATAGGAAGATAAGTTCCTTGGCCGACACTCTATCTAGTTGTACAAGTGAACACCTTGCACATTACAACTTGCACATTGACACTTGTGCATTTATTAAATTGCATGAAGTAATTAGATAAATTCTCCCTAAATTAACCTAATTTCCTAAGTATGTATCGAGGAAGTTACATTTGCATGACCCAAATAATGTAATATGCTCTATTTTCTAACACCTCCTGTATTACAATATTTGGGTATTGAAGACTTTAATCTTCAATGTGGATCTTCCTCCATTTGATAGCTTTGAATTGGATTTTCATATTTGAAATGATATTTGGCTTCTTCAATAGATGCTTCAGTATTCAAACAATGCAAAAATAGGCTAAATTTGTAGACCCTTATTTTAGTTCACCTTACATTGTATTCCTCCTTCATTGATCTCCTTGTTGGTATTTTGATTGTCTTCATGATGACATGTTTTATTTTAATATGTCTTTTCTTTCTTTTCCTTCTTCTTCTTCTTTTCTAGTTCTGTAATGGTGCTGATGGAGTTTCTACTTCATGACAGGTTAGTATATCATCACAATAATAATATTCCTTTTTATTGTTATCTTGTTTCTTGTGTTGATTGAGTACAAACACAATTAGAGATAGATACATCATCAGACATTCTTATGGTGATAATATAACCAATCTTTGTGAATTCCACCATGTTGTGAAGAGGATATCATGAATATAGTTGATCAAGGTTGTAAAGATACCTTCTTTAGCTTATTTAAGAAATAGGAAGAACTTTTCTTTGTCACTCGAGGATAGATACTCGTATCCTTCTAGAGTATCTATTAAGTTCTGAGAGTAGTATTCCACTTCATGGAATAATTCTTCATTATTGAAGGTATTTCTCAAGATATTATCCATTGATAGATATGATACCTAATAAAAATATATAATCTTGGTTTGATAAAACCTATATTGATCCTTGATCCTTGTGGGCTTCCTTATGTCTCCCTAGTAATGAGAATGAGTACTCTTAAGGATTTTAGGTTTTGAATATAGCTTATATATATAGTTAATGGATTTGCAACTTGATAAACAATAGAATATCATATTACCAAGTTTAGTAGAATGCCTTATGACTCCCTAGTATGAATTGGACAAGATATGAAGTACTTTTGAGAGATATAGTTCAATCTTGGTTGATTTTGTAAAGTTATGAAAATGCTAAAAATCAACTTCTATTGTCCTTATTGCTCCTATTTATCTAAGCACTTTTTTCTAGATATCAAGAGGTTTTTAATGTTGGATATTTTGTCTTTATTTTAGAGGATTTGAGACAAGTAAATATTATAATGTCCAAACTTTATATGATATTGATAAACCTCTTATAATGGCCCTTTGGAATTTGATTTCAATTTTTCTAATTTCCAATAAATTAATTTGTAGTAGTAGACCTTATGACTCCCAACTTTGGAAAATTATAAAAGATAATAATATTTGAAAATATTTAAATGATTCAACCTAAGTAGAAGGTATGGCTATCGATCATAATTTTATTTTCCTTGGAGGGAATCACCATGCTAGAGTAATCCATGTACATACATCCTACCATTACCTACCAACTTTCTCTCAATCATTTTTTGTAGTCCATGAGGGAAAGTTGTTAGGCCATATGGTCTCTAAAGAATGTATGGCTATCGATCCATATAGATTCAAGTCAATTCTCACTCTGCCATTTCCCATGAACAAGAAAGCTTTGTAGTCCTTCTTTGGCCAGATCAATTTTGTTAGAAAATTCATCTCAAATTTTGCTCAAAAGGTGAAACCTATCTTAGAACTGCTAAAGAAGAATGCAAATTTTAAATGGACTAAAGTGATAAAACAAGCTTTTGAGATAATTAAATAGTCCATTGCCACTGCTCCAATTCTAGTGAACTCTAACTTTAGCAAATATTTCATTTTGTATGCTTATGGAGTTGAAGAAATTTATGCATATGTGCTAAATTAGAAAAATTATGAGGGAGAAGAACACCCCATATTATTTTAGAGTTAAAATCTCCATGAATATCAGGTAAAGTATAATTGTATTGAGAAACAAGTATTTTTAGTGATGAATTCATTAAAAAAATTAGGCAATACTTGGTGTAGAGCAAAACCTTGGTCTATGTAGTTCACCCAAATGTTAGAAGTTTCATTTTACAAGGTGAACTAGGAGATAAAAGAGCCAATTGGATTACTAATTTCCAGGAGTAATATGTAGAAATAAATCCTACTAAGCTGGTCAAAGGTAGAGAATTATGCCAATATTTAAGAAAAGTAGTAGTGATAGCAAAAGTGACAGCTTGTGAGTCAACAGTAGAAGATCAGACTAAAGAGATGCAACCCAGAGAATCAAACTAGGTTGATCAGATGACCAAACTTCCAGAAACGAGTCTATCCTAATAATATTAATCCATCACAAAGGATAAGATATAGGCTTCAATATTTGAAATATGTCTTACCACCAGAGGGATTATATAAGATAAATCTTGATGGAGTCCTCTTAAGATGTTTGAAATATGATCAAAAATAAAAAGTCATCAAAGAGTTCCATGGAGGATTATCTGGAGGATATTTTTTAGGAAGGGTCACAACTTTAAATATCATTAGGGCAGGTTATTACTGGCCTACATTTTTTGTTGATACCTTCAAGGTTACAATAACATGTGATGAATTCCAATGATATGTGGGGAGAACCAAAAATGCATTATTTCCCCTCAATCTGATTCAGGTTGAAGAGCCTTTTCAATAATGGGGGCTATACTTCATAGGGGTGATTAATCTAAATTTATCAAAAAGACACAAATACATATTGAATGTCATAAAATACCTCACCAAATGGGTAGAAGCCAATCCCATAAATAAATTATATCAGGAAGTGGTGATTGACTTCATGGAGAGTTTGATCACAAGGTTTGGTGTCCCACAAGCTATAGTAAGTGACAATATCCCAGCCTTTATAGGGGCTAATTATATTAATGTTTCTAGTAAGTATGGTATTTCTATAAAAAATACCTTTAACTACTATCCCTAGGAGAATGGATTAGCATATTCAAATAACAAAAATATGTTGAGAATATTGAGGAGATCATTAGAAGGTAACAAGAGAATCTGGCACCTACTATTAGAACAAGCTCTATGGGTAGATAGGATCACCATCAAAAAATCCATCAAGACCTCTCGTTATGCCTTGGTGTATGAAACATAAGTATTATTACCTATTCACTTGTAAATCCCAGCTCTCAAGTTGGTATACATAGAGTATGAGTCTGAGCGAAATCCAATTGAAACCAGGTTAACACATTTGCTTCAGCTAGAAGAAAAAATATCCAAGCATATGAAGACTTCCAAAAGTAATTATTTGATATTAAGGGATGGTTTTACAAGAAATACATATTCAAAAATTTCAAAGGAGGAGACTCTATTCTAAGGTGGAACATAGAAAGAGCCAAGATAGAGCACCACCAGAACGTTCATTCTTTCTGGATGATCCTTTCAAAGTAGTAGAGGTTAAAGAAAGTAATGTTTTCCAGCTTGAAGATCTAGAAGGAAACATGCAACCAATCTCAATCAATGGTTTTCATCTAAAACTCTACTTTTATTGAGATATACATTCATTGTAACATATGTACATATATTGTATTATATTTTTTTTCCTTTGCTAAAGTTTTCATTTTGTAAAATAAAAATAAAAAAGAGAAAATTTTACTTCAAATCAATGCAAAGTTATAAAATAAACTAAGGGTAGTAGTGGATCACGACATGTGCTCCATACCACTCTCCAATGAATATGGTAGCGGAATACAACATGTGTTCTATGTCGCTCTTCAAATGGAAAAAAAATAGTTGTTGACTACAACGTTCAACCTCTACCACTCTAAGGAAAGGAAATTGATGAAAAGTGTTGTGAGTTCAGTGAGTGCTTCATGCCACAACCAATCAGTGGTATACATGATTCTAACCACAAAGATACATATATTTGAATTGAAAAGTGTGCAATGGATAGTTTTTAGACCGATCACATTAATGGTGGAAGGTATGCACGCTGGAGCATTTAAAAATTTTTATATGCAAAGCTCATTCATTTAATGAAGTGGTATTCACTTAGAAGAAAGATCCAAAGGAGTAGAGAGATGAAGCTCATAAATAAGAAGAGAAGAGAACATAATATTTTTGCAGAAAATGGCTTTGAAAGTTTCAAAAGATGCAAAACCATCAGCCAATGAAGAGCTAGGCAACTACATTGATAAAGCAGAAGTAGTGGCTGACACCAGATTGGTTCTTATAGAGAGGACTAAACTAAAAAATAATATCAATGATAAATATCAAAGAGGTAAATCTATGACAGTCCAAGGTAATTACATTGTTCATTCATTTTTTTATTTCTATATCTATGATTCGATTCATCCCTATCCTAAATTAATAGTAGTTATTGTCAAGTTCTACACAGCCAAGGCTTGTCATGACCTTTTTGTTGTGGAGGAGAACCACCTATAAGTTCTAAGATTTTTTATGTAAATGAACAAACTGGATATTATTCCCTACAAAGGTGTGCTCATGAAGGAGAACCTTCTAGGAAGTGGGTTTACAATCAATTCAAAACTATCAATCCCAGAAGTGGGTTGCCTAAAACCCTAATCCCTATTGAGCAATTTAGCTAACCCAAAGCTCTTCTCCATGTTGGCCTGCTTAGAGGGATTATATTTTGACCAATTTGTGAGATATTGGTAAATAATTACTGTATATTGCATTTCAAATGAGAGAATGTATAAACCTAAAGCATAAGAAGAAGGTGTCAAGGTGATTTATTTTGACTAGCCAGCCTTCCTCGCTAAGCGAATGCATGAGCAGTTGGTTAAAATAAAAAAAGGTTCAAAGCCCCATTCTTTCTGATACTTTTCAAATTTGTTATGGATGTTTTATGCTACTGTAAGGCACATAATGCCCTAGATTTTGGTGAAATATAAGAATGACAAAGGAGATCCTATTTCTTTCTACAATTGGACCACTCACCTGAGGAGCACAAAATCATTTTACAGGTTCAATTTGGAATTTCTAGTGCCATCTTTGAAAATTATGTATGGAAGATGCCCTAGATTACAATATTTGGCTAAAAACTTGCTAAGAGTGACAGACACCAAAGAGAGATATCGGTACATCGTCATAGAGGGTACTGTCATTAGGATTTATGGCTTCACTAGCAAACCCTTTCTACTACCACATTTATGACTAATAGGCTGTTGGCATTAGAATACTTGAGGTAGGAAAACTTTCTCAACATGAATTACAGCTCTAGTAAAGGGAGGAAATATTTTTTGATTTATTCGCGTAACATAAATGATATAAAAATAGAAGGTATCATGGTGAACAAATCACCCAATATTTGGAGAGGTTAGGCCTTTTGTACATCCCATAGAGATGGAGATATGATCCTGAAAACAAGTTGAAAAAAAGGAATATTATCCTTAACAGCAAAAAAGATCTCAATTTCAATAAAAAATTGAGGCCTCACTTCGAAAAGGGGAGAAATAACAAAGAAATTACTCCATTGGAGCATAATGTCACCAAAATGGAACAATTACCCCATGGAGGGACTTTTATGAGCAGACAGTCGATTTTGACCCTGTAAAAAATAAAGACCATTGTTTAAAGGAGTCTAAAATTAAGAATGTTGAAAATAAAATAGGATGTAATGAAGGTAAAATTGTAGATTGGTGGACGATGAGAGTAGAAATGGGTACATAGAAAGCCAAATTGGGTTGATCAACATACGATGAAATTTTTGAGTGATATGACAATAAGACCTGGAAGGCTAAGGATACTAAGAATTTGGTATTAAGTTATAAAATATTTGACACATAGAAAAATAAGAAAACTCAAACAACGTCAGATTCTCCTTCCCCACATTCACAAGAAGAAATACAAGAAGTGGAGATTAATTCTCCACTAAGTGCTAAAGAAGCCCCTAAAACATTTGAGCCCTCATAGAAGCAACTAAAAAAATATTCGGTAGGGGGCCAGATTATGAGAAAAATGCATTACTCTAATAATAAGGCAGTAAATATAGAAGTCATTCAGATAGTAAGTAGTTCCAAATGTCTAGCCCTGGATGGAGAGCCTCCTGAGGCCAAGATAGATTGGAAGAAAAATGATGAATAATTTGTATTCATACCTATAAGTTTCACTACTGTGGCTACAACTAAGTCAATTCCTACCACTGAAGATGTGTTGTAGGAGGATCAATCTTAAGAGGATACAGAAAGTGATAGGCCTGTAGTATTTTGAGTTATTAAGATAAATACTAAGTACACACTAGGAGAAACCCATAGGGAGGTCTGCAAGAAACTAGAAATGGATAAGGGTTAGAGTGTTTAACAAGTCCCTATTTTATTTATAGAGTGGTCACTACAACAAGTACAACACCAAAGTGCAAAGGAGACTCTCAAACACCCTACTTAAGTAGGCAAAGGTATTGTTTCTATCCCTTATTCTCCTTCCCATTCTTAGTAAAATTTTGATCAAAAGGTACCCTCTCCCCTTCATAACTCATTGCCCATTTCATCAGCTGATACAAAGGGTCAAGCCAATCCATATCCTCTATGTTCATCTAAAATTCTAATCACATCATCTCCTATAATTTTGTATCTACCCTCAAAACCTCCAGTATCGTCTGGAGGACAGGTTGTTTCATACCCTTTATCTCATTCCATGAGTTTTACTTTCATTCATATGTCCTTATCCATTGCAACTCTAGCAATAAACATATATTTAGTTGTAATAACCGCCACTCCGCTACCATTAGTATCTAAGTCTATCCTCCCTTATTGTATAACTTCTCCTCCCCCTGCAAGTCATCCTACCTTGGCTCCTCTACAGAAAGAAAAAGAATTTTCATAGAAGATCTACAATTTTTGTATGGAGAAACTCTCTAAGCCTTTAAATAATATGGCTACAAAGAGGAAGACAATATTTTTTAATCCATTAACAAGGTAAATAATAGCTAGAAATATTATCCCTCTAGTGAGAAAAATTGAAGAATAGATGACTATGCAAGATTATCGTCTGGAAGAGTATACTGAAGATATTGAGTAGCTTCTAAAAGAGGATGAGTTATTCATAACAAAAGCTCATATTGAAACTTTTTATGTCAAGATTTACATCTATAAGGAAAGGGTGGGAAATTTAGAAGAAATTATAGAGAGGTTGGAGAAGACAGTTAGCAATCAAAAGTAGGTAGAAAAAGCTATCAAAATGAAGTCAAGAGCTGGAAGAATTGATATCAGGAAGCTGTAAAACTTAAAGATCAATTTGAAGAGCAAAGGAAAAATAATGAAGATCAATCTAAGGAAATACAAGATTTGATATAGGTGACGAGGAGTTAAGAGGTTCTTCAGAGTATGTACAGTGATTCTCCAAAAGATCGAAGTGGCCCATATGCTAAAAATCAAAAGAAAATCACAAGGAAGAAAATTGTCGCGATATCGCGACATGTTGAGCAAGAAAGAAAAACTGTCGCGATATCGCGACATGTTGAGAAGAAAGCAAAACTATCACGATTTCGCGACATGTTCGGAGAGAAAGCGCAAGCAAGCAAAACTATCACGATTTCGTGACATGTTGGAAGAGAAAGAGCAAGCAGGAAAAACTGTCGCGATTTCGCGACATGTTGGAAGGAAAAAGAACAAGTAAGAAAAGTGTCACGATTTCACGACATGTTGGAAGGAAAAATAACAAGTAGGAAAAGTGTCACGATTTCGTGACATATTGCAAGAGATAGTACAGAAGAAAAAGTGTCACGATTTCATGACATGTTGGAAGAGAAAAAGACAAGTAGAAAAAGTGTCACGATTTCGTGACATATTGCAAGAGAGATAGTACGAAAGAAAAAGTGTCACGATTTCGTGACATGTTGGAAGAAAAAAAGACAAGTAGAAAAAGTGTCACGATTTCGTGACATATTGCAAGAGAGATAGTACGGAAGAAAAAGTGTCACGATTTCGTGACATGTTGGAAGAGAAAAAGACAAGTAGAAAAAGTGTCACGATTTCATGACATATTGCAAGAGAGATAGTACGGAAGAAAAAGTGTCACGATTTCATGACATATTGCAAGAGAGAGAGTCCAAAAGAAAAAGTGTCACGATTTCGTGACATATTGCAAGAGAGATTGTACGAAAGAAAAAGTGTCACGATTTCATGACATATTGCAAGAGAGAGAGTCCAAAAATAAAAGTGTCACGATATCGCGACATGTCGGGTTTTCATGACCCAAAGGCAAGAGAAAGAGCAAAGGAGAAAAAGTGTCACGATATCACGACATGTCAGGTTTTCGTGACCCGAAGGCAAGAGAAAGAGCAAAGGAGAAAAAGTGTCACGATATCATGACAAAAGTAAAGAGGAAGAGTACAGAGGTGAAAGTGTCACGATATCGTGACATGTTGTGTTTTCGTGGGTACCAACCAAGAAAAGAAGCAAGGAGGCGAAAGTGTTGCGATTTCGTGACATGTTATGTTTTCATGGGTACAAGCCAAGAAAAGAGGCAAGGAGGCAAAAGTGTCACGATATCGTGACATGTGTGTTTTCATGGGTACAAGCCAAGAAAAGAGGCAAGGAGGTGAAAGTGTCACGATATCATGACATGTGTTTTCGTGGGTACAAGCCAAGAAAAGAGGCAAGGAGGCAAAAGTGTCACGATATCGTGACATGTATTTTTGGGGGCCAAAGCAAGGAGAAAGAAAGAGAAAGCGAAAGTGTCACGATATCGCGACATGTTATGTTTTCGTGGTTGAGTTGAAGCCGACGAAGACCTATGACAGTCGACTAAGATTAGGGTTTGCAGCCGACTAAGATTAGGGTTTGCAATTGACACTAAGATCAGGGTTTACAACCGACTAAGATTAGGGTTTTGATCATGAAAATGTTGTTATAAAAGGAAGGTTGTTTGAAGAGTTGAATATGTTGAAGTGTGCGAAGTTCGGTCGTAGTGCGCAGAGTGCAAGTCATGTCGAATCGTGCTAAGTGCGAAATTCGCAAAGGAAGCAGAGTGCGCAAAAGGGAGAAGACGATCGTTCGACTGTGACGTAGCAGATTGTGCGAAGTGATTTCGTAGAGAGAGAGCAAAGTGCGCAGAGATCGCAAAGGTGAAGCAGACTAGTCGGGGTCTTGTAAAAGTGAAGGTATCTTTCTGTTAATCTTCTAGATTCATAATTCAAGTCCAGGTTGTAGCTTGGCATCAGGGGTTGGTGCTCCTTCCAGTAGGTGTTGGTAAATCAGGGGTTGGTGCTCCTTTCTTTGGTGCGGATAAATAAGTTTCTGTTGGTGTAGATAAATAAGGGGTTGGTGCTCCTTCCAGTGGGTGCTTGGTAAAGTGATTGTAAAGTTGTTGCTTTGCAAAGGCTAGATTTGGATGGTAGTCCAAGCAGTCATTTTTGAGGAGTAGCCACATTGGTGAACCTCGTTAAATCTTGTGTTGTGTGATGCTCTTTTGTTATTCTTGTTGTATCTTGTAATAAGTTTTAATTGTTGCTGTATTAAGAGCTATAAATTCAAGTTTAAAGAGCTACACTGATTCACCCCCCCTCTCGGTGTCATTGTAAGACTAACAATTGGTATCGAGCTAAGTTCCTGTACAAGCCTAATCGGCTAGGGTGATCTTGGAACTAACACAATGGCAGGTGGTGAAGGTTTCTCATCAAACAAAGCACCATTGTTTGATGGATCTAATTACGCGTTCTGGAGAATCAGGATGCAGACATATCTCTGTGCTTTGGGATATGACATCTGGGATTCAGTAGTTAGTGGATACACAATACCCATCACTCCTCCAAAAGAGGTTGACAAAAAGAAACTATTTGAGAGTAACTCAAAAGCAAAGAATGCTATCATGTGTGGATTAGCAGACAGTGAACTAGTAAAGATCATGAGCTGTAATACTGCAAAAGAGATATGGGACAAACTAAGGAGTATTCATGAAGGAGACGATAAGATCAAGGAGGCCAAATTACAGACACATCGAGCTCAGTTCGAAGCATTGAAAATGAACGACGATGAAAACATTGAGGCATACATGCTGAGAGTTAATGGAATCATTAATGCGATCAGAGGGCTCGACGAGGATATTGGAGACTCTACCATCGTAAAAAAGGTACTAAGATCTCTTCCTCAAAGGTTTGATTCCAAAGTCTCAACGATAGAAGAAGCTAAAAATCTAAATTATTTTAGTATAGATGAGATGTATGGTTCTTTGACTGCATATGAGATGAGGATAGGAAGATCTAAACCCACAGACAGAGAAGCGGCTTTTAAAGCCCTTAAAAATAAAAACACAAAACAAGAGTCCGAGGAAGAAGAGACATCGGATGAAATGGAAGCAAACTTTGTTAGAAAACTGAAAAAGGGAAAAGGAAAATACAGAGGGAAGCTACCATTTAAATGTTTCAACTGTGGAGGCATTGGGCATTTTGCGACTAAATGTCCACTTAAAGAGAAGAACAAAAATGATGAAGGATCGCACCAAGAAAGAAGTGACTGGAAGATGAAAACGAATTTCAGAAAAGGCAACTTCAAGAAGAAAAGTTTCATCTCCAAGAATGTCAGTTCATCAGAGAACAGCTCCGGTGAAGAGTCTGAAGAAGAAAAATATGAAGCTCTTTTCATGGCATTTGAAGAAATTAAATCAGAAAAGGAAGAAGGAGTGACCTCTGAAGTTTGTGGTGAAAACCTTGAGGCTGAAGTAGATCTAGAAGGTGAGTTGATCTCTGCACTTGAAGAGTGGAAGATAGAAAAGAAAAAGAATAAGAAACTTTCAAGAAAGCTTGAGGATGCAAATGGAATCATAACCAGCTTGAAAGTACAGATAGAAGAATCTAAGAAAATCTTCGAAGATCTCGAAGTGCAAATAACAATGAAAATAGATTATTGCAGCAAGCTAGAAGAAGAGATTGTTGGTTTAAGAATGCAGCTAGAAGAGATGAATAAGAAAATTAGTTGTTATCACAAACGTGAAGAAAGTTCTATGAAGTTGGATAAGATCATAAATGACCAAAGACCTGCAGGCATCAAATTTGGTCCGGGTTTCATCGAAGGAGAATCATCAAGTGGATCAAAGGCCAGAAATGCAGAATCCATAAAGAATGAAGATAAGAGACAAGGTTGATCAAGGAAAAATGTCTCATGCAAGAGAAAGCATTAATGCCAGGCACGAAAGGAGAATTGACAATGATGGATTCACCAATGTCACACATCAAAGAAGAAGAAGACCTATGGCTCCTACGACAACATGGCAAAGACCATCACCCAGGTTCAATTATCCTTTCTCTGGTTTCTGTTTTAAATGCAATGGCTATGGACATAAAATCTCAGACTGCAAATATAATGTAAGACCAAGGAATTTCACCAGTAGAAATGTTTTTTCTCCTCTGATGAATTATACAGTAGAATGTTATAACTGTCATAATTTTGGGCACATTGCAAGAAACTGTAGAAATACATTTACATCAAATCAGTTTCAGGGAAGAAAATTTCAACCATACAGGATGAGACAAAATAGAAAGCTTCCCGGAAAACATGCTCAAACTACTGATAAGGGAAAGGCAAAACAAGAGCCCAAAACTACTATCAAAATAGTGTGGAAAGGAAAAGAGCGACTGAAGGAAGAAAAGGAATCCTTAATCGTACAAACTGCATTCAAAGCACAGAATAAATATGTACCATGGATACTTGATAGTGGATGCTCCAGTCATATGACAGGTGACAAACAAAAATTTGAGAAGTTACAGAAATATGAAGGAGGTTCAGTAAAATTTGGAAATAATGATGGAGCCAAGATAGTCGGCAAAGGCTCAGTTAAAATTAGTGATGGAAAGATTAAGTCAGAAGAAGTCTTGTTTGTGGATGGGTTGAAACATAACTTATTGAGTGTAAGTCAGATTTGTGATAAAGGTCATGAAGTAGTTTTTATGAAGCAGGGTTGTGAAGTCAAAAAAATAAATAGTGGAAAATTGATAGCAACAGGATCAAGGACATCTGGTAACCTGTACACGCTCTCAGAGACTTCAAAAGGAACTTGTTTTATTGGATAGGAAGAAGAAAATTGGTTGTGGCACAAGAGACTCGGTCATATCAGTTTTGATAATCTAGTAAAAATCACCTCAAAAGGGGCAGTGAGAGATATTCCAACCATCAACAAACCTGCAAACAACATTTGTGCTTCATGCCAAAAGGGAAAGCAAACTAGAGTCACATTCAAAACAAAAGAGTACTACACAAGCAAACCTTTGGAACTAATACACACTGATTTATGTGGACCCATGAGAACACAAAGCATAAATGGTGACAAATATTTTATGTTGTGCATTGATGATTATTCCAGAATGACATGGATATTTTTCTTGAAGCATAAATCAGAAGCTTTTGATATGTTCAAGATTTTCAAAAACCAAGTTGAGAATGAAATAGGAAAGAGGATCAAATGTTTAAGATCATATAGAGGAGGAGAATTCATTTCAGAGGAGTTTACAGAGTACTGTGAAAATTACGGTATCAAGAGACAGTTCTCAGCGAGCCAGGACACCTCAGCAGAATGGAGTGGTAGAAAGAAAGAACAGGACAGTGCAGGAAATGGCATGGACTATGTTGGCTGAAAGCAAAGTAGCAGATAGATTTTGGAAAGAAGCAGTCCATACTGCAGTGTATATCCAAAATAGGTACATGCTGAGAACACATGAAAGCAAAACTCCTTATGAGTTATGGTTCGAAAAAAGGGCAACAACAAAATACCTCAAAGTTTTTGGCAGCAAATGCTATATCAAAAGAACTGAAGATAATCTTGGTAAGTTTGAAGATAGAGCGGATGAAGGTATTTTTGTCGGTTATTCATCAAAAAGCAAAGCTTACAAATGCTACAACAAAAGGCTAAAGAAAATTGTGGACAGTGTCGATGTTAAATTTGATGAAGGTAGAGAACGAGTAATTAGCTATGAAATGAACTACCCAATTTATGAAGAGGTTATTGAAGGAGATGAGGAAAACAAAATGGAGAAGATACAGGACATTGACTCAGATGATTTAAGTTGTGATTCGAAGTGGAAGAAAATAAGAAATTCAAAATAGGCAGCTGGCAGAAAAATCATCCTAGAGAGCAAATAATTGGAGACCCCAAAGTTGGTGTTCAGACAAGAAGAAGAGCAGTAAGTAACTACTCTCTACTATCCAGCATTGAACCCAAAAATGTTGATGATGCAAGCAAAGATGAAAGTTGGATGAAGGCAATAAATGAAGAATTAGATCAGATCGAGAAAAATGAAACTTGGGATTTAGTACCTAGACCTGCTAACAAAAATATAATCGAGACTAAATGGATTTTTCGAAACAAATTGAATGAAGACGGACAGGTAGTCAGAAATAAAGCAAGATTAGTTTGTAAGGGCTATGCACAAGTTGAAGGCATTGACTTTGAGGAAACTTTTGCACCAGTAGCTAGACTAGAGGCAATTAGAATGTTTCTGGCTTTAGCAAGTCTACAAGAATTTCAAAGTTTATCAAATGGATGTGAAATCAGCATTTTTGAATGGGAAACTTGAAGAAGAGGTTTACATTGAGCAACCAGATGGTTTCCAACTTGGTGATAATCCCAACTTTGTTTGCAAGTTGAAGAAAGCATTATATGGCTTAAAACAGGCACCCCGAGCATGGTATGCAAGGCTAGACAACTATCTCACCCAACAAAGGTTTAAGAAAGGTATGGTGGATAGTAATTTGTATGTCAAAATAGAAAATGGGCATCTTATAGTTCTTGTTGTATATGTAGATGATATCATATTTGGCAACGAGCAAAGATGAGTCATGTAAAGACTTAGCAAATAAGATGCAGAAAGAATTTGAAATGTCAATGATTGGTGAACTTTCATATTTCCTCGGATTGCAAGTTAATCAAAATAAGAAGGGCATATTTATTTCTCAAGTTAAATATGTGAAAGAGATGTTAAAAAAGTTCACAATGGAGGATTGTAAGCCAGTTAGCACTCCCATGACGACAGGTTGCAAGTTGAGCAAGGATGACAAATCTTCACCTGTTGATCAAACCATGTACAGATCTATGATTGGAAGCTTACTATACCTGACAGCTACTAGACCAGATATTTTGTAGGCAGTATGCATGGTAGCACGATTTCAGGCTAATCCCAAGGAGACTCATGTGACAGCAGTAAAAGGATTCTTCGGTATCTCAAGGGTACTATGGAATATGGGTTATGGTATCCGAAAGGTAAAGACTTCACCCTTATTTCGTATTCAGATGCAGATTGGGCAGGATGTGTAGATGACAAAAAGAGTACCAGTGGAGGTGCATTCTATCTTGGAGACAGATTAGTCACGTGGCACAGTAAGAAACAAGAGTCAGTTTCTTTATCGATAGCAGAGGCAGAATATATTGCAACGACAACATGTTGTACACAGGTATTATGGATGAAACAAACCTTAAAAGATCTTGGTATTAGCTTCAGTGAGCCAATATCAGTTAAGTGTGATAACACCAGTGCCATTAACATCTCCAAGAATCCGGTTATGCATTCACGCACAAAGCACATTGCCATCAGGTATCATTTTTTGAAGGAGAAAGTTGCAGAAGGTGAGGTTAAGTTGGATTTTGTTCCAACTACAGAACAAGTAGCAGATATCTTCACAAAACCATTGCCCAAGGAAGTTTTTGAGTACCTTCACAATAAATTGGGAGTGGTCACACTTCCCAAGAATTGACTAGCTACAGGGATCACATTCTCAGGGGGAGCATTTATATATTTGATTATCTTTTTGCTCATGTTTGTAATTTTTGCTAACTGCATTAATTTGTGCCTGAGAATGTTGTGCATGGACTCAGGGGGAGTCTGTAGCAGCCCTTTGGTATTATTGTCAAAGGGGGAGAAGAGTTACAGGAAATTGCACATGTGTTGCCAACAATTCCAAAGGGGGAGATTGTTGAGCAAGGTGCGACAACAATATTGTCATTGTTGTCAACACAGATCGATAGATCTATTGATGCAGGTGGACAGGAGTTAAAAGGTTCTTCAGAGTATGTACAATGATTTTCCAAGAAGATCAAAGTGGCCCATATGCTAAAAATCAAAAGAAAATCACAAGGAAGAAAACTGTCGCGATATCGCGACATGTTGAGCAAGAAAGAAAAACTGTCACGATATCGCGACATGTTGAGAAGAAAGCAAAACTATCATGATTTCGCGACATGTTCGAAGAGAAAGCGCAAGCAAGCAAAAATGTCACGATTTCATGACATGTTGGAAGAAAAAGAGAAAGCAGGAAGAAGTGTCACGATTTTGTGACAAGTTTGAAGAGAAAAAGAACAAGTAAGAAAAGTGTCACGATTTCGTGACATGTTGGAAGAGAGATAGTATGGAAGAAAAAGTGTCACGATTTCGCGACATGTTGGAAGAGAAAAAGACAAGTAGAAAAAGTGTCACGATTTTGTGACATATTGCAAGAGAGATAGTACGAAAGAAAAAGTGTCACGATTTCATGACATGTTGGAAGAGAAAAAGACAAGTAGAAAAAGTGTCATGATTTCATGACATATTGCAAGAGAGATAGTACGGAAGAAAAAGTGTCATGATTTCGTGACATGTTGAAAGAAAGAAAGACAAGTAGAAAAAGTGTCATGATTTCGTGACATATTGCAAGAGAGATAGTACGGAAGAAAAAGTGTCACGATTTCATGACATATTGCAGGAGAGAGAGTCCAAAAGAAAAAGTGTCATGATTTCGTGACATATTGCAAGAGAGATTGTACGGAAGAAAAAGTGTCACGATTTCATGACATATTGCAGGAGAGAGAGTCCAAAAGAAAAAGTGTCGCGATATCGTGACATGTTGGGTTTTCGTGACCCAAAGGCAAGAGAAAGAGCAAAGGAGAAAAAGTGTCGCGATATCGCGACATGTCGGGCCTTTGTGACTCAAAGGCAAGAGAAAGAGCAAAGGAGAAAAAGTGTCGTGATATCGCGACAAAAGTAAAGAGGAAGAGTATGGAGGTGAAAGTGTCACGATTTCGTGACATGCTATGTTTTCGCGGGTACCAACCAAGAAAAGAAGCAAGGAGGTGAAAGTGTCGTGATATCGTGACATGCTGTGTTTTTACGGTACAAGCCAAGAAAAGAGGCAAGGAGGCGAAAGTGTCACGATATCGTGACATGTTGTGTTTTCATGGGTACAAGCCAAGAAAAGAGGCAAGGAGGCGAAAGTGTCACGATATCGCGACATGTTGTGTTTTCATGGGTACAAGCCAAGAAAAGAGGCAAGGAGGCGAAAGTGTCACGATATCGCGACATGTATTTTTGGGGGCCAAAGCAAGGAGAAAGAAAGAGAAAGCGAAAGTGTCATGATATCGCGACATGTTATGTTTTCAAAGTTGAGTTGAAGCCGATGAAGACCTATGACAACCGACTAAGATTAGGGTTTTTAGCCGACTAAGATTAGGGTTTACAGCCGACTAAGATTAGGGTTTTGATCATGAAAATGTTGTTATAAAAGGAAGGTTGTTTGAAGAGTTGAAAAGTGTTGAAGTGTGCAAAGTTCGGTCATAGAGCGCAGAGTGCAAGTCGTGTCGAATCGTGCTAAGTGCAAAATTCGCAAAGGAAGCAGAGTGCGCAAAAGGGAGAAGACGATCGTTCGACTGTGATGCAGCAGATTGTGCGAAGTGATTTCACAGAGAGAGCAGAGTGCGTAGAGATCGCAAAGGTGAAGCAGACTAGTCGGGGTCTTGTAAAAGTGAAGGTATCTTTCTGTTAATCTTCTAGATTCATAATTCAAGTCCAGGTTGCAGCTTGGCATCAGGGGTTGGTGCTCCTTCCAGTAGGTGCTGGTAAATCAGGGGTTGGTGCTCCTTTCTATTGGTGCAGATAAATAAGGGGTTGGTGCTCCTTTGTTGGTGCAGATAAATAAGGGGTTGGTGCTCCTTCCAGTGGGTGCTGGTAAAGTGATTGTAAAGTTGTTGCTTTGCAAAGGCTGGATTTGGATGGTAGTCCAAGCAGTCATTTTTGAGGAGTAGCCACATTGGTGAACCTCGTTAAATCTTGTGTTGTGTGATGCTCTTTTGTTATTCTTGTTGTATCTTGTAATAAGTTTTAATTGTTGCTGTATTAAGAGCTGTAAATTCAAGTTTAAAGAGCTACACTGATTCACCCCCCCTATCAGTGTCATTGTAAGACTAACAAATCATCCATGGAGCCAAGAACCAAGAACTCAGTCAGTTACAGATCTACAGCTAGATGAAGTTCCCAAGAAAGATACACAACTTAGATATAGAGTCTAACAGCCTAAATCCTAGTTACCATATAAGAACGAGCAAGTTGTAGAGCTGAATTATGAGTGTGTGAGACATCGCACAGATTATTCAAGCTTAAAATACAAATGAAATGATGCCATCTCAACATTATACTAATCTAGTATGGTTTTCTCCTTGTAATGTTCCATATCCTTCTTTCAATGTAAAACTATTAATAGAGGTTAAAATCTCGATTTTTAGGGTCAGCTCTAGAGTGTTTGGTTACCCTACTGTGTAATATTTTTCTACAAGTCAATAGAAGAAACATTACTTGTACGTTTGCCTCTGGGAATTGATATTTTCAATTATTCTATCGATATATTCAAGTTATGGATTATTTTTTTACTAATGTTGTATGGTTAGTCTATTCTACTGATATTGGATTACTAGCTTAGAGAAATTGAAATATTTTTATAATTGAATCTATGCTTGCAAGAAGTTATTTTCTATAAAATCATGATACTGATCTTATTATGCTAAATTGGATTATTAGTATTATAGATGTTGAAATAGCTTCTTGGGGTATGTCTTTGTTCTGTATTTTTGATGAAGATAATATGTTTCTTGAATGTTATTAATCTCAAGTGTGGGACACTAGAAATGGTTTGTTAGAAAGGTTTTCCTTGTGGATGCCTATGTTGTTAGCTCTATCTGGCCACTATTTTGATAATAATTTCTTAACCCTAAACCTTTTTCTATCCCTATCTCTTAAATATTTATTGAGCTTATATGAGTCAACACCTTATTAGTTGACAAGGAACTAGCCTACTCTGGAGGTTGGATTAGAGAAATATTTAGTCCATATAATGTTGACATCTAAACTATGATTAGCGGGTGCAAGCCTAACCAAAAATTGGAAGATAGACAGTCACAGTTTTGAGTTTTGCTTGATGTCAATTTGGAGCCCAACAGTTTTAGTCCTAGCATCAATGTATTTTATACTTGTAAAAAATCTTCTTTCCATTTGTATTTTCCTTCCTTATCCTTGTACATAATGTTTGAAACCCTATCACAATATTTATCTTGAAGAAATCTCATCCATGGTTTCAAAATTGGATCTATATTTAGTGGTTTTTTATCACACCAAGTATACTTCCAAAGATAAATATTTTCTCTAGTTCCCACCACCCCTTTTAGACCTTTAATCACTAGATCAATAGTTTTTTTTTAAATATTCCATATAGCAAAACCATTTGGAAGTGAGAATGTTATAAATATTAAGCTTGGGTCATTAGGCTCAAAATACTTAGAAGAATTCTTACCCATTTTCTTAGACTCTCTTTGTACAATCTACAAATTACTTTTCCCCTAAGAGCTAAGTTTACATCCATAAGATCTCTGAAACTGAGACATATCTTAGTTTTATCATCACACACCTTGCTCCATTTCATCAAATAAAATTTCTTTTTATCATGTAAACTTGATCACAAAAGGACCACATAAGATAGATTAAGCTTTTATCTATCAATTTTGGCATAGCATACAAAGACATAATAAGTTGAAATGGCCTATAAGACTAAATTAATTAGTTGCACTCTTCCTTCTAAGGAAAACCATCTACCTTTCTATGTCAATAGTTTTTTTTAACTTTACTTATAACTAGATTCCATAATTATATCATCATTCTCCCTTGAAATAAGGACATCCCTAGATAAGTTGCTAGTAAAAATGCCTCCTCCATTTGTAGTAACCTACATATCCCTATTTTGATTATAGTTGAGTTGTTTAGAAAGTAAATTTTAGATTTTGTCTTATTAACTTTTTCCTCTAATGCTTTTTCATATTCCTTTAATAAGTTATTTAAAACTATAGTCTTGTTTATCCTTGCCCTCCCAAAAAGGGTTGTATCATCTATAAATTATTGATGGGTGATGTTGTTGATATTATTACTATCCTTAAGACCATTTACCAGCCCATCTTTATTAGCTTCTTCAAGTTCCTACCCAAAACGTATTCCATAATAATGAACAAATATGGTTATAGATGATCTCCCTATCTAAGACCTCTCTTGGTTTTAAATCATTATGTTACTAACCCATTGACCAACACTAAATATAAAATTATAGAGACACAAGATTTAATCCATTTGACCCATTTCTTACCAAATCCAAAAATTTTTAATACTACAAAAATAAAATCCCATTTAACCCTATCATAGACTTTACTCATATCAATTTTTAATATCATTGCTCTCCCTTTTCTTGAATTTGATGAATTCTCACTTTATGAGATACTATGGTCCCATCTATAATTTAACTCCCTTTCACATATCCTACTTGTTCTTCCAAAATAGTTTTTCTAACAAATGTCTTAATCGATTTTCCATCACTTTCAATATAATATTATATGCCATATTACATAGGCTTATGGGCCTAAATGAATCAAACAATTTTGCATCCTTCTTTTTGGAATTAGGGTAGGATACATTGCATTTAATTTATAAGGAATGTATTGTTTTACCCTAGACTATTCCACTACCAACAATAAATAATCCTTCACTACATCCCAATTATATTGATAGAATAATGTAGAGAGCCCATTCAAACCTAGGAATTTATCCTTATCAAAAGATAAAAAATAAACTTCTTCTAGAGTAATAGGATCCATTAGTTTCCTATTGTCTTCATCTATTATAACTAAAGGTACTTCTTGTAGTAATTTATCATTAAGAAATTCAAATTCCTCTAATCCTAGAATATTCTAGTAAAAAAAATTGCTTCCTTTCTAATTTCATTCTAGTCTTCAATCCAAACCCCTTCTACTGATTTAATTCTACTAATTATAGAAGTTTATCTCTATACTATTGTCATCCTATGAAAAAACTTTGTATTTTTATCTCCTTTTAACCAAGTTTGTCTTGATTTTAATCTCCAAATTTTTTATCCCTTGCTAAAAATATTATTATATTCACTAAGCAACTCTATTTTCTCTGAATTTGGATTATAAATTTTTTGGAATTTTTAAAGTTTATCTTTTGCTTCTTTTTTCTCAAAAATATTTCTAAAAGTGTTCTTGTTCAATTATTTTAATCTAGATGTCATTGATTTAATTTGTATAGGAAGTGTATACAATCCACCATTTCCTGAATTTCATACTTTTACTATCATATCAACAAATTGAGAATGATATTACCACATTTATTTATATTTAAACTATGATATTGTTTTGAATTCACTTACCACTATTTTAACTCTTATTGGATAGTGATCTAAAACAATCCTTGTCAAGGTATTAATTTTATTACAAGTCCCTTCATCTAGCCAATGATCTAAGAGTAAGCATCTATCTAATTTTTTGGTAATAGATTATGGCCTCTCCTATTGGTAGTCCATGTTTAGTTTTCTTCTTCAAAATCAACCTCCCAAAGATTATTATTTTGACTAAAAGCTAAGAAATATTTCATACTTTTTGTTAATAATTCTCCCTAATTTTTTATCCAACTTGGTTATGGTATTGAAATATCTGATGATCATGAATCAGGTTTCTTGGTCTTCACTTCTCATAAAGGCTTCAATATCACTCCATACTTCTAATCTAAATAAACAAGTTGTAGGTCCATAGACATTGATAAGGATGAAATAAATATCTGTAAGGTAACATGTGACTAAAGAGGCTATCCAATACTTGGTTTATAAAAGGTTACATAGGAGGTTCTAATAGGATTCCAACATGTTAGAATTCCCCCTATTGCTCCTTCAGAATCCACAACATACCATTCACATATTACCCATACTACTTTCATATTTTTGAAAACTTCTTCCTTTGTCCATTTAGTTTCTTAGATACAAATAATATTAGGTTTATTACTTAAATAGAAGTCCTTGATATTGGAATTATGCATAGCAATGAATTATTGTTAATTCATGAATATTAATATTTATAAAATGTGGAATTGACAAATATGAGGACCCTTTAATAGGACCCATTCACTTGAAATTTTTGGGTGCAAAAACAATTCTAGGTTAGTTTTCCCCACTTTGATAATTAATTTCACCATTTTTATATTAAATTTCCAACATTCTCACCTATATCATGGACCGTCTCACATTGAAATTATAAATAATTTTATTTAATCATCAAATTTACCTATTATACCACTAGTATATATACCTAATATGATATCAATACTCCTAAATCTAAAACATTGATTCTCCTCAAAAAAAATGATTTGTACCAGTAATAGATGTGTAGTAACAGGAAAAACATGTGGTAGTAGAATAGAAGAGTGGTAGAAAAATAGATGAGTGGCAAAAAAATAGAAAAATGGGTGGTAGAAACTGGATGAGTGGCAAAAAAATGGTTAAACAAGTGGTAGCAAAATATATGAGTGGTAGAAAAAATGGATGACCAGCAATAGAGAAAAGTAGAGATTATCGATAGCATAATAGACATCAAACAAGTGATAGAAAGTAAAGATGAGCAAAAGCAATAATAGTAGAGAGGACTGATAATAGACAGGTGATAGAAAGAATAGACAAGTGATCATAGGATTAGACAAGCAATAAAAAAGAAAGATATAGATTATTAGTAGCAAAATAGACATCGAACGGACAAGCTGGACGATTTTCGTAGGACTGCCCAAACTTCCGAACTCGTTTCGGCCATATCTCACTCATCCGAACTCGGATTGAGCTGAAATTTTGAGGGTAGATGCCTGAAAAACCCTAGAACGTCTCCACCAATTTTCATATCATTTGGAGCAACACATATCCTAGCGCATCCCTATGTGTGAACGATATATTTGGCAAGCGGCTATGCGAGGGTTTCATCCGGGTTGAGTGCAAGCAGCTCCAGAGGTTGGTTTTTAGGGCCTTCGGGCCCTAGCGGCCAATATTTTTGTGGTTTATGCTCAATATTTTAGCAGGAAATGTTGTAGGGGATACAAGATGGGTTAGAAATTTGTCTTTCAATAGATCATACTATGAACTTGAGTGACAACGGACTTCCAATTTGCTGCACAAAAGAAAAGTGAAAACCATACCTTTCCACGGTGTCTAGGGCAAGGATTAAAGAGATCACAAAACAAGTTTCAAGAAGTTGATCAAAAAATGGCTCATATCTCAAGTGAATCTGGTGCTAAGGTGCACCCACAAAATAATTCTACTATGAAAACCCCTGTCAAGGGTAAGAATTTTGAAGACTCAGTCCCAAAAATGAATTTTAGGGATGCCCTTCGTGGTGGACAGCCTCAGCCCAATGCTAATATCAATATTAGGGCTTCCCATAAACCTCTAAGAATGCCTAAGATTGATCCTAGGAAAATAGAGTCAGGATGTCTTAAAGCAGCTGATGGAACTCCTATTGTTAAGCTTGATATGGGTAACATTCAGACTGGCATTGAAGATTTGGAAAAAAGAGGACTAATTTGTTGGTTCGTGGGTTTTCATCCGAGTCTATCTGCTTTCAAAGTCTGGGCTGCAAAAAGCTGGAAAACTAAAGGTGAGTTACAAATCTCTATTTATCCAAATGGTTATTTTCTTGTTTTATTTGCTAATAATGAAGATAGAGAGAAAACTTTTCAAGGGGGTCCTTGGTTTTTTGGAAGGGCGGGGCTTTTCATGAAGCCCTGGCATACTAAATTTAAAGCCGAAGAAGAGATGCCTTCTATAGCTCCCGTGTGGGTTAGACTCTTTGGCCTCCCTATTGAATTTTGGAATCCTACTATTTTTTCTTCAATTGGAAACTCTTTAGGAACTTTTATGATGACTGCTGATTGTACTCAAAATTTTGAACATATTATTTATGCTCGAATTTGTGTTTTAATGGATTTTGACAAACCCCTACCTAAAAATATCACATTACAATTTGGGGAAGACACTTGGGAGCAAGTAGTGGACTATGAGAACATTCCTTTTCATTGTAGAATTTGCCATGAATATGGTCATTTGGCTAGTGCTTGCCCAAATAAAATTCCCGATCAAAAGAAAGAAGATATAAACTCAGCAAGTTTCCAAATACCTAAGAAGAAGAACACTCAAAAAAAAAAGTTATGAAGGATCAATCAAATTCATTTGCTAATATGTTTGAAATCCTTTCCACAAATGATGTCCCAAGTGAGGAAGAGGAAATAATGGAAACTGAAATCTTAGAAACACAATTTAAATATGAAGGGAAGAACTCAAAGACAAACCAACAAATCAAAGGTTTTCAACAGAAAAAAAAGGAGAAAATTTACACAAGAAAAACAATATTTCAAATGTCAAAACTTCAAATAATGCAAGTCCCAATATAGACTCCATTGAACCATCTAGTAAAATTTTGGCAGTGTATGAGCATTCTTCAAGGTTAGAAGCCATCTCAGATTCAATTGGAATAAGTCAAGAAACAAGGAAAAAAAATTGAAGATGGATTCTAATCAAAAAGTAGGTCGCAAGACCAATCAATATCATATGGTAAAAGAAGGTGAAAAGCTTGTAGAGGAAGGTAAGATTAATGCCCTTCCCAAATTTTTTAGCCCTGGTATTAATGAAGATCATCACTTGGAATATTAGAGGACTCAAAGGGAGTCTTTCAAAACAAAATGAAATTAGAAGAATGATTCAGATAAATCATCCACATCTTGTTTTCCTTCAAGAAACAAAGATGTCAATGGAGGATATGGACTTAATTGCCGATAAAATTTGGCCACTGGAAAAGTGGTTTCCCTCAGTTCCCAAGGGACTTCGGGTGGCATTGCTTGTCTTTGGGACCCAAAAGAGGTAGTTATTCACCATATGGTTGGCAGTTGGGGTTTGTTGGCTATAGCTATTCAAAGTAGACATTCCAACCAGATTATGCTCTGCATTACTATTTATGCCCTAACTTCTTTGGAGGAAAAAATAAGACAGTGGAAGGATATTACTCATATTATCTCTCATTTTCCTAAAGCTTGGATCTTGATCGGAGGAGATTTCAATACCATCCTCTCTCTGGATGAGAAAATGGGGGGAAATAGAAATTTGGACAAAAGCACTGACCTCATGAGCGAATATATTGCAAACCTCCATCTTGTGGATATCCAACCAGATAATGGCCTTATGACTTGGTCTAACAGAAGGCAAGGCTTAGCTTGTATAATGGAGAGATTGGATAGGTTTTTGCT
This sequence comes from Wollemia nobilis, assembly GCA_028583015.1. NCBI lineage: Eukaryota > Viridiplantae > Streptophyta > Pinopsida > Araucariales > Araucariaceae > Wollemia > Wollemia nobilis. The sequence goes on along the minus strand of JAQPPZ010000375.1, from coordinate 2,154,753 downwards.
CTCTAAAAATTTCTTAATCCATGGTCACATTCCTAAAGTGAAGACTCTTAATAATGTTGGTTCGGATCATTGGCCAGTCATGGTGGAAATGTGGAAAACCAATGTGAGTTTCTCTCCTTTTCGTTTTCAATTAATGTGGCTTAGAGACATTTCCTTCAGACCTCGTGTGCAACAATGGTGGAAGGAAGGTAAACCTAGGCATGGGACTAAGATGTTCTATTTTGCCAAAAGAGCGCAATACATTAAATCCAAAATCAAGACTTGGAACTGGAAGGAGTTTGGGGATGTTCATAAAAAAAAACATGAAGTTATTGCTCATCTTGAAAATTTGAATAAGAAAATCCGTTTAGATGGCCTCACAGAGAATAGAAGTGCGAATGAAATTAAACTCACAACTCGGTTAGAGGAATGGGAAAAAAGAGAAGAAATCTTATGGAAGCAAAAATCTAGAATTCAATGGCTCAAAGAAGGAGATCGAAACACAAATTTCTTCCACAAATATCTTCTAGCTCGAAGATCTCACAACTTTATTTCTTCCTTAAAATCAGATTCTGGAGATGTTGTTTATACTTGGGATGGCATGAACTCTATTGTTGTTGATTACTTTTCCAATATTTTTGTTGCTACTCCTCTTGACTCAGCTTCTCAACAAAATGTTCTTCAAGCAATCCCTTCTCTTATCACTTCTGAGGAGAACTCTATTTTGACTGCTCCTGTTACTATCAATGAGCTTCAACAAGTAGTTTTTAAAATGCAAAAAGGGAAAACCCCAGGTCTTGATGGTTTTCCTATTGAGTTCTACCAAGAGTTCTGGGATATCCTTCATGTTGATTTATTAGAGGTGGTGGAAGAAGCCAGGAAAGCCAAAGAAATTTTGAAGGTTATCAATAAAACTTATATTACTCTTGTTCCAAAAGCTCAAGAGGTTGATCATATCTCAACTTTTAGACCTATTGCTTTATGTAATGTTCTTCTCAAAATCATTACTAAAATCATGGCAGAAAGGTTGAAGCCTCTTTTGCATAAGATTATTTCCCCAGAGCAAGGGGGATATGTGGAAGGACGTCAAATAGTAGATGAGATAGTTCTTGCTCAAGAAGCCATCCATTCCATGGATATGCAAAATTCTCCTTCTATGTTCATTCGGTTAGACTTATCCAAAGCTTATGACAGAGTGGATTGGCACTTCCTTATCAAAGTTTTGAGGCAATTTGGTTTCTCTAAGGATTGGATGGATTGGATTATGGGATGTATCTCTTTAGTTTCCTACTTAGTTCTTATCAATGGCAGGCCTTCTCGGTCTTTCCCAGCTTCCAGAGGTATTAGGCAAGGTGACCCGCTATCCCCTTATTTATTCATCATTCTTGTTGAATGCTTGGGTAGGACTATAACCAAAAAGAGGGAAAACAAAACCCTTGAGGGAGTTACCATTGCTCATGGAGCTAGACCTATCTCTCATCTTCAATTTGTGGATGACTCTACCCTTTTAGGTAAAGCTACGAGTTAAGGAAGCTTCTAATATTAAGCAAATCATTAGCTATTTTTCTAAGGCTATCTGGGCGGTTGATCAATGAAGACAAATCTAAAGTTATTTTCTTTCACTAGCTCTGCTAGACAGGAATCCATGGTCTTGGATAAATTAAGATATAAGAAGACCTCTCTTCCAATCACTTATTTAGGTATTCCCATAAATATTCAAAGGCAGAAAAATAAAGATTGGAATTGGTTGTTGGACAAAGTCAAGAAGAAAATTGGAAAGTGGACCAACAAGTGGCTTTCTTCTGGGGGTAGAATCACCTTGGTAAAATCAGTCCTTCAAGCTATTCCTATTTATGTTTCTTCCATTTTGAATATCCCAAAGGTTGTTCTTCGAGAATTGGATCAAATCAGTCATCGTTTCCTTTGGAGTGGTACTAAGGAGAAAAGAAAATGGGCCTTGGTGAAATGGGATACTTTATGTCTTCCTAAGAGTGAAGGGGGTTAGGATTCCGGTCTTCAATTAATAACAACAAAGCTTTAGTTGCTAAATTATATTGGAGGATGTTGCATAACCCCAATGCTCTTTGGGCCAATAATCTCCGTGCTAAATATGCTGAGAACAAAAGTCCTGAAGACCTTGTTCGCTATCAACTTCCTACCAAAGGTTCTCCCATTTTAGGAGTTCTTAAGACTGGTGAGGATTTGATAAAGAAAAAATTATTTTGGATCATTCATAATGGTCAACATGCAAATTTTTGGATAGATTCTTGGGATGGTCACAAGCCTTTGATAACTCAGTTTCCCGATTGGAGGCCTTGGATGGAGGAGCTTCACCGAGCTAATTGGATAAAGGTGGCTAATTACTGTCGATACCATACTCGGTAATTCAAAGGTTGGTAGATATTGGATCCCTATTGAGGACTGGCCTATTCAAATCCCAGAAAGGCAAAGACAAGATATCCAAGGCATCCTTCATATGAGATCCCTCTCTTGGTCCCATGAAAAATATTGTTTTGGATGGAACAACACTACTAAGGGTGAGTATTCAGTTGCTCAAGGTTATTTGACCTTATGCCATAATAATCCCAACCATTCTTCTGACATATTTTCTCAATTGTGGGCTCAAAAGCTCTGGCCTAAGGTGAGGTTCTTTAATTGGCTTTTATTGCATCGTAGGGTGCTTCTTGGTGAGCAACTTATGAAGCGTGGTTTTCATGGCCCTTTTAGATGTGAAATGTGTGAAGAGAATGTAGAAAATATCAACCATATTTTTATTGAGTGTACTTTAGCCTCTGAGCTATGGAGGAGAATGGCCACTTTACTTGGCTTACAGTGGTCCAATTTTTTTACTTTTGAACAGCTTTGGAGGGATTGGCCTAATCAAGAGGGTGTTGATCATTTTATTAGGCAGTTAGTTTGGATGGGTTCTACCATTCTTCTTTGGAATATTTGGAATGAAAGGAACAACCAAATTTTTAATCAAGATAGGAAGGATATTCACTATATTTGGCAAAATACCATAGCCAACTTAGTTGAATCAGTCCATCAACTCCTTAATCACCCCCAAAACTCCCACCAAATATGGGATCAAGTGATGCAAATATTGAAGATTAAACCTTCTAAGGGCAACCAACTTAAAGGGAATGTGAGTATTAGTAAGATGGATAGGACTAGAAATTGGCAACCTCCTCCTAAGGATTTTGGAAAATTCAATTGTAACCGATGGAGCCTCTAGAGGGAACCCTGGAAAAGCCGATGTGGGAGGAATTGGTAGACTTTCAGATGGCTCCCTGGTTTTTACTTTTGCTGAGAATTTGGGTATTCTTTCCAATAACCTTGCTGAGGGGTATGGTATCCTTAGAGGCCTTCAGGAGGCTACTAAGGTTGGATGGGAAAAGGTGTTAGTTGAGTCCGACTCTCAACTTATGATTAATCTCTTGAAGACTCCTTCTAAGAATCATAAGGTGGATTGGAGAATAAAAAGAATTATTGAGAAGATTCAGTTAATCCAGATGGGATTTTTGAAAGTTGATTACAATCATGTGGTCAGAGATCAAAACAAGAGTGCTGATGCTTTAGCTAATTGGGCTTTGGACAAAGGTGATCTTACTTGTTATGGCCACCCTCCTATATGGTGGGCTTCTCAAATTAGGGAAGCTCTTCTTTCTATCATTTCTTTGGATGGCTCCAGTTCTAAAGGTACCTAGTTTCTTCTTGTTTTTTTTTTGTTTCTCTTTGGTTCATTCAGTTTTTTTTAGTTCCCTAGCTCATTCTATTCTTTATTTTGTTTCCTCTGTTGATTCTTGCCTTAATAGTCTTCTGGTCTAGATAGGTCATTGTTTTGTTCATTTTTTTTTCTTTTCTCTTCTTTGTTTTTTTGTTTAGTTTTTTAAGGTGGGTGGGTTCTTTTGTTTTGTTTTGTTTTTGTGTTCTTTGTGTTGTTTTTTGTTGTTCTTGTGTTTTTGTTGTTTTGTTTTTTTTTTTATGTTTTTTGTTATTGTTCTTGTGTTTTTTTTGTTCTTGTTCTTGGGTTTCTCTTTGTTTGTGTTATTTCATTTTTTTATGTGTGAGTGTTTTCTATGTTTTTTGTTTTTGTTTATTGTCTGTTGTTGGTTGTTTTTTATTTTTATTTTATTTATTTTATTTTTTAGGTTTTGGTTGTGTTTATTTTTCATGTTTTTTTGGGTTATGTCTTTGTAGTGTTCTGTTGTTTTTGTCTTGTTTGTGTTTTGTTATGTGGTTCTTGTGTTTTTCTATGTGGTTTGTGTTGTGGTTTCTTTTATCTTATTGTGCGTGTTTGGTTGTGCTTTTGGTTTTGACACACTCAAGGAGCATGTTTTTTATTTTATTTTATTATTTTTGTTGTTATTTACTTATTTTTAATTTGGTTTTGTGTGTTTGTTTGCTCCTTGAGTATGTCAAAGGTGGTAGGCCAGGTCCGAGTCCTGGGTGTTTTTGGCTGAATGGATACCCCTGCCTCCTTGGGTCTTACCCGAAAGTGGCATCCCTTTTGGGATATTTTCCACAAATAAAAAAAAAAATCTAGAATTCAATGGCTCAAAGAAGGAGATCGAAACACAAATTTCTTTCACAAATCTCTTCTAGCTCGAAGATCTCACAACTTTATTTCTTCCTTAACTTCAGATACTAGAGATGTTGTTTATACTTGGGATGGCATGAACTCTATTGTTGTTGATTACTTTTCCAATATTTTTGCTGCTACTCCTCTTGACTCAGCTTCTCAACAAAATGTTCTTCAAGCAATCCCTTCTCTTATCACTTCTAGGAGAACTCTATTTTGATTGCTCCTCTTACTATCAATGAGCTTCAACAAGTAGTTTTTAAAATGCAAAAATGGAAAACCCCGTGTCCTGATGGTTTTCCTATTGAGTTCTACCAAGAGTTCTGGGATATCCTTCATGTTGATTTATTAGATGTGGTGGAAGAAGCCAGGAAAGCAAAAGAAATTTTGAAGGTTATCAATAAAACTTATATTACTCTTGTTCCAAAAGCTCAAGAGGTTGATCATATCTCAAGTTTTAGACCTATTGCTTTATGTAATGTTCTTCTCAAAATCATTACTAAAATCATGGCAGAAAGGTTGAAGCCTCTTTTGCATAATATTATTTCCCCAGAGCAAGGGGGATATGTGGAAGGACGTCAAATAGTAGATGAGATAGTTCTTGCTCAGGAAGCCATCCATTCCATGGATATGCAAAATTCTCCTTCTATGTTCATTCGGTTAGACTTATCCAAAGCTTATGACAGAGTGGATTGGCACTTCCTTATAAAATTTTTGAGGCAATTTGGTTTCTCTAAGGATTGGATGGATTGGATTATGGGATGTATCTCTTTAGTTTCCTACTTAGTTCTTATCAATGGCAGGCCTTCTCAGTCTTTCCTAGCTTCCAGAGGTATTAGGCAAGGTGACCCGCTATCCCCTTATTTATTCATCATTCTTGTTGAATGCTTGGGTAGGACTATAACCAAAAAGAGGGAAAACAAAACCCTTGAGGGAGTTACCATTGCTCATGGAGCTAGACCTATCTCTCATCTTCAATTTGTGGATGACTCTACTCTTTTAGGTAAAGCTACAGTTAAGGAAGCTTCTAATATTAAGCAAATAATTAGTTGTTTTTCTAAGGCTATTGGGCAGTTGATCAATGAAGACAAATCTAAAGTTATTTTCTTTCACTGCTCTGCTAGACAGGAATCCATGGTCTTGGATAAATTAAGATATAAGAAGACCTCTCTTCCAATCACTTATTTAGGTATTCCCATAAATATTCAAAGGCAAAAAAATAAAGATTGGAATTGGTTGTTGGACAAAGTCAAGAAGAAAATTGGAAAGTGGACCAACAAGTGGCTTTCTTTTGGGGGTAGAATCACCTTGGTAAAATCAGTCCTTCAAGCTATTCCTATTTATGTTTCTTCCATTTTGAATATCCCAAAGGCTATTCTTCGAGAATTGGATCAAATCAGTCATCATTTCCTTTGGAGTGGTACTAAGGAGAAAATAAAATGGGCCTTGGTGAAATGGGATACTTTATGTCTTCCTAAGAGTGAAGGGGGGTTAGGATTCCGGTATTCAATTAATAACAACAAAGCTTTAGCTACTAATTTATATTGGAGGATGTTGCATAACCCCAATGCTCTTTGGGCCAATAATCTTCATGCTAAATATGCTGAGAACAAAAGTCCTGAAGACCTTGTTCGCTATCAACTTCCTACCAAAGGTTCTCCCATTTTAGCAATTCTTAAGACTGGTGAGGATTTGATAAAGAAAAAATTATTTTGGATCATTCATAATGGTAAACATGCAAATTTTTGGACAGATTCTTGGGATGGTCACAAGCCTTTAATAACTTAGTTTCCCGATTGGAGGCCTTTGATGGAGGAGCTTCACCGAGCTAATTGGATAAAGGTGGCTAATTACTGTCGGTACCATACTGGTAATTCAAAGGTTGGTAGATATTGGATCCCTATTGAGGAATGGCCTATTCAAATCCCAAAAAGGCAAAGACAAGATATCCAAGGCATCCTTCATATGAGATCCCTCTCTTGGTCCAATGAAAAAGATTGTTTTGGATGGAACAACACTACTAAGGGTGAGTATTCCGTTGCTCAAGGTTATTTGACCTTATGCCATAATAATCCCAACCATTCTTCTGACATATTTTCTCAATTGTGGGCCCAAAAGCTTTGGCCTAAGGTGAGGTTCTTTAACTGGCTTTTATTGCATCGTAGGGTGCTTACTAGTGAGAAACTTATGATGTTCTTTAACTAGGTTTTCATGGCCCTTTTAGATGTGAAATGTGTGAAGAGAATGTAGAAAATATCAACCATATTTTTATTGAGTGTACTTTAGCCTCTGAGCTATGGAGGAGAATGGTCACTTTACTTGGCTTACAGTGGTCCAATTTTTTCACTTTTGAATAGCTTTGGAGGGATTGGCCTAATCAAGAGGGTGTTGATCATTTTATTAGGCGGTTAGTTTGGATGGGTTCTACCATTCTTCTTTGGAATATTTGGAATGAAAGGAACAACCAAATTTTTAATCAAGATAGGAAGGATATTCACTATATTTGGCAAAATACCATAGCCAACTTAGTTGAATCAGTCCATCAACTCCTTAATCACCCCCAAAACTCCCACCAAATATGGGATCAAGTGATGCAAATATTGAATATTAAACCTTCTAAGGGCAACCAACTTAAAGGGAATGTGAGTATTAGTAAGATGGATAGGACTAGAAATTGGCAACCTCCTCCTAAGGATTTTGGAAAAGTCAATACTGATGGAGCCTCTAGAGGGAACCCTGGAAAAGCTAGTGTGGGAGGAATTGGTAGACTTTCAGATGGCTCCCTAGTTTTTACTTTTGCTAAGAATTTGGGTATTCTTTCCAATAACCTTGTTGAGGGGTATGGTATCCTCAGAGGCCTTCGGGAGGCTACTAAGGTTGGATGGGAAAAGGTGTTAGTTGAGTCTGACTCTCAACTTATGATTAATCTCTTGAAGACTCCTAAGAATCATAAGGTGGATTGGAGAATAAAAAGAATTATTGAGAAGATTCAATTAATCCAGATGGGATTTTTGAAAGTTGATTATAATCATGTGGTCAGAGATCAAAACAAGAGTGCTGATGCTTTAGCTAATTGGGCTTTGGACAAAGGTGATCTTACTTGTTATGGCCACCCTCCTATATGGTGGGCTTCTCAAATTAGGGAAGCTCTTCTTTCTATCATTTCTTTGGATGGATCCAGTTCTGAAGGTACCTAGTTTCTTCTTGTTTTTTTTTGTTTTGCTTCTCTTTGGTTCATTCAGTTTTTTTTAGTTCCCTAGCTCATTCTATTCTTTATTTTGTTTCCTCTGTTGATTCTTGCCTTAATAGTCTTCTGGTCTAGATAGGTCATTGTTTTGTTCATTGTTTTTTTTTGTTTAGTTTTTTAAGGTGGGTGGGTTCTTTTTTTTTGTTTTGTTTTTGTGTTCTTTGTGTTGTTTTTTGTTGTTCTTGTGTTTTTGTTGTTTTTTTTTTGTTGTTTTTTTTTTTTATGTTTTTTGTTATTGTTCTTGTGTTTTTTTCGTTCTTGTTCTTGGGTTTCTCTTTGTTTGTGTTATTTCATGTTTTTATGTGTGAGTGTCTTCTATGTTTTTTGTTTTTTTTTATTGTCTATTGTTGGTTGTTTTTTATTTTTATTTTTATTTTATTTATTTTATTTTTTAGGTTTTGGTTGTGTTTATTTTTCATGTTTTTTTTTGGGTTATGTCTTTGTAGTGTTCTGTTATTTTTGTCTTGTTTGTGTTTTGTTATGTGGTTCTTGTGTTTTTCTATGTGGTTTGTGTTGTGGTTTCTTTTTTCTTATTGTGCGTGTTTGGTTGTGCTTTTATTTTTGACACACTCAAGGAGCATGTTTTTTATTTTATTTTATTATTTTTGTTGTTATTTACTTATTTTTAAATTGGTTTTGTGTGTTTGTTTGCTCCTTGAGTATGTCAAATGTGGTAGGCCAGGTCCGAGTCCTGGGCATTTTTGGCGGAATGGATACCCCTGCCTCCTTGGGTCTTACCCGAAAGTGGCATCCCTTTTGGGATGTTTTCCACAAAAAAAAAAAAAAAAGAATAGACATCGAACGAGTGATAGAAATAAGAGAAGTGACAAAAAGTAGAGACATATAGTAGAAATTAGAGATAAGCAATAGAAAGTAGAGATAAGTGGAAGCAGGAATAGTAGAGAATACTAGTAATAGATGAGCAATAGAAGCAGATACAAGCGGTAATAGGAATAGACAAGTGATAGTAAAGAAAAGTAAAGGCTATCGGTAGTAGAATAAACATCAGAGGAGTAGAAAAATGTATAGGAGAGTAATAGAAAGAAAATATGAGTTTCAAAAAATAAGTATAGTGCTAACGAGTGATGTAATAAATAGATCACCTACGATCGGTAGTAGACAATGAATTCCCTTATAATAGTTGTAGAATTTTCATAATTATGTTCAACATCATGTTCATTTTCTAACATGAGATATTTTTTTCTATATAAGTACAATGGCAGCTACTGGTAATGGAAATAAGGGAGACCATTCTTCTATAATATCAATCCAAAATATTTTATCCATATAACAAATTCGAGTGAGCCATCGACATCAACACAAATTCAAGGTACATAGCTATTTTACCTACTCAATAGTTAACTTTGGTAAGTTGTTACAAATAATTATATAGAACACCTTTGTATGTATAAAACACTATTGACCCTGATATACCTCCACTTGAAGATATTCCCAAGGATGAAATATCTCCACATAAAAAAATTCTTAACAATGACATGCAACAAACACTTAAAGAGATTCCTAAAACTAACATGCCAACCAACAAAGAAAACAATCATTCTAATAAAATGCCAACTTCTAGGGAATCTTCTACTCAAAACCTAAACACATAAAGTTAACCAAGTGGACCATTGGAAGGACATTTCAGCTTGAATGATCATCAACATATCCATTTATTGAGCCAATGTAGCTGAAGAAGAATAATGATATACCAATATAATGTAGATGATGATTTGTAATTGGAAACTAGGAAAATATCATAAGATGTAACTTAAATAAAATATAAAACATTGTGAACAAGTTTATGTGATAGTAAAATAAATTGATTGAACAACTAAGAAATAATTAGGTGGAAGGATGCATCAGAATGCATACATGTTAGATATGCACAAGAGTATGAAGTGAAACAACAACATACTCTTGTTGAGAATGGTGTAACAATTAAAAATCGATTTCAAAAAATTCATAATACCACTTTAGCTTCAAAAAATTTGCAGTTTGATGTTGTATATACTTTTCTTTAAAAGGGTATACCTATGTATGATTTTATTTATTTTAAGCATCTATTTCAACTAATTGATGTGCAAAACCTTCCCAACACCCATTGGTCAGATTGAAGTGGTTGGAAAATGGTAAAATATCTCTCATTGGTTGAGGAGGACTTGAGAGAAAGTAAAACATGCCAAATTCAAACAACTTTCAATTGATGAGGTAACTAATATTGACAACGCATATTAGATTTGCATGTATGTTTACACATTCCAAAATCATTTAAGGTAACCTCATTTACTAGAAATACATAAAATGATAGAAAAATGGAATATGAAAAACCTTTACAATATTGTTATGACCAGTTTAAAGGACATCACGAGAATAGATGATACATAAATAGCCACTAAGTTAATATGTGTCAAAGTTATTGCTATAATGCAAGGACAAATGAATGGTTATTGTGTTTGACTTCAAATATCAATTACCCCATATTTGATCCGCATTCATTGCATGGCTCATATAATGAATCTTGCATATAAAACTATGATCACATTTGGAAATGTTGCGAGAGTGGAAGAACTCGTCCATGAAATACATGCTTATTTTTTATGTAGTCAAAAAAGTTTGTAGAGTTTTAATAGTTTGCACTAGGAGTTATTGAAGGTAGAAAATTATTAAAAAATATAGATACTATATGGATTTCATTTTTTCAACCTACATATAAAGTTTTTAAATAATATCAATCCTTATCAGGATTTATGTATGTAAATCATAGGGCAGTTGATAAGGCAAAATATTTGTTATATTGTATGACTAACTTGGAAACACTACTGACATTATGTGGTATTCTTCCCATGTTGCAAGAAATGAATACTTTGATCAAACTTGTGCAAGAAATATCCATTTATATTATCAATTTTATCAAGATGAGAAAACAAATATGTATGCATATTGATAGGTTATACTTGTTTGGAGAAAATTTTAATAGATCCTTTGTTTGAAAGTTGGATAATTTAAGGTTCCTCATCAAAAAATTTGGATAATTTTAACAAATGCCAATGACTCAAAAAGCTTTTTGAAGTTCAACATAAATGATCATATTTGTATTAATGTTCATGGAAAGGAGATACCTTTATATTGTTTTGAAAATTAATCACATATAATTACAGACGATGTTCAACAAATGCCCATAACATACATTGAATTTGATGTAATTTTACACAATACAAAGATTAAATTGAGAAAAAAAACAAAAACCTTAACAAGAGAAATAAGAGAGCATTTTGAAAGAGATGAGTTGCTTGAGGTCATGGATGTGATTAACCCCATGTTTTGGGATGCTTGTATTGACTACAATAATACAAGTGAGTTTTTTATAAAATACATGGGTACTCCTGTTAAATATTTCACTAAATATGTAGAAGTCAATGATATTGAAATCAATGGTATTGTCAATAAATAAATTTTGATAAAACAATCAGGCCATTTTGGATTGACAATGGTTGATCAAATTTTGCATTTAACTAACCCTCATGAACTAGGTTCTATTATACATTTGTGGGAAAAAATGTTTCCTAGTAGTGTCTTACAACATATGATAAGTGAATATTTTCATTTATATGAATTGTGTTAAAAATGATTTTGGGATTTGTAGAAGATGAAAGGGTTTTTAATGCATTATCTTTTGTGAAATCTAAAGTTCGTAATAGGTTGGATAAAAATTTAGAAAACTATTTGAGAATATGTGTCATCTTATGAGGTAGACAAGTATCCTTATGATAGAGCTTTTGCATAATGGAAATCTCTTGAAGATAGAAGAGGTATCACTAATACTCATGATAATAAGGATAATAATACTTGAAGTGATCAGATTGTAGAGACATGGAGATCAGCTATGTATACAAGTGATTTTGGACAAGTTGAGAAGTGTTTTTTCTAACTTCCTCAATTGTGATATTTGCAAGATTTAAAATTTTAATATATTTGACATTATTTTTTATCAATTGTTTTCTACTAGATTATGAAAATTGGCTTTCTAGTTTACTAAAACTATAAAAAAATAGTATGTTCATAAAATTTTATGTTTTATATCATAGCCTTGTTCATAAAATTTTATGTTCTATATCATAGCCTTGTTCATAAAATTTTATGTTTTATATCATAGCCTTTTAATTACATTATCTATCTATGTTCATAAAATTTTATGTTTTAAATTAAAACCTTGTTATTAGATTATTTATCTATGATCATAAAATTTTATGTTTTATATCATAGCCTTGTTTTACTTGATTGAGCATTGTAAAAAATGGTTGGATTTTTAATAAATTTAAACCCACCCATGCATGTATCCTTTGTAAATATTTGTATTATAAAAATTTCTATATGGAACATCAAAGTCATGAGATATTACTTTGGGGTAAATTGAAAGTACCCTTGGGCACTTCTATTTTGTAAATATATGTATTGTAGAAATCCCTCTATGGCTCAACTAAGTTCTTAGATATTTGTATAATATAAATTTAAAGTCCCCCTAGGTACATCTATTTTGCAAATAACTATACTATAGAAAGTCCTATATGGCACATTAGAGTGACAGAGTCCATAGATAGTTACTTGGGGCCAATCTAAAGTTCCAATAGTAAACATAATTGCATCATTATCATCAATTTTAAACATCCTTATTTTTAAATTTCATAGTTCCAATAGTAAACAAATATAAACCAATACACAAATATAAATTGAAACAATAATTAAAAAATATAATACACAAATTTTGAAAATATATTTTTTATTAATTTGAAAAGCATATCATTACATTTTACAAAATTGTTGACTGCCATACAACAAAATTTGCAGTCAACTAGTGAACTATGTGTTCACTTTTTTACTCTTCAATTAGGGGGCCTGAAGTAGATGTTGGTTCTCCTATAGGTTGAGGTTGACTTTCCTCAAGAGATTTTCCTTTCAGTTCACTAACTCTCATTAGGCCTTCTTGTGTTGTATCTAAACTGGCAACCAATGCCCTTTCTTCTTTAGCAGGATATTTTTTAACATTGAATGCATTTATTTCTTTTTTCTTAAGAAAAATATCAGGATCTAAAGTGTGTTCCTTTATAATCCTCCTAAAGGCATTGTTTTCTTTTATGGTGATATGTAATTGTTCTTTTAATTTAATAGCACCTTGTAGATTTTTTCCAGTGTTTGGATAAACATACAAGTTATTCACCTATTTATATAGATTATCAAAATTGGACTGAACAAGAGAAAAGTAAAAATATGTTATTTGATAAATGTATGAAAATATAAAAAGAATAAAAAAAATTATGATGACTTACCTCAGCTACATATTTTGTGGCCTCTACAGCTTCAATATTTTTCTTTTCAATAGATTATTGATTAAAATATATTTGGAATTCAACATTTAGGTTCTCTAACCTAGTAAAAAAAAAAGTTATAAAATCTCATCAATGTACATAGTGGTGGCCTTTACCTTGCCAAATTTAGCTTGATGTAACAAAGCATCAAGTTTTTCTAGTTTGTGCTCCACAAAAGTAAAAATGCTTTCTCTTTTAGAATTTTTTTTTTATCAGGTATTAATTTCCTTAATAATGAATTTGGCCCAATACTTCCACTCTCTAATTTTAGAAATATCTTGAAGCACGTTTTCTATAATGATTTCTTCACATTTAACAATAAATATCTTCTAAAAAATTGAATTGCTCATCCTTATTTAGAGGAAGAGAGTTGTCAATTGGATGGGTAGGGGATGAGCTCTCGGTAGTGGTAGCTAACTCTTTAGTTTGTTATGCTTCTTTATGTTTTTGTGGACCTTGAAGCACATCAGTCACTTTGAAGAACTCGGGAAGGCTATCCTAAAATAGATAATCCTTATAAGGTGGAGGATTGTCCAATTTTGAGATTTTGTGCAAACTTGAAATATTTTCAAAAGAAATATTTGGAAAGTCTAAAAAGGTTTGGCTTTGTGCTCCTCCTTGACCCCTTTCAAAGAAAAAATTGTTTACCACACATACGTTGACCCCTCATCAATTGTGGTCATGGTGGAGGCAACGACGACATCATATGTTGTCATCTATGAGATAATTGCCCCAAAGCCCCTATAAAATATTACAATAAAAATTTATTAAAAAATATTGTAAAACAATGATGCAATAAAATTTAAATAACTAAATGGATATTAAATTAGTTTAATTCCATTTATCAGATGAAGATGTGATCTATTGGGTTACTTCAATCTATAAATTCAATTCCATATGTATTGATGGATCAATGTGGTGTTGCTCTGAAAACATATAAAAAATTCAATAAAACTAACTATAATTTTAACTAAATGAATTGCATGATATTGAACTAAAGTTTGAAACAATAAGCTTACATGTCATGTGTGTGGATTGGTTCACTTCTTCAATATCAATGTGCACGTGGCATGGAGCTATTGGAGATGCACAAGAAATAAGAAAAGTAGAAGATCTCAAATGTTTAGCAGATCTTGTAAATAATGGTGTTGATTTTGATTGTGTATCAAAATCTATAGTGGCTTCTGGAAGAAGACCCATTATTGCAACCTCTATTCTATTAGAATAAGAGGATGCTCTTCTCTACATTCAAGTACAAAAAAAAAAATTAATTTTTTTTTAATACAAGAATAATTACTTATTCAAAATTTTAATTTTACCTTCATTTGTTCTACTGTCAAGCCAACTATCCTCAGGTTTGGGTGCAATGAGGTTGGTATTGAGGTATTTCGCATATTATAATAAGCTTCATAAAAAAACAAAGTATAAATCTGGTTGTAGAGACAAAGGCATAAATATTTGTATGGGCATTATGGAGATACCTTCGGATGCTATTTGAAACATAGGAACTCTAGTTGAATTTGGTTTGGGTAAGACACTGAACCAAATAGGCCAATGCCCAAAATGAATTATTCATTGTTCTTCCTTTCAACAAAAATTATGTTTGGAATAATTTGATGATAACTCTAAGAAACTTGTTTGTAATAGTTGCAAAATTCAAGCCCCTTCTACACTTATTAGATTGAACTAAAAAACAAAATAATATAAAATTAATACTTACTTGAGAAACTTATTCGATGCAAGGAATTTTAAATTTAAAATAGATATAGAAGATGGAGAGTTATACCTATCAAAAAATTTGATAAGAGTTTAAATATGCTCTCCTAGTATGCTTTGTCATCATCAGTTAAAATATACCTTAAAGTGATGGGATCAACACCCTTGTATGGTAGGCCCATCAATATCTGGATGTTTGAGGGTTTTACAATGAAAGAGAGTCTTGTTGTCAATTTTCATGTTAAAAATAAACCCATCATCATCATAAAAGCTAACAATAATTTACAAAAAATTATTATCTATGTTGTACTAGGGCATTTAGACTAATCCTTGAAGACTAGAGTTCTCGACCCATGTAGTGTTGTATTCCAATGTTGTCAAAATTTTAAAAATGAGTGGGCAAACAATATTTTTGAAAGAATTTTTTGAAGGAACAGGGGAGGAAGATCTCACCAAATATTCTATAAGGTTTTAGGGATCAAGGCTTAGGATATTTTAAATACTTAAACTAGTTTATAACTCACCAAATCACAAATGCACAAGTGAAGAGTATACTCCTAGTGCTAAGGATTTTTTGGTTCACCAGATCACATTACACACAAGTGAAGAACATAATACCCATAGCAGTATCATATTATGGTAGGGTACTATTGGGAAAAAAATTTGTGTCCCTTCTTTGTGTCACACCATAATATTTTCTTGGATCCAAACAGTTCTACAGACTCTAGTGGATATACTTATTTTACTTGGAAAAAACCTATCACAATGACTCTAAACAAACCGATTAGGGTTAGGATACCCCGAAGGTGATACTAAATTTTTATCATTAAGTTCATGCTCATCCATATTCATAAAATATAGTAAAACTGGTCAATTATTCACTATTTTGACCAAGCTTTATAGTAACTCTCAGCCTAAGCTTCAATAAAATAGACCGGTGCTTTATCTATTGGGAAATTGTAGCAAGAATTAAGATTGTTATGAAATAGAGTGAAAAATAAAGAGAGAATTGGTTCATTTATGTTCATTCAAATTATGTAACAAGCATAAATGATTAAACCAATGAAATAGAGTGTCATTCATACATTCAAATTATGTAATATACAAATGAGAAACATACACACATAAGACAGTGAATTGTAAGAAGGAAGAAATTTGATCTTTGTATGATTTTTACAACTTGAGTTTGGTATAATGCCTAGATATCTATGAAATTACAATACAATTATTCACTATGTTAAAATAATGTAGTAGAGGAATTTTAATTCTTCATCCTAAGAGTAGTGACAAAGAGCCTCCAATTTTTGACTCAGTTGCTAGAAATGATCTCAGCTGATTGAATTCATCCTCAGCAAATCCTACATAAATTGAGGGGAAGAATAATAAATGGAACATATAAAAATGCATGAAGGGAATACAAATGACCAAAATACTAGGGCACTCAAGTACACCTCTTGTAGAATTATTCTATGCAATGCTTTATGTCGATATTGGTCGTGGTAGCTCCTTTTGTATCCTTGGCTTCTTGAATCTATTATAATTGTCTTAATTTGAGCCCTCCATATATCATCATCTCTAGCCTTTGGATTTTTGAGCTATCTTGGGCTATTTTATTCATAAAATATCCCCTTTACTATATCATAGGGTCTTTAGAATACAAAAATGTGGTTTACAATTGTACAACATTCTATGGTTGTTTGGTCCCTATGTCTATATTTTTTCTATTGGACCTTCACTTGTGGGTCCCACACTACTTGTTTCCTCTGATGCACTTTGGCTAGTTCTCTTTATTTTTTCTTTTTCTTATTGACTAATCCCAACCAGTTCAGCAATCTATATCCAAGCTTCATCATAGAAATTACTTGTTGCTACAATTCTATTGAGCACCCTCAAGGATTTGCCCTTTTCTCTTTTATTATGGCTTCATTACTTTTGAAAAACTTGATTATTTCATAGGTTGTTTTTGTTAGGGTGATGAGCTCCTTGGTCAAGTTATATCCATCTATATCATCACACTTTAGTTCCTGCATATTTTTTATGACCAGTTCATAGAAGCCTTTTATACAAAAAATATTTTGGAGGCTGACATTGGCCTATTCTATTTTTTACCTTATGTTTTTCTCCCAACTTTCTAATTCTTGGGTTATGACCTTCCATCAAGCCTTGTAATTAGAATGGGTGGAGATCTTATAGAATTCCTCTTGGCAGCTATGATTCTAGTCGTCTAATGTAGTTACTTACTTTGTCCTTATTTGTTCATACTTTGTTATACATTTTTCATAAACTAGGATGATTTGCACTACTCTCTTATCAGTTTCCTTTAGAAGTGGTTTTATTTTCTTGTTTGTGTGCATTATATACTCAAAATACTTGTAGCTTTTATTGATTGTATTGGCTTTATCCTTTAACTTAGCAATAGTTTTTTCTTTGTATTTTTAAATGAATAGGAGACTATAAAATTGATTATCTATTGCAGGTGTATGATATTGAAGCCTTCTGACCTATGCTTGCAATTTTTCCTTTGTTGTATGTATTTGGTCAACTTTTTTTCTTAGATTTTAACTCATTTACTTTCTTTTCCACTACCATAGTGATTTGGGTATGTGCCACTTCTATTTTCATCATGGATACTGGGTCCCATATAGTCTGCATCACTCATCTTTCCAAATCTATCTGAGTCTCCCTCATGTCCCTAGGTAGGGGAATTTAAAAAATGGTAATAGATGGTTTAACGGAGTTGTGACCCTGAGATTCTTTAGTAATTTACTATCCCTTCCCATTATATTTTTCCTTCTCTATGTCTTAAATCTACTTTTCTTCATCTAGTATGAATTATATAACTTCTTCTTTTACTTGTACTATAATGGTATTTTCTAGATTATCTGATGAAGGAGTCAATACAATCCTGGGTATTTTGTATGGTGGAGATTCTATTTGAGAGGGGATGTCAAATTGACATCCTCTAAGAACATATAAATCTCCCCTACTTATTTAATATTTTTTAGAACTATTGAAGATATCTTCCACTCATTTTTGTCTATGACTATGCTTTTGGGAATGACCTAAGGTTGGTCTACTGCAAGTTCATATTCTTGTTTAGGGACTATCAAAGCTATGGTGAACTCAAGGGAAGCTAACTATTTTTGTGCAGAGGAAGTAGTGGATACTTATTTCCCTTTATTTGTGTCTACCTGAGTGTTGGTGATGAGTTGAGTGACTGGCAGTCCTTCCATTGGAGATGCATTTGAAACTACTTCCACCAACACTTCAAATATTTTGGGATCTTGGTCTATGATTTCTAGAACTAGATAATCTAGATATTTTGGAGGAATGACAGGAATTATGGGGTAGCCATGGTGTTTCACATTACACTTAAATCACTTGGATAATTACCCACCATTTCTATCCTTGTATGGGGTCTTTCTTTCATCTTCCATACAAGCTCTAGAGAATCTCCTCTTTTGATCACTCTTTGCATGGAATATTCAAATTCATATTTCCTATGAAGCACTTGAACAAGGCTTAGATTCTTAGACATATCTTGATATTGTCCTTTATGATCATAAGGTCTCCAAGTAATTTTAGAGAATCCATAATAATCCAAATCCTAGATTGCCCTCATAAAATTGAGAGGGCCTTTGTAAATGTAATACCCTAGTATACAAGGCATCTTCAACCAATTATCCTCTTTTTTCTTAGTGCTCTTATATTAACCTGTTTAGCTAGCTATCTAGTGATTTCTAGCACAATGATGGACATGGGGTAAAATTTGGATAATGCTTTTGGTGGCAATTTTGCTCCCAACAACCTAATATAAGTAAAGTCTTCTACGAGGAATAAGTCTCCTAGTTTGTACTAGTGCAAAAAGGTAGCCACTCCTTTGTCAATCCTCTTGGGTTATTGTCCACATAGCCTCTCATAGATGACTAGGAGAAATTTACCAAAGAAATCTACATAACTAGACAAACCTTCATGTATACAAGGTAATATGTCTTTATCCTCTTTAGCCTCTATCCCACCTAATCGTTTAACTAGGTCTGGCTTCATATGTCCTACTATTAAATGGATTAAGAAGGAATAATACAAGAATGGGAGCATGAATTCTTTTTTTATTTAATGGTGTGTTTTAGTTTTGATAATTTTGTATTTATATTATCACTCATGATTATTTCCCATTTATACATTGGTATTTGCATTATCTTGTTATATTGCATGGCGAAAAACATGACTTTCTGACTTATCCAGTTTAACTCTCTGCTCCCCAGCACTATATTAATAATATTTACATAATATTTGGCACAATGGCATAGGGAATACTTATGCACAAGGAATTTGGATGGTATTCATTGATTGAAATCAAATAGCATAGTATAAAAGGAAGTATTAATCATGTATTGAGCTTGCTTTGAAATTACATGTTTGTCTAGAATCAAGATGGAGGGGCTCAAATTGGATATATTTATTTATTTTATCCAATGTAAGCCTAAAATATATTCTATTGGTGTGATTCCTGATGGTTTTGGTGTTTGTCTCATAGGCAATGGCCAACCAACTCAACAATTATGAAGCATAGTACACCTTAGGGCATATCAATTTCTCTAGGTTTCTTATTCACCTATTGTGAATGGGGCTTTTCTAGAACTTAATTTTTTGTGCCCTTTTAAATAGTTATTTCATTAGTGTTGTAGGGCACTATTTTTCCTCCCTTGTGAACTTATAATGGTAAATAGTTTCATCCTCAAGTTCTTCTTGTTGCTTCTATGTAATTTTCCCTCTTGGTATTAACTCTACAACAAACTTTTTGGGGCCTCTCTTAACCAATTCTCTTGTACTCATGGGTATATACGCTAAAAAATCTTATAACTTTTCAATTTTTTCTTTGGCACTTATGAGGGTAGGGTATGAGGTGGTCAAAGATACAATCGTAGTAGCACTAGTTTACAGTGATTTAGTAAGTAACTTCGTCTATACTCTTTCGAGTTTAATTGTATATCTGAGTAGTCATTCAAAATATTTTCATCATGTATCTATAGCAATTATGGCATACATTGGCTTTAATTGCTCTCACCAATATCCTCTTGTAACTCATCTAATTTTTTCCACCTTTTCCTCATTACAAATGTATTAATGGCTATGACATGGCACTCGAGTTCTTTTTATTTATGAGGAGGATCATTGTTTGATGTGCCCCAGAATGTTTATATTCTCATTGCTTGGTGACTACCTGTTGGATGCTAGATTTTTCCTAAATGAGTGTGTCAAACTCAATTTTATTAGTCCTTTTTCTTGAAGGAGAATTTTGGTCATGTTTGCCCTTCATCAAGTTTGTTGGGTTTTTTTTATTTCATCTTTGTCTTTTCTATAAAACCATGTGTGAATTCGGTGAGCCAAATAGATTTTAGTGGCTAATTTTTTACTCAAATATACTTTATCAATATTCATTTGGTGCTCTAATTTGGACCATCTATCAGGTGGTCAATCATATAGTAGCATGGGGGGAGTCCACTTTAATGAAGAGCACTTATATTTTTAGGTTAGTACTGGATCTTCCTGTTGAGCACTCTACCTAGTGCCCACTTTTTCACCTAGTGCTCATCACTCTACTCAATGATCCATCCAACACTAACTTTTCTACCCAAAACTCCACTCCACGCTCTACTTAACACCTAGTGCACCATTCGACACTATGGCTAGCACTCCCTTTTCTACCCAACACTCCACTATGCGCTCACATTTTTGCTTAGCACTCTGCTCAGTTATCATCACTTTACTGAGTGCTCCACTCAATGATCTATCCAACACTTACTTTTTTACCCAAATTTCACTTCTCCACTGAGCACTCTGCTCAATTATCTACCCAGCACTTACTTTTCTACCTAGTAATCGGTTGTATGCTCTACTCACTTCCTAGAACATCACTCAATGCTCAACACTCTGCCTAGTGATCCCTTTTTGACCTAGCACTCTGTTGCATGCTCACCTTTTTTCTCAGTGCTCCACCCAATTCTTACCACTTTGATGAGTTCTCTACTCAGTGCTCTATCCAATGCTCACTTTTTTTTCCAGTGCTCTACCCAATTCTCACTAGTTTTCTCAATGCTCCTCTTAGTGCTCTTGACATTTTCACTGATTTTATTCAAAGAAGGCTTTGAGTAAATTAACATGGATACTTAGGTATGCGGATTATAATATTTTAGGATGACCTTAATGTGTAGCTCATGACGGTGTATTATGGGAGAAATATGGACAATAATATGTAGTGGGCTAAGGTATTTAACTTGGGGAATATCAGGTGAACTTAGACTAGCAAATGAAGGAGAAAGTATTTTTAGGGGCTTATGCTTTTAGACTTATGAAATAGTAAACATTAATTCTTCATGGATCCTTTATGTGTGGAAGAAGGCGTTAATTAGGGGATAGATAAATGGATAGTCTAAAGTTTGAGGAGTGGACCATTGAATGACACTTATACTGTACAAATGAAGGGTGGCTTAGGAGACCATGGGGTGAATGTAGGAAACTAGGGCTACTAAAATGAGATGGACTAAGGTTTTATAAATTTTTCAAGGTGGAGTAGACCTTAGTGGAATTTGAGAACATACATAACTTATGACCAACGAGTATCTTAAATACCTCTGGACCAATTATTTTGTAATAGACTTGAAACTTTTATTTTTTTCTCAACAAAAAAATACTTAGACCTAGGACTTCATGTGACCCTTCAAAATTTGAAATTAGGGGTGCTTCTCAAGTTGGATTTTAAGGATCCAATACAATATCTAATTTGGACAAGTGAAGAAAACATGATGCACTTGAGAACCTCAAACTCTCTGGTTACACTTTCCCTAAAATCACCTAAAACAACTGACATGA
Source organism: Wollemia nobilis (assembly GCA_028583015.1). NCBI lineage: Eukaryota > Viridiplantae > Streptophyta > Pinopsida > Araucariales > Araucariaceae > Wollemia > Wollemia nobilis. Next base: position 2,132,990 of record JAQPPZ010000375.1, on the reverse strand, counting down.
TATAGAAGAACATAAATGATACTTATTTTTCCAATTACCTAAGACATAAGAATAATAGATGTGTTCCTAGATAATCACCTAAAACTTGTTAAATAAAGTATTACTACAAATATTTGACTCTTCTAATCACCTAAAAATTGAAGGACAAAACAATTAAAAAAAAAACCTAAAGAATAAAACAAAAGACTTGAAACACTTTTTTTATACAAACAAGTACAACTCATTTACTAAAAATTTTATGTGTTCTCCTTCTAGGATTTGCATCCTGTAGGTGTACCATCCAATAATCTAAGCTATCTGATAAGTGCCCAACCATTTAGGCTCAAGTTTGCCGTTATCTCCATGTTTCTCATTTTTGGGATCCTACTAAATGACTATATTTCCTTTGAGAAATGGTGTACCTCTAGCCTTCTTGTTAAAAAGTTGCCTTATCTTTTGAGTTTGCTCTATCATCCTATTCAGGGATTCTCTTCTCTCTTCTTGTATTAGTGCTATCTGATCTAACCTTCTCTATAGGGCATTTAGATTTTCATGATCTTGAAGTAGCAAAGATAGGGCGATTCTTTCTGTTTGAGAGGTTAAAAGAGTTTTTCTTCAAATACCATCTCAAATGGATTTTTTTTTATATTTCTTTTGATAGAAACCCTATCTTCCCATAGAGAAAATTTCAAATCATTGTTCTAGATTCTTTTATTTTTTTCTAATGACATTTTGATCCTTGTTATTAGATTCTTATTTGATGATTCAGTTAGGCCATTGCCCTGGGGATAATAATGTGTAGTATAAGAAAGATCTATACTATATTTGGCATAAAATTCTATCATTTCAAAAGAAGTAAAGTACTTTCCATTATCTATGACCAATTCTTTGGGAATCCAAATCTTGTCAGAATATTTTCTTCTAATAATTTTATAACTACCTTAATTAACTTTTTAAAAAGAGCTGCTTCAACCCACTTTGTAAAATAATTTGTTGTTGTGATAATCCATTTGTGTATTTTTGAGGATTTAGAATTTATTTCACCAATGAGGTCAATTCCTAACTACATGAAGGGTACTTCAACAATTACTGGCCTAAGAGGTATTTTTTCTAAATGTTTCTTTCCTATAAAGACCCAGTAGTTATGACATCCCCTTACATATTGATGAACATCTTTGAACAAAGAAGGCCAATAATATCTAGCCCTCATGATTTTGTTGGCAATGGATTTAGGTGTAAAATATCCTCCATAAAACCCATCATGGTATTGTTTTATCACATCTAAAACTTATTTTTCAAATAGGTAGAGAAATAGAATTCCATCTGGATGTCTCCAATACGGTTTTCCTTCTTGAACATAGTATCTTTGAGACTATTGTTTCACGAATCTCATACTGTTTGCATACATTCCTCTAGGGAAGGATAAATTTTGGAGGTAGGACAAGGTATCATTGTACCATTTGGATTCTACATTGTCTATCCTTCTAATGTCATGCATTTCATCCACCATGATAACATTTTTTTTTTTTGTGGAAAACATCCCAAAAGGGATGCCACTTTCGGGTAAGACCCAAGGAGGCAGGGGTATCCATTCCGCCAAAAATGCCCAAGACTCGGACCTGGCCTACCACCTTTGACATACTCAAGGAGCAAACAAACACACAAAACCAAATTAAAAAAAGTAAATAACAACAAAAATAATAAAATAAAATAAAATAAATGCTCCTTGAGTGTGTCAAAACCAAAAGCACAACCAAACACGCACAATAAGATAAAAGAAACCACAACACAAACCACATATAAAAACACAAGAACCACATAACAAAACACAAACAAGACAAAAACAACAGAACACTACAAAGACATAACCCAAAAAAACATGAAAAATAAACACAACCAAAACCTAAAAAATAAAATAAATAAAATAAAAATAAAAACAACCAACAACAGACAATAAACAAAAACAAAAAACAAAGAAAACACTCACACATAAAAAAATAAAATAACAAAAACAAAGAGAAACCCAAGAACAAGAACGAAAAAAACACAAGAAAAATAACAAAAAACATAAAAAATAAATAAAACAACAAAAACACAAGAACAACAAAAAACAGCACAAAGAACACAAAAACAAAACAAAACAAAAGAACCCACCCACCTTAAAAAACTAAACAAAAAAACAAAGAAGACAAAAGAAAAAAAAAATGAACAAAACAATGACCTATCTAGACCAGAAGACTATTAATGCAAGAATCAACAGAGGAAAGAAAATAAAGAATAGAATGAGCTATGGAACTAAAAAAACTGAATGAACCAAAGAGAAACAAAAAAAAAACAAGAAGAAACTAGGTACCTTCAGAACTGGAGCCATCCAAAGAAATGATAGAAAGAAGAGCTTCCCTCATTTGAGAAGCCCACCATATAGGAGGGTGGCCATAACAAGTAAGATCACCTTTGTCCAAAGCCCAATTAGCTAAAGCATCAGCACTCTTGTTTTGATCTCTGACCACATGATTGTAATCAAATTTCAAAAATCCCATCCGGATTAACTGAATCTTCTCAATAATTCTTTTTATTCTCCAATCCACCTTCTGATTCTTAGAAGGAGTCTTCAAGAGATTAATCATAAGTTGAGAATTAGACTCAACTAACACCTTTTCCCATCCAAACTGAGTAGCCTCTTGAAAGCCTCTAAGGATACCATACCCCTCAGCAAGGTTATTGGAAAGAATACCCAAATTATCAGCAAAAGTAAAAACCAGGGAGCCACCTGAAATTCTACCAATTCCTCCCACACTAGATTTTCCAAGGTTCCCTCTAGAGGCTCCATCAGTATTGATTTTTCCAAAATCCTTAGGAGGAGGTTGCCAATTTCTAGTCCTATCCATCTTACTAATACTCATATTCCCTTTAAGTTGGTTTCCCTTAGAAGGTTTAATCTTCAATCTTTGCATCACTTGATCCCATATTTGGTGGGAGTTTTTGGCGTGATTAAGGAGTTGATGGACTGATTCAACTAAGTTGGCTATGGTATTTTGCCAAATATAGTGAATATCCTTCTTATCTTGATTAAAAATTTGGTTGTTCCTTTCATTCCAAATATTCCAAAGAAGAATGGTAGAACCCATCAAAACTAACTGCCTAATAAAATGATCAACACCCTCTTGACTAGGCCAATCCCTCCAAAGTCTGTTCAAAAGTGAAAAAATTGGACCACTGTAAGTCAAGTAAAGTTGCCATTCTCCTCCATAGCTCGGAGGCTAAAGTACACTCAATAAAAATATGGTTGATATTTTCTACATTCTCTTCACACATTTCACATCTAAAAGGGCCATGAAAACCACGCTTCATAAGTTGCTCACCAGTAAGCACCCTACGATGCAATAAAAGCCAATTAAAGAACCTCACATTAGGCTAGAGCTTTTGAGCCCATAGTTGAGAAAATATGTCAGAAGAATGGTTGGGATTATATGGCATAAGGTCAAATAACCTTGAGCAACTGAATACTCACCCTTAGTAGTGTTGTTCCATCCAAAAAAATATTTTTCATGGGACCAAGAGAGGGATATCATATGAAGGATGCCTTGGTGTTAGTCTTACAATGGCACTGAGAGGGGGGGTGAATCAGTGTAGCTATTTAAAACTTAAAACTTTAACTCTTAAAGCCAAAACAAATGAATGCTTAAAACCAGAAACATCAAGTACCACAAGAGAGCATCACAAAACACAAGATGTAACGAGGTTCACCAGTTTTGGCTACTCAAACATAGACTACTTAGACTCCCATCCAAATCCAGCCATTGCAAAGCACCAAATTTACAAACAATTTACCAGCATCTACTAGAAGGAGCACCAACCCCTAATTTACCAGCACCAACTGGAAGGAGCACCAACCCCTGATTCCAAGCACCAACTTGGATTTCTATTTTAAATCTTGTTTGACATAAAAGTGCCTTCTGTGTTATAAGACCCTCACTGATCTAGCTTAACTCAAATCAATCTCATGGAAGCATACACTCATTTACAGTTCTATCTACTGCACACTTACAGCCCTTTCATATGGCTTGCTCTTGTAGCTCTCACAGCTCTATACTTCTTACAGCATACTTCCAGCCCACAACACTAACTCTCTATACAGCAGCACTCTTTTCTCACCACTCTTTTCTCTCAGCAGTTCTCTATCTCTTTTTTTTTTTTAACTCAATACTTTCTTTGGATTTTTCTAATATATATTTCCCCACATAGAGCTAAACCTAACGGATCATTCTTACCACTCTGCTTACTGTGCTCTGACAGCCTTATCTATTTATTTTGGCTCTGACAGCCTTATCTGTTCATTTCGACGCTCTGACTTCCTTATCAGCGGCACCTTCCCTCTTTATGGCGGCACCTTTTTCAATTCTGAGCTTCTTTATTTCTTTAACACGTAACTGCCATTTTAAAACAATATATTTCATTTCGAAACCCTAAGTCTTCTGTAACTGCCATAATCCCGCATGCAGCCTATTAATGGATTTGTCTCTTGTTTTGGACTGACAGTATAACCGTTGCTCGATGGTTTCACTGTGACACGTGCCTTGTAACTGCCATTCTTCCTTTAATGCTTTGTTCTTATTTTAGCTTGCATGTTTTACAGCAACCCCCCTGCAACCGCAGTTCTGACTCTGGTTAACTCTTCTTTTGTCTGCATGATTTTTCCTTGTTTTTTGTGCTTTCTTTTTCTTTTCATTTTTTGTGCTTTCTTTGTCGCGTTATTTTTGCTGCACTGCGGACCCACAATCACAATCATACAGCTACCTTTAATCCATCGCACTGCGCACCCATTACAGTAAAGTTTCTACCTGGTCTTTGTTAGATTCTGACCGCCACTGTAGATTATGTCTGCCACTGTAGATGTTTTTGTAACTGCTGCACTGACTTTTATCAGACTTCTTATCTTAGCTGCATGATCTTATTCTTCAACTATCCCTATGTATGCTTCTTGGCTTTTATCCATGAAACTAATACATGTCACGAAATCGTGACACTTTCGCTGCCTTGAACTCTTCTTTGTCGCTTGCCTGCAAAAACGGAACATGTCGTAAAATCATGACACTTTCGCTTCCTTGCACTTTTCTCTACTTGCACTAGTGAAACCATGACATGTCACGAAATCATGACATCTTTCGCTATCGTACACTTCTCTTTGCATGCACCAGCGAAAACATGACATGTCACGAAATCGCGACACTTCTCTCCTTGGCGCTTTTCTTCTCATCGGATCATGAAAACCTGACATGTCGCAAAATCATGACAGTTTTCTTTGCCTGTGCCTTCTCTCCAACCATGTCATGAAATCGTGACAGTTTTCTTTGCTTGTGCCTTCTTTCCAAACATGTCACGAAATCGTGAAAGTTTGCTTACCTACGCCTTTTCTCCAAACATGTCGCGAAATCACGACAGTTTTCTTAGCATGCGCTTCTTATTCAAACATGTCACGAAATCGTGACAGTTTTCCAACTTGGATTTTTATCTGCCAACATGTCGTGAAATTGTGACAGTTTTTCTACTTGCCTTCTTTGCTTTCAACATGTCACAAAATCGCTACAGTTTTTCCACTTGGCTTCTTTGCCTCCAACATGTCACGAAATCGTGACAGTTTTTCCACTTGGCTTCTTTGCCTCCAACATGTCACGAAATCATGACAGTTTTCCTTGTGCCTTCTCTCTCCTCGGCCATGTCATGAAATCATGACAATTTTGCTTGCGCCTTCTCTCTCCTTGGCCATGTCGTGAAATCACGACAAAAAATATGTCGCGATATCGCGACAATTTTCTTACTTGTCTTTTTCTTTGATTTTCTAAATCTGGGCCACTTCTGTCTTCTTGGAAATTCATTGTACATGTTCTAACTGACCTCTGAACTCCTATCCACTACATCAACTGCATCTATTGACAAAAATGACAATACTTTTGCTGCAACTTGCTCATCAATCAACTCCTGTCCATTGCATCAACTGATCAACCTGACTGTGTTGACAATAATGACAATACTTTGGTTGCACCTTGCTCATCAATCTCCCCCTTTGGAATTGTTGGCAACACACGTAATTGTGTGCAATTACCTGTAATTCTTCTCCCCCTTTGACAATAATACCAAAGGGCAGTTGTAAACTCCCCCCTGAGTCCATGCACAACATTCTCAGGCAAAAATTATTACAGTTAGCAAAAGCATAAACATGAGCAGTATGATAAACAAATGCATAAATGCTCCCCCTGAGTCCAAGACCACTTCAATCCACACTGTCTTCTGAGCCTCAACCCTCTGTACTCTGTCATAGGCTCACTAAGAACCTGTTTAACAAGCTCACATAGAACTTGTCCAAATCAGCTCACAAGTTCACCAAGAAAAACTTGCTTAGCATGAACCCACAAAGAGAATTGTTAGAGACCCAATGTGATTCAACAACCTCATAGAAGCATAAAGAGAATTGTTAGAGACTCAATATGTTCTATACTCTACTCCCAATCTCAATCTCATCTCAATCTCAATCTCAAAATAATAAGATAGATGAAGTATGCTTTTCTCAAGAACATGAAACACAACCCAACAATTGCCAACCATGCAACAACTCATCTAACAATGATACTCATGTTCTTTCCATAACCAATATCTATTCTCAACCAATTAGGGCTTTAACAACAATGCTTATAGACAAGGTTTAACCACCATTATTCAACTCAAGATTAACCTTGAAGCATTCAACCATTCACTACATGAAAAGGAAACTAGTAGACATCCTTTTCCTTCCAAAGGTATTTGAACAAAACAACCACCAACATAAATTACCAATGCAGAGAATAACTTGCTCAAATCAAACTCAATGGAGTAAGCCCAAATCATGTATCAAGTAAAGCATTCACTTGATCAAAACACAACCTCTATGAAAGCAACTCAATCATTAATCTCAAAACAACCAACTAAGGGTTTCACCATCTTAATGCAAGTAGCAAGACTTACTAATCATAAACCCTAGTGCAACATGCTTCCTCTTTATTTGAGGAAGAAGAGAATAGTTCTTCAACTTGTTACCAACACCACCCTCAACTTTGCCACCAAGTTAGGGTTAGATCATAAAAGTAACCACAAACATATTTATACCATAAAGCACCTTATGACTCCAATCCTTAGAAGTCAACTACAAAAAAAATATAAAGCATACAAACAATATATCCTTTTACACCTTACTCAAACTCATACTTCTGGACTGTTACCTCTAGCGTTGGAACCTCAAACTGCTTAACCTCGGATTGATATTTTATCAACAATTAAAATGAAACTGTCAGTGAATTAAATAATATTCACCAAGGCGTCATGAAAGATCTAATAATCTCTACATCAAAGTGTAAAAAAATACATGCTGCTCGAAACATAATTACGCAACTAGGGCAAGCATTCTTTTGTTGAGCAAATTATCTAGACTATTATGATTCATAATTTTTAACAATGGTATTAAGAATCTTCAACAGTACAACAGTGACAAATATCAAAACTACCAAGGGTGCCAGCTCTCAATTTAATCACAACCCTTCACGGTACTTCAATAGTCCACTACATAAACCAACAAAAAAACTTTGACAACTGTACAACAATTTCTCGACTGCTGGTCTTTCATCCTTAGATACCCAGACAAATACATAGGAGCATTAAAAATAAAACTTTAATATTGCTCCCCCTGAGGATGTGCCACCTGGAGTTGGTTAGAGCAATGGCAGAGTAGCCTCCTTCAGTCCAAGGAGACATGAATTCCTTTCTTCTGCCTTTCTCCAGACTTTCCTAAACTTGGGCTTGGGTTTTTCAACAACATCCCTATTTTGCCCCTGTTTGTGAACTTGAACATTTCTCTTGCGGGGTTGTCTCTTGTGCATTCTGGATGGATGATTATTTTCTTTTCTTTTATGCACATGATATGTTCATTTTCTGTGTTTTCCTCTTTGTGTCTGATGAAATCTAGGGTTTTGCCTTAGATTAGATACAGAAGTGCTTGGATAGAACCTTGCTATGTGCCCTTGACCGTTGCATTTAAAACATTGCACATGTTTTATTCCCTGTATGTATTGCATTTTGTGTGTATGATGAAATCTATGGTCTTGCATTATATTGGATATAGAAGTGCTTGAACAAAACCTTGCTATGTGCCCATGGCCATTACATTTAAAACATTGCATAGGGTGTTCACTCAGAAAAGTAGATGTATTTTTATCAGCATAACTCTTTGATCTATTGTTTAGTCCACAATAAATTGCCTTGTGACCGAAGTGGTTGCATTTAGAACAATAGCCATTAAAAGCATTATTATTAAAAGAGTGAGAGTGAGAGAACCTCTTTTGTTGTGGTTGCTTTGTTGTAGATCTTCTTTGATATTTTCTTCCTTTTGAGGATTCAGCTTTAGACTTTTCTTGCTTCAATCCTTCAACCGTAGACTTCTTCTTCTCTGCATATTTTGAGGATGAAGGTTGTTCAGCTTCATATCCAAGACCAAACTTAGCCGTGGAGCTTCTTTGTTGATTTATCATTGTATCTAGCAACTATGTGCTCTTCTCAAATTTGAGATTTATATTGGCCTCTTTTAGTTGTTTCTTCAATGAAACAATCTCTTCTTCTTGTTGGCAGCATACAGTCTCTTTCTCATTGATTTGAGACCTGAGAATATCTTCAATCCTTTTGTACTATTCTACTTGCAGCTTTAGATCAACAATAAATTTGTTAGATTCCTCTTCACTTATGCTGCATACATCATCCTTATTATCCAGGTGTGTCTTCAATGCTTCTTCTAATTTCTTGGCCTTTTGAACTTGTAGGAAGAGATCTTCAATCTCATCCCCATATTCTTCTAACTTCTTGGACATTCTTTTGTTCTTTTTCTTTTCTATACTCAACTCTTCAAGTGCAGATATCAACTCTCCTTCAAAATCTACTTCAGCCTCAAGATTTTCATCACAAACTTCAGGATTCACTTCTTCTACCTTTTTCGGTTCAAATTTTTCTTCTACAGGAACTGAAACTGACTAGGATGCCTTTTTGGAGGAGGATCTATTCTTCTTAGCCATTGTGCACTAATCCAAGATCAACCCTAATTGATTTAGCCAAAACTAGGAACTTGGCTCTGATACCAATTGTTAGTATTACAATGGCACTGAGAGGGGGGGGTGAATCAGTGTAGCTATTTAAAACTTAAAACTTTAACTCTTAAATCCAAAACAAATGAATTTTTAAAACCAAAAATAGCAAGTACCACAAGAGAGCATCACAAAACACAAGATGTAATGAGGTTCACCAGTTTTGGCTACTCCTCAAACATAGACTGCTTGGACTCCCATCCAAATCTAGCCATTGCAAAGCACCAACTTTACAAACAATTTACCAGCATCTACTGGAAGGAGCACCAACCCCTAATTTACCAGCACCAAATGGAAGGAGCACCAACCCCTGATTCCAAGCACCAACTTGGATTTCTATTTTAAATATTATTTGACATAAAAATGCCTTCTATGTTATAAGACCCTCACTGGTCTAGCTTAACTCAAATCAATCTCATGGAAGCATACACTCATTTACAGTTCTACCTACTGCACACTTACAGCCCTTTCATATGGCTTGCTCTTGTAGCTCTCACAGCTCTGTACTTCTTACAGCATACTTCCAGCCCACAGCACTAACTCTCTATATAGCAGCACTCTTTTCTCACCACTCTTTTCTCTCAGCAGTTCTCTATCTCTTTTTTTTTTTTAACTCAATACTTTCTTTGTCTTTTTCTTATATATCTTTCCCCACATAGAGCTAAACCTAACGAAACATTCTTACCACTCTGCTTACTGCGCTCTGATAGCCTTATCTTTTTATTTCGGCTCTGACAGCCTTATCTATTCATTTCGGTGCTTTGACTTCCTTATCAGTGGAACCTTCCCTCTTTATGGCAACACCTTTTTCAATTCTGAGCTTCTTTATTTCTTTAACACGTAACTGCCATTTTAAAAATATATATTTCATTTCAAAACCCTAAGTCTTTTGTAACTGCCATAATCCCGCATGCAACCTATTAATGGATTTGTCTCTTATTTTGGACTGATAGTATAATCGCTACTCGATGGTTTCACTGCAACACATGCCTTGTAACTACCGTTCTTCCTTTAATTCTTTGTTCTTATTTTAGCTTGCATGTTTTACAGTAACCCCCCTACAATCGTAGTTTTGACTCTGGTTAACTCTTCTTTTGTTTGCCTGATTTTTCCTTGTTTTTCATGCTTTCTTTTTCTTTTCATTTTCTATGCTTTCTTTGTCATGTTATTTTTGCTGCACTGTGGACCCACAATCACAATCATATAGCTTCATTTAATCCATCACACTGTGCACCCATTACAGTAAAGTTTCTACCTGGTCTTTGTTAGATTCTGACCGCCACTGTAGATTCTGTCTGCCACTATAGATGTTTCTATAACTGTTGCACTAACTTTTATCAGACTTCTTATCTTAGCTGCATGATCTTACTCTACAACTGTCCCTGTGTATGCTTCTTGGCTTTTACCCATGAAACTAAGACATGTCGTAAAATCGTGACACTTTCACTGCCTTGAACTCTTCTCTGTCGCTTGCCCATGAAAACGGAACATGTCACGAAATCGTGACACTTTTGCTTCCTTGCACTTTTCTCTGCTTGCACTAGCAAAACCATGATATGTCATGAAATCATGACATATTTCATTGTCGTACACTTCTCTTTGCATGCACCAGTGAAAACATGACATGTCGTGAAATCGTGACACTTCTCTCCTTGGCGCTTTTCTTCTCATCGGATCGCGAAAACCCGACATGTCACGAAATCGTGACAGTTTTCTTTGCATGTGCTTTCTCTCCAACCATGTCATGAAATCATGATAGTTTTCTTTGCTTGCACCTTCTTTCCAAACATGTCACGAAATCGCAACAGTTTGCTTACTTGCCCCTTTTCTCCAAACATGTCATGAAATCGTGACAGTTTTCTTAGCATGCGCTTCTTCTTCAAACATGTCACGAAATTGCGATAGTTTTCCCACTTGGATTTTTCTCTGCCAACATGTCACGAAATCATGATAGTTTTTCTACTTGCCTTCTTTGCTTTCAACATGTTGCAAAATCGTGACAGTTTTTCCACTTGGCTTCTTTGCCTCCAACATGTCACGAAATCGTGACAGTTTTTCCACTTGGCTTCTTTGCCTCCAACATGTCACGAAATCGTGACAGTTTTCCTTGTGCCTTCTCTCTCCTCGGCCATGTCATGAAATCATGACAATTTTTCTTGCACCTTCTCTCTCCTTAGCCATGTCGTGAAATCGCGACAGAAAACATGTGATATCGCGACAGTTTTCTTACTTATCTTTTTCTTTGATTTTATGAATCTGGGCCACTTCTGTCTTCTTGGAAATTTATTGTACATGTTCTGACTGACCTCTAAACTCTTGTCCACTGCATCAACTGCATCTGTTGACAACAATGACAATACTTTTGTTGCAACTTGCTCATCAATCAACTCTTGTCCATTGCATCAACTGATCAACCTGACTGTGTTGACAACAATGAAAATACTTTGGTTGCACCTTGCTCATCACTTGGATATCTTGTCTTTGCCTTTCTAGGATTTCAATAGGCCGGTCCTCAATAGGGATCCAATATCTACCAACCTTTGAATTACCAGTATGGTACCGACAGTAATTAGCCACCTTTATCCAATTAGTTCAGTGAAGCTCCTCCATCCAAGGCCTCCAATCGAGAAACTGAGTTATCAAAGGCTTATGACCATCCCAAGAATCTGTCCAAAAATTTGCATGTTGACCATTATGAATGATCCAAAATAATTTTTTCTTTCTCAAATCCTCACCATTCTTAAGAACTGCTAAAATGGGAGAACCTTTGGTAGGAAGTTAATAGCGAACAAGGTCTTCAGGACTTTTGTTCTTAGCATATTTAGCATGTAGATTATTGGCCCAAAGAGCATTGGGGTTATGCAACATCCTCCAATATAATTTAGCAGCTAAAGATTTGTTTTTATTAATTGAAGACCGGAATCCTAACCCCCCTTCACTCTTAGGAAGACATAAAGTATCCCATTTCACCAAGGCCCATTTTCTTTTCTCCTTAGTACCACTCCAAAGGAAACGATGACTGATTTGATCCAATTCTCAAAGAACAGCCTTTGGGATTTTCAAAATGGAAGAAACATAAATAGGAATAGCTTGAAGGACTAATTTTACCAAGATGATTCTACCCCCAGAAGAAAGCCACTTGTTGGTCCACTTTCCAATTTTCTTCTTGAATTTGTCCAACAACCAATTCCAATCTTTATTTTTTTGCCTTTGAATATTTATGGGAATACCTAAATAAGTGATTGGAAGAGAGGTCTTCTTATATCTTAATTTATCCAAGACCATGGATTCCTATCTAGCAGAGCGCGGTGAAAGAAAATAACTTTAGATTTGTCTTCATTGATCAACTGCCCAGTAACCTTATAAAAATAGCTAATGATTTGCTTAATATTAGAAGCTTCCTTAACTGTAGCTTTACCTAAAAGGGTAGATTCATCCACAAATTGAAGATGAGAGATAGGTCTAGCTCCATGAGCAATGGTAACTCCCTCAAGGGTTTTTTTTTCCCTCTTTTTGGTTATATTCCTACCCAAGCATTTAGCAAGAATGATGAATAAATAAGGGGATAGCGGGTCACCTTGCCTAATACCTCTAGAAGCTAGGAAATATTGAGAAGGCCTGCCATTGATAAGAACTAAGTAGGAAACTGAAGAGATACATCCCATAATCCAATCCATCCAATCCTTAGAGAAACCAAATTGCCTCAAAACTTTGATAAGGAAGTGCCAATCCACTTTGTCATAAGATTTGGATAAGTCTAACCGGATGAACATAGAAGGAGAATTTTGCATATCCATGGAATGGATGGCTTCCTGAGAAAGAACTATCTCATCTACTATTTGACATCCTTCCACATATCCCCCTTGCTCTGGGGAAATAATCTTATGCAAAAGAGGCTTCAACCTTTCTGCCATGATTTTAGTAATAATTTTGAGAAGAACATTACATAAAGCAATAGGTCTAAAAGCTGAGATATGATCAACCTCTTGAGATTTTGGAACAAGATTAATATAAGTTTTATTGATAACCTTCAAAATTTCTTTGGATTTCCTGGCCTCCACCATGATAACATTGTTCAAGTTTTCACCTTCCCTATTTTCCAAATACTTTTCCATATCTTGTCCTCTAAAAATCTAGACTACTTTGAATTCAACATCATACTACAATAGCTTTACCATCCATCTAGCAAGAATGCTTATAAATTTGATTGAGTGAAAACATCTTTTACAGCTATGAAAGGAATGCAGGCTATAACATTATTAGATCCAAAGATACCTTTGAAATGTTCTAGTGTTCTTACCAAAGCATAGGCCTACTTCTCTATCATGGTGTATCTTAGTTGAGCTTCTTTTAGTCCTATGCTCATGAATGTTATTGGTCTTTTATTATTTTCATCATCTTTCTAAGAAAGGACTGCAACAATATTATGTTTTGAAGTGAAGGATTATATATTAAAATTTTTGGAATAGTCAGGAAAATTCAACATTGGGGCACTAGTAATAACATCCTTTATGCTTTGGAAGGCTTTCACATTCTATTTTATCCACTTTATGTCACCACACTTCTTTATCATGTCATTTATTGGTTTAGTTATCTCAGTGAATTTGGGTACAAATATTCTTACAAAGTTGATTTTACCAAAGAAGGATCTCACTTCCTTAAGGTTCTTAGCAGGAGGGATTTTTGTAATAGCTTCAATTCTTTGAGGATCAATGCTAATTCCTTATTTGGATACTACATACCCTAGTATTTTACCTTGTGTTTTACCAAATCTACACTTCTTTAGATTCAAAGATACTCCATATTATTTACATCTGGAAAATACTGTAGCTAAGTATTCAAAATTATCTTTCGGGTTCTTAGAAAACATTGTTATCATCCAAATAGACAACTATCTCAAATATTGAACCTTTAAATGTAAAATCCATGGCTCTCTAGAATTTTGCACTTCCATTTATCAATCCAAATGGCATCCTTAAATATTCAAAGGTCCCCCAAGAAGTAGTGAAAGTAATCGTATACCTATCTTCTTGGTTCACCTGTATCTGATTGTACCCTAAAAAAATCATCTAGCAAAGACATTCTAACTGATCCAACCGCTACCTACAATAGTTGTTACATATTGGGGAGGGGATAGTTATATTTAAGTAAACTCTTATTTATGTTTTTGAAGTCAACACAAAGCTCGATTTCTCCATGTTTCTTCTTTACAAGTACTAGATTTTCTATCCAAGAATAAAATCTTACTTTTCTAATTATTTTTCATCTAGTAACTTATGTACTTTTTTCTGCATGATTGGATGAAAGGTGGAATTGAATTTCCTTTGCTTTTGCCTAAAGGGCTTTGCATCTTCTTTTAGAGGTATGATATGAGTCATAACATTTGTGTTAAACGTCCTTAGATCTTCATAAATCCAAGAAAAAACATATTTATTTTTCTTTAGAAATCTTATATATTGTTGTCTCTATTTTATAGCCAAAGCTTTGTTTATCTTAACCAGTTTGGAATCTTCTTTTGTTATAATGTTTACATTATTAGGTTTTAATTCCTAGAAGAGTGGTTGATATGCTTTGTCAAAAATTTCATATTAACTTTCTAATGAAACTAACCCCTTGGGAATTCTATTTGTTTTTAATTGGATCACCTCTACTAGTTCCCCAATCACATCCTTCAATTTTTCTTCATCCTCTTCCTCACATATCACATCTACATACTGATTTTGAAGAGTCATAAAGTCTTTTATATCTATATCATCCTGAAATACTTGAAGATAGACAATGTTATCAGGTACAAAAGGTTTATAAATAAAAATAGTGGGAAATATTATGTACTCTATATCTATCTTAGGATGATCTACACCTGATATATTAACTACCAACAGATCTGCAATGTGGTTCTATTGTCTAGGAATGTATGAAATATTGAATGCTAGGAATTTATCTATCTCCTCTAGTACTACTGATTTATAATTGTTTTAGTCTAGGATGCTTGGTCTAATATTTTCCTTTAATTTATTAGATAATCAATTCTGCATCCCCACTAACAGTCAAAAATTTGATTCCCAGTTCTCTACCTTTTCTTAGTCCCAAAAACAAATCTTAATACTCGACCACATTATTCATGCATGAAAACTCTATTCTATAAGGGATACCTAGATAGTTACCCTTAATATCTATTAAATTAATTCCACAACCTGCACCAGATTGAGATTTAGCCCCATCGAAGGTCATAGTCAACATTCCTTGAGTTAGTACCCTAGTGGATTCCGCATCACTTAGTGCTATAGTTACAAGGTCCATGTCTTTAGAATCAGGGACTTCCTTTAGAAATGGTGTATGCCAAATTAAATATACTTTCATATATTTTTCTTTAGTAGAATTAACCAAATAAATCATTGTTTCATCAAATTTCCTTAACTCTTATAAATATTTATTGAAATTTGGTTCCCTTATGAGAGTGACATTTTCTTTTCTTAATATGGGGATAGTGGTATAAGACCAATCTAATTGGATAGAGCCACCCAGTTTTTCTACCTAATGTCTACTCAAAAGTAGTGAGAACAAAGGATCAACATCTACAACTCCCACATCCATCACTATATCTTTCTTAAGATACTGATCTAAGTATATGAACAAGCTATTTATTACCCCCACACATGGTATCTATCTACTCTCTATTACTGAAACAAGAGGTAAATCTCTAGTATAGATGAGTCCTAAATGATATGCTATTTGTATAACATTATGAGAGGCACCACTATTAAGCATGTAGTTGTGTATAACATATCTATCTCCTTCATCTAAGTTGTATCTGAGGGATACATAAAAGGGCCTAACTAAGGAAGGTGTTCTAGTTTGATGATTTTCTAGTTTGGTAGCATTACATGTTTGAGTTTCTTTTTGTTCTATCAAACCAAATGCATTATAAACTTGATATCTATACTTTGGGACTATCATTAATTCACCAAAGGTTATATTAAATTTGTATCTAATGATTTCTAAACCAGCATCAAATTCTAGTTTTCTAATATCCAATATCTTGGTGCATTCCTCTTTTTGTTGCTTTTGCACTTCTTCTATCTTTGTTACTTCATGTATGACCTTATTATCTTTTTGTTTTTTATCAATTTTTTTATTTTTCTATATTTATATTTAATCCTATTTGTCCCCTGGTCTAACCAGTTGATGCTTTGTCTGCTCTATCTGGCATTGTTTTGTTCCTTAGATTTAAGGCATGAATTATTTCCAATTATTCTATCTCTTTTGTTGTTGAGGTTAATTTTCTTTGTTTCATTTTCTCATATCTAGACTCTTGTGATCTCTGCAATATTTTTTTATTTTTAGCTACTAGGATATTGGGATGATGGTTGGAAGGATATAGATCCATATATTCTTTGAATAATCTCTCTGGTTTCATCTTCTTGAGTATAACTGATATTTATCCTTATATCTTTATCTAACTCATCTTCAAGATTTGCATTGTTTTACATAAGTAAATTCCATAGCTAGTTGAGTTATGGGGAGAATCACAAATAAAACAATAGAAGGGATGGGAGCATGGTTTTATGACACCTCAAACTAAAAATATCTAGTGGATAATCCTCCTTGTCGAAGGACACAAAATCGACACCCTCGAAAGAGGAAAGCCCATGAAGGGAGAGATTGGTCTTAATCTCTCCCTTCATGGGCTTTCCTATTTTGGGGGTGCCAGTTCTATGTCCTCCGATAACGAGGATTTTCTTTTGGTGCTTTTTATTTTGAGGTGTCAAAGAAATTCCCCCCTCTCTTTTAAATATTGTCTATCTTTGAGGTGAGGTGATGGCTTCCCTGATCTTAGATTTCATTCTCTTTACTGGTTAGCGAGGTGATGGATTTACCTATACAAATTTTTAATCACCTCTACATTAGGATTTTTTGGTTAATTCTTTTTCATCAAATTGAGGGAATATAGAGAGAGACTTATGGATAGAGGGTCATCTTCTTTTCCGATAGGCGGTTGTTGCACCGGTAGATCTACGAAGTGTTGTTAGTTGCGCCCAATCCATATACGGTGTTATGTCACTTGCCCGCCTTTCACTCATCAAAAACATGAGGCTCCCCTTCTGAAATAGAGAGCAGACAGGAGCTCGACCTCATAATTCTGAAGGCATTCGTAATCCCCCTTTAAAAATAGAGAGGGCCGGGCCGGAAAAAACCCAACCGATCTATTGGAATACTGCGATCTCCTTTAGCCCTTTAAAAAACCCAAGGAGAGGTTCTGATTACTCGTCCGTCCACCCGGCGGCCACCCTCTGGGTCCGAATGGGGCGATGGATAGTGAATATACAAGGGAGAAAGGATAATGGGCGAATCGGGAAAACCATATCATGCTTTAGTAATTTGGTTCATTAGCATTGGGATATCCATCATGATTAGCACATCGATCGTAGAGGCTATATTTAGGAAAGCAACATAAACAACTATATCATACACCTTATATAAGGCTAGGGAGAAAATTCATGGGTTGGTATTAGAAGTTGTACGCTATCGAGCTAACTGGGTGAATCACTTGAAGTCTAGTGTTACCTCTAATCACTCTTCTACTGGGTCACAACCCTCTCTATTTTAAAAGGATATAGAGGAGATAACCTTTCTCGTGCACATACTTATAGCTCTTTAAAAAGGTCTGATTGCCACACTTATTGTGTAGAATAGGATGGGACTATTTCTTCTACCATTTATGAACCAATTGATTCCTAACAATATTTCCAGGGGCGGAAGCGTAAGCGGGGTTTAGGTTGTGTTTGACCGTCGCGTACTTCCCCCATTTTAAGAGAACTATTTTTGCTTTGGAAGAAGCTGATACTTTAATTAATGCTCAATTGAGTGTGTTCTCTAGTTTAAAAAAGAGGGCCTCATAACTCTTTTCCACTTTTGCAATTTTTTCATCTACTTCAGATCATAGAGGTTCATCGTATGACCGCCAATGCGATATCCAAACTCTAGAGAGTCAAACAGAGATGTTTTTAAAGTAAGCAGAGGTAGGGGTCTTAGGATATAAAACAACTAGATCTGCTTCTACCATAGGTGCCCTTGACTTTGCTTTCACTTCTTTGACTCAGATTTCTAGTGCCATGCTTGTTTCTCAATCACCTCTCTATTTAAAAAGGGGTCATGTAGTCCCTTCCCTCCCTGTGTGCGTGTATCATTCTAGTTCCAGGGTCTAGTTTGGGTATCACTCTAGTTTGAATGCTAGGAATAGCAATGATCATTCCCAAAACCTGCTCTCATCTCTACCTCATCCTAGGCTATCCATTTCACACCTTCCAAACTAAATTGATAAAAAGGAAATTTTTGGATTTGAGGATATGGAAGAGGAATTGCTAAAATTGGGATATACATGCACTTTTACGAAAGGGAGAGGACTCAACATTTTATTTTAAAAGGCTATTTATTTTCAAATGTGGTTAATATTTTCATGGAACTTTAAAAGAAAATTTGAGGCAAGGAGAGTGATTCATCCATTGGCAATAGGTAGGACTTGTTTGGGGTATTTCCTTGAAGAGGACTGAAGGAATCGGTTGCCCATTAGGTACATTGAACCTATTGTTAATCAGGAGAAGAAAGCCAAAGAAAAGAAAGGATTATATTAACTACCCGTCGGCCTACCCAACACCATATAAGCCTCTACAGACCTCATTATAGCAAGTTCAGGTGATCTATTTGTGATCAATACCCATGTGTAACCATGGAATGTACATATGGGAGACCTAGTATATTGATTAGGGTGGGTCAATCCAATACCCAATTAGGGAGGAAGCTTTTTAAGGCTGGGTATAGGTACCCTCTTAAAAATAAAGAGGGTCGATTGTGTATATTGATCATCTGATCATCTTCCCCTTTAAAATAGAGAGGGGTTATAGGTCTAAAATTTACACACTCCTTTCCTTCAGGCTAATGGATCTGTGCCTCAAAGGGGAATGTGGGAATGATAGGTCTACACCTCAAAGAGAGACACTTGATTTTGTGCCTTCTTATGGTGATTTTTTGATGAATTGGTTTAGGGTTCACCAGGAAATATTTTATGGCAGTTTCCACGCCTAGGTTTTTGAAGTTTGTTTTGATGTGTTCCTTTTATCAAATCTCACATACACCTAGTTTTGGCCAATATGCAACTACGCTAACCTATATGCAATTTTTATTTACATGTAGATAGAAAACATTAGAAAATAATATCTAGATGGACAATGCAGTGCTTAAAAAGTAATTTAGAAATCTTACCTGTATTCGAAAGTCTAAAAAAAATTGATTTTTGATTGTAGTCTAGATTGTACGCAGTAGGTAAGATCATACGAATAGAGCAAGATCATACGAATACAATTAGAGATCATACCTGTCGATCAGATATCGACAGATCCGATCTTGATAAAAACCTACAGTTTCATGGATAGAGTGCAGAAAATAGAAAATAGACAATTCTAATGTTTCTTTTTAAGCAAAATGAGACTTAATGTCGGCTATTGAATGTTGTAATTAAAAGCAAACAATAGATAAGTGCTTTAAACTACATGTAATATGTGATTATATGCAAATTGGTGAACTCCAAGAATGCAAATGATTGAATTCTATATTCTATATGATGTAAATGATAAGTGAAATGATAGATCTAAAAAGAAGCAGAGCTAAAACATGCAAACCAACACTCGGAGTTTCCCCCAAGTGATATAAAAGCAAGATAGTATAGTCTGAGCAATATTGTATACTTTCGATACAAGATTGTATAATCCGATCACCGATCGTATCCTTTGATCCTACACAGAAAAGATAAATGCCTAGGTCTAATGCAGAAATCATAATGATTTGAATGTAGAAACTAAGTCGATATGCTAATAGCACTAGGAGGAATCTGAGGGGAAGGGTGTCTGATTAAATAAGCTGGGCAAATCAACCAAAATAGGCTGAAAACCAACTTAGTTGCAACTCCTTCCAAGCTAGGACTGATCGGGTGAATCCGATCCCGTAATCATCACACAGTTGCATAGATAGAGACAAAAAATGTTATAGCTAATTTTGTCGCTTTGCTAAACTAAGTAGTTTATGTTTTGAACAAGATCATGCACATACGATCAAGGATCGTATTGTACAATCTAATATCGTATCCGAGATCGTATCGTATGATTATGGATCGTATCATACGATCTCGTAAGGAGGTTAGACATGTACATAGTTTTTTGGTAGTTTGAGGGGTCAAATGGTGTCAAAATTGGACATATAATATACTATTGGAAAGCTCTTTTTGAGCCCTATCCAATGGTGTAGGTTTTAGGAAATTTGGAGGAGATGTTTTTAGGGTAAAATTAAGCTCAAATATTACCTTACTTCTCTAGGAGGAAAACTAAGGAAAATGGGTCAATTTTTCATGTCTACATTTTGCCCCCTCTTTGGCGTATTTATGAACAATAAATGCATCAAATAAAAGTGTAGACACTTGAGTAGAAGTGATTATGATTGACATGGGCAGAAAGGAGTAGATGGTTTAGAATGAATAGTTCATGGGAAATTGATGTTTTAGAAAAATAATTACTAATTTACTGACTAGGATGCCCCCTCGAGTTTTTACACCAAATTCTGTGTTTGGTGGAAAACTCAAAAAAATATATATATATATATATATATATATATATATTGATCTTTATTTTTTTATGTGAATCATTGAATGATTTGATTTATTGGATGATTTATTACACTTGCTTATGATGGTTTTATTATATAATTTCTTATAATCATGCTTTGATTTTTGAACTTTTTTATCATGCTTAACATAAAAGAAAATAATTTTGTAAAGTGTTTTTGAAAGTCAAAAGATGTTTTTATGTGGTGATAAAATAGATGGATTAACAATGAACCTCAAAGGATGTTGTGTTGTTATATGACCGTTGGTGGAGATCGATGCTCACTGGGTCATGAAGCGGATCCTGTTGTGAGGAAGTTTTGTATTGCTAATACCAAAAATATTGTGGGCTCAAGAGTGACCTTGAGGCTTATGATGATGAAAGGGGATGTTGATTGTAAAAGAAATTGATTTTGAGAAAATAGGTTGATAAAGATCATTTTTGTGAGGGATATAAAGTGATTTAAGCATGAAAATTTGGGAAGGATGACTTGCGCTAGGCATAGAATCCCTAGTGTGAAATTTGAGAAAAATAATTACTAGGAATTATACCATCATCGTGAAGTCAAAATGCAATGCATGATTATATATGATTTTGAAAATGCAAGTTGTATTTTGAAAATAAATCATTGTGTCACATGTTGAAAATTTTTAAAGATAATATATATATTGTATGTAATTGCAAAAAATGAAGTGATATGGATTAATGTGAATAGTTATAAACTAATGTTTTCTAACAAATTTCAAAGAAATATTTTAAATTATTTCCAAGACAAAGTCAAATTTATCAAGAACTAGTGTGTGATGTGTGAGTTCATTATCCATCTTGATTTATCATAATGATACAAAATCTCTCAAGGATCAAATGTGTGTGCTTGTGAAATTGATTTACCGATTTTGAGTGAGGTAGTGATACAAGCAAAATTTTATGAACCAATGTGTGTGCAAGTGAAATGTTCATTAACCATGATTTTGTGCATGCCATTGTACCGAACTACTATGTAAGTCAAGTTACCAAAAGCTAGCTAATCCACAAGCGGACATTGGTCTGTACAAAATAAGGTCACTAATGTGATAGACATGTCGCCATGTGAAAGGGATTACCCAAGGCCAAGCGGGTTGGGCACAAACCACCTGTTATGGGGCTTACCTCATGGCTTTCGAATAACTGAGGAATTCTAGGGATTCAAGCTCACTACCCCCTTCTTTTCTTCTGATTTTTGGAATAGGGATTTCTTGTCCATTTTTGAACAAGGGGATTTTATTGCTTTTGTAGTGGAACTACTTTTTCTTTTCTTTTCTTTTCTTTCTCTTTTTTTTTCTTTTTCTTTTTTGGGATACTTGCCCAGATTAGACGTAGAGCAAGGGATTTTATTCAGGTAGGGGGGAGCTTGTCCTTTTGCCAATTCTTAGTATTCTAGACCATGCACATAATAGGATAGCAAGGGAAACTTTTCACTTAAGGAACTAAGACTACTATGTAGTATCATTTTTTGAATTTGCAACAAATCATTTTTAAGATGTGAGAATGTGTTCTTGGTTCAAGAAGTAGCAAGATCATTTCCCAAAACTCAAAATTTATTTAATGAAGTAATAGTGCTTTTCGATACAAGAGAGATTTATAATCAAAGTGACGAAATCAAAATTATTAAAGATGTAAATTAAGTGCATGGTTCAAGATAAATTTTGAATTTATCTGAAATAAAGTAAGATATAACTTGAATTTTGGAAAACAACACACACTAATGCAAAAAATGAGAGTTTAACAATTTGAAATATTTTTGGAAATTTTCATGATATTTTGATTTTTTTTTTGATGATTTACAAAAATGTTTTATATACACTATACAAGGTGATTTATGCATAACATGTCTAAGGTGGCTTCAAAATCAAAGGAGGTTTTGAAGAATAATTTGGTTGTGGTGAAGGTGATTGAAGTTGATTGGTTAATAGTTGAGATTGTTGTGATGAAGGATGATAAGTAGATGTAGATGAAGAAATGTGATGAACAAAAGATGATGATAATAAAGAGGAAAATAATAGAGAACTTGATGTGATAATGATAATGAGAGAGATAATGAAGGATAAAATGTGATGGACAAAAGGTGGCAATGAAGATAAAGAGGAAAAGAATAGAGAACTTGTTGTAGTGATGATAAAGAAAGAGAGAATAGAGAATACAAATTCCCTATGAATGGGAGAGGTTTGCAAAAGTTTCAAAAAGGATATCTTAGTTGGAATATTGTCTGATTGTGGTTGAATATTGAAGGAGACTTTAGGTTGAGATGTCAACACTAAAGATGGGTTTTCTATGCTTGTATCTTCTTTTTTATTATTCTTCAAAACTAAGAGAGGTCTTGAAGGTTGGTTGGATGAAGAATTTATCTCTTGCTTGTCAAGATGATTTAGTTGGGCAAGAACTTGCTTTGTTGTAGTCTCTACTACTAAACTAATAATATCATTGTGATGAGGCACATTATGATATGACAATTGATTATTTTCCTATTGTTGATGATTGGGTAAGGGATTTTGTAAGATCCCTATGTCTTGATCAGTTTTTTGAGTTTGTGATTGAGAATTTTGATTTTGATCTTGTTGTCTAGTGATGGCTCCAATAGTACCCACAATATTATTGTTTTGTAAGTGACCAAAGTGGGGTCTAGCATTTACTGCTTGTTCAATTGAAAGTGTTTGTTGAGATGAAGGTCGAGTGGTCATTCTTCTAGGGAATGGTTCTTCTGGAACTAATAAATCTGTGATGGGAAGAATTTGATCTGACTCATCTTCAGAACTATTTGAGTTATTTGAGGTGATGTCCATTTCACTTTCTATTTCACTTTCTATTTCACTTTTTGTTTCACTTTCTGTGTCACTTTTTGTATATATGATTGGCCTAGTTGTAATTGTGGATAAAGTAGGCACATAAGGGGTTTGAATATTTTGATATGGCAAGAGACTACTAATGGTTCCCACATACCTAGTTGGATGAGGAACATTATGATGTTCTAATTGATTCACTACTTCTTTACCATGGTTGGGTAAAGGATGTTGAAAAATATCTAAGTTTTGATTAGCATTTTGGGTTGGTTGTTTTTGGGTATTATTGTTTGCAGGAAATTGTTGTACTTCCATTTTACCTTTATCAATCAAGTCTTGTATCATATGCTTTAACCTTTTACAAGAATTGGTAGAATGTCCATCTACTTGGTGAAAATTACAATGTAAATCAGCCCTATATCCAGCTGCAGTTGTGTCTGGTTGTCTTACCTCAGGTAATCGTATCAAGCCTTGTTCTAATAATTGAGGTAAAATCATAGTTAAGGGTTGATTTAATCTTGTGAATTCTCTTGGTGGCTTATCAGGGATTTTCAATACAAATTTCTTTACAATTTTAGCAAGGTTAACATTTGAGGTGTTTCTGCTATCAGTAACTCCATCACCCACTACTTGCTTATTCTTATATTGGTTTTTAGAAGTTTTATCTTCATATTTCTTCTTAAATTGTCCTCTTCTAATGAGGGCATCTTCTACCCTCCTAGCTAGATCAATGGCTTGATCAAAGGAGGTTACTGTAGTAGTAGAAAGCTCATAAGATAGTTGTTCTTGCAAATTACCAATAAATATGTCCAACATTTCATGATGAGGTAATGCAAAATGTAGTTTGCCTAAGAGTTGTCTCCACTTAGTCAAGAATTTAGCAAAACTCTCATCTTTACCTTGTTTTAGATTGTATAAATCCTTAATGGTCACATGCCTCTCTATATAGGCACTAAATTGATGGACAAACATCTCTGTTGTCTCTTCAAAGTTCCTTAAAGAGTTTGTAGGTAGTTGATAGTACCATTCTAGAGCCATGCCTCCAAGACTTTTAGGGAATATTTTTAGCAACAACAATTCATCATGAGAAATATCATGACATGCTGTCCTAAACATGCGAAGATGCTCAATAGGATCTTCGGTTCCTTTATATATCGGGAGGACAGGCATAGGGAAATGTTTTGGGTATGGTTGGGCAACCACAATAGGATCTAAGGGTTGGCTACACATCTCTCTATAACTATATGAGGGATGGTAGGGATCTATTTGATCTAGTCGTGAAGCTAATTGTTTGACTATGTCTTCTAGGCCCTGTGGTTGTCCACCAAATTGATTTTGTTGCACCATGTTGTTGTGTCTTTGATAAGTTGATGTTGTATAAGGATTTCCAACTGAAATACTGTTGTGTAAAGTGTTGGTAGGAGGATTGTTGTGAAGTTGTTGTGGAATTGTGTTCTATTGAATTTTTTGTTGATGATTGGTATTTTGCACTTGTTTAGCCTTTTGTTGGTTTGCCATTTTTTGATTAAGAGCTTGAGATAAAATGGTCGTGGATGGTTGTTTTTGTTGTTTAGGATTTTTAGGGTTGCTAGCAGCAATCTTGGATGTTTGTGCCATTGGTTTTTGAACATTTTGATTTAAAGGTATCATGTTTTGATTAGATGGTCCTGCTTGATCATTATCTTGGTCTGTTGAATTCATGTATGATAATGGATTTGTATGTATCCAAAAAGCATCTGCTAAGGCTGATTCCATATCACCTTCTCCTAAATTATCAATTTGTACTACTTGATTAAACTCTTCTATGTGGTTTTTTATAAATTGGGTAAATTTTCTAAGAGACTCAAATTTAACATTTCCTTTTTCATCTAATGTAGGTTTATCAGGATCTTCTATTTCATCTTCTCCATTATTCTCTTCACCTTGTTCTGAAGATACATAATCTTCAATGAGTATTCTATCATCAATGTTTTCTTGGTCTTGTTCTTCCATGTGACCAAATTCTACTTGTTTACCACTTCTTAATCTAGGCATTTTGATTTTAGGATTTTTATCTTGCAAATATATTATATATATATGCTTAAACTTTTTGGGGTATATATGTTATATATATACCTAAATAACTAAGTATGAAAATATGTAAATTTATATTAATGTTTTTGGTTTTTGTTTTGTTTTTATGTTTTGTAATTTTTATGCTTTTTTGTGTTTTATAAATCAGAAATATGCCTAATATTTTTCACGTCGAGTTCACCAAAGAATGTAGCTCTAAAATTCTTGCACTCCTTTCCTTCAGGCTAATGGATCCGCACCTTGAAGGGGAATGTGGGAATGATAGGTCTACACCTCGAAGAGAGACACTTGATCATGCCTTCTTATGGTGATTTTTTGATGAATTGGTTTAGGGTTCACCAGGAAACATTTTATGGCAGTTTCCATGCCTAGGTTTTTGGAGTTTGTTTTGATGTGTTCCTTTTATCAAATCTCACATACACCTAGTTTGGCCAATATGCAACTATGCTAACCTATATGTAATTTTTATTTACATGTAGATAGAAAACAATAGAAAACAATGTCTAGATGGACAATGCAGTGCTTAAAAAGTAATTTAGAACTCTTACCTATATCCGAAAGTCTGAAGAAGATTCTAATTTTTGATTGCAGTCTAGATCATACGCAACAGGGCAAGATCATACGAATAGAGCAAGATCGTACGAATACGATCAGAGATCGTACCTGCCGATCAGAGATCGGTAGATCCGATCTTGACAAAAACTTACAGTTTCATGGATAGAGTGCAGAAAATAGAAAACAGATAATTCTAATGTTTTTTTTAAGCAAAATGAGACTTAATGTCGGCTATTGAATGTTGTAATTAAAAGAAAACAATAGATAAGTGCTTTAAACTACATGCAATATGCAATTATATGCAAATCGGTGAACTCCAAGAATGCAAATGATTGAATTCTATATTCTATATGATGTAAATGATAAGTGAAATGATAGATCTAAAAATATTAAGAACACGAGCTTATACTGAGAGGGGGGGTGAACAGTATAAGACCTCTTTTTACTTTTTCCTTTATACTTCAAAATAGTAAAGCAATATACCCAAAGCAATATCAAAGCAATGCACAAAATCATCCACAAAGTGACACCAATTTTAACGTGGTTCACCCAAAATGCCTGGGCTACGTCCACAAAACTTTTCTCTAAAAGTTATCTCAAAGTTCTTTGGGAAACATTCCCAATTACAATGTTTATGAGCCTTGGCTCAAAGGAGATACCTTCCCCCAATATGAATTTATGAGCCTCTGTCCAAAGGAGAAACCTTCCCCCGATCTGAATTTATGAGCCTCTGCCCAAAGGAGAAACCTTCCCCCAATCTGAATTTATGAGCCTCTGCTCAAATGAGATACCTTCCCCTCTGCTCTGGATATGATCCCTCAGAAGATCAACTGTCTCTACCTCTTGCCAGAATGTGGAACTCATTTCCACCGAAGACCTCCTGTCCTCAATGCTTAGCCTAAGAGACCTCTACCTTTTATGATCACATCCACAGCAGCTCAGCAACCTGTACCAAACACAGTCAGTCAGTCTAGTACAAGTTGTCCTCTGTCTGTTAGATCTGTCCAACTATTGAACAAATCAATTCTCTATCCACAAGCCTTCTCAAAGACTTGCCAAATTTGTCCTCAGGTTCTCTGATAGAACCAATGTACCTCTGTCCTCAAGTTCTCTGATAGAACTATCAATCTCAGCTCACAAGTCCTCTGTTAGGACATGTCCAAATCTGCTCATAAGTCCCCAATGGAACCTATCCAAAACCTGCTCACAATTCCCCAACAGAACCTATTTAAAACCTGCTCACAAGTCCCCAATGGAACCTGTCCAAAACAGCTCACAAGTTCACCAAGAAAAAACTTGCTTAGCATGAACCCACAAAGAGAATTGTTAGAGACCCAATGTGATTCATCAACCTCATATAAGCATAAAGAGAATTGTTAGAGACTCAATATGTTCTATACTTAACTCCCAATCTCAATCTCAAATCTCATAGAAACATAAAGAGAATTGTTAGAGACTCAATATGTTCTATATTTAATTCTCAATATCAATCTTCAACTCAATCTCAAATCTCATAGAAACATAAAGAGAATTGTTAGAGACTCAATATGATCTATACTTGACTCCCAATATCAATCTCAACTCAATCTCAATCTCAAAATAATAAGATAGATGTAGTATACTTTTCTCAAGAACATGAAACACAACCCAACAATTGCCAAACATGCAATATCTCATATAACAATGCTACTCATGTTCTTTCCACAACCAATATCTTTTCTCCACCAATTAGGGCTTTAACAACAATGCTTATAGACAAGGTTTAACCAATATCATTCAACTCAACATTAACATTGAAGCATTCAACCAATCATCACAAGAAAAGGAAACAAGTAGAAATCCTTTTCCCTCCAAAGATATTTGAACAAAACAACCACCAACATAATATCACCAAATGCAAAGAATAACTTGCTCAAATCAACTCAATGGAGTAAGCCCAATATCATGAATCAAGTAAAGCAATAACTTGATCAAACAACCTCTATGGAAGCAACTCAACCATCAAACTCAAAACAGCCAACCAAGGGTTCCACCAACTCAATGCAAGTAGCTTGAATCACAAATACAAACCCTAGTGCACAAAGCTTCCACTATCTCAAACCAAAAATTATGCATTCATAAAAAACTCTCCTTAAGGATAACAATGCATAAGTAGTCTTCAACAAACCAGAAAATAGGATTTACACCCAATCAAAGAAAACCTAGTTGAAAACCTTTTCACTCCAACCTTATTTCAGAAAACATACACCAATCATACTCATAAGAAGAATGTGCCCATACCTTATTGGAGTAGAAGAAACTTGACCCTTAAAGTTGTCACCACACACAACCCTCAAACTTCCAACCAAGTTAGGGTTAGAACCAAGATAAATGAGCATATATAAAAACTTTCCTTAGTACACCTTTTAGCTTCTCTTATTTTGAAAACAACCACCAAAGAATTCAAAAACACAACAACCAAAACTTACACCTTATATCTCCATTTTAAACTTTAGCATAGCAAAAGACTAATCTCAAAAATACAACCAAATAAATATCCCCTTATTTCTCCTATGTCTTTTAAACAATGCTAAACAATGCCAAAAATTATATCAAGAAATTAATCACACCTTAGAATTCCTGCCCTTGAAGAATCCAAAAATCACGGAATGGCTGCCCTTGACGAATCTGAAAATCACGGAATGGCTACCCTTGACGAATCTGAAAAACACGGCACAAAATACATTTAAAAAAAAACGTGACTTAATCCATGCACAGCTCCCTCCGCGGGAATCAAAATGCAGACCTCCACCTACGTAAAGCCCAAATGCAGCCTATGCTGCCAGTAGCCCACAAGGGGCTAACGAAGTCTAAGACAGACTTCCTACCACTTCAACGAACAAGCACTTCGTAAGTTTTTCAAACGCGAGCTCTCTTCTTCCACGGCGTCAACAGAGCATCGATCGCAACCAAAAATTAATGCATTCGAAATTCTCAAGAGGAGTTAAACCTTAGGATCCTTCCCATCTTTATAGTCCAATCATGGACTTTAGAACACGTCGGTGGTAGAGAAACGTAATTTCGAATTTAATCGAAATTGCTTTCTAAAGGGTTTAAAAACCCTTAATTAATTTTAATAAATTAAGAATAAAAAAGGTTTAAAAACATTTAAGTATTTTTAATAAATTAAAAATAATTTCTCCCTTAATTAATTAATTAAAACCTTGAAGGGTTTTTAATAATAATTAAATAATAAAGAGAACCTCCATTGGTTTTAATAAAAACCATTTAACTTGGTTTTAATAAAAACCCTATCCAAAAACCTTATCCAATGGAATCTCTCCGAATTCTCTTAAGAATATTCTCTTGGAATCTTTCACCTTTGAAGCCAACACATCCTCTTAACATTAATGCCATTTCCTTTTGACATCAATGACAACTCATAGACAAGGAGCTAGGATATCAAACCCAAAATTGCCAACAATCTCCCCCTTTGTCATTGATGGCAAACCATGCTTCTCAACAACACAAAAACTCAACATAAATAGCTCCCCCTGTCTTGAGGCTCTCCCCCTTTGTCATCAATGGCAAAGGGTCACCTTTGGGGCTCGGGACTAAGAATGAGCCTCTTAGCTTAGTCCCTCCCCCACCTCCTGATGAGGTGATTAATTCTTGGGTGGGAGTAAAACTCCCATTAGGCACTGATCATCATCAGCGTCTATAACTTCCTTGCCAGGCCTTCTCTTGAACTCTTTGTCCATATTCCTGTTCCTATCACTGTTCTTGTTCTTGTCCATGCCTTGATCCTTGGACCTGATCATGCCACTGTTCCTGTTCCTGTATTCTAGAATTTCAGCTCTACACTATCTAGCTATGTGACCTTTATTGTTGCACTTATAACAAGTAATAATGTTATTTCTCTGCGATAAACCTGATCTTTGAATCCA
This sequence comes from Wollemia nobilis, assembly GCA_028583015.1. Taxonomy (NCBI): domain Eukaryota; kingdom Viridiplantae; phylum Streptophyta; class Pinopsida; order Araucariales; family Araucariaceae; genus Wollemia; species Wollemia nobilis. Next base: position 2,102,832 of record JAQPPZ010000375.1, on the reverse strand, counting down.
CCAGTTCTGACCAAACCTATTTTGGCCAACCCTGTTCTGACCAAACCTGTTCCTGTTATTTGCCTTGCAATAAACTGCCTTGTGCCCAAACTGTTGACAAGAGTAGCAATACCCTTGAAAGTAACTAGCACTTCTAAAACTGTCATTTACCTTCTTCACTTGAGCCAAGCAATGTGAAGCCATGTGACCAAACCTGTGACAAGCAAAACATCTGCCTTGAAACTTTCCTTTATTTGACCTCTTGGGTCCTAAAAACTTCTTCTCATTCTGAATTCTATTTTCTGTTTCTGTGCATCTATCATTCAAGGACTCATGATCTGAAATACTTTTCTCATCAGAACTCTCTTCCTTTTGGAGTCTCTTACTAGACTCTTCAACTTGTTCCTTGTGTGACTTAACAAAACCAAGGCCTATTTTATCTGTTGTCTTTCTTTGACCTTTGATGAGTGACTTAACCTTTTTGGAGCTATCTTGAAACCTATAAAGCTTATCCTTGTACTCTTTAGTTTCCTCTTTCAAAGAAGCCATTTTTTGTTCTAACTCACTATACTCAAGAACCTTAGACTCTAACTCATCCTTGAGTTCTTGTGTCTTAGCTATAGAGAAATCAAGATTTTCAATAAGATCATCTCTCTCCATACAACATTCATCTAACTTATCCTTGAGTCTAGCATTCTTCTTTCTTTCCTTTTTCAAAGCACTAAGAGCACTAATAAGTTCACTCTCAAGATCCTTTATTTGATTTCCTTTTGAATCATCAAAGCCTTTTTCAGATTTCTTATCACTAGAGGTGCTACCCTTTTCAAAAACCATACATGCATCTTCCTTATAGTTTTCTGAACCATCCTCATACATACTAGAAACCAAATCATTATTTGAGCAATCATCCTCAAGGTGACCAAAATTTCCACATCTAAGACATTTCATGATAATGAATCTATGTTTTGGTTCTTCCTCTTTTTCGATATGAACAACATCTCATTTTCATTATCACTTGAAGAACTTTCACTATCACTACTAGAACACTTACTTGCTTTGTCTAGGTAGAAACTCTTCTTGTGCTTGTGAGAATACCTCTTTCCTTGATTGCTATGCTCATATTTGTTTTTCCTGTGATGCTTGCGCTTTTCAGAATCCTTGCTCTTATAGTCCTGTTTATCTTCATCACTTTCATCCTTGGCAACAGTACAGTCAGTAGCATAATGACCAAACTTTCCACAATTGAAACATATTACATTTTTCATATTTTTGTGCTTTCTAGAGAACTTGCCTTTCTTGCTGTAATATGCCTCTTCATCACTAGAAGACTCATCACTCTCTTGAAGCTGATTACCCTTGGATTTCTTGGTAGCCTTGAAATCTGCCTCTTTCTTGACATCAACCTTCACTTGAGTTCTCAACTCAAATGCTGCAAGTATACTATGGAGCTCATCCTTTTTCAATTTATCCAAATATTTAGCTTCCTCAATAGCAGAAATATTTTCACTAAATCTATTAGGAAGAGATCTTAAAATCTTATCACAAACATCATTTTCAGCAAGCTCAAGACCTAGGTCTTTCATGGAGTTAACAACCTCATCCATACGAAGCATGTAGTCACTAATATTTTCATCATCATTCATCTTGAGTTGTTCAAACATACCTTTGAAGTGTCTCAACTTGGCCTTTTTGACATTTGTATCACCTGTATGAACCACCTACAACTGTTTCCACATTTCACTAGTTGTCTTGCAGTGAATCACTTTGGTGAGATCTGCTTTCTGTAAGCCTTTCAGGATTGCATTCATTGCTTTTGAATTGATGTGATGTAGGAGTCTTTCTTCTTTAGTATTAGGACCATGTTTAGGAATAGTGTACTCATCTTCAATCACTTCCCAAACCTCATTCCCAAGTGCCATTAGATGAACCTTCATCCTTGCACTCCAAAGACCAAAATCTGACCCATCAAGAATAGGTGTTGCATTGCCACTTGAATGATCCATTGTGTTCTTTACTAGATTTTCCTTCAAGCTGTTAAACTTTTCAAAGGCACTCGCTCTGATACCAATTGAAGAACACAAGATTATACTGAGAGGGGGGGTGAATAGTATAAGACCTCTTTTTACTTTTTCCTTTATACTTCAAAACAGTAAAGCAATATATCCAAAGCAATATCAAAGCAATGCACAAAATCATCCATGTTGGTCCGACTTTCATACACACCCTATGAAGAATGAGTAGGAAACTCTGATAACACTTATATGGGATAAATCCCACTCACTTTAGGATCTAACTGGTTATCCAAGGTGCGAGTTACAGAGTCGGGTCGAATGTCAATTCACTCTTTTCCGCTTCTGAAATAGTTTTCAATATGGACTGTTTCTTACCTTACAACGGGCTCAATGAACTTGTTCAGTAATGTTCATAAGTTGTCACTTGTTGACAATCAGATTTAAAATTGATTCTTTGATCTAGCTCTCATGGGTTAGCAGATTTAAATAAAAGAAAAAATTAAAAGAAAATAAAAATGGATCATTTCATGGTAAAACAAAAAGAGGGTAGGGTAAGGCAGAAAGAGAAGTTTATCAAACTTTAACTATAAGGCCAAAACTACCAATTTTATCTATACTATCAGCTTCACAACAGAACAAATCAAAGAAGAAAGTGTCCAATTTTTTAAGATCACTTTCAACTAAGAGCACAAGGCAAAGGTGGAACAGGTCTGGAAGAAAATCATAAACAAAAGGGAAGTCCATTAAAATTGGTATTTCTCACCGGTAGCATAGCTCACACAGTGAGGACAGAGCAATTAGAACAAACTTGAACCTTAAATCGGTGATTTTCCCTAGCATACAATAGAACAAATGAAGCCCAACAACATATTTAATCTTGGTAACATAGATTTACAGCATATATTTAATAAACTTTAATGAAATGGATAACAAAAGAAAATGAACTTATCACAATCTGCAAAATATTAGGCTCCTGGCCATGCTATCACAAAAAAAAAAAGCACATCAACTCCAAGTCCATAAATAAAATATTTCATCGAATTTGCAAGAAATTGCTTCAATAGCCTTTTATTTCTAAGTCTCCGCCTCCTGCGATTACATTTAGAAGTTGTATTTATAGACTCAGGACAGACCCTGATCTTTTCAAAAATATCTTGCTCTCAACCCTAAATCTTATCACATTAAACCCTAAGACCCAGGTTTTACAATATAAAACCATTCAAAACAAATTCTCGATAAAACTTAACCATTCTCCAAATCAGTGCAGTTAGTTGCCATAAATGGAGAAGATAGAATTTGAATGCCACTTACATTCACCCGCAACTATAAATAAATGCCCTCATTAATTCCTTCGGGCAAGCTGGATGAATCACCACTTTCTTGAAATTTCATCTCCATAGAGCCATCCATGAGTTGAAAATATCTGCACGCCATTAATTCTGCCATAAATCTTTATTAAATGCATTCATCGAAAAAATCTGACAACTGTGTGCATATATTTTCATTTTCCGGCCAATTCCCGACATATTCCATTATGGGTAGCTGCTTAGTCACCGCAAAGTCTCTTTTCAGCCAGATCTAAAAAAAAATTGGATGACACAGCAATTTTTGGCATCTTTCTTTTCAATATGGCCTTATTTGATTAATTTGCAGTAAGCCTTACCTTTATGGCCCTTTCTCTGCTATCCCGTAAGTGCCAGATGGCTTCCTGCATGAAAGACAAAAGATGGATTAGTATTTTTAAAATTATATTAAATCAAAACTTTAAGTATTAAATCAGATTAAAACCCTAATGTTTCCTTGCATGTCGGCCTGATCATCTGATACGTGGCTTGCAGTGTCTTGACACGTGTCATAGAATCGTGACACGTGTCCATTTCCAGCTATCTTGCATTTCTGGGCTCTTTTCTGTGCAGGTCGCGAAAATGCGACATGTCACGATTTTGTGACATGTCGCAAAATCACGACATGCCCTGCTCTACGCAACGCTTTCCTAATTGTGTTGTGATTTCACGACGTCGCAAAATTGTGACGTCGTGATTTCACGACGTCGCAAAATTGCGACGTCGTGATTTCGTGACACCTTCACTTGCCAAACCTTGCTGCGTTGGGCCCTAGCTTCTTCTCCTCCTTGGTTTCCTTTGCTTCTGCTGGCGTGTCGCGATTTTGTGACACCCAGCCTTGACTTCTTCACTCTGGCCGTGTCCCAAAATCGCGACACGGCCACCCCCTGGCTTCCTTTTCCCGATCGTGTCGCGAAATCGTGACACGGCCACCTTTGGCTTCCTTTGCCTTGGTCGTGTCATGAAATCGTGACACGACCGCCTTTGGCTTCCTTTGCCTTGGCCGTGTTGCAAAATCATGACACGACCGCCTTTGGCTTCCTTTGCCTTGGCCGTGTCACGAAATCGTGACACGGCCGCCTTCGGTTTCCCCTTGCCCCCGCCGTGTCGTAATTTCACGACATAGCCAGGCCTTACCTTCGCTGCCCTCGGTGCGTCGCAATTTCACGACGTTGATCCTGGCTTCTCCCTACCGTGTCACGATTTTGCGACACGGCCATCCTTTGGGCTCCCTCTGATGCATTGTGTCACGATTTCGCGACGTCGCGATTTCGCGACATCTTTTTGCCTTAGACGCTTTTCAAACTTTCTCTTGCTCCTTCTTGCTTGCTTTGCCTGGACCTGTCGCGATTTCGTGACATGTCGCAAAATCATGACAATCCGTACGACTTGAGCCCTCCTTTCCGAAAACGTCGCGATTTCGCGACATGTCGCGAAATCGCGACCTGTTTTCGACTTGCATCTTTTCTTCTCTCTCCAGCCGTGAAAATGCGACATGTCACGATTTCGTGACGTTCCATACGATTCTACGTTTCTCTCTCCAGATTTGTCACGATTTCGCGACATGTCGCGAAATCGCGACCATTTCATGCCTTAGTCGATTTTTCTCTCTCAGCCATGAAAATGCGACATGTCGCGATGTCGTGAAATCGTGACGTTCCGTACGACTTTTCTTTTCTCTCCAAAACTTGTCGCGATTTCGTGACATGTCGCGAAATCGCGACGTTTCGTACGATCGGGCTTTCTCTTGTTAGCATACTATTACATTATTGTTAGTTGTTAATTTAATTTAGCAACTGGTTATTATTGTTGCAGCGGCATCCTGTTGAGATGCGCCCTCTTCGGGCTAATCCAGGAATGCAGATTGTTATTTAAACAGAGATTTAATAATAATCATTTGGTTCGCATTCTTACATGGAATCAGAGCCAGATTGCTACGGCAGTGCAGCGTGAGAAGAGAGGCTGGGGAGAGTACGCAGTTTTTTTTTTTGAAGGTTGCTACGTTTTCTGCTGGGAGGAGGAGCTGCGTTTTTTCTGCGACGCGATTTTTTTTTAAATCACGACATTGCGTGATCATTTTTTAAAAGAAAAAAAAAAAAATTTGTCATCGCACAGACGCGCAACCGAGTGGAGCTTGCGCAGTGCGTAGACGTCGCTGGAACGCATCCAGCCTACGCAGAGCGCAGATGGCCTACAGAGGCGTCCATCCTGCAGCCTGCGCAGAGCGCAGACGTCAGCTGCGTCCAGCCTGCGCAGAGCGCAGACGCATCCGGTGCAGCGACATCTCGCTCGCGCAGAGCACAGAGGCATCCAAAATGGATGACCCCCCCCCCGTTGAAGGGGCTGAGGTTGACGTCCCCCCCCGTCCAGTGCTGCAATCGGACGACCCCGCTCGCCGCGCTGCATCACGGGTGTGACCAGCCCCCCCCCCACCCCGCGGTCTGTGTCGCGGGAGTGCCCATGCCCCCGCCGCTGACGCGCGCGGATTGCGCGCTCTGCGTCGTGGGCTGAATTTTTTTTTAATTCAAAAACAAACGTCTGTGGAGGACGAAGCCATGACTGAGAAAGATGCAGTGGGGCGACGATTTGCAGAGGAGGAGAGCACGAGAGGAGGACGGGAGAGCAGCAGAGGAACCTGCGCTCGGGCAGCAGCTCAAATACGAGGGGCTTCACTGTTCCAAACGGATCAGCCCGCTAGCTCACTTGGCAGTGAGCTGTGCGGTAAGGCTCAAGGAGCCTGCAGGTCGGGGGTTCAAATCCCGCCGACTCCCCCCTAAGGTATAAATTTTTTTTTTCAAAGTTCTTTTTTTAATTATTATTTTTTAATTAAAATTTTTAATTTTAATTTATTTTTTATAGTTTTTAAAATTTATAAATTAAAATTTAATTTTAATTTATTTTTTCATAAGTTTTAAAACTATATAAATTAAAATTATTTATTTTAATTTTAAATACATAATAATTATTAAAATGCTTTGTTAAAAAGATTTTTTAAGGGGGGATATTTTTTTTCAAAAAATCAAAGGGGGAATGTGAGTAATTTTCTGAAAAAGCAATTTGGCGAATTGTAAAAGGTGCATTTTCGGCTGTGACCGACACCTAGTGGGTTATTCTTGTGGGCATTTTTTTTGTTGTATGTTGCATATTTCATTTTTGCACTATAACATTAAAAATTAAAATCAAAACACTCCCTAAGTCCCCAGAATAATTAAAACCCATCTGTGCAATTTATTTGCACCGCAGCGTTCGGTAAAAATGGTACCTCTGGCCCACACTTACAGGTAAAGCTATCGTGCTTTGGGCTACTGTATCTATCGCCTAATATAGCTGCAACAACGACGTCTGAGCTTGTTCTCTATAAATAATCGGGGAGGAATAAGTACACCATTTTTGCATTTTTTACTGCATCCACTACCCTTAATCGTTCTTGTGTTTAAGCGTAAATCCTGACGAAGTATTCTTCATAGTGTTTAGGGGAAGTTACGCCCCACGCATGAGAATAATCTTCTATGGTAGGTGCCATCAACAAGGCGATTCCCTTTCAATACCGCTTATGTTCCACGTATCGTATGATCTCTAAAACTCACCTATAGTCTCCCTCACGTAAGGGCGGGTGATTTTTGTTGATCTTTCTAAATACCTATAGTTTCCCTCACGTAAGGGTGGGTATTTTGTACGGTATAACGACCTAGAAAAAGGTATATCGAAAGGGGGACCAATTGGTGATATAAGGAACCTTCACTATGGTTGCTGTTGCAAAGTTGATGACTGATCCTCATCAGTTATTGAAAGGTCCAAATTATACACCATGGAAACATAAGATGAAGGCAATTCTTCAAATGGAATATTTGTGGGATATTGTTACTGGAGCAACAACTAGGCCTTCACCAACAGCAGGATCCACAGGTCCTTCCGTAGATCAGATAGCTTTTGACAAGAAAGACAGTCGAGCAAAGGTGCTCATTTTGTTTGTTGTTTTAGATGAAGTGCAACCTCATATAGCTGACAAAGCAAGTGGTAAAGAGGCATGGGATGCCCTTAGAACCATCTATGAGGGAAAGAATTATTCCACCATTCTTCATATTCAACAACAACTTCATAACCTGAGTTTGAGATAGGGTGAAACAGTTGAACTCTTTCTGTGTAGAGTGTCTGAATTGAAAGAGAAATTGAATTCTTTGGGAGATACTGTGGACGAAAAGCTTCTCATTTCACTTATGATGAGAGCTTTGCCTTCTTCATTTGATATGTTGATCACCTCCATCCAGGTGTCTCAACGACAAATTACCTACATCGAGTTGGTCAATCTGCTTCAACAATAGGAGGCACGCCAACTTCACAAGGATGATTCTTCCAATACAGCCCTATACACCAAAAGGCAGGGTTCTAGGAAGAAAGGTAATGGGCAAAAAGGAGGCAACTTTTAGAAAAGAGGAAATTCTCAACAGGATACGAAAGGAAAAGGCAAACAACCTCAAAAGAAGAAGAGGTGGTGCAAGATCTGTGAGAAATACAACCATGACACCAACAGGTGTTGGCATAAGAACAAGCAGAAAGGCCAAAACAAACCATAAAATAAAAACAAGCAACCCCAAGTGAATGTTGCTATTGAAGAATATGACTCAGATTCTGAATGGGCACACAAGGTGCTCATGACTACCACAGATTCCACACAGAGGGATCCTATTTGGTATGTCGATTCTGGAGCTAGCAAACATATGACTGGCGGCAGATCATGGTTTGAATCATTTGTGGACAAAGAGGGCAAACCTGTCACCATTGCTGATGATAAAACCTACAGGGTTCAGGGAGAGGGTACAGTTTTAGTCACTCTTCCTGATGGCAAGTGTCAGATTGACAAAGTCCTCTATGTTCTAGGATTGGCCAACAATTTGTTGTCAGTGACACAAATCCTGGATAGAAATATGGTTTTCAACTTTCGTGTTGAGAATGGCAAGAAGTTTTGTACTATTACCAGGAAGGGTAAGTAGATTGCAACAACTTCATATAAGCACGGCTTATTTGCACTAGATGCTATCTCTACTCCACATGTTTCCATGACTGTCTCTACCAAGGAGGCAACTTCCCTATGGCACAAGAGATATGGGCATCTTAGTTCTGGCTACTTACTTGAGCTTAGTAAGTATGAGATGGTAAAGGGTCTTCCTTACCTTTCTGCCACATTGCCAGTGTGCTCTGATTGCTTGGCAGGAAAGCAGCATAGAGTACCATTTGAGAAGAGCTCAAAAAGAGCACGAAAACCTCTGGAGTTAATTCACACCGATCTGTGCGGTCATTTCACACCCAATAGTTGTGGAGGGAAGAGGTACTTTTAGTTATTCGTAGATGACTACTCACGAAAGATGTGGGTTTTCTTTCTCCAACTAAAATTTGAAGCTTTCGCATTCTTCCAACAGTTCAAGAAATCCGTTGAGGAGGAGTCAGGAGCTTCTATTAAAACCCTCCACTCAGATCGAGGGGGGGAGTTTACCTCTAATGAATTTTCTGCATTCTTAGATAAGCATGGAATCAAGAGACAGTTAACAACTTCCTATACTCCTCAGCAAAATGGAGTTGCTGAGAGAAGGAACCGTTCTATTATGGAAATGGTTCATTGTATGCTCACAGGAGCTACTCTTGGGCAACAATATTGGGCAGAAGCTATCACCACTGCAAGATATCTGTTGAATAGGGCACCCACAAAGGCCCTAAAAGGAATGACTCCACAGGAAGCATGGAGTTGTCGAAAACCCTCCATATCTCATCTACGTATTTTTGGATGTCACTCTTTCATGCACATACCGAAAGAGAAAAGGAAGAAGCTAGATGAGAAAACACTGAGATGTATTTTTCTTGGTTATGATGAGCACTCTAAAGGATATCATTTGATAGATCCTTTGACCAAGAAAATTCATGTCAGCAGAGATGTTGTCTTTGATGAAGCTTTCACATCACAGAGCACATCTAAAGTACACCTAGATCTTGTGGAATCTAAGGAAGAGAAGATTCCTTCGTCAACACAGACAGGAGGTCCTTCTACATCTTCTTCAACACCATCGAAGAAGAATCCAAAATGGTGTACAAATACAATCAGAGACGCAAATTTATCCACTCCTCCCAATTTGAACTTGGATAGACCTCGTACACGCAGTATGGCTCAAAAGGAAAGAGAAGCCAAAGAAACTGGTGAGGTTGATGATCTTTGTCAATATTTTGAGGAAATTTTTGTAACTCCAAGTACAGAAGTAGAGGATATGGATATTGATGATGACAGGGCGTTCATGTCTACCATAGATGATCTTGAACCTACATCAGTGCAATATGCTCTCAGTGAGCCTCAATGGAAGGCCGCTATGGATACAGAGTATGAGTCTTTGATGAAAAATAAAACTTGGAAGCTTGTTGATTTGCCGCATGGAAAGAAACCCATTGGCTGCAAATGGGTATATAAAGTCAAGTACAAGGCAGATGGAACAATTGATAAGCATAAGGCCCGACTTGTTGCAAAGGGCTATGCTCAAAAGGAAGGCATTGACTACGAGGAAACTTTTGCACCTACTGCTCGGATGACCACAATTCGGGTTATGTGTGCTATGGCAGCACAATATGGGTGGAAAGTTCACCAGATGGATGTCAAAAGTGCCTTTCTAAATGGTGATCTCCAACAAGAAGTCTACATGACTCACCGGAAGGATTTGAAGTGGAAGGCCAAGAGCAGAAGGTTTGCAAATTGGTCAAATCCTTATATGGTCCGAAACAAGCTCCTCGAGCTTGGTATATAAAAATGGACAATCACCTTATGCAAGCATGGATTTAAGAGATGTCCGTCGGATGCAAACCTCTATTTCAAGAAACAGGGTTCTAAGATAGTGTTGCTTGTACTCTATGTGGATGATCTGCTCATTACAGGGAGTTCAAAAACTATGATCTCTACTGTCAAAAGAAACTTGTGCAAATATTTTGAGATGACAGATCTTGGACTTCTCCATTATTGTCTTGGTCTGGAATTCAGCCAGAAGGAGCACTCCATCAAAGTGTCTCAAAAAAAATATGCCAAGACATTGCTGGAAAAATATCGCATGACTGATTGCAAGCCAATGGCAACTCCGATGGAGAATGGACTTTAGTTATCATGATATGATGATTCACCTTAGGTATATGGTACTCTCTATCGACAGTTGATTGGGAGTCTCATATATCTGACCAATACTAGGCCAGATCTCGTATTTGATGTCAACTATCTTTCAAGGTTCATACAGAAGCCTAATACCACTCATTGGAAAGCAGCAAAACGTGTTCACTATGTCCGTGGTACTATGGAATATGGCCTAGAATACAAGAGGAACAACAAATTCTTCTTGCAAGGATACACGGACTTCGACTATGCCGGATCATTTGATGATCATAAGTCAACTTTTGGATACATTTTTCATCTGGGATCCGGTCCTGTCTCTTGGCATAGCAAGAAGCAACATGTGGTTGCTATTTCATCAACAGATGTAGAGTATCGCGCCACACATGAAGCTGTGTGCGAAGTGATATGGTTACGTCGCATTCTGACAAGTATGGGCCATCCATCAAAATCTCCAATACACTTGTTTTGCGACAATCAGGGTGTTCTGAACCTTGTCAAGAATCCAATCCATCATGAAAGAACAAAGCACATTGACACACAATGTCATTTCATTCGAGATGAAGTTCCAAAGCACCGAATTCAGCTTCAGACATTCCCACCGATGCTCAAGTTGCAGACATTTTCACTAAGGCACTTGGACGTGTCAAATTTGAATTGTTTCGTAGCTCTCTTTGTATTGCAAAATGATGTAAGGGGATGTTAGTATAGCTATTAGTTATTACATTACCCAAATAATGTAATAAAGGGGGATGTTAGCGTACTATTACATTATTGTTAGTTGTTAATTTAATTTAGCAACTAGTTATTATTGTTGCAGCGACATCCTGTTGAGATGCGCCCTCTTTGGGCTAATCTAGGAATGCAGATTGTTATTTAAATAGAGATTTAATAATAATCATTTGGTTCGCATTCTTACATCTCTCTCCTAAACTTGTAGCGATATCGTGACATTTCCAAAAATTTCTATTTTTGGAAAGTGTCGTGATTTTGCTACGCATTTCTGACTTAGCCGATTTTCTGAAAACCTGTCGCGATATCGCGACACTTCCAAAAAAGGAAAGTTTTGATTTTCAATGAATTTATCTATCTGTTTTCTGCATTTTTTTCGTATCGGTGTAAGATTTTCTTTATCCATGAATGATTCTAGCATGTAAAAAGTGAAGTCTGAGATAACAAAGCCAGAATGCAAGAAAACTTGGATACTTTGATACAGGCAAAACATGAAGAAGAAAGAGGCAAGTAAAAATCTGGGATTAAAACCTGAAAATCATCAAGAGGGTCCCTACTGCAAAAATGAAAGCTCAATGTTTTCAAAGGATGGAAATTCATTTTTCAGTGGGGGTGTGTTGCTTCTCAACAAATGGCGATATCTACGGGTAAAATAGTAGCATTATTTTAGAACCCAGGACTCTAGTTTCAAAACAACATAGACCATGTATCTTGCCTTGCCACAGACATTCTTCACAATAAATTGACTACTAACTGATAGTTGTTAAAATTTCCCAAGGACATACTAGGCTGAATTACTTAAGGAAGATTTTTGATGTGCAATTACAAGTGTATGAAACTTTCTTCAAGAATGACTGGATCGAATGTTGAACTCTGGATTGATCAGCTTTTCTAGATTGTAAAAAGGGGAAACCAAGTAGAGCTCTGTTTACTAGTTTAGCCTTTTACAGCCTCGACAGAGTTACCCTTTAGATTTACACGACCCAAATTTACAACTGTAAGGTAGAATCTACAACTTGGTAGAAGAAAAACATCTTTTGAAATCTTGGCTGCCTCCTTCATTATATAACTCTCTTTTTTCTTTTTTTTCTTTATCTCCCTCTTCTTTTTTCTTTTTTTTATATATATATTGGAAATAGCAGAGTGCCAATTCTATGGTGCTTGCTCAACTTTCATCTCTTTCTTTTGAAATACACCAACATCTGAAAAGCCTTAGAAAGAATAACAATTTTCTTTTAACATTTCATCAATCTGGAACTGCTTCAGCCTAGGCACTGATAGCCTCTATGGATACTCAAATAATTACATGAATCATAGTCCCCTCTTATAACCAAATTTTCTTGGATTCCCCGGAGTTCCTCCAACCAAACAAAGATAGCAGCTTTCTTTATAATTAAAACAACCGTGGCAAGCAAGACACAAAATCCAATCATCCTTCCACTGTTGTTCTGACTAAAAAAATAGTTCCACTGTTCAGTTCAAACAGACTATCTCGCAATTGTGATAATGAACACTGGATTGATCAGCTCAGAATAAAAACAATTTTTTTGGAAGGCTGACTTCTTTTATGAATGCTCAGGCAAAGGTTAAAGAACAAAATTTTTTAAAAGCCACAGAACTTTGTACAGGCTTCCAAGGGTAAGCACAGGCCTCTAAAAACAAAATAAAATGAAAACTACATAGACTTTAAAATAAAACTGTACAGGCAGCAAAGAAAACAAAACTGCAGGGTTATTTACAAAGGAAACAAAATAAAACTGTACAGGCAATTAGGACTAAATAAAACAAAAGAACACTGCACAGACATTTAAAAACAAATTAAAACAAAGCAACTAAAAACTGTACAGGCAATTAAAATTAAGCTAAAGCAAAACAACTAAAAACTGTACAGGCAATCAAACTTAAGCTAAAGCAAAGCAACTACAGAGCAATTAGGATTAAACTAAAGCAGATAAACTAAAAACTGTACAGGCAGCAAGTAAAACTAAAATAAACAACTGTACAGACATGAAAAGTAAGCTAAAATAAAGCAACTAAAATAACTGTACAGGCATTTAGAAGTAAGCTAAAACAAAATAAACTGCAAAGTTATTTACAGTGTATACACATGTTACAACTTCTTTATGACTCATTCAAATGATATATTGGACGGAACAGCCGAGAAATAATGTTTTAAGTATTGACCATTAACAAGGAGGTCCAGAAAATTACCATCAAGGTCTTGTAAATGAAATGCATTACTACCCAGAATCTCAGCAATCTGGTAGGGGCCTATCCACAGTGGCTGCAACTTTGTATGCTTACCCTTCTTCTCATGGGCCTTGTCCCATAGAAGCACCAAGTCTGCCAGTATGAAAGCTTTCACTTTGGCCCTCTTGTCAAACCATCGCTTGACGGTTTCTTGGTGCCGACTGAAGTGTTCCAGGGCTTGGAGTCTTTCATCCTGCAAGTTAGTTAGATCTAAAACACGAGCCTCTGCATCATCTTGATCCTCAAAATAGTCTAAGACAAATTGGTAAGTAGGTAACTTCAGAGAGATGGGAACAATTGGCTGGGTACCATACAGCAAAGCAAAAGGAGAAGTTTTAAGAGCCACTTTATATTTTATCCGGTCAGCCCAAAGTGCATATTTCAATAATGTATGCCACTGCCTAGGTTTATCTGCTGCAGATTTCTTGATGGCATTCATTAAATTCTTGTTTGTGGACTCAACCAGTCCATTGCCTTGGGGATAATAGTTGGATGAGAATCTGATAACTATCCCCATCTGGTATGCCCATTCTGCAAACTCCAATGATTGGAAGGTTGGTCCATTATCACACACCAAATTCAGAGGAACCCCAAACCTAGTTATGATATTTGACTCTAGAAATTCAATGACTTCATGAGCTGTACTTCTTGTGGTGGCTACTGCTTCAACCCATCTTGTGTAGTAGTCAGTAGCTATCAGAACATACTTATGCCCTGCTGAAGAATTTGGATTAATCACTCCCACAAAATCAAGTCCCCACTGCATGAAAGGTTTATTTATTACAACAGGTTGCAATGGGAGAGCCCGGTTGGCCTCTTTGGCTGCAAAAGTTTGGCACTGATGGCAGGTTCTTACATGCTGATGTGCATCCTTAAAAAGTGTAGGCCAGTAATAGCCTGCTCTCAGTATTTTATGTGCAGTAGCAGATCCTGATGAATGCCCTGCCCCTAACTTTTCATGAAAATTGGACATGACTTCACTGACTTCACTGGGAGAAATGCATCTCAAGAAAATGCCAGCATAATTCTCTCTGTACAAATTACCTGCTTTGAGGAGATAATGAGCAGCTTTCAGTTTTAATGCTCTCCTTTGGGTCCTGTTCAAGTGACATGGGCAAATTCCAAATTGCAACAGATGAATAATATCCCCATACCAGTCATCAGATTCAGAATTTAACTGATTAACTTCTTCCCGTAGAGGTACTTCGGCAATGTGTCGAGACAAACCAAGTCCCCTGATCAATTTAGCAGCCGAATTTCTAAATCATATTCTTGCAGCCTTGTAACCCAATTACCCCTCAGTTCACCCAACTCATTCTGACTTAGAAGGTATTTAACAGCTGGGTCTGGCACTATAGCATGAATTCTGCTTCTTAGTATGTAGTGCCTGAACTGTTTAACTGCTCTTACCAAGGCATAAGCTTGTTTGTCTAAACGAGAATATTTCAGCTCAGCCCCCTTCAAATTGGTACTCTTGAAAGCAATTGGATGTTCTCTGGTATCTCTCCGCTGGGTCAGAACTGCAGCAAGTGTATGTTCAGAAGAGGTGTACAGATAAAAATCTACACTGAAATCTGGGCTTACCAGAACTGGTGCTTGTTTTATGGCTATCTTGATTTCTTGGAAAGCATTCTTAGCTTCTGTGGTCCGGAAAATCCGAGCAGTTTGCTTTAGCATGTCATTCATTGGCTTGACTATCTCAGCAAAACCGGAGATGAACTTCCTGACAAAGTTAATTTTTCCAAAGAAGGACCTCAACTCTTTCTTGGAGTTGGGAAATGGTATGCCGGATATGGCTTCAACTCTGCCCGGATCCATAGAAATGCCATCTTTTGTGACCAAGTGCCCAAGGAGCTTCCCTTCTGTTACACCAAAAATGCACTTCTTTGGATTCAAGGAAATGCCAAACTCCCTGCACTTGTTAAACACAGACTCCAAGTGTTTTACATGGTCAAACCGAGATTTAGAGAAGACTGTTAAATCATCCATGTAAACAACAATACATTTACCCATAAGCCCCTTGAAGGCATGATCCATTGCTCTTTGAAATGTAGCTCCGACATTTATTAATCCAAATGGCATCCTCTTGTAAGCAAAAGTTCCCCACTTAGTTGTGAAAGCAGTCTTCATTCTGTCTTCCTTCTCAACCAATATCTGATTATAGCCTGAGAAGCCATCCAGGAAAGACATCATCTCTGAACCATTGACAATCTGCAAGACTTCATCCATAGAGGGCAGAGGGTAGTTATCCTTCTCAGATGCCTTGTTTAAATTTCTAAAATCCACACACAGGCGGATCTCTCCATTTTTCTTTCTGACTGGCACCAGATTGGCCACCCAAGTAGAATGCCTGATGGGAAAAATAATGGCAGCACTTAACAGTTTTTCTACCTCTTTCTGGATGATGGGCTCCAACAGAGCATTAACATGCCTCTGTTTTTGCCGAAAAGGCTTGCAAAATTCTTTTAAAGGTATAATGTGAGTGTAAACTTTCGGATCAAATACCTTTAAGTCTTTGTATGACCAGGCCATGACATCCTTGGACCTGTGAAGAAAATCAATCATACTTCTCTTTATTTCTGGATCACAGTTCTTAGCCAACTTGATGTGCCTGGGATCTTCTTCAATCCCTATGTTCAAATTTTCAGTCTCACTGTCTGTGGCAGCCACATAATCCTCAGAATTCACCTTTTGCTTGATTTTGTCAACATCAAAGAGCCGCTCTAGCTCCACCATTCCTTTTGGAATTTTGTTGTCCTTCAACCTCATTATTCCTCTGTCATCATCTAACTGTTCCAGCAGGGTATCTCTTTGGCCCTCATCAATTATAGCATTTTCAAATGTGTTAGTACTCTGCAAAAAATTTACAATCTGTTGATCATCAAAGAAAACCTGAAAATTGTCTATATTGTTTGGAACTGAAGGACAAGGGACTAACTCAATTGAAAACTTGTTCCATTTAAATTCTTCCAATGGCTTTAAACTTGCAGCTGAAGAAGCCAAGACATCTGCATGTGAATTCTGCTCCCTGGGTATATGTGTCAGATTAAATGCATCAAAATCTTCTACAAGATCCCAAGCCCGGTGTTTGTATCCTTTTAAATAAGATGCTTTACATTGGAATTTACCCTTGACTTGATTTGCCACCAATTCTGAATCAGTGAAAACTTGAATATTTCTCACACTTCTGTCCAAAGCAAATTTCAAACCTAAAATCAGAGCTTCATACTCTGCTAAATTATTTGTACAAGGGAACTGTAGGCGGTAAGACATAAAGTATGTCTGACTTTCAGGCCCTTTGAGGACTGCCCCTGTTCCAAAACCCTGTTTAGATCTAGCTCCATCCACATGAAGTGTCCAGACTTCATTAGTATGTACAGGATGAGCTTTATTAAACTTGTCATTCTGCCCAGTTGTTAAATTGTAGACTCCAATATCTACCTCTGCAATATTTATAGTTTCATTTGCTGCATTGTACTCTGTAATTGTGTGCTTGTACCGGGTTCTCTTTCAACCCGTAATTGATTTGCCACTCCTTTCCAAGGCAACCACATGTGTGAAAATTATGTTTCCAAGTATCCGTTCGAGATATCTCGACCAATCTCTACTCAACAGCATCCCGTACCCCACAGGGATATCCACAACCTGAATTTCAATTTTATGTTGAGCCCTTGGCTCAGATGCTAATTGGATATGAATATTTTGAAGCTCTCCAACAACTTTAACCTCTGATTTGTCCAATTGGACAACTCTCCTTTCAGACTTCATTGGGGTCAGACCCAACTGCCGACAAATGGCCAAAGGCATAACATTTGCAGATGCACCTGAATCTACCAAACAATTATGTAAGTTCTTCCCAAAAATACGGACAGTCAGTAAAAAGGGGGGAACTTCAGTTTTTTCTTTGTACATGGCTAGATTGGCATGTGCTATTTTCTTTCCTTTGTCCACAGGTTTAGTAGCAAGGCCAGAGTATGTTTTTATCAGATTGTCTCTCTGCTCTGAAATCTGTGCCAGCTCATGCAGAGTAATGTTGGCCTTAATCTTTTTCATATCCTCCACTATGTTATATCCTTTGTTAAGTGGAGGGACAAAAGCATCTGGTCCTCTTTGACTTCCTCCCTTTGGTGGAGATGGATCATTGCTTGGAGAGGGGTCCGGGGGAACACTGTGAGAGTTGTCCGAAGGGGTTGATGTAGTATTAGGCTCCGGATTCCTATTTCTCAGGTTGTAATTATCTCTTCTGTACTGCTGGAAAGCCTACACCTCATCCATAGGCATTTCAACTACATTCTCAGATTCATCCGGGAAAGTGAAAGAATCCAGGACCATAGCTGCACTGTGGCCGGATGAACTTGGGCCATCAGCAGTTCTTTGATTTTCAGGGGAGATCAAATCTCCAGACAAAGCTTCAAATGCATTGCAAAATTCTAGACAATCCAACTCCCCATGCTGTGAAGTGGCATGTATTCTGCACCAGTTGGGCAAAGCTAAATCACAAATGTTCACATCATGGCCTTTGCCCTTGTAATATTTATTAGGTTCATATGGGGGCCTGTTGAATCTGTTTGGTTGATATGAATATCTGTTGGAGTTGTCCCCAGTAGAAACTTGCCTTTTAAAACTCAAGAAATCATTTGCCAGCTTCTGAACTATTTTGGAGACTTCTTCAACTCTTGCATTGTCAGCCTCTTTCACTGGGTTCTGTACATTCTCAACAGGTGCTACAGCCAATGGATTTGCTGATGGTAGAGTCTGACAAACTGGCAACATTACCTGATGTGGAATAGGATTGAACACAGGGGTAGCTTGTGCAACCAGAGGAATTTGCTGAGCATTTAAAGGCTGGGGTCCCAACTGTCTTTCCAGAATCAAAGCTTCTTTATAAGCTTCTGTCAAATTAGTAACAGTGGGATCTCTCTTCAAAAAGACAGAGGTCATGGGATCCAGGGAATTTCTAAAGATCTCTAATGCCAGGTCAGCATTCGGTACATAATAGCCAGTAAGTCTACCATAAGCTTTCTGGAATCTAACATTATAGGATCTGATAGATTCACTTAATTCTCTCTTGATGCCAGAAAACTACTGGTACAATATGCTGGGGTCTATCACTTCTCCGAACTGTGACACAAAAACTTTTTCTAAGTCATTCCAGCTGGTGACAGAATCATTAGTGAGGTTTAGAAACCAATCATAAGCTCCCTCTTGGAGAGTGAACGGGAATAGTCTGCAGGCAACATCCTCATGCTGTACATTTAATAATTTCAAAGCATTCTTGAATGCAACCAAATGTTCCTCTGCAGTTCTTGTCCCATCATGTTTATATCTAGGGAGATATCTTTCTGGATTTCTAGGTAGGTCATGGGCAATACCCGAAATATTCAAAGCAGTGGAGCCCAACCAATTTGCCATTACTACTTGGCTGACTGTGATATTCTGAGCTGTGGTTGGAGTAACTATCAACGGTGATAAAACTATTTCTGACAGAGACTTGGCCCTTCTGAGGCCACTTCTTCTCGGAGTTTCTAATTCAGGGACAAGGAGCTCTCCAGCTCTGGGGTGGGACCTTGTTACCCTGTACGTAGAATCCAGCTTTTCACAAGCACTTACAAACTTACAGTTCTTAACAGAGTACTGAACTTGAGGTCTTCTCTTCTGGCAATTTTAAAAACTGTACTGACAATTTACAATACTGACCGGAGCTCACTGGGCCATTTTTAAATGTTGGTGTTAAGTCCCACTGTTCAGGAAAAAACTCAAACAACAAAATTTAAAAGAGCCAAAGAGGAGGGAAAAGGATTCAAAAGATAAAATACCAGACTCAGCACATACAACTTACAATACTTGAACGGAGTTCAAAAGGCCCTCCTTCTAGCGCCATTTTTAAATGTTGGTCCGACTTTCATACACACCCTGTGAAGAATGAGCAGGAAACTCTGATAACACTTATACGGGATAAATCCCACTCACTTTAGGATCTAACTGGTTATCCAAGGTGCGAGTTACAGAGTCGGGTCGAATGTCAATTCACTCTTTTCCGCTTCTGGAATAGTTTTCAATATGGACTATTTCTTACCTTACAACGGGCTCAATGAACTTGTTCAGTAATGTTCAAAGTTGTCACTTGTTGACAATCAGATTTAAAATTGATTCTTTGATCTAGCTCTCATGGGTCAACAGATTTAAATAAAAGACAAAATTAAAAGAAAATAAAAATGGATCATTTCACGGTAAAACAAAGAGAGGGTAGGGTAAGGCAGAAAGAGAAGTTTATCAAACTTTAACTGTAAGGCCAAAACTACCAATTTTATCTATACTATCAGCTTCACAACAGAACAAATCAAAGAAGAAAGTGTCCAGTTTTCTAAGATCACTTTCAACTAAGAGCACAAGGCAAAGGTGGAACAGGTCTAGAAGAAAATCATAAACAGAAGGGAAGTCCGTTAAAATTGGTATTTCTCACCGATAGCATAGCTCACACAGTGAGGACAGAGCAATTAGAACAAACTTGAACCTTAAATCGATGATTTTCCCTAGCATACAATAGAACAAATGAAGCCCAACAACATATTTAATCTTGGTAACACAGATTTACAGCATATATTTAATAAACTTTAATGAAACGGATAACAAAATAAAATGAACTTATCACAATCTGCAAAAGATTAGGCTCCTGGCCATGCTATCACAGAAAACAAAAGCACATCAACTCCAAGTCCAAAAATAAAATATTTCACCGAATTTGCAAGAAATTGCTTCAATAGCCTTTTATTTCTAAGTCTCCGCCTCCTGCGATTACATTTAGAAGTTGTATTTATAGACTCAGGACAGACCCTGATCTTTTCAAAAATATCTTGCTCTCAAACCCTAAATCTTATCACATTAAACCCTAGGACCCGGGTTTTACAATATAAAGCCATTTAAAACAAATTCTCGATAAAACTTAACCATTCTGCAAATCAGTGCAGTCAGTTGCCATAAATGGAGAAGATAGAATTCGAATGCCACTTGCATTCACCCGCAATTGTAAATAAATGCCCTCATTAATTCCTTCGGGTAAGCTGGATGAATCACCACTTTTCTGACATTTCATCTCCGTAGAGCCATCCATGAGTTGAAAATATCTGCACGCCATTAATTCTGCCATAAATCTTCATTAAATGCATTCACCGGCAAAATCTGGCAACTGTGTGCATATATTTTCATTTCTCGGCCAATTCTCGACATATTCCATTATGGGCAGCTGCTTAGTCACCGCAAAGTCTCTTTTCAGCCAGATCTAAAAAAAATTGGATGACACAGCAATTTTCGGCATCTTTCTTTTCAATATGGCCTTCTTTGATTAATTTGCAGTAAGCCTTACCTTTATGGCCCTTTCTCCGCTATCCCGTAAGTGCCAGATGGCTTCCTGCATGAAAGACAAAAGATGGATTAGTATTTTTAAAATTATATTAAATCAAAACTTTAAGTATTAAATCAGATTAAAACCCTAATGTTTCCTTGCATGTCGGCCTGATCATCTGATACGTGGCTTGCAGTGTCTTGACACGTGTCACAAAATTGCGACACGTGTCCATTTCCAGCTGTCTTGCATTTCTGGGCTCTTTTCTGTGTAGGTTGCAAAAATGCGACATGTCACGATTTCGCGACATGTCACGATTTCGCGACATGCCCTGCTCTGCGCAACGCTTTCCCAATTGTGTCGCTATTTCGCGACGTCGCAATTTTACGAAACCTTCACTTGCAAAACCTTGCTGTGTTGGGCCCTAGCTTCTTCTCCTCCTTGGTTTCCTTTGCTTCTGCTGGCATGTCACGATTTCGTGACACCCAGCCTTGACTTCTTCGCTCTGGCCGTGTCATGAAATCATGACACGGCCACCCCTTGGCTTCCTTTTCCTGGCCGTGTCACGAAATCGCGACACGGCCGCCTTTGGCTTCCTTTGCCTTGGCCGTGTCGTGAAATCGTGACATGGTCACCTTTGGCTTCCTTTGCCTTGGTCGTGTCCGTCTGCACGCCCTTTGGCTTCCTTTGCCTTGCGTGTCCGAATCGTGACACGATCGCTTTGGCTTCCCCTTGCCCCCGTCGTGTCACGATTTCGCGACACAGCCGGGCCTTACCTTCGCTGCCCTCGGTGCGTCACGATTTTGCGACGTCACGAAATCACGACGTTGTGATTTTGTGACGTTGGTCCTGGCTTCTCCCTGCCGTGTCGCGATTTCGTGACACGGCCATCCTTTGGGCTCCCTCTGATGCATTGTGTCACGATTTCACGATGTCGCGAAATCGTGACGTCACGATTTCGTGACACCTTTTTGCCTTAGACGCTTTTCAAACTTTCTCTTGCTCCTTCTTGCTTGCTTTGCCTGGACCTATCGCGATTTTGCGACATGTCACGAAATCGCGACAGTCCGTACGACTTGAGCCCTCCTTGCCGAAAACGTCACGATTTCGCGACATATCGCGAAATCGCGACACCTTCTGACTTAGCAAATTTTCTTCTCTCTCCAGCCGCAAAAATGCGACATGTCACGATTTTGCGACGTTCCGTACGATTTCTCTCTTCAGATTTGTCGCGAAATCATGACCATTTCATGCCTTAGTCGATTTTTCTCTCTCTAACCGAAAATGCGACATGTCATGATTTCATGACATGTCGCGAAATCGTGACGTTCCGTACGACTTTTCTTCTCTCTCCAAAACTTGTCACGATTTCGTGACATGTCACGAAATCGCGACGTTCCGTACGATCGGGCTTTCTCTCTCCTAAACTTGTAGCGATATCACGACATTTCCATTTTTGGAAAGTGTCACGATTTCGCTACGCATTTCTGACTTAGCCGATTTTCCGAAAACCCGTCGCGATATCGCGACACTTCCAAAAATGGAAGTGTGATATCGCGACACTTCCAAAAAAGGAAAGTTTTGATTTTCAATGAATTTATCTATCTGTTTTCTGCATTTTCTTCGTATCGGTGTAAGATTTTCTTTATCCATGAATGATTCTAGCATGTAAAAAGTGAAGTCTGAGATAACAAAGCCAGAATGCAAGAATACTTGGATACTTTGATACAGGCAAAACATGAAGAAGAAAGAGGCAAGTAAAAATTGGGATTAAAACCTGAAAATCATCAAGAGGGTCCCTACTGCAAAAATGAAAGCTCAAAGTTTTCAAAGGGTGGAAATTCATTTTTCAATGGGGGTGTGTTGCTTCTCAACAATCCACAAAGTGACACCAATTTTAACGTGGTTCACCCAGAATGCCTAGGCTATGTCCACAAAACTTTTCTCTAAAATTTATCTCAAATTTCTTTGGGAAACCTTCCCAATTACAATTTTTATGAGCCTCGGTTCAAAGGAGATACCTTCCCCTAATCTAAATTTATGAGCCTCTGCCCAAAGGAGAAACCTTCCCCAAATCTGAATTTATGAGCCTCTACCCAAAGGAGAAACCTTCCACAAATCTGAATTTATGAGCCTCTGCTCAAAGGAGATACCTTCCCCTTTGCTCTGGATATGATCCCTTAGAATATCAACTATCTCTACCTCTTGCCAGCATGTGGAACTCCTTTCCACCGAAGACCTCCTGTCCTCAATGCTTAGCCTAAGAGACCTTTGCCTTCTATGATCACGTCCACAACAGCTTAGCAACATGTACCAAACACATTCAATCGGTCTAGTACAAGTCTTCCTCTGTCTGTCAGATCTGTCCAACTCTTGAACAAATCAATCCTCTGTCCACAAGCCTTCTCAAAGACTTGCCAAATCTATCCTCAGGTTCTCTGATAGAACCAATGTACCTATGTCCTCAAGTTCTCTAATAGAACTATAAATCTCAGCTCACAAGTCCTCTGCTAGGACCTATCCAAATCTACTCACAAGTCCCCAACGAAACTTGTCCAAAACCTGCTCACAAGTCCCCAATGGAACCTATTCAAAACCTGCTCACAAGTCCCCAACGGAACCTGTCCAAAACAACTCAGAAGTTCACCAAGAAAAAACTTGCTTAACATGAACCCACAAAGAGAATTGTTAGAGACCCAATGTGATTCATCAACCTCATAGAAGCATAAAGAGAATTGTTAGAGACTCAATATGTTCTATACTTAACTCCCAATCTCAATCTCAAATCTCATTGAAACATAAAGAGAATTGTTAGAGACTCAATATGTTCTATATTTAACTCTCAATATCAATCTTCAAATCAATCTCAAATCTCATAGAAACATAAAGAGAATTGTTAGAGACTCAATATGATCTATACTTGACTCCCAATATCAATCTCAACTCAATCTCAATCTCAAAAGAATAAGATAGATGTAG
This sequence comes from Wollemia nobilis, assembly GCA_028583015.1. Lineage (NCBI taxonomy): Eukaryota > Viridiplantae > Streptophyta > Pinopsida > Araucariales > Araucariaceae > Wollemia > Wollemia nobilis. The sequence goes on along the minus strand of JAQPPZ010000375.1, from coordinate 2,079,063 downwards.
TATTATTTTCTCAAGAACATGAAACACAACCCAACAATTGCCAAACATGCAATATCTCATATAACAATGCTACTCATGTTCTTTCCACAACCAATATCTTTTCTCCACAAATTAGGGCTTTAACAACAATGCTTATAGACAAGGTTTAACCAACATCATTCAAATCAACATTAACCTTGAAGCATTCAACCAATCATCACAAGAAAAGGAAACAAGTAGAAATCCTTTTCCCTCCAAAGATATTTGAACAAAATAGCCACCAACACAATATCACCAAATGCAAAGAATAACTTGCTCAAATCAACTCAATGGAGTAAGCCCAATATCATGAATCAAGTAAAGCAATAACTTGATCAAACAACCTCTATGGAAGCAACTCAACCATCAAACTCAAAACAGCCAACCAAGGGTTCCACCAACTCAATGCAAGTAGCTTGACTCACAAATACAAACCCTAGTGCACAAAGCTTCCACTATCTCAAACCAGAAATTATGCATTCATAAAAAACTCTCCTTAAGGATAACAATGCATAAGTAGTCTTCAACAAACTAGAAAATAGGATTTACACCCAATCAAAGAAAACCTAGTTGAAAACCTTTTCACTCCAACCTTATTTCAGAAAACATACACCAATCATACTCATAAGAAGAATGTGCCCATACCTTATTGGAGTAGAAGAAACTTGACCCTTAAAGATGTCACCACACACAACCCTCAAACTTCCAACCAAGTTAGGGTTAGAACAAAGATAAATGAGCATATGTAAAAGCTTTCCTTAGTACACCTTTTAGCTTCTCTTCTTTTGAAAACAACCACCAAAGAAGTCAAAAACACAACAACCAAAACTTACACCTTATATCTCCATTTTAAACTTTAGCATAGCAAAATACTAATCTCAAAAATACAACCAAAGAAATATCCCCTTATTTCTCCTATGTCTTTTAAACAATGTTAAACAATGCCAAAAATTATATCAAGAAATTAATCACACCTTAGAATGGCTGCCCTTGAAGAATCCAAAAATCACGGAATGGCTGCCCTTGATGAATCCAAAAATCGTGAAATGGCTGCCTTTGACAAATCCGAAAAATGCGGCACAAAATACGTTTTAACAAAAACATGACTTAATCCATGCACAGCTCCCTTTGCGGGAATCGAAATGTAGACCTCCGCCTATGCAAAGCCCAAACGCAGCCTATGCTACCACTAGCCCACAAGGGGCTAACGAAGTCTAAGACAGACTTCCTACCACTTCAACGAACAAGCACTTCGTAAGTTTTTCAAACGTGAGCTCTCTTCTTCCGTGACGTCAACAGAGCATCGATCGCAGCCAAAAATTAATGCATTCGAAATTCTCAAGAAGAGTTAAACCTTAGGATCCTTCCCATCTTTATAGTCCAATCGTGGACTTTAGAACATGTCGACGCAGAGAAACGTAATTTCAAATTTAATCGAAATTGCTTTCTAAAGGGTTTAAAAACCCTTAATTAATTTTAATAAATTAAGAATAAAAAAGGTTTAAAAACCTTTAAGTATTTTTAATAAATTAAAAATAATTTCTCCCTTAATTAATTAATTAAAACCTTGAAGGGTTTTAAATAATAATTAAATAATAAAGAGAACCTCCATTGGTTTTACTAAAAACCATTTAACTTAGTTTTAATAAAAACCCTGTCCAAAAACCTTATCCAATGGAATCTCTCCGGATTCTCTTAAGAAGATTCTCTTGGAATCTTTCACCTTTGAAGCCAACACATCCTTTTAACATTAATGCCATTTCCTTTTGACATCAATGACAACTCATAGACAAGGAGCTAGGATCTCAAACCCAAAATTGCCAACAAAATAAGTGAAGCTAAAACATGTAAACCAGCACTCGGAGTTGCCCCAAAGTGATCTCAGATCAAGATCATATAGTCTAATCAAGAGCATACTCTTTCGATGCAAGAACGTACCATACGATCACTAATTATTTCCTCTGATCCTACACAAAAAAAATAAATGTCTAGGTCTAATGCAGAAATCATAATGATTTGAATGTAGAAATTGAGTCAATATGCTAATAGCACCAGGAGAAATCTTAGGAGAAGTGTGTCTAATTAAATAATCTAGGTAAATCAATCAAAATAGGCTGAAAAACAACTTAGTTGCAACTCCTTCCAAGCTAGGACTGATCGGGTGAATCCGATCCCGTAGCCGTCGCACAGTTGCACAAATAAAGACAAAAAATGTTACAGTTGATTTTGTCTCTTAGCTAAACTGAGCATTTTCTATTTTGAGCAAGATCATATGCATATAATCAGGAATCGTATTGTATTATCTGAGATTGTATAATATGATCTGATATCATATCGTAAGATTCGATATCGTATCGTACGATCAGGGATCGTATCGTACAATCTCTCTAGGAGGCTAGACATGTACATAGTTTTTTAGTAGTTTGAGGGATCGAACGGTATCAAAATTGGACATATAATATATCGTTGGAAATATATTTTTGAGCCCTATCCAATGGTGTAGGTTTTGAGAAATTTGGAGGATATTTATTTAGGTAAAATTAAGCTCAAATATGACCTTACTTCTCTAGAAGGAAAACTAAGGAAAATGAGTCAATTTTTTATGTCTACAGGGGTCTTCGTCTAAATTGACCCACCTGACCCACTCTCTATTCTAAAAATAGAAGGCCCTCTCCTCCATCATTTAAAAGGGCATTTTTTAAATAGATGGGGGTTTAATTTGAAGAAGATTTGTGTTGGCATTTTTGCCACATTGTTTTTGTTGTTACTGTTCATGTAAAAGAATGCACAAATTGTAGAGATACTAATTCTTCTGTTTGTCCCTCCAAGCACTTTGAAAGGGAAAATGTAAAAATCTCTATAAGTTTTGTGTTAGAGCAAAGTAACTGTAACATGTCGCGATATCGCGACATGTTGCAGTTTCGCGGCATCAAATGCAAAAATCAGCTAAGTATGAAAATTGTCGCGATATCGCGACATGTCGCATTTTCATGACCTGTCGCATTTTCACGGTCAAAATAGTCAACGGAAGCAAGGAAGTCAAACTGTCGCGATATCGCGACATGTTGGAGTTTCGCGACTTGTTGCGGTGAGGGAGCACTAAATGAAAAGTTGTCGCGATATCGCGACATGTCACGTTTTCACGACTTGCGGTGGCCACAGAGCAGAGTGATAGAAAATGTCACGATATCGCGACATACAGCAGCCAAGGGCAATGTCAATGAAACTTGTCACGATATCGCGACAGAAAAGTGAGAAAGGAGCAAATGGTACGGAATGGCACGATATCGCGACATGTCGCGTTATCACGGAAGGGCTGAAAGATAAACACAAGGCGAAGAAAGATGTCGCGATATCGTGACATTTTTGGAAATGAAGCGGGAGGGGGGGGGGTGGGAAGAGAAGGGGAGCGACAACGACAGAAGGCAAAGAAATTGTCATGATTTCGCGACATGTCTTTAGAGGAGGAAGTAGAGGCAGATAGAGAAATGTCACGATTTCGTGACATGTCACTTTTCGTGAGGAAGAAGTGTAGAAGCAGCAAGATAGTACGAAATGTCATGATTTCGTGACATGTCAAATTTTTGTGGCCTAAAAGCATCAAAGTACAAGAAGACAGAAAATGTCACGATTTCACGACTTGTTGAAGATGAAAGAGCCAAATGGAAAAAACGTCACGATTTCGCGACATGTCACATTTTCATGACCTGTCGCATTTTTGCGGAATGAAAGTGAACGTACAAGGCAAAGGAAATTGTCATGATTTCATGACATGTCACGTTTTCGTGGTGATAAAGCAGACAAGACAGTGTCGAGTGGAAGATGTCACGATTTCGTGACATGTTTCATTTTCATGATAAGGAGTAGCGAAGAAGCCAAGAAAGAGGAAGATGTCACGATTTCGTGACATGTCACATTTTCATGACTGGTGGCGGAGATAGAAGGCAGTAAGGTAAAAGTGTCACGATTTCGTGACATGTCGCATTTTCGTGACTTGTCACATTTTTGCGACCGAAGCAATAACAAAGGCCCGATACAGTTCTGTTTGCATTTTCCTTCAAGATTGCATAGGAGAACGTGAAGAGAAGATAAGGATCAAGTAAAAGCTCTCCAACTGATTTTGAGATCGTGGTCAAAGAAGCTCAAAGATTAAATGTTGCTGATTACCGATGTGCGCTAGATGGAAGAACTTGAGGCAGTTTTTGATGCCACCAAAATTAAAGATGCCTCCAATATTAAAAGCTCCTGTTCGTGATCTCTTAACAACTTCCGACCTTCCCCGATAATGGTCATTTAATGAAGAAATATGGGCCCTTGTTTCTATTTCATTTTTGGTTTTGATCCATTAAAATAGGGACTGTCATTTCTCCGAGGTAGATTAAGGGGATCGTTTCTTCAAAATCTGTTTCATGTATTAAATGTTGTAATACGAAAGGAAGAGGGAAGGCCTCTATAAATACCAATGTAAAATCTCAAGCAAAAGGAGGAGGACCTTTTTGCAAAAATTAAAACAGAAATCCTAGATGCATTTGCTTCCATTCTTAGTGTCTTCTGGAGTTGGTGATCTAAATTGTTGTGCATGTTTTGCTTTCTGTCTGAGTCACTTCTGTTAGTCCAGTGTTAATATAAGTTAAATTCTGTTGTTCTGAATTTGGCTGTATTTGCATTTGAATGTTTGGAGTACAATTGGAAGCAAACTTATGGCTAATGCGTGATCCAATTTTTGTATATGTATTCTAAGAGTCAGTTGTTGCTTAGCTTCAGGATCTAGTTGAGGTTATTGCTGTTCGAGGTTGTTCTCCCCATCAACGATCGGCTTCGGCCATATTTACATCCCTTTCCATTATTTCCCATTTCTTTTCGCATTTTCCCATTTCTTTCCTGCATCTCTTATCTTGAAACCAGTTTAGATTAGTTTGGGAGCCAGCCCTCTCTGGAGATTGGCCCGGGAGACTTCTCTTTCTCTCGGCCTTTCAATGTTGGCCGAGTCTAGGGTGCACAAGTGATGAAATCTTGTACTTAGGCAGATTTGTGTCCAACAATTTTTGGCATGCCCGGTGGGATAGACTATTTCTGTCTCGAAGATCCATAATCGGTGGGACAAGTGTTATTCCAAGTTGAAAACCCTAGTTTTGGCATGGTGGGAGCTTTTGTCTCGAAAGATCCATAATCGGTGGGACTCACAAGTTCCATTTTTTGACACCCGAAGGAATCAAGATTTTGATGAACTGTCTTGACCTCATAGCGGAGATTGTAAGTTCATCTGGTGACTCTGCTGAAGGTGACTGTATAGTACCTAGAAATCTCTAATCCTGAAGCTGGTGAAAATTTTTGCATCTTTGCTTCATGATCATGAGATCAAGTGCCAAAGAATCGGAAGATCCAGTCGAATTCTTCGAGATTGATGTTCAAAACTGGAGGGAGCGCTCAAGATTGGTAAGTCCTGTGAACCCATCATTTGTTGTTTCTTCATAGGCAGCGGGTCAGTTTGTGCCATCTCCGACTCCTCCCAGTACTGCTACGAGCTTGCTACATCCAGATCCAGTAGTCCAAATGGCTGGTCAACAACCTCCACCATGGCGAGTTCCTGCTTGGAACTATTCGGGAGCGTTGGACCTACCTTTTCAAAATCTAGTTCCTGCTGCAGCAATAAAAGCCTTGCCTACATATGATGGGACTGGAAAGACAATGTACGAGCATGTGTCAGATGTGGCAACCTTGGCTTCAATTCATAATATCATAGACGAAGATGTCATGATCAAATTGCTCGTCCTGTCACTCCGAGGTAAGTTGTTGTGCTGGTATAGATCCTTGTCTCCCAACTCCATAACTTCATGGGATCAATTAGTAGAGATGCTAATCCAAGGGTTCAATGAGCAAGCAGACCCATTTTCTTTAGTGCATCAATTTAATAATATCAAGAGGCATCCTCAAGAGGAGATAGTGGATTTCAATGTTAGGTTTGCCCGAACTTGGCAGAGAGTTCCTGAAGGTCTTCGCCCTACTCATGAACAAGCAACATTGTACTTTCTTAGGGCTTTCCATTCAGATATTGGTATGAATATTAGGATGTCCGGTGTTCAAACCTTTCCTGCACTGTATGCCCAGGAACAGAAGGCTGAGGCCGATCTGATTGCCATTGGGAAATTGCCTTCGAAGATGACTATGCCTATTTTTCTCGAGCTTCCACAATACCAGTATACAGGTGCAGCCCCTACATCTTACACTGCTCCATCCATGTACCCTTCATCTTCATGGAATCCTCCCATACCTTCGGTACCTATGATTCCCATTCCATAGATAACCTCTCCACTTCCAACTCCTGCATTACCTTCTCCACCAGTTCCATTACCTCTACTTGCACCACCTGTGTCCTCAAGCCCAGATCCTCAATTGGTTGTTTTGCAAGAAATTCAGTCGGCCATGAGAGCTCTCACTAACAAGGTGACATCTATGGAGCGGAGAGAGGCGGAAAGGAACTATCAGCCATGAAGATTTTTTTCGACGGTAACTAGAGAGCAACTTGCTCCTAGCAAGGCTATGGAGAAAGTACTTGAGAGGAACTCAGCGATCCTGGTGAGTGAAGAGGTTGGCCCTTCTAAAGTTTCACATGAGCCTTCTTACTGGTGTTCTTCATGCAATGATCCACATGATGAGTCCACTTGCATGGTCCACCAAAATTATTTGCAAGTTCTTGCAGGGAGTCGTGTAAACATGATTCGAGAGGTGGATCTTAATTCTGTGAAGTCTCTTGAGGAACACATAGCAGTCTTGACACGCAGCGGTAAGAAACCAATGTTGGTAGATCCGGCTAAGATGGAGCCATTGAAAGTGCCTCCTACACAAGCAACAAAGCAACAAATACCTGCAAAGACTCATGATTCTCCAGCTCCACAACAACCACCTATTTTTTCGAAGGATCCACTTCCACCACAAGCAAAAGAGAAGGAAAAAGCTTCTACTTCCCAGTCGCAAGCAGAAACAAAGGAACAAGCTAGAGAGACGTTGCGGTATCCATCATTGACTAAACGACAATGAGTGGAGGCCACCCAACAATATAGAAGCAAATTTGAATCTGCCAGTGGAGGGAAAGAGCAGATCTCGATGGAGTACAACATCATGGAAGAACTCAAATGGATACCAACTAAGGTAAGTCTGTATGACACCTTGCAGCTTCCTGGATAGGTAAATCTCTTACAGGAATCCCTGAAGACCATACAAAGTAAGGGGAAGGCTCCAGCCCAGATAGTTATGTCTCAAACTTTGACCACTTTAGCCACTGGAAAGAATAGACCACCCCCATTTTATTTGTCACTCAGGATGGAGGGTTGGATTGTGCACAACTGTATGATTGATTCTGGTGCTACGACAACTGTCATGCCAAAGGCAGTTTGTGAAGTCATGGGTATGGAGTATACAAGAAGTAGCCCTGGTGTCTTGCAGTTGGATGGGACTCCCATGAAAATAGTGGGTGTAATTAAGGATGTTCCTATTGCTCTACATAGTCTGCCTCAGATTACAGTAATTCAGGAGATAGTTGTGGTTGATTTGGAACCGTATTTCAGTATGTGTTTATCGAGAGAATTCACTGCTAAGCTGGGAGGCTACCTTTCTCTGGATTATTCTCACTTGGAGATTCCTTTCAAAGGAAGAAGAGTCCGTATTGACAATCAGAAGCCTTCTACTTTTCATGTAGAGAAGATGGAAGAAGAAGAAAAGTCCAAACATTCTGTCAATATGATAACTGAGGAATTGGAAGATCCTGATTTGATGGGTGAAGTCCTGGATGAGCTTTGCTTGGAGGATGAGTTTTCAATGCTCAATTTTAATGCCATGATAGAAATCGACTTGGGGTGTTATTCTATTCTCAAGACTGAAAAGGCTCAAGAACAGAATGATGGAAGTCAAGATCAGCTCTATTTCGATGGAGCACAATGCAGAAATGGCGCTGGCATTGGGACTGTTCTAGTATTACCTTCTGGCATTCCATGATCCTATTCATACCAGTTGACCTGGAGCTACACAGATAATACCATAGAGGATGAGGCTTTATGCCTAGGTCTCAAGATGGCTGAGACACTTGGAGCGCGACAGTTGCAAATCTTTGGTGACTCCGAGCTGATTATCAATCAGGAGACCACTGAGTGTCTGTCCAAGGTCTGGGATCCAGGAGATCATAGAGCCATGTTTGGGTACGTGTCTCTCCCGAGAGTTCACAGCTAATTCGGGGGTTACCTTGTACATAGAAAAAAAAAAAATAAGAAAAGAAAAAAAATTGTTAACTTCGGCTCCTTTTGCATGCGAGCCCGCAGGTATGTTTATTTCTCTTTCTTTTTCTTTTCCTTCCCAACAGATAGTGGCTTCCATCTACTTCTTTCTTCCCCTCTACTCCATTCCCTTCCTCTCTCTCTCCTTCTTCTGCAAATAATCAAGCCACTACTATTGTTTCTACTCCCCTCTCTGATGTTCCCTTTCCTTCACTTCCCTTTCTTCTAATCCTTTGTCTTTTGAGCATTTTTCCACACTTCCCACCACCTCCTCCATTCCATCCACTTCCATTTCATTATCTATTTTTAGCAAAACCCAGTAGCTGGTAGCACAGTAGCACCCTGTTGCTGTATCTACCATTTCTACTCCTCCATTTTCCATCATTTCATCATTCCCCATTCCCGTTCCATGGCCTGCACATCTGTCGGTCATCCATTCCATTCATTTCCATTTTTGCAACTCAGGTGCTTTTCACTACTGCCATGGAGATCCTTGCACAGCACCTGGTGATTACCCAGCTCATCCGAGCTAGGCAAAGTGCAGTAGTTCTAAAGAAATAAAGGAAGTTCTGTTCTTCCACAAATTTCTGTTGAAGGTCCTATTTTGAGAGTCGAGTACCAGCAAGAGCTTGTTGCAGCAACCCGCAGACGCATCCAACATCAACCAACACTCAGTTTTTTCTGCTCCTCCAGCTTCTTGACTCTGTTGCCCAATGGATAAAGGCCTGAGGTTCGTGCATACAACAGAACTGTATACCCCATGAGCCACCAAGAATGTTGGCATTTTTGCCACATTGTTTTTGTTGTTACTGTTCATGTAAAAGAATGCACAAATTGTAGAGATACTAATTCTTCTGTTTGTCCCTCCATGCACTTTGAAAGGGAAAATGTAAAAATCTCTATAAGTTTTGTGTTAGAGCAAAGTAACTGTAACATGTCACGATATCGTGACATGTTGCAGTTTTGCGACGTCAAATGCAGAAATCAGCTAAGTATGAAAAATGTCGCGATATCGCGACATGTCGCATTTTCGTGACCTATCACGTTTTCACGGTCAAAATAGTCAACGGAAGCAAGGAAGTCAAACTATCATGATATCGCGACATGTTGGAGTTTCACGACTTGTTGCGGTGAGGGAGAACTAATTGAAAAGTTGTCACGATATCGTGACATGTCACATTTTTGCGACTTGCGGTGGCCATAGAGCAGAGTGATAGAAAATGTCATGATATCGTGACATACAGTAGCCAAGGGCAATGTCAATGAAAATTGTCATGATATCATGACAGAAAAGCGAGAAAGGAGCAAATGGTACGGAATGGCGCGATATCGCGACATGTCACGTTATCACGAAAGGGTTGAAAGATAAACACAAGGCAGAGAAAGATGTCACGATATCATGACATTTTTGGAAATGAAGCAACAAGAGGAAGGGGAGAAATTGTCATGATTTCGTGACATGTAATGAGGAGGAAGAAGAAGGCAAAGCAGAGAAATGTCATGATTTCGTGACATGTCAATTTCGTGAGGAGGAAGCAAGGAGGCAGCCAGATAGTATGAAATGTCACGATTTTGTGACATGTCAAACTTTTGGCCTAAAAGCATCAAAGTAGAAGAAGATAGAAAATGTCATGATTTCATGACTTGTTGAAGATGAAAGAGCCAAATGGAAAAAATGTCACGATTTCGTGACATGTCACATTTTCGACCTGTCATGTTTTCGTGGAATGAAAGTTGAACCGTACAAGGCAAAGAAAATTGTCACGATTTAGACATGTCATTTGGATAAAGCAGACAAGACAGTGTCGAGTGGAAGATGTCGCGATTTCGTGACATGTTTCATTTTTGCGATAAGGAGTAGCGAAGAAGCCAAGAAAGAGGAGGATGTCACGATTTCGTGACATGTCGCATTTTCACGACTGGTGGTAGAAACAGAAGGCAGTAAGGTAAAAGTGTCACGATTTCGTGACATGTCGCATTTTCGTGACTTGTCACATTTTTGCGATCGAAGCAATAACAAAGGCCCGATACAGTTCTGTTTGCATTTTCCTTCAAGATTGCATAGGAGAACGTGAAGAGAAGATAAGGATCAAGTAAAAGCTCTCCAACTGATTTTGAGATCGTGGTCGAAGAAGCTCAAAGATTAAATGTTGCTGATTACCGATGTGCGCTAGATGGAAGAACCTGAGGCAGTTTTTGATGCCACCAAAATTAAAGATGCCTCCAATATTAAAAGCTCTTGTTCATGATCTCTTAACAACTTCCAGCTTCCCTTGATAATGGTCATTTAATGAAGAAATATGGGCCCTTGTTTCTGTTTCATTTTTGGTTTTGATCCATTAAAATAGGGACTGTCATTTCTCCGAGGCAGATTAAGGGGATCGTTTCTTCAAAATCTGTTTCATGTATTAAATGTTGTAATACGAAAGGAAGAGGGAAGGCCTCTATAAATACCAATGTAAAATCTCAAGCAAAAGGAGGAGGACCTTTTTGCAAAAATTAAAGCAGAAATCCTAGATGCATTTGCTTCCATTCTTAGTGTCTTCTGGAGTTGGTGATCTAAATTGTTGTGCATGTTTTGCTTTCTGTCTGAGTCACTTCTGTTTAGTCCAGTGTTAATATAAGTTAAATTCTGTTGTTCTGAATTTGGTTGTATTTGCATTTGAATGTTTGGAGTACAATTGGAGGCGAACTTACGGCTAATGCTTGATCCAATTTCTGTATATGCATTCTAAGAGTTTGTTGTCGCTTAGCTTCAGGATCTAGTTGAGGTTATTGCTGTTCGAGGTTGTTCTCCCCATCAACGATCGGCTTCGGCCATATTTCCCATCCCTTTTCGCATTATTTCCCATTTCTTTCCGCATTTTCCCATTTCTTTCCTGCATCTCTTATCTTGAAACCAGTTTAGATTAGTTTGGGAGCCAGCCCTCTCTGGAGATTGGCCCGGGAGACTTCTCTTTCTCTCGGCCTTTCAATGTTGGCCGAGTCTAGGGCGCACAAGTGATGAAATCTTGTACTTAGGCAGATTTGTGTCCAACAAGTTGTAAATGGAAATTATTGTTAATCATAAATGGAAAATCAGAAATGGGAATTATCATTAATCAAATTAAATTGAATTAAGGTTGATGTGTTGAGACGACCCCTCCTTGTCTAGTCTATAGTCACGTATAGCCCTCTGAATTGAGGGAAACCAAAAATCTAAGAAATTAGAAATCCAGGAGACTAGAAATCTAATAATTGAGCTTGGAGACAACAAGGTAGTTGTTACACCATTCATGCATGTCACTACTTATGCAACAAGGCCCATTAAATGGAATGAAACAGGAATGCTCTCTATCCATAATCTAGTGATGAATAGGTTTTTCAAATAAAAATGTCCTGAATAATATTTTTTTGCTATAATTCTTCTCTTTGAATAGCTTGATTTTGAGCGATTAAAAAAGCTATTTTCCTACAAAAGGGGGTTCATTTATCAAAAAAACCCATTGATCTCGGATCTCATTAAAAATATTCTATAAGAACCTTTCCATGAACCACGTTGTTTAGGATAATCGAAACGTAGGGATGGATCTATCGTATTTGAAAACCTAACCCCACATTTCTATTTTTTTTAGCTTGGCTAATGCTACAAGTAAAACTTAGCTCTGGGACCATACGTGTAGTGTATAGATAGCATGGATGGTGATAGATGGAATAAGGGATAGAGCTCAAGATAATCTCTTAAGATCATATAATGCTCTAGCTACTTATTAAAACAAAAGGGTGAGTTGATTAGCTTTTTAAAAAGGGGTGTGCATGGGCGCATTGTACCTCTCTCTATTAAAATGGGAGAGCACTCTCTATTTAACATAAATAATATAATTTGGGAAAGCTTCTTGATATTTTTTAGTTTCTCTTTTCTTCTAATTATTTCCACCATTTTTGTTTCTACTCCCTTGCTCAGAATTATTGTTGTTACTCCAATTTTTGTTGAAAGTTCTTATAAAATGAGGTTTATTATGATCCTACTACTTTTCATTCTGAGAGTGTGAGGTTTCTCTATTATTATCTTTTCCTCTCTCTATTCTTTCTAATTTGATATTCATTGATCTATTTATGTTTTTCCTAACAAGTTAAAGCCTACCTTCTTAGGTTTTTTATCTAGTTGATTCAGCTCTAAATAATAAGGCTTAATTTTACCACTATATATCATGTTCATTTCAATTTCCATTGCTTTATCTATGCATAAATCAATAATAGCTACCTATTCTTGTCTTAATTTATAATTGAATTCTCCTAGAAACGTATTCTTATAAAAATATATGGACTAAAAATTGTTTGGACTTAAATCTGTAAATATTTTATTCCTTAGCTTGGTAAATATTCTATTAAATTCACTTACATATTCATTCTCTTTCTTTTTCATAATGGCCAATTTTGTTAGCAAAGACTAGTCATTCTTCCTCTCACCATATTTCTTGGGAAAGCTTTCTTGCATTTCATGAAATTTGTGAACATTGCTAGCTATAATATTATTAAACCATTCTTTGGCATCTTTTCCAGTGTCTATAAGAACAACCTAAGGACCACATCTTCCTCATTCACTTCTAAACTATCCAAAGCATATAAGAAATCTCTAACATAATCTTCCCTAGAAACAACATTATTTCCTTGAAACTTAGGTAGGTATTTGTGAGCTTTGTTGGGCAAGGGTTTTTACACAAGAGGTAAGGAAAAGGTAAGGTACCTATTGGTCCTCCATTAATGTAAATTTGGTTAAGTATTGGTCATTAACACTATAAAAGTAGTTATGGTAGGGTTCATAGGAATACTCACAGGAGGAATTATAATAGGGTTATTATAAACATATTTACCAAAATTAGTACTAGATTTATCTCTAGGAGCATAATTTTTTTATACTAGGGTTTTATGGGTATGGATAAATACCTCTAGATTTTCAAATTTTGGAAAAATACTTTTGCTGCTTCTTGTAATTGTCAAGGCAAGTTGCTCCTTTTTTATTTCTTAATTTTTGGATTTTAGCCAATCAGAGTCACCAGCATGGTGTGTACAGAAAGGACATAACACTCTGGTCAAGATTACTTGACCCTTTTTACTCTCAGCCTCATGATATATGGGATGTGGTTTGATGTTTACAATAAAAATCAAGAAAATCTTATGGTCATTAAATTCTTGAAAACTTTGAAAGCACATAGAATATTGATCTCTAAATTTAAAAATTTAAAACAGAGTGTTACTGCGCTCTATAGCCTGACTATCATCATCAAGAAGAAATCTATAGATTCAAGAATTCCTTCCCATATAATTGTACCATATAACTTTTGGAAAAAATTATTGTGTCCCTTCTTTATGTTACACCACAATATTTTCCTGGATCCAAACAGTCCTATAGACTCTTGTGGATCTACCTATTTTACTTGATAAAATACTATTACAATGACTCTAAATAGATCGATTAGGATTAGGATACCCTGAATTTGATACTAAATGTTTATCATTAAGTTCATGTTCATCCAAATTCATAAAAAGTAGTAAAACTAGTGAATTATTCACTATTTTGACCAAGCTTTGTAGTAACTCCCAGCCTAAGCCTCAATAAAATAGACCGGTGCTTTATCTATTGGGTAATTTCATATGATTTTTATAGCTTGAGTCTATAAGAATACCTAGATCTCTATGAAATTGTAATACAATGATTCACTCTATTCAAATAATGTAATAGATGAATTTTAACTCTTCATCCTGAGAGTAGTGACAAAGAGCCTCTAATTTTTGACTCAAATTCTAAAAATGATCTCAGCTAACTAAATGCATCCTTAGAAAATCCTACACAAATGGAAGGGAAGAAGAATAAATAGAACAAATAAAATATTCTCTAAGGGAATATAACTAACCAAAATACCAGGGCACTCAAGTATACCTCTTGCAAAATTTTGCAATGCAGTGCTTGATGTCGATTTTGGCCATGGTATATCCTTTTGTAGCCTTGATCTCTTGAATCTATTATAATTGTCTTAATTTAAGCCCTCCACATATCATCATCTTTGGCCTCTGGATGTCTAATTTTTTTTATTCATAAAAGGTCCTCTTTACTATATTGCAGGATCTTTAGAATACAAAAATGTGGTTTACAGTTGTACAACATTCTATGGTTGGTTGGTCCCTATGTCTTTGTATTTATTTGGTCCTTTGATTTTGGGTCTTGCACTGCTTGTTACCTCTAATGCACCTTGGCTAGTTTTCTTTATTATATCTTTTTCTTCTTGATTAATCCCAACCAGGTCAATAATTTATATCTAGGATTCATCACAAAAATTACTTGTTGCTAAAATTCTATCAAGCACCCTCAAGTATTTACCCTTTTTCTCTTTTATTGTGGCTTCATTGCTTTTTAAAAACTTTATTATCTCATAGGTTGTTGTTGTCAAGGTGATGAGATCCTCAACCAAGTTATCTCAATATATATCAGCACACTTCAGTTCTTGCACATTTTTTATGATCAGTTCATAGAAGCCTTCTATATAGAAAATATTTTGGAGGCTCTCATTTTCTTTATGTTTTGCTCCTATATTTCTAATTATTTGGTTATGACCTTCCATCAGGCCCTGTCATTAGAATAGGTGATCTTATAGAATCCCTCTTGATAACTATGATTTTGGCCATTTGATGTAGTTACTTACTTTGCCCTTATTTGTTCATACTTAGTTATACATTTTTCATAAACTAGGATGATGGCCACTACTCTTTTATTAGTTTCCTTTAGAAGTAGTTTTATTTTCTTGTTTGTGTGCATTATCTCTTCAAAATCCTTGTAGCTTTTATTGATTATGTTGGATTTAGCCTTTAACTTGTAAATGGTATTTTCTTTGTATTTCTGAATGAACAAGGGACTATCAAATTGCTTATATATTGCAAGTGTATGATCTTGAACTCTTTTGACCTCTGCTTACAATTTTTCATTTGTTACTTATGGTTGGTCAGCTTTTGTTGCAGTAGCTTTCAGCTCATTTACTTGCTTTTCCACTACCGCAGTGATTTTTACATGTGCCCCTACTTTGGTTTTCATCATGGAGATAGGGTTCCTTTTAGCTTGCATCACTCATATTTCCAAATCTATCTGAGCCTCCTTCATGTCCCTGGGTAGAGGAATTTCAACAGTGGCAATAGATGGGTCGGTGGACCTGTGACCCTGAGGTTCTTCAATAATGTATTATCCTTTCCCAAGATCCCTGCCCTCCTCTATGGATTGAATCTACTTTTCTTCATCTGGTGTGAATTGTATGACTTCTTCTACCCGTACCATAGTGAGATCTTCTAGGGTATTTTATGGAGCCATTTCAATCTAGGGTCTTTTGTGTGGTAGAAAGTCTATTTGAGAGGGAATGTTGAATTGATATTCTTTGATCACATTATTAATTCCCCCTACTTCTTGAATATTTATGAGAACTATTGAAGGTATCTTTCACCCATTTCTATCTATAACTATGCTTTTTGAAATGACCTAAGGCTAGTCTACTGTAAATTTATATTCTTGTTTAGGTACTATGAGAGTTGTGGTGAACTCAAGGGAAGTTCTCTATTTCTATGTAGAGTAAGCAATGACTATTTATTTCCCTTTATATGTGTCTTCTTGAGTGTTGGTTATGAGTTGAGTGACTGAAAATCCCTCCATTGGAGGTCCATTCAAAACTACTTCCACCAACACTTCAACTTTTTCACGTTCTTGGTCTATGATTTCTAGAACTGGATTTTGCAAATATTTTGTAGGAATGATAGGAATAATTGGATTAGCCATGAATTTTTGCAGTACCCTTAAATCACTTGGATAATTACCCATAATTTCTATTCTTGTATGGGTTATTTATTTCATCTTCCATACTAGCTCTAGATAATCTTCCCCTCTTATTGCTCTTTGCATGGCATCTTCAAAGTCATCTACCCTATGAAGCAGTTGAGTGAGGCTTAGATTCTTAGCCATATCTTGATATTATCCTTTAGGGTCATAAGGTCTCCAAGTAATTTTAGAGAATCTGTAATAATCCAAATCCTAGATTACCCTTAGAAAATTAAGAGGGTATTTGTAAATGTAATACCCCAATATACAAGGTATCTCCAGCTAGGGGATTCTCCATTTTTTCCTTAGTTCTCTTATATTCACCTCTTCAGCTAGCTATCTAGTGATTTATAGAACATTCATGGACATGGGTAAAAATATGGGCAATATTTTAGTGGAAATTTCACTCCAAATATCTTAATATAAGTAAATTCTTCTATGAGGAAGAAATATCCCAGTTTGTACTGGTGCAAAAAGGTAGCCACTCCTCTATCAATCCTCTCAGGTTATTGTCCACATAGTCTCTCATAGATGACTGGGAGAAATTTACCAAATAAATTTGCATAACTAGACTAGCCTTTGTGCATACAGTGTAATATGTATTGAACCTCTTTATCCTTTATCTCACCTAATTGTTTTACTAGGTCTGGCTCCATATGTCCTACTAGTAAACGGATTAGGCAGAAATAATACAAGAATGGGGGCATGAATTCTTTTTTTCTTTAATTGCATGTTGTAGTTTTGATAATTTTATATTTATATTATGACTCATAGTGATTTTCCATTTACACATCGGCATCTTCCTTATCTTTTTATGTTGCACAACCAAAAACATGACTTCCTGACTTATTTATTTTAACTCTCTACTCCCCAAAAATTGATTAATCATATCTACATAATATTTGACCCAATGGCATAGGGAAGACTTATGCATAGGGAATTTGGATGGTATCTATTAATTGAAATAAAATAGTAGTATAAAAGGAAGTATTAAGCATGTATTGAGCTTGCTTTGAAATTACCTGTTTGTCCAAAATTAAGGTGAAGGATCTCAAATTGAATATTTTTTTTATTTTATCTGATGTAAAACTAAAATCTATTTTGTTTATGTGATCCCTGATGGTTTTTGTGTTTGGATCATAGGCAATGGCCAACCATCTCAAAAAATCTAAAGAATAGTACACCTTAGGCCATATCATTTTTCCTAGGTTGCTTGTCCACCTATTATCGACGAGGGTTTTCTGGAATTGAAGTATCTATGCCCTTTTAAATAGCCCTTTTATTAGCACTACATGGAACTATTTATCCTCCCTTCTGAGCTCATAATGGTAAATAGTTGCATCCTCAAGTTCTTGTTGCTTCTATGTAATTTTCCCTCTCAACCTCGACTCTACAACAAACTTTTTGGGGTCTAACCTAACCAATTCTCTTGTACTCAGGGGCAAATAAGGTAAAGCCTCTACCATATTTTCAATTTTATCTTTGGCATTGATGAGGGCAAGGTGTGAGGTGCTCGAAGATGCCATTGTAGTAGATCTAGTTTATGGTGATTTAGTGGGTAACTTCTTTTGTACTCTTTTGAGCTTTAGCATGGATGTGAGTAGTCATTCAAAATATTTCCATCCTGTATCTATATCAATTCTAGAATGCATTGGCTTTAATTGCTCTCACCAACATCCTCTTATGAGTTTCTACTATATTTTCCTCATTGCAACTGTATTAATGGATATGACATGGCACTCGAGTTCTTTTATTAGTGAGGAGGATCATGTTTGGCATGCCCCAAGATGTTTAGCTTCTCATTGGTTGGTGACTAACTGTTGGATGCCAAATTTTTCCTAAATGAGTGTGTCAAACTCAATTTGATCGATGATTTTTCTTGAAGGAGAATTTTTTTCATGTATACCCTTTGTCAGGTTTGTCAAATTTTATTTTATCTTTATCTTTTTTGTAAAACCATGTGTGAATTTAGTGAGCCAATAATATTTCAGCAGCTAAGTATTTTGCTCAAATGTACTCCATATATCTTTGGTTGGGTGCTCTGATTTGGACCATATATTAGGTGGCCAATGAGATAGCAACATGGGGGGATTTTGCTTTAATTAAGAGGACTTCTATTTTTACGTTAGTGTTGGGTATTCCTACTGAGTGCTTCACCTAGTGCTCACTTATTTTTCCAGCATTCACCACTTTGCTTAGCACTCTATCCAATTCTTACTTTTCTACCCAATGCTCCACTCTACACTCTACTCATCATCCAATGTTTCATTCAATGCTCCATCCAACACTTCTTTATGCACTCACATTTCTGCTCAGTGCTCCACCCAATGCTCATCTCTCCATTGAGTGCTCTACTTAGCACCTTTTCCTAGCACTCATTTTCCTATCCAGTGCTCATTTCTCTACTGAGCACTCTACCTAGCAATTACTTTTTACCTAGAACTCCATTGTGTATACTACTTATCATCCAACACATTTCTCAATGGTCAATGCTCTGCCTAGTGCTTCATTTTCTACCCAATGCTCTACTACGCGCTCACCTTTCCACTTAGTGCTTCACCTAGTGCTCGCCACTCTATTGAGTGCTCTACTCAACACTCCTATTTTTGCCCAACACTTCACCCAGTGCTTGTCACTCTGCTAAGTGCTCTGCTTAATGCTCTTGACCTTTTCACTAACTTTATTCAAATAAGGCTTTGAATAAATTAACATGGATACTTAGGTATGTGGATTATAATTTTTTAGGATGACCTTAATGTGTAGCTCATGAAGGTGTATGATGGGAGAAATATGGAAAATAATATGTAGTGGGCTAAGGTATTCGACGTAGGGAATATCAGGTGGACTTAGACTAGTGAATGAAGGAAAATTGCTTTTATGGGATTATGCTTTTGGGCTTATAAAATAGGAAATATTAATTCTTCGTGGATCCTTTAGGTGTGGAAGAAGGTGTTAATGAGGGGATATATAAATGGATAGTCTAAAGTTTGAGGAGTGGACCATTGCATGACACTTAGACTTTAGGAATGAAGGGTCGCTTAGGATACCATGGGGTGAATGTAGGAAATTGGGGCTACTAAAATGAGATGGACTAAGGTTTGAATTTTTCAAGGTGGAGTAGACCTTAGTGGAATTTGAGAACAGACATAACTTATGACCAAGGGGTATCTTGAAGACCTTTGGACCAATTCTTTTGTAACTGTATCGCTCCAAATTTTTCACATCCCTACCTTCAGGCTATAGGATCCGTGCCCGAAAGGAGGATGGGAAAAGGATGGCACGGTACCTCGGACTGAGAGGCCTTGCGAAGGTCCCGCCTCTCGAGGGAGGTGTATTATGGTGATTTTTCGACGGATGGTGGGTTCACCAGGAAACGTTTAATGGCAGTTTCCACGCCTAGGTTGGGAATGTGTTTTATGTGTTCAGTTTTATCCTTAAACATCCAAGTCCTAGGTTTGGCCAAAATGCATCTAAGCTATTCTATATGAAGATGCAGATTTAAATGAATACAGAAGAACAAAATTAGACAGAAAATAGAGAGAATAGGCTAGATTAAAGAGCCATACCTGATCCGGATGTCTGATGAAGGTTCTAATTTTTGAAGCAGTCAGGATCGCCTCTGATTTGACAGGATCGTCTGCTATCGTACAAGATCATCTGAGATTTGATGAATTCGTCAGACAAATTTGTCAGAGACCTACAAACAGAGAAATAGATGCAAAATACAGAAAATGCAACTATGCTAACATAGGGAAACAATGTAAAATGACAATAACAATATCAAACTGAGAATTATAAACAGAAACATGAATGCATTATACTGATTTAATGACAATTATAACTTAATTATGCATTTGATCTAGATGGGTGAACTCCAAAATGCAGAATAGCATAAAATAATGAATAAACTAGCTAATTGCAAAATAATGCATAAAATAAAAGGATGAAGAAATGCAAACTCTGGGCACTGATTGCCCCCAATGTTGACTGCAGTCGAAATCATCTCGCATTGGTACGAAATCGTCTCTAATTCGACAAGATCGCCTCCGATCTGAACAGGATCGTCTACGACGATGTAAGCTTGCTCCGACTGAAAAATACTAAGGTACCTGCAACAAAATTTGGATAGAACAAATGCAAATAGTAATTTAGGATGTCTAGTGCGTGTAGAATTCAAGTTACAGGGAATTTCAGCCAGGGGGATGCTAAGGGGAGGGCCTAGGATTAAATAGGCTTAGGAGGGAGGTTAGGAGGTTGGAGATCATCCCTATTTGGGAGATCTCCAACGGGGAGGGTCTCTAACGGCATAGACACGCTTCTGCCCGGATTAGAGATGTCGTTGGAACAGAGACTAATTATGAAAAATCAGTTTTGGGACAAGATCGTCTGGACGTCCTAGCCCAGACGAAATCGTCCGATCTGAGGCGATATCGTCTGATCGACGACGATATCGTCAAACGGTCAAAACAAACTCTAAAAATGGCACGGGAAAGGAGGAAATGGATTAAGCGGCGGTTTGGGAGCGGTTTTGGAGGTTAAAATTTGAATTTGAATTATTTACTAGAGTAAGTGTAATTATTAAGGTTTTATTGCACCAATTTTAGGGTGCTACATTTTGCCCCCTCTTTAGCGAATTTTTTGAAGAAAATGCGTTAAAGATGAGTTCTTCTCGATCTACGAGAAAGCAAAAATTATTCCCATTTTTAGGCGACGATTCTTGGTCGAATCGTACGACAACTTACTATGGTGCCCCCTCCGTGTTTTTACCCAAATCGAACGTTTGAGGTAAAAATGCGAAAAAGCAAAATTTTAAAATGTTTTTAATTGTGTTTTGAATAAAATTAAGAAAAATAGGGTAAAACCCTAATTCATTTTTACTGTTCATTTTTCTGGTTTTTAGAGCTCTGAGAGAAAAATGGTGGAGACAAACGCACGTATCGACAGAGGTCCGAGCACGGGCTACGGGTAAGAGTCTAAACTTAGCTTAGAATGGTTTAAGTTGAATTTACATGCTTTTTAGGTGAATTTTAAATAAATTTTGAGCATCGCGGCCGTTTTTGGGCCGTCGACGTCATCGGGACGAAATCGTCCCGATTTCGACGAAATCGTCTCAAGTTCGTCGATTTCGTCTAAGGGCAAAATCGACGAAAGGGGGACGATTTCATCAAATAAGGGACGATTTCGGCTTGCAAAATCGGAGACGATTTTGCTCAAATTTGGGACGATATCGTCCAATAGTGGACGATATCATCATTTGTATAAAATTGAACTTATTTTAACTTGCATTATTAATCACTTGAGTTTTTATTAATGATTTTTTTTGTGTTGTTGTTTATGTTGCAGAGAGGTTTACTAAAGAGCAGAGAATGGAAATACGGTAGGTTGAGAGATGACTTGGCCGCTCTATCACAGGCAGAGTAGGATCAGCTGGCTCAGGCCAGCTTACAGCATGTGGCAGAGATGCCACAAGTTTCTACAGACATGGGGCTACTGACAGCCCTGGCAGAGAGGTGGTATCCGGGTTCTTCCTATTTTTGGTTACCGACAGGGGAGATGACTCCCACATTGGAGGATGTATGGAGGATTTTGAGGATCCCCATACAAGGATGGTTGATCACTCCTATGGCCAATCAGGGCCATGCTATGATGCGGTTGTGTGGCGATCCGAGCTTCGCCCTGGAGAAGGGCGGAGTGAACATCGAGGCACTACGTCAGATGCCTGGGGCATCCAGACTCACACAGGTTTTGGCCGGAGTGGTAGGTGGACTTCTGCTGTGCCACCAAAGTGGGTGCAGGGTACCATGGGTGCTAGCAGATGTGATCTACGACATGCGAGACCATGGTTACAGATTTTCTTGGGGCAGCTTTGTTCTATGCCGACTGTACAGGATCCTGCATGGGGTCGTGTACAAGGGCGGTCGATGTCTGGTTATGACATCGCTTCTACAGTTTGGTGTTGGGAGCACATTGCAGTGCGGAGGCCGGTAGGGCTTCCTTTGATAGGGATTGACGGGGAGAGGCCCCGAGTTTTCTACTGGTGGCTCCGAAGAGGGGCACAATGGCGGATTGATCTGTCGATGTCCTAGAGACTGTTGGATGACCTTGTCCCAGACCAGATCACCTGGAGGCCTTGGAGGGATCATCCAGGGTGGGCCGAGGATGGACAGGAGCTGGCTCGCATCAGGCGAGTCTATGGCTGAGGATGGAGAGGGGAGAGGTGGAGCTCCACCGCTACGACCGAGTTTTGTGACAGTTCGGTCTACAGCAAGGGATCCCATCTCTCAGGGATTACGAGTTTTCTCGGACTGTCTGGGATAACACTACGGTCAGCGGGGCTCCAGATATGCAGCGCTTCTAGAGTCAGGACGCGGATGATGCCCCCATTCAGCCAATGGATGGGGACGATGCTGGAGTAGCCGATGGCTACGATGCCTGGTACGTAGGCATCCGCCCTCCTCGGATGACGAGGGCTCAGGGTCCGATTCATGCAGTTGTGCATCGGATGGGGAGGCGGTGCCAGGCGGCTATGGAGGCGGCCCAGGGTCACGGAGGGAGAGAGCTGAGGAGAGCACAGGCGCAGCAGAGGCCACGGCAGCGGGAGAGGAGGGAGGAGAGACCCCCTTCTCCACAGAGAGAGAGGCCACCATCGCCCGATAAGGGCAAGGGTGTCGACACTGGGGAGAGCAGCGAGACAACGACTCTCCGAGCGGAGACAGTCCGTCTCCAGGCACAGGTGCAGACCCTGCAGGAGGAGGCTGCACGACACCGAGCTGAGGTGACACAGCTCAGAGATGAGATTGCACGCCTCAGAGCATGGGGCGGAGGGGCGAGCACTCGAGAGCCGGCACGGGCTATTGCCCAAATAACTTTCTATCGGACACTATACCACCATATGGTGCCAGAGGAGGAGAGATTACCACTGTCGGCTGCCATCGTGGATCCGATCAGGATGGGGTCATCAAGGACTTCATCCCGATCCATGACTAGGACTCGCAGTACCACATAGACTACGATGGGGCCACCTCGTCCACCTCAGGGTGGGGGAGGAGATGAGGCTGAGAGCTCGAGGGGTTCTCGAGGCTAGACTACTGCAGATTGCACTGTATAGATTGAGACATAGTTTTTATTATTTTTGAGAGAGGATTGAGTATGCCGAGGTATAGATTGTGGCATACCGATCCGGTTTTGATATGATGTATATATATTTGTGATATATATAGATGAGATATTTTTGATCATATGACTTGTCTTATGTATTTTTATGATGCTTTTAATGTTTTGATTGATTGATTTGATGATTGAGGATTCATGTAATTATGTCATTTTGAAATATTATGGTTTTGATGTCATGCTGTAAGATTTTAAATGAAATAATCTGATGTAACAAATTGGTTGTTTGTGATGTGATGTGATAAAAGATAAAAGGAGACTTCTAACAATAATTTCAAAGGACATTGTCGCTATTATAGACCATTTCATGGAGTCGCCGCTCACTCGGTCGTCAAGCTAATCCCAGTATAGAAATATTGTTAAAAGTAAAAGAGTGCTTAAGAGACTGTCTTAAGACTTTGGTGCAATGGTGCAAATGATGATGATGATGATTTGTTTTCAGATTTTCATAAAAATAGTATGCATGAAATAATGTTAAAATGATTTTTGCTAGGCATAAATTCCTAAGTGTGATAAATTTTTTGGATAATTCCCTAGGAATTATACCATCATTGCAAAATTGAAGGTTGACATAATGACATGAAATAGTGATAATGTTTGTTTGTTTTAAAGCATAATTGTATAACATAATGATTTAAGTCATATGGTTTTCATGATTTTTAAATAAATGGGGAATAAAAATTGGTACAATGGTTTGCGCTAGGCATAGAATATGTAGGTATAGACTTATACCATCATCGCGAAATCCAAAAAGAGATAGTTTTATTGCATGGTTGATTTTTGATAAACAGAAAATATGAAGATGAGGACTTGCGCTAGGCATAAAATTCCAATTTTGGTTTTGGAACTATACCATCGTCGCGAAAGTCGACAATATGTATATATATGTGTTTTGATTGTATGGTTTTGAAAGAAATTTTGATCTTTTTGATTATGCATGTAGTTGTCTTTATACTAAACAACTGTACTTTTAAAGAAGAAAATGAATTTATTCCAAACAATTTGCAAAAAATATTTCAAAGTATCTTAAAGACAAAAGTTAGATTTATAAGGAATCCCATGTGCATATGTGAGTTCATTTCCAATCTTGATTTATCATAATGATACACAAAATCTCTCAAATACAAATGTGTGTGCAATTGCATTGTTCATTTACCAGTTTGAGCAAGATAATATGATACAAGTGATTTGAATGAACCAAATAAGTGTTCATTAACCATGATGTAGATGCATATAACCATACTAGACTACTATGTAAGTCGGATTATCAAGAGCTAGCTAATCCATAAGCAGACATAGGTTCGTACAAAAGAAGGTCGCTAATGTGATAGACATATCGCCACGCTAGGAGTTACCCAAGGCCAAGCAGGTTGGGCACAAACCACCTGTTATGGGGCTTACCTCACAGTTTTTGAATAATTGAGAATTCCAGGGATTCAAGCTCATCAACCCTTCTTTTCTTTTCAAAGGGTAGGGAAAGGGATTTTATTGCTTTTGCTTTTGCTTTCATTTCTTTCTTTTGCTTTCTTTTGTATTTTTTGCTTGATAATGCTGTAATGATAAAAATAATATTTTTCTTTTTCTCTTTTTCTTGAACTTTGCTTTTTCTTTTTGTGCTAGGGATACTTGCTCGGATTAGCTGTAGAGCAAGGGATTTTTATTCTGGGTAGGGGTGAGCTTGTCCTTTTGCCAATTCTCAAAGATTCTAGACCATGTGCATGATAGGATAGCAGGGGAAACTTTTCGCTCAAGAAACCACTTCTACTATGTAGCAAAGCATGGAAATTACAAATATAATCATTTTATTGTGAAAAGATGTGCTTGGTTTAAGTAAATAACAAGATCAATTCTCTCGTGCTCAAACTTTATTTAATTGAATTTTGTGAACTTTGATATAAGAGAGATTAGTAATCATGCCAGATAAAAATCAAGATATTTATTTTTGTGAGTGTGAAAGTGAGGGATTCCAAATAAATGCTAATTTATCCAAAATAATTTGAAACATATAACTGCAACATTTGTAAGAAGATATATATATAAATACTTTTTGAGAAGTTTTGAGAATGTTGACTCTCTCTTTCTTCTTTATGTTGTTTTGGTTTCGAAAGAGTCAAGAATATTGTTGTTTTTTTTATTTTTATTATTATTTTTTTGTTTTTTGAAAGAATTAACAAGTGCCATAAATAAATGCAACAAATAGTTTTGAAGATTTTGATGATTATGAATGTTTTTGGTGTTTTTGAATTTATAAATTGAAAGAAATACAAAATAGTGATTTTGAAATATTTTAAACAAATATATACAAGGATGAAATGACCAAATTTATACATAGTAACGTTTAAGATGCAAAATGTTCATGGGTTCTTTAAGTTCTTTACCATCTAAGGTAGATAATTTGTATGCTCCCGATTCAAATTTAGCATTGATAATGTATGGTCCAAGCCAGTTGGGCTCAAATTTACCTTTAAGGTCCTTAGTTGCATTAGTATTTTTTTTATTTTCTTTTAAAACAAGGTCGCCGATCTCAAAGGATCGATGACGAACTTTTTTAGCATATGATCTTTTAAGCTTGTTTTGGTAGGCACGGAGATGCTCCAAAGCATTGATGCATTTTTCATCTAGGAGTTCCAATCGACCGAGTCTCGCAACTCGATATTCATCTCCTACTTCGGTATCTTGAAGTAGCAGAGCCAAAGAAGGAACTTCTAATTCAAAGGGAAAAACGGCTTCAAGCACCATAAACCAAAACAAAAGGTGAAGTTCCAAGTGGGGGTTCGAACACTAGTTCGATAGGCCCACAAGGCTGGATATAACCGAATGTGCTAGTCACGACCAGTTTTATTGACCAATATTTTGAGAATTTTGATTAAGGTTTTGTTAGATGCTTCTGCTTGACCATTACCCTGAGGATAATAGGGAGTGGACCAACGATGTTGAATCTTATATTTTTGGCATAATTTTTTAACATCTTTATTTTTGAAACAAGTTCCATTATCAGAGATGAGATTTGCAGGAATTTCGAACCTACAAATGATTTGATTAAAAATAAATTTAGAGACTTGTGTGCCAGTGCAGGAAGCTAAAGGCATAGCTTCAACCCACTTCGTGAAATACTCAGTGGCGGTTATGATGAATTTGTGTCCATCAAATGACACAGGATTGATTTTGCCAATAATATCTAAACCCCATTTTGAAAAGGGCCAAGGAGATGAAATAGCCTGCAGTTCTTGTGCAGGCGCATGGACAAGGTCAGCATGTTTCTGCACTTGTCGCAATGGCGCACATAATCATGTGCATCATTCTCCATGGTAGGCCAAAAGTATCCTATCCTAAGGAGCTTTTTAGCAATGACACTACCACTGAAGTGTCCTCCACAAGATCCATCGTGGGCTTCACTCAAGGCTGATTTGGATTCTTCTAAATTCAAACATCTTAATAGGATACCTTCAAAAGATCTCCTATATAAAGTATTGCCAATTATTACAAATCGACTTGCTCGTCTACGTAATAACCGACGCTGGTTTCTATTAGAATTGGCAGGGAAAGTCCCATTTTGGAGAAAATCAAATATATCCGTATACCAAGGTTCAGGAGTAGTTTCATTGATTAGAAACACATCCAAAGGTTCTAAGCATGACTTATTTGAAGTGGGTTCCTGGAGTCGACGAATAATGATAGTGGCATATTCGTCATCTAACTCCAAGGGCAGGAGAGATGCAACTATGGCCATAGCATCAGCTGCACGGTTGCAAGTTCGAGGAATAGCTTCCAAGGTAACTTGATCAAATAGAGACATTAATTGTAAAACATAGGCTTTATATGGGCGTAGTTTATCATCTTCGGTCTGATAAACTTCATTAATTTGGTTTATAACAAGTTGAGAATCACCAAAAACTAACAGATGTTTAATTTTTAGCGCTAAGGCAGCTCGTAATCCAAGGATTAGAGCTTCATATTCAGCAGTATTGTTAGTGCAAGCAAATGTTAATTTGAAGGACAGAGGAATAAGATGTTTTTGTGGGGATATTAAAATAATACCCGCACCAGCCCCACTCATGCATCGGGCTCCATCAAAGTATAAGGACCATTGTTCAATATGGTCTCGCCTCTAATTGAAGGCATTTTTTAGGAAACTCAATGATGAGGGGATGGGTAGACTCTAAGGGTGCAACAGACTAATTGATCTGCTATGATTTGACCCTTAACGGACTTCTGTCCTATGAATGTGAGATCAAACTCGCTTAGAGCAAGAACCCACTTGGTCGTGCGACCCGATAAATAAGGTCGACTCATGAGATACCTCAAGGGATCATATTTAGCAATGACATAAGTTTTCTGACTAAGCATATAATGGCATAATTTTTGCGTAGCAAACACAACTGCTAGACATAATTTTTCTAATGTTGTGTAGCGGGTTTCATAACTGATGAAGGTTCGGCTAATATAATAATTAGCACGTTCTCTCTTTTCATCATCAAGCTGAGCTAACATAGCTCCTAAGGCAGAATCTGAAGCTAAAATATACAGGAGAAATGGGCGATCAGGTCTAGGCGGTGAAAGCACAGGTGGATTAAGGAGGTATTGTTTGAGAAGTTCAAAAGCTTCTCTACATTCGTCGTCCCAATTAAAAGGGACATCCTTCTTAAGAAGTTTAAGAAAGGGACCGGTTTTGTCCGCCAGCTTATCGATGAAGCGACGGATGGCTTGAAGCTTACCTTGTAAACTTCGTAACTCAGATATATTAGTAGGTGCGGGCATATCAGTGATAGCCACAATCTTGAGAGGGTCGATTTTGATACCACGTAAAGAAACTAAAACCCCTAATAGTTTACCGGACTTAACTCCGAATATGCATTTGGCTGGATTTAATCGAATAAGATATTCTCGTAATCGATTAAAAACTTTTCTCAAATCATCTAAATGATTATCTTCATTAATAGAGCGAGCTATAATATCATCTACATAATCATGTAGGATATCATGCATCATATCATGAAAAATATAAGTCATAGCTCGTTGATAGGTTGCACTTGCGTTCTTTAAGCCAAATGGCATCACTTTCCAACAAAAAGTACCCCAGGGGGTAATAAAGGTTGTTTTAGCCTGATCTTCAGGAGCTATCCTGATCTCGATTATAACCGGAGAATCCATCCATTAAGGACATCATCCCACTCCCGACAAGTAAATTCAATGATTTGATCCATGTTTGGAAGAGGAAAATCATCTTTAGGGCATGCAACGTTAATATCTCTAAAATATGTGCAAACCCTAACTTTGGTGGCTTCTTTCTTGGTGACTGGAACTACATTTGAGATCCATTCAGCATAATCAATAGCTTGTATAAAAACAACATTCAGGAGTTTTTCTAACTCCCCTTTGACTAGCAAAGCCACTTTGGGATGCATTTTTCTAAGTTTTTGTTTAACAGGTTTAGCATCCGGATGGACCACTAGGTGATGCATGACTACATAAGGGTCTAGACCTCGGCATATCTTCGTATGTCCAAGCGAAGACATCTTCATATTCTTTAAGGAATGCAATGTATTGCTCTTGTTTTTCTTGACTTAATTCTGATCCAATATTGATTATGTGAGGACTATCCTCAGCTCCAATATTAATTTTAATGACGTTTTCTACCTCCATGTGTAGATCTCTTTCAAAATTAGGTGGGGCGGGTGAAACGCCCAATTCTTGTAATTCTTGTAAGGTTAATTTGGATAATTCATCTTGAGGATTAGTGGCCTCAAGTT
The DNA here is from genome assembly GCA_028583015.1 of Wollemia nobilis. Taxonomy (NCBI): domain Eukaryota; kingdom Viridiplantae; phylum Streptophyta; class Pinopsida; order Araucariales; family Araucariaceae; genus Wollemia; species Wollemia nobilis. The sequence goes on along the minus strand of JAQPPZ010000375.1, from coordinate 2,050,024 downwards.
GGGCTATAGTTGGTATAGAACCATCAAAATAAAATCCATTGTGTAACATCTCTTCAACGGAGACATCGTGGAAGATATCTCCTTCCAACTCCTCATCGGAGTCAACAATCATTTCCGGGTAAGCTATGGATAGCATGTTACATGTAAATGGCTGATTTTTTAGAGGCAAATCATCACACCTATCCAAATAATCTTGATAACATATGAGTTGATCATCATCTTCAAAAGGAAAGGGTTGACCCTTACTAGGAAATAGGCCCACACCACAACGGCAAGTGCCACGGTTCTACCTCGAAAGGTTCTTTCATGCCATTTTGGAAAGGTCCCAAGCCTTTCCCTTTATATCCCATTTTAAGCATTATGGGTTTAGCTTTAATATATTCATTGGTAAAATAACATCGAGCATATCCCTCATGATGAGTTTTGATATTTCGAGGGATTCTTCCCCAGTCATATCCTTTATAAATGAAGGCACAACTCCCGACTTGGTAAATACTTCCCATAGGTTGTGGGAGGCCCAAAGTACGAGGAGATGGCGGCAAGTTATTTAAAAGAATTGAATCTTGCATGAAAGCATTTGTTTTTTCTCGATATTAAGATTGTGGATAAATCTGTAAAAGTTCATCATAAAGAGCATAAGATGTAGAAGGATCATTCCCTATATCTTTAGATGTGGAAGGTATGATAGATGTTGATAATGTGGAAGTGTTAAGAGATGGGTCTATAGGTTTTGAAATTATAGGGATAGAACATGAAGGATTGGTTGTAGATTGAAGATATTTTTGAGGTTCTAGAGTGGTTTGTTTAGAAGATTGTTGATCTATATATGAGGATGAAATTAATGGAGGGGAAATAGGTGAAGTTATGGGTGTGTGTTTCACAGTTTTAGATGAAAAATAAGAATTAGGATGTGTGGATGACAGAGCAGGGCAAAATTGCACTCCAACAGGTTCCGCCAGAGCACACATATCAAAGGGTCTAGGGTCACCATGGATAGTGACCAACTGATTTTTAAATTCGAATTTAACACATTGGTGTAAAGTTGATGGGACAGCCCGCATTGCATTGATCCAAGAACGACCCAAGAGTATATTGTACGATGCGGGGCAATGTACAATAAACACGGTCGTATCTAGAGTTCGAGGACCAACTTGCAATGGGATGGTAATAACTCCACACGTTTCTTGTGTTTCATCATTGAAAGCTTTGATAATCATGTCATTTTTCTTCATTTCATCACTTCTAAAGCCAAATCGTTGGTAGAAGTCAAAAGTGCAAATGTTTAGAGATGAACCATTATCAATCAAGACTCGTTTAATAGCTACATCTCCAATTAGAGAAGTAATATATAAGGGATTATCCTTATGTAAACTGTGTTGTGGGATATCTTTATCCTGAAAGTCAATACAATCAACTTCTCGAGTGATGATAGTATTGGCCATGGCTTCAGGTTGAATGTTTTGAGGTACCATCATTTGGCTTAATGTAAGCATCAACTCATCCCTATGGGTAGGAGAAGATCTTAATAAATCCAAAAGGGAAATTCTGGCCGTAGTATTGGATAATTGCTCATTAATATTGTAAGGGGGTTTAAGTTGAACATTGGAAGCATGATTCCCTTTATTGGGATTTTTCAAAATGAATGGAGCTGATCCATCATTCTGTTTGGTTCTTGTTGAGAATTTTGAGCCTGTTGTCGGGTAACGACTCCAATGGTACCTACAATGTTATATTGAAGACGCTGAACTGGTCTCGATCGAGCATTTATGGCTTGTTCATCAGGGAGGAATTGATTAGAAGAAGGTCGAGTAGTAACTCTTCTAGGAAATGGTTCTTCTGGAACCATAGCATCTGTGATGGGTTGAATAGGATCTGATTCATTTTCAGAACTATTCGATTGGTTTGAAGTGATGTCTATTTCACTTTCAGTATCTGATTCTACATCACTAGAATCTGGAGTTTGAATATTATGTAGGGGCCTGGTCGTAACCATGGATAAGGTTGTGTCAAATATTTGAGGATCATGATTAAGTAAATGTCCACTAATAGTCCCTACATATCGGGTAGGAGGAGGAACATTATGATGTTCGATTTGATTGGCCACCTCTTTACCATGTCTTGGTAAAGGGTGTTGAAATATGTCTAATGATTGATTAGCATTTTGATTTTGATTTTGGGGAATGTTCTTTTGAGGATTATTAGGAGCATTTTGTTTAGGTTGGAAGGCTTGCACCTCCATTTCATTATTATCAATCAGATCCTCGTATTTTATGTTTCAACCTTTTACAAGCGTTGGTAGAGTGTCCAGTGTCCTCTATGAAAATCACAGTGTAAGTCAGCTCTATATCCGGGTATAGTTGGATCAGGTTCCCTGATAGCTGGTAATTGGATCAAACCTCTTTCGAGTAATTGAGGTAAAATAGTTGATAATGGTTGATTCAATCTAGTAAATTCTCGAGGAGGCTTATCAAGCGGTTTCAATATAAATTTTTTTGTTGTTTTCGTTGCATTGATATTAGCAACATTTCTGTTGTCAGTGACTCCGTCACCTACAACTTGTTTGTTTTTATACTGATTTCTGGATGTTTTCTCATCATCCTTCTTCCTAAGTTGGCCTCTCCTAATGAGGGCATCTTCTACTCTTCGAGCTAAATCTATAGCCTGATCGAAGGTAGTTAAAGTAGCAATTGATAGCTCATAAGATATTTGTTCTTGTAAATTATTAATAAAAATGTCCAACATTTCCCTATAAGGTAGCACAAAGTGCAGTTTTCCTGTCAACTGCCTCCATCTAGCTAAGAAATCGGCAAAACATTCATCCTTGTCTTGTTTTAAGTTGTATAAATCTTTAATGGTTACATGCCTCTCGATGTAGGCACTAAATTGATGGACAAAAGATTCATCTGTTTCTTCAAAGTTTCTCAAAGAATGAGTGGGCAATTGATAGTACCACTCTAATGCCATTCCACCTAAACTTTTCGGGAACATTTTTAGTAATAGCAAGTCATCATGTGATATATCATGACATGCTATCCTAAACATGCGAAGATGCTCTATGGGATCTTCGGTTCCTTTATATATAGGCAGGATGGGCATGGGAAAATGCTTAGGGTATGGTTGTGCTACAACTATGGGATCCAAAGGTTGACTACATATCTCTCGATAATTGTACGAGGGACGATAAGGATCTATCCTGGTCCATACGCGAAGCTAACTGTTTCACCATGGCTTCCAGATTACTAGTTTGCCCACCATATTGGTTCGGTAGGGCATTGATATGGGATTTGTGAGCATATGATGGAGGGACATGAAGATTAGATGCTATGTTGCTATTGTGTAAATTGTTGGTAGGAAAGGTGTTATGAAGGAATTTTGAAGTTGTATTATGTTGTATTCCATATTGTTGAAAATTGGTGTTTGGCTTCATTTTAGGTTTTTGTTTACTTGAAGCATATTGATCAATAGTTTGGCGAAGTAAAGCAGTGAAGGAAGTTTTCTTTTGTGTGGGAATGATTTTAGGCTCAATAACAGGTTCCTTAGGAGGTTGGGTAACCTGTTGTTTTGGCATGTTCTGAATCATAGTGACCATATCTCTATTGGATGGTCCAGCCTTATCACTTTCTTGATCAATGAAAGACAAGGGATTAGTGCGCACATCAAACATATGTTCCATGGCTGCTTGAGTGTCACTAATTTGCCCTTTATCAATACGAACTGCCATATTAAGAGCGCCAATGTTATTATTGAAAAATTTCCAGAAATGATCTACGTTGTCAAAAGCAATAGTTCCATCTGAGCTACTCTAGGGGATGAGGATCCATCCTCTTTAACATTTTCTTCTTGTTCATTGTCTTCACCTAGGTCATCTTCTGGTTGATCTAGAGTTTCTCCTTCCAGAATTGGATCTTCAGGAAGGTCATTTGGGTTTCTAGTTTTATCTTCTAACCAATCTTCTTCTTCTCCTTCAGTTTGTTTACCATTCCTAAGTTTAGGCATTGTGCTTAATTTAGATTTCAGCAAATATATATATATATATATATATATATATATATATATATATATATATATATATATATTTTTTAAATTATAAATTATATATATATTATATATATATATATATATATATGCAACAAGCTTAAGAGGTATATATTAATTATATACCTACTACAATATTTAAAATGAAATGTTTTGGTTTTTGTTATTTTTTTTAGTTTTTTTTTCAAAAGGTTTTAAATGCATTCACGTCGGGTTCACCAAAATGTATCGCTCCAAATTTTTCGCATCCCTACCTTCAGGCTATAGGATCCGTGCCCGGAAGGAGGATGGGAAAAGGATGGCGCGGTACCTCGGACTGAGAGGCCTTGCGAAGGTCCTGCCTCTCGGGGGAGGTGTATTATGGTGATTTTTCGACGGATGGTGGGTTCACCAGGAAACGTTTAATGGCAATTTCCATGCCTAGGTTGGGAATGTGTTTTATGTGTTCAGTTTTATCTTTAATCATCCAAGTCCTAGGTTTGGCCAAAATGCGTCTAAGCTATTCTATATGAAATGCAGATTTAAATGAATACAGAGAACAAAATTAGACAAAAAATAGAGAAAATAAACAAGATTAAAAAGTCATACCTGATCCGGATGTCTGATGAAGATTCTAATTTTTGAAGTAGTCAGGATCGCCTCTGATTTGATAGGATCGTCTGCTATCAGACAAGATCGTCTAAGATCTGACGAATTCGTCAGATGAATTTGTCAGAGACCTGCAAACAGAGAAATAGGTGCAAAACACAAAAAATACAACAATGCTAACATGGGGAAACAATGTAAAATGACAATAACAATATCAAACTGAAAATTATAAACAGAAACATGAATGCATTATACTGATTTAATGACAATTATAACTTAATTATGCATTTGATCTAGATGGGTGAACTCCAAGATGCAGAATAATAAAGAATAACTATAGAATTAATTAAATGCAAAAAAATGCATAAAATAAAAGGATGAAGAAATGCAAACTCCGGGCACTGATTGCCCCAATGTTGACTGTAATCAAAATCGTCTCGCATTGGTACAAAATCATCTCTGATTCGACAGGATCGCCTCCGATCTGAACAGGATCGTCTGCGATGATGTAAGCTTTCTTCGATCGAAAAATACTAAGGTACCTGCAACAAAATTTGGATAGAACTAATGCAAATAGCAATTTAGGATGTCTTAATGCGTGTGAAGTCAATTTATAGGAAATATCAGCCAGGGGGATGCTAAGGGGAGGGCCTAGGATTAAATAGGCTTAGGAGGGAGGTTAGGAGGTTGGAGATCATCCCTATTTGGGAGATCTCCAATGGGGAGGGTCTCTAACAGCGTAGACACGCTTCTGCCTGGATTAGAGATGTCGTTGGAACAGAGACTAATTGTGCAAAATTAGTTTTGGGACAAGATCGTCTGGACGTCCTAGCCCAGACAAAATCGTCCGATCTGAGGGGATATCGTCTGATCGGCGACGATATCGTCAAACGGTCAAAAAAAACTCTAAAAATGGCGTGGGAAAGGAGGAAACGGATTACATGACAGTTTGGGAGCGGTTTTGGAGGTTAAAATTTGAATTTGAATTATTTACTAGAGTAAGTGTAATTATTAAGGTTTTACTGCACCAATTTTAGGGTGCTATAGTAACAAAATTGAAACTTTTATTTTTAACTCAACAAAAAAAGACGTAGACCTAGGACTTCATGTGACCCTTCAAAATTTGAAATTAGGGGTGCTTTTCAAGTTGGATTTTGAGGATCCAACAGGTACCATGTTGGAAGGCTTAGGGTGTTTTTTACTTTACTCTGATGTTCTCTACAATGGAAAAATATCAAAAAACAACTATGCATACCTTTTTATAGTTGTTTAGATGCATGAATTTATTGTAGATTTGACACGTGGTTGCATTTAATTGGAAATTTTGTAGGTGATGCTATCAATCATTAGTTGTTGATTATGTTACTACCAATCATCCATCATTTCTTATGTTGCTATCAATCAACAATAAAGATTCTATCCTTCGTAGTGTTATTGTCGGTATTATTTCATCCATAGTCAAGAATCCATCATCCATAGAGTTGTTATCAATAGTCAAGAGTCTATCATCCATAATTTTTTTATTAGTAGTCAAGAGTCTATCCTCCATAGTGTTGCATTGATAGTCAAGATTCTATCATCCATTGTGTTGTTGTTGATAGTCAATATTATATCGTCCATAGTGTTGCATCGGTAGTCTTTATCCATTGTGAAGAGTCTATCATCCATAGTGTTGCATCAATAGTATTTCAACCATGGTGGAGTCTATCATCCATAGTATTTTTGTCAGCATTCAAGAGTCTATCGTCCATAGTGTTGCATCAGTAGTTAATATTCTCTTATCCATAGTGTTGTTGTCGGTAGTCAAGAGTCTATCATCCATAATGTTGCATCAATAGTCAAGAGTCTATTGTCCATTGTGTTGTTATTAGTAGTCAAGAATCTATCATTTATAGTGTTGTATCTATTGTCTATCATGATGAAAGTACAGTATTTCAATGCTACCATGGATTTTAATTCCATTTAATTGAGTGCAATTTAAATTTTTATAAGTTTTTTTAAATATTATGATAAATTTACCATATTTTTATAATTTTTTGTGGAAAAAACATAATTTGCTATATCTTCTACATGATTTTGGACAAAATTCACCTGGATTTCAAAAATGATTCACCCCATTTTTATAAATACATTTTGGAGCTAACCCCTTATGCATAACCCTACCTGATACACCTTTACTTTGAAGGAGCATTAGCCCCTCTTATATTCCATGAGATGGTAATCATGTCTTAGTAGGGGATACTATCCCCACCTACGAATTACCAATATTATTTTATTATTTGGTAAATAGAAGTTCAACCAACTTATTCTATGTTCCTTTTTCTATGTTTGCTCTTGCTTCCTTGGATTTTGCTTGATAATTTGAGGGTTTTCTTATTTTTTCCTTGCCTATATTAGGATTAGGTCTTATTGTTCTATTCCTCAATATTCTCTCACATTTTTTTCATTATACTTATCTTCTCCCAACTCTACTATGAAAGCTTTTGACTTATCCTACTCATTTTCTAGTATTTTCTTATTAATGGTGGAGGTATTAACATCTAACATTTCATTTTATCGATCAATTTTATTCTCTTTAATGGTGCATGATACTTCAATAAATTCTTAAAAATTTTATGAGACACATTCTTTAGGTTCATCCAAAATGTTCATCCTTAAATCATAATCATACTAAATAAATGATTCCTTAGTAATATTTTGAACCTATTATACTATATCCTCTAAGCTCTTATATAATTTTTCTTCATAGGCTAAAACCTCAAAATAATTGGTATTTCTTCCAATATCCTTTCTTATTCTCCATTGTTTATTTACTTTCATTTATCTAGACTTATTTTTTGGAAGTTGAAAACCATCCTCATCTATATCCATTTGTAAATTTCTCTTGCAATTTTCTACATAAGTTTTTGTTGAACTCTTATTAAGGCATGATATTTTAATATGGCCCACCTCATGACATCTTATGTTTTCATAATCTATGGTTTGGATCCACAACTTACCCCCATACTTAAGAATGATAGATGTTGGTAAATGTTTACTTATATCAATCATGACCAATATCCAAGCATAAATAGCCCAGAATCTATCTTTTGTAGTTTTTAAAATCTCAAGGAATTCTACCAAAGTTTTGTCTATTGCCTTAAAAATATACTAACCCATACTGGTACTAGGGATAGATTTACATTTTTAGGTGCAAATCCTTTGTACCAATGGGTAAGGAAGAGTCCAACTCTTTTCATAAACTAGAGACCCCCCTTTAGGATTCCATCTCTTTCCTCCCTAGAACCAAAAATGGTTAGGAAGAAACCTTTGGGAAGAAAGGATAGAATCACTCCTAGATACTTATAACTCCTATTAATCTATTTCCTCAATATTTAAGCCCTTGCTCAAGACCCATTAAATTTACCAAAAAATATCCTATCTTTAAGATAAGAGGATTACTTCTCTATGAGGTGCTCACTAACCTCAACTTGTAGACACCTAAAAATATCACATTGTCGCACATCCCATGCTAACAACATATTAATTTGCAAAACCCTTTTATTTTTGCATTATTTTCCTAAAAATATTTTTAATCATATTCAACCCCCTTGGCCATTTAAGCCCTTTGCTACACTTAACCTCTTGTCACCACGTGACCATATCTCTAGCCTAATCTAGGGATACCTCATCCTAGTATACCCTTTGACTAGTCTACCTTCCACCTAAGCCTAGCTCACCCTAGCCTAACCTTGGTTAACTCCTAACCATGGTCATGTTAGAAATATGAGCAGGATTTGCTAGGCAGGAGTTGTTGTCATTGATGTCAAAGAAATGCTAAGTTAATGTTAAAGAAAAGGGTTGCAAAGATATCTTCATTTCATGGTGATTGGAAGCAAATAATATGGTTATTTTATTGATGGCAAAAGGTTCTCACAAAAGCACAAGGAGGTTCATATTTTATTTCATTTAAAAAGGTCAAATGGATATTTAATTATTTAATTTATAATATTTAAATTCATTTTTGAATTTAAAATAATTATAAATTAAATATTAAAGTTGAAATGCAAAGGTTAATTATCCATCAACATAAAGGTAAATACCAGGAAAGACATATAATTTAAATCCATCGAAGTGAAGGAGAAATACCGTAATGGAATATAAATATTACCTCAAACATAGGCTAAAGTGATCATTCAAATTTCATGCAATAATAAGAGAGTGCTTGTCGATCGAACATGAAAGAATGAGGGAGTGTATGTAGTGTTAATCCAGATAATGTGGAAGAAATAAGGAGTAGAGGTGCCTGTTGAGAAGCAACACACCCCCACTAAAAAAATGAAATTCCATCCTTTGAAAATATTTAGCTTTCATTTTGTAGTAGGGACCCTCTTGATGTTTTTCAGGTTTTAATTCCAAATTTTTCTTGCCTCCTTCTTCTTCAAGTTTTGCATATACCAAAGTATCTAAGTAGTCTTGCATGTGACTTTAATTTCAATTTAGAATTCACTTCTTTAATGTTAGAATCATTCTGAGTAAAAAGATCTTTCACAGATATGTAAAATGCAGAATACAGATGAATGAATTCATTGGAGTCAACCTACAATTTTTGAAAAATTTGCTAAGTAATGAAAACGTCGTGATTTCGTGACATTTTCGTTTTTGGAAACATCGCGATTTCATGACATTTCCATTTTTGGAAACATCGCGATATCGCGACATTTTCGTTTTTGGAAACGTCGCGATATCGCGACATTTTCATTTTTGGAAACGTCGCGATATCGTGACATATTTTGGTTGAAAGCGAGGCTTGTAGAAAACGTCGTGATATCGCGACATATTTGGACTAAAAGAACCAAGTGATGAGAACGTCGCGATATCACGACAGGTTTGGACCAAAAGGAAAGAGTGTTGAAAACGTCATGATATCGTGACGTGTTTTCGAAAGAAAGTGCCAAGTATGGAAAACGTCGCGATTTCACGACAAAGAGGACAGAATGGAGGTGAAGTGCAAGGAAGCCGAAGGCCAGAAGGCGTCACGAAATCGTGACGTCGCAAAATCGTGACATAAGTCAGAAAGGGAATCCGAAGGCCAGAAGACGTCGTGAAATCGTGACGCAAGTCAGAAAGGGAAGCCGAAGGCTAGAAGGCGTCACGAAATCGCGACACAAGTCAGAAAGGGAAGTCGAAGGCCAGAAGGCGTCGCGATTTCGTGACATGTCGCGGTTTTGCTATAGAAGAGCTAGGAAAGACCAGAATGCAAGGGGATGTCACGATTTTGCAACACGTGTCAAAAAAATAAATAGAGCCAACATATAATGAACATTAGGGTTTTAAATTAATAATATTAAAATACTAATCCTTGCTTGTTCTTTTGCAGAAAGCCAGCTGGTAGTTGCATACTAGCAGAAGTAATGGCAAAAAAAGACAAAATAAGCACGGATTAAATGAAGGCCGTCAGATGGAAATTTGAGATTCCGGGAATTGCTGGTTCATCCAGATTTTATAGATCTAGTCGCAAAGAGACTTTACAATGACTAAGCAGCTGCCCATTTAATGGAATATGTTAGCAATTGATCGAAAAATGAAAATATCTACACATAGTTATCGAAATGTGTCGATGGACGCATTTAATAGGAGAATTTATGGTGAAAGTATTGGCATGAGGATAATTTCAACTCAGAAGTGGCTCTGTGAAGATAGAATGTCAGAGAAATCAATGAGTCATCCGAATTTCTTTGAGGAATTGAGACCCTCTCGGATGATGCACCAGAAAGATGAAGATACCTTCACACGCAGTGCCCATTTATGGAATATATCGACGACTGACCAGAAAACGAAGATATTTACTTGCAGTTACATATGGATGAGAATAATATCATATCATGTCTTCTCCATTTATGGCAAGTAACTGCACTAAGATTTGCAGAGTGGTTAGGGTTTATTCAAAACTCTATTTTTAAAGGGGCTTATATTGTAAAACCGAGGTAGTAAGGTTTAGAGGATAAGATTTAGGGTTTGAGAAGAAGATATTTTTGAAAAGATCAGGGTCTATCCAGAGTCTATAAATACTTCTTCTGAATGTAAATTTTGAAGGCAAAAACTTAGAAATAAAAGCTATTGGAGCAATTTCCTACAAATCTTGTTTGAAAGCTTTGTTCTATACTGAGAGTTGGTGTGATTTTCATTTTCTGTGATAGCGTGGCCAGGAGCCTAATCTCTTTCATATTGTGATAAGTTCATCTTCTTTTGTTTTCGTTTCATTAAGGTTTATTTAATTTATGTTGTAGATCTGTGTTACCAGGATTGGATATGCTGCTAGGCTTCATTTTCTTTATTGTATATTAGGAAAAATTACAGATTTAAGGTTCAAGCCTATTCTAATTGCTTTGTCCTCACTGTGCGAGCTAGGCTGCTGGTGAGAGATACCAATTTTAACCGATTTCCCTTCTGTTTATGATTTTCTGTCAGATCTATTCATCTCTGTCTTATTCTCTTAAAAGAAAGTGATCTTAGAAAGCTGGACACTTTCCTCTTTGATTTGTTCTATTTGTGAAGCTAACTGGTATAACTAAAATTGGTAGTTTTGGTTTTGTAGCTAAGTTAGATAAACTTCTCTTTCTGCCCTACCCTACTCTCTTTGTTCCACCGTGAAATGATCTATTTTTATCTTTCTTTAAATTTGTCTTTTATTTAAATATGGTAAAGCATAAAGAGCTAGATCAAAGAACTGATTGTAAATATGATTATCCACAAAGATAACCAACTCCAAAAACATTACTGAATTGAAGTCCCAAGCCCATTGTAAGGGAATAGACAGTCCACTTGAAACTGTTCCAGAAGCAAAAAAAAGTGAATAGACATTCGACCCAACTCTGTAACTCACACTTTGGATATCCAGCAAGATCCTAAAGTGAGTGGGATTTATCCCTTATACGTGTTATCAGATTTTCATGCTCATTCTTCATAGGGTGTGTATAAAAGTCGAACCAACATTTAAAATTGGCGCTAGAAGGAGGGACAGAACTTATGTTCTTAGTGCGCTTGAGTTGAGAAATATGATTGTATGTGGTACTTAACAAATACTGTATTTTATCCAGAGTCTGGTAGCCTTTTTCCCTCCTCCTCAGCCTTTTAAAACTTGTTTGTTTGAGTTTTTGCCTAAACAGCGAAACTCAACACCAACATTTAAAATTGGCACTAGAAGGAGGGCTTGCTGAACTCTTTTCAGTATTGTAAGTTGTTTGTGCAGAGTCTGGTATTTTATCTTTTGAATCCTTTTCCCTCCTCTTTAGCTCTTTTTAATCTTTTTTGTTTGAGTTTTTGCCTAAACAGTGAAACTCAACACCAACATTTAAAATTGGTGCTAGAATGAGGGCCTGAAGTTCAACAGTTTGTTAAGGATTGTAATATTATAAGTTGCTTGTGAAAAGCTGGATTCCACTTATAGAGTAACAAGGTCCCATTCCAGAGCTGGAGAGCTCCTTATGCCTGAGTTAGAAACCCCCAGAAGAAGCAGCCTCAAAAGGGCCAAGTCCTTGTCTAAAATAGTTTTATCACCACTTGTAGTTACTCTAACTACAACTGAGAATATCATCGATAATCAAGTAGTAATGGCAAGCTGGTTGGGTTCCACTGCCTTAAATATCCTGGGTGCAGCCTGGTGATATCTATGGGGAAAATAGTAGCACTATTTTAGAATCCAGGACTCTAGTTTCAAAACAATATAGACCATGTACCATGCTTTGCCACAAATATTCTTCAAAATAATTTAACTACTACCTGATAGTTGTTAAAATTTCCCAAGGACATACTAGGTTGAATCACTTAAGGAAGATTTTTGATGTGCAATTATAAGCATATAAAACTTTCTTCAAGAATGACTGGGCCTTCGAATGTTGTACTCTGGATTGATCAACTTTTCTAGATTGTGAAAGGGGAAACCGAGTAGGGCTCTATTTACTAGTTTAGCCTTTCCCCGACGGAGTTACTCTTTAGATTTTCACGACCATGATCCACAACTGTGAGGTAGTATCTACGACTTGGTAAAATAAAACATCTTCTGAAGCCTTGGCTATCTCTTTCATTACAATAACTTCTTCCTCCTTTTTTTTTTGTGGAAAATAAAAGAGTGCCAGTTTTATGTTGCCCTGCTCAATTTTCACCTTCTCTCTCTCTCCTTTGAAATATACCGAAATCTGAAAATCCTTGCTTAAAAAAAAACAATTTTTTTTAATATTTCATCGATCTGGAACTGCTTCAGCCTGGGTACTGATAGCCTCTATGGATACTCAAATACTTTCATGAATCAGAGTCCCCTCTTACGACCAACTTTTCTTGGATTCCCTGGGAGTTTCTCCAGCCAAACAGTATAGCAGTTTCTTTATAATTAAAATAATTGTGGCAAGCAAGACACAAAATCCAATTATCTTTCTACTGTTGTTCTGAATAACAAAATAGTTCCACTGTTTAGTTTAAGCAGACTATCTCAAATGTTAAATAAAAGGAAACAAAAATGAAAACACATTAGGCCAATTTTAAAATGTTGATTTGTGCTTTGCTGCCCAGGCAAAAACTTAAACAAACAAAATTTAAAAGCTAAAGAGAAATCAAATTTAAAGGCTAAAGAGAAATTTGTACAGACCCCAAAGATAAAAAACAAAACTTCAAACTTTAAATAAAACCAAATAAGAACACACTACTTCAAACTTTATTTACAATATATACATATGCACAAAGTCCCTTCAATTACTCAAAAAATGTAGCAAATGGAAAAGCAGAGAAATAGTGCCTTTAAAAATTATTGACCATTTGCAGGTAAATTTAAAAATATACCTTTCAGGTCCTGTTGACGAAATGCACTCCAGATTATGCTTCCCAAAAATTTTTTTGCTACTTGGGAAAGACTTGTGTTTACCATCTTCCCACTCTTTTTTTTTTTAATATGGATCTTGTCCCACTGAAAAAACAAATCTGCAAGTCCTTCACCCTGTAAATTAGTCAAATCATATAATAACATGTGAATTTTTCAACCCCTGCTTAATGTCTTATTCTATCAGCCCGTGTACATACAATTTTATATGCCTCCTTCAAAATCAAGGCATTAACATGTTTATGCTTCTACTTGAGGGGCTTGCAGAATCCTTTCAAAGGGACGAAAAGTAAAAACCCCCCAGGATCAAATACCTTAAAGCCTTCATAGACCCAGATCATCACATCTTCAGATTTATGTAATAACTCAAAGAGATCACATTTTATTTGTATGTCATAGTTCTTAATAACTCGAACATTTTGTGGTTGCTCCACTGCTTCAATATCCAAGACTTCAATTTTTATCCTTCCAGTAGAATTTTCATAATTTGCTCTTTTACCTGAGCCTTGCTTAGATTTAACCCCATCAATGTGTAATGTCCAAATATCATTGTTGTGATTGGTTAGAGCTGTAACTGGTCTCACCTTCTCAGTTGTCAAATTATAAACTCCAATATTTGCATCAACACGCTTTTCTTTGATATTATGTTCAGTAATCACAGGCTCATACTAAGACTCTTTATCTATTCCGAGTTGGTTGACCACATTCACATTTACTATCTTTTTCTTCTTTTCTTGAAATTCAATAGGTGGTCCAGAGTAAGTTTAAATCAAGTTATCCTTTTGTTCAACAATCTGAGCCAGCTCATGGAGGGTGATGTTAGCTTTAATTTTCTCCATATCCTCAATGATGTTATACTCCTTCCTAGTTACTTCTGCATAGTGATATTGAATCTTATTTTCATCATCCTTTGGTGAGGGAGGATCATCATCAGGAGTAGGTTCTGGATTTTCACATCTCAAATTATAACTGTCCCTTTGGAAATGTTGAAAATCTTGTATTTCATCCATAGGAATTTCTACAACATTTTCTGACTCTTTGGGAAAAGTGAATGAATCTGAAACCATAGTCGTACTATTTTTGGATGAACCAGAACTACCAATATTTCTCTGATTTTCAAGAAAATTTAACTCACCAGGAAAATCTTTAAAGTTGGGTAATGCTAGGTCATAAATGTTTACTTCAGGCACTTCCACCTTGAACTTGTCAGAATCTTTCTCTATATTTTGCACATGTTGAGTGTGTGTCATGGTTACAGAGTTTCCTTGGGTAGAGCGTGACATGTTGGAACTAACTCATGATGTGGAATGGGATTCAAAATAGGCATGTTCTGTGTAACATAGGATATCAAAGGACTGCTCAGAATTTGAGGTCCTAACTATCTTTCAAGAATTAAAGCTTCCTTGTAAGCTCCTGCCAGGGTTGTGATATTGATGTCTCTCTTGAGAAAAATAGAGGTCACCAAATCCAATGCATTCTTATAGATTTCTAAGGATAGATTTGCATTTGGGATGTAATGACCAATCATTCTACCGTAAGCTCTTTGGAACCTCATATTGAAATACCTAATACTTTCATTCGACTCTCTCTTAATGCTGGAAAATTATTGATATAACACACTGGGGTCAATCACTTCCCCAAATTGTGATACAAAAACTTTCTCTAGGTCATCCCAACTAGTAATAGAATCATTAGTGAGATTCAGAAACCAGTCATATGCTCCCTCCTAGAGAGTGAACGGGAACAATCTGCAGGCCACATCTTCATGCTGTATATTTAATAATTTTAGAGCATTCTTGAATGCTACTAGGTGTTCTTCTACTGTTATAGTTCCATCATGCTTGTATCTAGGAAGATACCTCTCAGGATTTCTGGGCAGGTCATGGGCTGTGTTGAGAAGCAACACCCCCACTAAAAAAATGAAATTTCATCCTTTGAAAATATTTAGCTTTCATTTTGTAGTAGGGACCCTCTTGATGTTTTTCAGGTTTTAATTCCAAATTTTGCTTGCCTCCTTCTTCAAGTTTTGCATATACCAAAGTATCTAAGTAGTCTTGCATGTGACTTTAATTTCAATTTAGAATTCACTTATTTAATGTTAGAATCATTCTGAGTAAGAAGATCTTTCACAAATATGTAAAATGCAGAATACAGATGAATGAATTCGTTGGAGTCAACCTACAATTTCTAGAAAATTTGCTAAGTAATGAAAACGTCGCAATTTTGTGACATTTTCGTTTTTGGAAACGTCGCAATTTTGTGACATTTTCGTTTTTGGAAACGTCGCGATATTACGACATTTTTGTTTTTGGAAATGTCGCGATATCGTGACATATTTTGGTTGAAAGCGAGGCTTGTAGAAAACGTCGCGATATCGCGACATATTTGGACTAAAAGAACCAAGTGATGAGAACGTCGCGATATCGCGACAGGTTTGGACCAAAAGGAAAGAGTGTTGAAAATGTCGCGATATCGCAAAGTGTTTTCGAAATAAAGTTCCAAGTATGGAAAACATCGTGGTTTCATGACAAATAGGACAGAATGGAGGCAAAGTGCAGGGAAGCCGAAGGCCAGAAGGCATCGCGAAATCGTGACGTCGCGAAATCATGATGCAAGTCAGAAAGGGAAGCCAAAGGCCAGAAGACGTCGCAAGATCGTGACGTCATGAAATCGCAACGCAAGTCAGAAAGGGAAGTTGAAGGATAGAAGGCTTCATGAAATCACGATGCAAGTCAGAAAGGGAAGCCGAAGGCCAGAAGACGTCGTGATTTCGTGACATGTCACGGTTTCGTGGCAAAAGAGCTAGAAAAGACCAGAATGCAGGGGGATGTCATGATTTCGTGACACGTGTCAAAAAAATAAATAGAGCCAACATATAATGAACATTAGGGTTTTAAATTAATAATATTAAAATACTAATCCTTGCTTGTTCTTTTGCAGAAAGCCATTTGGCAGTTGCATACTAGCGGAAGTAATGGCGAAAAAAGACAAAATAAGCATGGATTAAATTAAGGCCGTCAGATGGAAATTTGAGATGCCGAGAATTGCTGGTTCATCCAGATTTTATAGATCTAGCCGCAAAGAGACTTTACGGTGACTAAGCAGCTGCCCATTTAATGGAATATGTCGATAATTGACCGAAAAATGAAAATATCTACACATAGTTACCGGAATGTGCCAATGGACGCATTTAACAGGAGAATTTATGGTGAAAGTAATGGCGTGCAGAGAATTTCAACTCAGAAGCAGCTCTACAAAGATAGAATGTTAGAGAAATCAGTGACTCATCCAAATTTCTCTGAGGAATTAATGAGACCCTCTCGGATGATGCACCAAAAATATGAAGATACCTTCACACGCAGTGCCCATTTATGGAATATATCGATGATCGACCAGAAAAAGAAGATATTTACTTGCAGTTTCAGATGGATGAGAATAATATCAGATCATGCCTTTTCCATTTATGGCAAGTAACTGCAGTAAGATTTGCAGAGTGGTTAGGGTTTATTCAAAACTCTATTTTTAAAGGGGCTTATATTGTAAAACCGAGGTAGTAAGGTTTAGAGGATAAGATTTAGGGTTTGAGAAGAAGATATTTTTGAAAAGATCAGGGTCTGTCCTAAGTCTATAAATACTTCTTCTGAATGTAAATTTTGGAGGCAAAAACTTAGAAATAAAAGCTATTGGAGCAATTTCTTGCAAATCTTGTTTGAAATCTTTGTTCTGGACTGAGAGTTGGTGTGATTTTCATTTTCTGTGATAGCATGGCCAGGAGCCTAATCTATTTCAGATTATGATAATTTCATCTTCTTTTGTTTTTGTTTCATTAAGGTTTATTTAATTTATGTTGTAGATCTGTGTTACCAGGATTGGATATGCCGTTAGGCTTCATTTTCTTTATTGTATGTTAGGGAAAATTATAGATTTAAGGTTCAGGCATGTTCTAATTGCTCTGTTCTCACTGTGCGAGCTAGGCTGTTGGTGAGAGATACCAATTTTAACTGACTTCCCTTCTATTTATGATTTTCTATCAGATCTGTTATCTTATGCTCTTATAAGAAAGTGATCTTAGAAAGCTGGACACTTTCCTCTTTGATTTTTTCTATTTGTGAAGCTAACTGGTATAACTAAAATTGGTAGTTTTGGTTTTGCAGCTAAGTTAGATAAACTTCTCTTTTTGCCCTACCCTACTCTCTCTGTTCCACCGTGAAATGATCCATTTTTATCTTTCTTTAAATTTGTCTTTTATTTAAATCTGCTAAAGCATAAAGAGCTAGTTCAAAGAACTGATTGTAAATCTGATTATCCACAAAGATAACCAACTAAAAACATTACTAAACTGAAGTCCCGAGCCCATTGTAAGGTAATAGACAGTCCACTTGAAACTATTCTAGAAGCAAAAAAGAGTGAATAGACATTCGACCCAACTCTGTAACTCACACCTTGGATATCCAGCAATATCCTAAAGTGAGTGGGATTTATCTCTTATAAGTGTTATCGGGTTTTCATGCTCATTCTTCACAGGGTGTGTATAAAAATTGAACCAACAGTGCCAAGCTCTTAGACCCATCTAG
The DNA here is from genome assembly GCA_028583015.1 of Wollemia nobilis. Taxonomy (NCBI): domain Eukaryota; kingdom Viridiplantae; phylum Streptophyta; class Pinopsida; order Araucariales; family Araucariaceae; genus Wollemia; species Wollemia nobilis. The sequence continues at coordinate 2,031,976 of JAQPPZ010000375.1, read as the reverse complement.
GTGGTTAGCCTAGACGGTGGTTGTCTTGGGCGCTAAGTTGTAGCATCAGAGAGGTCTCGGGTTCGAAACTCTATAGCAGCAAAAGGAGGAAGCTTTTTTGGTTCAAAGGCTCTTGGCAAAAGCATTAAGGAGAAGTGTATGCAAGCACACTTAGGTCTCGCATGGGCCTCCAAATCATGTAGTGAGCTGACCACGAGCTAAGGTGCTGGTAGGGAAAGAGTCGGGGTTCAAATCATGTGCTCACCATTTTGCAAGGCGAAGAGGAAAAATGTTTTGCGTGGGCACCTTTTGCAAAGTGGGGAAGAAAATAATTATTTTTCCTAAGGTATGAGGACCTAAATTTATTATTATAAAGCATTTAAAGGTTATATTGTGTTGATAATTAATGAGTGATAAGGTTTAGATGGCTTATGATTTTTGAAGATAATTTTTGGAGTCATAAGGTGTATAAAAAGTATATTATTTTGTAAAAGGCTTTTTGATATTGTTGAATATTAAATTGAGGATATTGGAGTAATAAATTGTATAATATGATGTTATTATTTTGAAGGGAATTTGCTAAGTAAACTTGTGTTGTTTAATGCATGGTCCTTGAGAATAATAAAAGAACTATTTTAGAATTATTTGAGCATATTATTGGAGAAAAATATAAAGGACAGATATATGCTATTTAACCCATGTAATTAGCAAAGAAAGGTGTTATAATTAAAACAAGTGTTTGAAGTCATATATTTCTTCAAACAAGAGGTTAGGGCACATTATCCTTGAGAGTGACTATTGAATGTTGTGAATGCTAAGTTGGAGTGAAAAGGGTTGTTTGATAAGCATTGTTGATTTTGATTTTTTTGGAATGGAAGTTGATTCTAGAAACCTTTTTTGATAAGCATTGTTGGAAATATTGAGTAAGCTTTCATATTCTTGAACTAGGATTTGTAAGAGAACATGAGTATCATTGTTATGTGAAGTTGTGAACTATTCTTGAACTAGGGTTTGTGAAAGAACATGAGTATCATTGTTATGTGAAGTTGTGAACTATCTTGAACTAGGGTTTATAAAATAACATGAGTATCATTGTTATGTGAAGTTATGAACTATCTTGAACTAGGATTTGTGAAAGATCATGAGTATCATTGTTATGTGAGATTTTTTGATAAGCATTGTTGGAAATAAGTGAGTGAGTGTTCATATACTTGGACAGGAGTTTGTAAGAAAGGAGTGCTTTATTGAGTGAGTGATCAAGTGGAGTTGATTAAGCCTAGTCAAGTGGAAGTGTTGAAGTGGTAGTTCTAGTTCTATAAAACAAATTGTTCCATATTCTAATTTTATTAAATAAAGAGATTGAAAGTGATTGAGAATTGTTGTGAATGTGAAGCATATTTAGTCTCTAACAATTCTCTATATGTTTCAGTGAGATTGGACAAGTTCTAGTGAGGACTTTTTGGTGAAGACTTGTTGAGAAAATTGGACAAGTTCTAGTGAGGACTTGCTGAGCAGATTTAAATCAAGTCTTGTAGAAGACTTGTTGAGCATATTCGATAAGTTCTAGAGAGGACTTGTGGATAGATTAGTGTGAGCTTTTGTGGAAGCTTACAAGGTAGATTTGAGATAAGTCTTTGAGAAGACTTGAGATCAAAGTTGATTTATTTGTTCAAACCTTGGATTAAGGTTTGGTTCAGATCTAGAAGATTTGATTTGTGATTGAATCAAGATATGTATTAATTCTTGAGGATATATTTGAGGACAGATCTTGGTGTATATTTGAGGATAGATTTGTGCTAGACCAGATATAGAGATTGAGTAGATTTGTGCTAGATCGAAGGACTATGTTTAGTGCATATCAAAGTACAGAGATTGAGAAAATTTATGTTATACAAAAGGACTATGTTTAGTACAAATTAGAGGACAAAGGTTGACCAAATTTGTGCTATACTGAAGGACTGTGTTTAGTACATATTTGATACAAAGCTAAGATCAAGCTTTTGAGGTGATAGAGTATAGAGGACAACCGTCTCTAGTGGATAGAGGTCCATTATGTAGGGTAGTGAGGACAGGTCTTATAAGTGAGGATAGGAGTCTTCAGTGGATATAGATACATTAGCCAGTGTAGTGAAGGTAGCAGTTCTTCTAGAAGATCACCAGCCAGAGCATAGGAAAAAGGATTTCTCCTGTGGATAGAGATCCACAAACTAGCTGAGAAGATTGGTGTCTCCTATGGATAGATATACATGAACTTGATTAGGGGATTGGTATCTCCTTTCGATAGAGGTCCATAAACATTGTAATAGGGAAAAGATTCGTAAGATATTTGTTAAGAAAATATTAATGAAATATTTTCTCCATGGAGTAGCCACATTGGGTGAACCACATTAAATTGGTGTCTCTATTGTGTGTGATGATTTGTGCATTACTTTGATTACTGCTATTGATATTGCCATTTATTATATTGGATAATACTATTTGGGAAAGAAATGTAAAAAGTGGGCTTATACTATTCACCCCCTCTTAGTATAAGCTTGTGTTCTTCAATTGGTATCAAAGAGGGTTCCTTCGAAAGAGTTTAACAGCTTGAATGAAAATATTAGAAGAACACAAATGGATTCTAAGAGTGGATCCTCAGATAATTCAGCACCAGTGTTTGATGGAAGCGATTATGTATTTTGGAGTATGAGAATGAAGATTCACCTAATGGCACTTGGCAATGAAATATGTGAAGTAGTTGAAAATGGAAACACACCACTAGCTACTCCACCTATAGATAAAGATGGTAAGCTTCTACGTCATTACAACTCATAAGTAATTAATGCAATTTTGAAAGGTTTGCATAGAACAGAGTTCCTAAAGGTTATGCATTGCAAATCAGTAAAAGGAATTTGGGATAAGTTGCAAAGCATATATGAAGGAGATAAAAATGTCAAAAGGGCAAATACACAAAATCTTAAGGGATAATTTGAAGAACTACGAATGAAGTATGAGGAAAACATTAGTGTTTATCTACTTTTTTTATATGATATTGTTAACTCCATGCAAGGACTGGACTTAAGGTTCAAGAATTTGAGGTTTGTGATAATATCTTAATATCACTCCCAAAAATATTTAGTGAAAATATTTCAGCTATAGAGGAATCAAAATATGGTGATGTTTTGACAAGGTATGAATTACTTGGTATTCTTACAGCTTTTGAGATAAGAACAAAAGAGGAACCTAATCTCTAGAAAGAAGTAGCCTTAAAATCTACTAAGAAGACAAAGGGTAAGAAATCAGATTCAAGCAATGAGTCATCCAATTATGAAGAAGTAAATTATGGCAAAAGAAACAAGGATGATGTGAAATTTTTTAGATATTTCAATTATGGAAAGTATGGTCACTATGCAACTAATTTTCAAGAAGTTGGAAATAGCAATGATGAAGAAAAATAGGATAATAAGAATAGGGAATTAGAAAAATACAGTTACCAAAAGAAAATCAAGGATGGTCAAGGCAAGCATGAAAAGAAGTTCTTCCAAATATAGAAAAAGCGTTACTATGTAGATAAGGCAAGTAAGGACTCAAGTGATAGTGATAATAGTTCCTTAGATAATGATAAAGAAGAAGCTCTATTTCTAAAAAAAGAAAAGTGGTTAGGAAAAGGTCACCAATAATTCTCAAGTGTTTTAGATGTGGTAACTTTGGTCATCTTGAAGATAGTTGTATAGAGAGTTGTTTCATTTTCAGTGATGATGAATATGAAGATACACTTGAAGGACCAAAAGAGAATCTTCTAATGTTATTAGAAGAAGAAGGAGGTGATCCTATAGAAGACAAGTTAGAAAATAATGAATATGTATTCAAACGCAAAAAAATAGAGGAAGAATAAAAAATAGGAGGAGTTGATCTTGAAGGTGAACTTATTCATGCCCTTGATGCATTAAAGAAGGTAAGAAAGCAAAACTCCCAACTTAAGATTCAATTTCAAGAATGTTATGAAGAGAAAGGAAAGCTTATAGAGGATCTAAACAAGTCAATGGCTAAGACAAGGAAGTTCAAAGATAAGTTAGAAGAAAAGGTCTTAGAATATGAAAGGTTAGAGCATGAAGTAGATTCACTAAGGAAGGAAGTGAAAGAATATAAGGATAGGTTACATAGGTTTGGAAGAAGCTCAAATAATTTGGATAATATTATCAAGACATAAAAACCTACATCAAGCAAGATGGGTCTTGGTTTTGAACAGGTACAAAATAAACAAGGCGAGGAGTCAACCTCAAGTTCTTAAGAAGAATAAACTTTAGAATAAAAGTGTAAGAGAGAGTGATACTTCAAAGGATGAGCAGGACAATAGAAAATTCAACAAGGAAAGGAACAATGCATAAATGAGGAACAAATGGAACAAGAACCAACACGGGGTAAAAGAAACAAAAATACCAATGAGGTCAAGGCAATGTAGTTTCAATGGATGATGTTTCTCATGCCATAGGTTTGGGCACAAAGCTTCACAATGCAGGACACATGGAAAAAAATAATATGGAAGGTTTAGCAACAGGTAGCATTTTCAAGGGTATTGCTACTCTTGTAATTTTTTTGATCACAAGGAAATGAATTGTAGGATTCATGATAGGAATAGATATGGCTTCACCAGGAGAAATCCTAAGATATTTGCACCTCTAAAGAATAATAATATTAAGTGTTCTACGTACAATAATGATGGACATACAACAAAGTGGTGTAGAGAAAAAATTCCAGATACAAGTAGAAACAAAAATGGTCAGAGGAATCATAAGGATCAGATAAGGAGGAAAGTTGACAAAGGTAAATATCAGTGCTTGCTAGGAGTAGAAATAATCCCACCCCAAAATTAACCACCTCAAGAGGAGGTGGTGGAGGGACTAAACTAAGAGTTTCATTCTTAGCCCCGAGCCCCAAAGGTGACCCTTTGCCATTGATGACAAAGGGGGAAATATTTGAGTAAGAGGGAGAAATTTGAGTTAGAAGGAAAATATTCAGTCAAGAGGAGCAGTTTCCCAGGGGGATAAGAATAGCAAAAGGTTAAAAAATTGTAAAAGGTAAATGGGTTGCCATCAATGACAAAGGGGGATATTGTTGGAAATATGAGTAGGATTTTTTGAGCAAGAGTTGTCATTGATGTCAAATAAATTCTAATCCAATGCAAAATAAAAGGGTTGCAAAGATATCTTTATTTCATGGTGATTGGAAGCAAATAATATGGTTATTTTAATTATGGCAAAAGGTTCTCCCAAAAGCACAAGGAGGTTCATATTTTATTTCATTTAAAAATATCAAATGGATATTTAATTATTTAATTTATAATATTTAAATTAATTTCTAAATTTAAAATAATTATAACTTAAATATTAAAGTTGAAATGCAAAGGTTAATTATCTGTCGACGTGAAGCCTAGACGGTGCTTGTCTTGGGTGCTAAATCATAGCACTGGAGAGGTCTCGAGTTCGAGGCTCTACAGAAGTGAAAGGAGGAAGCCTTTTTGGTTCAAAGGCTCTTGGTGGTAGTGTTAATGAGAAGTGTGTGTAGGTGAGCTGAACATGGGCTAAGGTGCCAGCAGGGAAAGAGTCACGGGTTCAAATCATGCACTCACCATTTTGCAAGGCGAAGAGGACAAATATTTTGCATGGGCACATTTTGCAAAGCGGGGAAGAAAATAATTATTTTCCCTAAGGTATGAGGGCCTAAATTTATTATTATAAATCATTTAAATGTTATATTGTGTTGAGAATTAAGGAGTGATAAGGTTTAGGTGGCTTATGATTTTTGAAGATAATTTTGGAGTCATAAGGTGTAGAAAAAGTATATTATTTTGTAAAAGGCTTTTTGATATTGTTGACTATTAAATTGAGGATATTGGAGTAATAAGTTGTATAAGGTGATGTTATTATTTTGAAGGGAATTTGCTAAATAAACTTGTGTGGGTTAATGCATGGTCCTTGAGAATAATAAAAGAACTATTTTAGAATTTTTTGAGCATATTATTGTAGAAAACAATAAAGGACAAATATATGCTATTTAACCCTTGTGATTGGCAAAGAAATGTGTTATGATTAAAACAGGTGTTTGAAGTCAAATCTTCTTCAAACAAGAGGTAAGGGCACATTATCCTTGAGAGTGATTGTTGAATGTTGTGAATGCTAAGTTGGAGTGAAATGAAGAACACAAGCTTATACTAAGAGGGGGGTGAATAGTATAAGACCACTTTTTACTTTTATTTTCAAATCAATATTATGTAGTGTATAAATAGTAGTTTCAATAGCAGTAATAAAAGCAATGCGTAAAACACCATACACAATAGAGACACAGATTTTAACGTGGTTCACCCAATATGGGCTACCTCCACAGAGAAAATATTTCTTCTAAATATTTCTCAAATAATATCTTGGGAATACTTCCCACATAAAATGTTTATGGACCTCTATCCAAAGGATATGTTGATCCCCTAAACTTGGTTTGTAGATCTCTATCCATAGGAGAACTCCTTCTCCTATGCTCTGGATGGTGATCCTCTAGAATAAATTGCCTCCACTGCATTTACTGTGGATCTATCTCCACTTGAAGACTCCTATCCTCACTCAAAAGACCTATTCTCAATGTCCTAGATGATGGATCTCTATCCACTAGAGACTCTGTCCTATCTACTCTATCACCTCCAAAGCTCTGTCTCAATATTGTACTAAACACAGTCCAGTCAGTCTAGCACAACTCTACTCAATATCTTGCACTAAACATAGTATTTTTGGTCTAGCACAAATTTGCTCAATATCTTGCACTAAAAATAGTTCATTCGGTCTAGCACAACTCTGATTAATATCGTACATTTGGTCTAGCAAAAATATGCTCAATCTCTTGCACTAAACATAGTTCATTTAGTCTAGCACAACTCTTCTCAATATCTATCCTCAAGCCTTAACTCAAAGCTTGAATAATCTCAAATCAACTATGCCAGATCTGCCCCAAATATTAACTCAAGGTTTGAACAAATCAATCAATCAACTCTGCTCTCAAGTCTTCTCAGTGACTTGTCTCAAATCTACCTTGAAAGCTTCCACAAAAGCTCACACCAATCTATCCTCAAGTCCTCTCTAGAACTTGTCCAATATTCTCTATAAGTTCTCACAAGAACTTATCAAAATATACTCTCAATATGTATTGTAAGCTTCCATAAAAGCTTACCCAAATATTTCCACAAGTCTTCTCAAATACTTACCTCAAATATGCTCAATAATTCCACACTAGAACTTGTCCAATATCATAGAAACATAAAGAGAATTGTTAGAGACTCAATATGCTCTATACACATCACAATGCTCAATCACTTTCAATAACTCTTTTAGAAACATACAGAGAATTGTTAGAGACTCAATATGCTTCACATTTACCTCAATTCTCAATCACTTTCTCAAATCAATTCATAATATAGAATAGTTTATTTCATGGAACTTGAACAACCACAGCATACAACCACTTGACTAGGCTCAATCAACTCTACTCAACCAATCACCTCAAGGAACAACCCTTTCTCACACACCCTAGTCCAAGCATATATCAACCAACTCAAAATGCTTCCAACAATATTCAAAAACAACTCTCACATAACAATGATACTCATGTTCTTTTCAAACCCTAGTTCAAGTTCTTTGCATAACATCTCACTTCAACAACAATGCTAATAAAACATTCTTCAACTAACAATGATACTCATGATATTTCCAAACTCTAACTAGGTTTTTCACACAACCAATGGCTTCAACAACAATGCTAATAAAACAAGGTCTAATCACAACTCTCAATCCAAAAAACCTTGAAGCATTAAACCAACCACTTTCGAAAAGGAAACCCTAATCAATTCATTTTCACTCCAAACTTAATTTTCAATCAAGCCAATCAACCAAATCAATCAAAGAAAAAATTTACCCATACCTTTTCTTGAAGATTAGTAGTCCTCACAATTCTGCCACACTCAAAATTACTTATTTTTATATCTCAATAAGGGTTAGAGAATATTTCTCTTCAACAAAATATATCACAACAATAATATAAAAATTACACCTTATCACTCCAACTCAAATAATAATCAATATCCTCACAATAGTCAAAAACCATTCATTCAAAATAATATACCATCCACAAAGTTTTAACCTTTCAATATTCCACAATAGCAATTTAAGACTTTAAAAATAAAAATAGAATTCTCCTTATAACTCCTAAAGGTAATTCTTAACTACCACACTTTAATATAAAGCAACCTTTCCAAACTTCAACCATAAAGCAACCTTATACCTCCAACTTAGGTTTTAAAACAAAATTAAAATAAAAATGTTACCTTTACCTTTGGAGAGTTTCGAACTCTCAATGCATCCCACATAAACGTCTTTGCCCATGGCGCAAACCACCACACGAGCTACACGATCGTTGAGAAGGAAGAAGCACCTCATGCTTCAAAACACTATGTCCTCCTTTTCCTTGCAAAAAGTGTACCTAACTATTGGTGCTAACACACCCACCGAAATGCTTCCACCATGATTCGAACGATGTCATCTTGCACACAAAATGTAAGCTTTGCAACCCACTTGCCACTAGGCCAACGTGCCTAGTTGGCTCTAGACATTCCAACACTTTCCCTTTTGTTTCCTTTCGATGCTAGAATAAACATGAATTTTGCTTCTTTATTCTCATGAGATCCTTTGATTAAAACACATACAATATAGAATTCGAGCAAGGGTAAACTTAATGCCTTTGGGCATAGGTTTAAATATCAAATTTTCTCCTTTGCATTTAAAATGTCGGTGCTTCAAAACGTAATGACTTCGACGAGGAATATAACCCTTTGCAACATTATTCAAATTTCCTTTGGTGATAAACCCAACCTTTGGGTTTAATAATATATCTTTGGACTTTGTAAAACCCATTTTTGCCTTATAAAACATTACAATAAAAATTATAAATATTTTTATTTGGGTTTTCACCATGGCACTTTTAATATTATAATAACCAATATTATAATATTAATCCTTCGATAAAGTACCTTTATTATTTATTTATAAAATTTAAATTCATGCTGAATTTAAATAATTTATAACAACTCATTTTTAACCTCTGTCTTTTACACTGTTTCACTCGATCTTTTGCCTTCTTCCTGAATATCAAATAACCATCTTTATCCCCTTTATTTCCTGCTAAAATTACTGATGACTTCATCTGGTGACATAAATGACAACTCGACTGACTCAAAATGTCCAACATGAAAAGGGTTGTTTGATAAGCATTGTTGAGTTTGGTTTTTCTGGAATGAAAGTTGATTCTAGAAACCTTGTTTGCTAAGTGCCATCAAGTGAATCTTCATTCTCATAAGCATTGTTGGAAATATTGAGTAATCTTTCATATTCTTGAACTAGGGTTTGTAAGAGAACATGAGTATCATTGTTATGTGAAGTTGTGAACTATATTGAACTAGGGTTTGTGAAATAACATGAGTATCATTGTTATGTGAAGTTGTGAACTATCTTGAACTAGGGTTTGTGTAATATCATGAGTATCATTGTTATGTGAGATTGTTTGATAAGTTATTTTTGGAAATAAGTGAGTGAGTGTTCATATACTTGGACTAGAGTTTGTAAGCAAGGAGTGCTTTATTGAGTGAGTGATTGAGTGGAGTTGATTGAGCCTAGTCAAGTGGAAGTGTTGAAGTGGTAGTTCAAGTTCTATGAAATAAATTGTTCCATATTCTAATTTGATTAAAGAAAGAGATTGAAAGTGATTGAGCATTGTTGTGAATGTGAAGCATATTGAGTCTCTAACAATTCTCTATATGTTTCTGTGAGATTGGACAAGTTCTAGTGAGGACTTGTTGAGAAGATTTGAGGTAAGTCTTGGTGAAGACTTGTTGAGAAGATTGGACAAGTTCTAGTGAGGACTTGTTGAGCATATTTAAGGTAAGTCTTGGTGAAGACTTGTTGAGCAGATTGGACAAGTTCTAGAGAGGACTTGTGGACATATTAGTGTGAGCTTTTGTGGAAGCTTACAAGGCAGATTTGAGACAAGTCTTTGAGAAGACTTGAGAGCAGAGTTGATTGATTTGTTCAAACCTTGGATTAAGGTTTGGGGTAGATCTAGCAGATTTTATTTGTGATTGAATCAAGCTTTGTGTTAAGGCTTGAGGATAGATTTGAGGATAGATTTTGGTGTAGATTTGAGGATAGGTTTGTGCCGACCAGAGATAGAGATTGAGCAGATTTGTGCTAGACCGAAGGACTATGTTTAGTGTAGATCTAGGATAGAGATTGAGCAAATTTGTGCTAGATCGAAGGACTATGTTTAGTGTAGATCAAAGGATAGAGATTGAGCATATTTGTGCTAGACCGAAGGACTATGTTTAGTACAGATTTGAGACAGAGCTGAGAGCTAGCTTTGGAGGTGATAGAGTATAGAGGATGACAATCTCTAGTGGATAGAGATCCATTAGCCAGGGTAGTGAGGATAGGTCTTCTGAGTGAGGATATGAGTCTTTAGTGGATAGAGATCCATAAGCTAGTGTAGTGGAGGCAGCAGTTCTTCTAGAAGATCACCAGCGAGAATAGAGGAGAAAGGAGTTTTCCTTGGATAGAGATCCATAAACTAGTTTGGTGTCTCCTGTGGATAGAGATCCATGAACTTGATTAGGGGATTGGTGTCTCCTTTGGACAAAGGTCCATAAACATTGTAATAGGGAAAGGTTTCCCAAGAGATTTGTTGAGAAAATTTTAGTGAAATATTTTCTCCGTGGAGTAGCCCACATTGGGTGAACCACGTTAAATTGGTGTCTCTATTGTGTGTGGTGATTTGTGCATTGCTTTGATTACTTTTGTTGATATTGCTATTGATATATTGCATAATATTGATTGGGAAAGAAAAGTAAAAAGTGGTCTTATACTGTTCACCCCCCTCTCAGTATAAGCTTGTGTTCTTCAATTGGTATCAGAGTGGGTTCCTTTGGAAGAGTTTAATAGCTTGAAGGAAAAGCTTACAAGAACACAAATGGATTCTAAGAGTGGATCCTCAGATAATTTAGCACTAGTGTTTGATGGAAGCGATTATGTATTTTGGAGTATGAGAATGAAGATTCACCTGATGGCACTTGGCAATGAAATATGGGAAGCAGTTGAAAATGGATACACACCACCAACTACTCCACCTACAGATAAATATGGTAAGCTTCTACATCATTACAATTCAAAAGCAATGAATACAATTTTGAAAGGTTTGCATAGAATAGAGTTCATAAAGGTTATGCATTGCAAATCAGCAAAAGGAATTTGGGATAAGTTGCAAAGCATATATGAAGGAGATAAAAATGTCAAAAGGGCAAAGATACAAAATCTCAAGGGACAATTTGAAGAACTAAGAATGAAGGATGAGGAAAACATTAGTGCTTATCTACTTCGTGTAGATGAGGTTGTTAACTCCATGCAAGGACTTGGACTTGAGGTTCAAGAATCTGATGTTTGTGATAAGATCTTAAGATCACTCCCAAAAAGGTTTAGTGAAAATATTTCAGCTATAGAGGAATCAAAATATGGTGATCTTTTGACAAGGGATGAATTACTTGGTATTCTTACAACTTTTGAGATAAGAACAAAAGAGGAACCTAATATCCAGAAAGAAGTAGCCTTCAAAGCTACTAAGAAGACAAAGGGTAAGAAGTCATATTCAAGCAATGAGTCATCTAGTGATGAAGAAGCAAATTATGGCAAAAGAAACAAGGATCCAAGAATATTTAAAGATGTGAAATCTGTTAGATGTTTCAATTGTGGAAAGTATGGTCACTATGCAACTGATTTTCAAGAAGCTGGAAATAGCAATGATGAAGAAAAATAGGATCATAAGAATAAGGAATCAAAAAAATACAGGTACCAAAAGAAAAGTAGGGATGGACAAGGCAAGCAAGGAAATAAGTTCTTTCAAAGATAGAAGAAGAGTTACTATGCAGACAAGGCAAGTAAGTACTCAAGTGATAGTGATAATAGTTCCTCAGATAATGATAAATATGAAGCTCTATTTTTGGAAAAAGAAAAGGAAGTGGTTAGGAAAAGGTCACCAATAATCCTCAAGTGTTTTAGATGTGGTAACTTTGGTCATATTGAATATAGTTGTACAAAGAGTGGTTTCAGTTTCAGTGATGATGAATATGAAGATACACTTGAAGGACCAGAAGAGAATATTCTAATGGCATTAGAAGAAGAAGGAGGTGATCCTATAGAAGACAAGTCATAAAATAATGAAGATGTATTCAAAGGTAAACAAATAGAGGAAGAATAAAAAATAGGAGGAGTTGATCTTGAAGGTGAACTTATTCATGCCCTTGATGCATTAAAGAAGGTAAGAAAGCAAAACTCCCAACTTAAGCTTCAATTTCAAGAATGTGATGAAGAGAAAGGAAAGCTTATAGAGGATCTAAACAAGTCAATGGCTAAGACAAGGAAGTTCAAAGATAAGTTAGAAGCAAAGGTCTTAGAATGTGAAAGGTTAGAGCATGAAGTAGCTTCACTAAGGAAGGAAGTGAAAGAATCTAAGGATATGTTACACAGGTTTGGAAGAAGCTCAAAGAATTTGGATAAGATTATCAAGACACAAAAACCTACATCAAGCAAGACAGGTCTTGGTTTTGAACAGGTACAAAAGAAACAAGGCGAGGAGTCAACCTCAAGTTCTGAAGAAGAAGAAACTTCAGAAGAAGAGAGTGTAAGAGAGAGTGAGACTTTGGAGGATGAGTTGGACAATAGAAAGTTCAACAAGGAAAGGAACAATGCACAAATGAGGAACAAATGGAACAGGAACCAACATAGGGTAAAAGAAACTAAAATACCAATGAGGTCAAGGCAAGGTAGTTTCAATGGATGATGCTTCTCATGCCATAGGTTTGGGCACAAATCTTCACAATGTAGGACACATGGAAAATAGGAATATGGAAGGTTCAACAACAGGCAACTTTTTCAAGGGTATTGCTACTCTTGTAATCAGTTTGGTCACAAGGCAATGAATTGCAGGGTTCATGACAGGAATAGATATGGCTTCACCAGGAGAAATCCCAAGATATTTGCACCTCCAAGGAATAACAATATTAAGTGTTATAAGTGCAATAATTATGGACATACAACAAAGTGGTGTAGAGAAAAAATTCTAGAGACAAGCAGGAACAGAAATGGTCAGAGGAATCAGAAGGATCAGATAAGGAGGAAAGTTGACAAAGGTAAAGATCAGTGCTTGTTGGGAGTAGAAATACTCCCACCCCAGAATTAACCACCTCAAGAGGAGGTGGGGGAGGGGCTAAGCTAAGAGTTTCATTCTTAGCCCCGAGCCCCAAAGGTGACCCTTTGCCATTGATGACAAAGGGGGAGATATTTGAGTAAGGGGGAGAAATTTGAGTTAGAAGGAAAGTATTCAGTCAAGGGGAGCAGTTTCCTAGGGGGAGCAGAATAGCAAAAGGTTAAAAAATTGTAAAAGGTAAATGGGTTGCCATCAATGACAAAGGGGGATATTGTTGGAAATATGAGTAGGATTTGTTGAGCAGGAGTTGTTGTCATTGATGTCAAAGAAATGCTAAGCCAATGCAAAAGAAAAGGGTTGCAAAGATATCTTCGTTCCATGGTGATTGGAAGAAAATAATATGGTTATTTTAATGATGGCAAAAGGTTCTCCCAAAAGCACAAGGAGGTTCACATTTTATTTCATTTAAAAAGGCCAAATGGATATTTAATTATTTAATTTATAATATTTAAATTCATTTCTGAATTTAAAATAATTATAAATTAAATATTAAAGTCAAAATGCAAAGGTTAATTATCCGTCGACGTGAAGGTAAATGCCTAGAAAGGCATATAATTTAAATCCACCGACGTGAAGGAGAAATGCCTTAATGGCATATAAATATTGCCTCAAACATAGGCTAAAGTGATCATTCAAATTTCATGCAATAATAAGAGAGTGCTCATCGATCGAACGCGAAAGTAGGAAGGAGTGTGCACAGTGTTAATCTAGATAAGGAGGAAGACATAAGGACCAGAGGCACCAAGCTCTTAGACCCATCCAGGTGGGTAGCCCAGATGACGCTTGGCTTGGGTGCTAAGTCGTAGCACCGAAGAGGTCTCGGGTTTGAGACTCTGCAACAACAAAAGGAGGAAGCCTTTTTGGTTCAAAGGCTCTTGGTGGCAACGTTAAGGATAAGTGTGCACAGGTGCACTTAGGTCCCATGTGGACCTCCAGCTCATGCGATGAGCTGACCACGGGCTAAGGCACTGGTAGGGAAAGAGTCGTGGGTTCAAATCACGCGCTCACCATTTTGCAAGGCAGAGAGGAAAAATATTTTGTGTGGGCACCTTTTGCAAAGTGGGGAAGAAAATAATTATTTTTTCTAAGGTATGAGGGCCTAAATTTATTATTATAAAGCATTTAAAGGTTATATTGTGTTGAGAATTAAGGAGTGATAAGGTTTAGGTGGCTTATGATTTTTGAAGATAATTTTTGGAGTCATAAGGTGTAGAAAAAGTATATTATTTTGTAAAAGGCTTTTTGATATTGTTGAATATTAAATTGAGGATATTGGAGTAATAAGTTGTATAAGGTGATGTTATTATTTTGAAGGGAATTTTCTAAGTAAACTTGTGTGGGTTAATGCATGGTCCTTGAGAATAATAAAAGAACTATTTTAGAATTCTTTGAGCATATTATTGGAGAAAAATATTAAGGACAGATATATGCTATTTAACCCTTGTGATTGGCAAAGAAAGGTGTTATGATTAAAATAGGTGTTTGAAGTCAGATCTTCTTCAAACAAGAGGTAAGGGCACATTATCCTTGAGAGTGATTGTTGAATGTTGTGAATGCTAAGTTGGAGTGAAAAGGGTTGTTTGATAAGCATTGTTGAGTTTGGTTTTTCTGGAATGAAAGTTGATTCTAGAAACCTTGTTTGATAAGCATTGTTGGAAATATTGAGTAAGCTTTCATATTCTTGAACTAGGGTTTGTAAAAGAACATGAGTATCATTGTTATGTGAAGTTGTGAACTATCTTGAACTAGGGTTTATGAAAGAGACATTAAAGTATGGTTGTAAAGAACATGAGTATCAGTTTTGTGAAGTTGTAATATTGAACTAGGGTTTGTGCAAGATCATGAGTATCATTGTTATGTGAGATTGTTTGATAAGCATTGTTGGAAATAAGTGAGTGAGTGTTCATATACTTGGACTAGAGTTTGTAAGCAAGGAGTGCTTTATTGAGTGAGTGATTGAGTGGAGTTTATTGAGCCTAGTCAAGTGGAAGTGTTGAAGTGGTAGTTCAAGTTCTATGAAACAAATTGTTCCATATTCTAATTTGATTAAAGAAAGAGATTGAAAGTGATTGAGCATTGTTGTGAATGTGAAGCATATTGAGTCTCTAACAATTATCTATATGTTTCTGTGATATTGGACAAGTTCTAGTGAGGACTTGTTGAGCAGATTTGAGGTAAGTCTTGGTGAAGACTTGTTGAGCATATTGGACAAGTTCTAGTGAGGACTTGTTGAGAATATTTAAGGTAAGTCTTGGTGAAGACTTGTTGAGTAGATTGGACAAGTTCTAGAGAGGACTTGTGGATATATTAGTGTGAGCTTTTGTGGAAGCTTACAAGGCAGATTTGAGATAAGTCTTTGAGAAGACTTGAGAGCAGAGTTGATTGATTTTTTCAAACCTTGGATTAAGGTTTGGGGCAGATCTAGCAGATTTGATTTGTGATTGAATCAAGCTTTGTGTTAAGGCTTGAGGACAGATTTGAGGATAGAGTTTGGTGCAGATTTGAGGATAGAGTTTGGTGCAGATCAAAGGATAGATATTGAGCATATTTGTGCTAGATCGAAGGACTATGTTTAGTGCAGATCAGAGGATATATATTGAGCATATTTGTGCTAGACCAAAGGACTGTGTTTAGTGCAGATCAGAGGATAGAGATTGAGTAGATTTGTGCTAGATCGAAGGACCGTGTTTAGTACAGATTTGAGATAGAGCTGAGAGCTAGCTTTGGAGGTGACAGAGTATAGAGGATGATAGTCTCTAGTGGATAGAGATCCATTAGCTAGGGTAGTGAGGATAGGTCTTTTGAGTGAGGATAGGAGTCTTTAGTGGATAGAGATCCATAAGCCAGTGCAGTGGAGGCAATAGTTCTTCTAGAAGATCACCAACTAGAGCAGAGGAGAGGGTTCTCCTATGTAGGATATTGGTGTCTCTTGTGGATAGAGATCCATGAACTTGATTAGGGGATTGGTGTCTCCTTTGGACAGAGGTCCATAAAAATTGTAATAGGGAAAGGTTTCCCAAGAGATTTGTTGAGAAAATTTTAGTGAAATATTTTCTCCGTGGAGTAGCCCACATTGGGTGAACCATGTTAAATTGGTGTCTCTATTGTGTGTGGTGATTTGTGCATTGCTTTGATTACTGTTATTGATATTGCTATTGATATATTGCATAATATTGATTGGGAAAGAAAAGTAAAAAGTGGTCTTATACTATTCACCCCCCCTCTCAGTATAAGCTTGTGTTCTTCGGGTCAAACTCCACATCATGGTCAATCTTAAACCCATGGTCAACCTCACCCTAGTCTATATTCCACCAAAGCCTAGCCTCCATATCACCTTGGATAACCATAAACCCATGGTTAGTCTAACTATGATCATACATTGACCCTTGCTCCGTACATATTCCTATGCACATTCAATGTTATAAATGACAAACGAATACTTTTTGCATTAAGGCCTTAAAGGCTTTGAAAGTTTGTATGAGTCATCCTCCACTATGCCATAATGGGGAGAAGACTTTCATGCCTCATCCATACCGATTTATTACATGTGTATGGGTGAGGACTCCCCTCACCCAAATATATTTATGAGGCATGGCACCCCATTCCACCTTAGGGGACACCTCAGAGGACACCTCAACCCCTCATAACCTTGGAAAACTCTATAAATAAGATATCATTTCCTCCATTCTTATCAATCACTCACTCACATACTCAGACTCTACTGAAATCACTCTAGACTCCCAAGTTTGCTTAACCATAACTTACTATCACTCACCATCAATCACCATGGCTACCCATATGTGCTTTTCAAAATCCCCATTTTCTTTGTAAGTTGCTTTCAACTATAGGTTCAAAAGGTGACTCGATGTGGAAAGGAGCTCTAGAAACACCAAAAGCACCTATAAAACACCATTTCACTTTATCTAGATACCATAGAAGGATTCGTATGAATAGGTATGAATCATAGGTTCATTCCTAGGGGTACAAACCCCTCTAGGGGTATATTTCAATTCTAAAACTCTACAACAAACTAATAAGCCAGGTAATAATTTTAGTCAATTTCCAACACTATAATTATGCATTAGACTAGATTTTTGAATATTTTAGTCTATCATCATGAGGGATATGATTGATATAGGTCCCAAAATATTTCTAACCATTTTTGTAGGGTTGTGTAGGTTTAGAGGACCTATGCAACTAACAGTGATCCATGTGTAGTAAGCCCACTCTCCATTTGAGGTATCTAGAGAAGACACTTGCAACTATATACAAATTTTACTAAATGAGGGCTTCCACTTGGGAAGACCCATATTGTAGCCTTTAATACTAAATTTGTAAAAATGACAACTCTTGTAACCCTTTAAAATTATTAATACAAAACAACTATTTTTTTGTATACATTTATAGCGATCATGATGAGACCACCCATTTTTTCATGTTCTCATTTACTTGCTAGCTAACTAACTGATAACTTCGTCATCTTTTATGTTATGGGTGGCACAAAACTAGCACATAAACCTCAAAAACCTTAAAAAATACCTTAGGTCCAAGGCAAAATCCTTTCTAGTCTATGAGCTAGGTTCGTACGAAGGGGTGCAAACATGACATTCATATGGGCCCATACGAATGAGTAAAGCACTCCAAAATCTAAGTCCTTAATAAAAACATATTGGGTTCTTCATAGTCCACAACTCCACTATTGTAGGTAAGTGGGGGATAGATTTTCCCCTAGATATTACTATTTTTCTTGCCCTCTTACCTACTTAGGCCAAACCGCATTACAAAACAATGTCTCAAAGGTGTAATCACTCATATTTAATCTATTTTTACTTATCACAAAACTTGGTTCTACACCATCTTGTAATCATCATCTTTTAAATTGGGCTATTGCTTGTTAATCTATAACTCTTTAGACAAATTTGACCTTCTTCGTATTTCTACTATAGGTAAATTTCATAAAAAACATGTTTTGGTTTGTATGGATAGGTACAAACCTATCATCTATATGGAGGGGTACAAACTAATTTGAGACACAATTCATACTCTAACAACAACTAAATATAATTCCAAAGGCTAGAGACCATAAGGGGCAAAAAAATTACTACAAAATCCTTCAAAACCCTAAAACATACCTTAGGTCCAACGTAGAAGTCTTTCTGATCTATGAGCTAGGTTCATACAGAGGGGTACGAACATGACATTCATATGGGTCCATACAAATGAATAACGTATTCTAGAAGCTAAGTCCCTATCAACAAGGTACTAGTTTCTACACAGTCCACAAATCCACTATTGTAGGTATGTATGGGATAGATTTTTCTATAGATATTGCTATATCTCTTGCCCTCTTGCCTACTTAGGCCAAACCACCTTACAAAAAGGTATCTCCAAGGTGAAATCACTCATTGTATAAAGTTCAAAACCATGCATCTACACTATTGCAAGCATATAACAATTTGACAAAGGAAATCAAGTAATCATTTGCACAAATAAAAGATATTCAAGAAATGGAGGTGCTCTTTTATTAAAAATGATGAAGCTCAATTACAATATCTCCCTCTTAGGGAGTAACTCAAATTGATACAATTGTTACAATAGTTGAGGCCCCTCAATGGGGAAAGATGCACTTGAATGGTCTTCACTTTAACACCAATTTGCTTGAGGGCTTACTAGGATGCCTCCTTCTCCAATGTCAAGAGGAAGAGTCTTGAAAGATGCTTTGTCTTTGAGATATTTGTTATCTGCATGTAAGGAAACAACAAAGCACATTAGTAGCACATGAAACCTCTCATGATGAGGTTGATTTCCAAGAAAGTGCATGAAATAGAGAAAATATGTAAATAATACATGAACATATATAAAGATGTATAAAGTTACCTAAAATATTCACAATAAAGCATGAAGCAAATTTTAAAACATATAAAGGAACCTAAAGTTGCATGTAAACTTGCAAATGAAGCATAAGGAACCTAATATATGAAAGCATGCAAAGGAAAGCATTAAATACATAAATGAAAGCAAATATGCCTATAAAACTGATAATAAACCATGGAAATGCAGTAAAAATGACTAATACATGCTAGATAAAGCTAAATACATGCTAAAAATAGGAAATCTATGGCTAAAACATGGGAAAAGAGACATCAGATCCTAGTCGTTGTCAACCAGAGTAGCTGGATCTACTAGTCATTGTTAAATTCAATAGCTGAGCCTGTGGGCCATTATTGAAAACAAAGATCATGGGGTGAGGATTCTGCTATTTGAATCTTAGGCCTAGCATCAATTGATTCCCCTACACAAAGGTCTGAGGTTCTTTATGCGTTCTCTCATTATGACTTTGTGTGGGAAATTGGCTCAAATCGTATTGAATTGAGTGCTTGAATAGTGCTTTGTTCCTCTCAAAATTTCACAATCTCCCATGGTGAATAGGTACTTGTCATTGCTCAATTGGATAGTACTTCATTACTCCTCAAGGGGATGTGAAATTACTCTCCAATATGATAGGGCTTCGCTATGGCAATTGCTCATTAATTTCTCCAGGGTTTGCTCTTCAAAATTGGGGTCTTAAATAGACTCCTAAAATCCTTGCCCTAGCTTCATGGAGAAGCCAAGAACAAGAATTGGTTATGCCCAGGCAGTTGAGGCGAGCCTTCTAGAAGATTCTATTCGCCCAACTGATCAAGAATTTGTTATGCTTTCAAATAGATTTTGCTCGGCTTAGGGGACAAGTTGGTTATAGGGCTAGCCACTCTCACTTAGTGTGGCTAGGGGTAGGCTGTCCTTAGCCACTATCGGTAGTAACGGCTAGCGGTTAGCCATTATTATCATTAGTGGCTGGGATCTTAGCTACTATTGACATCAGTGGCTAAGGCTACATAGGACTAGACTACCCTAAATGAGTGGTTAGAACCACTACTTAGTCTTGGAAAGGTCCAAAATCATTCATATGATCTAAAGAGGTGCCCATATGAGTAGTCTCCTAAACATGATGTGTTTTAGGTGTCTACAGATGCCCCTTTTGGGATGCATTGTGGGAAAACATGACATTGAGCAAAAATAGATCACCTAAAGCCATATTATAGGTTGATTTATGTTCATTGATCTAGTCAACACTAGATGCCCCAATCTTGGAAAGGATATACATCTCAGAATCATTTCTTCCAATGGTGTGGAAGGCTTAAATTGGTGCTCTAATGTATCCACTCATAATCGGGTAGCATGCAGGCTACAATAGGTCTGATAGGTGAAATGATAAAGGCTTATCTCATTATATTTTCTTTTTGCCCCTACAAATGGGGAAGCTTAAGATAGTTGTTAGCAATTATTCGTAAGATGAATGTGATTCACAAGATTAAGTGTTCAAGTGTTGATTTTTATTATGAATTTTTTATTATGACTACCCCCTCAAGCAATGAGTCGATGAGGAAAGGACAAGTGATGAAAGTGATGAGTCGCTTGACCAAGATGAATAATTTGGACAATTCAAGATGATTGCATGTTGTTGTATGGTAGGTCCTATTACAATTGTGATTTCAACCGTTAATAGTAATTGTACATCTCTATCCCGTGGAGCAGTCCAGCCACAATGGCCTTCTTAGGGAATCAATATGATAGCAATTCCATTTAATCTTGTGGTGAATCACTATGTTCAATGATCTACTAAAATTTCATAGAAGAAATGAAATGAATGCCTCATTCCCATGGAGCAGTCCAACCGCAATGGCCTTCTTGGGGATTGAAGTGAAGACATTTCAATTCGATGATGAATAATTTGGTTCAAATGGCCTTATGGTAATTTACTCATCTTGTTGGATTGCATGGAGTGCAAGTCACTACAACCGCCAAGTGTATAGAATAAATAACTGGATACGAGGCATACTGAAAATTTTTTTTATTTGATTTTTTTGTTAATTTTGAGATTTTTTAATGATTATGGATCGGTAGATATGCTTAATTGTCCATTATTGAAACTCCTAGGGTGAGGATGTTTGTTGTTTTTGTTTGGATGCATTTATGGATGAAATGCCTAGATCATGATTTGATTATGCTATATGTATGCAATGTACTGATGACATGCACTAGCTAGATGATAGATGTATGATTTAGATGCTATGATCTAGATGTATAGATGCACTACTATGTATGCATATATGGATGCAATGGTGAATGTTAAATGCATGTTTAATTTGTTTCAATTGTTTATGCATTTAATCTATGTGATATGTGCTATGATAGATGATGTATGTAATGCATTAATTACATGAGGATGATCTAATGCAAATGAACATGTATGCTTTAATCATTTAAAACATAAGGAATGAATCTAATATGTGTTTACAAACTAATGGATGACACCACAGAATGTATAAAAATCATGAATGAAAATGGTAACTCTTATCATAAGAATTAATCATTTAAGCATCCATATGTGAGATGAGATGATGTGAGATGTATGGTTTTCCCTTATAAGCTTCTATAAATTAAAATATATGCACAAAATAGTTAGTGGTCATCTAAATATCATTGTTGATATCCATCCAATATCTATCCTATTTCATGAACACCCCTTAATAAACAAAACCTCATAATAAAAATTGGTGATTGATTGATGAGATGATTTGTTGCTATAAGGTATTTTTGAGGTTTTCCATGAGACTCAAACACCCTAGTTGACTAATCAAAAGTTGTATAATGACTACACAAGACTCTTGAAAGATAAAAGATTTTGTTATGAAGACCAAGATATTCATTATCCTTGTGTGTGTAAATGAATATATTAGATGAGACATAAGACTACCTCATTGCCAGGCAGGATTCATTCAGCCCATTGTTGTAATGAGGATCACCAAATGCTCACCATGATCCTAAGTTTGGATGCAATTGGACTAGACTACTAGGTAATACAAGCCACCTAAAGCTAGCTCATTTGTAAATTGCTTAGAACTACCCCATTGCTAGGAGGGATTCATTCAGCCCATTGTTGTAATGGGGATCACTCAATGGCTTCGAGTACTGACCATTCCAGGGATTCAAGCTCTTCACCCCCTTATTTTCTTTTCATTTATTGGGATACTTGCTCATGCTTAGTGATGAAAATCACTATTTATTTTGCATTTTTTTTTAGCAAGGGATTTTTCTTTTGCTTTGATTTAGGAATTTTCTTATTTTGTATGAAAGCAAGGGATTTCTTTGGGTAGGGGGAGCTTGTCCTTTTTTCAATGATCAACATCCTAGACCATGCGCATCACAAGATGAGCAAGTAAAAACCTTTCGCTTAAGGTGACTAGGACCACTTTGTAGTGTTCATATTTCCTTGTTCAAACTAGGATTGTTAATGTTTAAAAAGTGATGGGATTTTGATATATGCTAGGTGCTATCAAAACTAGACCTCATCTCCAAAAGCAAAGATAGCTTTCTACAAAATTTGAGAAGATCACTAGGTATGGCTGAATGACAAAAAACCCTAGTATATACCTCATAGCAATAGGAAGGGTTGTGTTGAAAAACACAATTACTCACAAGGGTGATGGATGATGATGATGAATAGATGCATGATTAGGATACAAATGTGGTGTCATTTGTAAGATTGTAAACACAACCTATCCTAATGCAAGTGCAATGGATGAAAATGCCTAATGCAATGCAATTAAATGAATGCATATGATGCAATACAAAATGTAAATGTTTTTGTATTTTTGATGTTTTACAATGTTTTTGAATTTTGATTGCTTTTTGATTTGTTTGGATTTTTATGTTTTAAATTGTTTTTGTTATTTTGATAATTTTTATTTTTAAGGGGAAATGTGTGATACCTTAGGTACCCCTAGTGTGTGTGCCACTCAATGAAGAAGAGGAAGGTGTGATACCTTTAGAATCCTCACTTTGCTTCATTGACCTTGATGTGGATGGTGGGGAAGGTATGCTACCTTGAGGACCCCCAGTGTGCATGTTGTCCACTGCAATGTAATCAGCTTTCTTAGGAAGAGTGATAGAAATCAACTCTCCTAATTGGGACGTGGACCTCTGCGAGGTGCCAACGTCTTGGTGGGGTAAAATGAGTGAACCATCTACATGGAGCTCATTTTGTTCTAGTAGGTTTTGGACCACCTTCTTGAATGAATGGCAGCCATGAATGTCATGCCCATGTATACGATGGTAGACACAATAGAGGCTTTCATCAGTGGACCCAGGTTTAGGTACTCTAGGTTTGACCTCTGGTAATGTGATTGCATTTGCCTCGTAAAGCTTTTGAAATAGGGTTGCGGTAGTCATCTAAAATGAAACTACTCGATGATTTGGCTTGTTGGGCCTACGAGGTAGTGGATGACCTTGGGGTCACAACTGGGATGATGAGGCCTCTATTTTGGTAGGCTGAGGTACTATGGATGAACCATCTATGGGAAAATCCCCACTATCTATGAGATCTTGAACCATATTCTTGAATCCATAACAATTGCAAATTCCATGGCCCTCTATTCAATGATAGATACAATAATGGTCCTCCCTATAGCCCTTAGGTTTAGCTCTATTTGGGTCTAAAGGGTTTATGTTAGGTAAGGTGATGACCTTAGCTTCTTGCAGCTTTTGAAAAATATATGACATAGGCTCATTTAAAGGAGTCCAAATGTGCTGCTAGTGTTTTGGGCATGCACCACGCACTAGCTTAGTTTGATGACCAAGTTGAGCCCTAGGTATTTTGATTGCTTGCTTAGGGGGCTCCTCTTGCTTTTTTGGTGCAAGGGATGGATTATTAACTATGGTCACTTGTTGGTTGACAAAATTGAAGCTACTTTTTGTTGAGCATGTTGTGTATTAGGGCTCTAAAACCATGACATGATTGAATGTCATGTCCATTTTATCTATGGTATACACAATGCTCATCCTCCTCATATCCCTGGGGTTTCGGATGATTTAGATCTAAAGGTCAAACCTCAAGTAAGGTGATGGTATTTGTAGTAGTTAATCGATTGAAAATTGATACCTCAGGTTCGAGCAATGGGGGATATTTGCTAGGTTGATGACACGGCCGACTTGGTGCTTTCTCTTATTGAGGCTTTTCCTATGATTGAACAGGAGGATGTTCGACCTCGGTTGTGGGTTTCTTTTGTAATTTCAAACTCCCTAGGTAAAGCATGATAAATTGCAACATATCATTTTGTTGCTCCATTCATACCTCTATGTTATAAAGGTGATTTTGCATGTGCTCTAAGATGGATAAGGCTTTCATGTGTATTTCTAGTGACGCACTTGGGATATCATCATCGATTGAAGGAGGTGCAAGAGTGGGGGCTACAAAACCCCTAGGTAAATGCAAATCACCCATTTCCTTCATTTGAGATGATGTGGATGCTCCTTGATGATCCACTTTGATAGTGGCATCCACATGCTCTAGTTGGCTATCCAGTTCATACTTCTATTTTACTTTGTATTGTTGAATTGTGCGAGCTTGAGTACCCCCAGTTTGACATGGGGGAGGCACCCATTCTTGCTCTTGAGGAGGCACCATGAGAAATGAGTCAGGGGTGACTAATTTCAATGGTTTTGGCACCTTCAATGTGGAAGCAACATCTGATTGCATCATTTGTTGTTTTATCTACTTTAGAGTCACTCGACCCTCTGACTTAATGTTGACCATCCCCATGAACTCGTGAGAAGGTGATTTGGCTTTCAAATTATTTGTGGGTGGATCATCAACTAGTCGAGGTGCTTTTGTATCATTCATGCTAACTGATGTTTTCTTCTCCTCATCAGGTAATATGATACCATGATTTTTGGTGATGGGAGAAGGTAGTGATTTCTTGATGTAAGCTTTGGTCGAATGTTTGATTATTTCATTCAAATGAATATTTTGAGGCTCACATGTCGCTAGAGTTTCTTGTGGCTCATCGACCTTCTTGTAATACTTGAATGGTTCAGGATCATGGGGGATCACATACACTTGTCCTTGGTGTATGAATTTTAGGTTTTGGTGCACTATGGAAGGCACGCATTCCATATCCCTCATCCATAATCTACCTAACAATATATTATATTG
The DNA here is from genome assembly GCA_028583015.1 of Wollemia nobilis. Lineage (NCBI taxonomy): Eukaryota > Viridiplantae > Streptophyta > Pinopsida > Araucariales > Araucariaceae > Wollemia > Wollemia nobilis. The sequence continues at coordinate 2,006,640 of JAQPPZ010000375.1, read as the reverse complement.
CCTTTCACCCCCCAGGATGTGACACAATGTAGGCATTATCTTTATCCCAACCTGGATAGGTAGGACTATTGTGCCAATTGTTAGGGAGGTGGCATCATTGAAGGCTCTCAATGTGAATGTTGAGTCCTTAATTTGTGAGGGTGGAAAATTTAAATGCTTCAAAGTTTGTAGTCATGATGATGTTGATACATGACCCAATGTCAATAAAGACTCTCTTGTATGGAATTTGATTGATGCTCGCTATGATGTGTAGTGGTGGATCGGGTTCATCTCTAGAGATTGGCTTAATCTCCTGCTTATGAAAGGTAATCATAGGGTCCTTATGTAAGTGAATTGAATTCAATGTTGGTATGGACCGAGATAGATTTTCAGCTTTAGTTGAATTTTTTGGTATATTGGGTTGATCAAGGCATATCTTGCTTCCTATTGTAGTATTGATCATATCGATAAAACCCTCCCCATGTGGGTTTATGTGCACCTCATTGACATGCTCAACTTGATTGTTGTTGGACCCATGATTGGGAAGAGGATTTTTGAATATGTCGATGTTTTTATTATCAATAGCTAAGGGGCTATCTATTTGTAATTCATTCTTATCCAACATATTCTACACTAAATTTTTGAATGCGATGCAATCTTGGATATCATGGCCATTTTATCAATGATAAACACAATAGAGATCTTCCCTATACCCCTTAGGTTTGGGGTGATTAGGATCCAGGGTGCGTATCTCGGGCAAGATCAGAGCCTTGGCCTCACAGAGGTGGTTGAAAAGTGTAGCCAAAGATTTGAGCAATGGCATATAGTTGTGAGGTGGATATTTTTGTTTGTCCTTGCCTTGGTTCCTATTGCACTGGTTGTAATATGTAGGAGGAGGTTGAGCCTGATAGTTCTCTTGTTGTTGGCTCTTTTCTTTGGGAATATTCAACACGACCTGGTTTACAGGTGCAGGTTTGCCCTGATACTATTGATTTCTTGTATTCTTATTATTCCACTCTTTCTTAGTCTAGAGCTTTAAGTCTCCTTATTGCAATTTAATATCCTCAATTACTTTGTCTTGTGCCAAAGCCTCTTTGAATGTTGTATATTGTTGTAGTTGAAGCAATAGTGATATGTGTTTTGCACAACTTTTTGTAAACATTTGGGTTAATTCTATGGTTGGGATGGAGAATGGAAGTTTTACCATTAATTTTCTCCATCTATTTCCATAATCTATGATTGGCTCATCATCATACTATCGTATATTTGCAAAGATCATACATATTAGTCTTCATCTTGATGCCAAATGAGAAGCATTCAAGAAAAGCATTCACCAACTATTTGAAGCTGGAGATGTTATACCTAGGTAATTAATTATACCATTCGATGGTTGCGCCCAAGAGGGTGATCATGAAAGTTCTTAACAATAAGGTATCGTCATGCTGTAGCTGGAAACATAAATTCATGAAGCTTCTTATATGCTCCTGTGCATCTTCATCACCTTTAAATTTATCCTATTTAGGCATTTTAAAATGCTTAGGGTAAGCAGGGCTTGGCACTGATGGACACAATGGTTTATTGTGTATCTTTCTTAGAGTGGGCTTTTGATAAGCCACATCTTATTTCTCGAGAGATTTGACTCTCTCGATTAGCACTTTGTAGGCTTGAGAAGAGATGATCTCTTCCTCCCAAAGGGGTCTTCGGGGTGAAAGTGAAGGTAGGTTTATCTAAGATCAAGGTGGTAAATTATATTCATCGGCCACATCTACATAAGATGGTTTAGGATACTGCTGATCCTAGTCATACGACTCTAATATTTCATACTACCTATGCTCTGGCCTATTTGGTGCTAAATGCGTATGTGGCTGAGAAGCATGTTGAGAAGTATGGTGAATATAATCATCTACTCACCTAGTATGCAATCCAGGGTGTGAAGTAGCACGTCTCTCAGTGTGCTACTGCCTATACTCACTACGGGAAGGTAGGTCAGATCAAGCTAATCTATTTGATCACTCTTCCTGCTCCTTTATATCAAGGAGGTGTTGTTCTCCTAGGTGGTGTTCATATAAACATTGATGGAGCAACCTTTTTCATTTCGCTTCTTCTTGTTCTAATTGCTCATGCTCAATGTGTAAATCCTCCAATTGATCTTGGAGTATTTGTTCTCTTTGAAGTGCATGAGACCTATGTGACTGATCTGATTGGTTTGTTATGTAGGGTCTCTGGCTCTATAACTCTGTGCAAGGGGTTTTGTTTACCTTGAATTGTGCAACTAGGTTGGCAACTCACTTCCCTCAATGAGTCGATATTACATTGACATTACATTCTTCCCTAGGGGTATGATCCTCATGTAAGGATGCTATGGGGGTATCGTGTGTTTCCCTAGGGTATTCACCATGGGTATGGATAGGATGCAACTGGGTTACAATTCCTTTGTCCATGATGTATTCCTTAACAGATCTAGTAGATCCATGAGGTGTATGATCATGATATATGCTTCCATGCTCAAATATCCCATGTTGGGATCTTCCAACACCTTGATCTAAGAATTCAAGGTGATGGGTCTTCCAAGGTTGGGCAAGAGGCATACCTTCCTTGCCAATACTATGATAGGATAAATGACACCCTCCATGTTCAAAGGGATTTGGCATTACAATGGGCATGCGAATGGTCACACCCACCTCTATCTCACCCCTCATTGGGTTGATCTAGCCTCTCAATGTGATGAGATGAAGTAGACCTAGAAATAATCTCATTTGGATCATGAGAAGATCTAGTGTTGGTTCTCCTAAGTGGGGTTTCTTGGTGAGATCCATTGTGAGTGGTGTTGTCTCCTCTAAGACTACTTGAAGTTTGGTTAGGTATGTTCTAGGCAGGTGTGCTGCCTCTAGGGTAGTCTGAGCCCTTTGGTGAATGGGGTACCACCTCGGTCATGGATCGAGGATGGTCCTGTGTAGTGACCATAACCTATGAATTATCTCTTATGTAAGTTTTAAGATAAACAAAGTATACAAGGTGATTATCTCGTTTAAGTTTTCTTTGTGTTTCCTAAAACTACACTGAAGGAAAACCCACACTGAAGAAAAATTTGACTTCCAAAAAATGTTGTGGGTGTTATATACCAAAAATATCAGTGTTATGAGCTGATCACAATGGGATGAGACTCCAAAAAGTGATCTTCGGGTCAAAATTTGTATTTTTTGAATATTTGGCCAACCGGGGCTCATGGGAAAATGACTAATTTGAGGAATTTTGGGAAAATGTGGATACAGGCCTCAAAAATACTATGAGAGGTGCACAATGGGCTAACTAAGACAAAAAAATAAATTTGGCATTTTTTGGGGTTGTCTAGGGCTATTTATGACTATTTTAGTGTCGTTTTCCCTATTTTGGGCTTTAAATCACTCAAAAATAGAGTAATCATAAAACCAACATAAATTTTTTGTTATAGCTTTGATTTGCACGATTTTTTATTCGTTGGATGCAGAATAAAAAATTAGATCTGATTTTGTTTTAAAATTAGGGTTTGGTCCTAGATGGTAGGATCTTATGTTGATTACACAAACAATAAAGAAACACACAAAGTAGATAAAATGATTATCTCGTTTAAAGATTAATGTGTTTCCTAAGAACTCATCTTGTGTGTTTTGATTTGTTGTGAATACAATCTAATTCCTATCGTGTTTGCAATAGTTTATGTACTCTCTTATATTGTTAAATATTTTCACCTATATACTCACAGCGATAAACCTGGTGATGACATCCAGGTTGTCTATCCCTCAAGATATGGAGTGGAAATCCATACCCAAGCAAGGAGCATAGGTACTATCAATTCTTACCCAACACACCATGGTTAGTGATACACCCCTTCAAAGAGGAATACGTGCAATTTTCCATGGATAGAATAGATCTTGAATCGGCCTTGGCCACAGGTGGGTCCTGATGATAGAATGTCAGACAAGCCAACTGAGTGGTAATAACTTCCACTATTGGTCTTGATCAGCAGGTTGGATGTGAAATCCCAATGCCACTGATATTTACTTTGGAATGTGATTTTTGTGTGTTCCTTTTAATTTTTCATTAAGAAAAGATGCATCAAGAAGCATTCATGATTTTTCTCTACATGCCTAGAAAATAATGTTTCATTTTCAAAAAATGCAAGACTAAAATCTCTTTAAAATTTAGAATGTCTAATGCAAAATTAACATGAGCTTTGCCTTTGATCAGGCTTCAAGAAATCAAACCCTAACACACAATATAAATACGGGTCGCTACTATGTATAGTAGGCAACAGACTCGGTCTCTATACAGAGAAGTAGTCAGAAAATCTAGTCACGGGATTTTAGGGTGGCTAATAGCACAGGTCATTTTCCTAAAAGTGGCTAGTAGTAAACATGGTGGTTCTATAAATATACCTTTAAATTTTCATATTTTTTCTAATTAAACTGCAATTTATCTTCAAATAGATAAAATACAGATAAAAAAGCAGAAATACAGAGAAGACCACCTACCATAGAATCCCCATTCAATGGAAAAGCAAGTTTCTAACTGTTTTTGTCTATTTTCTGCTAGCTATTGATGATCAGGATGGCTACGATGCTAGATACTGAAGCCAAACATAGCTAAGTATCCTATTCGCTGTCACTTAGAGTGATTGAGCCTGGAACAGGGAAAACAAAAAAAAAACATAAGTTAGTAGTGCAAAAATAGGGTGTTTATGTAGTGATTACTACTTGTAAAAACCATGCATCTACACTATTACAAGCATATAACAATTTAACAAAATAAACCAAGTAATCATTTGCATAAATAAAATATATTCAAGAAATGGGGATGCTCTTTTATTAAAAATGATGAAGCTTTATTACAATAACTTCCTCTTAGGGAGTAACTCAAATTGATACAATTGTTACAATAGTTGAGGCCCCTCAATGGGGAAAGATGAACTTGAATGGTCTTCACTTTAACACCAATTTGCTTGAGGGCTTACTAGGATGCCTAATTCTCCAATTTCAAGAGGAAGAGTCTTGAAGATGCTTTGTCTTTGAGAGATATATTATTTGCATGTAAGAAAACAACAAAGCGCATTAGTAGAACATGAAACCTCTCATGATGAGGTTGATTTTCAAGAAAGTGCATGAAATAGAGCAAATATGTAAATAAATATAAAGATGCATAAAGTTTCCTAAAATATTTATAATAAAGCATGAAGTAAAGCTTAAATCATATAAAGGAACCTAAATTTGCATGTAAACTTGCAAATGAAGCATAAAGAACCTAATATATGAAAGCATGTAAAGGAAAGCATGAAATGCACAAATGAAAGCAAAGATACCTATGAAACTGATAATAAACCATGGAAATGCAGTAAAAATGACTAATACATGCTAGATAAAGCTAAATATATGCTAAAAATAGGAAATATATGGCTAAAATAAGGGAAAAGAGACATCAAACCCTAGTCGTTGTCAACCAGAATAGTTGGATTTGCTAGCCACTATAAATTTGGTGGTTAGCCTATTAGCCACTATTGAAAATAGCATCCGTGGGGTGAGGGTTCTACTCTTTGAATCTCAGGTCTAACATCAATCAATTCCATTGCACAGAGGCTTTATGTTCTTGGTGTGTTCTCTCTAAATGACTTTGGATAGGAAATTGGCTCAAATCATGTTGAACTGAGTGCTTGACTAGTGGTTGTTCCTCTCAAAATGTCACAATATCCAATGGTGGATAGGAACCTATCATTGCTCAATTGGATAGCACTTTTTTACTCCTCAAGGGGATGTAAAATTGCTCTCCAATATGGTAGGGCTCCACTATGGCAAATTCTCATTAACTCTCCAGGGTTGTCTCTTCAAAATTGGGGTCTTAAGTAGAATTCTAAAATCCTTGTCCTAGCTTCATGGAGAAGCCAAGAAAAAGAATTGGTTATGCCCAGGAAGTTGAGGTGAGCCTTCCAGAAGCTTCTGTTCACTCAATTGATCAAGAATTCATTATGCTTTCAAATAAATTTTGCTTGGATTAGAGGCTGAGTTGGTTACAGGACTAGCCACTCTCACTCAACACGGCTATGGTTAGGCTACCCTTAGCCACTATCGATAGGTGCATATAGCACTTAGCCACTATGATCGTCAATGACTAGGATCTTAGCTACTGTTGACATTAGCGACTAAAGTTGCATAGGACTAGACTGCCCTAAATGAGTGGTTAGAACCACTTACTAGTCTTGGAAAGGTCCAAAATCATTCATATGACCTAAAGAGGTATCCATATGAGTGGTCTCCTAAACATGATGTGTTTTAGATGTCTCCTAATTATGACGTGTTTTAGGTGTCTACACTCTTCTTCAATATCTTTTTGCTTGTCGTAAAACTTGGTTCTAAACCATCTTGCGATTATCATCTTTTAAATTGGGTTATTTCTTGCTATCCTATAACTTTTTACATAGATTTGACTTTCTACCTATTTCTATTGTACGTAAATTTACAAAACCAGTTTTCTAGAACACATACTACAACTCATTGTAGAATTTTTACAAAAAATAAACCTTATTTTGGTTCGTACGGGTGGGTACAAACCTGCCATCTGGACAGAGGGGTACAAACTAGTCTGATATGCAATTCAGACTCTGAAAACAACCAGATAGAATTCCATAGGCTAGAGACCATAGGTAAGCACTATAAAACCTTATTTCTTTGGTTAACTTTACAATTTTCTTTCCAAAGATATATTTGCTATCACCTTTTATCTTTTTATTTTACAAAAGCCCCAAATTGTTTTGGGCATCTTTATAAAATGCAGTTTTTTAGCGTTGATACTTTGCAAAAATACATTTCATTTATTTTCATTCTTTACAAAATGAACTAATCTCATTTTGGTCACTTATTTAGATGCTTTTAAAAAAATTCCTTCATCAATATTACTTCATAGGTGCTTCTGCATTTGTCATTTTGTTTCTCAGCACAAAGAATTTGCATAAGGCACAAAGAAAACCTCAAAATTCTTTGTCTTCTTGAGCTAAGAATAGATCAAGATCCATGTCATACATAAAGTTCTTGTAAGACACCTAGTCATAGCCTTAACCAGTATATCTTGGCCAGTATAGATAGATTTTCACTCAAGCAAATCTTACAGTAGTTTTCATTGAAAGAAAGTGATTTTTGCCTATTTTCCCTTAGCATATATTCTTGCATACCAAAAGTACAACTTTCATTGCTTTATTAGTGTATACTTTTATTTCAAAAAGGCACTTTTCTTTCACAAAATTCAAAAGGTATTTTTCTTTATCACTTAATTAGTAAAATTGTTTTTCTACATCTTACTTAAAACTAAAACAAAACCCCACACACATGTATTTCACACATTGGTTTGGTTTGAATTTATCACCAATCCCCAATCCAAACTAACAATGTTTGCTATCTCCAACCATTGTCTTTCCCCCTAGATGTCATAGTAGCCTCCACAAGTGATTTTCTAGACTTCATCACCAGAAAGTCCCCTACACTTGAGAGAACCTTGGGGTAGTGTGGGTGTGTCTTTCACACCCCCATAATTTTTGTAAAAGATGATGTTTCTCTTCAGATAGTTCACCAAATTTTAAATATATTGATGGAAGGACATAAAATATCAAAGTATCAGCAATAGTTGTGGGTCGACCGAACCGATGGACGGGAGGGTAAAAAGAGCAGGCAGACGCCCACCCTCAAAACTTTGGGCCAAAATTCTTGAAAGGCCTACCCAATTTATTGGGAAAAAATTTCAAAGGATTGGTGTAGGTGGACAAATTATACAATCTCACCCTTAGGAGAAAGATAGACTCCTACCCATCCTAGGTAGGAAATACTAGTCCAAAAATGGCAGTACCTCATAGAAATACCTACCCTCACTTCCCAATATCCCATGGGTGGAAACAAAAGAAATCAAAGCACCTATTTAGCACACAAAATTCCTACCATTGCCTAAATCCCAAATGGAGACCCACCCATAATTGCAGTCGAGTACCTGATAATGTACGTAGAAGTGATAGATTTCTTGTGTAATGCTCCTGAGGTGCTCCAATACCTGACATGCGCTGCCTGAACAGGGATCACAAATTGAAGAGAAGAATAAGGTAGCCAAGTAATAATGAGTTGGGCAGAATATTAGAGGGACCAGATTGATCCTGAAGTACCTACCACTCTTCTAGAAGATTGGTTCTTCCCAGTAGAATAGTGTACCAGGGCGACACTTGTTGGTTGCAAAGACTATATTCCTACCTACCACCATTAATGTATATATTTTGAAGCCGATGTAGATGTAGTTATAAATAATGGAATGTTAGCCATTTCTAAGGACAAATATTTAGCCATTACAATTTTTATGTAAGGTTTCCCCTCTATAAATACAAATTCTACACTATTTGACCTTGAACTGTGTCTGCTTGTCTTTCACTGAATGTATAAGTATTCAATTCTTTATTTGTTTGAGTCACTCTGTGTTATTCTAGTATCTGGATTTCATGGGGTGTGCTTGAGCGATTAAGGGGGAGCATGTTCATTATATGGGTTGGGGGTTTATTTTTGCTACCACCGACCGAGTGGGAGTGCTTTGATTATGCATCCTGGATCTCATGCACCCATTCATAGGTATTGGAATTCGTCTCCCACCCACAGCTGATAGAGAGCTAGGAAAAGGATGTTGTTGGGTGATCTAGTGTAGGTATTATGTTTTGGATGGTGTATCATGCCTGCATAGGTCTTGATGTGGCTATACCCATCTTTGTGATTTTTAGTTATGGCTTTTTATTTATTTCTTTCTTGTTCATTTTTCCATTTTTATTTTGCAGCATAGAGTAGCTGGGATCAACCCAAGGAAATGGCCTTCTCCAAATATCATCTACCCTATCTTTTTTATGTGGTGTTCGTTCTAAGCTACTTGGCACTAATCCATTGGCCCCCCTATGTATGGTCTCGAATTCATGACCAACAGTTTTTTGTGACTCTATTAGGGACCGATTGAGTCCCATGTTTCAATAAATCAAAGTTTGGTGACTCTCTAGTTTACCCAAAACTTCTCAAAGTCACCTAGTTACTCCGAGTAAGTGGCACTTCTATATCATGAGACCAGTCGCCTGCTCATGCTGAAGATCCAAACATCTCAAAGTACTCAAGCTATGGTGAGCAACCTTGACCTCACAAGCAAAGATAGTATGTTCACCTAGTGAATTTGACTCTGACTCCAACATCATAGCCAGGACCTCTGAATACTGGTGCCTTAATGGCTCAGTTGTCATTCCCCCAATGGAATGACCCCGATCTACTGAACCTCCACTACTTGCATAAGATTCCCAATGGCACCATGAATGCCCTGACCAAATATAATGGCACCTTGGGAATGGCTGAGGAGCATATTGAAGATGTTTTTGCACTAGCGCCCTCCATGACATTACTCATGAATACGTCATGATCAGACTCTTGGCCACATATCTAGAATGGAGGACACTATTGTGGTACTGTAGCCTTGGGTGGAGAGCCATATGCTCATGGATGGACCTAGTGAGAGCTTTCATTAACATATTTTATGGCTCCATGGAACCTTTTCAACTCTTGATGCATATCTCATTCATCAAGAGAACATATTTTGAACCCCTAATAAACTTCAACATTCGGTTTGAAAGAAGCTGGAAGAGGATTCTCTTTCAGTACCAGCCATCACCCACCCAGGATCACCTGTAGTATGTTCAAGCTCTAATCTCAAACATAGTCTTCCTCCTACTTCAATTTGGTGAAAGGAGATTACCTCGAGTCTTTCAAGAGGTTTTAGGGGTAGAGTGACTCTTTATTTAAGCAGGAATAACATCTTCAATAGACTCCACCCTACCATCTCCATTTCCACCCCCCGTTGCTCCCCACTCTATTGTATAGTATCCCCCGTGGATGCCATCTCAAGCTATGCAAGAGCCAGGATTGTAGACCAGTGGAACACAAAGGGTGAATATCATCTCTAGCCTAGATGAAAGAAGTGCAAGCATCAGCATAAAATGTCATACCTCCAATGCTTGCACCTTTTCTAAAAAATGAAGGATATGGACCTGGGCAGGAACATCACGCACAAGGAAGGAGTATTTTTTCATCCTTTTTATGTCCTTGATTGCAATGAGCAAGGGCTTAGTCATCTCCATGATGGCTCAACTAATCATCACTTATTTTTTGATGAGGTCCCATCGATAACAAGATCAATTGATATAGCATGTGGAAGAAAACATGCGACGATGACGGAGGCGTACCAAGTTGGGATTTTGCAATAGGTGGATCCCAAAAACTAGCAATATGGGAGTCTATTTCTAGATAGACTAGTATGATAAGATGACTCCCACATGGAAAAATATTGGTCATCAGTTGCATAAGTTCTGGTATGCAAGATGATCTGCCAAGTTTTGAATGTTTCACATCTTGAAAAATATGGCAAAGTCAATCGAACTACAAAAGGTACCTCAAGTTTAGCATCATATGGTCCAGTCATTGTAGATTCATTGGATGATGTCTAGAATGAATTAATGGCTATGTTGTACCACTCATGTCATAGTTTTGTGTACATAGCCTAGCTAATAAATAAAAGTGCCACAAGCGTGTATCTAAGTGACATCATTCAAACACTTGGGTATTGGAAGGAGAACATAAAAATCCTCTGTCTTGGAATGTACTTGTGTTTCCTATCCAATTGTTGTAATATCATGTCCAATGGATCTAAGGCTCACGATTCAGGCATATCTATATATAATTTTGTATAATATATCTTCTACTTCTAGGAAGCAACACCCACTCCTCGAGCAATAGGAATTGAACTCTATAAGACCCCAAAAGGTAGAAGCAGCATGAACAAAATAAAAATAAAAATAAAGCTATGACTAAATATTCCTTGGGAGAGTGGAAATAAACAAACAAGGTTCTTACAAGATTGTGTCAAAGAGAGGTGTTATACCAGATATGGCAAATACCTTCGATATTTTGTCTGTTCTTGAATTCAACATGATCCTTGATGGGGTATATTAGTGGGAATGTGATTTGTGGGGGTGTCCCATGGATCGCTTTCTCTTTTGTTTCCTTTATTTCATTACCCCCTTTACTTCGTTTCCTTTCCTCAGTTCTTTGTTACTGCCAACTATCAAGGTCAGTAGCAGTTATCTCCTTACTTCTGCTACTTCATGTGTTCCCCCCCTCCCCTCTTCCCCTCTTGTTCTCCTTTCCTAGTTTTGTTTCATTTTTCTAATTGCTACCTCACCTTTTTTATTCTCTTCCACTCCCATCCCCTTTGATTTACATTCACCTTTGGCTCTCTTCCTCCATTGTCTTGCAGCTTTCCTCAACTACTTTTTTTTCTACCCTCATTGTCCTCCTTTCCTCTTTTATTCTTTGTGTCTCAATTCGAAGCATTTTGGGTCCTCCTTTCCCACAAGGGAAAGTCCTTGTGAGTCACCAAGAGTGTGGGTGTGTCTTTTACATCCCCATACTTTTTGCAAAATATGATTTTTCTCTTCAAAGAGTTCACCAAATTTTGAAGGCAATGATGGAAGAGAAGAAAATATCATAGTAGCAAAAATAGTCGCAGGCGGACCGAATTGATGGATGAGGGGGTGACAAGAGCGGGTAGATGCCTACTCTCAAAAATTTGGGTTGAACTTCCCAAAAGGCCCACTAAATTTATTGGGTGGACATTTCAAAGGACTATTGTGGATGGATAAATTGTACAATCTCACCCTTAGGAGAAATATAGACTCCCACGCATCCCAGGTGGGAAATACCAATCCAAAAATGGTGGTACCTCAGAGAAATACCCACCCTTGTTTCCTAGTACCCCATGAGTGAAAACAAAAGCAATCAAAGCACCTACACAATATGCAAAACTTCCCCATCACCTGAAGCCCAAAGGAAGACCTGCTCACCACTGTAGAGGGTTGAGTACCTGATCGCGTATGTAGAAGTAAGATTTTTGGTGCAATGCTCCCAAGGTGCTCCAGTACCTGACATGCATTGCCTAAATAGGGATCACCATTTGAGGATTAGAACAAAGCAACTGAGTAATAATGATTTGGGTAGAATATTAGAGGGATCATATTGATCCTAAAGTACCTACTACTCTTCTAAAATATCGATGCTTCCTAGTAGAAAAGTGTACCAAGACCGTGCTTGTTGGTTGCAAAGACTATCTTCCCACCTACCACCATTAATATCTAGATTTTGAAGTCGATGTAGATGTAGTTATAAATAATGGAATGCTTACAATTTTATGTAAGGTTTCCCCTCTATAAATACAAATTCTATACTATTTGACCTTTAATTGTGTCTGCTTTGCTTTCACTAAATGTATGAATATTCAATTCTTTATTTGTTTGTCACTCTATGTTATTCTAGTATCTAGATTTCATGGGGTGTGCTTGAGCGATTAAGGGGGAGTGTGTTCATTATATGGGTTGGGGGTTTATTTTTGCTAACACCAACCGAGCAGGAGTGCTTTGATTCTAAATATTAGATCTCATGCACCCATTCACCGATACTAGAATTTGCCTCCCACCCATCGCTGATAGAGAGCTAGTACAAGGACATTGTTGGGTGATTTGGTGTGGGGCTTGTGTTTTAGATGAGGTATCATGCCTGCATAGGTCTTGATGCAGCTATACCCATCCTTGTGAGTTCGGCTATGGCCTTTTATTTATTTATATTCCATTCCTTTTTTTCTTTTTCTTTTGCAACATATAGTATCTAGGATCACCTTGAGGAACCGGCCTTCTTCGAAGATCATCTACCCTATCCTTCTAACGCGGTGGCCATTCTACATTGCTTGGCACTGATTTATTCACCCCCTCTACATGCGGTGTCAAATTGGAAACCAATAGGTAGGTTGGGATTAAATTCCCCTACTCATAGCACTACATATAATTAGTGAGTAAGAAACTATCATTTTTACTAATCCTACCCAAGGGTGAAGCAAAATCTTGTTGACCTACATAGGTCTTAGATAGTGCTGCCTCTTTCATAAGAGGTCTATAATATCTTAGGTTATCCCGAGTCATACCCTTAATTAGGAGCTATTTTTCTATTGTTGCATAGTCACTCCTTGTACACCTTTAGGTTTTGTATGAAAATGAGCATCAACACACCTTCATAGCATACATCCATCACCCATTTTTATTTATCTTAGGATTTTCAAAATCATAAGAACACACAAAAAATTCGAATCATAAAAACACCAAAAAAAAAACATTATAAAATCTAAAAAATTTTAAAACAACAAAGGAAACATTCACCAACTACACAACTGGTTTACATCACAACCATGACAGTAGTCATAGAAATGCTAAAATAATTGCTTTTTGTTTGCAACATTTTTGGTTTACTTGGTTAAAAATTATTGTTATAAAATTGATTCAAAATCCAAAAGCAAACTCATACACAGTCCCAAAACTTTCCTATATTTATTTTTCACACTTTCTACCTCTATACCCTTCTTTCATAGATTTGTATGGATAGGTACGAATCTCTAGTTTTTCTAGATAGGTATAAACTAATAATCTAAAACATAGAGAGATCCAATAACACCAAAAATATTTAGATAACTATCCTCATTGTCTAAAATTAGTTGAACCTAATTTTGCAACCTTTTACCTCTCAATCAAGATCCTCACCTGAGTTTAAATCTTGAGAGAAAGCACACTTAGCTATGGAGGCTTCTCCTATGATCCCTTATCCAACCAATTCATTAGAGCATTCAAAGGAAACCACCTCAGCTCACTCTCAAAACTCGTTCACTTCTTCACATAGCTCATGTTCACCTAGCATTTTATGAAACAATATTTCATCCTATGATCACAACCTCAAGTGTTAGGCTAATAATATCACTTCCCCCATGAGCCCTCATGAAAGTACCACTCTCTCTTCCTTGCATTGATATGTTCTTTATCATACCTTTCCCCATCGAGTTCCATTTCCTCCACCTATTCCTTTGTCACCCCACTTTTCATCCCAAAGAGCTCAACCAGTTGGCATGCCACAGCCTCCATGTCCTTCATTTCCTTCTCCTTCATCTTACCTATATTCACATTCCTACCCACATAAATCAACCTCAACCCCTCCTCTGATTGATATGCAACACATCTTAAAGCACCTCAAAAATATCAAGCTATGATTGAGCAACTATAGGTGTCATACACCCACCTATAATCTAGCCATGAGAGGTCCTGCAATGACTCCACCTCAACAAAATCCTCACCCTCAGTGGTAAAGTTATCTAAAACTTGGGTAATCAATCGCCCCACATCACCTAATCAACCTCTTACTAACCAACAATGTCCTCCACATCCACCTCATAATGGGACCACTCTCTCTGAGCCTCTATCTCATATTTTTTAAAATTTGCATGACATAATACATATAGCTCTACCTAAAGTCAAGTCATATAATCCAAATAAATCGAAACCAATAGGGTACAACGAGCATCAATTTTGCATCTATCATCACCATCAAGGGCATGATATTAACAATTGTTGCTTATTCAAGCAACTAGTCCACAATATGACTAACAAGGAGGAAATGTAAAGAAATGATCTTATTTCATCTTCCAATGAGAATCTAGGCACAACTCCAAATCCATTTCTCCAACCAACACCACCATGACCACAAGCCAATACCTAGAATTTCCACCTATGCCCTAACAAGTTCATAATGTCAATGGTCACATTTCTTACCAGTATGTTAGTCATACCAATATTTCTATAAACAATCAAAAACCTATCAAACAATATCCTCCAACAACATAACCCTTATTACCTCTTTTTTTCCTTCTTTTCTCCATTCACCTTATTTTTATCATCAATTCTTCAATTCCTTTGTGTAAAAGGAGAAAATTGACCTATCACATATGATTCTTGATTAGATCTACTAGGAGCTAAGGTGACCATGGGGGTGTGTTATATTATCTACACTCGAGGGTTTAGGGATTGAAGGGTTCACCAAGAATGGTTTTAGGACTCACTCTAAGTTCAAAATGGAGATGTTTAATGTGTATATTGAGTAGACACATATGTTTAGTATTTCTAAATCTAAACTATGAAGAAATAATACAAGACAAACAAAAAAGTAACCAAATAGCATAAAAGCAAATTAGAACACTTATCTAATCTGGTGGTTTATCCTAGCTTTAACTTACATCTAGGATATCCAAACAACTTCAAACCTATAAAACTTCATAAAACCCTAGAAAATTTGACTAGTATTTTGGGGTCTACTTAGGCTGCTATATGACTGATATTGAGGGTGCAACAGTCCCCTTGGTCCTTTTAGTTGACAATTCAAAATAAAATAATTTTTGACCTTCGAAACAAACATAGCAAAATATGACATGAAATAGTGCACTAGATACAAACAAAAATGAACATAAATATTGAACAAGAATATGATTTTAAAATTTAGGATTTTGAGGGCAAATGATTGCCCCTAGGTTAATATGATTTAGAGTGCAAGTCAAACATAAAGGAAAATTTTTAAAATAGACTCATAACATAATGTACATAATGCAAAATAGAAATACAAGATAGATCCTAGGATTTTGGGGATGAATAGTTGCCCCCAATTCTATCTGGGCCAAATTCGTGCCCTATAAATTATCGAGCATAGATTCGGTAAACAAGAAAAAAAAGAACAACTGAATGTGTGACAGGTAAAAATAAATTTTTCACTAAATTTGTGCCCTATAGCATATAGGGTGCGTATTTGCACAAGGAGGCCTAAAACTAAGAAAAAATGTGAGAATGTAACTTTAACACTAAACAAAATGATCGAAAGTTAAAATAATGCAAAGAAGCAACCCAATAAGCTTAGAAGAAGCAAGATAAAAGGTAGGAGACCTTTCCTCCCCAATAAGACAAGTTTATTGTCAAGGCTCCTCCACTTGCAAATTATAAAGAGCACACCAAAAGTATAACACCAAAGCACCAAGAGCACCAAATGAATATTGTACAAGAGATCACTTAAAATCAAGATGTGTCATAAAAATAAAGTGTGTGTCTCTTAAATGGATTCAATAAATATTATTTATAGAGGGTTTGGAGGACTAAAATGTCAAGAAGACAAAAGTTAACCTTGGCCAAGTCAATACCTCAAAGAGGTTAGTCCAAAATTTAGACATTTTCAAGAAAAAAAACTAAATTTACCGAATATATGCCCTATAATTTATCGGGCGTGGATTTGGTCAAGGTTAATAAATACAAAGCAAAACACAAAACAAAAAGGTTCAAACTTGTATTTAGAATTTTTGAAAGCCTCCCAAAGGATTCTAAGGAAAAATGTCTCATTTGGGTGGGTCAATTTTCCATGTCTACACTTCACTTCAATTAAGTGGCTTAGAAAAATTTTCCTTCCCCCATCCCTAAATAATTTCATGACTAGGGGAGTGCACTCCCTTTCAAATATTATTTCATGGCTAAAGGACTTCACCTTCTTTCAAACCATATTTCTATTTGGGGGATTTGGCACTCTTTCCACTAATTTTGCATCTAGGGGATCTAATTGTATCTCCACATTCAATTCCCTCACATCTCATCTATTCAAGATGGTGCCACTCAACATATCAATTACAACTCAACTACTAGGTTCAAAGGTTGTGTCCTTTGTCAAATCTTGCACCCTTTTCCTTTCCTCTTGGAAATATGTTGAATATTTTCCATGTTATTCTGGCGAGGTTAACTCTAAAAGGTACTAGACACTCTCCATGTATCCTCATCGGTGTTTGAGGGCAACAACCCCAAAAAGTGGGGTCTAAGTATGGTAGTACCTAATAGAAGTTTTAGGGTTTCTTAAGCTATTTTTAGACCCATATGGGTTGTTTAGAGTTAAATATTTGAACCCATGGTTTTTCACCCATGGTATAGTAAAATTTGTTCTTGTGTTATTTAATTGAACTTGCATCAATTTTTGAAGAGATATGAGATATGAACATTATTGTATTGGATATGGTTAAGTTTATACAATAAGGAGATGTTACTGTGTTGGTTTTTCCTCCATAACGGTTTCCCAAGTGAAATATTATATAATGTGTGTGTCTATTATCTTCTTTTTTTCGTTGATTCTATATTTACTTTTTTTTCTAGATTTCTTTTATCAAGGCCTTTTGCTCTTCATCGCCCTCCAACAACTCAACTTCCATGTTCAAATGTTGCATCCTTTGTCAAAAGTTATGCCAATTGCCTCAGTTTCACAACTCAATTTCAAGGGTTAAATATTGTGCCCTTTGTTGAGCTTCAAAAATCAAATTTTACTTCCTAATGATACTAAAATAATTGGATCAATTAGCACAAACAAACAATCAAGTGCCCCTTCAAGTGCACAAACAAATAGACAAGTGCCCCTTCAAGTGCACAAACAAAAAATCAAGTGCCATTTCAAGTGAACAAGAAAAAAATCAAGTGCAAAATCAAGTCCCCTTTCAATCAAATAATCAACTTAGCATCTCTTAGAAAAGGCACCATTCATTTGGTCAAATTTCCAAAACCAAAATTCTTTTTAAAATTTCTTAGCAAAGGCACCATTCATTTGGTCAAGTTTCCTAAAACCAACAATTCTTTTTAAAATCTCTTAGCAAACACACCATTGATTTGGTCAAATTTCAATTTCATTTCAAAGGCTCCAAAGGCACCAAATTCCTTTGGTCAAATTTACTCTCAATAGAATAGGTGTTCCAACTCAATTTCATATCTAGGGGTAGTTAATACTCCTTATAATCAACCCAATTTTGAATATAGGGGAGTTTTGTATTCCCTAAACTAATCTCAAATGGATAGAGGAACCTGGACCCCTTAATATCATCCATATTTGCACATTTTACGCTTGATATAATTAACTAAGGATCTCACATTCTTATACATTAATTATCAAAAATAGAAAAAATACAATACCAAAAAAATAAACAATAATAATAAAACAAAAACAAACCAAAATCATCTATCAATGATGTACCTTGCATTTCATTTTTTGTTTTCTCTACCATTTTCCTCTTTGATTTATCCTTCTTTTCTCCAAATCTACCTCACTTGGACCTATGTCAATTCTATATGGTCATGCACAAGTGGCTACATACCTTTGACTAATCCTATTCTCATTCCTTCTACCCTTTTCTCTTATCACTCTTATATTCTTTCTTAAATTTATCTTTTTCTCTCTCTATTTCTTTTTTCTTCTTCGGTTATTTATCAATGTTGTATGGTCATGCATCAACGACTACATACATTTGGTTGGTTCCTTTCTCCTACTTCTTTCTTCATTTTTCCCTTCTTTATTTTCATCCTTCTTTCATTCTACTTTTTTTATCTCTAAATGCTCTTCTCGCAAAAATTTTCCCTTCTCATGCCTTATTCATTCATGTTGATACCACCAAACATTGGCATTCAATTCATTCATTATATTCATGTATAAATCAAATAAAGCTTCTAATGTGCTACCTGGGTCAAAATTTTGGATGCATGCATATGCGTTAACCCATCACATTTGGTTTACTTACTCAATGACACATTGGTCATATATTTTTGTTCACATCCATATGCATTATGTCATGTCCAATCCTTATATACAACATTACTCGTTATCATGTTGTCATATCAATTTGCTTGTATGTATGCGCCCATCATTTTGCATACACTACATGAGGAGATAAACATACACTAGTTAGCACAACTATAGTGATGTCCAACCCTATTCTTAGGTGGCTTGGTCAATAGAAATATTTTTTGTTATTCAACCATTTTTAGTTGATCCAATCAACCTTTGTTGAATATCATCAAGTTCTAAAGCACTTCAAGCCTTCCCCTGGCTAACTTGAGTTCTTTCATGAACCAACTGCACATCAAACACTAAGAAAAATTTGAGTTTATGGAGGACAACACCTTGAGTATCCTTTACATAAAGTGAATAATTTACCTTACTCATCATATCATTTGCAAGATCCAAGCCTATGAAAATATCCAAGGACAAGCTGCAAAATAAAAAAGCAAAGAAATTAAAATAAAAGAGCAATACAAGCCTCAATGAGAAAAGAACAAAAAGAGCACTATCAAATAGCTTGAATCCTTGGTATCCTAAGGCATGTTAGACATCTCCACCAGGGCTATAGACACATGGATGGTAGTGGAGAAACATCAACAGATTATGGGGATAACCTCCATTAGGGCTATAGACATCTACCTAGTAGTAGAGTATACCTTACGAGTGGTGACATGTCTATCACATTAGCAACCTTCTTTTGTATAGGCCACTGCATGCTTGTGGATGAGCTAGGTTATACTGGATAAGTTTACATTTCATTAGTCCAACCTCACTTAAAATGGATAAATGAACATCACTTCACACATGTTGGTCCATGATAGACTTAATCTTAGTGAAGATAGTCAAGAATTCTATATAATATTGATTGGAAAAATAAATGAGTTTGATTTCTCAAACTATGATGTTTAACTTTCTAAAAATTCTTCTAGCATCCAAAATCACTTGGAAGAAGTAACGAACAACATCACAACTAGTTCTACCAAACATTAGTGTTCTCCTCACATACTTAATACACTAAAAAATCAATACATCATTAGAATACATATGCATAGCCATTTAGCATATACTCAAATCATCATTTATATCAACTACCTATATCTATTGTTAGTTTTTACATTCATCATACACATTGCATGTTTTCTTATCTCATGTTAGGTTAATATGTCGGTGCAACTATTAAGCATGTCATTGATTACTTTAAACCACTTGAGATGGTTTCATTTTAAACACATACATCCAAAAGTGCAACAACATAAGCACATATCAAGTGTACATACGATACATTTTTCAAATGCATATATTTTCATTCCTAAACATTCACAAATAACAACAATATGTTACATCTCATATATCATGTATCAAAATCCAATCACATCAATCCATAATCACATGTATCAAATATCTACAATCATACATCACACAAAATACCTACACATCAAATCATCAAAGCAAAATTATAAATGCCAATCTTATATATCATCATACATCGATATGATATGTACATAATCAAAATTTCCCATAGGCTACATCATATGCCATGTTATACATCATCACATATATATCATACACAACTCTCACAAAATACAAAAATGGTGGCATGCTCACCATAACAAATATAATATAAGCCCTGTTGACCATTGGGAGTCTCTCCACTCGCCTCCTGCACTCTTGGCTACTCATCTGCACTCCTCCATAGCCTCCCAACATCCTATGTTGGGGATGCTCTCCCTTCCTATGATATTGTAGGCTCCACCACTCGAGGTGATGTTGGAGCTACTGATTGTGTACTCCTTCGGCTCTACCATAACCAAGACTAAGACTCTAAATATGAGGAAATCGATATACCTCATCTCCCCATTTTTTCCTCTAACATCGACACTTTATTCCTCTTTAAAATAGAACAT
The DNA here is from genome assembly GCA_028583015.1 of Wollemia nobilis. Lineage (NCBI taxonomy): Eukaryota > Viridiplantae > Streptophyta > Pinopsida > Araucariales > Araucariaceae > Wollemia > Wollemia nobilis. The sequence continues at coordinate 1,986,191 of JAQPPZ010000375.1, read as the reverse complement.
CTCAAAGCTATACCTCAATCATTGAATATCATCAATCTCTATTCAAATATTGATCACATCACCCTTATCCCTAAGCCACTCAACCTTCTCTTAAATCCTATCTCTCTCTACTCTCACAAAATCCCTATCTGTAATCATTGAATCCTTCTCATTCTACACCTCTAATGTGGCCCTCTCAAGAGCCACTCTCATTGCATCCATCTCTGCTTGAGTCCTGTCTAGTGTGATCATCAAGACAAACACTTATCCCTTGATATAATATATCTCCTACTGTAACCTCACCCTATTTGACATAGGTACATCTAGATTCTACTATAGCCTCTATCTATCTTCTAATGTTACATCTCTCTTCCTTGCTATCTCTAACCTTTTTAAAGTTCAAGTTGCCTCTCTATAAACCATCTATACCTCTATCTATTGTATCATGTCTATCAACATATCAACCTTATCCATAGCCTTTAGTATATCCTACAACTCAAATTTGTCATCAACATATTGTCCTTGGACATCTTGTACAGACACCCTATCCACTGGAATCTCTACTACCTCCTCCATAGCCATCCTAGATGAGCCTTCCCCATTGTCCATCCATCATCGTACATGTCACCTAAGTGATGATCTGACTCCTTATCATCATCACCACTAACATTTGTTGTAATATTTAGACTACCTCCTCCTATCCTTGAGCCACTAGTTATTGCCTCGATATCACTTGTAACCCACTCCAATTCACCAACTACTGCTACCCCTGCAACACTCATGCCATAAACCACTCCTGCTCTAGGCTTCCACCTCTAGGTCACCCACAACACATCATACTCTAGCAATGTACCTACATCATCCACATATAGTATAACCATATCCTCATCCACTACAATATCCAAGGGGTCTACTCATGGCCTTATCCCTTGATCCCCCTTAACACTACAAACCACCATTGGCAGATCAATTACTCTATGTTGTAGACCAAACTGGTACAACACCCACAAAAATAAAAATAAATCAAGCTAGCTCAAATATCGACCAACAACCTAATTGCCTTGTCAAACTCAAACTAACTCCATTACTTCCTCTACTAACACTAGTCCTCCTTTCCATGGATGCCATGTGATATCCTAGGGAACTAAAAAATCAAACCCATTATGGTAATATAGCTCATTACCCTCAATGGTCTCTTCAATATCTCCTCCATATTTGTATACTACCTCAAGGTGTATGGAACATCCTTCCCTATCAGGATATGTGCTTGATATGGTAAGCCCACTAGCCTCATCATAGCTATATGCTCCCACGCTCATAGTTGTATTAAAAAAATATAGCTCAACACCGATCATCATGTCATCCTCACTCCATGCAACTCTCTGTAGGTCTACACCAACAATGTTGGTGCCCATGCAAAATGCACATCACTCTCCACCATATCATATACAATACCAAGTATATTCTAGGGGAAATTCACCCTTGAAGTGTCTGGTAGCACATAAATCAAAATCAAAACCATTGCTAGAGTGTGTCTCAATGACAATGACTCGATCTTCCAATAATCCTCATACGTGATACCCCCATCATGCTCTACTGCTCTCCACCCATATTTGAATGCTCTTTACAATACCATATTTCTCTATCGACTCTCTTTTTTTACCTATAACCACCAAAAAGGCTCACACCCGATCTAACTATTACAATTGAAGAAAGATACACAAATAGGCATGCATAAATTGATAATAAGAAATAACATGAATACAAGGAATCCTTTATTAATTTCAATGGAGTCAAATTACAGATTTTTCCCTATTAGGGATACCCATTTGATACATCAATTACAATAGTGTCTAATCCCTATCAAGGGTAGGTGTGATCAAAATACCCCTCAGGATGACACAAACTGCTCTAGGGTGTTGATGACCCTCTTCTTCACATTGAGAAAGGAATTGGATGCTTTATCTCTCCTTCAAATCATGTTCCCTATGATAAAGAAACAACAAGAAGCAATTAGTAACAAAGTAGGCCTCTTGATGAGGCTTTTGGAGGAATATTGCATAAAGAATAACATGAAATCAAGAAAGCATTTAAAACTATCAATCTATGCAAGAAATGAGGAGATTTTAATATAGCATGTAAAGAAATCGTTAAAAAAATAATGCATGGATCAGATAACAAAATAGAAGCATAGAGGTGCATAGATCCAAAAATCTCCTAATTAATGCAAAACATAAACTATCTATTCTAAGCTAATTCCTATGGTCATAATTCTTCTAAACTATAATTAAACCTAAGAAATGATTAATCTAACCTATTTAACTAGACAAAAATGAAAAGAGTAAGGTGATATATTACCTATTGCAAACCACATCTCTGTTGACCGGTCTGCACTATGAACCACAGCTGACAACCGTGGTTTGACCTCTGATAAGTTTACCCTCAAAATCAAGGGTAGTGGGCTCAATATCCTTGTCCAAATTGATGTTCAAGGGTTTCCTTCATTGTCCTTAGACTGATTTGGTGGTCAATTCGATGTGAAGGGCCTTCGTTTTCCCATATTTGTGTTTCTTGATCCTCCTAGGCACCTAGGGCATCCATAATGCAATTCATCATGAATGGTGGCAAAAGGATCGGGGATTAAGTGTAATAGCTCTATCTCTTAGCATACTCAATTTGAGTGTACAATTTTCCAAGGCTTCACTGCTCAAATCTGCAATGCTTTCTTCTCTTTTTCTCCCCATTTGGAGAGGGTATTTATAGCATGCCCTTAGGGCTAGGGGTGGCTTCATGGAGAAGCCAAGACCAAGAAGCATGGTTAGGACAGTTGGGATGGAAGCCTCTAGAATCTTCCATCCTTCAACTGCCTTCTTCTAGATCTTTTGGCTGTTCCAACCAATTTGGCTCAGATGTAAGGCACAACTCTTTGTAAACATTCGAGTTAATTCTATGGTAGGAATCAAGAATGGCAACTTTGCCATTAATCTCCTCCACCTCTTCCTATACTATTCTATTGGCTCGTCGTTACACTTAGCTAGCATAGCCAAATTGGAAAAGCTGGGCTATTTCTTGATGTTGAAGTAATAGCGTTCAAGAAAGGCATCAGCTAATTGCTCAAAATTTATTGTTGCATTTCTTTAGCTGATTAAACCACTCTCGGGTTGTCCTAGAGAGTGTCGTGACAAACGTATGCAATAATAGTGCATCATTGTTTTCTATCTAAAAGCAAGCATCCAGAAAGCTCGTGACATGTTCTTGCACCTCTTCATCACCCTTGAATTTTTCTAACCTGGGCATCTCAAAATGTTCAAGGTATGGGGGCATAGGCACCGAGGGATCTAAAGGTTTGTTGTGAATTTTCCTTAGTGTTGGCTTTTGGACAGTCGTGCCTTATTTCTCAATTGCTTTTACCTTCTCAACCAAAGCTTTGTAGCCCTTAGAAGATAGAAAGTTCTCCTCCCTAAGTCAGCATGAATGCGGTTTAGGAGGTACACTCCTCTTCTGTTGAGGTGGAGGGCATTGCTCTTCCTCCTCATCAGCTCAGGAACTCTCAGGATATTCCTGGTTGCATCTGTTCCCCTCTTGTTCCTCATAATTTTGTTGCCTCTAATTGTCGACCAAGGGCACTCACTCTTTGTGATGGGTAGTGATATGAGTGTGAATGCTTATGCACTCATGGTGCATGTCGACTTGTGAAAAAACCTTCCTGTGCACCTGCTCTCTATGCTCATCTTGAGAATATAGGTTGGCCCTAGCCAACCTATCTTCCTGCTCTACACACTCCTTCTAGATGTGGATGTTCTCCTTGTGCAAGCACTGCTCATACATCCTCCATCTAATGAGCTTCTATGCTTGAATATCTTCATCTTCAATGCGTTGCCTCTTTAGGCAAGCATCCTCCAATTGATCTTGGAGGAGTTGGCATTTCTGCTCAGAGGCCAGTTGATATGATCTTTCAACCTGGTCATCCGTTAAAGGTCTTTGATATGCTTGCTCTGTATGAGCGACCTTGTGGGTTCTGTACCCATCAAACTGATATTTTGTGCTTTTGCCTCTAACTGTGAAGACGATATCAGCATCATGTTGTGTATTGTGTTGTGTGCCACCATGCATGGATGGTGGATGTGAGACATGAGATCACTTATAAGCCTCTACATGCTCTCTAGTAGTTCTAATGGTGCTCCCGCTATGCTCACTCGGAGCACGAGTGGGCAGAGCCAAAGGCTTGTAGCCTAGCTACTCTAATACACTACCTAGATTGTCTAGTTGTCTAGACCTCTACCTCTCATGGGGTGGTGTTACATTAGCTTCTACCTTTGACATATTGATGGTGATATTGCATGCTATAGTACGCATGGAAGTATGATTAGACTTGCACTCAGTAGGGAGCTTGTCTACTTACCTCTGAATGGGCAGATCTCTATTCCTTCTATACTCAGAAGGTGGGGGTATAGTACACCCTGTAGACTTAGTGTGAATGGGTACCAATATGGTCCCCTACATGACATACTCTTTGGCTGATCCCGTGGACACGCATGCATTGCGGTCTTGGTAATGGCTTCCAAGTGGAGCACCCTCAAGATGAGAAACCCCATGCTCTAATCTACATCTAATAGAATGCACTGATGATAGTCTATCAGGGGTATGCTCAATGGTATCCCCTTGTGTCGAGTTGTCTCCTCTAATGCTCATTGCATGTCATTCGGTTTGCTCATGTGGTTGAGGACTAGACACGTTTATTTGTGAATCAGTTGGGGCTTGGTCATTGGCTTCAGGCTTGTGCCTTTGTCGACCACCCCATGTATCCACCATAGTGTACCTAACATCTAGATGTATCTTTTATTATGAAATAGGATATACACTGATGCTTATCTTATTTTTAAATTTTGAAATGCATCCTAAACTATTTGATGTTGTTTAAAAATGTGTTGTATCAATATGAGAAACTCTCGCATGTTTTGCAAAATCATTGGATTTTATTCTTAGTTTAATTGGCTTTCACTTATATACTCGCACAAGCTAAATATGGGAATGAAGTCCATACTCAACGAGGTAGCATAGGTACTACCAACCCTCACCCAACACACTGTGCACAGCGATACACTCTTTCAAAGATGAGTGCGTGCTATTTTGCATGGATATGACAGTTCTTGGGTTGGCCTTGGCAAAGAGCAGGTCCCGATAATACAATTTCAAATGAGCCAACCAAGTGGTAATGACATCCACTATTGGTCTCAATAAAATTGGTTGTATGTGAGAGCCCAACGCCACTAATATTTAAAATGAAACGTGGTGTGTGTGGTTCATTTTACTTTGCATAAATACAAATGCATAAAAGAGCATTCATATGATCATTCCTACATGATATGCATAAGAAGGAACGTTTCAAATTCACAAAGGTATGAATGCTATGCCCTACATGATGTTATGACAATGCAATTACGATGACATGGCCTCTAATTGCGCCTCAAGCATGCAAACGACCACATAATTTTTATCAAGATCACTGTATTCTAGGGCGGACTGCAATCAGAGGTCCGTTGTTCCTAGCAGCACCTTTCTAATGTAAATAATACAAAAGCAAATTAGGACTATCCATTCATCCTTTTCCTTTAATGTACCTAATTTGCCATCGATTTGTCTCTTACTGTAAAAATACAGAGGAGAAAATGTAGAACAGAGAACAAAAACAGAGCCTACTTTAGCTCCTGATCTGATACCAAGTGGTTTCTTTGTTATCTGCTTCTTTTGCTGTAAACCGCAGCTTTGGTCTACGGGCTACAGTGTGAACCATAGGTGATAGCCACGAGCCAAAAAATAACCGTAGTTGTTAGCTGTGGTTAGCACCTGAGATAAGCAAACTCAAAAATGTTAGCACTCAAGGGCAACAAATGCGAAGTTTTGCTGTGATCACCTTCTGTAACCACCAAAAAGGCTCACACCCGATCTAACTATTGCAATTGAAGAAATATGTTGGCAATTTTGGGTTTGAGATCCTAGCTTCTTGTCTATGAGTTGTCATTGATGTCAAAAGGAAATGACATTAATGTTAAGAGGATGTGTTGGCTTCAAAGGTGGAAGATTCCAAGAGAATATTTTTAAGAGAATCTAGAGAGATTCCATTGGCAATGGTTTTTATTAAAACCAATGGAGGTTCTCTTTATTATTTATTTAATTATTATTTAAAACCCTTCAAGGTTTTAATTAATTAATTATTTAATTAATTAAGGGAGAAATTATTTTTAATTTATTAAAAATACTTTAAGGGTTTTTAAACCCTTTAGAAAGCAAATTTCGATTAAATTTGAAATTACTTTTCTTTGCAGTCGACGTGTTCTAAAGTCCACGTATGGACTATAAATATGAGAAGGTTCCTAAGGTTAAACGCTCTTGAAAAATCGAAGGCAATTAATTGGTTTGGCTGCGATCGAATGTTCTGTTTACGCTACGAAAGAGGAGAGCTCATGGTTTGAAAAGCTTTCGGAAAGCTTGACCATTTATGTGGAAGGAAGTCCGTCTTCGACTTCGTAAGCCCCTTGTGGGCTAGTGGCAGCGAATGCTATGGTTGGACCTTGCGTAGGTGGGGGTCTACGTTTCGATCCCCACAGAAGGAGTTGTGCATGGATTAGTCACATTTTTTTAAAACGTGTTTTGTGCCACGAATTTCAGATTCTTCAAGGGCAGCCATTATAAGGTGTGATTAGTTTCTTGATATGATTTTTGGCATTGTTTAGCATTGTTTAAAAGACATAGGAGAAATAAGGGGATATTTCTTTGGTTGTATTTTTGAGATTAGTCTTTTGCTATGCTAAATTTAAAAATAGAGATATAAGGTGTAAGTTTTGGTTGTTGTGTTTTTGGCTTCTTTGGTGGTTGTTTTTTAAAAAAGAGAAGCTAAAAGGTGTATTAAGGAAAGTTTTTATATATGCTCATTTATCTTGGTTCTAACCCTAACTTTGTTGGAAGTTTGAGGGTTGTGTGTGGTGACAGCTTTAAGGATCAATTTTCTTCTACTCCAAAAAAGGTATGAGCACATTTTCCTTATGCGTATGATTGGTGTATGTTTTTTTGAAATAAGGTTGGAGTGAAAAGGTTTTCAACTAGGTTTCCTTTGGTTGGGTGTAAATCCTATTTTCTGGTTTGTTGAAGACTTCTTATGCATTGTTATCCTTGATGAGATTTTTTGGTGAATGCATAATTTCTGGTTTGAGATAGTGGAAGCTTTGTGCACTAGGGTTTATATTTGTGATTCTAGCTACTTGCATTGATTTGGTGGAACCCTTGGTTGGTTGTTTTGAGTTTGATGGTTGAGTTGCTTCCATAGAGGTTGTTTGATCAAGTTATTGCTTTACTTGATTCATGATATTGGGCTTACTCCATTGAGTTGATTTGAGCAAGTTATTCTTTACATTGGTGATATTGTGTTGGTGGCTATTTTGTTCAAATATCTTTGGAGGGAAAAGGATATCTACTTGTTTCCTTTTCTTGTGATGTTTGGTTGAATGCTTCAAGGTTGATGTTGAGTTGAATGGTGTTGGTTGACTAAACCTTGTTTGATGAGCATTTTTGTTGAAACCCTAATTGATGGTGAAAAGAACATGAGTATCATTGTTATGTGATTCTTTGCATAGTTGGCAATTGTTGGGGTTTCATGTTCTTGAAATAAAACATTCTATCCTATCCATTTCAGATATTGAGTTGAGTTTTTAGATTTGAGATTGAGATTAAGCTGAGTTGATTTGAGTTGAGTTTTGAGATTGGGATTTGAGTATAGAACATATTGAGTCTCTAACAATTCTCTTTATGCTTCTATGAGTTTGACAAATCACATTGTGTCTCTAACAATTCACTTTGTGATTTCCTACTAAGAAAGTTTTTCTTGGTGAGCTTGCTGAGTTTTTGGACGAGGTTCCGGTGGGGACTTGTGAGCAGTTTTGGACAGGTTATGGTGGGGACTTGCGAGCAGTTATGGACAGGTTTCGGTCGGGACTTGTGAGCAGATTTGGACAAGTCCTAGCAGAGGACTTGGGAGCTGAGTTTGACAGTTCTATTAGAGAACTTGAGGACAGAGGTGCATTGGTTCTATGAGAAGAACCTGAGGACAGTTGGCAAGTATTTGAGAAGGCTTGTATGTAGAGGATTGATTTTTTCAAGAGTTGGACAGATCTGACAGATAGAGGAAGACTTGTACTAGACCGACTGACTATGTTTAGTACGGAGTTCTTTGAGCTACTGTGGACATGATCATAGAAGGCGAGAGGTCTCTTAGGCTAAGCATTGAGGACGGGAGGTCTTCGATGGAATGGAGTTCCACGTGCTGGCAAGTGGTAGAGGCTGTTGATCTTCTGAGGGATCATTTCCAGAGCAGAGGGGAAGGTATCTCCTTTGAGCAGAGGCTCATAAATTCTGATTGGAGGAAGGTATCTCTTTTGGGATGAGGCTCATAAACATTGTAATTGGGAAGGATTCCCAAAGAAATTTGAGATAACTTTTAGAGAAAAGTTTTGTGGATGTAGCCCAGCCATTCTGGGTGAACCACATTAAAATAGGTGTCACTTTGTGGATGATATTATGCATTGCTTTGATATTTCTTTGGGTATATTGCTTTACTATTTTGAAGTATAAAGGAAAAATTAAAAAGAGGTCTTATACTTGTTCACCCCCCCTCTCAGTATAAGCTTGTGTTCTTCAATTGGTATCAGAGCGGTGCCTTCGAAAAGTTTAACGACTTGAAGAAAAAGCTAGTAAAGAACACAATGGATTATTCAAGTGGCAATGCAGCACCTATTCTTGATGGGTCAGATTTTGGTCTTTGGAGTGCAAGGATGAAGGTTCATCTAATGGAACTTGGGAATGAGGTTTGGGAAGTGATTGAAGATGAGTACACTATTCTCGAACACGGTCCTAATACTAAAGAAGAAAGGCTCCTACATCACAACAATTCAAAATCAATGAATGCAATCCTGAAAGGCTTATAGAAAGCAGATCTCACCAAAGTGATTCACTGCAAGACAACTAGTGAAATGTGGAAATAGTTGAAGTTGGTTCATACAAGTGATACAAATGTCAGAAAGGCCAAGTTGAGACACTTCAAAGGTATGTTTGAATAACTCAAGATGAATGATGATGAAAATATTAGTGACTACATGCTTCGTATGGATGAGGTTGTTAACTCCATGAAATACTTAGGTCTTGAGCTTGTTGAAAATGATGTTTGTGATAAGATTTTAAGATCTCTTCCTAATAGATTTAGTGAAAATATTTTTGCTATTGAGGAAGATAAATATTTGGATAAGTTGAAAAAGGATGAGCTCCATAGTATACTTGCAGCATTTGAGTTGAGAACTCAAGTGAAGGTTGATGTCAAGAAAGAGGCAGATTTCAAGGCTACCAAGAATTTCAAGGGTAAAAATCTTCAAGATAGTGATGAGTCTTCTAGTGATGAAGAGGCATATTAAAGTAAGAAAGGCAAGTTCTCTAGAAAGCACAAAAGTATGAAAAATATAAGATGTTTCAATTGTGGAAAGTTTGGTCATTATGCTACTGACTGTATTGTTTCCAAGAATGAAAGTGATGAAGATAAACAGGATTCTAAGAGCAAGGATTCTTAAAAGCACAAGCATCACACGAAAAACAAAGATGAGCACAGCAATCAAGGAAAGAGGTATTCTCACAAGCACAAGAAGAGTTTCTACCTAGACAAGGCAAGTGTTCTAGTAGTGATAGTGAAAGTTCTTCAAGTGATAATGAAAATGAGATGTTGTTCATATCAAAAAAGAGGAAGAACCGAAACATAGATTCATTATCATGAAATGTCTTAGATGTGGAAATTTTGGTCACCTTGAGGATGATTGCACAAATGATGATTTGGTTTCTAGTATGTATGAGGATGCTTCAGAAAACTATAAGGAAGATGCATGTATGGTTTTTGAAAAGGGTAGCACCTCTAGTGATAAGAAATCTGAAAAAGGCTTTGATGATTCAAAAAGCAATCAAATAAAGGATCTTGAAAGTGAACTTATTAGTGCTCTTAGTTCTTTGAAAAAGGAAAGAAAGAAGAATGCTAGACTCAAGGATAAGTTAGATGAATGTTGTATGGAGAGATATGATCTTATAGAAAGTCTTGACTTCTCTATAGCTAAGACACAAGAACTCAAGGATGAGTTAGAGTCTAAGGTTCTTGAGTATAATGAGTTAGAACAGAAAATGGCTTCTTTGAAAGAGGAAACTAAAGAGTACAAGGATAAGCTTTACAGGTTTCAAGCTAGCTCCAAAAAGGTTAAGTCACTCATCAAAGGTCAAAGAAAGACAACAGATAAAACAGGCCTTGGTTTTGTTAAGCCACACAAGGAACAATTTGGAGAGTCTAGTAAGAGACTCCAAAAGGAAGAGAGTTCTTATGAGAAAAGTATTTCAGATTATGAGTCCTTGAATGATAGATGCACAAAAACAAAAAACAGAATTCAGAATGAGAAGAAGAAGTTTTCAGGACCCAAGAGGTCAAATAAAATAAAATTTCAAGGCAGATTTTTTGCTTGTCATAAGTTTGGTCACATGGCTTCACATTGCATGGCTCAAGTGAAGAAGGTAAATGACAGTTTCAGAAGTGCTAGTTACTTTCAAGGGTATTGCTACTCTTGTCAACATTTTGGGCACAAGGTAGTCTATTGCAAGGTAAATAACAAGAACATGTTTGGTCAGAACAGGTGGATTCAAATATCAGGTTTACCTCAGAGAAACAACATCGTCAAGTGTTTCAAGTGCAACAATGAAGGTCACATAATCAGACAGTGTAGAGCTAAAATTCTAGAATACAGGATGATCAGGTCCAAGGATCAAGGCATGGATAAGAACAGGAATGATAACAGGAACAAGAATAGTGACAAGAATAGGAACAGGAATATGGACAAGGAGAACAAGAGAAGACATGGTAAGACAGCTATAGACACTGATGATGATCATTGCCTGTTGGGAGTTTTACTCCCACCCCAAAATTAAACACCTCAATAGGAGGTGGGGGAGGGACTAAGCTAAGAGTCTCATTCTTAGTCCCAAGCCCCAAAGGTGACCCTTTGCCATTGATGACAAAGGGGGAGAGATATGAGTAAGGGGGAGAGCCTCAAGACAGGAGGAGCTGTTTATGTTGAATTTATGTGTTGTTGAGAAACATGGTTTGCCATCAATGACAAAGGGGGAGATTGTTGACAATTTTGGGTTTGAGATCCTAGCTTCTTGTCTATGAGTTGTCATTGATGTCAAAAGGAAATTACATTAATGTTAAGAGGATGTGTTGGCTTCAAAGGTGGAAGATTCCAAGAGAATCTTTTTAAGAGAATCTGGAGAGATTCCATTGGCAATGGTTTTTATTAAAACCAATGGAGGTTCTCTTTATTATTTATTTAATTATTATTTAAAACCCTTCAAGGTTTTAATTAATTAATTATTTAATTAATTAAGGGAGAAATTACTTTTAATTTATTAAAAATACTTTAAGGGTTTTTAAACCCTTTAGAAAGCAAATTTTGATTAAATTCGAAATTACTTTTCTTTGCAGCCGACGTGTTCTAAAGTCCACGTATGGACTATAAATATGATAAGGTTTCTAAGGTTAAAAGCTCTTGAAAAATCGAAGGCAATTAATTGGTTTGGCTGCGATCGAATGTTCTGTTTACGCTGCGAAAGAGGAGAGCTCGTGGTTTGAAAAGCTTTCGGAAAGCTTGACTGTTTATGTGGAAGGAAGTCCGTCTTCGACTTCGTAAGCCCCTTGTGGGCTAGTGGAAACGAAGGCTGTGGTTGGGCATTGCATAGGCAGAGGTTTGCGTTTCGATCCCCGCGGAGGGAGCTGTGCATGGATTAGTCACATTTTTTTAAAACGTGTTTTGTGCCGCAAATTTTGGATTCTTCAAGGGCAACCATTATAAGGTGTGATTATTTTCTTGATATGATTTTTGGCATTGTTTAGCATTGTTTAAAAGACATAGGAGAAATAAGGGGATATTTCTTTGGTTGTATTTTTGAGATTAGTCTTTTGCTATGCTAAATTTAAAACTAGAGATATAAGGTGTAAGTTTTGGTTGTTGTGTTTTTGGCTTCTTTGGTGGTTGTTTTTTAAAGAAGAGAAGCTAAAAGGTGTATTAAGGAAAGTTTTTATATATGCTCATTTATCTTGGTTCTAACCCTAACTTGGTTGGAAGTTTGAGGGTTGTGTGTGGTGACAGCTTTAAGGATCAATTTTCTTCTACTCCAAAAAAGGTATGGGCACATTTTCCTTATGAGTATGATTGGTGTATGTTTTTCTGAAATAAGGTTGGAGTGAAAAGGTTTTCAACTAGGTTTCCTTTGGTTGGGTGTAAATCCTATTTTCTGGTTTGTTGAAGACTTCTTATGCATTGTTATCCTTGATGAGAGTTTTTGGTGAATGCATAATTTCCGGTTTGAGATAGTGGAAGCTTTGTGCACTAGGGTTTATATTTGTGAGTCTAGCTACTTGCATTGAGTTGGTGGAACCCTTGGTTGGTTGTTTTGAGTTTGATGGTTGAGTTGCTTCCATAGAGGTTGTTTGATCAAGTTATTTCTTTACTTGATTCATGATATTGGGCTTACTCCATTGAGTTGATTTGAGCAAGTTATTCTTTACATTGGTGATATTGTGTTGGTGGCTATTTTGTTCACATATCTTTGGAGGGAAAAGGATTTCTACTTGTTTCATTTTCTTGTGATGTTTGGTTGAATGCTGCAAGGTTGATGTTGAGTTGAATGGTGTTGGTTGACTAAACCTTGTTTGATGAGCATTGTTGTTGAAACCCTAATTGATGGTGAAAATAACATGAGTATCATTGTTATGTGATTCTTTGCATAGTTGGCAATTGTTGGGGTTTCATGTTCTTGAAATAAAACATTCTATCCTATCCATTTCAAATATTGAGTTGAGTTTTCAGATTTGAGATTGAGATTGAGCTGAGTTGATTTGAGTTGAGTTTTGAGATTGGGATTTGAGTATAGAACATATTGAGTCTCTAACAATTCTCTTTATGCTTCTATGAGTTTGACAAATCACATTGGGTCTCTAACAATTCACTTTGTGATTTCCTACAAAGAAAGTTTTTCTTGGTGAGCTTGTTGAGTTTTTGGACAGGTTTCGGTGGGGACTTGTGAGCGGTTTTGGACAGGTTTCGGTGGGCACTTGTGAGCAGTTTTGGACAGGTTTCGATGGGGACTTGTGAGAATATTTGGACAGGTCCTAGCAGAGGACTTGGGAGCTGATTTTGATAGTTCTATCAGAGAACTTGAGGACAGAGGTGCATTAGTTCTATGAGAAGAACCTGAGGATAGTTGGCAAGTCTTTGAGAAGGCTTGTATGCAGAGGATTGATTTGTTCAAGAGTTGGACAGATCCGACATATATAGGAAGACTTGTACTAGACCAATTGACTATGTTTGGTATAGGTTGTTGATCTGTTGTGGATGTGATCATAGAAGGTAGAGGTCTCTTAGGCTAAGCATTGAGGACAGGGAGTCTTCGGTGGAAAGGAGTTCCACGTGCTGGCAAGAGGTAGAGGCAATTGATCTTCTGAGGGATCATTTCCAGAGCAGAAGGGAAGGTATCTCCTTTGAGCAGAGGCTCATAAATTCTAATTGGGGGAAGGTATCTCTTTTGGGCCGAGGCTCATAAACATTGTAATTGGGAAGGATTCCCAAAGAACTTTGAGATAACTTTTAGAGAAAAGTTTTGTGGACGTAGCCCACCCATTCTGGGTGAACCACGTTAAAATTGGTGTCACTTTGTGGATGAGATTTTGCAATGCTTTGATATTTCTTTGGGTATATTGCTTTACTGTTTTGAAGTATAAAGGAAAAAGTAAAAAGAGGTCTTATACTGTTCACCCCCCCTCTCAGTATAAGCTTGTGTTCTTCAAAATATACACAAATAGGCATGCATAAATTGATAACAAGAAATAACATGAATAAAAGGAATCCTTTATTAATTTCAATGGAGTCAAATTATAGATTTGTCCCTCTTAGGGATACCCATTTGATACATCAATTACAATAGTGTATTATCGCTATCAAGGGTAGGTGTGATCAAAATGCCCCTCAGGGTGACACAAACTGCTCTAGGGTGTAGATGACCCTCTTCTTCATGTTGAGGAAGGAATTGGATGCTTTATCTCTTCTTCAAATCCTGTTCCCTATGATCAAGAAACAACAAGAAGCAATTAGTAATAAAGGAGGCCTCTCTTGATGAGGCTTTTGAAGGAATCTTGCATAAAGAATAGCATGAAATCAAGAAGCATTTAAAATTATCAATATATGCAAGAAATGAGGAGATTGTAATATAGCATGTAAAGAAATCGTTAAACAAATAATGCATGGATCTGAAAACAAAATAGAAGCATATAGGTGCTATCCAAAAATCTCCTAATTAATGCAAAACATAAACTATCTATTCTAAGCTAATTCCTACGGTCATAATTCTTCTAAACTATAATTAAACCTAAGAAATGGTTAACGTATTTTTTGAAATTATGAAAAAGAAAGCCAAAATTGGAGAGAGAAATTGATTAGACGTTTTTCGCAAGACTGCTCAAATTGCCAAACTCGTTTCGGCCATATCTCACTCATTCGAACTTGGATTGAGCTGAAATTTTGAGGGTAGATGCCTGAAAAACCCTAGAACGTCTCCACTAATTTTCATATCATTTGGAGCAACACAGATCCTAGCACATCCCTATGTGTGAACGATATATTTGGTAAGCGGCTATGCAAGGGTTTCATCTGGGTTGAGTGCAAGCAGCTCCAAAGGTTGGTTTTTAGGGCCTTCGGGCCCTAGCGGACAATATTTTTGTTGTTTATGCTCAATATTTTAGCAAGAAATGTTACAGGGGATACAAGATGGGTTAGAAATTTTTCTTTCAACAGATCATACTATGAACTTGAGTGACAATGGCTTCCAATTTGTTGCACAAAAGAAAAGTGAAAACCATACCTTTCCATGACGTCTAGGGCAAGTATTAAAGAGATCACGAAACAAGTTTCAAGCAGTTGATCAAAAAATATCTCATATCTCAAGTGAATCTGGTGCTAAGGTGCACCCACAAAATAATTCTACTGTGAAAACCCCTATTAAGGGTAAGAATTTCAAAGACTCGGTACCAAAAATGAATTTTAGGGATGCCCTTCATGGTGGACAGCCTCATCCCAATGCTAATATTAATATTAGGGCTTCCCATAAACCTCTAATAATGCCTAAGATTATTCCCAAGAAAATAGATTCAGGATGTCTTAAAGCAGCTGATGGAACTCCTAATATCTATTTATCCAATTGGTTATTTTCTTGTTTTATTTGCTAATAATGAAGATAGAGAGAAAACTTTTCAAGGGGGTCCTTGGTTTTTTGGAAGGGTAGGGCTTTTCATGAAGCCCTGGAATACTAAATTTTAAGTCGAAGAAGAGATGCCTTCTATAGCTCCCGTGTGGGTTAGACTCTTTGGCCTCCCTATTGAATTTTGGAATCCTACTATTTTTTCTTCAATTGGAAACTCTTTAGGAACTTTTATGATGACTGCTGATTGTACTCAAAATTTTGAACATATTATTTATGCTCGAATTTGTGTTTAAATGGATTTTGACAAACCCCTACCTAAAAATATCACATTACAATTTGGGGAAGACACTTGGGAGCAAGTAGTGGACTATGATAACATTCCTTTTCGTTGTAGAATTTGCCATGAATATGGTCATTTGGCCAGTGCTTGCCCAAATAAAATTCCTGATCAAAAGAAAGAAGATATAAACTCGGTAGGTTTCCAAATACCTAAGAAGAAGAACACTAAAAAAAAACCAGTTATGAAGGATCAATCAAAGTCATTTGCTAATATGTTTGAAATCCTTTCCACAAATGATGTCCCAAGTGAGGAAGAGGAAATAATGGAAACTGAAATCTTAGAAACACAATTTAAATATGAAGGGAAGAACTCAGAGACAAACCAACAAATCAAAGGTTTTCAATAGAAAAAAGGAGAAAATTTACACAAGAAAAACAATATTTCAAATGTTAAAACTTCAAATAATGCAGATCCCAATATGGACTCCATTGAACCATCTAGTAAAATTTTGGCTGTGTATGAGAATTCTTCAAGGTTAGAAGCCATCTCAAATTCAATTGGAATAAGTCAAGAAACAGGGAAAAAAAATTGAAGATGGATTCTAATCAAAAAGTAGGTTGCAAGACCAATAAATATCATATGGTAAAAGAAGGTGAAAAGCTTGTAGAGGAAGGTAAGATTAATGCCCTTACCAAATTTTTTAGCTCTAGTATTAATGAAGATCATCACTTGGAATATTAGAGGACTCAAAGGGAGTCTTTCAAAACAAAATGAAATTAGAAGAATGATTCAGATAAATCATCCACATCTTGTTTTCCTTCAAGAAACAAATATGTCAATGGAGGATATGGACTTAATTGCCAATAAAATTTGGCTAGTTGGAAAAGTGGTTTCCCTTAGTTCCCAAGGGACTTCGGGTGGCATTGCTTGTCTTTGGGACCCAAAAGAGGTAGTTATTTACCATATGGTTGGCAGTTGGGGTTTTTTGGTTATATTTATTCAAATTAGACATTCCAACCAGATTATGCTCTGGATTACTGTTTATGCTTCGAATTCTTTGGAGGAAAAAAGAAGACAGTGGAAGGATATTACTCATATTATCTCTCATTTTCCTAAAGCTTGGATCTTGATCGGAGGAGATTTCAATACCATCCTCTCTCTAGATGAGAAAAGGGGGGGAAATAGAAATTTGGACAAAAGCACTGATCTCATGAGCAAATATATTGCAAACATTCATCTTGTGGATATCCAACTAGATAATGGCCTTATGACTTGGTCTAACAGAAGGCAAGGCTTAGCTTGTATAATGGAGAGATTGGATAGGTTTTTGCTCTCTGAAAATTTCTTAATCCATGGTCACATTCCTAAAGTGAAGACTCTTAATAATGCTAGTTCGGATCATTGGCCAATCATGGTGGAAATGTGGAAAACCAATGTGATTTTCTCTCCTTTTTGTTTTCAATTAATGTGGCTTAGAGATATTTCCTTTAGACCTCCTGTGCAACAATGGTGGAAGGAAGGTAAACCTAGGCATGGGACTAAGATGTTATGTTTTTCCAAAAGACTACAATACATTAAATCCAAAATCAAGACTTGGAACTGGAAAGAGTTTGGGAATGTTCATAAAAAAAACATGAAGTTATTGCTCATCTTGAAAATTTGAATAAGAAAATCCGTTTAGATGGCCTCACAGAGAAGAGAAGTGCAGATGAAATTAAACTCACAACTCAGTTAGAGGAATGGGAAAAAAGAGAAGAAATATTATGGAAGCACAATTCTAGAATTCAATGGCTCAAAGAAGGAGATCAAAACACAAATCTCTTCTAGCTCGAAGATCTCACAACTTTATTTCTTCCTTAAAATCAGATTCTGGAGATGTTGTTTATACTTGGGATGGCATGAACTCTATTGTTGTTGATTACTTTTCCAATATTTTTGCTGCTACTCCTCTTGACTCAGCTTCACAACAAAATGTTCTTCAAGCAATCCCTTCTCTTATCACTTCTGAGGAGAACTCTATTTTGACTGCTTCTGTTACTATCAATGAGCTTCAACAAGTAGTTTTTAAAATACAAAAAGGGAAAACCCTAGGTCCTGATGGTTTTCCTATTGAGTTCTACCAAGATTTCTAGGATATCCTTCATGTTGATTTATTAGAGGTGGTGGAAGAAGCCAGGAAATCCAAAGAAATTTTGAAGGTTATCAATAAAACTTATATTACTCTTGTTCCAAAAGCTCAAGAGGTTGACCATATCTCAGCTTTTAGACCTATTGCTTTATGTAATGTTCTTCTCAAAATCATTACTAAAATCATGGCAGAAAGGTTGAAGCCTCTTTTGCATAAGATTATTTCCCCAGAGCAAGGGGGATATGTGGAAGGACGTAAAATAGTAGATGAGATAGTTCTTGCTCAGGAAGCCATCCATTCCATGGATATGCAAAATTCTCCTTCTATGTTCATTCGGTTAGACTTATCCAAAGCTTATGACAGAGTGGATTGGCACTTCCTTATCAAATTTTTGAGGCAATTTGGTTTCTCTAAGGATTGGATGGATTGGATTATAGGATGTATCTCTTCAGTTTCCTACTTAGTTCTTATCAATGGCAGGCCTTCTCAGTCTTTCCCAACTTCCAGAGGTATTAGGCAAGGTGACCCGCTATCCCCTTATTTATTCATCATTCTTGCTAAATGCTTGGGTAGGACTATAACCAAAAAGAGGGAAAACAAAAACCTTGAGGGAGTTACCATTTCTCATGGAGCTAGACCTATCTCTCATCTTCAATTTTTGGATGACTCTACTCTTTTAGGTAAAGCTACAGTTAAGGAAGCTTCTAATATTAAGCAAATCATTAGCTATTTTTCTAAGGCTACTGGGCAGTTGATCAATGAAGACAAATCTAAAGTTATTTTATTTCACTGCTTCTGCTAGACAGGAATCCATGGTCTTGGATAAATTAATATATAAGAAGACCTCTCTTCCAATCACTTATTTAGGTATTCCCATAAATATTCAAAGGCAAAAAAATAAATATTGGAATTGGTTTTTGGACAAAGTCAAGAAGAAAATTGGAAAGTGGACCAACAAATGGCTTTCTTCTGGGGGTAGAATCACCTTGGTAAAATTAGTCCTTCATGTTATTCCTATTTATGTTTCTTCCATTTTGAATATCCCAAAAGTTGTTCTTCGAGAATTGGATCAAATCAGTCATCATTTCCTTTGGAGTGGTACTAAGGAGAAAAGAAAATGGGCCTTGGTGAAATGGGATACTTTATCTTTCTAAGAGTGAAGGGGGGTTAGGATTCCAGTCTTCAATTAATAACAACAAAGCTTTAGCTACTAAATTATATTGGAGGATGTTGCATAAACCCAATGCTCTTTGGGCCAATAATCTCCATGTTAAATATGCTGAGAACAAAAGTCCTGAAGACCTTGTTCGCTATCAACTTCCTACCAAAGGTTCTCCCATTTTAGCAGTTCTTAAGACTAGTGAGGATTTGATAAATAAAAAATTATTTTGGATAATGGTCAACATGCAAATGTTTGGACAGATTCTTGGGATGGTCACAAGCCTTTGATAACTCAGTTTCCCGATTGGAGGCCTTGGATGGAGGAGCTTCACCGAGCTAATTAGATAAAGGTGGCTAATTACTGTCGGTACCATATGGTAATTCAAAGGTTGGTAGATATTGGATCCCTATTGAGGACTAGCCTATTCAAATCCTAGAAAGGCAAAGATAAGATATCCAAGGCATCCTTCATATGAGATCCCTCTCTTGGTCCCATGAAAAAGATTGTTTTGGATGGAACAACACTACAAAGGGTGAATATTCAGTTGCTCAAGTTTATTTGACCTTATGCCATAATAATCCCAACCATTATTCTGATATATTTTCTCAATTGTGGGCTCAAAAGCTCTGGCCTAAGGTGAGTTTCTTTAATTGACTTTTATTGCATCGTAGGGTGCTTACTGGTGAGCAACTTATGAAGCATGATTTTCATGGCCCTTTTAGATGTGAAATGTGTGAAGAGAATGTAGAAAATATCAACCATATTTTTATTGAGTGTACTTTAGCCTCTGAGCTATGGAGGAGAATGGCCACTTTACTTGGCTTACAGTGGTCCAATTTTTTTACTTTTGAACAACTTTGGAGGGATTGGCCTAATCAAGAGGGTGTTGATCATTTTACTAGGTAGTTAGTTTGGATGGGTTCTACCATTCTTCTTTGGAATATTTGGAATGAAAGGAACAGCCAAATTTCTAATCAAGATAGGAAGGATATTCACTATATTTAGCACAAGACCATAGCCAACTTAGTTGAATCAGTCCATCAACTCCTTAATCACCCCCAAAACTCCCACAAAATATGGGATCAAGTGATGCAAAGATTGAATATTAAACCTTCTAATGGCAACCAACTTAAATGGAATGCGAGTATTAGTAAGATGGATAGGACTAGAAATTAGCAACCTCCTCCTAAGGATTTTGGAAAAGTCAATACTAATGGAGCCTCTAGAGGGAACCCTGGAAAATCCAGTGTGGGAGGAATTGGTAGACTTTCAGATGGCTCCTTGGTTTTTACTTTTGCTGATAATTTGGGTATTCTTTCCAATAACCTTGCTGAGGGGCATGGTATCCTTAGAGGCCTTCAGGAGGCTACTAAGGTTGGATGGGAAAATGTGTTAGTTGAGTCTGAATCTCAACTTATGATTAATATATTGAAGACTCCTTCTAAGAATCATAAGGTGGATTGGAGAATAAAAAGAATTATTGAGAAGATTCAGTTAATCCAGATGGGATTTTTGAAAGTTTATTACAATCATGTGGTTAGAGAGCAAAACAAGAGTGCTGATGCTTTAGCTAATTGGGCTTTGGATAAAGGTGATCTTACTTGTTATGGCTACCCTCCTATATGGTGGGCTTCTCAAATTAGGGAAGCTCTTCTTTCTATCATTTCTTTGGATGGCTCCAGTTTTGAAGGTACCTAGTTTCTTCTTGTTTTTTTTTTTTGCTTCTCTTTGGTTCATTCAGTTTTTTTTAGTTCCCTAGCTCATTCTATTCTTTATTTTGTTTCCTCTATTGATTCTTGCCTTAATAGTCTTCTGGTCTAGATAGGTCATTATTTTGTTCATATTTTTTTTTCTTTTTTTTTCTTTTTTTCTCTTTTTTTCTTTTTTTTTCTTTTTTCTTCTTTGTTTTTTTTTTTTTTTGTTTAGTTTTTTAAGGTGGGTGGGTTCTTTTGTCTTGTTTTGTTTTTGTGTTCTTTGTGTTGTTTTTTGTTGTTCTTGTGTTTTTGTTGTTTTGTTTTTTTATTTTTATGTTTTTTGTTATTGTTCTTGTGTTTTTTTCGTTCTTGTTCTTGGGTTTCTCTTTGTTTGTGTTATTTCATGTTTTTATGTGTGAGTGTTTTCTATGTTTTTTGTTTTTGTTTATTGTCTGTTGTTGGTTGTTTTTTATTTTTATTTTTATTTTATTTATTTTATTTTTTAGGTTTTGGTTGTGTTTATTTTTCATGTTTTTTTTGGGTTATGTCTTTGTAGTGTTCTTTTGTTTTTGTCTTTTTTGTGTGTTCTTGTGTTTTTCTATGTGGTTTGTGTTGTGGTTTCTTTTATCTTATTGTGCATGTTTGGTTGTGCTTTTGTTTTTGACACACTCAAGGAGCATGTTTTTTATTTTATTTTATTATTTTTTTGTTATTTACTTATTTTTAAATTGGTTTTGTGTGTTTGTTTGCTCCTTGAGTATGTCAAAGGTGGTAGGCCAGGTCCGAGTCCTGGGCATTTTTGGTGGAATGGATACCCCTTCCTCCTTGGGTCTTACCCAAAAATGGCATCCCTTTTGGTATGTTTTCCACAAATAAATAAATAAAAAATAAATGGTTAATCTAACCTATTTAACTAGACAAAAATGAAAAGAGTAAGGTGATCTATCACCTGTTGCAAACCGCAGCTCTAGTGAGCGGTCTGCACTATGAACTACGGTTAACAGTCGCAGTTTGAGCTCTGATAAGTTTTCCCTCAAAATCAGGGGTAGTGGGTTCAATATCCTTATCCAAATTGATGTTCAAGGGTCACCTTCATTGTCCTCAAACTGATTTTGTGATCAATTCGATGTGAAGGGCCTTCGTTTGTCCAGATTTGTGTTTCTTGACCTCCTAGGCACCTAGGGCATCCATAATACAATTCATCATTAATGGTGACAAAAATGTCAGGGATTAAGTGCAATAGCTCTATCTCTTAGTATACTTAGTTTGAGTGTACAATTTGCTAGGGCTTCATTGCTCAAATCTCCAATGCTTGCTTCTCTTTTTCTTCCCATTTGGAGGGGGTATTTATAGCATGTCCCTAGGGCTAGGGGTGGCTTCATGGAGAAGCCAAGAATAAGAAGGGTGGTTAGGACAGTTGGGATGGAAGCCTCTGGAATATTTCATCCTTCAACTACCTTCTTCTAGATTGTTTGGTCATTCCAACCAATTTGGCTCGGATGGAAGGCCTAATTGAACTTCATTTAAGACTACAGGTCATAGTTGTAGTCCAAACTATAGACTATAGGTGTCAACCGTGGTTTAGACTGGATATCGTAGGTCTGGGCTACGATTCAGACTGATTAGGCCAAAGTGCCTAAATTGAGTGGTTAGAACCACTGCTCTATCTTGGATTCTGTCCAAGATCCTCCATATGGTCTTGTAGCGTGTCCATATGAGTAGTCACCCTCAACATGACATGTTTTAGGTGTCTACAGATGCCCCTTTTGAGATGTGTTATGAGATTGAACAACGCTGAGCAAAAATATACATCCTAAAATGATGCCTAAGGTTCTATGATGATCATTAGTTGGATCAACAATAGATGCCCCAGGTCCAGCAAAAGGACGTGCATCTTGGAATCATTGCTTCCAACTTGTGAAAAGATTACATTTTGACAAGTCTGCACTCGTCATCAAATGTTCGGATAGCATAAATGCCAAGCATGGGTATCTTTTGACCCATATATCCAAAGGATGAGAGTTACAAACCAATTATCATATTTGCTATTTACCCCAAGCAAAGGGGGAAGCTTATGATAGCTGTTGACAATGATTCACAAGAACAAACACAATTTTGACAAGATCAAGGGATCTACGATCTCAGGGATCTTATACTGACTTTGATTATGATTGTGAAATTATGACTACCCCCTCAAGCGACAAGTCGATGAGGGTAATAAAAATGTATGAAGCGACGAAATTGCTTGACCATAATGAATGATCCTGAACAAATTAAGATTCGAGCCTTTTAATGCCTTGGTTATGCCTAGTTGAGCTTATGATTACAACTCTTAGTAGTATTGACACATTTCTATCCCATGGAGCAGTCAGGCTACAATAGCCATCTTAAGGAATAAAACTGATACAAATGCAATTATACTTGTGTTGAATCATATTTGTTGATGATTTGCTAAAAGATGTCATAAAAGAAATGACAATTTTACCCCAAATATCCTTATGGTGATTTACTCATCTTGTCGGATTGCATGGATCGCAACTCGTTGCAACCGCCAAGTGTATAGGATAAATCACTGAATACGAGGCGCATTTGGTTTTTAATTATTTGATTTTTTTTGTTTGAATTTTGCATGTATTTGATTGGTCCTGGTGCTTTTAACATCACCAAATTTACAATTTTAATCATTGATTTTGAATTTTTATCCGATGGAAGTCATTAATTTGCTCTTTTAGACCTTCCCACGGTGGGTTTTGAGTGCATTTAATGCTAGTTGCGGACCGTAGGTATGGTATGTGGTTTATATTTCTAAATTTTGGGAACCGCGGGTCAGACCTATGGGCAAAAAACCCTAGTTTTGAAACCGCAGGTGTTAGCTACGGTTCACCGAGACTAGGAAAACCTATAAATTGAATTCCCATTTGAATTTTTTTATTATTTTTTGGCAAGCATTAGCAATTTGAGAGCTTTGAGAGTGAGAAAACCTTTCCTGATCCAAAATGCTACCACACTCTATCATGATTACACTCCTCTACCTTGATGGCAGATCCTAATCAGCCATCTACTAGCCTGGGCCAAGGTGCAAAAAAGGTAACTCGAAATTGAGACCGCGCACTCAATACTAGTAAAATGAACCACATTAAGTAATGCGGGTAATGAACCTCCCTAAACTATTGGTAATGAACCCCACTAGGCTAGGCTAGCTTTAGGTATTTAATTTAATGTCTTAATGGTCTAGGAGGGTACCCAAAATGGGTGTCACTCCTAAACCGCAACTAGTAGTTGCGGTTCCCAATTGGCAAATTGGGGATCGTAGGTTTCAGCTGCAATTCCCAATTGGAAAATTTGGGACTGTAGGTTTTAGTTGTGGTTCCCAATTTACAAATTGGGAACCACAGGTTTCAACTACGATTTGTTGTTTTTTTTATGTCATTTTTAGCATTGTTTTTAGCTCTAGTTAGCTAGATTTTGTCTTAAATTATGCTTTTTATTCTAGAGATTGACTTCTAGATACTGGGAGCCAGATATTCTAAAGACTCTCCTCGAGGATTTATCTGATGATGATCAGGATTGGTTCTGAGCTATCAGGTTTGGATACATCATGGATCTGCCCACTATTAGGGTAGATCAATCCTACCTAACTACGTTGGCCCAGCGTTGGAATGTGCATACCAACACATTTCACCTACCTATAGGTGAAATGAATATTACTTTAGAGGACGTCTATAGGATCTTTAGGATCCCCATTGATGGCGAGGCCATCATCTCCTCTACCTCCAAGGTAAAGGAGGGTATTTTTTATTTTATCTTTGGTGACCAGAGCAAGGATGCTCAGGATGCGATTGACCATGGAGGGGTGCACATTGGCGAGTGGTACCACGAGGATGTCTTCTCTGCATGGGAAGCCCTCTTCATGCACCTCATAGTATAGATTGTCCTTCCAGACTCCTTAAGCATGAGGATTCCCTAGAACCTCCTGTCCATCGCTTGGAGGGTGTTGTAGAGCTATACATAGGAGCCTTTACTTCTAGCTTGGTGGAGCACCCTACTATGTTAGATCTACAGGGAGTTGTACTAGATTACTTAGCGTAGCCATAAGGGCATCAACTACAATATTCTATTGCAAATATAGGGGTGGTAGCACATCCAAATTGAGCGTTACGTAGATCTTCCATTGTGGATCACTACTATTGTTGATGATCGTCAGTGTTATGTCGCCTGTTGGCCTTATGAGGAAGGTACCCATAGTAGGATCCATGCTGGTGATGTCCAACATTATATCACTCAGTTCGTGGTACTTTTCCTAAATTATTTTTAGTGGTGACCCAATATGGATTGCCTAGCGTGGGTAGAGGAGGGCTAGTGGCTGAGACAGGCACACCGTGACAAATGGTTGATCAGTTGTAAGATCAAGATTCAAGAGTACCAGTTCTACTCTCGATTTCTATGGCAGTTTGGGCTCATGCAGGATATTCTAGATATCCCTCTTAGATATCAATGCTTGGTTGTAAAGCATGATCTACAGTGGATAATTCCTAAGCCTTTGGGAGATGTTATTGATTACTACCAAGAGACTAGATTCAAGACTATTGGGACCACTCTAGAGTATGATGGGTGGTGGTCCATGTTCAGATGGTATGGCATAGGGCATTTGGGTCGAGAGCCATATCAAGCAGAGGTAGAGGTGGATCCCGATGGTCACAGGGTGTGCTAGCGAATAGAGGGTGGTTGGGGCACAACGGCCACCATTGAGGAGGCTCCTAAGATTAATCCAGACAAGCAGGCTCCAAAGGAGGGTGAGGTCTCTCTTGATAGTGCAGAGGGTCTACTTTTAGCTTAGGTGGCTGACTTGTAGAGTCATCTCGAATGATTCCATACACAATAGCTAGAGTGAGATACTACTATCACCACTCTAGAGGTGAGAGTAGCTGATAGGGATAGGCACCTTACTGAGGCACAAGGTCAGATATAGGATCTTATTACATGGGCCATAGATGTAGAGGCCCAAGTTCAAAGACTATAGACTACACTAGAGTTAGCCCATGCATAACAGACTATAGTAGAGGTAGAGAGGGATCTCTTTTGGGTATCGAGGGGGGCTATACCGCCTCCTTAGGTTACTATGGGGCCTCCAATAGCACTAGTAGTAGCTCTAGTAGGTGTTCATGATCTGATGGTTGAGGTAGAGCGACTACGTAGCATGGTCATGAGGACAAATGAGATGCATGCAACCCGACTCGCTCGTGTTGATCAACTAGTTGGCTACATTGAGATGCATGGGCTACAGGTTCTTGAGGATACTTTCACTTTAGAGTATCAGCAGACTAGGTCTAGGACCTTCAAATAGTCTATGGTGAGCTCGAGTCATAGGACTCATAGGACTAATAGGACGCACAGATCCTCTAGCTCACATGGTGTGACATCGCGTGTTAGGCCTAGAAATGCAGGACAGACTTTAGGAGCCACTAGTCAAAGAACTAGCCTGCTATAGTTACCAATTTCTTATGTGCTATGCACCTTAGGATTTGTAGGCAAGCAAGATCCATGGTAGGACCCACCCCGGGTGCCAGAGTAGACAGGAGAGCAGGCTCCAAAGCATAGTGCTGATGGAGGCAATGAGAGCTCCGGTATAGGGGGAGTAAACTAGATCTGGGCTCTGCTAGAAGCAGACTATATTTTTGATATACCACATTTATTTTGGGTGTAAGTTCAAGGACCTACACACTTTGTAGCCTACGGGCATCTTGATGCACTCCCTATGTACTCTGTTGGACACACACACACACACACACACACACACACACACACACACACACACACACACAATATATATATATATATATATATATATATATATATATATATATATATATAACTTGATCATTTATGGCTCATTATGTGTATCGATTATTTATTTTTGATTGTATGTTTATTTTATGCACATGGATGCAATGCTTATGTTGATGCTATGTTTATATGATGCAATGTATGGATGACATGCACTAGCTAGCTATTTGATTTATGATGATGATGTTATGCAGTGATCTATATGTTTAGATATGCTATTTATGATGGATGCAAATGGATGTAGTATTTATTTTGAACGCATATTTGTTCTTGCTTTGTGGGCATGCATTCATTTTTATGAAGTTATGGTATGCTATGCAATGTATGGTAATGCATTATGTACATAATCGTAATCTAATGGGAATGAACCTGTATGCTTTAATCACTTAAAACATAAAGAATAAATGTAAATGGTGTATATCAATTTTAAAATGTGACACCACATAATGTATGACAATCATGCAAAATAATTGATAATTCTCATTACAAGAACTTAATCAATTAATCACCCATATATGAAATGCAGTGAAATTGATTGGTATAATGCTAATGAATTAATATGTCATTCTATATATTTCTTCTTTGTTGCACTATATAGTCAGTGGTCGTCTAAACATTATTTTTGATATCCATGTGGTATCTATCCTATATGTTTGATTGTGCTTTGTAAAATGCATTCTGATAAATGAATGACTCACATTTTTATGTCTAATGATATTTGGTGTTTTGTTGCTATTAGAGAACTTTTTGAGGTTTTCCATGAGACTCAAACACCCTAGTAGACTTCTCCAAAAATCACATACTAACTGTACAAGGCGTTTATTGGGCAAGGATTTTGTCATGACAGACCCAACTATTCATTATCCCTATGTGTGCATGTGAATATTTTCATATAGACCATAAGCATACCTCGTATGTCAGTCAAGACTCTTTCAACCCATATGTGAGATAGGGTTCCTCATACGATTGTACCATCCTTGTTTTAGCTTTGATTAGACTTATACAACTAGACAATCCTAGGTATCTAGAGCTAGCTCATATTGTAAATGAAGCAGGGCTACCCCTCCAAATGTAGGTGGGACTCTTTCAACCCATTGCTACTTTGGGGATCACCCAATAGAACTACCCCTCCGATTGTAGGTGGGACTCTTGATGAGGCCTGAAAATGCCTCATTTTTACACTATGTTTGACATATAAAAACTGTCATATTATTAAGTTAAATGCCAAATAGTTGATTAGAATATATATTTGTTAAGTGTTTGCATGATTTTATGTTAGGATCATTA
The DNA here is from genome assembly GCA_028583015.1 of Wollemia nobilis. Lineage (NCBI taxonomy): Eukaryota > Viridiplantae > Streptophyta > Pinopsida > Araucariales > Araucariaceae > Wollemia > Wollemia nobilis. The sequence continues at coordinate 1,958,493 of JAQPPZ010000375.1, read as the reverse complement.
TATCTCTGTTTTTGACTATTTTTAGCATTTTGTGACTGCTTTTGCTTGATTAAGTAGCAAATAAAAATATGCATTTCAAACAGCCAAATGTGGTATGCTGATATCCATTAAATTCACAATGGTTTATGAATGTTTTCCTGCCCTTCAACTTGTTTGAAGTCCACATTGAAGCCAAATTATTAGGACTATCATAAATCTGAAAATCTAAAAAAAATAGCCATATAAAAATCAGCAAGCTGTCACTTTATAGGAACACCTTGAAGTTGTCAAGCAAAGCATGAGGATATGGATGGAATGAGTTCAGAAGGACTACAGAAGACATCTGACCTATTTAGAAGCATTCCCACATGGTCTAAATAGGCAGCAACAGGGTATAATAAAGCAGGGACAATTGTGCAGCACTATTGCACTATTTCAGCATGGTTACTTGGTGAATGAAGTGTATAAATTCAGTAGCAACTTGATGTACTCCTTCATGTTGATATTTGAATAATTTTTCCATGTTCTAATTTGTTTGAATTTGCAAGAAATGCCAATATTTTACAACTATGTAGCAGAGTTGGAAAATGCAGTAATTTACCATGTAAATTCCAGCAAGCTACCAATGAATGGCAAGGCATGGAATTCACACATGGAGAGAGATGAAGGCTATTGCAATCTGATCCTGAGAGCTAACCCACCTGAGAAATGCAGATGAAATCACTTGAAGAGCACATAGTTGTTCATTTCGAAGATCTTCGGAATGAGCAGACATCTTCGAAATGAGAAATACAATCTCTTCGGAATGAGCGGACATCTTCGGAATGAGAAATACAGTCTCTTCGGAATGAGCCACTTATCTTCGAAATGAGAACAGAAAGTGCTTTTTGACTTGTTGACTGATTTCTGACGATGGAAAAATGGAAAGAAGGTTGAAAAGGTTAAAGGAAAATATCTCCCATCTGACTTTGTCGTCCTTGTCGTCCAAAGCCACCATTCATGGAAAAAGATCAATTGATCCTCTTCTAGGATAAACCCAGAAAAAAACTACAGCATAATAGGAAGTTGTTTGCAAGATAGAAATGGCATATTCTGAAGTGGAGAAAGATGTGTGAGATATTTCTAGACTCCTCCCACGTACTCCCACCATTGAAGATGCTTTCTAAGGGCCAATGACTACTACTGCAACACAAATTGTCCAGATTTGCATTTATTTCAGATCCAGAATTATTGGCAAATCACTGTAAAGTAGCACATAGGCTGATTTGAGCATGGGATATGTTGTAAATATTTATATAAATAACACAGCTCCCTCCTTGGTTGAGCCAGTTAGGAATTAGAATAGAGGAGAGTTTTCAATAGCAACAATTAGGACTGTACAAGTAATTTTTTGTAACAATTTTCAGCATGTTTTGTCATCAATAAAAGTGCAGTTATTTTATCATTTTCTATTATGAGTGTTAATTAGTTAAGGAGTGTTTTTCACCTCCTTCTAGATCAGGAAGTATGGGCCCACTTTCAGATCTAGAAGGAGGATTTTTATGGCAGGTTTTAATCTATAATTTTGCTGCAGCAGAATTAACAGATTACTTGTCAAGTTTACTTTTCTTGTTTTAAGTTTGTATAATGTTCTTTATGTTTTCTATTATGTTTGTGTACAACATTTGTGTGTGTGTCAGCTGAAAAATTATATTAAGCATTTTTCCTTTGCTTTCCATGTTTTCCTTGCTTTTCTATTTTAGCAACTTTCCATTTTTAGCATATTTCATTTTGTTGTCAATTCCTGTAGTAGAAGCTTGACGACCTTTTGTGGCAGGACATTGATAGGTGTTTTTAGCATAAGTTTCATTTACAAGCATCATTTCAATTATGCAAGAGTAACTAGGTTTCAATTCTACAAATGTAACTTAGGATTTCATTTCAACAACATTTAAATTCAGCAATTTAAATTTTGTTATTTTAATTCTGCAAAAGTAGATTAGACTTTCAATTTAGCAATTCCAATTCCTGCAATTGTAGTTAGATTTCAATTCTTGCAACTTAGAATTAGTTTTTAGTTCCTGCAAGTTTCCATTCTATAGATTAGGTTTAGTGTGACACCAAAAGGCTAAACCAAATCTGTCTCACCCAATAAATGCTTGAAATCTGAATGCCTAAATTGTACTCTGCCCTAGCCTTCTATCATAGACAACCTTGGACACCACCCCGGATTGATAAGATCTTTGAGATTTAATGATGTGCTTAACGACAACGCATCATTTTGGCATCATTTTCAGGGATCATGGTGTTGTTAGAGGGTAAAAGTAGTCAAATAATTATTATTGTGCTAAGTTATGAAGTTCAGAGTAAAATCTGAATGTAATAGCTGGTATAAATAATAATTATTGATAGTTGCATTTCAGTCCATTTAGAAAATAAGCAACCACAGGGAGGTGATCTTCACACTTGGGGGTTAAATTGCCTATGTTTGAAATTCTTGATAAAAATTGAAAGAATTCATCATCCTCATTATCAAGAAACATAAGATCTCTTAAAATATTTAGAAGAGCCATCTACTAGTACTGCCCTTTTTATATCCATATCATCAGGGTAGTATAAAAAATTTGTACTAGGTGTTGGGAAAGATATCATGGTAGATATACAAGACTATCCCTTGAACAAAATAGCCATATCAGCTACCTGTAGCATTTGTTCACAGGGACATATCATTGATGAATGCCATTTACTTCCACAACTTAGAGATGTAAAATTTGTTGCCTAGTCTGAATTCTTCTCAAAGAGAGATCCCAACAACAACAAACAAGGCAAGTAAATCAACCACCACCTTCAGCCCAACCTGTGGCCAATATGAATAATACAAGATAGGCAACCCCTGTCTATGTAAGCTGAATCTATTAAAAAAAAATCACAAAAACTTTTGCACAATCAAAATAGGAGTTTACAACTTAACGGTGATCCTAGAGTTTTCCATTATTACTTAAATATTGTTAGGATTTTACCACGCTAAACCGCAACCTAGAAATTCTTAGCCTACATAGACAATAGTTGATCTCATTAGAGGTGATCCTACCTGACAAGTAGTTGATCTGCTAAAGTTGTACACTTCTTGTCTTATTGTGCAAACCAAAAATATTTATTTTTTAGCCCAACCTATGATCAGTCTGAATAATACAGGATAGGCATCCCCTATCTATGTAGCTGAATCTGGTAAAAAAAAAAATGTAGGAAATGTTATTGACTACAACAACATCCAACTGTGCTCAAACAAGAACTTACCTGAGCTTGAAGAGACAAAAATCAATGGAGATACACAGAAAACCTTTAGTCCAAACACACAGAAATTAGCCTTGGATAAAGGAGAAAAACTAGAAAAACGCACATAGAAAATTTACTTCCATTGAACTCCTTAGTAAGAAATTACAAAGGGGTAAATTTTGTCCTCCTAGGAATGAAACAAATTGAAGTGCAGCCAAGAAAATTCTTGAACATTATTAGTTGGATGACTTATAAACAAAAAGCAAAATTCTTGCTATTTTGAAACAATATTTCAATCCCTTTACATGGAATTACAAGGGTATATCAATATTTTATCTTGATGTAAGCACTTAACATCTTTTGGGAATTGGTATTTAATTGTTTCAAGTACATATTGACAAGATTTTGCAGACTAGGAGGCATTGACAACACTTGATTGAAGAAGTTTTTAGATATGGAGCAAGTGCTTCTTTCTCCCATTGGTAATTCATGGAGGATGTTAGTGGTGAATGGACATTGCCTTCGGGTATACCATGCACCATTAACTAAGGAGGAGTTCTTGAAGGAGATTCCATTGGATGTACACATAATGGAAGAGAATTTCTCTTCAATATCAGATTCATAGTGATGATAAAAAGTTTGACAAAAAAAAAATACAAGAAAAGCAAAAAGAAGAATAGTCTTGTTTGTGAACTTCCTTCTTGGGTACAAGCAAGACAAGAAAAAATGAAAAAAAGAAAAAGAGAGAAAAAAAAATTGCAGCAAAGGCATGTCCCACAAAATGGGGATACATGAGGACAAGCATCAATTTCAGCAAGGAAGAGGAACAATAGAGCCAATACTTCATTTCCAGTAATAAGGAGTTAAATGATGACATAAGCAGATTCTTACTGCTTATCTAGAAAGGAAGGTTGCATCATTGTTACAGATTTCAATAGAAAATATGGTGTTTTCATACAAATATTGACATGTTTTTTGCAGAATAAGGATTTATTCATATCCAAATAAGAGTGAGAGACATTCTCTCTCATTGTAGCCTCATGAGAGATACTCTTTTATTGAGGCACTTGAAAAAAAAGAAAAAAATGACAAAAGTTGGTTGAAAACCAGAAATGGCAGCCTCTTCTGATGAAAAAAAAAAAAATGAATAATTCAGTAGTGAAAACCTCCTTGAGGCACTGCTGAGTTGGCTTGCATGAAAACCAGTTTTTCGGCATGCATTGCCTTGTTGATCCACCCATCATTGTTCCACCATTGTACAAATATCACATTGCTCATGTGTATATTTATGTTTTTAGATAGCTTGCTAACAATCATCAGAAGCAGCTTGTAAGGTGCATGATTAATTTTCAAGACAATAAGGTATGCGTTTCTTGCATTTAAGTCATAGTAAGCATTTAGCATTTAATGTATGATAATCGGTATTTGGCATAAACTATTCATACAATATTGGTAAGTTGAAAATGGAACATGATCAAAATGTCAAGAAACACCCCCTTTTGCCCTTAGTTGCATGAGAATTTCAAAAATGTACAAAAACCTAATTTTGGGATAGACATGGCATAAATTCTATCTCAATTAGTAGGGCAGGTTTCAAAAGTAGGACTGCAAGTTTATCTCACAATTGTCTGATAAATTGAAGGAGGATAATCAGTAAAATGCACCTGAAGGTTCTATTTTAGTACTACTAGAATAAAATAGCAACATACAAAACAAAGAATAACATCTAAACAAAAGGATGAAGAAGGGATTTTTGATGTTATGGAAGGCTTATACACTCTAGATATGGGCCCACAATAGAATCTATAGCTAACTTTTGCATAGGAGGTCATTTCTGCATTTTTTGATGCATCTTCGAAATGAATAGTCATATCTTCGAAATGAACATGCAAATCTTCGAAATGAGCAGAAACTGCACCAAAATTGCTGAAAATGCTACATAATAGCAAAAAGAGTAGGGTACATCAAATATTGAGGTTCATAAGGCTCTACCACAAGTAAGTACATCCCTCAAGCATTTCAAAATCAAAATTTTATCAATTTTGTTCAAAAGGTGCAAACAATAAAAATAGGCATTCAGGCTAAAATGTTGTTAAGAACAGAAAATTTCACCAATAGTAGTGCATCTACCAAATATGGTTCCACAATAAGGCTATTGCAAGATGAATCACATGATACCAAGCCTTTAAGAGGTACCTTGCAGCACTAAAACTTGTAGAAGGGCAGAAAAAGAGTTAAAATTGCAGTAGTTGCAGAAATTGCAATATTGAAGGATGAAAGTGCAGAAGTTAAAAAGTTGCAAGTTGCAAATGAAAAAAAAAATATGCAAGAAAAAAAAAAAAAATGAAAAAAATTGATTGAAAACTTTTTTTGCAAGGTTGTAGAAAAGTGAAATACCTATGCTTAAATTAAAAAAATGCTTGGTGTAGTGCAGCAAGGAGAAATTTCTCAGGTAGCAGGTGGTAAAGGATGTTTTTCACAAGGATAAAACAAGCATATTACTATGGCCTACTAGGATGCATGAGGGCATGCATCAGTTCAAGCTGGGGGGATGATGAGGCCTGAAAATGCCTCATTTTTACACTATGTTTGACATATAAAAACTGTCATATTATTAAGTTAAATGCCAAATAGTTGATTAGAATATATATTTGTTAAGTGTTTGCATGATTTTATGTTAGGATCATTATATCTCTGTTTTTGACTATTTTCAGCATTTTGTGACTGCTTTTGCTTGATTAAGTAGCAAATAAAAATATGCATTTCAAATAGCCAAATGTGGTATGCTGATATCCATTAAATTCACAATGGTTTATGAATGTTTTCCTGCCCTTCAACTTGTTTGAAGTCCACATTGAAGCCAAATTATTAGGACTGTCATAAATCTAAAAATCTAAAAAAAATAGCCATATAAAAATCAGCAAGCTGTCACTTTATAGGAACACCTTGAAGTTGTCAAGCAAAGCATGAGGATATGGATGGAATGAGTTCAGAAGGACTACAGAAGACATCTGACCTATTTAGAAGCATTCACACATGGTCTAAATAGGCAGCAACAAGGTATAACAGAGTAAGGACAATTGTGCAACACTATTGCACTATTTCAACATGGTTACTTGGTGAATGAAGTGTATAAATTCAGTAGCAACTTGATGTACTCCTTCATGTTGATATTTGAATAATTTTTCTATGTTCTAATTTGTTTGAATTTGCAAGAAATGCCAATATTTTACAACTGTGTAGCAGAGTTGGAAAATGCAATAATTTACCATGTAAATTCTAGCAAGCTGCCAATGAATGGCAAGGCATGGAATTCACACATGGAGAGAGATGAAGGCTATTGCAATTTGATCCTGAGAGCTAACCCACCTGAGAAATGTAGATGAAATCACTTGAAGAGCACATAGTTGTTCATTCTTAAGATCTTCGTAATGAGCAGACATCTTCGGAATGAGAAATACAATCTCTTCAAAATGAGTGGACATCTTCGAAATGAGAAATACAGTATCTTCATAATGAGCCACTTATCTTCGAAATAAGAATAAAAAGTGCTTTTTGACTTGTTGACTGATTTTTGATGATGGAAAAAGGGAAATAAGGTTGAAAAGGTTAAATGAAAATATCTCCCATCTGACTTTGTCGTCCTTACCGTCCAAAGCCACCATTCATGGAAAAAGATCAATTGATCCTCTTCTAGGATAAACCCAAAAAAAACTGTAGCATAATAGAAAGTTGTTTGCAAGATAGAAATGGCATATTATGAAGTGGAGAAATATGTGTGAGATATTTCTAGACTCCTCCCACGTACTCCCACCACTAAAGATGCTTTCTAAGGGCCAATGACTACTACTACAACATAAATTGTCCAGATTTGCATTTATTTCAGATCCAAAATTATTGGCAAATCACTGTAAAGTAGCACATAGGCTGATTTGAGCATGGGATATGTTGTAAATATTTATATAAATAACATAGATCCCTCCTTGGTTGAGCCAGTTAGGAATTAGAATAGAGGAGAGTTTTCAATAGCAGCAATTAGGACTATACAGTAATTTTCCTTTGCTTTCCATGTTTTCCTTGCTTTTCTGTTTTAGCAACTTTCCATTTTCAGCATATTTCATTTTGTTGTCAATTTCTATAGTAGAAGCTTGACGACCTTTTATGGCTGGACATTGACAGGTGTTTTTAGCATAAGTTTCATTTACAAGCATCATTTCAATTATGCAAGAGTAATTAGGTTTCAATTCAGCAAATGTAACTTAGGATTTCATTTCAGCAACATTTAAATTCAGCAATTTAAATTATGTTATTTTAATTCTGCAAAAGTAGATTAGACTTTCAATTTAGCAATTTCAGTTCCTACAATTGTAGTTAGCTTTCAATTAATGCAACTTAGAATTAGTTTTAGTTCCTGCAAGTTTTCATTCTGCAGATTAGGTTTAGTGTGACACTAAAAGGCTAAACAAAATCTATCTCACCCAATAAATGCTTGAAATTTGAATGCCTGAATTATACTCTGCCCTAGCCTTCTATCGTAGACAGCCTTGGACACCACCCCAGATTGATAAGATCTTTGAGATTTAATGATCTACTTAATGACAACGCATCAACTCTTTCAACCCATTGTTGTGATCAGGGATCACTCTATGGTTTTCAAAAGGTGGACAATCTAGGGATTCAAGCTCTCACCCTTCTTACTTGCCCATATGTAGTGATAAAAATCACTGTTAGTCCACGTGTTATCGTTTTCTTTGAGCAAGGGATTTTTATAGTGCTTTTGATTCACTATGTCACTTTACATTTGATTTGAACTTTGTATTTTGAAATTTGCACTTTGTAACTTGGGATTTAAACTTTGTACTTTAGGATTTATAGGGTAAATTCATGTCCTTTTGCCAAATTTCACCACTCTTACCGACCTATTTTCAAGATAAGCAGGTCATGAAACCCATCTCTCTAGATACCTAAGACTGCTTTCGCAGCTTTCATCATCTCTTGTCTTAGCAAGATTTTATATTGTTTTGCTTAGTGACGAGATCCTGATATGTTGAAGCACTATCCCAACTAATGACCTCTTTTATAAAAACAAAGCGAGCTTTCTACAATATCTGAAGAACCCACCAGGTATTTTTGAATGACTAAAAAACTTAATATACATACATAATTCTCCGTAATAGGTATCGTGTATGAATGCAATGAATTATGATAAATGCAAGGGTGCATGATGAAACACACACGTGCTACCGTTTGTAATATTTTGATAGACATATTACACTCTACTATGGAATACAACTAATGACAAATGCCTAAATGCAATATTATGATGTGAATGCATGTATAAAAATGCAAACTGCAAAAAGCAAATGTTTTTGGGTTTTATGCTTTACCAATTTTTTTGAATTTTATATATTTTCAACTTTTTTTATGAATTTTTGAGCTTTCATATTTGACCAATGACGAGTATATATATATTTGGAGCTTTTTGGGGTTGACCAAGCAATTTTTAAAAATCCTTAGAGCTTTTTGGATTGACCAAAGGTCTTACAGATGCCTTTGGAACCTTTAGTTGACCAAACTCTCAACAAGAGGGTGTGGAGCCTTTAGGATGACCGAGAAGCTATAGGAACTCTCGGAGCCTTTGGGTTGACCAAGTGATTTTTAGAAATCCTTGGTGCATTTTTGGGATGACCGAGTGGCTTTAAGTAACCCTCAAAACCTTTGGGTTGACCAAGCAATTTTTAGAAATCCTTGGTGCCTTTTTGGGATGATCGAGTGGCTTTAAGCAACCCTCGGAACCTTTGGGTTGACCAAGTGATTTTTAGAAATCCTTGGTGCCTTTTTGACTGACCAAAGGGCTTATAGATGCCTTTGGAGCTTTTTTTGACATGACCAAATCACTTGAATGAGAGCTTGGAGCCTTTTGGGATGACCGAGTAGTTATAGGAACTCTCGAAGCCTTTGGGTTGACCAAGAAATTTTTAGAAATCCTTGGTGCCTTTTGGTGACCAAAGGGCTTATAGATGCCTTTGGAGATTTTTTTGCTACACTCTCTAAGCATAGAATGCCTTAATATGGATAATTTTGAGAGGTTTAGGCTCTTCAATACCCCCTAGCAACATCAAGCGATAGGTACCTGGACCAATATTTTCAGATATGATATAGGGTCCTAGCCAATTAGCCATAAATTTGTCTCGCATATCGAGAAAAAAATTTGAGTTATGTTGGTTTTCTTTTAGCACAAGATCCCCAACTTCAAAGTCTCTTTGGTGGACTTTGATATTGTAAGCTCATTTCAAATGCTCCTAATAGACATGAAGATGCTCTAGGGCATTCATGCAACGTTCATCCAGTAGCGTCATTTGATCTATTCAAGCTTGTCGCACGGTGTCATCATTGATGAACTCTTTCAATGCGATGCACAGTGTTGGAATTTTCAACTCTAAGGGTATAATGGCCTCAGCACCATATACTAGTGAAAACGAAGTCGCCCTAGTGGGAGTCCGAATGCTAGTCCTATAAGCCCATAATGCAAGGTGCAGTTGTATATACCAATCCTTGTGGTTTTTCTGCACTATATTTTTCAATATGGTTACCACAGTCTTGTTTGAGGCCTCAACTTGCCCATTTACCTATGGATAGTATGGAGTTGCAAAACTATATTTGATGTGGTACTTATATGTTAAAACTCGCACAGTTTTGTTCTTCAAAGAAGTTCCATTATCTAAAACAATTTTGGATGGTATCCCAAAATGACTTATGATGTGCTCCATTATGAACTCTGCTATGCGAGCTCCAGTGGTCATTTTTAAGGGAATGGCTTTCACCCAATTTGTAAAATACTCAATAGCCGTAATGATGAATGTATGTCAACATGATGACAGAGGAGAGATCTTACCAATTAGATCAAACCCCCACTGAGCAAATGGCCAAGATGCTTGGATGGGCTGTAAGGTCTATGATGGTAGGTGTGTAATATTAGCATGATGTTGACATTTGACACATTTCCTAACATATACATTGCAATCCTTCTCCATAGTGGGCCAATAATAACCCATTCAAAGGATGCGCTTGATGATGGCCATACCGCTGAAATGGCCACCGCACGTATCGTCATGAGCTTCTAAAATTGCCCAAGATGACTCTTGGGGCTCAATACAACGAAGGAGGACTCCATCGTAACTTTGGTGGTACAAAATGTTCCTACCAAGACATATTTAGTCACTCTTTTTTTAAATGTGCATATTGCGGCACACAACAATCCCTCTAGGACAAAGCCAAGTCTTAGGAATTCTTGGATCTGTGACATCCAATTCTGATGAGCCTCAGCTTCAACTACTAAGACAACCTGTACCTCCTATGTATTTACTTTTGTAAATGCAAACTGGGAAACAACCTGGTGGTGAATGGTGGTGCCACTCCTCGCAGGACTCTGGGAGGTTAAAGACCCCCAAGGTGCTTTCTTGAGAAAGTCTTCAGCTTTGCAGAACCAATCAGCCTTTGGTTCCACACTAATCATGTTGACTGATTCTTTGTTATCAAAGGTTGCATGCTCTACTGTAGGATGCGAGAGCATCTTGACATGGATGGTAGTGAAGTCGACAGACAAATTTTGAGGGATCAAGGATCCCAAAGATGCCATGGTGTCTATGAACCTATTTGACAATCGAGGGATTGCCTCGATGTCATACCATTCTAGTTTAGCCAGATATGTGGCAACAAGATCATTGTAGGCTTTCAGTATTGGAAATCGACACTGAAATAATCCCTTCACTTGGTTAATTATGAGCAAGGAATCACCAAAGATGTTTAGTCTCTTGATATTCATGGTGATGGTTGTATGGAGGCCCAAAAGTAGGGCTTCATATTTAGCATTATTTTTGGTGCATGGGAAGTCTAGTTTGAATGACAAGGGCATTGGAGCTCCTTGCAATGTGAAAAACACTATCCTTGTGCCAACTCCTTGCTCACACTTTGAACCATAAAAGAACAGAGTCATATCAGCATTGTTCTCTGGTCCTTCGGGTTCGGGAGCTTCGGATACTATAAACACTGCATCATTCAGAAGCTTGATTGTTAGAGGTCTACTGTTGGATAGTGGCACCTCAGCTAACTGATATCCTATGACTTGTCCCTTAATGAAATTTTAGCTTATGAATTCTAGATCAAATTTTGTCAATAGCATGATCCACTTTGCAGTATGTGTATTATGATATGTCTTGCTCATCATATACTACAAAGGATTTTGTTTTGATATCACATATGTCATTTGACTTAACATGTAGTGTCGTAATTTCTTGGTAGCAAACACTACTGCTAAATATAGTTTTTCCACATATGCATATCCTAGCTCATAACTCACAAAGGTTCGGCTAATGTAATATATGGCTTGCTCTTTGCCTTGTACGTTCTTTTGGGCCAACATGGTCCCTAACGCAAAGTCTGTTGTCGATATATATAGCAAAAAAGGCTCTTCTAGCCTTGGTGGAGCTAATACTGGTGACGTCGTCAGGTATTGCTTTATCTCAGCAAAGGCTGCCTTGCAGTCCTTGTCCTAGTTGAATGGGACACCCTTATGTAGCAGTCGATTCATGGATCAAAATTTATCTGATAGTTGGGCAATAAATCGCTTTATCGAGGCTACCTTGCCTTGAAGGCTCCTTAATTCCTTAATATTGGTGGGAGGACGCATTTCCAAAATGGCCTTGACCTTCGCTGGGTCTACTTCGATGCCTCTCTTGGAGATAATGAACCCTAGAAATTTTCCAAAAGTTATGCCAAATACGCACTTCTTAGGATTTAGCGTGACGTTGTGCTCTATCAGGTGATCAAAGACTTTTCTTAAGACCTCCACATGCTCTTCTCATAGCAATGACTTGGATAGCAAATCATCGATATAATATTCCATAATTTTATCCATATAGTCATGAAAAATGCATGTCATGGCCCACTGGTATGTGGCACCAGCATTTTTGAGACCAAATGGCATAACTTTGTAGCAAAATGTTCCCTATGGCGTTATAAATGTTGTTTTGTGCTAGTCTTCGAGCTTAATCCGAATTTGATTGTAACCACAAAAATCGTCCATTAAGGAGAGCATTTTGTGATTGGTATAGAGTCTACTAGAGCATCGATATTGGGCAATGAAAATGAATCTTTGGGTGTTGCCTTGTTGAGATCTCTAAAATTTGTACAAATATAGATCCTTCCATCTGGTTTTCCTATAGGCACCATATTGGATACCCATTCTAGATAGTCGATGGAAATGACAAATTCTACATCCAACAATTTTTGCAATTTATCTTTCACCATTAAGGTTACTATTGGATGCATCTTTCTGAGCTTTTGCTTGACGGGCTTCTTGGACGGGTCTAGCGAAAGGTTATGAGTAACCAACTTTGGGTCTAGACTGGGCATATCTTTGTATGTCCAAGAAAAAAGGTCAAGTCTCTCTTTTAGCAGAGGGATGATGCTAGCACGCTCATCTGGAGTGAGACTCATTCCAAATTTAACCTTCATTGGATTGGTGGGGTCATTACCGATATCCACTTCGAAGGTTTCCTCTACTGACATATGGAATCCCTCCTCAAGCTGATGAGGCGTAGGGATCAAATGGATGTCATCAGTTGTATTTATATGTTCTTCATTGGAAGTATGTTTAGCATGATAGACATCATAAGCACAACTTGGTCCAAAATGAAATGGTTGCAGCATCTCTTCGTTCGAGAAGAAGTCTTTAGGCTCTACTGGTGAATCAACATGATTCCAATCGATAGCATCTATGTTTAGATGCAATAGTTTGGATGGATCTGCTAGATTGTAAAGTGGAGTGGTCAAATCAATGGATACCGTGTTGATGGAATGGAATTAATCTCCAGGACTACATGGACTGAACTCTATATCATTTATGTAGCTTTTGTACCCAAGATCTGGCTCAGATGGTACGAGGACGAACGGGTCCTCCTTGTGGGATGCATGAACAATTGGATCCTATCTATGCACTGACTGCAAAACGAGATCTCTCGACTCAAGTAGTTCAGCATAAGTAGGCATATGGGGAAATATTTTGATATTCCTCTTCCAGATTTATTCTTTCCCTAAGGCAACACTGGAGATTAATATCTTGATGCAAACTTGCAGCTGTAACAAGTGGTGGATCCCGAGGTGGATTATTATTACACAGGTGATGAGGCCCCAAATAGGCCATCTCCAATGAATCCTCATCATCATTGTATATATACAATCCTTCACATCCCCCCATATGCAAGGGGCGCTCTTCCAGATGTGGTCCCATGTATCTAATTATGTGGTCGTTATCATCACTATCTAGATAAATCAGATAAAATTATTGTATATACGACATCGAGGAAAAAATTGGCTCTGCTTCCTCTTTAGAGCGATCAGTGTTAAGAGGCACTTCTTCTATAACATACTCCGACTCCGTAGGCAATAGATGTAGCGGATATACTAGCCTCAAATTGATCATCTCAACCTCATCGCTATGATTGCTACTATGAGCAGACCACTCTATTGTGTCCATGAATATTGGGAGATTAGTTGGATGAGGCCTTAAGTAGGCCTGCTCTGTCTCGTATTCATAATCACTATCGACCATGAAATGCTCTTGTATCTCATCTAATTGGTCTCTAGGTAGCAAATGACATAGAAATGTCGAAACCACAAAGGCTCGATCAATTTCCTCTTCGTATTGATCATTATTTGAGGACTCGCCATCTGCATCATAATTTGGTCCACTTATTTCAGAGGTGGACTCCTCTCCATATTCACTACACATATCTCCTAACTCGATATTGCCTAGAATAGCGAGGTTGTACCCCTTCATGCCAGTATCATCGGTTGTGATATGGTTTTGATGACCCAGGTTGCCTCTGGGGTTCTGCTCTGAGAACTCTTCATGTTCAAGCTTCAATCTCTCAATGGTGATGACTGACACCATTGGGTTACTGCCCCAAAGTCTAGACATGTTATGATGATACATATTAAAATCCACGTTGTTCCCTAGACTCAGGTACAAATGATCCAATGATGCAGTGAGTAAATCATCATGTCCCTGAATCTGCAATCCCAATCCAAACCTATCAGTTGCCAACTAATAATGTGGTTCAAGAGGGGTTCTTCATCCTTGTTCAAAAAGACCAAGGTTGTATCCATACCAATGATAGAGCTCAAAAATGCACATGGCATACTTTGGGTTGAACAAGTACTAAATTTTCATCATGAATTGTTCGTCATCATCCACCTCCATGGGTGCCTGCATTGGAACTTGATTCAACCCGACATATATGAATTTTTTTTGGTTGGGTGGCTCACCTAACGGCACTATGGATCCAACTGGGTATCGATGGGCTATCAACCGGCCCATGTATCGTGCACTCTCTAAAATAGGACCAAAGGTCATATTTTGCACAATATATTCACCCAGACCTATACTAGCTAGGTGAACAGTCACCTACGGTGTGGATGATCCTATTGATGATGCTGGAGAAGTAGGCTGAGGTGCCTCCTCAACTTGATCCTAGGCTTCCTCCACCTCCATGGGAGTGGCAACCTCAATGATGATTGGTTCGGGTGCATTATTTACTTCTTTCTTGCTCAACTTTACCTTTAATTTCTCATCATCCAGATGCATTGCTTATGCACTTAGTCTCAGAGAAGTTGTAGTGGTATGTTCAAATATGTTTGATACAGATATCGATGGTTGAACATGGACCGCCTGTTTACCTCTTGGAACCCTTATCGACGACGTGGGTCGTATGTCCAAGTGCATTGATAGGAGTACGAAACCCCCTGGAAAATATGCTAAGTTCATGAACTTGAATGGTTCTTCATATGATGAAACCACATGAACTTGTCCCTCATGTATATACTTGACACACTGATGCAATATCGAGGGAACACAACGCATTTCTCAAATCCAAGGCCTCCCCAGTAGGATGTTATAATGTAAGGTGCCCTCTATCATGTGACACATTACGGGAATGGTCTTTAGTCCCAATTGAATAGTTAGGACAATCGTGCCAATCATAGAGCATAGTGTGTCATTAAACGCTCTCAATGTAAATGTGGTCGGTACAACGAGTGATTTAGACAATTTCAAATGGTGCAGTGCCTTAGTCGTGATTATATTGATCGATGAACTAGTGTTAATCAAGACCCTTTTGAACGGTACATGGTTAACAGATGTAATGATATGAAGTGGCAGGTCAGCCATGCTTGCAAAAACTATTTTCACTTTGTGATTGTATAATTGAATCATTGGTTCCTAGCACTGTTGTACGTGCTCCACGAAGTTCGTGAATGCCTGTGCGTCTTGGGACTGTACCTCAATGTACCTCAAAATTTCCATAAGAATATCCATATGCCTAGGGTACTATTGTATAAGCTAATATATTGACAACTTCATAGGAGTCATCTGCAGGTTTTGAACCAGCCTACTCCTAATGGTCACCACCGGTCTCATTGGTGGGCCTAGAATATTTTGTGCCTGTCACTACTGGAACGTGGCTTGTATTTGAATGGGAGCACAAGGTTGATTTGGTAATTTTTATCTCCCATGTATGGTAACAACATTGACCATGTCGACGAACCCCTGGGTAGGTGGTTCGACTCGCACTTGATTGACATGGCCAACGTGGTTACGGGGTGCCTCATGGTTTGGTAATGGATTTTTAAAAATCCCCATGTTTTGGTTGTCCTGTGCCTAGGGATTTTTTGGTACCACAAGCTCTCCCATTTCTATCATATTTTGCATAATATGTTTGAAATACTAGCATACCTCGATGTCGTGGCCTTTCACTCTATGAAATATGCAAAATAGATCTTCCTGATAATCTTTGGGCTTGGGCTGATTAGGATCAACCATATTGACTTTGGGTAATCTTATTGCCTTGGCCTCGCATATCTGATAGAAAATTGATGTCAATGATTCCATCAACGACTTGAATATGTGAGGTGGGAGTTGCTCCTTGTTCTTGCCCTTGTAATTATTTTTATGCTGGTCATATTGCGCAGGAAGAGGGTGGGCCTGATAATTCTATTTCTTTTGCCGCTTATCCTCATTTTGGAGATTTAGGACCACCTGATTCACATGGGCCTGCTTGCCCTGTTGCTTTGAGGTACTCTTCTTATATCCCTCTTTCCTGGTTTTGATGTTCAAGTTGCCCTCCTGCAACTTGATGTCCTCAATTACCTTGGCTTGCTCCAAATATTCTTCGAATGTGGCATACTAATGTAGCTGCAACAGTAGTGATATGTTCTTGGCACAACTCTTTATAAACATTCAGGTTAATTATGTGGTAGGAATAAAAAATGGCAACTTTGCCATTAATCTCCTCCACCTCTTCTCATACTTTTTTATTGGCTCGTCGTGCTGAGCTAGCGCAGCCAAATCGAAAAGGCTGGCCTGTTTCTTGACACTGAAGGAATAACATTCAAGAAATACATCAGCTAATTGCTCAAAATTTGTTATATTATGTTTCTTTAGCTGATTAAACCACTCTCAGGCTGGCCCAAAGAGTGTCGTGACAAATGTACGCAACAACAGTGCATCATTATTTTCTATCTGAAAGTAAGCATCCAGAAATCTCGTGACATGTTATTGCGCTTCTTCATCACCCTTGAATTTTTCTAACCTAGGCATCTCAAAATTCTTAGGGTATGGGAGCATAGGCACCAAGGGATCTAAAGGTTTGTTGTGAATTTTCCTTAGTGTTGGATTTTGGATATCCGTGCCTTGTTTCTCAATTGCTTTGACCTTCTCATACAAAGCTTTGTAGACCTTAGAAGACAGAAATTTCTCCTCCCTAAGTCAGTGTGAAGATGGTTTAGGAGGTATACTCCTCTTCTATCGAGGTGGAGGGTGTTGCTCTTCCTCCTCCTCAGCTCGAGAAATCTCGGGATATTCTTGGTTGCATATGTTCCCCTCTTGTTCCTCATAATGTTGTTGCCTTTGATTGTCGACCGAGGGCGATCGCTAATTATGATGGATAGTGATATGAGTGTGAATGCTTATGTGCTCATGGTGCATGTCGGCTTGTGAAAAAACCTTCCTGTGCACCTACTCTCTATGCTCATCCTAAGAATATAGGTTGGCCCTAGCCAACCTATCTTCCTGCTCTACACACTCCTTTTGGATGAGGATGCGCTCCTTGCGCAAGTGCTGCTCATACAACCTCTGTCTAATGAGCCTTTGTGCTTGAAGATCTTCATCTTCAATGCACTGCCTCTCTAGGAAAGCATCCTCTAATTGATCTTGGAGGAGTTGGTGTTTCTACTCAGAGGTCATTCGATATGATCTTTTGACCTAGTCAACCATCAAAGGCCTTTGATATGCTTGCTCTATACGAGCGACCTTGTGGGTTCTATACCCATCGAACTGATGTGCTATGCTTTTGTCTCTATCTGTGAAGATGAAATTAGCATTGTACTGTACCCTGTGTTGTGTGACACCATGCATGGATGGTGGATGCAAGACATGAGGGCACTTAGAAGCCTCTCCATGCTCTCTAGTAGTTCTAATGGTGCTCCCACTACGCTCACTCGAAGCATGAGTGGGTGGAGTCGAAGGCTTGCAGCTTAGCTACTCTAACACACTACCTAGACCGTCTAGTTTTCTAGACCTCCACCTCTCATGGGGTGGTGTTCCATTAGCTCCCACCTTCGACATATTGATGGTGATCTTGCATGCTATAGTACGCATGGGAGTATGGGTAGACTTGCGCTCAATAGGGAGCTCATCTACTTGCCCCTGAATGGGTGGATCTCTATTCCTTATATACTCAAAAGGTGGGGGTATAGTACACCCTATAGACTTAGTGCATATGGGTACCAATATGGTCCCCTGCACGACATACTCTTTGATCGATCCTGTGGATGCGTGTGCACTGCGGTCTCAGTAATGGCTTCTGAGTGGAGCACCCTTAGGTTGAGAAGCCCCATGCTCTAATCTACGTCTAATAGAATGCACTGATGCTAGTCTATCAGGGGTATGCTCAATGGGATCCCCTCATGTCGAGTTGTCTCCTCTAATGCTTGTCGAACGTCGTTTGGTTTGCTCATGTGGTTGAGGACTAGACATGTGTATTTGTGAATTGATTGGGGCTTGGTCATTGGCTTCAGGCTTGCACCTTTTTCGACTACCCCATTTATCCACCATAGTGTACCTAACATCTAGATGTATCTTTAATTATAAAACGAGGTATACACTGATGCTTATATTATTTTTAATTTTTGAAATGCGCCCTAAACTATTTGATGTTTCAAAATGTGTTGCATCAGTATGAGAAACTCTTGCATGTTTTGCAAAATCATTGGATTTTATTCTTAGTTTTGGCTTTCACTTATATACTCACACAAGCCGAATATGGGAATGAAGTCCATACTCAACGAGGTAGCATAGGTACTACCAACCCTCACCCAGCACACTGTGCGTAGCGATACACTCTTTCAAAGATGAGTGTGTGCTATTTTTCACATATAGGACAGTTCTTGGGTCGTCCTTGGCAATGAGCGGGTCCCGATAATACAATTTCAAATGAGCCAACCAAGTGGTAATGACATCCATTGTTGGTCTCAATCAAATGGGTTGGATGTGAGAGACCAACACCACTGATGTTTAAAATGAAACGTGGTGTGTGTGGTTTGTTTTACGTTGCATAAAGACAAATGCATAAAGTAACATTCATATGATCATTCCTACATGATATACATAAGAAGGAATATTTCAAATTCACAAAGGTATGCATGATATGCCCTACATGATGTTATGACAATGCAATTACAATGACATGGCCTCTAATTAGACCTCAAGCATGCAAACGACCACACAATTTTTATCAAGGTCACTGTATTCTAGGGCAGACTGCAATTAGAAGTCCATTGTTCCTAGTAATGTCTTTCTAATGTAAAGAATGCGAAAGTAAATTAGGACTATTCATTCATCCTTTTCCTTTAATGTACCTAATTTGCCATCGATTTTCCGCTTACTATAAAACTACAGAGGAGAAAATGCATAACAGAGAATGAAAATAGAGCCTACCTCAACTCCTGATCTGATGCCAAGTGGTTTCTCTATTGTCTGTTGCTTCTACTATAAACCACAGTTCTGGTTTACGGGCTACAGTGTGAACTATAGGTGACAGTCGTGGGCCAAAAAATAACCACAGTTATTAGCTAAAGTTAGCACCTGAGATAATAAAACTTAAAAATGTCAGCACTCAAGGGCTACAAATGCAGAGTTCCACCGTGATTGCCTTCTGTAACCACCAAAAAGGTCCAAACCCGATCTAACTATTGCAATTGAAGAAATATACACAAATAGGCATGCATAAATTGATAATAAGAAATAACATGAATACAAGGAATCCTTTATTAATTTCAATGGAGTCAAATTACAGATTCGTCCCTCTTAAGGATACCCATTTGATACATCAATTACAATAGTGTCTAATTCTTATTAAGGGTATGTGTGATCAAAATGCCCCTCAGGGTGACACGAACTGCTCTAGGGTGTCGATGACCCTCTTCTTCGCGTTGAGGGAGGAATTGGATGCTTTATCTCTCCTTCAAATCTTGTTCCCTGTGATCAGGAAACAACAAGAAGCAATTAGTAACAAAGGAGGCCTCTCTTGATGAGGCTTTTGGAGGAATTTTGCATAAAGAATAACATGAAATCAAGAAAGAATTTAAAACTATCAATATATGCAAGAAATGAGGAGATTGTAATATAGCATGTAAAGAAATCGTTAGACAAATAATGCATGGATCAGATAACAAAATAGAAGCATAGAGGTGCATAAAAGATCCAAAAATATCCTAATTAATGCAAAACATAAACTATATATTCTAAGCTAATTCCTACGGTCAGAATTATTCTAAATTGTAATTAAACCCAAGAAATGGTTAATCTAACCTATTTAACCGGACAAAAATGAAAATAGTAAGGTGATATGTCACCTATTGCAAACTGTAGCTCTGGTGAGCGGTCTGCACTATGAACTGTGGCTGAAAGCTACAGTTTAACCTCTGATAATTTTACCCTCAAAATTAGGGATAGTGGACTCAATCTCCTTGTCCAAATTGATGTTCAAGGGTCGCCTTTGTTATCCTCAGACTGATTTGGCAGTCAATTCAATGTGAAGGGCCTTCGTTTGCCCAAATTTGCATTTCTTGATCCTCCTAGGCACCTAGGGCATCCATAATGTAATTCATCATGAATGGTGGTGTTAGGATCCTCAATCCTAACATTATTAGTTAGTATTATTAATCATTTAATTATTATATTATTGACTTATAAAGTGAACCATGACAACCCTTCATAACGTGAACCATCACGTATCTTCATACATGAACCATCATGTCTCTTCACCAACGTAGCTTTAGGGTAGGTATATATATTAGGTTTGCCATCCATATCAAATCATCGAAGAAGAAGAATAGTAAGCATAGATTCTAAGGAGGGAGCCTCCTATAGTAGCAAAGCGATTACAAGGGAGCCCCCTTTGAGTGGCCATCCTAACATTATATTATTTACATTAATTTGTTAATAATTTTATAGTAAGACTTTGGGGTCTTACCATTTGGTATCAGAGCCATGTGGGACCCAGTCATGTGGGAATTGCTCAAAGATCTTCATCAAATCACTTTTGTGCGTGAGTATCAAAATCGGTTTGAGGATATCACCAAACAGAACATAATATTGGATGAATCAATTCTCATCAATGGCTTCATTAGGGGATTAAAAGAGGAAATTAGAATGGAGGTGACAATGTTCAATCCCTATACCATGATGCAAACCTATGGATTGGCAAAATTAGATGAAGATAAAATCAATGCACAACAACAATTAGAGAAACCACTTATGGAAAAATTGTCGACCACTTACATTGCTCCCAAACCTATGCATAATGGAAGGGCACAAAGCACTTACACAACCCCCAAATCTAACCAAACTTTATGAATTAAACATATTAGCTTTGAGGAGATGAAAGAACGACGAGCAAAAGGACTTTGTGATAATTATGATGAACAATTTGAACCCCACCATAAATGTGCTACACTAACATTGTATTTATTGAAGGAAGTTGATCCTTGTATCTCCATAGAGCAAGCAGATGAGGTAGTTGTGTCCGAAGCAACCAGTGCACCTACTCACCGCAATGAAGACAATGAGGTCGATGTGTAAGAAGTGATTGATGTACCAAGCAAGGATGAAGTAGACATATCCAAAGTGATCAATGCTAGCCAAACATACACTCTAGAAGACCTAGACATACCTTCCTCACCAATAGTGAGTTCTTGCCATATGACCAAACCTATTCGAAACCAACGCAGAGTGACTACACACTCCTTCTCCGTTGGCTCTACCAAGGAACCAAAAAAGGATATGAAATCATTACCATCACTTTTGATGCATCATTCTAAAGTATTTGAGGAACCCCAAGGGTTGCCCTCCCATCATCATCATGATTTTCCTAAGGGAGATTCTACTATTGTTCTTGGCAACCCCCCGCTAATGCTTCATCCTTCTCGATATCCCTGCCTATGAAAGGATGCCATTAAAAGAGTCCAAGAACTTACACAAATCCTTCTTGGAAAACAAAGGACAAAGCTTCTCACTTTGAGCTTTGAGGACAAAGCTCTTTTTAAGGAGGGTGGCATGTTAGGATCCTCAATCCTAACATTATTAGTTAGTATTAGTTAGTATTATTAATCATTTAATTATTATATTATTAACTTATAAAGTGAACCATCACAACCCTTCATAACATGAACCATCACGTCTCTTCATACGCAAACCATCATGTCTCTTCACCAACGTAGCTTTAGGGTAGATATATATATTAGGTTGGCCATCCATATCAAATCATTGAAGAAGAAGAATAATAAGCATAGATTCTGAGGGAGCCCCCTATAGTGGCAAAGTGATTACAAGGGAGCCCTCTTTGAGTGGCCTGCGATTACATTTACATTAATTTGTTAATAATTTTATAGTAAGACCTTAGGGTCTTACCAGGTGGCAAAAGGGTCGGGGATTAAGTACAATAGCTCTATCTCTTAGCATACTCATTTTGAGTGTACAATTTGTCAGGGCTTCACTGCTCAAATATCCAATGCTTGCTTCTCTTTTTCTCCCCATTTGGAGGGATTATTTATAGCATGCCCCTAGGGCTAGGGGTGGCTTCATGGAGAAGCCAAGACCAAGAAGGGTGGTTAGGATAGTTGGGATGGAAGCCTTTGGAATATTCCATCCTTCAACTGCCTTCTAGATCTTTTGGTCATTCCAACCAATTTGGCTCGGATGGAAGGCCTAAATGAAATTCAGTTAAGACCGTAGGTCATAGTTGTGGTCCAGAATGCAAACCATAGGTGTCAACCACAGTTTAGACTGGGTACCACAGGTCTAGGCTACAGTTTAGACTGATTAGGCCAAAGTGCCTAAATTTAGTGGTTAGAACCACTGCTCTATCTTGGAGTCTATCCAAGATCCTCCATATGGTATTGTAGCATGTCCATATGAGTAGTCACCCTTGGCATGACGCATTTTAGGTGTCTACACTACCATAATCATCACTCCCTCCATAGGAACCCTATATATCTGATATATATCCTCTAGAGTGACAATCATTTCCCTCATCGAGAAATAAAAGGTATTCCTATCTAGATCCCAATGCTCACATAACATTGACAAATAGGAATGATCATAATGAATGGTCAATACTTGAGCAACTCCATAAAACCTTACCTTACACAACCAATCCCAATCACATGTCTACCACACCTTTCTCAAATCATCCAATAATGGCTAAAATCGATGTCTTGGTCACACCTTCACCTAACATCATCCACCAATATCACATTTTTTACCTCAATCCAAAAAAAATTGTATGAATTGGTACATTCATAAAACTTTGTACGAACAAAATAAAAAGGATAGATTCATGTACCCATTTACCCAAAACATACCTCCTTTGTGAGAAATTGCCCAAACATACCCAAAAATGCAATAAATAATGCATAATCATACATCAAGCACACACACATATCAAAAAAAGTGCTAAACAAATAAAACAAACAAAGCAAACCACACACATAGGCATGTAGGCCCCCAACCCATTTACTATTTTACCCCATACAACACCAACTAGCTTGTCACTTCTCTATGATTTTATTTCACTAAAAGTCAAACCCTAGAGTTCATTTTAGTTCTAACATTAAAAAATAAGGGCAACAGTCAACCAACCTTCACTACACACCCTCCAACACTAGCACTCACTACACCCCAACCATCTCATCAATTCATGCTCTCAATTCAATAGTGCTCTGCATCACAAATTCACTCTCACAACTCTCCTCCTCTCGATTTTTATCCACACAACATAAATGAGGAGCACACCTTGTGAATGCGACTTTATAGGTGTGCACCAAGGATTCATATAGATAAGTACGAATTGATGGTTCACACCCCTTTGTACAAACCAAAAATTTATCCTTAAATTTTGTCCACCACCTCCAAATTACGATCTTCATCAATTTCTCACATTATTTTTTAGCACTCTTCATCAACGATAATTTTATCAAGTGTTTTGCCATTGATTTTTGCTTCTTCACCCATCAACTCATCACTTGAGGGGTACACAACATACACTAATGTTTCTTACACTAACACTTTATTCCTCTTGAAAATAGAACATCTCAAAGCTATCCCTCAATCATTGAAGATCATCAATCTCTATTCAAATATCGATCACATCATCCTGCTACCTAAGCCACTCAACCTCCTCTTAAATCCTATCTCTCTCTACTATCACAACATCCTTATCTGTAATCATTTAATCCCTCTCATTCTACACCTCTAATGTGGCCCTCTCAAGAGCCACTCTCACTACATCCCTCTTTTCTTGAATCCTATCTAGTGTGACCATCAAGACAAACACCTACCCCTTGAGATCATCCATATCCTATTGTAACCTCACCCTATCTGACATAGGTACATCTAGATTCTACTATAGCCTCTATCTATCTTCTAATGTTACATCTCTCTTCCCTGCTATCCCTAACCTCTTTAGAGTTCAAGTTGCCTCTCTATCAACCAACATCTATCTATTGTATCATATCTCTCAACATATCAACCTTATCCATAGCCTTTAGCATATCCTACAACTCAATTTTGTCATCAACATATGGTCCTTGGACATCTTGTACAAACACCTCCTCCACTGGCATCTCTACTACCTCCTCCATGGCCATCCTAGATGAGCCTGCCCCATTGTCCACCCATCATCGTACATGTCACCTAAGTGATGACTCTGACTCCTTATCATCATCACCACTAACATTTGTTGTAATCTTTGGACTACCTCATCCTATCCTTGAGCCACTAGTTATTACCTCAGTATCACTTGTAACCCACTCTAATTCACCAAATACTACTACCCCTACAACACTCATGCCATCAACCACTCCTACTCTAGGCTCCCACCTCTAGGTCACCCACCACACATCATACTATGGCAATGTACCTACATCATCCACATATAGTATAACCATATCCTCATCCACTACAATATCCAAGGGGTCTACTCATGGCCTTATCCCTTGATCCTCCTTGACCCTACAAACCACCATTGGCAGATCAATCGCTCTGTGTTGTAGATAAAACTGGTGCAACACCCACAAAAATAAAAAGAAATCAAGCTAGCTCAAATAGCGAACAACAACCCAATTGCCTTTTCAAACTCAAACTAACTCCATTAATTCCTCTACTAACACTGGTACTCCTTTCCATGGATGCCATGTGATATCCTGGGGAACTAAACAATCAAACCCATTATGGTAATATAGCTCATTACCCTCAATGGTCTCTTCAATCGCTCCTCCATATTTATCTACTACCTTAAGGTGTATGGCACATCCTCCCCTATCAGGCTATATGCTTGATATGGCAAGCCCACTAGCCTCATCATAGTTATATGCTCCCATGCTCATAGTTGTATAAAAAAACTATAGCTCAAAACTGATCATCACGTCATCCTCACTCCATGCAACTCTCTATAGGTCTACACCAACAGTGCTGGTGCCCATGCAAAACACACATCACTCTCCATGATATCATATACAATACCAAGTATATTCTAGGGGAACTTCACCTTTGAAGTGTCTGGTAGCATATAAGTCAAAATCAAAACCATTGCTAGAGTGTGTCTTAATGACAATGACTCAATATTCCAATAATACTCATACATGATACCCCCATCATGTTCTACTACTTGCCACCCATATTTGAATGCTCTTTACAATACCATATTTCTCTATAGACTCCATTTTGCTACCATAATCATCACTCCCTCCATAGAAACCCTATATATCTGATATATCGTCTAGAGTGATAGTCATTTCCCTCATCGATAAATGAAAGGTATTCCTATTTATATCCCAATGCTCACATAGCATTGACATATAGGAATGATCACAATGAACGATCAATACCTGAGCAACTCCATAAAACCTCACCTTACACAACCAATCCCAATCACATGTCTACCACACCTTTCTCAAACAATCCAATAATGGCTAAAATTGATGTCTTGGGCACATCTTCTTCACCTAACACCATCCACTAGTATCACATTTTTTGCTTCGATCCAAAAAAAATGTATGAATTGGTACATTCATACAACTTCGTACAAACAAAACAAAAAGGGTAGATTCAGGTACCCATTTACCCAAAACATACCTCCTTTGTGAGAAATTACCCAAACATACCCAAAAATGCAATAAATAATGCATAATCATACATCCAGCACACACACATATCAAAAAATGTGCTAAAAAAATAAAACAAATAAAGCACACCACACACATAGGCATGTAGACCCCCAACCCATTTACTATTTTACCCCATACAACACTAACTTGTCACTTCTCTACGATTTTATTTCACTAAAAGTCAAACCCTAGAGTTCATTTTAGTTCCAACATTAAAAAACAAGGGCAACAGTAAACCAACCTTCACTACACACCCTCCAACACTAGCACTCACTACACCCCAACCATCTCATCAATTCATTCTCTCGATTTAGTAGTGCTCTACATCACAAATTCACTCTCACAACTCTCCTATCAATTTTTCTCTGCACAACATAAATGAGGAGCACACCCTGTGAATGCGAATTTATAGGTGCACACCAAGGATTCGTACAGACAAGTATGAATTGATGGTTCAAACCCCTTTGTGCAAACCAAAAATTTATCCTTAAAGTTTGTCTACCACCTCCAAATTGTGATCTTCATCAATTTCTCAAATTATTTTTCAGCACTCTTCATCAACGATAAATTTATCAAGTGTTTTTCCGTTGATTTTTGCTTCTTCATCCATCAACTCATCACTTGAGGGGGTACACAACATACACTAATGTTGCTTGGTGCATGATCAATAATAAAAAACTCAATCTTGGAAATTGTGTTTATCCAAGAACCTTTGCCTAAGACTATCACAAGCCCTCATTTGTTGGGGCAAACAAAAGCAAAATTTCTCTTCTCAATCAAAACTCCAATCCAATCAAATTTGGTATGTTGTACGCTAGTAACTATAGGTTTACTCATGTGTGTATGCTTCACCAAGGTGGCCAATCAAGCCCACCGAAGTAATCATGAGTATGCCTACATATGGTTGACTAGTCTACCAATCCAAATGATCTCATCAAGCTAGTCAAAGGTAAAGTTTCAAAGACATTTATACCTTCTAAAATTAGGGCATCTTACATTGATCATGATTCAAGACAATCTTGTATCTCCTTCCTCAAATTATGCAATACATCAAAATCCGTAGTCATCCACAATCAATAATGCCACAACCACAATTTTTACTTTTACACCCATCAACTCATCACTTGAGAGGGTAGATATCACATACAAAAGTTACCTTGCGCATGATCAATAATCAAAAACTTAATATTAGAAATTGTGTTTGTCCAAGAACCTTTGTTAGAGACTATCTTAAGGCCTCTTTTGTTTGAGTAAACAAAAGTATTTTTTCAAAAACAAATCTGGTACGCCCCATGTTTGTGACTGTACGATTAATCATGAATTCCCTTTGTTGAAGTGGTAGGTGTAAGACCACTTATAATAGAAGCATCATGAGGACACCTGTAAATGGTTGGACAGTTTACCAGATCAAATCAAGCTCAATTGCTTATCAAAGGTAAATTTTTAAAGACATTCGTCCCTTCCTAAGTTGGGGCATCTTATATTGATTATGAATCAAGATAATATTGCATCTACTCCTCTCAGACAATCATTGCAACTTGATAAAATTTGTAATCAACCACAATCACCCATCATCGATTCATCTCCCACAATCAAACCACCAATTTGGTATCATAAGTTTTTTCATTGCTCTGTGTTTTGAAACAATGTAGTACAAAAATGGGCATATGTAGACACCTAAAAATCTCACAATGTCCCTCATCCCATGCTAACAACAAATTAATTTTCAAAACCCCTTTAATTTTTTATTATTTGCCTAAAAATATTATTCATCACCTTAAGCCCCCTTGGCCACTTAATCCCTTTCCTACGCTTAGCCCCTGGTCACCACGTAACCATCTCTCTAGCCTAATCTAGGGACACCTCATCCTAGTCTACCCTTTGACTAGTCTAGCTTCCACCTAAGCCTAGCTCACCCTAGCCTAACCTTGGTTAACTCCTAACCTTGGTCAAACTCCACATCATAGTCAAACTTAAACCCATGGTCAACCTCACCCTAGTCTAGCTTCCACCAAAGCCTAACCTCCACCTCACCTTGGTCAAATATAAACCCATGGTTAGCCTAACTATGGTCAAACATTGACCCTTGCTCCACACATGTTCCTATGCACATTCAATGTCATAAATGACAAATGAAGACTTTTTGCATTAAGGCCTTCAAGGCATTGAAAGTTTGGATGAGTCATCCTCCACCATGCCATAATGGGGAGAAGACTTTCATGCCTCACCCATGCCCATTTATTACATGTGGATGGGTGAGGACTTCTCTCACCCAAATCTATTTATGAGGTATGACATCCCATGCCACCTCAGGGGACACCTCATAAGACACCTCAACCCCCCTAACCTTGGAAAATTCTATAAATATGATGATATTTCCTCCATTCTTATCAATCACTCACATACTGAAACTCTGCTGAAATAAATCTAGACTACGAAGTGCACTTAACCATGACTCACTATCACTCATCATCAATCACCATGGCCATGTGCTTGTCAATATCTCCATTTGCTTTGTAAGTTGCTTTCAACTATAGGTTCATAAGGCAACTCGACGTGGAAAGGAGTTCCAAAAACACCAAAAGCACCTCTACAACACCATTTCACTATGTCTGGATACTATAGAAGGATTTGTATAAATAGGTATAAACCATAGGTTTGTACCCAAGGATACGAACCCCTCTAAGGTCAGATTTCAATTTCAAAACCCTGCAACAAACCACTGAGCTAGGTAAATATCATTATTTTAGTTATTTTCCAACATTATAATTATGCATTAGACTAGATTTTTGAGTCTTTTAGTTTATCATCATAAGGGGTCTGATTGAGATAGGCCCCCAAATATTTCTAACCATTTTTGTAGGGTTGTGCAAGTTTGGAGGACCTATGCAACTAATAGTGGTCCACGTGTAGTAAGCCCACTCCCCCTTTGAGGTATCTAGAGAAGACACTTGCAACTATTTGCCAATTTCATTGAAAGAGGGATTCCACTTGGGAAGACCCATATTGTAGCCTTTAATGGAAAATTTGTAAAAAGGACAACTCTTGTAACCCTTTTAATTATCA
The DNA here is from genome assembly GCA_028583015.1 of Wollemia nobilis. Classification (NCBI taxonomy): domain Eukaryota; kingdom Viridiplantae; phylum Streptophyta; class Pinopsida; order Araucariales; family Araucariaceae; genus Wollemia; species Wollemia nobilis. The sequence goes on along the minus strand of JAQPPZ010000375.1, from coordinate 1,929,411 downwards.
ATACAAAACAATAGTTTTCTTGGTATACACTACTACTAGAGATGATTCTAAAGATTTAGTTGTAAATTGGTCCATTGGAAGGAAACTAAAACTCAAAATCTACTAAAAATTACCAAAATATCTTATAACAAATATAATATATGAAAAAAACCTAAAATAATTTACATGTAAAAATTCTAAGAAAAAGAAGGCGAAAAAGAAACTTAGCTAAATTTTTTATGCCTAGACATAATCTCTTGCCTCATTGAAACCCTAGCCTTCCATTGCTCCCCCAATCATTCAAACCTTGTTGATAGATATCTACAATTTCATTTTTTGTGACTTGAAAAATTGCCACTGCCCTTGTTTTAGATGGTTGACTTCACATGGTCGTATCTTCCTCAATATTGCTTGGATTCCTTTATATGACCACTCATTTTAAAGATCTTCAAATTTCACACAAATTGGTCCAAGAATAAATTGGATCGGACAACCCTAAGGCTCCTAAAAGATGAGAAGTTTTTCATATAAATAAATTGCCCTAACATTGCCCTAGTTTCAAATGACTAATGGTCATATTTCCCTCAATGTTGCTTGAGTTCTTTCAAATAACCACTCATTTCAAAGCTTTTCAAAATCTGCACAAAATGACATAAAAATTGTTTGAATCAGACAACTCTATGCAAAAATATAACTCCTAAAATATTGTTTGCTTTTCAAAAAATTGCTCTTGATTTTCTTAAAATATAACAATATTAATATTTTGAAATTTATTTTAATGATTTTTTTTGAATTCAAATAGTATGATAAATCCCTACGATCGACGCATACACATAGGGTTGAGCAGTTTTTGTCTAACAATAACCCCTCGTAACGCTGAGAGCTATGCTTGAGATTAACAAACAACTAGACATCATGGCTTTAACCTTAGACCTCCTGAAAAAAAACCAACCTCATATTCGTCGCACTCTCCCCCACAAATTTATTTTAATATAAAATAAAATAATTTATACATTTTAAGGTATATAGGTATTAAAAATATTTTTATAAATATATTATGTGTAATAGGTACTCATGTTAAACTTATATAGTTAACTTTAAACTTATATATTTAAGTTTAAACCCTAAAAGTTTTATCTAAAATACCTTAGCCTTCATTTTATAATTTATATTTAATTTTATCTTAAATTTAAACTTTAGAAGATCTACAATATAAGTTGACTACATATATAATTTAAGCAATAGGTGGTTCTCTTTACACGGGGTTATAAAATAATAAGGTGGTATAGATGTGTTGAGAGCAACCTTTCGATTTAAATTCTATTTTGACAATTAACCAACTCCTCTATATATATGATTCCATATTTTAATAAAATATTTATATCCAAAAATATTATATTTAAGAAACTTAGATTTAAACAAAAGGTTTGTATATATATATTTAAAAAAAAAACGTTAAAGCTTCCAACGCTACACAAATAATAAAAAAATAAAACAACAGAAGAAAAACAGTTGTATTTTAGATGTTGAATATTTTGAAAGGGTTTGACGCCAGACCTTTTGATATTGAAAATAAAAGATTCTTAAACTCTTTTGCGGTGAGCGGAACAAGGAGAGCTTGACAAAAAAACAGTTGTATTTTAGATGTTGAATATTTTGAAAGGGTTTGACGCCAGACCTTTTGAGATTGAAAATAAAAGATTCTTAAATTCTTTTGCGGTGAGCGGAACAAGGAGAGCTTGACAAGAGGGTAAGAAATAGTTTAGAACGATTTCCTAAACAATTGTGGATTGAGAGGAGATCGGGTCATTTTTTATGGAAACGAGGAGATCGGGTCATTTTTATGGAAAACGGTTTTCCGTGGGAATCGTTGACCCGAGCAGGTACATATCTTGTCGAGTTTGGTAGTATTTGGTAAAAAATTTGGACAAGTACCAGACATTTTTTTTGCAGCGAATTCGGAAGATTTCTGACTGTCTCGCGACATTTTCGGCGAATTTAGTGAATTCCTGAACAGTTTCGCTGTACTGCAAGCGATTTCGGTGGTTTTGGAAAATTTTGCGTTCTTTACAGGAGATTTGGAGAACTCTGAACAGGTTCGTCGAATTCGGTGCGTTTTCCTCGTGAAGATTGTTTGTGATTGGTGACTTTTCCAAAATATTTTTTCTCTGTTCTGTGTAGGATCTTAGAATTTTAGACTATTTCTGTTGGAATGTTAGTGCCATTGAACATATTCTATGGGTTTTGGTTCATTTTGCTGAGAAATACTCAAAAGTTGTTGAATTTGGCAGCATTTCCCAAATATTGGCGCAGAGAGGCGAAATTTAGTGAAGTTTGTGGCGTCTGCAGCGATTTCGGCGATTTTTGTCAATTCTTGCTGAAGATTGCTGGAAAATCGGTAGGTTTTGTGTAAAAAATTCGCATTTTTTTTTGCATTTTTTTTGTATCGAACATGTTGTGGGATTTGTTCCATATTACTTAATTAGAGATTATGTGGGATTTGTTCCATATTACTTAATTAGAGATTAAGGTAGAAAAATTTCTGCTTAGTTTCGAGGGATTCTTAACAAACCTGGAAGATTTGAGCACAGTGTATGAGATTCGCTGAAACTTCGATATTTGAATGAGTTCTGATATTTTCTTGGAATCCAAAAGAGTAACGAGTTCTTGGCTTTATCATTTAAATTTTTATTTTTAAAAATAAAAAAATTATATTAGAGCAAGATACCCTAGTTAGCAAGTATTTATTTATTTTTTAAATTTTTTTTTATGATTTTAAAAATCAAGATTTTAGGAATTAACATTTTATGTTTATAATATTTTTTAATTTTTAGATTTTATTTTTATAATTTTAAAGCTTAAGAATTTAAGAATCAACATTTTGTATTTACAAAAGAGATTTATATTGGAATCAAATCTCTTAAATTATTGGTTGCCCAAATCTACCAAACATTACATTTACTCTCAAATTCAATTAAATTGTATTCAACTTGTTATTTTATCTAAGATATTATAACTGGTATGTTTTATGAATCTAACTTTTTATATAATTTAAAAGATAATATGTTATGTAATTTAAAAGATAATATATTATTTATTTAATTATCTTATAAAATTTAAAATTTTCAGATTGATTAAATTATTTGTTATCTAACTTTTTCCTATACAACATTTTAAAATACTGCTTCTAATAATAATTAACTTAAAAATAATTTTATTTTAAATTCAATTCCCACATCTAATATGATAAAATTATACATCATAATTTGTAAATAAACCTCAACTAAAATATATTCCCTTCTTTTTGTGATTGGCAATCTTGATATTTGGAGGGCTTTATCATTATTATTATTATTTTAAGTTCTTGAATTTTTTAATTTTGGAACTCTGTACAGGCTTGACATTATCTTCCGCAAACATTAGTTGGCGAAGTCTCAGTTTTCTGAATTTTAAAGAAACTCAGACAATTGAATGCAATTGACACGCTTGGCAGAGATTTTGCGGGAATTTGATCAAGATCTGAGGAACTTAGTCGTGCAGATTGGTTAGAACCTAGACTGAAGGCAATGACTTCTATTGTGCATTCGAAGTCATCTGTGTCTATAAGTGTGTCTGAGACTCCTGACAGCAAACATTCACTACAGGCTTCTGACAGTATGCATTCACCCCAGCCTATTCACAGTAAGCATTTACCTCAGGCTTCTGACAAGAAGCATTCACCTCGGTCACCTGTCTCATCTCTTGGATCCTCAGATTCTAGCGCAAATGGGGAAACGGCCTTATACACTGTATCGTTTAGCCAAGACTCTGGTTGCTTTGCCTGTGGTACCAGCAAAGATTGTAGAATGTATGATGCTGATTCTTGTAGACAGACTTGTAAAAATGCTTTTGGTAGTGGAGGGATTGGTATAGTGGAGATGCTATTCAGCTCCAATGTTTTTGCCTTTGTTGGATCCGAGGGAAACCATGAATATCCCCCTAATAGAATTACTATTTGGAATGACTACACGAAAGATTTGCTTTGTCAAGTTACTTTTAGGTCCAAAATTCGAGGGGTGAAATTAAGGAGGGATCTTCTAGTGGTGGTTTTGGAACATCGGATGTTCGTATATAATTTGCAGAATCTGAAGCTCCTATATACGATAGAGACTGTTGCTAATCCTAGAGGACTTTGTGCACTTTCTCATACATCAAACAGTTGTGTTTTGGCCTGCCCGGGTTTGTATCGTGGGGAGGTTCGTGTTGAGCATTATGGTCTGGAAATAACAAGGCATATACCTGCACATGACTCACATATAGCTTGTTTGATGCTCACCTTGAATGGTCACCTTCTTGCAACAGCTAGTACAAAAGGGACGCTTGTTCGCATTTTCAACACTCTGGATGGAACTCTTTTGCAAGAGGTATGACTTTCGTTTCTATGATGTGCAATTAATCGTGTCCTATTTCTTTCTTTTCTTAAAGAGTACTAGTTTTATTTTTGCATTACCTTTTTACTACTAGTAATTGTTGATTCCTGCTATTAGTGAATTTAGTATATAGCATATAGTTATTCACAGAATTTATTCAATATTATTGGTCCAGATTCAGTGATCCTCAATCATGCAAGTATGTTACCAAGAACTGTCAATTGAGATCTTTCAGTTTCTCCACATTCAAATTACTTGACTGTAAAAGCTTGAAAGCCTTGAATTAAATGTCAGATTATAGAAATTGCTTTAGCTATGTGTGATTCTTATAAATGAAAATACCAAGTGAGAAGTCGCCATACATGGCATATCAGTTGTAAACATCTATTGAATATCTTTATGAATCTCATGTCAGATGTAATACCTTCTTCAGAAGTCTTCACAAAAACATATCTATCATCTGCCTATTCTTCAAAAAAGGCTTTCCATCTTTTACTCACAATTTTAGGTTCTTGCTCCAAGATGCCCTTGTGAAGACTCCCCTCTTGTTGAGTGAAATTCAACCAAGAAATTAAGATTTTGCTGCTTTGATACCAAACATTGCCCTGAATTGCAAATATGTTAGCAAGAACTTCAAATGAGACTCTGTAGTTGCTTACACAAGTTTATTCTTGAATTAACTATCATATTAGAGAACAACTGCAACTATGTGCCTTTATTGACAGATTAACCGCATGCTCAAATATGACAATTGAGAACAACAGATGAATGCTTAAAGAATGAAAACACATCCACATTCAAACTGAGATATATATAATCTGGAGCAACCCTGGTGGGGCAAAAGTTCTACAGAAAAACAGAGATTTTTTTCCTTTCATCAAAATATGGAAGTACAATGATATAACAAGGCCAAGATGTACGTTGGATACCCTCTTTGGTCTGATATAGCTGCTACATCTCTCTACTCCATTCTTTAATTACTCTGTCCTGGTTCAAACTGCCAAGATAACCCTTGCTCTATCTTGCAGAATCCCCCTATGGTATGGAATACTATACATTTATGGATTCCAAATGATTTTTCATTATGAAAATGTGACTTTTTTTGCAAATATCATGCTGGCTAGGCTTTCTTTCAGTTCATACATGCACTGTCATTCAATTTGAGCAAAGCCATGAACAGTATTTTCTAATGACTTCCTTCCCGAAGAGGGTCTTCTGTGTAAATTCTTGTGTCCTTTCTGGGATGTAATGCATACTTCTGTTGCAACTGTTGTTTGACTCGTTTTGTTTATAAGCAAGTTTCTGTTGTAATTTCCATTGTTAAATGTATAACAGCAAAGTGTGAATATGTTTGCTTGATTGTGCTTAAAATAAATGTGTGAATGTTACACTTTGTGGTTTGCCATTGATCAAGATAGTATGTGATGCGGGCCTTAAGATCCACTATAGAGCTTCTGGATCTTTTGGTGACCACACATACAACAGATTTGGCAAATAGCCTGCATCTTCTGCAACTCCTTGGACAGTTGTTGACTATCAGTTGCACAAGGAATAGTGATTAGATGTGAATTCCTTATGATCATCTGTTTGTGAAGGAACAATGCATAAATTAAAAAATCACCAGTATGGAAATAGCAATGAATAATACAGATCTGTCTTGTATGGCAGTCTTAAACCAAAAAGATCCACATGCAATCATGAAATTTGAAGAAATATCCTTTTTGCTGCTCCAAAATGTCAAAGTACCTTTCTGAAATTAATTAACATATTTCCATGATGGAGAATTAATTGAAACAGATGGAGTCTTAACTTAAAGGGTGTCATTATCAGTTTTACTAGTTTTCAGCATACCGATTGTTACAATACTTCTCTACCAAACCCTCTAGAAAGTTAATCATTATCACTTTAGTAAGCAGTCTTTAGTGCTTCAAGTGCCCATTAAGTCTTTAGTGTACAACTTGAGTGGGTTTAATGGTGAAGATTTTGGAACTCCAAATAGGTTTGAATCTGACGAAGGGTAGAGTTGTACATCATGCTCCGGTAACCGGAGTCTGGTTGGATAAACACATATTGGATAACATTATCCTCCACGAGGATCGTCTCATATAGCCTATGAACTCATGAACGTTAAAGACTACTTTATTTTTTACTGTGCTTTGTATCTAAGTTATATGTTCAAACAATTTTTGTTTGGAAAGGCAATTTTATATTGGCAAATTCTGCAATGTTCAATCCAAATGCTGAACTAATTTTATGGTTAGGTTTAAAGAGTAAGTGACACAACAAGATCAATGCCAATGTTCTAGTGTATGTATATCAACAGTTATGGGTGAATGTACATGGTAGATTAAAGCAAACATGTATCTGATGCTTTTGGGCATAGTGTTAGCTGTTTTATGCCCCTTATGAGGGAAGATGTTGAGCTGATACCTATATTAATTAGCATTTTTATTTGTGAGCAGGTTCGCAGAGGAGCTGATAGAGCTGAGATTTACAGTATTGCTTTATCGCCCACTGCTCACTGGCTTGCAGTGTCTAGTGACAAGGGCACTATCCATGTATTCAGTCTCAAAGTACAGGTTGCACAAGAAGATTCAAATAATTTGAATGTGAATGCCGTGGTACAATTGCCAGGTTCAAGGATCTTGCCTGTTAGTAATAACGAGAAGCTTGTTACCCATACAGGAGCAAACACTAGCTCTTCGCTTTCATGCATGAAAGGTTAGTAGATGAATCATCGAAAATTTATGAAGTATTACTCAAAAAAAAAAAAAGGAATAGAGATGCGAGAAGTATGGTTACAAGATTTGTTATTTTTGCAGGAATTTTGCCAAAATATTTTAGCTCAGAGTGGTCTTTTGCCCAATTTCATTTGCCTGAGAACACAAGATTTCATGTTGCTTTTGGAAAGGAGAATACAATTATAATTATTGGGTTGAATGGAAGGTAGTATGTCTCAAGCATAGTCTCTTCTTTCCTATGACTGGTTTTGTTTTTTTGCTTTATGGAATGTTAAGAATGTGACATGATGCAGTTACATCTGCTTTCATGGTGTGGCACATTGATCTCAGCTTTGACTTGGAATACTGATTTTTGCATGAATTGCAGTTTCTATCGATGTGCATTTGATCCTGTGCATGGTGGGCAAATGGAGCAGAAAGAGTATAAAAAGTTTCTGTAGTCTTACAAAGAACCAAACAACAGTGATTGTTTTCGGAATCAGAATCAAATTGTCTTCACCTTTTCCTTGAAACCCTCTAGAAGTTGAATTAATTGTAAATAAGGCTTTGGGCTCACAAAAGGGTACAATCTATTGTTTCACTGATCATTATTGGAATGATTGTAATTGGAAAGGGGGTTGTTTCTATTGTTCTTGTCTCTATAAGGCAACAACGGCGTTCTTATGGCATATGGAGACTTCCTAAGCAGTTTTGTTCTTTCAACATCAAGAAATGAATTGAGATTTAAGTAGTTAAATTAAGCTGGCAGGTATTTTACAGTAACAAATGGGTTGAAATTTTAGGGATTTCACAAGAGTTGCCTTGAAAAATGTAACTAGACATTTTAATTCAATAGCTGTTCATAAAAGCAGAATTCTAATTGTGTTAATAATGATATAGTAATAGAATTTGGGATTAACGATAACAAATTATAAGGGTGGGTTTTATGGGATTTTTGTTTTGAGAAAACGAAACTTTGCTTTAAATGAATTTTGCAGGTGTTCATTAATTATTATGGTTTTCTACATTTTATGTTTAATAATAATTATAATCCGAGGGGATCTGTAAAGCACATAAACACCTTAAACCATATTAATGGAGAAAAAGAAGATGCTAACACATTGGACTTTTACCCTAATGCCAAGTAAGCACAAAATGAATTTTGCGGGTGTTCATTAATTATTATGGTTTTCTAAATTTTATGTTTATTAATTATTATGGTTTTCTAAATTTTTTGTTTAATAATAATTATAATTAGAGGGGATCTATAAAGCACATAAGCACCTTAAACCATATTAATGGAGAAAAATAAGATGCTAACGCATTGGGCCTTTACCCTAATGCCAAGTAAGCACAAAACCCTGCTGATTAGCACTGTATTTATTTTCATGTACAAACTTATATTAAAGTTTGAATATCACGAGGAGAAATACAAATTGGTTTATATATTTTGAATTGATTGCATTTTTTTTTATTGAGTTGCAATTTTTCATTTTGATAGGATTTAAGTCATAAATATATTTTGCTTTGAAATTGAAGGAAGGACTCTTAATAATATTTTTTCAATAAATTTACACAAGTTTTTATGAAGGGTCTTGGTCCTTATACTGATTAGAATTTGAACTGTTTAAAGAGAAGCTAAAACCTTTACCACTGCAATTAACTTGCTTAGATTACTTTGATTTGTCAACTTCTTCGTTTCAAAGTATGTTATTTTTCATTCTTTGTTTTATTATATCTTACAAACTTTTCGCTAAAATCCGTTTTGCAATTTAACTCGATAATGCAAAGTCAAAAAAATTCCTAATACAGAAAAGATAAATACATAGAGGAGCAGAAAACAAGAATAAGTAGATACTAAATTAAAAAAGCATCTTCTATTGACCATGAACAATTTGAAGTTTGGAATCTTTGGTAGGATAATGTAATACTTGATCAAATGTTGGATGCTCCCCAATTGCATTATTTTAACATTTCGAAACCAACAAGTCTCAGATCCCATTAGTAAGAGTTGGAAATTCTTCTAAAATAAGATTATGTGGGTAAATACTTCTGCTTATATATAATATATATATATTTAATAATAGATGTGATATTTTCAAATTTGCAAAAATAGAAATCGATTATAAGCAATCCTTGGAGGAAATCTTTCGGTCTGTGTCCATCTTTACTATATTTTACCAATGGTTTTCAGTTACTTTTCACGATGGTTTACTATTTTTTTTTTCAAATCTCTATAGCTTCCATTATCTTCCTTTTCATGCTATTGTCTTCTCTTGTAAGTATCCTAGTTTTTTTTTAATATAAATATGGTTTATGTTTAATAATGTTTTTTTTTTTTAAATTGGTAATATGATGTTGAAATGGGTTCCGTCCATATCACATCATCAATATATAGTTATATTACAACAAAGCTTGGATGTTATCCATGTATTGCTTCAAGATTTGAACTTTGGTTTCCTCCTTAAATGTTGAGGAATGTAACGGGTTGAGCTAATGCCACTTGATTGTTTTATACAATTTTTTTGGTATTGATAAAAAAGGGGTTGAAGGGCCCAACCCTTTACAAAGAGCTTGAAAGATGTATAGGAAAAAAACAAGAGAAGATCAAACAAATGCAAAATAGCCCTATCTTAGTAAAACAAATAAATTTGGGCTAAACCTATTGATGGAGAAGCTGAAATAATATCCCTCCCACTATCCTTCTATTTGACAAGGCTTATGCAATGCTCAATGCTTTATATAACTGATAAAGAAACCACTAACAACAATGTAATTTAGTGTGCTCAAATCCTTCATCGCATGATCCTAATAAGTATCCTGCTTTACTCTGCCCTCTTCATTTGCTAGCTTCATTATCAATTCTTATAATCTCTTTCAATTCCATGGGGTCATATGATCAAACCTTGAAATTCTTAAATCTAATTGCCATATTCGCCATTTTATCGACAACTTTGTTTTCCTCTCTATAAATATGTTTAATTTGACTTTTTCTAGGTTTCCCAAAATAGTCCTCACATCTGTAATTATTTGAAAAATGCTAGAATTATTTAGCTCCCCTTTTTGAAGGAAAGTTATAATATTCTTGGAATCCCCCTCAAGAACAATTCTCCTAAAATCCAGATTCACCGCAATTCGGAGGCCCATCACCCTTCCTTTAGCTTGGTGATTTATGGTAATTCCTAGATCCTCAGCATATGCAGCCATTACCTGATCTCTATCATTCTTGATGAGGCCCCCACCACCAGCATGACCCAGGTTGCCTTTTGCAGCCCCATCGAATTTAATTTTTACCCAGTCTTTGTGAGGACGTTCCCATCTAGCATCTCGTCTCACCTTATTGTTTTTTTCCATATTTAAGATATTTTTTTCTCTAGAGGATCATTGCAAGATGTTTTTGGCTAACAATATTTTTAATACAATTTTCCAGGAGGGTTGTTTTTATCCTAGCATAAACCCCAATTATTCCTCTGGTTTTTTTTTTGAACACTTATATGTTTCTTTCCAACCAAATCCCCCAACAAATATGTGGAATGCATTTTTACCAAAAAATACTGCTTTCTAAGTGCCATTGTTCCCAAATCCTGATTAGAGAATCTAGAATGACCCAAGTAACATTAAATTCTCTCAATAACATATTTAGGATATCATGAAAAAAATCACAAGTTCCAAATAGGTGGTCCACGCACTCATCCTCTTTGTTACACAACACAAACAGTTGGAACCACAATCCCTCTTTTGAACATATTGTCTTTCGTGAGGATCTTATTGAGAATGGTGGTCCAGAAAAACATAGCAACCTTAGGGATGGTGTTTAGTTTTCAAATTCTTTTAAGCTCAGGTTTCTCTAAGGTTACTTTGCCCAAGACTCTATAGTCATTCTTCACCAAGTATTGGCCTTACTGGTTTCTTCCCAAAGTATCTAATCCTCCTTTGAACCTCTGCCTAAATAATAACTACTTAAAAGGTTTTGCAAATATTTACCCACTAGGCCTTGCATATCTTCTTATAGGATTTTCCACTCCTGAAAATCACCCACCCTATGAATGTAACCATTAATTTTCTTACCATAGGTTTTGGTTAAATGTTCTTTAATATCTTTGAACAACCCTCACCCTTCTTTATCGATCAGGAGGAGAGACCTCAATCAAAAAGTGCAGAGAGATGGCAGATGACATCCTCCGCCTCGAGGGGTGTTTAAAATTAATACTGATGGCTTTTCCAGAGGGAATCATGGGTATGCAGGTATTGGTGGTGTTGGAAGAGATAGTAATGGTGCAACTCTTTTCATTTTCTCCTATTATAAGGGGAAGCAAACTAATAATTATATGTAGGCCCTTTGTTGTTCATTTTGCTTTGGAAAAAGGTTATGCTCTGGGATGACGAAAGATAATATGATTCGGACTCTCAGATTATTATTAATTTGTTGAAGACTCATAATATTTCTAATGTTCATTGGTAGCTAGCGTTAGTGGCTCGGCAGATCATTCAAATTTATCGATATCTAGAGTTTATTTCCTTTGTTCATATTCCTAGGGAATGGAATGGTGTAGCTGATTGCTTAGCAAAATGAGCTTTTGAGTTTTACGAAGACTGGAATGTTAGGGAATGGGATCAACTCCCATTGGATTGTTCTCGTCATATTGCTAATTTGCTTGCTGCAGATATGCCTCGTTGAGGCTGTTGTTTGTTGGGTGTCTTTTGGTTGGGTGCTCAATGGTTTTGGGGGTCTCTTTCTTCTGGCCCTTGTAAGGGTTATTGTTTTGGTATTCTCTTGTTTCTTGTATGGTTTTATTGATTCAATAATTTTTTACCAACATTTAAAAAAAAATCTTTACTCCCTAGGCTTTGCATATCTTCTTTAGGATTTTCCACTCGTGAAAATCACCCACCCTATGAATGTAACCATTAATTGTCTTACCATAGATTTTGGTTAAATGCTATTTAATATCTTTGAAATTTTTGTAGTTCACTAAAGGCTCCTCTTGAATCCAAGGGTCATTCCAAAAGTCTATTTTGTCCCCCCTACCTACTCTCCATTTTAGACCTTGCCATAGAACTTTCCTACCGTTGATAATATTTTACCAAAAAATAGACTCCCGTGGAGGATTAGAACAACTGATAAAGTGGTTTCTGCCCTCCATGTATTTGTTTTGGATAATGCTAGCCCATTTCTCTGATGCTCCAATGTAAAGCCTCCAACCATGTTTAGCTAGAAGGGCTCTATTTAGATCTTTCAACTTCCTCAATCCAAGACCCCCCATTATGTAAAGGCTGGCAACAAGTATCCTAGGCTACCAGATGTATATGTTTTTTGCATTCAGTGCCATCCCATAAGATTTTTTTTTGTAGTCTTTCTAAAGTCTCTTCCACTTTCCTTGACATCCTTAGGAAAGACATGAAGTAAATAGGGAGGCTTTGAAGCATATTTTTAATAAGGTGTACTTTCCTTGTAGAGGATAACAAATATCCCTTCCAGCCTTGAATTTTCCTATTAAATTTATCAATAATCGGATTCCAAAGTTCATCTTTCATTTTACCTATAAACAAAGGTAAACCAAGATAGGTGATAGGAAACTTTTCCTCACAACTCGACACTTTTATTATTTGATCTCTTATAATTTTTTTGTGTTTAAATAGATAATCCTACTTCTTTCATAATTTTTTTTTGGCTCGTAGTTTTTTCATAAGAATCAAGGACTTTTTTTAACTCCAAAGCTTCTTCCTCTGTAGCTTCCCCAAGCAAGAAAATATCATCCACAAACTATTGATGGGACAAAGCTTCACCAATGGATGAATGTTTTAGACCTTTGATATTACCATTCTTTCACTTTATTTCCAAAGTTCTTCCTAGGGCATCTGCCATAATGATAAAGAGATATGTAGACAACGGATCTCCCTGCCTAATTCCTCTGGTAGAAGGAAAGAACCCAACAAATTGTCCATTGATCAAGATCGAAAAGTGAGGGTTAGAAATACACATACCAACCCATGCCCTCTATTTTTCATTGAAACCCATTCATTCCATTATTTTATCTAAGAAAGACCAAGAAACCCTATCATAGGCTTTTTTCATGTCCAGCTTAAGGAACATGCCTAACTCTTTCCTCATTTGAAGAGAGTGTGCTATTTCATAAATGGAAATGATGCTTTCAGTAATCTACCTACTTGCCATATAACCTCCTTGATCTTCATTTTATGATTGAGGGGATGATATGTTTTCATTTATTTTTTGCAGAATTAAACTATGTGAATTTATGAATACTTTATGATATTGTATTGTATATGTGTGGTATAGATAAATGGTGTGGACTTCACACAACTCAAGGTTTTATTGTATTGAGATATTATATTGCAATAATGAGTTGGTGAAGGGTTATGAATGATTGGGTTAGAATTATACAAGATTCTAGTATTATTAGATAAATAGTGTAGAAAGAAGGGATGAATTAGTTGTAATATCATCATCATTCATATCATGTATTGCTTTCTAATTGTATTTGTCAATGGAGTAACATTCTCATCTTAAGACTTCTAGAGTTTTTCCTTAAAAAGTATTGCTTGGTGTTTTCCTTCCTTAAGGTTATTTATCTTTTATGTGGATTATTGTTTTATGAATGAATTATTAGATATTTTAGTATATTTGTAAATTTTGTATGTTTATGAGCATTAAGGTCATATTTTATTATGTTCTTAGTATAATAGTCAATATTTGTCTGATGAGAAGTAAGCTAATCATGCCTAGTTACATTGTAAAGGCCTTGGTCATTCTACATAAATGTCTAAGCATTTTGTTCATTCTCCAAGTTTAGATCACAGGCTAAGATTGTACTTCTTATTAAGTGTGGCTTTCTTGATGCTATCCCTAGATGTCATGGCTCTTCTACTTTATGTTCTATTTTTTTTTTGCTTTTTGTTGGAGAACAAGGGGTTGTACTTAGGTTCCCCACCCTTGACAAGTCACAACTCTCTCCTTTAGAGCTTGAGATTTTACAAAAAGACTCAATTCTCATCTCAATTGAGATGCTATAGCTAGATACCTACATAATTTTTCATAAAATGTCTGAATTCTTGATTTTCATTTTCTGGATCTTCTTCAATTTTCTATGTGAATACAAATATTCCAGAATTCAACATCCTTCTTGACATTTTCCTATAATAGCCTTCACAATACCAAAACTCCATCTCTACTATCTATGCATTGCATCTTAGTAGAGTAATATTTCTAAAACATCGCACTATCATAGTCTGCTTTACTAGATCTGGATTGCTAGTTTCCTTCCTAAAGCATAAGTGCAACCACAAAAATTGTAATAAATAGTTTATATGAAAACACATTAATGTTATAAAATAAAGCAAATATTACCAATGAAAAACATTAAAGTAAATCTTAATCATTATTTGATTCAGGCAGTCAACATTTTCTTGTCAGCTTCAGCTAAACTTACTACTTCCTCTAACCATGGAAAAGAGAATTTAACTTCATGATCCTCAATTAAAACCCCTCTATTGGCTAGCCTATCTGCACATTTGTTTCCTTCCCTTAACGTATGTGTAAACCTGATTTCTTCAAACTCTATAGCAAGGTCTTGAATTTCCACAATTATCTCTTGTATGTTCCATGGAGCCTTTGCTTTCCTCAAAATTGCATTTATTACTATGAATGAATCACCTTCCATCCATACTCTGTTCCATTTCATTTGTTTGCATATTTTTAACCCTTCCAAAGCTGCCCAAGCTTCAACTTCATTATTTGTCTTAAATCCACTATTGAAAGCATAATGAAACAAAATATCTCCTCTATTATTTCTAATTATTCCTCCTCTTGCTGGTCTTGGATTTCCTTTAGATGCTCCATCAAAATTCAATTTGACCAACTCCACATTTGGTGGTTTCCATTTTATATTTTTTGCCTTCTTTTTGTTTCTCTTGTACCCAACATCATAATTCCATTTGATGACTTGACTCCATCTATCAATGCTCTCTGCTTCCAGATTAGGGATTGGGTGAGTTGATAGGGTTGGTTTAGACTCCTCTATGGCTAAACAAATCTTCCTTTTTATTACCTCTAAATTGTTTTCCTTTCCTTTAAATATTCTTCTATTCCTTTCTAGCCAAACAATCCAAAGTATTGTATCTTTTGATATATCCCAGATTGTCTATAAAGCCTCACTTTTAAAAGTTCTCTACTATTGCTTTAACCATTCTTCAATTCTTCCATTCATCACCATGCATTTACCAAACATATTAAGAATCCATTGCCATAGATTCCAAACTATTGAGTAGTGTCCCAAGAGATGGTCTATACTCTCCTCCTCCCTTTTACAAAGAACACATTGTGAGGGGCCATGAAAACCCCTTTTCATAAGGTTATCCTAGGATAAAATTCTTCTATGACCTACTAGCCAAACAAACATTTTGACTTTAGGAATGCTCGAGCTATCCCAAATATCTCTCCATATTCTTGTGATATTTCTATTTTGTTGGTGCTTTACATTATATCCACTTCTTGTTGTGTATTCTCCTGAGCTATTCAACTCCCAAATTAGCTTATCCTTGGCTCCCCTTGGAATAATCACTGTTGTTATCTTTTTGCTCAATTGCCTCCTAGCATCAATGTCTTGTATACTTGTAAAAAAATCTTCTTTCCATTTGTATCTTCCTTCCTGATCCTTGTACATAATGTTTGAAACCCTATCACCATATTTGTCTTGAAGTAATCTCATCCATGGTTTCAAAATTGGATCTAGATTGAGTGGTTTTTTATCACACCAAGTATCCATCCAAATAGAAATTTTTTCTCCAGTTCCCACCACCCATCTTAGACCTTTAATCACTAGATCAATAGATTTTTTTAAACCGTTCCATAGAGCAGAACCATTTGGAAGTGAGAATGCAGTAAATATTAAGCTTGGGTCATTGGGCTCAACATACTTAGAAGAATTCTTGCCCATTGTCTTTGATTCTCTTTGTACAATCTCCAAATTACTTTCCCTAAGAGCTAAGTTTGCATCCATAAGAACTCTTAAACCGAGACCTGCCCTAATTTTATCATCACACACCTTGCTCCATTTCACCAAAGGAATTTTCCTTTTATCATGTAAACTTGACCACAAAAAGGACCGCATAATATAGATTAAACTTTTTTCTATCAATTTTGGCATAGTATACAAGGACATATAATAAGTTTGAATGACCTATCAAACTGTTTAATTAGTTGCACTCTTCCTTATAATGATAACCATCTACCTTTCCATGTTGGTAGTTTATTCTAAATTTTACTTATAATTGGATTTTATAATTCTATGCTTATTCTACCTTGAAATAAGGGCATCCCTAGATAAGTTGTTGGTAAATTTGCCTCCTCCATTTGAATTAACTAGCATATCCCTACTTTAATTCTAGCTAAGGTGTTAAGGAAGTAAATTTTAGATTTTATCCTATTAACGTTTTTCCTTGACACTCTTTCGTATTCCTTTAATAAGTTATTCAAAGCTGAGAAACAATGGTGAAATTGTTCTATTGATCAACAATGCATTACATAGTTTTATAGTTCTTGAAAGAACTAAAAATAGACACGGTGGTTGAGAGAAATCCTCTTAAACTTATTACAACAAACTAACTTAAAGATAGCTCTTATCCTAACAACATGCTAATCTTGGACTATGGTCAAACATTGACCAACCAAGCCAAAACCTCAACGTATGCTAATCAAATTAACTAGAAATATGTAAATCAAAACATTAAACTAAAACTAAATACTAGGACTTAATACTTAGGACTAAGGAGGCAATGTTGAAAATATTCCAACATTCTCCCCCTTGATGCTAAAGACACTCATGCAAGAGTTCTTTAAGCATCACAAAGTTGGAAGAAAATATTTCTCTTACGTTTCCTCCAATCTTGAATCAAGAAATCAGAATTTACAAAATACTTATGGTGGCACTCCTTCCACTCTTCATGTGGAATTTCCTGCAAATGCTTGAGTGCCTTCTTTTGTTGATTAGCTCCCCCTTCAACAAAAGTATCTCCTCTTGTGGTTTTCAGCAACCACTCTCTTACATATTTATCATTATGGTCTTTAAACCATGCTCTCACATTTTGATCTTCTTTTACATCTTCAACACTAAACAATACTCCACATGAGTATTTACAATTAATCATCTCACATAGATGATTATACCATACAACTCTTTCACATATTTCCACACAAAATATCACAATAAATATGGCCATATAATGACCAACTACATATGCAACATAAAGTTGCTCCTCACACAAATATTCTCTCACAACAATGACTTTACAAGAATCCTTCTCCCAAGGAATTTTGAACACATCATTTTGATCCATGTGACCCAAGTTCTCCATCACTGTATTCTCTCCAAGAAGACTCTTCATCAAAGTTGTCTCAATGAGACAATCACCTTTCTTTTCATTCCTGCTCACAAAAAACAAATCATTAATCATAAAAACATTACCTTTAGTATGAGTAGATTTGGTGCTTCCCATAAAGCTATTTTGTAGCAGTTCTCCTTCATTGTATGGTGCTTCAAGATCAACCATCAACTCTTCACTAAGAGTTCTCCTCCTTTGTTCAATCCATGTTGGTGTGTTGAAACACCATTCATTCAAGCAATCATACATTGTTGCCTTTTCAAGACAACTCTCTTTCTGCAATGTAGTCACTCCAAGTGAGTGATCTTCATCCATGAGTGATGTTTTCTTTGCCATTACAACAAGAAAATCAGCAATCTCATTTTCATTTTCTGTTTCTATCTCATTTGTCACATTCTTCTCCCCCTTTAGAGGAACTCTAACAATTTTATCTTCTCCTTGTAGGAGATCTTCATTTGCTCTGTCAAGAGAGCATACATCCATTCCAAGTGAATGGTCTTCAAGACAATGGTCTTCCATGAACATTGCTTCTCCATCAACATGCCAACAATTTTGGTTGATCCTATTATCTTCTTTATTCTCTCCCATGAGAATTTTAGGTGCATTATCCATAATACACTCTTCATTTATCTCCTCCATGAGATATTTTTTATCACTTTGCCTTCTATCAACAACAAATCCTCTTCTTCCTCCTCGTCCTCTTGAGGAATACACACCTCTTCTTATCTTTTCATCACAAAATTCAGCAACATATGCTTCCTCCATGAAGCATTCTTCATCTTGTTGGTTTTCTACATACAGGCCTTCCTCTGCAAGAAATAATTCTCCATTACAAAGCATGGCTTCATATGAGTCTTTACAAGACTCTTCAAAAACTCCTTCAAAAGGATCTAATTCAGAAACTGCTTCAAGGAAGCAAGGCTCCTCCTTGCTTAAACAATCTTCATGATTGTCACTCATGGCTTTAGGGGTGTCCTCATCAAACCCATAAGCATCCTTCAACACTTGCCATGCCATTGTAGCTGATCTACAATTGGCTATGAGAGGAAAAACATTCTTTTCCATTCCTCTCCTCAAATCCATAAGAGCTAAGCAATTTGCATATTGCTGCTCCTTCTTCTCTTTTCTCTCCTCGCCTTGTAGCTTGCTCCAAGTGGGTTCCTCATAGCCTTCTTGAACTATATCCCATAAGTCTTGAGCCTTCAAGAAGGTCTTCATCATTATGCTCCAAATAGCATAATTATCTCCATCAAATTTTGGTACATCCAAGTCTGCATACATGGCTTCCTTTTATTTTGCAAAGTCTCAAGCACCCAACTCATCAATATTCCACCTAGCTCTCAAACAAACTCAAAATTTTCCTGTAGACTTCTGATATACTTATCTAAAAATCCACTAAATTTCAGATCCAAATTCACACAAATGAGAAATATGTGATCAATTTACTTTTGCCCTTTCTAGATCTTAGAGTGTTTTTGAGACAACCTCAATGTTCTTCACATAAATCAATCCATACAACTCCAAAATTTCTGAAAATTAAACTCTGTATTCCTGAGACAATAATCTGAAAACCCTCTAAATTTTGGAAGAAAATTCACAAATGTGAAAAATATGTGATCATTTACTTTTTCCCTTTTTTATCACAATTTCGGATCTAGGATTTTTGAAGAAAAAATCAATATTCACACAAATCAATAAATACAGATCCAAATGACCTGAAATTTTGTCTGAATTATTATTTTATCTAAATAATATTTCTCCCAAAATTTGAGAAGCAAATACCCTGTATTCCACCTTATACAACCATTTTATTGAAAAACTCAAAATGCTAATAAAATCCACAAATTAGCTCCAAATCACCTAAAATTTTGATAGCATCCTCTTGATACAATTATCTAACAACCCTCAAAATTTCATAATAAAATACCTCAGGATGCATGAGATATTAATGATTTACTCGAGCTCTTCCTTGCAAATCTGTTGAGTGCTGGCCACTTGAGTTTCTCTAACAAAGTGCGTGCTTCAGATCTCTTCACGCCACTCTCCATAGGTTTTGATCCATCTGAGAAAACCTGCTCTGATACCAAATGAGAAACAATGGTGAAATTGTTCTATTGATCAACAATGCATTACATAGTTTTATAGTTCTTGAAAGAACTAAAAATAGACACGGTGGTTGAGAGAAATCCTCTTAAACTTATTACAACAAACTAACTTAAAGATAGCTCTTATCCTAACAACATGCTAATCTTGGACTATGGTCAAACATTGACCAACCAAGCCAAAACCTCAACGTATGCTAATCAAATTAACTAGAAATATGTAAATCAAAACATTAAACTAAAACTAAATACTAGGACTTAATACTTAGGACGAAGGAGGCAATGTTGAAAATATTCCAACAAAAGCTCTAGCCTCGTTTATCCTTGCCCTCCCAAAAAGGGTTGTATCATCTACAAATAGTTGATGGGTGATGTTGTCGATGTTATTACTAGCCTTAAGACCACTTATCAACCCATGTTTATTAGCCTTATTCTAGTTCCTACCCAAAACCTCTGCCATAGTATACAAGGAAATATAATAAGTTGGAATGTCCTATTAAAATTGATTTAATTAGTTGCACTCTTCATGCTAATGATAACCATCTACTTATAACTAGATTCTATAATTCTATCCCCATTCTCCCTTGAAATAAGATCATCCCTATATAAGTTGCTGGTAAATTTGCCTCCTCCATTTGAATTAACCTGCATATCCTTGCTTTAATTCTAGCCAAAGTGTTTAGTGTTGGAAATCTGGCCAACAATGTTGGAAATTTGGCCAGCCATACATTAAAACAAAAATTCAGGCCGTTAGATGATGTTTTCAATCTTGGAAAGCATCTCCTCTTAGGGAAGATAAAACAAAATTGTAGATTTGTGCAATCTAAAAAAAACAAGCTCAAACGGACACCCGAGTCAAAAGTTATGGCCGAAATACTAAGATATGTAATAAACATCATCAATGTAGATCTGACATACATGATTTGCTAGGGTTAGGGTTTGCTTTTTTTTTCTTACTTAAAGCAGTTTTAGGGTTTTTTTTAATAAGAATAATATTGCATTGTAGTGTGTGTGTGAGCTCTTCCAGAGCTTGTAACAGAGTATTGAAACCCTACCAGAATTATTCCAGATAATAAGAAGATAATATTTTCTCCAATTTTATTTTATTGTATTATATTAAATTGTTCATTTGGTATCAAAGTGAGGCAATCGAGAAATTGGGTTTGAGTAATTGTGAAATTTTTGTTGTAAGTTTTACAGAAGCTTTTCAAAGATCTTAGTTTGTGTTGAAGGGAGCTATTATGGCCAAAAACACCAATTCAATTCTGATCCCAGAATTTGACAATTTTGACTACGAATATTGGAGCATCTGGATGAGGACATTCTGAAGGCAAAAAGAGCTTGGACCATCATTGAAGCTGGGTTCACCGAACCAAAATACTGGAGTGTATTGACTGTAGATCAAAAGAAGGAGATGTACGAGAAAGAGAAAGAAAATAATTTAGCTTTGGCTTTCATCCAGTCGGCTCTAGACAAGAGTCTCTTTCCCTGGATTTTTGCCTGCGTTTCAACTCAAGAATATTGGAAGGCGTTGAAGGAGAATTACCAGGGGAGTACCCAAGTTAAGGAGGTGAAGTTATAGACTTTACGGAGAGATTTTGAAAATCTCATACAAGAGGAGAATGAAACTACAGGAGATTACTGTGTTCGGATAAAATAGTAGGAAATAAAATGGCCACACTTGGAGAGATCATAGAGCAAAATGTAGTAATTAAAAAGATTTTAAGAATCTTGACAGAGAAGTTTGATAGTGCAACCCTTATCATAGAAGAACCAAAATACCTCTTGAAAATGGATATAGATTCATTAATTGGCTCTCTCACATCTCATGAAGAGAGAATCGCCAAGAGGAAGAAGGATAAAGAAGGAGGTTCTATAGAGGAACAAGAATTTTCAAAAAAAGAGAATGATGGAGGAAGAGGTCATGGTAGGGGTTTCAGAGGAAGAGGAATAAATGGAAGAGGATGTATAAGAGGCTCCTACGGTGGTAGAGGTTGAGGAAGATCTCAAGATTCAGAAAATGACTAGGCTCATGCTGCAAGATGAGGATCCAATGCAAGAGGAAGAGGTAGAGGTCGAGATATGAGAAATATGCAGTGTTACAATTGTAACAAATATGGCCATTATGAGAGGGATTGCAAGCTAAAAAAATTAGCACATTATGGAGAAGAGGATTCCTATGAGGATGATACTTTATTTTGTATGATTGAAGAAAAAGTGGAGCAAGCAGCTTTCCTCTCTACACAGAATAGCACAAAGGAGACATGGATCCTAGACAGTGGGTGCACAAACCATATGACCAATAAGAGGGATGTATTTTCATCTCTTGATTCTTCTTATCAATCTAGGATCAAGCTTGGGGATGAGAAGAGATTGGAGGTGGTTGCGAAAGGAGAAATGGAGGTTCCTACCAGGAGAGTAAAAATAATGAAGTTTTTATATCAAGGAGGAGCTCTAGCATTTGTTGGTGTAGAAGGTAAGGAGAGGCTATGGTATTTATGGTTTGGGCATTTAAATTATAAGAGTTTGAAGATGCTTTCACCACTTGTCTATGGGTTGCCAAAAGTTGAAGACTCCAAGGAGGTTTGTGAAGGGTGTGCACTTGGGAAATATGCAAAGGGGAATTTTCCGCATGGTGAATCATGGAGGGCCCAAAATCCATTGCAATTGGTTCATAGTGACATTTTTGGACCAATGCAGATAGAGAGTATGGGTAAATATTCTTACTTTCTAAATTTTATTGATGATTTCTCTAGATATTTTTGGGTTTATTTTATTAAGCATAAGGATGAGGCATTCAATTGCTTCAAGAATTTTAAGGCTCTAGTTGAAAATGAGAGTGGTCATTATATCAAATGTTTGAGGACAGATAGAGGAGGTGAGTTTTGTTCTCATGAATTTGATGATTTTTGTAGTGAGTTTGGGATTAAAAGGTAGAAAAAATGTCCTTACACACCTCAACAGAATGGTGTAGCTAAAAGAAAGAACAGGACTTTGGTGGAGATGGTACGGTGAATGATGCAAGAAAAAGGTATGAGTAGGTTTTATTGGGCTGAAGAATTTAGGACTGCTAATTACATTTTAAATAGAAGTCCTACTAAGAGTCTTGAGAATATTACCCCTTATGAATGTTGGTACAACAAGAAGCCAAATGTAAATCATTTTAGAGTTTTTGGATGTGTGGCTTTTGTGCATGTTAATGGTGAGAATAGGAAGAAGTTGGATGCAAAGAGTGAAAAATGTATTTTTATTGGGTACAATGAGCAATCTAAGGCTTACATGTTCTTTAATCCTATTTCACATAAAATAATTGTATCTAGAGATGCAATTTTTGATGAAGGGGGAAGTTGGGTATCACAAAAATTATTTGTTGAGGATGTTTTTGGTGAAGAGAAGGTGGAACCAAGCCATGTTTCAGTTCAGCCCAACCATGAAAGAGAAGGTTCTTCTAGTAGTTCTCCACCTCCATCACCACCGACCAAAGGAAAAGGTAAAATATTATTGAAGGATCACCCAGAATCTCAAATTCTTGATAAAAATTTCCATAAGAGGGTGACAAGGAGTCAACATACAGAGATGAATGCAGTAATAGAGAGGTTAGAGAACTTGCATCTTTATGGAGATGATGACAGTGGATATCCCAAAGGTGATGTTGTAAACTATGCACTTGTTTCACAAGTTTCACAAGTTTCAAAAGTTGTTGTTGATGATTTTGAGCCTTCATGTTTTGAGCATGCTAGTACTAACAAAGTGTGGATGAAGGCTATGCAAGAAGAAATGCATTCTATTGAAAAGAATGATACTTGGGAGTTGTGTGATTTGCCCAAGGATAGGAAATGTGTAGGATGTAAGTGGATCTAAAAGATCAAGAAGAAAAGTGATGGATCCATTTAGAGGTACAAGGTACGATTGGTAGCAAAGGGTTTCACTCAGAAATATGGTTTGGACTATGAGGAAACATTTGCTCCAGTGGCAAGGCAAGAAATAGTAAGGATGTTGCTATCATTTGTAGCTCATAAAAGTTGGAATGTGCATCATATGGATGTCAAAAGTGCATTTCTCAATGGGTATTTAGATGAAGAAGTATATGTGGAATAGCCACAAGGTTTTGTTATCCAAGGAAAAGAAGATCAAGTCTACAGGTTGAAGAAGGCTCTATATGGGCTAAAGCAAGCTCCAAGAGCTTGGTATGCTAGAATCCATGACTACTTCCTGCAGTGCAATTTTGAAAGGAGTAAGAGTGAGCCCACTTTGTACTACAAAAGGGAAGGTAATAATATTCTTATTGTATGCCTTTATGTTGATGATATGTTATTTATGGGGAGTAGTTCTTCTTTGAATGATTCTTTTAAACATGATATGAAGGAGTTTGAAATGTCTGATTTGGGTTTGATGAGTTACTTTCTTGGGATGGAGATACATCAAACTAGTAATGAGATTTTTGTTTATCAATCCAAATATGTAAGGGATATGCTGAAGAGATTTGGTTTGAGTGAATGTAAACCTATAGCAACACCCATTGCATATGGGGAGATCTTGAGTTTGAAGGATGGAGCTGAAAGGGTAAACAAAATAGAGTACATGAGTATTGTTGGTAGCCTTATGTTCCTTTGTAACACTAGACCGGATATATGCTTTGCTATTTCACAGTGTTCCAGGTATATGGCTAATCCATCACAGTTACATTTGAAGGCAGCAAAGAGGATTTTGAGGTATGTTCATGGAACAATTGATTATGGGATCCACTACTCACAGGAAAAGAATTTGAAGTTAGTGGGATTTAGTGACAGTGATTGGGGTAGTAATATTGATGATAGGAAATCCATGAGTGGGCACTACTTTTCTCTTGGTTCAAGTTTGGTGACATGGAGTTCCAAGAAATAAGCTACAATGGCGTTGTCTTCTACTAAAGTAGAGTATATTGCACTTACATCGACAAGTGCACAAGCATTATGGCTTAGAAAGGTGCTAGGAGATATTGGGGAGAAGTAAGGGACTCCAACTAATTTATTTTGTGATAATCAGAGTACCATTAAGTTGGCACATAATCCTATCCACCATATCAGGTCCAAAAATTTCAATATCAAGTACTATTTCATTTGAGACATGGTAGAGAAGGAACAAGTTAAATTGAGGTATTCCTCCACACATGATCAAGTAGTAGATATTTTTACTAAGGGAGTAGTAAAACCTCAGTTTTTTTTGCTAAGGGACTTGATAGTCAGTCCCCTTACCAGCAAGGGGGAGAATGTTGAAAATCTGGCCAGCCATACATTAAAACAAAAATTTGGGCTATTAGATGATGTTTTTAGCCTTGGAAAGCATCTCCTATTAGAGGAGATAAAACAAAATCGTAGATATTCAAAATATGTGCAATATGAAAAACAACGAGATCAAACGGACACCCAAGTCAAAAGTTATGGCTGAAATACTAAGACATGTAATAAACACCATCGATGTAGATCCTACGGATGTGATTTGATAGGGTTAGGGTTTACTTTGTTTTTTCTTACTTAAGGCATTTTTAAAGTTTTATTTTATGAAGAAGAATATTGCATTGTAGCATGTGTGTGAGCTCTTCCAGAGCCTGTGAGGAGATTGTAACAGAGTACTGAAACTCTGCCAGAATTATTCCAGATAATAAGAAGATAATATTTGCTCCAATTTTGTTTTATTGTATTATTGTAAGTTCTTCATTTAGAAAGTAAATTTTAGATTTTGTCCTATTACCTTTTTCCCTGACACTCTTTTGTATTCCTTTAATAAGTTATTCAAAGTTCTAGCCTTGTTTATCCTTGCCCTCCCAAAAAGGGTTGTATCATCTAAAAATTGTTGATGGGTGATGTTGTTGATGTTATTACTAGCCTTAAGACCACTTATCAACTTATTTTTATTAGATTTATTCCAGTTCCTACTCAAAACCTCTTCCATAATAATGAGCAAATATGATGATAGAGGATCTCCCTATCTAAGACATCTCTTGGTTTTAAAAAATTATATTGCTAACCCATTGAGTAGCATTGAATATGGAAGTGTAGAGACACAAGCTTTAATCCATCTGAACCATTTCTTACCAAATCCAAACTTTTCTAATACTACAAAAATAAAATCCCATTTAACCCTATCATAGACTTTATTCATATCAAGTTTTAAGATCATTGTTTTTTTTTTGAAGCTGCTAAATGCATAACTTCATGAGGTCCTATGATTCCATTTAGAATTTGTCTCCATTTCACAAATCTTCCTTGCTCTTATGAAATAATTTTTTCTAATAGATATCTTAATCGATTTGTCATCACTTTGAAGATAATCTTATATTCTATATTACATAGGCTTATGGGCCTAAATGAATAAAAAAATTCTCTATCCTTCTTTTTTGGAATTAGGGTAAGACATGTTACATTTAGTTTATAAGGAATGTATTATTTTACCCTAGACTATTCCATTACCACCAATAAATAATAATTCACTATATCCCAATTATGTTAATATAATGATGTAGAGAGCCCATTCAAATATGGAGATTTATCCTTATCAAAGGAGAAAAAATAAACTTATTCTAGAGTAATAGGCTCCATTAGTTTCCTATTGTTTTCATCTGTTATAACTGAAGGTACTTCGTGTAGTAGTTTATCTTTAAGAAATTTAAACTCCTCTAATCCTATAATATTTTGGTAAAAAAACCTCGCATCCTTTTTTATTGCACTCTAGTATTCAATCCAAACCCCTTATACTGATTTAATTCTATTAATTCTGGATGCTAATATCTGTACTATTGCCATCCTATGTTTTTTTTTTTATCTCCTTTAACCAAGTCTATCTCGATTTTAATCTCCAAAATTTCTCTTCCTTACTCAAAATATTATGCTATTCACTAACTCCCTTTCCTTCGAGCTTGGATTATTATGATGACCTTTTTAGAATTTTGAAAGTTTATCATTTAGTTCTTTCTACTCAAAAATATTTCCAAAAGTGTTCTTGTTCCATTCTTTTAATCTAGATTTTATTGATTTAATTTGATTAGGAAGTGTATAAAACCCACCATTTTTTAAAGAATTTTATGTTTGTGCTATCATATCAACAAATTGAGGATGGTCTTCCCACATCTGCTCATATTTAAAATATGATATTTTTTGAATTCACTTACCACC
The DNA here is from genome assembly GCA_028583015.1 of Wollemia nobilis. Taxonomy (NCBI): domain Eukaryota; kingdom Viridiplantae; phylum Streptophyta; class Pinopsida; order Araucariales; family Araucariaceae; genus Wollemia; species Wollemia nobilis. The sequence continues at coordinate 1,902,652 of JAQPPZ010000375.1, read as the reverse complement.
ATATTAACTCTTATTAACTAGTTATCTATACCAATACTTTTCAAGATATTAATGTTAACACAAGTCCCTTAATATGATTTGAGAGTATGCACCTATCTAAATTTTTTGCTATTAGGTTATAGCCTCTCCTATTTCTGGTCCATGTATAGTTGTCTTCTTCAAAATCAACCTTCCATAGATTATTATTATGAATATAAGTTGAAGAATATCTCATACTTTGTGTTAATTTTCTAATTCTTCTAAATTCTTCATCTATATTGGTTATGGCATTGAAATTTCCTATTATCATGAATCGTGTTTCTTGGTATTTAATTCTCACAAAGGCTTTAATCTCACTCCATACTTCTAATCTACCTGATTGAGTTTGAGGTCCATAGATATTGGTAAGGATGAAAAAATATCTATAAAGTAACATGTGACTAAAGAGGTTATCCAATGCTTAGTCTTATGAATGGTTACACATGAAGTTCTAGTAGTATTTCAAAAAGTTGAAATTCCCCTTACCGCTCCTTCAAAATCAACAACATCTCACTCACATCTTGCCCATACTTCTTCCTTTGTCATTTAGGTTTCTTAGATACAAATAATATTAGACTTATTACTTAAATAGAGGTCCTTTATACACCTCTACTTTGAGAGGGTATTAACACTCCTTATATTATATGATATGGTAATCATGTCTCATTAGGGGCTACTGGCCCCACCTGTGAATTACCAATATCATTTTGCTATTTGTTGAAGATAAGTTCAACCAAGTTAGTTTAGGTTCTATTGGTCAGTGATCCGACACCATGTGCAGAAAGGCCACCGTATCAGGATAGGGCAGACAATATTTGAAGGAGGTCGGTTCCTATAGGGGTGGTTCCAGCTATCTATATTACAAAATAGGAAAAGGGAAAAAAGAGGATAAAGAAATAAAATGGTCATAGCCAGAACTCACACGGATGGGTATAGCCGCATCAAGACCTATACAGACAACATACCCCGTATGAACATAGATTCTACACCTAACAGATCACCCAAATGTACCTTAGTTCTAGCTCCTATCAACAACGGGTGGGAGATGAATTCCAAAACCAATGGATAGGTACATGAGATCTAAAATGTAAAATCAAAGCGCTCCTATCCGACTGAATTTAGCAAAAATAAATCCCAAAACCATATTCATGAACACGTAGTCCTAAGTCACTAAAGTAAACCCCATGAAATCTTAATAGAAAAATAGCATAGAATAACTTAAGAAACTAAACAACAATGACCATGCACACATTCAATAAAGAACAAGAGGGCAAAGCCAGAGACTAAACAATGTAAAATTTATATTTACATAGAAGTAAACCTTACATAAAAATTGTAATGGCTAAAGAGTCACCCTTAGAAATGGCCAACATTTCTCTATTTATAGGTGCATTTACATTAATTATAAAATAAAATATTAATGGTTAAGGTATGAAGACAATCCTTGTAGTAGATAAGTGTTGCACTGGTACACTGTTCCTCTGGATAGTTTCGATATTTTAGGAGGAGGATGTACCTAGTTCAATCTGGGCCTTTAGATATTTTGATGTTTTTTCCACTTGTCAATTCTCAACTACCTCTTCCTTCTCCTCAATTGGTGATACTCTGGTTAGGCAATGGGTGACAGGTATTTAAGCACCTCAGGAGTGATGCACCTCAAATCAGTCACCTCCATGTACGTTTTCAGGTACCTGGATTGCTACAGTAGCATGTACATATTTAGTTTTAAAATTTGGATGACGACAAGAGTTTTGCATACCTGGCGAACGCTTCCTTTGTTCTTATTTCCACTCATAGAGGTGATGGAGAGAGGGTGGGTATTTATTTGAAGTTTCACCCTATTTGCACCTTGTATCTCCCACCCAGTATGGGTAGGGTTCTTTCTACTTCCCAAGGGTGGGGTTGCACAATTCGTCCACCCTTGTTACCCCCTTGAAATTTCCATCCAATAAGTTGGGCAGGTATTTAAAAAATTTCTACCTAAGGTTAAGGGATGGTGTTTAAAGAAGTTCTACCCAAGGCTAAGGGTGGGTGTTCACCCACTCTTGTCACCTACCCTATTTCATTCTGCCATCTACCCGATGTTTTGGTTCACCTACGACTACTGCTACCACCACTTGATACCTTTCATCCATCCACCAATGCCCTCCAAATATGATGAACTCCTTTTGATCCAAGAGAATCACTTCCTAAAGGGAATAGTGGGTGAAGGATGTAAAATTTCACCCACACTTATGGCAACTTACAAGGTTTTTCCATCTTATGGAAAAAAGGAACCCAAAAGGATTAGGAAATATAACAAACACAACATAGAAACGAAGAAGAGGAAGGAAGGGGACAGAGGAAAGGAGGATGAGCACAAAAAGAAGATGAAAGAAATGGAACATATAACATGAAAAGGAAAGGTAACATGAAGATGAAAGTAGAGCAAAGGAAAGGTAACATGGACCCAACTAATGAAATCAGAAGGGGGAACAAGAAAAAGAAATCCAAAAGGACAAGGTCAAGATGACCAACATAGAGAGGACTACTGTGGATAGGAGCAACAGGAAGACAAGTAGTGGAAACAATAGGCAAATGCTCAAGAAGATTACTGTAAGGCACACACGGGAGGAAAAGAGAACAAGAAACAATAGATACAATGAAACTTTTGTTACCAGTTGGAAGATTTACATGCAACAAAGAGGAGAGGAAGGTGAAGGGAAGGAGAGGGAGGAGGAATAGGGAGACATGAAGGAAAAATCAATCCAAAGTCTATCAAGTGAAACCAATAGGGCATAAAACCTTCTTCATGAGGTGTTCTTACAAATTGAATTTCTCTAATTGTAACCCATAGAAGACCTGGGACATTCCAAGAGTAGAAATATTGCCAATTTTCCTTATCTCTTCTATCCTAGACCTTCTTCTTCACACAATCCAACAATGATCCTCTTTTACTAGCTCTTATCAACCAAGAGGCCATTTTGCTTCAACCACAATTTATGGTCTGCACTTTATGGACTCATTTACATCTTACTATAGGGGCTATATATAGCATATTCGCCTTACCATGTGCTTGCATCTGTGAGTCCCAAGGTTTGCTGCATCTCCTAGGGATGAGTTAAGAGGCCTTGAAAATTGCTAAATATATCCATTGGGCTACAGGATTATGATAACAACAAACAAAAGAACAGAAAACTAGGAAAACAACATAGAGACAAAGGAGAATGTTATATTTCCTAAACAATTTCTAATAAAATCCTTGCTGATGTCCTATGATGCCTGACCAAGTGGTAACTTTTCATAGGACCTTGTTGTGCCAATGGTCGGTGATAAAACTTGTGATTCCCAATGCATTGGCCCTGCATAATGCAAGGTTTTATTTATTGGTCATAAAATTATGGCATGACAAGCACACCTAAGCTAGGATATCATCTATAAATCATCCTATAAATCTACAATGGCTAAGCCATATCTCATTGTATTTGAGATACCGCTTGTGATTCATCTAGTGTCATCCATATTGGCTTAGAATTATGATAAAATCACAATTCTTCTTATTTTTCTAGAGTGTCTGAACATTCAAGCCTATGAATCCTAGGGTGGCAATACCTTTTGCCATTGTATTTCACCCTTCAAGTGGTGATATTTCAAGGACCAAATTTTTATGTTATCCCTTTTTGAGATTGACCAGCTGTGCCAATACCATGGCTGACTCTTCCTCCATAATTGGATTCTTCTCCCACTTATGGATACTCACATCCTCACCTAGATCCTACTAGGTTTAGGGTTGATCTATAATATTGCCTTCATGGACATGGTCATCATGGTACACTGCTCCTGGCATGTGCCCGATGCATGATCCAGCACCAAATCCTAAAATAAATTGATTCGATGGGGCTTCCACATCAGAACTTGCTCGGCTCTGGAAGCTTCCTTGTAGAGTTGTAGGAAATTGGTTTCCCTTGATTGGTGTATAAGGAAGCTGAGCTTAGGACCAACAATCCATATGTAGAATAGATACGACTGGGTGGAGGTTGGGAGGATTTTTTGTGGAATCCTCTTCCAAATCTTCTCAAAATGGATGTTGAAGTCCACCACACTTTTAATAGGGTTCCTCTTGATAAATGTGAATTGGTTTAGTGACTGTAAGGGGTCATCCATTTTACCAAATGTATCCATGAGAGGCTTTGCTAGATTCACATATATAAATATGCTTCTAGGCTATAGGGTTTTGTACCATATCCATGCTTTGCCTTCTAGGGAAGTAACCAACAACCTGATCATTGCATATTCATGCATGATATTGTGAAGGGTAGCCAGAGAAGCCACAATTTTAAGGTATTTCTTCATAGCTCCCTTGATGCCACTATATTTTATCAGTGTCAAAGGTATATTTTGGAATATCATACCGATGAGGGAGATTGAGAGGATCAGGGTTGTTCCATTGGGAGAACGACAACTAAGCCTTTAAGGTACCAATATTCAGAGGTCCTAGTTATGATGTCAAAATCATAGTCACTAGGTGAGCATGCTATATCTCCCAATAAGTTCAAGGTTGCTCACCTACCTTGAATTCCTTGGTATGTTTGGATATTCAGTGTGAGCGGGTGACTGGTATTATGATCTGAACATGTCGTGTAATCGGAGTTGCCAAGTGAATTTGATTTTTTTTGGGTAAATTAGAGAGCCACCAAACTTTGATTTCCTAAAATAGGGGGACTCAATGAGTTCCCAAACAGAGTCACCAAAAAATGATGGTCAATGATCCAATATCGTGTGCAGGGTAGGGAGGTAGACCAATGCCAAGCATAGAAAGGCTACCACATCAGGATAGGGTGGAAAATCTCTGGAGGTTGGTTCTAGTTATCTACACTACAAAATAGGAAAAGAAAAAAATAGGGGAAAGAAATAAAATAGCCATATCCAGAACTCACAAGGACGGGTATGGCCATGGAGTTGAAATGAGAGAGATGCAGGCTGAAACCCTAGGTCTAAAAAATTGGAGGAATGCTATGATGGCATCGGGCCTATCACAGAGCGTGCATGCTAGTGATATTTTTTATCTAAAAATGATTGGAAGAAACATGATTTCCCAATGTATGTCAGAAATCATTTCTTAAAGAACAATGGATGTTTGGAAGGATGTGAAGCCAGGCAAGTTCTAGTGGTTCAACCAAACTTGGTGGTGAAATATGTGGATTATTTAACCAAGCATGCACTTATTGGAAAATTTATGGGTATCCAAATTTCTCTTCCCTTTGTGAAGGCTTGGGTTAGGAAGACTTAGAACCCTGACGATGACGTGGAGATGATTTTGAGTGCGAATAGCTATTTTATGGTGGGTTTCTCTTGTATTACAAATCGTAAAAAAGAATTTGAAGGGGGTCCCTATTTCTATAACAAATATGGAATATTTATTAAACCTTACCATGTGGGTTTCAACCCATCAAAGGAGCGATCGTTGTAGGTTCCAGTGTGGATTTAGCTCCTGTGGCTTCCATTGGAATTTTGGAGAAACAACATCTTGCATATGATTGCCCTTCTTCTTGGGAAGCTAATTGGACCATCACAATAGATGATGGAGAAAAAGGTAATTTTTGTTTCCTGTATCTATGTCAAAATTGATTTAAATGATCCTATTCTAGATTCTGTTGAAATATAGTTTGGATCGTCTACATTGGTTCAAAAAATTGACTATGAAGATCTTGCATTTCGTTGTTGGATCTACCATGAATACAACCACCTACAAATAAAATATCCTAAGTTTATCTTTCCAGTGGTTTCAAATCCTGGGCACTCTTGATCTAAAAAAAATCTAGATAAAGGAAAAGCCCTGATAAAGGAAGGGGATTGGGATAAGAAAGGCTTTGTTGTTGTAAAGCCTAAAACAAAGGAAGAAGGATAAAAAGAGCCCTTAAGGATAGCTAGCCAGATGATCCGCTCAATAATTTTGAGATACTGAATGATATTTATTATTGCATGGAGTTACCTAAAACATCTCTACTTGATGAAGATATAATAGGGCTGAATCAGATGTCTCTTCTTGATGTGGAACCTACGAAATTAGATCTAGTGAGTTTAAATGAAGAAAAAATGGCTTTGGTTTCGAGTACAGGTGATATGGTTGGCTCTAGCCCTAGAAGGAAAACTATTTTGGAAAGTGGCATAGATATAGTTGTGCTCTCTCCTACTCAGGCACTAATGCAGTAATCCTTTGACTACCAAACTCCTACGGTGCTAGGATTGCAACAGAAAACAATTAAAAATGTGCTTCGGATAAGAATATGAAGGTGGGTCAAAAGAAAGACCAGGATAAAATTAAGTTAATGGGGGAGACTTTGGTGGAATCAGGTTTGGTGAGAACATTGGACTCCCATTTTTCTAACCCCTAGAAATGATTATCCTCTTATGGAATGTAAGGGGGTTGAACAACATCCCCAGATAAAAAATTGTTCATGATTTGATTCGTGTACATTCTTCGGATGTGGTGTTTATTCAGGAGACTAAATTGGCTACTAATAGTATGTTAAATATTACTCCCAAGTTGTGGAGAAGGGGTCAATTATAGTGTATTGGCTCATGTGTATATGCTGGTGGCATTGCTTTTTATGGGATCCAGTTAAGATCTCTCCTCTTACTTGGATTTACATCAGATGTTCTATTTTGATGATCGGGTATGATAATGAATCTGGTGAAACCATCCTACTTAAAAATGTGTACGATCCTATTTATTACAATGGTAAAGTAAAATTGTGGGAGTACATTGGCTTTGTTAGAATTCTGGCTCCCCTGTACCCATAGATTTTAGCTGGATATTTCAATTATATCACTTGTCTGGAGGAGAAATGCGGTGGAGTTGATCGTCTCGAGCCTTTTTCTTCTATCTTCAGTGCTCATATTTGGGCCCTGAACTTGGTTGATATTAAGCCAAATAATGGGATATTTACCTAGCACAATAGAAGACATGGGGAAGAGTCCATCTTAGAGAGACTAGATAGGTTTATGATCTCTAGTTTTTGGATTGGTAATAACAGAAGCTCTAGTTCTATGATTCTGGAGGGTAGGGGATCTGATCATTGGCCTATAAAATTCTTTGCCCTTGATTTTAGGCTAAATAAGAATCCTTACTTTAAGTTTCAACTTATGTGGACCAATGGACCAATGGCATCCGAAGCACCAAATTTATGATTTCACGTGAGGCTGGTGGACCAATGGCAAACCGTCTCATGGCACCGCTATGTATTCCTTTATGAAGCAGCTATAATTTTTTAAGCATAAATTGAAGAGGTGGAATAGTCTAAATTTTAGGAACCTTTCCTTGGCTAAGTTGGTGGATCTTAAGAAGGTGGAAAAAGCTTCAAGGAATATTAGAGATCATGGATTCACGGAGAAGCTTATCTTTGAGGAATCTAAGGCTGAAAAATAACTTATTGAATGGGAGCTAAGGGAAGAAATTTTTTGGAAACAAAAAGCTCAAGTGGATTGGCTTAAATAAGTGGATAGGAACACAACATTTTTTTTTAATTTGGTTAAGGCTCGCCATAATGGTAACCTGATTTTCTCTCTTGTGAATTCTCAGGGTGCCTTTCTCTCTTATTTCAGGGAGATTTTAGAAGAGACTAGAAGGTATTTTTCCTCTCTCTTCAAGGAGGACTCCCTCTCAGATGATGAGGATGAAAATCCTATTGTAAAATGTATTCCCTCGATTGTTTCTAGAGAGATGAATGAGCATTTGATGGACCCATTTTCCTTTTAGGAGTTGAAAAACATTGTATTCAAGATGAAAAAATGGAAATCCCCAGGCCCTGATGGATTCCTGATTGAGTTTCATTGAGAGTTTTGGGAGTCAATAAATTTTGATGTTTTGGAGGTGGTACATGAGTCCCAAAAGAAAAAATAGATGCTAAGGGCCCTAAATGCTATCTTTGTGGTGCTTATTACCAAAAAAGAGGGAGAAAATTCTTTGGATATGTTCAAACCTATTGCTCTTTGTAATATTGTGTATAAGATCATTACAAATATTATTACTGAGAGGCTGAAGATTGGTTGAGTAAAATCATCTCTGAGGAGCAATATGGGTTTGTTGCTAGCTAAAAAATCTTGTATGGGGTTGTTATTTCTACGAAAGCTATTCACTCGATGGAAACTTCTAAGGAGAAATATATGTTCATTAAGTTGGACATGGCCAAAGCCTATGACCAGGTCAAATGGTCCTTTCTTTAAAATGTCTTGCTGATTTTGGTTTTTAGGAGGAATGGATTATATGGGTGATGAGTTGTATTTCTTCTTCTTTGTTCTCTGTTCTTGTTAATAATGAGCCATCGAAGTGTTGTGGTTGCTCCACAACATACCCCAAAATTGGGGACCCACCTTTTTTGCATGTGTTCCAAGAAGACCGAAGTGGCCCATAGGCTAAAAATCAAGGAAAAAAAGCAAAACACCACAAGGAGAAAAAGTGTCGCGATATCGCGACATGTTGCAGTTTCACGGCCAAAGGAGAAAAAGTGTCGCGATATCGCGACATGTTGCACCATCGCGACCAAAAAAGAAAAAGTGTCGCGATATCGCGACATGTTGCACCATCGTGGCCAAAAAAAAAAAGTGTCACGATATCGCGATATCGCGACATGTTGCACCATCGCGGCCGAAAAAGGAAAAGTGTCACGATATCGCGACATGTTGCACCATCGCGGCCAAAAAAGAAAAAGTGTCGCGATATCGCGACATGTTGCACCATCGCGGCCAAAAAGAAAAAGTGTCGCGATATCGCGACATGTTGCACCATCGCGACCAAAAAAGAAAAAGTGTCGCGATATCGCGACATGTTGCACTATCGCGGCCAAAAAAAAAAAGTGTCGCGATATCGCGACATGTTGCACCATCGCGGCCAAAAAAGAAAAAGTGTCGCGATATCGCGACATGTTGCATCATCGCGGCCAAAAGAGAAAAAGTGTCGCGATATCACGACATGTTGCATTATCGCGGCCAAAAGACAAAAAGTGTCACGATATCACGACATGTTGCATTTTCGCGGCCAAAGAGAAAAAGTGTCGCGATATCGCGACATGTTGCATCATCGCGGCCAAAGGAAGAAAAGTGTCGCGATATCGCGACATGTTGCATTTTCACGACTCAAAGCAAAGAGAGAGAAGAAAGAAAAAGTGTCGCGATATCACGACATGTTGCATTTTTGCGGCTAAAAGCAACAAAAGATAGAAGGGGCCAAAAGTGTCGCGATATCGCGACATGTTATATTTTCGCGGCGAAGGGCCACAAAATGAAATGAACAGTCAGGGAAGGTGAAACGAAGAGCCATGGGAAAATGAAACGAACATGCAGGGAAGGTGAAACGAACAGCCATTGGCAAATGAAACGAACCGTCATGGAAGGAGAAACAATGTTTTCACAAGTTTAAATACGCCATTCAAAGAGGCCAGAAGGGTGGAAAACTGCTGCAAGCAGAGTTGCAGATTTGAAGGCGATAAGGCCATTCTGGACCTAGTTGGGCTGTTTTTCTTCCATGGACTGGTTTGGGAAAACCAAAAATTTTGCTATTGTAAAATGACACATTTTTAATGCAAAAGTGTTCAGAAAGTTGCATCTTGTGGGCAAGAAAGAAGGAGATTTTCTTTGCATGCTATGGATTTAATGTTTATTCTTTCATCTTTTCAGATTTTGAATTTATAGATAATGTTGATGCCATTTCTTTGGGTTACATTAGGCGAATATTTGAAATCTGAATTTTATTTCAAAACCCTAGGAGCCAGCACCTAGCTTATCCGGATTGTGCTTGTTTTGCAGGTCCAATAGGTTAGGTTGCATGCACGGAGACCTCACATCTTCGGTTTTGTCGAAATAGGATAGCATCATACTGAATGCATTTTATTTTCAGTTTCTGCATTTCATTTTCATTTTTCTGCATTTTATTGTTTCCAAAAATTTTAACTTATTTTCAGGCATTAAAATAAACATTAAAAAAAAAAAAAAAAAAAAACAATGAACAATCACTAAAGTTTCATGGTGAAATAAACCAACATTGCCCCTTGTTTACAGTTACTTGCAATCACTAAGGTGTTCCAAGCATTTAAATTGAATATCTTTATTTGAGATTACTAATACACATATGCAAATGCTAATACAACGGAGACCTTGGAGAAGTTGTTTATTTAACTTCTTTGCAAGAGGGGATTTGGAACCCAAATCCTAAAGGAGAGTGTACTTTCACAACTGGGTGAAAATACCACTCAACATTTTGGCGCTAGAAGGAGGGCCTGAATTGGTTTATTTCAGTGTGATTTAAATGCTATAGGGATTTAAATTTTGAATATTTCATGCCCTATTGATTATTATCTGTAGCCCTCTTTTAACAATACAACCTTGTACTGTTAAAAGGAGGACATGAATTGCTATGCATTGTTCTAACACTTTTGATTGTTCATACAGGAATAATGTGTTTTGATTCGATTTTGAAAAAAAAAAAAAAAATTTGGTCTTGACTAACGAGGTTGTCTCCATGCAATTACTTTTATCGGATTTTAATGGATACATTTCTTGGTTGATGCTAACACGATTATTCATACGTTACATGTTTTTATATTTGCTAGTCATTTCATGATTATTTGTAAGGAATTATTTTGTTTAAAATGTATTTGTTGTCGGTATTATGCTCTTCACTTGCGTGTAATGCGATCTTGTGAATCAAAAAGCCTACAACACTAGGAGTATGCTCTTCACTTGCGCATATGCGATCTGGTGAATCAGAAACTAATTTACATTTTTAGAATATTGCTCTGTCTTGGTTTCTTCTTTTATTCAGGACTAACAAATTGGTTTTGAAATTATTCTTTGAGTTTCATCAATGGCTACAACTGCAGGAACGTGGTATGGGATACATGCTAATCCGTTGAACATTAGTGGAGATTTTCATGATTTACCCAAGAACGTAGAAAAACATTTGCCCAAGTTTAAACACAATGGTCCAACATTAGCCGAGGAACATATTCAAGCCTATGTGGATATCCTAGTTAGATGGAATGTCGAACATGAGGATGTGGCATGTAGAATGTTTCCTGGAACCCTAGATGAGGTGGCATATGATTGGTACATCAATTTACCCACTGGTTCTATTACATCTTGGACTCAATTGAAAGATGAGTTTATCAATCAATTTAGGTTGTTCATTGATCCTCTCACGATATTTCAACAATTTGCTTCTTGCAAAAGAGAACCTAATGAGCCAGTGAGAAGTTTCAACTTGAGGTTTCGAAAGCTTCATGCGAGATTAATTTCTCCTTATACTATTGAGGAAAGTGGCGCTCTTCAAATATACTTTCGAGCATTGGATCCATTGTTTGCCATATTTGTTAGGATGAATCCCTTGGTTACTGATCTTGCATCCCCCCCCCAGAAGCTTTGTTCGTAGATCACCAATTGAGGCCCCAAGGTTGTGGAATGGAGCAATCAACTATGGTAGGACAACTGGGGGCTTGCAATCAAGCCTCGATGGTAAATCAAGCGTGGGCACAACAAAATTTGATATCAAATGTTTTTCCCTACAATCAACTTTATCCTACCATACCAACTTATGCTCCCACATGTGCTTATACAAGTACTTTCATCCATCCAACTATGCCTCAATTAGAGAATCATGTGGTCACTCATGGAACCATTGCAACAAATGTTCAAGCATTGTCCATGGATATCAATCCAACTAATCCTACTACTTCTACCACTCAACCCAAAGAGTTCGTATCGAAAGTAAAAGAGCAAAAGAAAGTGGTTAAGAAGGTATGTAGGCATGTTCCACCGCAAAAAAGAGCACATCAATGTATGCATCCAAATCATCCTAGGAAGAAAATTCATAATTCCGATCTTAATGATGTTTCATGTTATGCTTCTTCAAGCGATACAAGAAATTTTGAGGTAACTCACGTTGAAGTAAATACCTATTCGAAAAGTCTTGAAGAGCATGAAGATTTTGGAGAAGAAATTCTATGGATGGGTAACAAGAAGTTGGAATCAAATGATCACCATCTTGTTTTGGAAAAGAAATATCTAGAATCATTACCCAAAAAGGAAGATTTGGATGAACAAACTTATGTGGATATGATTTGGTCAGAGGTACTTGCAAAGGATTGGAGCAGCTATATGACACGGAATTCAAAAATTGATCCCATTGTAGAAGATCCTAAGTCATCACAAGTGACTGAAAATGAATCTGAAATAAAATCAACAAATGAAGTTGAAGACATAATCGAATTTCACCACTTGTTCTCGAAAGACACTTTGGATGATGCTCTCGAAAGTGATGACCAAGAGGATCCACACCTTCCAAATTGTGATAAAATTGAATCATGGGTTACAAATTTGGATTATGATAGCTTTACCAATTTGAATTCAAGAAATAACCCACTTTTGGAAATAACTGAATCATCTAAGGAAGGTGAAGATGAATTGGATGAGAAACATGCTGATGAATCAGAAGATGAAGAAGAGGTACTTGAGCATCATAACTTGAACTTGGAAGATGATAAGGATTCTACAACCATGAATCAAGGAAGAGAGTCATTTGCTTTAGATTCCTTTGAAGGAAAAGAAATTGAAAATCTTGATCCACTTACTTGTGCTACAATGATTATGCCATTTCAAAATGAGAAAATTACAAAACCTGAATCATTTGGGTTTGATATCATTGATGATCCAATTGAAAATCTCACGTTACCCAAAACAACCCAGGTGATTGATCATGGAAATGTGTTAGTTAACCCACCCCTAGATAGACAAGACTTATGGTTTGAAAGGGATGGACATATTTTCAATTGGGTACCTAAGTTTGGTGCCTTTGATAAACAAATCATGGAGAAAGAACAAGTGCTACATGATGATGAATGTCATGAGAGAAAAGAGGATTATTTCAAATCCTCTTCTTCAAGTAAGGTAAAATGAAAACATGCCAAAGGTAAAATCTCACCGTTTTGGTTTCACCATGCAAAATTCGAATGAGGGTTTGCCTAATGAATGGTTTGATTCAAATATTATTAATGTTATGGCTTTATTGAATGAAAATGAAAGCTTATTTCTACATCATGAATCAAAGTGCAGAATGAACATCTTAAAGAATAGACATAAAGGAATTGAATATCAATCATTGTCTAATCAATTTGAAAATTTGAAACTCCACCATGGGATTATTAACGAAATTAAATCAAATTGGTATGGTGAGAGGGGCAAGTGGAAGTTTGTTTCATTGTTTGGTTTGATCTTGTTTTTGTTGGATTCCTTCAAAACTTGGTATGCGTATCACGTCATATGTCTTTTAAAGAATTCTAATCAGGTTTGGGATCCGAGAAAATGATAATCCAAACTTTGCACCATCTTGTATTATACTGTACATTTGTATATACTATTGGTTGTTGTGTTTTGGTTTTGGTTTTGGATTGGATCTCATTTTGGTTTTAAGTTTTGTGTGTTGGTCCTTTGGACACTTTTGGTTTGTCTTGAAAAAAAAAGAAAAAAAGAAAAAGAAAAGCAAGATGTCAACTTATGTCCTTATGAATGTTAACTAAGACTAAGAGAATATGAAACATCGGAATTGTATTGCAGAAAGCTCCAAGAGTATCGCAAACACATTAAAGAATATCGTTTGGAACTTGTGATGCATGAAGTTGTCAGTTTTATAAATTATGGCAAAGTAGGTGATATACTCCATCCGCATTTCAAAAAGAACAATGCATTCATATCTCATGTTACATTTCGCATTGCATATACATTTCATCTCAGTTGCATCTACATTTCAAATACAATCATTGAAAAGGTGTCAAATCCTCTTAGGGTTATTACATAACATATATTAAAAGGATCCTAAGGTTGGGAAATGATGCCCGAACTATCTTGAACCAAGCACGTTCTACGCATATTAAAGAGGATCTTGAGCAAAATGGTCAAAACCATACTTGGAAGAAAAGGTGAGGCGAAAGGAATATTTCGTGTCTGTCCTATCATGCAACATAATCCTTAAACAAGTGGTTTTTACCACTCCCATAGAGCTTAAAGTCTAAAATCAGAGTAGTAAGGATAGGGTTAAATCCTCATCGAGCTTAGGTTGAGGATCCGATTCCCCAAAGCTCCGATTTGACCTTCATGGAGTAGTAAGGATAGGGTCTAATTCTCATCTCGCTTAGGTTGAGAATCCGATTCCCCAAAGCTTCTATTTTACCCACTCAAGAACTTGAAATTCCAAAACGAATATGTTTCATTATACTTTTGTGCTCATTAATATTGGATTGGAAGGATCGTACTACATGTCCCTTACAAGGATGGGTAGTCATCCCCAAGGTCCAAGAAATCAAAAGTAAAGCCAAATCCTGGATTATGGGGTTGATCTCCACTGGGGCTATAGACGCCTGGATGGCAATGGAGTATGCTCATGCATGGCAACATGTCTTGTCTAAAAGCAAGACCACTGACTGCTCAAACGGACAGGCTAGCCTGACAATTTCATTCATAACAGGTTAAATCATTTTGTTCAAGATGAGGTAATGAACTCCTGATCAGAGTAGCAAGGATAGGGTTAAATTCCCATCTCGCCTAGGTTGGGAATCCGATTCCCCAAAGCTCTGATTTCACTTACACTTGCACATGGGTTCAAGATGGTAGTGACACATAACCAACTTTGGGATCTCGTAAATTAATTCAGTATACATATATTTGGTCCTAAGAGGGTTTGACAGTTTTAATATGTTTGTTCATGATACTAGAAATTTTGAGCCTTTGCAAAGCTTGTTATATCTCTAGCATCTTCACCATGCATTAAATCCTACAGGAATCATTCATAGCCTTGCATACGAATCATAAGTGAAACTGACAATGGAAAGTTGAACGAGTTTCAAACGATAGGGAATGAAGAACATTGCACACACCGAGCTGATGCTTAATAATTCTAATGCTTCATGTATTTCTCGTCTAGTTTCATTCTTGGGATATTTTCTAACGCTTGTATTTGAGTCTGTGTGTTTTCAGGTTGAGTTCTCACCGAAATGCTCAGGAGCATTTCCCAAGAGTCGCCATTTGTTGTGGTTGCTCCACAACGTACCCCAAAATTGGGGACCCACCTTTTTTGCATGTGTTCCAAGAAGACCGAAGTGGCCCATAGGCTAAAAAAATCAAGGAAAAAAAGCAAAACACCACAAGGAGAAAAAGTGTCGCGATATCGCGACATGTTGCGCTTTCATGGCCAAAGGAGAAAAAGTGTCGCGATATCGCGACATGTTGCACCATCGCGGCCAAAAAGAAAAAGTGTCGCGATATCGCGACATGTTGCACCATCGCGGCCAAAAAAGAAAAAGTGTCGCGATATCGCGACATGTTGCACCATCGCGGCCAAAAAGGAAAAGTGTCGCGATATCGCGACATGTTGCACCATCACGGCCAAAAAAGAAAAAGTGTCGCGATATCGCGACATGTTGCACCATCGCGGCCAAAAAAGAAAAAGTGTCGCGATATCGCGACATGTTGCACCATCACGGCCAAAAAGAAAAAGTGTCACGATATCGCGACATGTTGCACCATCGCGGCCAAAAAAAGAAAGTGTCGCGATATCGCGACATGTTGCACCATCGCGGCCAAAAAAGAAAAAGTGTCGCGATATCGCGACATGTTGCACCATCGCGGCCAAAAAAGAAAAAGTGTCGCGATATCGTGACATGTTGCATCATCGCGGCCAAAAGAGAAAAAGTGTCGCGATATCGCGACATGTTGCATTTTCACGGCCAAAGACAAAAAGTGTCGCGATATCGCGACATGTTGCGTTTTCGTGGCCAAAGACAAAAAGTGTCACGATATCACGACATGTTGCATCGTCGCGGCCAAAGGAAGAAAAGTGTCACGATATCGCGACATGTTGCATTTTCGTGATTCAGAGCAAAGAGAGAGAGAAGAAAGAAAAAGTGTCGCGATATCGCGACATGTTGCATTTTTGCGGCTAAAAGCAACAAAAGATAGAAGGGGCCAAAAGTGTCGCGATATCGCGACATGTTATATTTTCGCGATGAAGGGCCACAAAATGAAACGAACAGTCAGGGAAGGTGAAATGAAGAGCCATGGGAAAATGAAACGAACATGCAGGGAAGGTGAAACGAATAGCCATTGGCAAATGAAACGAACCTTCATGGAAGGAGAAACAATGTTTTCACAAGTTTAAATACGCCATTCAAAGAGGCCATAAGGGTTGGAAACTGCCGCGAGCAGAGTTGCAGATTTGAAGGCAGGAGGGCCATTCTGGACCTGTTTGGGCTGTTTTTCTTCCATAGACTAGTTTGGGAAAACCAGAAATTTTTGCTATTGTAAAATGACACATTTTTAATGCTAAAAATGTTCAGAAATTTGCATCTTGTGGGCAAGAAAGAAGGAGATTTTCTTTGCATGCTATGGATTTAATGTTTATTCTTTCCCCTTTTCGGATTTCAGACTTATAGATAATGTTGATGCCATGTTTTCTTGGTTGCTTCATGCGAATATTTGAAATCTGAATTTTATTTACCCTAGGAGCCAGCACCTAGCTTATCCGGATTGTGCTTGTTTTGCAGGTCCAATAGGTTAGGTTGCATGCATGCAAACCTCACATCTTCGGTTTTGTCGGAATAGGATAGCATCATACTAAATGCGTTTTATTTTCAGTTTCTGCATTTCATTTTCATTTTTCTGCACTTTATTGTTTCCAAAAATTTTAACTTATTTTTCAGGCATTAAAATAAACATTTAAAAAAAAAAAAAAAAAAACAATGAACAATCACTAAAGTTTCATGGTGAAATAAACCAACATTGCCCCTTGTTTACAGTTACTTGCAATCACTAAGGTGTTCCAAGCATTTAAATTGAATATCTTTATTTGAGATTACTAATACACATATGCAAATGCTAATACAGCGGAGACCTTGGAGAAGTTGTTTATTTAACTTCTTTGCAAGAGGGGATTTGGAACCCAAATCCTAAAGGAGAGTGTACTTTCACAACTGGGTGAAAATACCACTCAACACGAAGCTGTTTGAGGTCTTGAGGTGATTGAGGCAAGGAGATTCTCTATCTCCTTATTTATTTATTATTATGGTGGATGGGTTGGGAATATTACTCAAGTCTCAGGTTAGGCATGGTCTCATTCAGGGTTGGAAGTGGGATAGTAGTTTTCCGCATCTTTCCCACCTTCAATTTGTTTATGATACAACTTTGCTGGGAGTTACCACTATCAGGGAAGCTAGCAAAAATAGATAGTATCTTGACATATATATAGGTGCTTCTGGGCAGTTGATGAATGAGGACAAGTCTTCTATTTTTTTCTTCAATACCCCTCCTCTTATTCAAGCTAGGATTGCTCAAATTCTAAGATTCCAGGTCGGGAATCCCCCCTTCATTTATATTGGTATTTTGATTTCATCTCATCCTCTACCTAGATCTTCTTGATAGTCTATGCTTGATAAGTTTAGATGGAATGTGAATCAATGGAACGCCATATGGCTCTCCTTTGCGAGTAGAGTGTTGCTTTTAAAATCTATTTTTCAAGCTTTACCTATTTACAGATGTTTTGTGCAAACAAATCCCTCTCATTTTATCAAGGACATGGATGCTTTGTTAAGATAGTTTTTGTGGTCTAGAAAACTTGCTCAATCTAAATTGAGTTTGGTTAGGTGGGATTTTGTTTGTGGGCCTATTTAAGAGGGAGGTCTTGGGTTGTGACATGTGGCTCTTTCTGGGTAAGCTTTGGTTGTGAAAATATATTGGAGATGGTGTACTTCTCAATATTAGATTTGGGCTAAAATCTTATCTTGTAAGTACTTGAGAGGTATTTTTGAGGCTGATATCCCTAGAGTTAGCTTGGTTGGGAAAGATTCAGTTTTTTGGGGCATTCTAAAAAGAGGGACTAATTTAATTAAGCAAGGTTTGTTCTAGATTTGCAATCGGGGATCATATGCTCTTTTTTGGGAGGATTCTTGGGATGACCACCCTCCTATCTTGACTCAATATCCTAGGTTAAATTTCCTATGCATTTATTTCTTGGAAGCGGGCTAGTCTCATGTGGAGGACTTTAAAATAATCCAACCTTTTTTTAATCTAGAGATGTACAAGTGGAAAGATCCATAGGAATGGCACCATGGGGGATTGGCCGAGGAAAAATATGTGCTTACTCTTATTCTTGTAGGGAGGCCCTGCTCTTCATTGAGGGGTAAATATATTTTAGCTTAGAACCCTGATACCAAGGGATCCTACTCTATAGCCTATGGTTATCATGTTCTTGATATGCAAAAGTTCAAGAGCATCCTTGTCACATGGTAGAAAAATGTGTGGAACAAATTTGTTTGACCTAAATGTAACTTCTTTCGCTGGATGGTAGCTCATAATAAATGCCTCACTTGGGATAACTTGAGGAAGAGGGGATTTCAAGGTCCCTCTTTTTTGTATCCTTTGTGGTAGTAATGAGAATGACTCTTCTCATTTATTTTCCCAATGCTCCCTTGCCAGAGACATTTGGCACTGGTGGTGGAGTGCCTAGAACCATCCTTGTTTTCATGTGCTCTCCTTGGTGGAGTTTTGGAGTAGTCTGGGAAGACCTCTAACCAATGCCCCATTCCTCTACGTGGCTTGGAATTTGGACCCTTCTTGCATCATATGGTAGATTTAGTTCGAACATAACCATCTCATATTTAAGGGTAGATATTTGGCTGTTCAACAGATCTAGCAAAGGATCCTATGTATGGTTTAGAAAATTATCAATAATAAATGTGATGTGGATCCTCTTTTAGACTCTAGTTAGGATAAGGTATGATAGGCCCTTGGTCTCTTTGGGTTTGGCGTGGAATATTCTTGACCTAGCAAGGTTACCCAACTAAATAAGAAATTTTAGAGATATGGTGGGTAGAGGCCGGCCCCTAGAGGAGTTTTAAAAATTAATACTGATGGGTCGTCTAAGGGTAATCCTGGATATGCTGGAATTGGTAGTGTTGGGAGAGACTCTGTTGGCATGGTCAAATTTTTATTTTTTATTTATAAAGGTGTTCAATCCAATAATTTTATGGAAGCTCTTACTATTCTTAAGGCCTTGTAGAGAGGGTTTTATCTTGGCTGGCGCAAGAGCATCTGCGAGTCTAAATATCAAAATTTGGTTAATATTTTAAATAGCAAAAGGTTGGAGGATATTAATTAGTAGTTAGCCTATTAGTGAAGAGTTTGAATTTATCTCCTTTGTGCACATACCAAGGGAATGGAATAGGGTTGCTGATTATTTGGACAAAAGAGCTTTTGAGCTTTTGGGTCCTCAAATTATGGATAATTAGGAGAGTCTCCCAGATGGGAACTCTTAGCATGTATGGGAGTTGATCCACAAGGATATCTAGACTTAATGTGGTTTGTTCTTATTTTATTCTTTGGGTTTTGACCATGGGTCAGTGGTTTTATCCTATTTTACTATTTATTTGAGTCCTAGTTAGGGGCTTTGTTGTACTCTATAATATTGTCTTCTTATCAATAAATTCCATTTATTTTAAAAAAAGGTTGGGTATAGCTGCATCAAGACCTATGTAGGTGATATACCTCATATGAACACAAATCCTACATCTAACAAATCACCCAACTATACCTTAGTTCTAGCTCCTATCAACAATGGGCAAGAGGCAAATTCTAGAACCAACGAACAGGTGCATGAGATCCAGAATGTAGAATCAGAGTGCTCCTATACAACTATCTTTAGAAAAAATAAAACCCAAACCCATATTCATGAACACACAGTCCTAAATCACTAAAATAAACCCCATGAAATCCAAACACAATAATAACATGGGATAACTTAAGCAACTAAAAAATAATGAGAATTCACACATGTAGGTCCAAAATTGCCCCATCCTTAGAAAAATTTTGAAAAATATTTTCTAAGGCACGAAGATGATCCTTATCGCTTAGAACATAGTGTATTTCCAAGTGGCCCAGTGCAAGGTGTTCTACGTCACTCAATACTTAGTGTATTTTGCAGTGGTCCAGCGCAAGGTGTTCTACGCCACTCAATGCTTAGTGCATTTTGTAGTGGTCTAGTGCAAATGTTTTACACTATTGTCAAACTAAGTCAAAGCTAACATCAACATATCTAAAGAGTGGTCTAATGCACATTTTCCCATTTCGTGCACTAAAGTGACTAAGTTTTGAGATGTTCCACGTCACTAAGTTCCACATTTATTTTAAAGCGCATTAGAACAAATGTTCCATGCCACTGGTAAAAAAGTTTAGAATACCCAAAAATAAGCACAAGGTAGCAACTTGGTGCATACTCTCGTGAAGCAATATTTTACACTCTTTCTTGAGTGGCCTGGAGACATGATCTATTTCATGTTCAACATGGGTTAAAAATTGAGGAGCAGATATAGAGGAGCAGACTACAAAACATGCTCTATATCGCGAATGTGAAAGAAAGTTAAGCAGTTTGAAGAACTAAAGAAGCATCCTCGAAACATGCTCTATTCCACTCAAAGCATAGTATATTTTCATAGATGTTCCATACCGTTTTCAAATTAGGTCAAATATGGCATCAGATTTCTCCAAAGAGCAACATGACGACTTGTTCTATGTTTCTCTTATGTAGAGTGTTACTATGATTTAATCATAGCTGTTCACGAGTGAATCAACATAGCCGTTCACGAGTGAATCAATGGTTGAGATCATTGTTGATATTTTATCAAATATACAAAAGTGGATTCTTGGAAAATGAGAACCACTTGGTTTGAGCCGACAGGTGAAGCATACATGGAGCCAAGAACCAAGAACCTGGGCAGTTGTAGATCTATAGCTAGAGG
Source organism: Wollemia nobilis (assembly GCA_028583015.1). Classification (NCBI taxonomy): domain Eukaryota; kingdom Viridiplantae; phylum Streptophyta; class Pinopsida; order Araucariales; family Araucariaceae; genus Wollemia; species Wollemia nobilis. The sequence continues at coordinate 1,881,824 of JAQPPZ010000375.1, read as the reverse complement.
AAGTACTCATGAAAGATGAATGGATTAGATCTTATTTCTAATGGCCTAGAGTCTAACTACCATTATAGAACAAGCAAGTTATAGAGCTAAGCTACCATGGCATGTAGTATCGAGTGGATTTCCTAGACTTTGAAGGTGAATGAAATGATGCCACCATAGTATTATTCTGATTTGGCATGGTCTAATCCTTGTAATGTTCCACCTTTTTTCTTTCATTGTAAAAACTATATATAGAGGTCAAACCCTTAATTTTCAAGATCGACTATAGAGTGCTTGATTGCCCTACTATGTAACATATTTTGCAAATTAATGGAAGGAGTATTACTTAGATTTTTGACTCAAGAACTATCATCTTTGATATATTTATTGAGAGATTCAAGTTGTGAATCACATTTTTGCTAATGCTATTATGGTTAGTTCATTCCACTAATATTGGATTACTAGTTGTAAAGCAATTGAAATATTTTCATAGTTAGATTTGTGCTTGCAAGAGGTTTATTTCTGTTAAATCTAGATACTAATATATTCTGCTAAATTGGATTGTTAGTATTGTAGATATTGAAATTACTTCTTGGAGTATATCTCTGCTTTGTGTTCTTGTATGAAGATTACTCTATTTTGGATGTTGTTAATATTAAGTATAGGATACTCAAAATAATTTACTAAAAGGTTTTACTTGTGGATTCCTATGTTGTTAGCTCTATCCAACCACTGTTTGAATTATAACTTCTTAACCCTAAAATATTTTATAGCGCTATCTCTTAAAATAATTACTGAGCTTAATTGAGTCAAAACTCTATCAGTTGACAAGGAATAAACCTACTCTAGAGTTTGGGCTAAAGTAATATTTAGTCCATCCAATGTTGAGTTCTAAGTTGTGACTAGTGGGTGCAAGCCTAATCAAAAATATGGAAGATAGATAGTTGCAGTATCAAGTTTACTTGATGTCAATTTAGATCCCAATAGTTTTGGCATGACTGGTAGGACCTGTTTACAAGAAACACTAGAACCCATGTTATTCTTTATTTTTTGTATATTTTATTGAAGGAATAAATATATGGTGAATTATCTTGACCTTGTTAAGCGGTGAGCAGAAAATTCACATAGTAACTCCCTGGTCTACAAATATAGAAAGTTATCCCTGTAGCTTGTAGTGTTTTCATGAATACTAGGTCATCTGCAAGAAATAACCTAGGATCCTTTTTCTACTGTGATATCCCTTTTAAAGGGTCTACTGTCATAAGAGATTTAAATTAGGATTTTCATTCAGATGAAACTCCTCATGAGGTACATCCTGCAGTACCCATAATACCACCTCCAACAAGAAATTCACCTTAAAACATGGCTCAAAATCAAAACCAAAATCAAAATGCAGCTCCAAATCAACCCTTTCAAAAGTATCCTAGTTGGAATACAACTGGTCCTCTTAGACTGGCCCATATGCATGATATCCCTTAGGCTGTGTCTAAGCCCATTCCCACATATGATGGATTCTGGTAAAACTGTATATGAGCATTGCCAAGATATTCTAAATCTATCTACGATCCACAACATAAATAATGAGGATGTTATTATCAGAATCCTAGCCCTATCCTTTAGAGAAAAAATTCTAAATTGGTTCAGGACCCTAGAAGACAATAACATTACCTCGTGGGTAGCATTAGCTGAAACCTTTGTGGAAGAGTTCATTGAGTCTACTGATACTCTTTCCCTCATTAATAAATTCACATCCATACAAAAGCATCAACAAGAAACTATTTTAGACTTCAACTTGAGGTTTAGTAGGACTTGGAAGATGATTCCCCCTGAAGCTAGGCTAGCTTCAACCCTTGCTTTCATGTATTATATTAGATCCCTCAATTTGAGTTAGATCTTCAAACCCAACAAGCTAGAGTATATACCTTTCCATAGGTCTACAATGCAGCTGTCCATGCTAAAAATATCCTCATTAATGTGGGAAGACTTCCCCCTAAAGTTGTGTTGCCCTACAATTTGGAAACCCCCAATGCCCAAGGTCAAAAAACTACATCATCTTATATGGATCCTCCTCCTTTGTCATCTCCACTTTCGTAGATGACCCCCATTCCTCACTCAAAAGTATCACCTACTGTAGTTCCTTTCCCACCACTTCCTTCTCAAATATCCCAAGAATCCTTTGTCCTCCTTGATATTCAAAATACTTTGAAAACTCTCAACAACAATATGAAATCAATGGAAAAAATAGATATAGAGAGATCTCAAAAAAGAAGATTTCCTTATGTCAAAAAAGATCAAAGACCTGGTCCCAAAAATAGCACTAGGATCAGAGGAAATGTGATGCAAGAAGATGTAGATTGTTCTTAAAAAACAAATCTGGTGAATGTATGGTGTCTGGTGTGCAATGATACACATTATTCAGAATCATGTGTTATGTACCAACACCATGTACAATAGGCTATGAAGAAGGTAAAAAGAAATCATAAAGGAAGAGTGAACATGCTCTAGAAACTAGATTAGATCATGGTTGGAAAAGATCATGATGAAAATGGATCCATTTATATCATGACAAGGTCAGGCAAGAAAACACTACAGGTAGATCCACATAATATGGGTCAATTTTAGGTCCCCTCTCAAAAGAAGAAGGATCCACCTACCCAAAGCAGTGATACATTCCCTATCCCCCAGGCCAATGAAAAGAGGGATATGGTCCCTAAAGGCCAAGAAAAGGAGGTTAGTTTTCCCAAGAGGTTTGAGAAGGAAAATGAGGGAGATAGAATGAGATCCAAGAATGAAGCTCAAGAGAGGATTAGATTTCCCTCCATAACCAAGAGGTAGAGAATTTAAGCCACACAACATTATAAGAGAAAGTATGGTGAGCCAAAGAGAAGGTCTGAGAGACCCACCTCTACTAAGTTAGAGTACAACATTATGGAGGAAATGAAAATAATACCCTCCAAGGCTAGCCTATATAATAATCTCTATATTTATGGCCAAATAGACCTACTGAAAGCTTATCTAAACAAATATGCACAAGAAAAGTAGGCCACTACAATCCTTAGCATGCCCTATGGGAAAGACAAAATATCTCCTACTACTTTAAAGAACAAGCCCTCTTCATTTTACATTTTTCTAAATATGGAGGGGTGGATTGTCCGCAACTGCATGATCGACTCAGGGTATTCCACCTTAGTTATGCCCAAGGCAGTCTACGAGGAGATGGGAATGGAATATACCAAATATTTCCCTGGAGTTTTGTAGTTATATGGGATACCAGTGAAGACAGTGGGGGTAATAAAATATGTTCTAATGAGGCTACATAGAGCTCCGAAGGTAACCATTGTGCAAGAAATAGTGGTGGTGGATCTAGAGCCTTATTTTGGCTTGTACCTTTCAAGAGAATTTATTGCCAAATTGGGAGGATGCATGTACATGGATTATTATAGCATGGTGATCCCCTTCAAAGGGAAGAGAATAAGAATAACACTAGAGAAGCCTGTGTCTTATCATATTGAAAAAATTAAGGAAGACATGTGTAATCTCACTCCTCTAGATGAATTTGAACTAGTGGATAATTTTGAAGATCTAGAGATTGAATATGAGCTATCTTTCATAGAATATTACACTCTATTTGGGTAGGTATGGGTACATATAACATTTACATAGACATAGAGAAAAGAATATCTATTATATCTAATCAGTCCTTGAGAGAAACAAAAACCTGGACCATGCAATTTGATGGTGCAAGATACAAAAATGGTGCTAGTGTTGGGGTATTATTGCAGTCTCAATCAGAGGGTACAAAGATTTTTATGTATAGGCTAACATGGTCATGCACTAACAATGCTATAGAATACAAGGATTTATGCCTTAGAATAATGTAGGATGAAAGCATGGGCATCAAGATATTGAATATATATAATTATTCTAAATTGATTATCAACCAGGTCAGAGAGACGTGTAACAGTAATCATCATTACGTGAAGGCATATAGAAATAGGGTATGGAATTTAATAGAATCCTTTGATACCCTAAATATTAATTTTATTACCAAAATATAAAACACCTTGGCTGATTCCTTGATAGTAAAGGGAGATAATTTCAACCCTTCTGTAGATATATGAGTCACAAAAGACAAAGGGATCAAAATGATTTTCAACCCTGCAGTACCAGAGAAGCATATTTTATGGTAGGTATTTGAAAGTGACAAATAGATCATTGATTTTCTAGTAAGAGAAGTGTTGAGTGGTATTTTCACCCGATTGTGAAAACACACTCTCCAATAGGATTTGGGTTCCAAATCCCCTCTTGCAAAGAAATTAAACAAGTAACTTCTCCAAGGTCTCCGCTATGTTAGCATTTTGCACAAATAATATTGTTCAATTTGAATGCTTGGAATACCTTAGTGATTGCAAGTAACTGTAAACAAGGGGCACAACTGGTTTATTTTATTTGACACTTCAATGATTGTTCGTTTGATCCGAATGAATTCGATGTGAATCAATATTAATGATAAAACTATTTTGTTTTCAGATTTTGGTAGATTTTCAATTGTTTATTTGAATGACTGTAATTAAAATAAAATTAAATTTCCTGTGAAATAAAAATGCAGAAAAATAAAGAAGTGAAAATAAAATGCAAAGAGAATGGAACTAAAATACATTCAGAATGCGGCAATCCTATTTGACAAAACCGAAGATATGAGGTTTTATGCATACAACCTAACCTATTGAACCTGCAAACATGCACAATCCAGATAAGCTAAGTGCTGGTTTCTAGGGTTTTAACTATGGTTTCCAGATTTAGACATTCGCATGAAGCAACCAAGACAACTTGCATTAAACTCCATCTATAAGCCTAAAACTAGAAAGGGGAAAGATAAACATTCAATATTGCATGCAGAGAATAACTCCTTCTTTCTTGCCAATGAGATGCAACTCTCTATAATTTTTGTATTAAAAATATGTCAGTTTACAACAACAGAAGCTTCCAATTTATCAAAACCAGAACAAATGAAGGAAAACGCTCCTAAGCAGGCCCATAATGGCCTATCGCCTTCAGCTCTGCAACTCTGCTCACAGCGGTTTCTAACCCCTGTATCTGTCATTGGCTTCTAATTTTAAGCTTTCTGGTATGGCCCTCTATTTCACTCTGTGATGCTTCATTTCATTTCCCAGGTCCAGTCGTTTCATCTCCCCAAATCGCTTCGTTTCGTCTTCCCGCCTCTTTGTTGTTTTGGCTTCTTGCTCGGGTGTGAAACGCTTGGTCTACTCTACTAACTATAACCATCGATCCTGAAGCGTTATCATAGCCTCTACGCCTCTGTGCCATGTGTTCAGCGCTTCCCTACACGTTCTGTAATGGCCCCCTATAAATCGTGACAAAAAATAGCATGTCGCGATATCACGACGTTTTTATGTATGCAACTTTGCTCCTCTACCTGTATCGCGAAAATGAGACATGTCGCGATATCGTGACATTTTTCTGTCAGTAGCCTTGTTCGTCTTCATGCATCGCGAAAATGAGACATGTCGCGATATCGTGACATTTTTCTCTTTCGGGCTGTGCAGATGCAACCTGTCGCGAAATCACGACGTTTTTCTCTTTCGGGCTATGCAGATGCAACCTGTCGTGAAATCGTGACATTTTTCTCTTTCGCTCTATCCCGCTACACTTGTCCGCAAAAACACGACATGTCACGAAATCGCGACACCCTTTCATTCTGCATCATCTTCTTGCTTTCTGTCGTGAAATCGTGACACTTTTCTTCTACATCCACTTTGGTTGCTTCAGGTCGTGAAACTCCGACATGTCGCGATATCGCGATGTTTTTCTTGTTTGCCCTTCATCTCATCTTCAGATCGTGAAAACACATGTCACGACATCGCGACAACTTTGACATCTTGCTCTGTTTGACTGTTTTGACCGTGATTTCATGACATGTCGCGATATCGCGACATTTTTCACTTTGTCTTTCTCTCTCCTCTGTGAACCGCGATTTCATGACATGTCGCGATATCGTGACATTTTTCACTTTGTCTTTCTCTCTCCTCTGTGAACCATGATTTCATGACATGTCGTGATATCACGACATTTTCCTTTCATTTTTGCTTTTGAACAAAATGTAACATGTCGCGATATCGCGACACTTTTGGCCCCTTCCATATTTTGTTGCTTTTGAATCGTGAAAACGCAACATGTCGCGATATCGCGACACTTTTCCTTTCTAGCTCTCTTTGCTTTGAATAAAAAAGCAACATGTCGCGATATCGTGACACTTCTTCTGTCGCCGCGAAAACGCAACATGTCGCGATATCGCGACACTTTTTCTCTTTGCTTTGTACGGTCGAAAATGCAACATGTCGCGATATCGTGACACTTTTTTTTCTTTGTATGAAAATGCAACATGTCGTGATATCGCGACACTTTTCTTTTTAGCTCTTTCTCTTTGCTTTTGGCCGCGATGGAGCAACATGTCGCGATATCGCGACACTTTTTCATTTTTGGCCACGATGGAGCAACATGTCGCGATATCGCGACACTTTTTCATTTTCTGCCATGATGGAGCAACATGTCGCGATATCGCGACACTTTTTCATTTTCTGCCGCGATGGAGCAACATGTCGCGATATCGCGACACTTTTTCATTTTTTTTGTTTTTCTTTGATCTTTAGCATCTGGGCCACTGCAGTTTTCTTGGAAAGCATGTAAAAAAGGTGGGTCCCCAATTTTGGGGTGTGTTGTGGAGCAGCCACAACAAATGGCGACTCTGCTGTCAAATGCTCCTGAGCATTTTGGTGAGAACCTAACCTGGAAGTATACAAACTCAGAAACAGGCGTTAGCACATAAGAAATATAAACAAATGCCAATAGATCAGAAATACATGAATCATCAGAATCATTAAGTATCAGCTCGGTGTGTGCAATGTGTTCCATTTTTATTGTTTGAAATTGATCCACATTCCATTGTGAGTTTTACATGAATGCATATGTGAGGTTGTGAAAGATTTGAGCAACCTAATAAATGGGCTAGAGATATAACTATCTGCTTTATAAAAGCTTTAAACCTTTTAATATCATATACAAACATTTAAAATTATCAAACCCTCTTAGGATCAACTATATGTATAATGAATTGATTTATTAGATCCCAAAGTTGGTTATGAGTCACTACTATCTTGAACCCATGTGCAAGTGAAAGTGAAATCGTAGTTTTGGGGAATCGGATTCCCAACCTAAGCGAGATGGGAATTTAACCCTATCCTTACTACTTTGATCTGGAATTCATTACCTCACTTTGAGCAAAATGATTTAACCAGTTATGGATGAAATTGTCAGGCTAGTCTGTCCGTTTGAGCAATCAGTGGTCTTGCTTTTAGACAAGACATGCTGCCACGCATGAGCATACTCCACTGCCGGTCAGGCGTCTATAGCCCCGGTGAATATTAACTCCATAATCAATGATTTGGCTTCATTCAATCATTTTTATTTATTTTTTATTTTCTTGGATCTTTGGGATGACTACCCATCCTTGCGAGGGACATGTAGTACGATCCTTCCAATCCAATATTAAGATGAAATGGGCAAAATTAATTTTACTTTTGGACCTTTGGGATGACTACCCATCCTTTGCGAGAGGATATGTAGTACGATCCTTCCAATCCAATACTTATGATGAAATGGGAAAAAAAATGAAGCTTTGGGGAATCGGATTCTCAACCTAAGCGAGATGAGAATTATGCCCTATCCTTACTACTCCATGTAGGTCAAATCGGAGCTTTGGGGAATTGGATCCTCAACCTAAGTTCGATGAGGATTTAATCCTATCCTTACTACTCTGGTTTTAGACTTTAAGCTTGATGGAAGTGGTAAAAACCACTGTTTTAAGGATTATGTTGCATGATAGGATAGACACGAAATACTCCTTTCGCCTGACCTTTTCTTCCAAGTATGGTTTTTTACCATTTTGCTCAAGATTCTCTTTAATATGTGTAAAACGTGCTTGGTTCAAGATAGTTCGGGCATCAGTTCCCAACCTTAGGATTTTTTTAATATATGTTATATAATAACCCTAAGAGGATTTGACACCTTTTCAATGATTGTATTTGAAATGAAAATGCAACTGAGATGGAATGTATGTGCAATGTGGAATGTAACATGAATGCATTGCTCTTTCTGAATTGTGAATGGAGTATACCACCTACGTTGCCATAATTTGTAGAACTGACAACTTCATGCATCACAAGTTTCAAACGATATTATTTAAAATGTTTGTGTTACTTGTGGAGCTTTCTACAACACAATTCCAATGTTTCATATTCTCCTGGTCTTAGTCAACATTCATAAGGGCATAAGTTGACATCTCGCTTTTTTTTTTTTTTTTTTTAAAGACAAACCAAAAGTGTCCAAAGGACCAACACACGAAACTTAAAACCAAACCCAAAAAGCAATTCCAAAACGAACTTGAAAACACAAACCAAAACCAAAAAACCAAAATCTATATACAAATGTACAATATAATACAAGATGGTGCAAAAGTTTGGATTATCGTTTTCCTGGATCCCAAACATGATTTGAGCATTTCAACAAACATATAACGCAATACGCATGCCGAATTTTGTAAGAACCCAAAAAAAACAAGATTAGACCGCACCATGCAAGACACTTCAACTTGCCTCGCTCACCCCACCCATTAGATTTAATTCCATTAGTACTCTCATAGGTGAGCGTCAAATTACTAAAATGATTAGACAATAAATGATATTCAATTTTATCTTGTCTATTCTTGAAAGTATCCATTTCATAATTCGATTCATGATTTAAAATTAGGCCTTCCTTTTCAAATGTGAGATGTTGCAAACAAGAGCCTATTTCTAAAAGTCTTGAATTCAAATCATTTTCCAGGATTTTAAAGCAATCAAAATCATTCAAAACTTGACAAGCATCAACAAAATTTGACATTTCATCATTAATGATATTAGCATCCAAAGGGACATCATGTAACCTATTACTTAAAATTTTTGTAGCTACTACCAAAGGTAAAGATTTCACCTTGTCATCCATACTCAACCCATCATGGTTAGAATTTACCACAACTTGATGAGTGTTAGTAGCTTTTTATTTTTTCTCATTGTCTTCTTCATCATCCAACACCTGTTCAAAAACACCAAAGTTAGGCACCCAATCAAACATGCGTCCATATTTTTCAAAACAAGAGCCTAGTTTTTCAAGATATGTGTCGCGTGACACCTTTCCATGATCAATGGCTTGAGTTGCCTCAAAATCCATATTTTCATTAGGATCATCAATAGTATCAAACCCACACCACTTAGGTTTTGTAATTTCATCATTTTGAGATGGCATAGACATTGTAGAAACAATAGGTGGATCAAGATTTTCGATTTCTTGCCCCTCAAGGGGAACAAAATCAATTGATTCTCCTTCTTTATCCATGGTAGTAGAATCATTATCCTTCTCCAACCTTTGATGAGATTCCAACCCTTCTTCCAAAACATTCTCAGATTGTACAGGACTTGTAATATCCTCATATGAAAGGGCAATTGTATTATCCTGCATATCAATAGGCACACAAATTTCATTAGCAGTTTTGGAGTGAGTGTAGTCTTCCCACTTCTTCCAAGCATCATAATAATCATCTTCCAAAGTCAAGTGGTGACGTTCAACTACTTCTTCATCATCTTTCAATTCATCAACATGTTTCTCATCAAATTCACCTTCACCTTCCTTAGATGGTTCAATTACTTCCAAAATTGGGTTATTGCTTGTATTCAAATTGATAAGGCTATCATAGTCCACATTTGTAACCCATGATTCAAGTTTAACATAATTTGGAAGGTGTGAATTTTCTTGGCCATTATTTTCAACAATGTCATCCAATGTGTCATCCAAGAACAAGTGGTGAAATTCTATCATATCTTCGAATTTATTTATTGATTTTCTTTCAAAATCACTTCCAACCACTTGTGATGGCCTAGGATTTTCTATAATTAGATCCACTTTTACATTCTTATTTTCATGATCATCCCAATATTCCTTTGTGGATAATGATTCCAAATCCTTATTACCCATCCATAGTATTTCTTCCTCAAAATATTTAATACCATCATGTGAATTCACATCCAAATTTTCCTTATTCTGCATATCAAAGGAAGTTTCATCAATAGGGGTGTGAGACATAACTGATTCTTCAGATTCATCCTCATAGAATTCATCTTTTGGTGAGTCAAGGGTTCCCAATCTATCACATGTTTCAATACTAGTTGGATCTAGTACTCCTCCCTTGCCTAAAATCATATTATTATGAAAATCATTGAAATTGATTTTAGAAACATCTTTTGAATCAAGATGAGTATTTTGAAGTTGATTCATACTTAAGAAAGATGGTTGATCTTGCATAGTAGGTTGAGGATTTTGAAATTGATTGAAGCTTGGGAATGATTGTTGATTCTGAAATTGATTCACACTTGAACTTGGTTGAGGTGGATAAATCATTGGGTGGGTAAGGGAGGTATTAAATGATTGAAAATTATATGATCCAAAACCCACACCATAATATTGACAACTTAATTGTTGCTCAATTGCCATTGCTTGAGTATAGGCTTGTGACAAAGATGTGATTTGAGACATCCCTCGCAAATATGTGGAAGTGAGTGGGTCAAGAGCATTGACGTATATTTGGAGAGCCACTTCTTCTGAAAGAGCATAAAATGTCATTAATTGAGTGTGTAGTCCAAAGAACCTTTCAGAAAATGACTTCACATTTTCACTTGGTCCTTTTCTAATAGTGACAAACTGATCGTACATGAGGATTGGGTCAACTCGCTTTTTGTTGAATTGATTAAGAAATGTTGCCTCTAGTTGAGCCCAAGAAGTGATAGACCCTAAAGGTAGACTTGTAAACCAATCATATGCCACTTTGTCCAAGGTGTAAGGGAACATTTTACAAGCAACATCATCATACCACATTGTTAAGTGATTCACATAAATTTTGAATGCTTGAATATGTTCTTCTGCAGTATTTGTCCCATTAGACAAAAATCGAGGAAGACACCTCTCAAAACCAAAGGGAAAATAATGTTGAACTCCAGGTATGTTCAATGGGCTACCTAGCATCCATGGTGTAAACATAGCCATTAGTGAATCTTAAAGAATACAACTTTAATACCAATTTTTTTAGTCAAATAAATATCTTGCAATACTTGCTCAATTCAAATGACAAATCATCCTCATTCTTTATGCTGAATAAACATAGAATAAAGACATTCTCAATTTGTAATAAGGTTAGCATTAACACATCATCAAATAGAGAATGTTAGAAATGAGAGTAATCATATGGAAATAAAATCTCGTTAGTCAAGACCAATGTTTTTTTTTTAAATCAAATCAAATCACATTATTCCTGTATGAACAATCAAAGCGTTAGAATAGTGCATAGCAATTCATGTCCTCCTTTTAACACTACAAAGTTGTATTGTTAAAAGAGGGCTAAAGATAATAACCAATAGGGCATGAAATATTCAAAATTTAAATCCCTATAGCACTTAAATCACAATGAAATAAACCAATTCATGCCCTCCTTCTAGCGCCAATCTGTTGAGTGGTATTTTCACCCGATTGTGAAAACACACTCTCCAATAGGATTTGGGTTCCAAATCCCCTCTTGCAAAGAAATTAAACAAGTAACTTCTCCAAGGTCTCCGCTATGTTAGCATTTTGCACAAATAATATTGTTCAATTTGAATGCTTGGAATACCTTAGTGATTGCAAGTAACTGTAAACAAGGGGCACTGTGGTTTATTTTATTTGACACTTCAATGATTGTTCATTTGATCCGAATGAATTCGATGTGAATCAATATTAATGATAAAACTATTTTGTTTTCAGATTTTGGTAGATTTTCAATTGTTTATTTGAATGACTGTAATTAAAATAAAATTAAATTTCCGATGAAATAAAAATGCAGAAAAATAAAGAAGTGAAAATAAAATGCAAAGAGAATGGAACTAAAATACATTCAGAATGCGACAATCCTATTTGACAAAACCGAAGATATGAGGTTTTCTGCATACAACCTAACCTATTGAACCTGCAAACATGCACAATCCAGATAAGCTAAGTGCTGGTTTCTAGGGTTTTAACTATGGTTTTCAGATTTAGACATTCGCATGAAGCAACCAAGACAACTTGCATTAAACTCCATCTATAAGCCTAAAACCGAAAAGGGGAAAGATAAACATTCAATCTTGCATGCAAAGAATAACTCCTTCTTTCTTGCCAATGAGATGCAACTCTCTATAATTTTTGTATTAAAAATATGTCAGTTTACAACAACAGAAGCTTCCAGTTTATCAAAACCAGAACAAATGAAGGAAAATGCTCCTAAGTAGGCCCAGAATGGCCTATCGCCTTCAGCTCTGCAACTTTGCTAGTAGCAGTTTCCGACCCTTGTATCTATCATTGGCTTCTGCTTTTAAGATTTCTGGTATGGCCCTCTGTTTCACTCTATGACGCTTCATTTCATTTCCTAGGTCCAGTCGTTTCGTCTCCCCAAATCGCTTCATTTCGTCTTCTCGCCTCTTTGTTGTTTTGGCTTCTTGCTCGGGTGTGAAACGCTTGGTCTACTCTGCTAACTGTAACCGTCGATCCTGAAGCGTTATCATAGCCTCTACGCCTCTGTGCCATGTGTTCAGCGCTTCCCTACACGTTCTGTAATGGCCCCCTGTAAATCGTGACAAAAAAATAGCATGTCGCGATATCGCGACGTTTTTATGTATGCAGCTTTGCTCCTCTACTTGTATCGCGAAAATGAGACATGTCGCGATATCGCGACATTTTTATGTCAGCAACCTTGTTCGTCTTCATGCATCACGAAAATGAGACATGTCACGATATCACGAAATTTTTCTCTTTCGGGCTGTAGATGCAACCTGTCACGAAATCACGACGTTTTTCTCTTTCGGGTTGTGCAGATGCAACCTGTCATGAAATCGTGACGTTTTTCTCTTTCGCTCTATCCCGCTGCACTTGTCCGTGAAAACGTGACATGTCGCAAAATCGCGACACCCTTTCATTCTGCATCATCTTCTTGCTTTCTGTCGTGAAATCGCGACACTTTTCTTCTACATCCACTTTGGTTGCTTCAGGTCGCGAAACTCCGACATGTCGCGATATCGCGACGTTTTTCTTGTTTGCCCTTCATCTCGTCTTCAGATCGTGAAAACACATGTCGCGACATCGCGACAACTTTGACATCTTGCTCTGTTTGACTGTTTTGACCGTGATTTCATGACATGTCGCGATATCGCGACATTTTTCACTTTGTCTTTCTCTCTCCTCTGTGAACCGTGATTTCATGACATGTCGCGATATCGTGACATTTTTCACTATCTTTCTCTCTCCTCTGTGAACCGTGATTTCATGACATGTCGCGATATCGTGACATTTTCCTTTCATGCTGCATGGCTGCCCCTTTTGAACCGTGAAAATGTAACATGTCGCGATATCGCGACACTTTTGGCCCCTTCCGTCTTTTGTTGCTTTTGAATCGCGAAAACGCAACATGTCGCGATATCGCGACACTTTTCCTTTCTAGCTCCTTCTCTTTGCTTTGAATCGCGAAAATGCAACATGTCGCGATATCGCGACACTTCTTCCTGTACGGTCGCGAAAACGCAACATGTCACGATATCGCGACGCTTTTTCTCTTTGCTTTGTACGGTCGTGAAAATGCAACATGTCGCGATATCGCAACACTTTTCTTTTCTTGTTCTTTCTTGTCTTGTACGGTCGCGAAAATGCAACATGTCGCGATATCGCGACACTTTTCTTTTTAGCTCTTTCTCTTTGCTTTTGGCCGCGATGGAGCAACATGTCGCGATATCGCGACACTTTTTCATTTTTTGGTCGCGATGGAGCAACATGTCGCGATATCGCGACACTTTTTCATTTTTTGCCGCGATGGAGCAACATGTCGCGATATCGCGACACTTTTTCATTTTCTTCTGCGATGGAGCAACATGTCGCGATATCGCGACGTTTTTCATTTTTTGCTGTTTTTCTTTGATCTTTAGCATCTGGGCCACTGCAGTTTTCTTGGAAAGCATGTAAAAAAGGTGGGTCCCCAATTTTGGGGTGTGTTGTGGAGCAGCCAAAACAAGAATCTTGTATATCAACCATTCAAGAGGAAAATATATAAGAGATAGACCAATAAGATGTCATCCAACTAAAGAATAATCATATACCTAGAGGGTTGGTCACTCTGGAGAGTTTGTTTGACAATGAATATAGGAAGAAAATCAAATATATGGAAATAAATGAAAATATCTACAAGGAAATTGAGATCAAAAAAGAAAAGAAGCTCAAAGTTGGAGTCCGATGTTCTCCTGAAGAAGAAGAGGATATCAAATTTCTATGTCTAAAATACCAAGACATTGTAGCTTGGTCATATGAAGATATTAAAGTATATGATAAAAAGGTCATCCAACATACAATTGAGCTAGAACCAAATGCAAAACCCTTTAGGTAGAAGCAAAGGTCTGTGAACCCTAGAATAAAATCCACAATGAGAGAATAATTATTAAATTTGCTAAAGGCTAAGATCATATATCCAATCAAGAATTAAACCTAGGTAGCTAACTTGGTCTCGATAAGGAAGAAGAATGGTGACATCCACTTATATGTGGATTTTAGGAACCTAAATCAAGTGTCATTAAAATACCATTATCCCTTCCCATAGATCGATTAAATCTTGCAAATTGTGGCAGGAGAATAGAGGTTCTCACTATTAGAAAGCTTCTCTAGATACAACCAAAATTAGGTAAAATATGAGGATCAGTTCAAAACACCATTCACCACCAAATGAGGTACTTTTTCTTATCAGAGAATACCTTTTGGTCTGTCCAATGCAGGAGACACATTCCAAAGAGCAATGGATTATGCCTTTGGAGAGTTGATCAACAAAGTCATTATAATATACTTGTATGACATGACTATATTCTCCCATGATAAGCAATATCACTTGGTACATCTAGAGCGAGTATTTCAGAAGTGCTGGAATTTGGCATCTCTCTTAATCTGAAGAAGTCATATTTTGTGGTTCATGAAAGAAAGTTGTTAGGCCATGTGGTATCTAAAGAAGGTATGGCTATTGATTCAAATATAATCAAATCTATTC
Organism: Wollemia nobilis; assembly: GCA_028583015.1. NCBI lineage: Eukaryota > Viridiplantae > Streptophyta > Pinopsida > Araucariales > Araucariaceae > Wollemia > Wollemia nobilis. Next base: position 1,866,655 of record JAQPPZ010000375.1, on the reverse strand, counting down.
TTGCTCTTCCATTACCCATGAACAATAAAGTTTTGTAGTCCTTCTTTGGTCAGATAAACTTTGTCAAGAAATGCATCTATGATTTTTCTCAGAATATGAAACCTATCTCAAAGCTACTAAAGAAGAATGCAGATTTCAAATGGACTAAAGTGAGAAAGCAATATTTTGACATCATCAAGCAATCCATTGCTATAGCTCTAGTTCTAGTGAACCCAAACTTCAACAAGAATTTCATTATGTATGCTTATGGAGCTGAAGAGAGTTACACATCAATATTCACCTAGAAGAATGATGAAGGAGAAGAGCACCCCATATTCCTTTGGAGCCATACTCTCCATGAATATCAGGTTAAGTATAATTTTAAAATGTATTTGCAGTGATGAAGTCATTGAAAAATTTAGGTAATACTTGGTTCAAAGTAAAACCCTTGTTTATGTGGTTCACCTAGATGTTAGAAGTTTCATTTTACAAGGTGAACTAGGGGAAAAAAGAGCTGGTTGGATTACCAAGATCCAGGAATATGATGTGGAAATTCATCCTACCAAACTGGTCAGGGGTAGAGTGCTATGCCAAGGTTTGATAGAAGCAAAAATTTTAGTATAAGTGACAACCTGCCAGTCAATAATAGAAGATCAGACTGAAGAAATGCAGTCATAAGAATCATATTGGGTTGATCAGATGACCAAATATTTTTAGACTGGAGTGTGTCCTAATATTAATCCATCATAGAGGAGAAGATATAGGCTTCAGGCCTTGAAATATGTACTACTACAATAAGGTCTATACTAGAGAAACCTTGATGGAGTCCTCTTAAGATGCTTAAGAGATGATCAGAAACAAAAGGTCATAGAGGAGTTCCATGGGGTATTGTTGTGGAGTTTTACCGCTTACCCTTAAAATATCTGTCATGTCACGGGGAACTTTTAAAATCACAACCAACACTGTGGATTCTGGTTGATCCACCTCATTAACCTAGGAATATACTACCTTAGAGAACTCTAAACCGACTAGGTTGGGTAAGGAAACCCCAAGCAGTGGGTCCTTTTACTAATGATCTATCATGCACATGCCCACTAAGCCAGATAAAATGTTATTACTTTGTTTTTTTGATATTTTTGGTGACCGAACCTATCAATATTAAAGCCTATAAAACCCAGACCGGTGCCTCATCCATTACATAGTCGTAGCAGGTTGATAAATAACCTTGGAAAAGAGAACAAAAAGAAGAGCTAGTTCGTTTTACTCCATTCAAATGATGTAATGTAAATAAAACAATTAAACTAGAGATAAAAGACATTATTTATGAATTTTTATTGTAGTAATACATAAATAAGCTAACACAAGACATTCACACAAAAATATGCCAAGGGAAGAGTTGAGATTTTTATAAATAAAATATGCGCATAGCACAGATCAGTAGAGTGCTTGATCCTCATATGCCATTTGATTATAGTAAACCCATGGTTTGAATATTCATAACAAGGGATATCTCCTCTTCGTCCTGATTGTAGTGATGTAAGAGTCCTCAACTCTGGTGCATTCCACAACAAATAATCATAGTGAACATCGCTCCTCAACAGTCCTTGGTGAATGACAATATAAAGGGCGATAAGACACACAAACAAAATAAACTAGGGAAAATACGACTCAAAAAATAGACAAAGCTATACCTAGCTTTTCTATCTTAGAGGTTCGATAAAAAACTTTGCTGCTTGTTCTTTTTATAGCACGGGATGCCTGACTATTGTAATCGCCTACCATGCTGTAAGGATCCTGCTGTACCCAAACCTGGGATGCATTCAAAAAAGGTCACATAGCCCACGTTATTTTTTTTATGTAGGTGGAGGCTGCACATATTCATTGGTACTACCTTGTGTTAGTGGCTATGGTCCTCCTGGTGTGTGTGTTGCAGTAGCGGTGGGCTCCACTCCTACCCTATGATTTTGAATAGCTTGGTCAATGAATTCCCAAGATTCATTGTGAAAGGTCAAGGAGAAGAGGAGTAGGTTCAAATCTTGTGTGGCCTCAAATATCCGATCCTTAGATCACTACACATTATTATTGGTGAATTCATACAAGCGGTCTACCATATCCACCAAAGTCATGAAGCATTTTGATAGCCTATCGCCATAATCTAGATAAAAATCTTGGATATTTTGAAAAACAAAATCTTAGATAACCAGGGTTCGTCCAAAGTCCTCAATGGAGAGGTTGCAATCAACCAACTCATCATTGGCCTCATACTCATATTTTGCCACTTCTTGGATCCACTGGTGCCAATTTTGCTCATTTTGTAAGAATAGAGAGACCTTGATGTATTCTTATACAAATAAGCATACGGAGTCATCTGATAGAGTGGTTGTTAGCCTAGAAATAGGTACGTAGTCCTCCTGAAACCTCCTATAGATCAACATAATTTTATCTATTCTCTACCTCCCTTGTTGTAAGTTGTTCTGAATGAGACCTACTACATGTCTCATAGTATATATATCCATCAGAATGGACTCCAAATCCCCCATTTTGGCTTGGATATTCTCCTTCATATCTTTTTTGAGCTCATCTACTGAACCAAGTTGGAAACTAATCTATGCAATAGAAGGAGAGGGCATCTTTAGTTTATCAACTTCTTCCTGAAGCTGCTTGACCTTGAGTTGTAACGACTCAACTTCTATAGCCTTGGATTTCCATCCTTCAATTTCCTTTTCCAATGCTTTGACCATCTGTGCTTGAGTAGCCACTTGTGATTTCATCATCTGGATAGGTACAACAGATGCTTGGATGACACCTTTACTAGTATCTATAGTAGCCTCTCTCATGCTATATGGTAGAGGGATATCAAAGGAGGCAACAGGTGTGTCTGTAATTTCCTGTCTAGTTATTCCTTTGTGTCTAACTATCCCCTTGCTAGGGGGCCTTTGTTCTTCCATGTTTTGGATCTGGTCTTCTTCATCGGCGATGAACTGGTAAGTGTCAGTGATTCTTGCCATCGTAAAATTCTCTACTTCTTGACCCAAGGATTCGGTCCTAACATTTTTGTGAGTAAGGGACTACGTGGGGCTTCACACTTCATAGCATCTTAAAATATTAGATAGCCCCCCCAGCTTGCGCTATATTTTTTATCACCTTGGGTTGTACTTGATGTTCTTAATTTACTACTAGGGTGGTGGAATATAATGAGCATTGACTTTCTGCCAATTGGCCTTGCTCACGTGGGCTTATCAAGGTTAGCATTGATGATGTGGCAACCTATTGAGAGGGGCCAATGGCCAAATCCTTCCCTTTTGAAGTGGCAATGGGGGAACTGGAAGAGGAGGGGATCTTGGCCTGTTCGTCAACTATCTTCATCATGACCTCAAAGAGGTCAGAGTCTTGTTGAGCGATTTGAAGAGTGGGGTCTTCAAATTATTTAGGAGGGGCCACTAGGACCAGTGGGGCCATATTATCCACTAAAAAACTTTGATGAAATTTTAGCTGAGCGCTATAATCACTGACAACATCCAATTCACTATAAGGCCACTTATCCTTGGGTATCCTCCATACCAAGGCCAAAGTCCGGTTATCTCTAAAAGCCTATTGCATTACATCTTCAAAATTGTCACCACTGTGTGCGACTGCAAGAAGGGCCATCTTGCTCGTAACTTCTCTCCTGTGGTGGCCATCTAGGTCATAGGCCCTCCAAGTGACCTCTAGGAAATAGTAGGTGTCCATATTCCATATAGCCCATAGCATGGAAAAGTGTCCAAGATAGGTGTAATGGGCCATTGTACAAGGAATGGACATCCACTTTATTGGTCCCTTCTTCCTTAGATGTCTAATTTTTACCTCTTCAGCCACCTGTTGAGTGATATTTAGGATGGCAATGGAATTTGGGTAGTCGAATGGTAGTGCCTTCGAGAGGATTTTTGATCCATAAATCCTGATATAGGAAAATTATTCTACGTAGTAGTCTCCTACTTTTTCCTTGCGTAAAAAATCTTTAACCCCTGCCTCGATTCCATCTGGGAATTTACCACACAACCAAATGTGTAATACAGGAAGGACCTTCTCGAAGAAGGTGGTATAGCTGGAACACCCCTCCTGGATGTATAGTAGTTGATCCTGTACAGTGGGCACATTCACCCCCCCCATATGGGCCACCAAGGCTTTATCCAATTGCACTACAAACAAGTGAATAAAAAATGAATAGTACAAAAAGGGAGGCATCTCCCTCTTATTGGCCAATATGGCCTCCTATAGCAGTCACAATTCTTCATCCATATTAGTACTGATGATATCCTCCCATCAGTAAAGAGGAGTCTTGTCTATCCTATTGCATTGGAGGATTAAAAACATCACCTCCTTAGTGATTGGCTCCAAGTATTTTACTCCTAGGGCTAGGTTGATCATGTCGGTATAATCTTGCGCCTAGGGATGGAGCATGAACTTTTTGATGGGGAAATGTACTGGCCTCATCTTCCCTCTCTTCAACAAGTTCTAAGGGAACGTCGTATTCATAATATAAATGGCCTAAAGGGCTAACATCTTAAAATCTACCATCCTAGAAGTGGTGGCTAGGCCGAAAACCTATCGAATCTTATCAGTCAATATTTGGGCCACTTCCTAGCCTTTAAAATCATAGATGGTGTGCACTTTGAAGTCATAGGAGACAACGAGCCATGTCAACATATCAGAAGAATGGTATACCTTTATATAGGTTAACTGGCCTAGGTTCGTATTCCACTTGTTGCACATAGGAGCTGGTCTATTACTGTCTCGATAGGCCCACGCATAGAGATCTCTTAGGAGCATCGGGTTGCACTGGTTATCCTTCTCCATGGGGTTGAATGTGTAAATAGTGAACTCCTCCACCTCATTTTGCTACTCTTTGATTATTTCTCTGTTGGTATCGAGAAAATTTTTGAATGCCTTGGGGTTCTGCACCCTCCATGGCCTCTTATCAATGGGCTATGCCCTAGTAATTTTGCTAATTCTATACTAAACGATTGATGTCTCAGGGGCCGAAGAGCAGGTAGACGCCATCTTACCCAAACTATCATGAAAATTTTACCCCCCAGTTGTAATTTCACCTCTGCACTCTCCACACTTCACTCTGTGTTCGACCTCGTTGATAGGTAACTTTGCATGTGCAAATGATGCAAAACAGGACCAACACCTTCCCTTTTAAAATGGGTGCATTAAATATGGTAGATGGTGCATGTGATTTTTTTCTTTTTAGGGGTTCTTAGTATTGGTCAGGCATGCCACATCAATTTTTGCTTTCTCATACTGATAGATGAATTGCAGCTACGGATAACGATTATGACACGGGACGACTTAGGATTATCGATGGTAGGGTGCAGGTAGGTGTGTGCTCTCTTAAGGCATGCCAATATTAATTTTAGCATGTGTGTCCCCTTGGGGAGTGGGGTGCATGGATTTCAAGGTGGGCGCATAGGGTTGTGTGCCTACATGACCTTCACGTGCTCCAAGGGAGTGGAGCGCAGTCAACTCAATGAGGTGCATAGGCTGAGCGTCGCTTTAGACCTTGCATGCTCCATTATGGTGGAGCACATGACCCAAAGGTGGGTGCACAACCTTGTGCACCCAACTTAGAAATTTGTGCACCCCGAAAGGGGGGGCACATCGACTCGAGATGGGGTGCATAGCCTTGTGCGCCCTGATTGAGGTTGTGTGCTTCGCTTTGAAAGTGGAGTGCATTAGTTGGAGGGGGATCACATGACTTGTGCACTCCAAAGGATTGAGTGCACTTCATTGTAATGAAGAACACATCGAGCTTCAGGGTGTGCATAGAAATGCATGCCCTTGTGATCCACTATGTGCTCCATTATTGTGGAACACACATCTTCCTTGGGGCACACAAGTTGTGCACCCCTCATGGGCTTGTGTGCGCTCTACTTCCTCAAAGTGCACAAGGCACACAACCTTGTGCACCCTAAATGACTATTGTGTGCTCCACCTCCCCATGGAGCACACATGATTTTGGTGGGGTGAACTACCTTGTGCACCCCTAAGGGAAATTACGCATCCCAGTCCTCAATGGGGCGCATAGGCTAGAGGTAGGCGCACCACCTTGTGCACCTTCTCAAGTGACTTTGTGGTTCGAGAAGTGGAGCGCATGACCTTGGTTTGGGGTGCACTAGCTTGTGCGCCTGGGTGGCTTCGAGTGTGCTCCATTGGAGTGGAGTGCACATGGTTAATTTTGGGTGCACCACATTGTGCATCCCAAGGGTAAATAGGGATTTGGCTCCCAGAAGACGGTTAGCTTTTTAGGAGTCAACATCAGCTCTGACTGGGACAAGGGGGCAGATGAAGGACGTCGACTTGAGGACTCCAAACTCTCTAGGTAGACCAAAGTAGGACTAACAAACACACAGTTATATCTCTTTATTTTATTATTTATTTTTTATTTTTAAGTATTGGGGCAAAAAATCTTCAGATGCTATCCATTGACTGGTAGGCAGCTCTTCTCCTTTCATGTTTTTCAGCCTATAAGTATGCTGCCCTACTATTTTTACAATATGGTAGGGGTCCAACCACTTAGGCTCAAACTTCTCCTTATCTCCCAGCTTGTCATTTTTTGGGTCCCAATACAGTACCACATCACCCATGATAAAAGTCTATCCTTTAGCCTTCTTATTGAACAATTCCATTGTTTTTCTTGTTTGATCGATCATTCGTGTAACAACATCCCTCCTATTTTCTTTCAATTTCATCAATTGGTCCATCCTCCTCTGTATTTCGTCTAGTTTTTCATGATCCTGTAGTGGAAAAGAGAGAGATTCTATTTCTAATTATGCTGGCAACAACACCCTTTCCCCATATACCAGCTCGTATGGTGACATACCAGTAGCTCTCTTTATTAACAACCTATCTACCCATAGAGCATATTTGAGTTCACCATCCCATCCTCTCTTATTCTTTCCTAATGACCTCTTAATTATTGTAAGGATGTTCTTATTTGAATATTTAGACAATCCATTGCCCTATGGGTAGTAATTAGTAGAGTGAGCCAGCTCAATGCTATACTGATTGCATAAATCCACCATCTCATAGGAAGTAAAATACTTGGTGTTTTCTGTCACCAATTTTTTAGGGACCCCAAATCTGGTTAGTATATTTTCCTCCAAGAAGTTAATAACGACAACTGTTGTCGATATTCTGAGGGGGGCTGCTTCTACCCACTTGGTCAGATAATCAGTCACAGTGATGATCCATTTGTGTTCCTGTTGACAATTTTGTCACATTGCATAAGGGGTAAGGAAGAAAAAAAAATCAAAATTTTGTATAGTGTTTCCTTTTGCAAAAGTATTTCTTTTTGTTGCTTCGAAAGTATTTGTAAGTGTTGCAGCAATTTTGGCTTTCAATGCCACCCCCTTGTACATAAAATGAAGAAGAAGAGCTTCGCTTCCGAACAAGCCAAAGAAGATAGCTTCGCCAAGGAAAAAGTGTCGCGATATCGCGACATGTTGCATTTTCATGGCTCAAAGCAAGGAGAAAGAGCAAAAGAGGAAAAGTGTCACGATATCGTGACATGTTGCATTCTCCAGAGCAAAAGAGGAAAAGTGTCACGATATCACGACATGTGGCATTCTCACGAGCAAAAGAGAAAAAGTGTCACGATATCGCAACGTGTTGCATTCTCGCGACAAAAAGAGGAAAAGTGTCGCGATATCGTGACATGTTGCATTCTCGCGACCAAAAGAGGAAGTGTCGTGATATCGCGACATGTTGCATTCTCACGACCAAAATAGGAAAAGTGTCACAATATCACGACATGTTGCATTCTCGTGACCAAAAGAGGAAAAATATCACGATATCGTAACATGTATTCTCACGACCAAAAGAGGAAAAGTGTCATGATATCGTGACATGTTGCATTCTCGCGACCAAAAGAGGAAAATTGTCGCGATATCACCACATGTTGCATTATCGCGACCAAAAGAGGAAAAGTGTCGCGATATCGCGACATGTTGCATTATCGTGGCCAAAAGAAATAAAAGAGGACAAAGACATAGAAATGTCACGATTTCGTGACATGTCATATTTTCGCGATGCAAGAAGAAGAACCAAGTTGAAGACATAGAAATGTCGTGATATCAAGACATGTTGCTTTTTCATGACTCAAAAGGGGCACGCACTCCAAGCCGGGTATTTTCCTAAGATGATCAAGTGCCTCATAAATGCATTTTTACTTGCCCGGTAAGCTCGCTGCTCATTTTTGGCAATTGGAAATGAAGTATCAGTCCCTAAAGGAGATCTCGGCAAGCATGGTGGCCACTCGAGCATTGCACCCAAAAACCAAGGACACTCAGACGGCTCATCAATGCATGTTTCCATGGTTGACTCAGTCACAGTTTCTAGTTTTGGTAATGGATTTGAGAGCTCAATCACGAGGGCCACGAGGAGCCGACTTCTCAGATCTCAAGAGTATACTTCACCATTCTGTGTAATAATGACTCAAAGGGTCGGGTCCTCTATAAAAACCTAGGCATTGTAATGTAAGAAAAATGGGGGGAACTTTCTGCTAGAAAGCTGCTATAACTTGAAGTCCTACGATTAATACTAAAGAGATTTGGGCTCGATTTCTCTCTTGTATGCTGCCTTTCATGTTTATTTCTTTTGTCTATCTTCATTTGCACACTGTTACTCTGAATCTTGAATTTCGGTGTGCGATTGGGGACTGAACCCTAAAATTTGTCGAAAGGATACATACGGGAGGAAAAACACTATATTGGTTTTCTTTTATGCTGCCTGGTGGGTAGTGGTTTCTGTTATATTTTCTTGTCCTAATCGTCGTTACTATGAACCCTGAATTTCGATGAAAGGGAGAAGGAGAATCCTGAAACTCACCCAGAGGATACATAGGAAGGTTAATGTTGCATTTATTTCTTTTATTCTTGGTGTTCCTTGCTGCTGCTTCAAGTTATTAGTTAGTGATCGTGCTTCTTGTTCTCTCCCACTTTAAATCATTGATCTCTCTTCTCTTACTCCCTTTATTTCTTTCCTACACCCTTACTCTTTTTATCTCTTTCTTGCACCCTTACTCTGTTTATCTCTTTCCTGCACCCTTATCTCAAAACACCAAAGTAGTTTAGCATAGGATTTGACCTTTCTCCGAAGATTGGCATGAGGGGCATCTCTTCCCTTTGGCCTTTCAATGTTGGTCTAGGTCTAGGGCGCATACACTTACCCAAATCCTTTCCTAGGTAGATTTGATGACCAATAGTTTTTGGCATGCCCGATGGGACCAAGGTCCCATATTTTAAGAACGTGAATCTCTAACCCATCTCCACCGGGGCCAATGATTCTAACAGTTCTCGGTGGGACCCGATCAGTCTCACCTTCTGAGTGGTAGTGAGAATCGATGCTCTCATTACCAAAAGACTCTTAGCATCTGGCGACTCTGTTCAACCCAAAAATATTTAAGTCATAGAGATCGGTACCTAAACCTATGCCTTCATGCCAAAAGTCCCCATATTTTAAAGGAAGCTCGAGTTTGGTGAATCTCTAGCTTGTCTCCATCCTACGAAATCACCTGGCGACTCTGTTTAGTTGAAGGTCCAGTTTTTAAATCTAAAAGAAGACATCTTAGAGGAATCAAGGTTCGATGAGCAGCCTTGACCTCACAAGCGGGGAAAAGAATGTTCACCTGGTGACTCTGACTTAGCGGCGATAACCGTGATCTCTGCAGACCGCTGCTGTAATGGCAAGGGTAAGCTATCCTAGTTGGGATGATTCTGGCCCCCTGAATCTTCAAAGTTACCATGAAATTCCCAAAAGTGCCTTGAAGACATTGACAAAATACAATGGCACTAAGGGAATGGCCCAAGAACACCTTGAAGATGTTGTTGCTTTAGCGACCCTCCATGACATAACCCACGAAGATGTCATGATCAGACTTCTGGTTCTATCTTTGGAAGGAAGGGCGTTGTAGTGGTACAGACTGCTCGGGCGTAAAAGCATTTGCTCATGGGATGACTTAGCGGGAGCGCTAATCAGAACATTTGATGGCTCTCAGGACCCCTTCTAGCTTTTGATGTACCTCTCCACCATCATGAGAGCATATTTGGAGAGCATCATGGACTTCAATGTCCGATTCTATAGAAGTTGGAAGAGAATTCTAGGGGAGATCCAATCGACGCCCGCCCAAGCCCACCTCTTCTATGTTCGGGCCTTTCACCCAGACATGAGCCTCATCTTACTGCAATTAGGTGAACAAAGATTCCCTCAAATATTTGAGGAAGCAGTATGAGCAGAACAACTTCTGCTCCTATCAGGGAAGTGGCAGTGGGGAGAAACCCCATCACCTTATCCGATAATTGCTGCTCCTATCTATCCAATGCAGTATTCATCATGGCAGACTCCTCATACTGAGTAGAGGCCTAAAATGTAGTCATGTGGAGCTCGAGAGGCAGATCTCATCCAAGTTCAATGATGGGAATATGCAAGCTTTGCCCTGATAATGAACAATATGGTTGCTTGCAGTCTCCATCAGAGGACGGGCCAAGGACAAGAGCAGGCCCAAGTGGTAGAGCCTGAGAACAAAGAGGGCACATTTTTGCACCCTTTTTGTATCCCAAGGGATGGCCCGTGAGTGTTCAGCCAGAATCCATTAAGCATGTCTCATCAAGTTGAACCTAAAGAGATCCTGGAAGATTACTCTTTGTTGGAGGAGCCCTATTACCGCATCAAGAGGATGGAAGAACCTGTACCCAACCCACAGTTAGTAGATTCTTTGGTATTCTGGTATTGGTTCCAGCCCCCACTACGACTAGTACCCCAAGAGGCCCCTCATGCGGCGAACTTCTTTGCCACATATTTCATCAACAGTATGGGTACTGGCAGGAGCGACAACTCACTGCGTTGCTCCCTGTTCGCAACATGGACAACTTTGGGAAGAGGCCAGCCGGACTTCAAAGATCAACTAAAGTTCAATCAGATCTGGTCTGGACATTGCAAATTCACCGGATAGGCACCCGAAGTTGGGTTTATGGTGGTGGCATGCCAATCATGTCACAAAATTTTGTGTAAATACTGTAAATAGCTCGGCTAGTAAATAAGTGTTGAAGGTGCTAAGTGTTGCTTAGGAGCTTAGGCACAAAAAAAAAAAAAATGCTGTCAGTGGATAGTCAGAGAAGAGGACAATGGGAATGACTCTGTTGCCCAATGGATAAAGGCCTGGGATCTCTGCATTCAGACAAGGTAAATGCCCCACGAGCCACCAAGAATGTTGAAAATTTTGTCACATTGCACAAGGGGTAGAGAAAAAAAAAATCAAAATTTTGTATAGTGTTTCCTTTTGCAAAAGTATTTCTTTTTGTTGCTTCGAAAGTATTTGTAAGTGTTGCAGCAATTTTGGCTTTCAATGCCACCCCCTTGTACATAAAATGAAGAAGAAGAGCTTCACTGCCGAACAAGCCAAAGAAGATAGCTTCACCAAGAAGGAAAAAGTGTCACGATATCGCGACATGTTGCATTTTCACGACTCAAAGCAAGGAGAAAGAGCAAGAAGAGGAAAAGTGTCGCGATATCATGACATGTTGCATTCTCAAGAGAAAAAGAGGAAAAGTGTCGGGATATCACGACATGTGGCATTCTCGCGAGAAAAAGATAAAAAGTGTCACGATATCGCAACATGTTGCATTCTCGCGACCGACAAGAAGAAAGAAAAAGTGTCGCGATATCGCGACATGTTGCATTCTCGTGACCAAAAGAGGAAAAGTGTCACGATATCATGACATGTTGCATTCTCACGACCAAAAGAGGAAAAGTGTCATGATATCGTGACATGTTGCATTCTCGCGATCAAAAGAGAAAAAGTGTCATGATATCGTGACATGTTGCATTCTCGTGACCAAAAGAGGAAAAGTGTCGCGATATCGCGACATGTTGCATTCTCGCGACCAAAAGAGGAAAAGTGTCGCGATATCGTGACATGTTGCATTCTTGCGACCAAAAGAGGAAAAGTGTCGCGATATCACGACATGTTGCATTCTCACGACCAAAAGAGGAAAAGTGTCACGATATCGCGACATGTTGCATTCTCGTGGCCAAAAGCAACAAAAGAGGACAAAGACATAGAAATGTCACGATTTCGCGACATGTCATATTTTTGCGATGCAAGAAGAAGAACCAAGCTAAAGACATAGAAATGTCATGATATCGCGACATGTTGCTTTTTCATGACTCAAAAGGGGCACGCGCTCCAAGCCGAGTATTTTCTCGAGATGATCAAGTGCCTCATAAATGCATTCTTACTTGCTCGGTAAGCTCGCTGCTCATTTTTGGCAATTGGAAACGAAGTATCAGTCCCTAAAGGAGATCTCGGCAAGCATGGTGACCACTTGAGCATTGCACCCAAAAACCAAGGACACTCAGATGGCTCATCAATGCATGTTTCCACGGTTGACTCGGTCACAGTTGCCAGTTCTGGTAATGGATTTGAGAGCTCAGTCATGAGGGCCGTGAGGAGCCGACTTCTTAGATCTCAAGAGTATACTTTGCCATTATGTGTAATAATGACTCAGAGGGTCGGGTCCTCTATAAAAACCTAGGCATTGTAATGTAAGAAAAGGGGGGGAAATTTCTGCTAGAAAGCTGCTGTAACTTGAAGTCCTGCGATTAATACTAAAGAGCTTTGGGCTTGATTTCTCTCTTGTATGCTGCCTTTCGTGTTTATTTCTTTTGTCTGTCTTCATTTGCATACTGTTACTCTGAATCCTAAATTTTGATGTGCGATTGGGGACTGAACCCTGAAATTCACCGAAAGGATACATAGGGGAGGAAAAATGCTATATTGGTTTTCTTTTATGCTGCCTGGTGGGTAGTGGTTTCTGTTATATTTGCTTGTCCTAATCATCATTACTATGAACCCTGAATTTCGATGAAAGGGAGAAGGAGAATCGTGGAACTCGCCCAGAGGATACATAGGAAGGTTAATGTTGCATTTCTTTCTTTTATTCTTGGTGTTCCTTGCTGCTGCTTCAAGTTATTAGTTAGTGATTGTGCTTCTTGTTCTCTCCCAATTTAAATCATTGATCTCTCTTCCCTTACTCCCTTTATTTATTTCCTGCACCCTTACTCTTTTTATCTCTTTCCTGCACCCTTACTCTGTTTATCTCTTTCCTGCACCCTTATCTCAAAACACCAAAGTAGTTTAGCATAGGAGCTAGCATTTCTATGAATATTGGCATGAGGGGCATCTCTTCCCTTCGACCTTTCAATGTTGGTCCAGGTCTAGGGTGCATACACTTACCCAAATCCTTTCCTGGGCAGATTTGATGACCAACAGTTTCCCTAATGAATTATGATTGATATCCCTAATTAAATCAACCCCCCATTGAGAAAATGAAGTTTCAACAATGACTGGCTGTAGAGGCATGACATGTAAGTTATTTTTCCCAGTGAAGACTTGACAACTATAACAACTTCTAACTATCTAGTAGAGGTCTTTGAATAGGGATGGCCAATAATACCCTACTCTGATGATTTGGTTGGCTGTTTCTTTAGAAGCAAAGTGGCCACCACATAAACCTTTGTGAAATTCATTTATAATCTTGGGAGCCTCCTCTTGAGTCACACACAACAACAGTAGCCCACCTGGATGCCTCCAGTATAGTCGACTCCCTTAAAGATGGTATTTTTGAGAATATTGTTTGATGCTTCTTATTCGTCTAGCAGTCTTCTCGAGAAAGGACAATTCTTTTAGATAGAACAAGATCTCTTTGTATCACTCAAAATTATCATGTTCTAAATGTGGTTCTTGTTGTTATCCCTGAGCTAAGACAACATCATATATCCACTGTTATTCTTTGTAGACCATATATTTCGCTAACCCCTGGCCTTTAATTATTTTTATGGCTTTGAACTCTACATCATATTACAATAATTTAATCATCCATCTTGCTAAAATACCTGTGGGCTCAGGTTGGGTAAGAATATCCTTAATGGTGATATAGGGTATATAGGCAATCACTTTGCAAGCTCCAAAGACACTCCTAAAATGCTCCAAGGCCTGTATGATGGCGTAAGCCTACTTTTCAATTGGCTTGTATCTCAGTTGAGACCCTTTCATTCCTAACTCATGAACGCTATGGGATATTCATTTGCATGTTCATATTTCTGGGATAGCACAACTTCTATAGTATGGTCTAAGGCAAAGGAGTACAGGTTGTAAATATTTGAATGGTATGGATAGGCCAAGACAGGGGCAATAGTAATAACATCTTTAATATGCTAGAATGCTTTGAGATTGACCTCTTCCCATTTTATTTTAACATCATTTTTAATCATATTATTAATAGGTTTGGCAATTTTGGTGAAATTAGGGACAAATATCCTGAAAAAATTAATTTTACCGAAGAAGGATCTGACTCCCTTGAGGATTTTTAGAGGTGGTATTTGTGCGATTGCTCTGGTTCTTTCAGGATCAATACTAATTTCTTCTTTTGAGAACACATGCCCCAATAATTTATCGTGGGAGGCTCCAAACAGGTATTTCTTCAGATTCAATAGATTCCATGTTCTTTGCACCTTTGGAATACTTGAAACAAGTGAGAAAAGTGGTTTACAGGGTCCTTGGATAATACATTAATGTCATCTAAATAGACCACCACTATTTTAAACATTCACCCATTGAAGGCGAAATCCATGGCTCTTTGGAAAGTAGCCCTGGAATTCATCAACCCAAATGGCATCCTTTGGTATTTGAAAGTACCTTATGACATTGTGAAGGTAGTTTTAAAGCGGTCTTCAAGATTTAATAGGATCTGGTTGTACCCTGAGAAACCATCTAGCAGAGATATTCACGAAGATCCTACCACTACTTGCAATAGTTTCTCCATGTTGGGAAGAGGATAGTTATATTTGAGAGAACTCTTATTTAGATTTCAGAAATCTGCACACAATATTATCTCCCTATTCTTCTTCCGAACCGACACTAAGTTTTCTATCCATGAGGAGAACCTCACCTTATTTATTATCTTAGCATCTAGCAACTTTTGTACTTATTTTTGCATCACAGGGTGTAGTGTGGGATTGAACTTTCTCTACTTCTATCTAAAGGGCTTTGATCCTTATTTTAAGGGAATAATGTGGGTCATCACTTATGTATTGAATGTTCTTAATTCATCATACCCCCAAGAAAAACTATCCTTTTTTTTCTTAAATATTCTATGTACTACTTATTTTCCTTGGCTGGTAATGACTTGTCAATTATTACCCTTTTAGGATCACCATCTGTCCCTATATTGATTTCCTCACCTTCTGACTCACTAGGTGTAGTCTTGTGGGATTTTAAAAAATCATCAAACATGGATTCCAAGACCACTAGTCCTCTAGGTATTTTATTTGTTTTCAGTTATATAACCTCAATGGGAGTGCCTATAACATGTTGCAGTATTTCCTCATCTTGTTCATCATATATTACTCCTACAAACTAGTTCTATACTATCATGAAATCCCTTATATTTGTGTCATATAGAAAAACTTACAAGTATACTACATTGTCTAGGACAGAGGGGTGATAAACTAAAATGATGGGAAATCTGTACATGAATTTAGTGTCAATCTCAGGATCATCTACCCTAGAGGCATTTACAACCAGTAGGTTAGCCACATGATTTTTTTCCCTCAAAATATATGAGATATTGAATGCCATAAATTTGTTTACCTCATCCAAGAAAGCTTGTTTATACTATTTTAATCTAGGATGTTTAGTTTGGTACTTCCCCCTTATCTGCTAAATAATTAAATATGTATCTCCATACACAGTTAGATAGTTGACTCCAAGTTATTTTGCCTTCCTCAACCCGAGAATCAGGGCCTCATATTATGCTACATTGTTGGTGCAGGGGAATTCTAATCTATAGGGTACCCCCAAGTAGTTACCCCTTATGTCAGTTAAATTGATACCAGTCCCAACCCCTATTTGTGACTTAGCACCATCAAATGTTAAAGTCCACATTTCAGTGGTGAGAACCCTATCCGATTCGGTATCTGCTGTCGCTTTGAGTAAGGGATCCAATCATTTAGCATTGGGTAATTCTTTAAGAAAAGGGGTGTACTAAATGGAATAAACCCCCAATTATTTCTCTTCTATAGAGCTTACATCCACAACCGCCACATCAAATCTACTGATATTTTGTTGAAGGGTTCTCTTCTTAATGTGGCTTGTTATTTGGAAGAAAGGGGAATAGTATCAAATGACCAATCTAACTGAATTGATCCTCTCAACTACTCTGCCAAATATCTAGATAATAATAGGGAGAAAAATGGGTCTACATCCACAACTGCCACATCCATGACAATCCCCTTCTTTGGATATTGATCTAGGAAAACTAGGAGACCCATAATTATCCCTACACAAGGGACTTGCCTATTGTCCATGATAGAAATAGGGGGGAATATTTGGTGCACATCAATCCTAAATGGTCAACCAATTGTTTTGGAATTACATTGTGAGATGCCCCACTGTCAAGCATGTAGTTGTGGATTACATATCAGTCCCCAAAACTAGATGTATACCTGAGAGAGATATAAAACGTCCTGATAGAGGCAAGAGTTTTTTTTTGTGGGTTTGAACCTGAGGCTACCAAAACATGACTATACCCTTGATCAGCTAGCCTAAAGGCCTTACATATTTGCTCTTGATACTTTGAGATGGTCATTAGTCTTCCAAATATGATATTAATTTTCTGCTTTTCCAGTTCCATTCCTATGTTGAATTCTATCCCTTTAGGCCCTACAACAATATTAATAGGTTCTATTATTTCAGGGGGAGGAGGTGGGTTAGTCTCTTTATTTTACTTTTTACTTTTAGGTTCTTCCTCATTTTTCATATCAGCTTTATCAGGAACAATCCTATTGAAAGCATGAGATTCCGAAAATAAAAGAAACACTAATATGCAATAAAAATAGAACTAGCTAGATGCATGAAATAACACGGATGTAATCACATCAAAAAGTAGGAGCACAACCCTTTTTATTCATGTGGTTCCAACTCGGTTACAATAGCCTGATTTTCATTACAAA
Source organism: Wollemia nobilis (assembly GCA_028583015.1). NCBI lineage: Eukaryota > Viridiplantae > Streptophyta > Pinopsida > Araucariales > Araucariaceae > Wollemia > Wollemia nobilis. The sequence goes on along the minus strand of JAQPPZ010000375.1, from coordinate 1,849,624 downwards.
AAGTGCACAGTGATCTTCTTCCGCATGCCCACATTCGAAACGGGCGGGCCAGTGTTGCCGCCGCTTGTGCCTGATGAATCCTTGATGTTTGCTGTTTCTCCTACGATCAAAGAAACATAAAAATGAGTTTAGTAGCACCTGTTGTTAAAACAAAGCATTCGGTCTTTTAGAATAAACAGAACAGCAGATTGGAAGACTCAGAATACTTTGAAATCTGCATATTAGTTAGAATGAAATAAAAATAATAAAACCCGCAGGTTGATATGCATTCGATCTTAAAAACAAATAAAACGCGCATGTATGATTAGAACAACAAACTACGGCAGATCCAAAATTATAACGTAAAAGAAATAAAAATACATTGAGTTTTGTCGACGAATGGGTGGATCCAGGGATCCGGATTCATATTCTCCATATCACGGATGTAGACGAAAATGAATCAAAAATATGTAGTCGGGTAGCGAGTTCAACAGCACTTCGTTGTGTTTCAAAAATGCTTCGTGGTCCCTTCTTTTTACATTGCATTGAGCTAGTTTTTATAGAGGATTTCGCCTCTGAAACATTAATGTCAAAACCCTAAGTCCGTGAGGACCGTCGAGATTTGACCCTTGTCAGATGATTTATGAGACATGGCTCGCACTGAGATTATCGCTAGGAACTCACGTCAGTAGTTATGAAGCATGGCCTCGGACCGGATTTGTTGTTGAGACTGCTCGTCTCATTAATGCAGTTGGTGAAGTCCATCGTTTTTATAGACCCACGGGGTCTCTTATAAAAATGGTATGTAGTGACGCCACGTGGCGTGAATTACTTTAATGCTACCTTTGACTGATTAAATGTCTGCCTTGAATGCTGACGTGTCACCTCTGATTGATGCCTTTGAATGCTTTTGCTTTAAGCGCAAAATGCCGAAGTGTCGCGATATCGCGACGTCGCGATATCGCGACACTTCGGAGTTCCCTTTGGGCCTTAGGTGTCGCGATATCGCGACATCCGAGGCCAAGGCTCCCTTTGGGCCTTAGGTGTCGCGATATCGCGACGTCGCGATATCGCGACATCTAAGGCCAAGGCTCCCCTTTGGGCCTTAGGTGTCGCGATTTCACGACGTCGATATCGCGACATCTAAGGCCAAGGCTCCCCTTTGGGCCTTAGGTGTCGTGATTTCGCGACGTGCAAAATCGTGACATCTAAGGCCAAGGCTCCCCTTGGGGCCTTAGGTGTCACGATTTTGTGACGCGTGAAATCGCGACATCTAAGGCCAAGGCTCCCTTCGAGCCTTAGGTGTCACGATTTCATGACGTACGTCGATATCATGATGCCTAAGGCCATGGCTCCTTTCGGGCCTTAGGTGTCATGATTTCGTGACGCCTAAGGCCAAGGCTCCCCTTTGGGCCTTAGGTGTCACGATTTCACGACGTCGCGAATTCGTGACGTCGCGATTTCGCGACACCTAAGGCCAAGGTTTGCTCTGCGACTTAAAGCTTATTTGCAGTTTGCTTGAAGATTTTTTAAGGCTTCGAAGTTTGTTAAAGGCTTGCTTTTTATTAAAGGCTTGCTTTTGAAGTTTGTTTTAAAGGCTTTGATAAAACGACCAACTTCTCTGCTCACTTTTCGACCTTCTAAACTGCTATGTGCAAGTGGCTAGGACCACTTGTTTGACCTCTGAGGGCTGCCCTAAAAGCTGTGTATGTCAATGCGATCAGTGTTTGTAGTCACTTAATCGGATTGGTGCTGTTTTGGTGTCTACAGATGCCCCTTTTTGGGAAGCGCTGCGGGTGACGCAGTGCTGAGCAAAAATAGACGACCAAAGCACTAATGATTAGGGTTTCTTGGTAACCTAACCAACTTTTGATGCCCCAAGTATGGAAAGGGCATGCATTCTTGAATCCTTGCTTCTGACGAGCTAAGGAATTTGATTTCAAGTGTTAACCTATTTTGGTGAGGTGTGACTTGAGCTTGGACATTGATCAGTCATGATTAGGCAAAGGGCGTAACCTTTTGTCCATAGGGGAACCTTGTGTTCATGCTTCGGGAATGCCAAGTGTTTGATCAATTTAATGATTGCTTGTTTACTTGCCCCAAGCAAGAGCGTGATTGTCTTTGTCAATGATTCTTTGAATGCATGTCATTGCCTTGATTGGGTGTGTGCTTGTTGATTGGTGACTAAGTGTGACTACCCCCTCAAGCGACGAATCGATGAGGGAATGACCTTCGTGAGAAAAGCGACGAGTCGCTTGACCCAAGATGACTTAGGTTAGGGTGCCTTTAGATGTTTTACCATTTAAGCACGTGTAGTTTCCCGACATTTGGACCTATTTTTGGTGGGTGTTAACCCTTTTGGTGATGCCATAATGGGGTGAAATTATCAAAAACCCGTCTTCCCGTGGAGCGGTCCGGCTATGGTAGCCTTCTTGGGGAAGTAGGAGAGTGACAATTTGAGCCCCGACATCGATTTTTTTTATGCCAAGAGGTTAAGTGCAAGAGCACTTGTGTCTAGCAATGCTTATTGCAATGTTTTTGTGTTGCATTTTTGTGATGTTTTGGTTGTTTTGATTTTCTTTCTTTGTGTATATGTCATGATATTATGGTATGCATAATGATTGATGTTGATGGATGCATGCTACTTTATATTGATGGATGCATATGGTATGATAATTACGATTGTTGTATGTTGATTTATTTTGATGGATGCATATGGGATGATGAATGCAAATGTATGTGATATGCAGAAATGAAATGGATGGATGGACTCTGTGGTGTTTGGCTATGGCACCATAGACTGTTTAGAACTCTATTATTTTGTTTTTTAGGCGATTGATGTGATGCACGACTTTGTATGTATACATGTGGTTTGTTCTTTTTATTTTTTGTATTTTCTGATGGTATTGTAAGGATGAAAAATAGCGCGATTGGTTTAGAAATGTAGCTAAGGTTTTCTGAGACTCAGACGGTTTTAACTTACTAGCCATGATTGTACTTTATCTTACAAGACTTTTGAACAAGGTATGAATCGTACTTGTTTTTGACCAAGTTATTTCACATCCCTGTGTGTGCAATTGAGTTCATTTATGTGGTATTTGTCAGGATACCGCCAGTGCCGAATGGGCTTTCAACCGAACCTGTACTGAGGATCACCTAATTAGCTCCACTAACTCCTTTGTTGTATTTAGTTAGATTAATCTGCGGTGTTATCCAGGATACCATAAGCTAGCTCATCCTTATGCAAACATTGGTCTACACACACGCAAAGCGAATGTGACAGACATATCGTCATGCGGGTAGGATACCACCATTGCCAGATAGGCTATCAACCAAACCTGTAATGAGGATCACCTAGATGGTTTTCGAATGCTGAGAATTCCAGGGATTCAAGTTCAGGATGTTTGTTGGCTGAATGATTTAGAGGGTTGCTCGTCTATATAGTGATGAAAATCACTGTTTATTTTCTATTAATTCTTTTTGAGCAAGGATTTTGAATAGTGGCGATGACCACTGTTATTTGATTTTGTGTTTTGAGTATTGTGAATTTGAGTTTGTGAATGGCTTTGATCCTTGTGGCCTTGGGGATGACTACCCATCCTGGTTAGGGGCGGATAGTACGAATCCTTACGACGTTGGGGACCAAGGGGATGATGGAGGTTATGGAGTAAGGGCATTGATCTGTTAGGCCTTGGGGATGACTACCCATCCTGGTTAGGGGCGGATAGTACGAATCCTTACAACTTGGAGACCAAAGGTGAATGGAAAGTGTTAGGATGATGATTTGTTGGAATTTGTGTTTGTGAATGGCGTTGATCCCTTTAGGTCTTGGGGATGACTACCCATCCTTGGCAAGGACGTGTAGTACAAATCCTTACAACTTTGGGAACCAACTATGATTGGGATTTGGTAGTGGTGAAAACCACTGTATTTGGAGGTGAATGGATAGGAAAGAGCTCGTCCTTTTGTCAATTCTCAGCATTCTAGAACCATTCGCACGGGGGGATGAGCAAGATAACCGTTTCGCTTATGGTGACCTGGATTACTGTGCAGGTTTCATCTTTCGTTCACACAACTTGGGAATTTTTATGTGTTTTAATTTGTGTTGGGATGTTACGTAACAAGGTGTATTTCAAGTGTAACTCTACCTTCATAAAATCTGTTTGACTTGATACATTACATGGCTAAAGAGCAAAATGATGACTGAATCACGAAAAACCCTTGATACATTAAAAGACCATTGACTCTAGTATGGTAAAAGCAATGCATGGTGTTTTTGTTGTTTTTGTAAAATGGAACAGTGTGGAACAAGATGGACTAGCAGATCTATTACAGCCTATGGTGCCTTTGACCTGTACGACCACAAATATGCAATGTATGGATGCAATGCTTTAATGCAGCTATGTATTTTTGTATTTTTGATGGATTGATTTTTGTGAATATGAAGATGAAGTGCGAGAAGAACTCTCTTATTGATGAATTTGAGTATGCCTAGAAATGAGATGCAAATTTTTGTTGTTTTTGATGATTTTTGTTGTTTTTGAATTTTCTTGATTTTTGACCAAGCGATTGTGGAAATCCTTGGAGCATTTTGGGATTGACCAAGCGATTGCAAGAATCCTTGGAGCCTTTTGGGATTGACCAAGCGATTGCAAGAATCCTTGGAGCATTTTGGGATTGACCAAGCGATTTCAAGAATCCTTGGAGCATTTTGGGATTTGACCAAGCGATTGCAAGAATCCTTGGAGCATTTTGGGATTTGACCAAGCGATTGCAAGAATCCTTGGAGCATTTTGGGATTGACCAAGCGATTGCAAGAATCCTTGGAGCATTTTGGGATTGACCAAGCGATTGCAAGAATCCTTGGAGCATTTTGGGATTGACCAAGCGATTGCAAGAATCCTTGGAGCATTTTGGGATTGACCAAGCGATTGCAAGAATCCTTGGAGCATTTTGGGATTGACCAAGCGATTGCAAGAATCCTTGGAGCATTTTGGGATTGACCAAGCGATTGCAAGAATCCTTGGAGCATTTTTGGGATTTGGCTCTCTTAGATATGAAATGGTCGCAAATGACTGATATTCAAGGGTTCTGTTTCCTTGATACCATCAAGAGAAGCTAGCCGGTATGTCCCGGGTCCTATTTTGCTATCAATGATATATGGACCTAACCAATTTGCCGCAAACTTGTCCCTTAGGTGGGATGGCAAACTAGAATTTTGCTGGTTTTCCTTCAAAACCAAATCACCAACCCGAAAGTCCCTCAGGTGAACTTTCATGTTGTAAGCTTTCTTAAGTCGCTCTTGATAAATACGTAAATGCTCGAGAGCATTAACGCGTCGTTCATCAAGCAACGTAAGCTGGTCTAACCGGGCCTGCCATGCAGAATCATCATCGATGAACTCTTGCATTGATATGCGCAGGGAAGGAATCTCCAATTCTAGAGGCATGACTGCCTCAGAGCCATACACGAGCAAAACGGAGTGGCCCCAGTGGGTGTCCGAATGCTAGTGCGATAGGCCCATAGGGCAAGTGGGATTTGAATGTGCCAATCTTTATGACTATCTGCGATGGTCTTTTTAAGGATGGCAACTAGCATTTTGTTTGACGCCTCTGCTTGCCCATTCGCCTGCGGATAATAGGGTGTTGAAAAGTTGTGCTGAATCTTGTACTTTGTGGTCAAAGCACGCACGTCTTTGTTCTTGAAAGGCGTCCCATTATCCGAGACTATTTTGGATGGAATACCAAAATGACATATGATGTTATGCAAAATGAACTCCACAATGCGGGGTCCTGTCGTAGAGGTAAGCGGAATTGCTTCCACCCACTTGGTAAAATACTCTGTGGCCGTTATGATAAACGTGTGACGGCCTGACGATGCAGGGGAGATCTTTCCAATTAGATCGAAGCCCCACTACGAGAACGGCCAATCAGACTGGACTATCTGCAAGGCTTGAGAAGGTACGTGCATCAAATTGGCATGATGTTGACACTTCACGCACTTCTTGACATAGGTGCAACAATCTCGCTCTAAAGATGGCCAATAATAGCCCATGCGAAGAATGCGCTTTGCGATAGCCATACCACTAAAGTGGCCACCACATGTACCATCGTGCGCTTGGGCGACTGCCCAAGTGGACTCTTGTTGGTCCAAGCAACGAAGGAGGATTCCTTCATAGCTGCGACGATACAAAATGTCTCCTATTAAGACATACTTAGCCGCTTTCTGCTTGAGTGCTCATTTTGCGGCATGAGTCAATCCAAGTGGGAGATTACCTAACTTGAGGTAGTCTCTGATGGGTAAATACCAGTCTTGTTGATCCGAAACCTCGACAGTATGAACAACCAATCCCTCTTGAAGTTCCTCCCTAGCAAACGCTGAATGGGATAGAACTTGTAAGAATAGCGTTGTGTTGCTATTAATGGGAGTAGGGGAGAACAAGGACCCCCAGTTGGCACGTTTCAGATGATCTCGGATTCGAGAGAACTTATCCGAGGATGGTTCAATCTGGATCATGTGGATTCCTGGCGTCAAGTCTGAGCTTGCACGCTCCATCACGGATTGCGATAAGGTTTTGACTTGAATGGTTGTCATATCACCGAAAAGGTCTTGCGGAATTAGTGACCCCAAAGAGGCCATTGTGTCCGCAAAATGATTCGATGATCGAGGGAGTGCCTCGATGTCATACCACTCAAGTTTTGCCAGGAATTTGTCCACGAGGGCTTTATAAGCCTGTAGGACTGGGCATTTGCATTGATATACCCCTTTGACTTGATTGACTATTAACAGCGAATCACCAAAGATATTCAGTCATTTGATGTTCATGGCGATTGTTGTCTGAAGACCTAGGAGCAAGGCTTCATACTCTGCATTATTGTTGGTGCATGGGAAGTTTAATTTAAATGACAGGGGCATTGGAGCACCCTGCGGTGTGAAGAATACAATTCCCGTGCCACCACCTTGCTCACATTTAGAACCATCGAAGAATAGGGTTATGTCGGCCTGTGACTCAGGCTCATCAGAATGAGACATGGAAGACCCCATCATCGGGTAGTTCTATGACGAGAGGCTGATCGTCTTCAAGAGGAGCCTCTGCTAGTTGATCGGCTATGACTTGTCCTTTGATAGATTTTTGTCCAATAAACTCTATGTCAAATTCCGTCAACAACATGATCCATTTCGCCGTGCGACTACTATGATAAGTACGACTCATCATGTATCGCAATGGATTCTCCTTAGACACAACATACGTAGTGTTGCTCAGCATGTAGTGGCATAGCTTTTTGGTAGCAAACACCACTGCCAAGCCGAGTTTCTCAACGTATGCATAGTTAAGTTCATAACCGACCGAGGTGCGACTAAGATAGTAAGTAGCCTGTTCCTTGTGAAGTTCATTCTTCTGGGCTAGCATGGCGCCCAGTGCCACCTCAGTAGCTGAGATGTATAAGTAGAACGACACTCCTGGTCTAGGTGGTGCCAATACTGGCGGCGAAACCAGGTATTGTTTGATCTCGTCAAAGGCTGACTGGCACTCGTCATCCCAATGAAATGTAACCCCCTTGTGCAATAATTTGTTCATGGGTCGGCACTTGTCAGATAATTGCGCTATGAAGCGTTTAATCGATGCGACCTTGCCCTGCAGACTTCTGAGCTGCTTGATTGTAGTTGGGGGAACCATTTCGAGGATTGCCTTGACTTTCTTTGGGTCCACCTCGATTCCTCGCTTTGAGACTATGAAACCCAAGAGTTTTCCAGATGTGACGCCAAAGACGCACTTCTTGGGGTTTAGTCTAACTTTATGCTCCATGAGGCGATCGAGGATCTTGCTTAAGTCAGCGATATGATTTGAGCGCAAAAGAGACTTGGCTAACAAATCATCCATGTAATCTTCCAAAGTTTTGTGCATGTAATCATGGAAGATATATGTCATGGCACGTTGGTAGGTGGCGCCAACATTTTTAAGGCCAAAAGGCATGACCTTATAACAAAATGTCCCCCAAGGCGTTGTGAACGCCGTTTTTAGTTGGTCTTCAGGATTGATACGAATTTGATTGTATCTCGAGAAACCATCCATTAGGGAGAGCATTTCGTGACCTGCTGTAGCGTCTACCAATGCGTCGATGCTTGGCAAGGGGAAATCATCCTTAGGACTCGCTTTGTTTAGATCTCAAAAATCGGTGCATATGCGAATCCTCCCGTCGGGCTTCTTGACGGGAACCATGTTGGACAGCCATGGCGGATAATCCACGCAGATGACAAACTGTGCGTCCAACAGCTTTTGCAATTCGTCTTTGACCATTAAGGCCACTGTTGGATGCATCTTACGTAGTTTTTGCTTTACAGGCTTGATTGTCGGATCAAGCGTTAAATTATGCGTGACTAGCTGCGGGTCTAGTCCTGGCATATCTTTGTATGACCATGCAAAAACCTCCTTCTTCTCTTTGAGAAGGGCAATGTAGTCGGCTTGCTCTTCGGGGGAAAGACTTACCCCTAGCTTGAGAATCTGTGGATTCATTGGATCTATGCCGATATCCACATCAGTCGTTTCCTCGACTGACATGTGGGATCCGTCCTCCAACTGATGTGGAGTTGGGATCAAATGGATATCATTAGCTGAATTTAGATCTGCGTTGGGAACCTCGGGTTCCTCTTCAGCCTAAAAAATATCCTGAGTTGTCCCTAGGGTAAAATGATGCATTTCATCGAAAGGCCAGTACTATGATGGTGATAAAGGTGAATTGACGCGATCCCAGTCGATGGCATCTATGTCTAGATGCAATGACCTTGTTTGGATCGGCCGGATTGCGGATGGGTGCGGTCAAATCAATGGAGATCATGTGGATGGAATGAATTTGGTCTCCATTACCACGGGTGTGATAACTTGATTCTTCTAGATGCTCCCTATACTCTGGATCTGGCTCTAGGGGAACGGGCACGAATGGATCGGCCCTATGTGCTGATAGGAGGACAGGGTCTTCCCTCGGCACTGTTGTCATGATAGGGTCTCGGGGTGGACGGTGTTCATCGTGAATTTGGAGCCATGGATCCAACACTTGGTCCCACCCGGCTGGGTCGACCCACCATTCATGCCCTAACCTTATGCCCATCTTGTCCCATTAGATCTTCATGAGTTAAAGGGCGATAATTCCGTCGTGCATGTCGAAGATAGATCATCTCAGTCTCATATTCTGAATCACTTTCGGAGATCCAAAAATGTTCATTCTCTTCAACAATCTGTTACTTGCGACATTGAGGGTTCTCCTTGTCCCAGTAAGTTAATCTGGTCCCATTGCGGTTGTTCCACTCTTGGTGGAGGGACCTGATTCTCTTGACATGGTATTGACTCAACTGGAACCTCTAAGGGGAATAGCTTCAAAAAGATGTCCGGACATCGTTGATGTTCTCTTTGAGGATTAATGTCCGAACTTTCACCTCTCTCTAGCAAAGGAGAGGGATTACTGCTGTTGCCAAGGGTGTTTGTTGACCATGGGAGGTAGTCTCCCAATGTATATTCTGTATTTGGGTTGGCATAAAGATCTGGTGCCAATCCCCCTTGTTGCCTATTTCTAGGCCTTGCATATTTTCTACCAAGATGTCTAAGGGCAGGGGGTGGTGGAACCCTACTCCTGACTTATCATATGGCATCTGATATCTTGGTTGGCAAAGGACCCGCATCCCTTGCTCATATCTGCCTAGCTCGTATCCATGCCAATTGCATTGGCCGAGATATTTTAGGGCGAAGTCCGGGTTTGACAGATAGTTGATATTTTCAACAAAAGGCTCTTCGTCTGCTTCCTTTTGCTTGCATGGTTCAAGACCATGATCAAGGCCCCCATACACAAAATTTGTCTGGTTGGGTGGGTGACCTAGAGGAACAATTGTTCCTATGGGAAGGCGAGGTCTCCCCATATCCTGTACTGATTCTAATGCGGGCGTTGCCACAACATTCTGCACTAAGTACTCCCCCAGGCCTGTACTGGCCATTTCAACAGTGATTGTTGATGCTTGGGAGGGAGGGAACGGGAGTCCTTCCCGAGTCCATTCCATGTTTGGTGGTTTAGGAATCTCAGCTTCCGTAGTGCTAGGTGTTTCCTCTGTTGATACCGTTGATATTGTGGGCAAACCCTCTTCTAGGGGCTGAGCCTCTTCCATGATCTGTTTTCCCTTGTCCTTCTGTTTAGCCATGACAGGTGGCGTTGGTAATGAAGGAGCAGATGATGAGGATTCACCTGGCTGGGATTTTGGTGATTTGGTCACCAGTGGTGCCTGCGGTATTGGACCTTGTTTAGATGGATTTAACTGGAAATCCAAATGCGTTGAAGGGAGGGTCGATTGAGGCATTAATTGTACCACATTGCAATACTTGAAGGGTTCTAAGTCCATCGGGACTACATGTATTTCTCCTTCAAAAGCATACTTTAAGCACTGGTGAGCGATGGAAGGGACACACTTCATGTCCCTGATCCAAGGCCGCCCTAGCAGTATATTGTAAGCCATCTCGCCTTCCAACACATGGCACAATGTTGGTATTATCTTTTGTCCTACCTGGACAGGTAGAACAACTGTGCCGACTGTCGAGCATATTGCATCATTGAAAGCTCGCAATGTGTATGTGGAGGCTGTGATATGAGAGGCTGGCAGCTTCAAATGTTTTAAGGCTGCAGTGGTGATGATGTTACTGGACGAACCAGTATCTACCAACACTCTCTTGTACGGGATCCCATTGACCCGTGCAACAACGTGCAGGGGTGGATCTGCCGTGTCATTCGATATTGCTTTGACTTCATCCTCTCTGAAGGTGATGACCGGCTCCGTACATCGCTTCACATGTCCCACGAAGTTGTTGAAAGAATTTGCTTCGTGAGTCTGTAATTCGATGGCTTTTAATATTTCCATAAGAGCTTCTCTATGAGGTGTTGATTGTTGAATAAGCTCGTAAATGGAAAGCCTAGCCGATGTGGTCCGCAAACTCTGCGTGAGTTTGGTTCGTATCGTGACCTCGGGTCTAGGCGGAGGCAACTGCGTTGGGCGTTGCTGAGGCTGTGATGTTGTCGAAACTTCCCTCGTAGCTACCTCGGGGGCAACTGCTGGGTACTTTTTGTTCCTTGTCACTATGCTGATCATTCCCACAAATCCTTGCATGGGAAGATTCTGTCGCACCTCGTTAATCTGGAGAGGTTTTGCTCTGTGCCTCGTGGGCAAGGCAAAGGGTCCTTGAATACCCCCATTTGTTGATTATTTGGCGCTATGGGGTTGTCCACGGCCAATGTTTTATTGTCGATTAAATCTTGGATTAATCCTTTGAATTTCCAGCATCCATTTAAATCATGTCCCCTGCGCCTATGGAATCTACAATACAATTCCTCTCTGTATCCCTTAGGCTTGGGGGCGTTAGGGTCTATAGTTTGGATTTCTGGCAAGGTGACTAAATTTTCCGCTGACAAGCGGTCAAATAGGGAGTCCCTGGACTCCGTGTAAGGGGTGAATTGTCGCCTAGGGCGACGCTGCTGATTCTGCTCCTGTTTCTTATTGTCTTTTTCATAACTAGGAGGCACTGCCTGGTAATTAGCCTTTTGGGGCTGCATTTCTTGCACGAGCTTGGGAACATTTATCGCAACTTGGTTAACCGCAGCGGGTTGTGATTGCGTTGTCCCAGTCTTAGTGGTTTTATTCCACTCTTTCTTTTTAGGCTTGGCGATTGCGCCTTCGCCTATTTTAATCTCTTCTATAACTCTGGCTTGCGCCAAAGCGTCTTCTAAACTGTCGTATTGCTACAGCAGCAATAGACCAGAGATTGATTTTAAGCAACTCCGTGCAAACATCTGTGTAAGATCAGACATAGGGGGACGGTAGGGTAGCTTAGAAAGCAAAGCCCTCCATCGATTCCCGTATGCTGTCATTGTTTCTTCCTCATATTGCCTGAGGCTGGCCAGATCACTCAGTGATGCCTTCTTCTTTGTGTTGAAGGCAAAGCGTTCAAGAAACGCATCTACTAATTGATCTAGGTTGTTTATGCTGTGTTTGGGTAATTGTGTGAACCAATCCGCGGCAGGGCCTGCGAATGTGGTTATGAAAGTTCGAAGCAACAATGCATCATTATCTTGGATGCCGAAGCATTGACTTAGGAACCTTGTGACATGTTCTTGTGCGTCCTCTTCACCTTTAAAGACTGCCAATTGAGGCAACTTGAAGTGTTCGGGGTAAAGAGGTGTAGGCACTGAGGGATGCACTTGGATGACTACGGAGTTGACGTAATGTGGGTTTTTGATGCCCAGAAGCTTTTGTCTCCATAGACTCCAAACGCTCTAATAGCGCTTTGTATGCATCGGAAGATTTTATTTCTTCCTCTTTTGTTTGCTCCCGTTGTGAGTTATGGGAGACTGGAGGCCTATGGGGGGGTGGCCGAGTGGCAGCCCTCCCGCCTTGATGGGGCGTTTCGGCCCGTTCTATTTCTGGTTCGTACTCCTCATAAACTTCTTGAGGAGTCTCTGGGCGAGACCTATGACCTTGATTGAGTCCCCGTTGAGGGTACCCATCATTGTTTCGGGGAGTGGCCTCCCTCTCGGGTCTATAAGGTCTCGGAGGCAAAGCTTGACGAGGTCGCGGAGACTTGTCCTGCACCAAAGGATTGTGCCTCTCATATTGTTCTTCTCTATGGGTGCGAGGGGTTGGCACCCTCTCAGGTAGTTTATAGCGCAACTCATCCGCTTCGCGCTGCATGCGCTCTTTATTCAAGCGGTATAAGTACTCTAACTCCTGATGACCTTGCTCAAGCCGCGTGATTCGGGCTTGGCGGGCGGCATGTCTGGCAACAGCCGGGTCAACTTGGTCTGCCCTCTTTTGCTGAGGAGGCTTGAATGTTTTTCCTATGTGTTTGCCTCGATCTTGATGATCTAAAATTTCAATGGGTTGCTTCCCTCTGTCGAGGTAGGCGCCATTTACTTGAGGCTCCGGCCTCGATGTGTGATCATGATACCTAGCTGGTGCGAAAATGCAAGGTTCCCACGTTGTATGTTGTTCTCGAGGAATGCGATGATCTTCCTCGTACTCCCTTTCATGGGTGTGAAAGGGGCGGGCGGAGTGAGCTCGCCCTGTGTGAAGAGCCCTGCGCTCTGGATTTTGTCTTTCTGTTCTGATGGGAGGCAAAGGAGAGATACCATATCCACGTTGTCTCTCCAAATGAATACTATGCCTCTCTAGCGCTTCATCGCGCTGCGGCCACTCAGATCTAACCTCAAGAGGCGGTTGTCTATTTACATTGAGATCTACATGTAAAGCTTCTTCCCGAAAGGGACTGTGTTGAATGGGCATACCCCACAGAGGGGGTTCCCAATAAGTTCTTTTTGATGGGGCCTGATATGGACTCTCTTGTAGGCTGGACCGCCAAGGCGGTATGGCCAAGTCCTCAGGGCTAAAGCGAAGGCGACTAGCGCCCTCTCTTTGTGCACCTTCCGCAGCGTCCGCCCTTGATTGGGCTTGGCTACGGGTGTACACCATTGTGGTGCTTCTCTACTATCTAAGCAGATTTTATCTCGTTTATGGTGATTTGTCTTTTTGTCTACACTAAGCAAAAATGAACACACTCATACACAAACCGTGATTATCTCTTTTAAGGATTAATAGTGTGTCCTAAACTGGTTTAGTGCATTTTGATATTTTGTTTTGTTTTTGCAAGTTTTGAAGAACGTTTAAATGCATAATGTTGGCTCATATGACTCCCATAAATGGTCGCCCCTTCAATATACCATTGCTGGACCGATATACCAACCTCTCTATATACCCGCCCTTACGAGAGGGAAACTATAGGTACGTGAGAGCAGATGGTACGTGGAACATAGGCGGTACGGAAGGGGGATTGTCCTGTTAATGACACCTACCATAGAAGACTTATCCTCGCGTGCATGGGAATCACCCCGACAACACTCGGTCGGCTTTCATCAGGATTTACGCCTAACAACGAGTGACAATCGGGGAAATGGATGCAAAGCTAAGCCAAGGTGGTGATGAACCCACCGTTGGTCTTGCTCAAGGGCTGGGGTTTTACGACCAGCTCCTTGGTTCAAATTTACCACGTGAAGTGTGTGGAGTTCATTTTATTTTTAAAAATGAAACAAGCAGCGAAAAAGAAACCTTTCCCTATGCCATACAAACACTACAAACCGGAAAACAACAAGTAGAAATTTAATTTAATTTTTTTTTTTTTAATAAAAAATAAAAAGAAAAATTTATGGAAAATTTCTCTACCTTTCTTTAATAATTAAAAAAAAAAATAGAAATATTAAATAAAAAAAATATAAACAAATAAAATAAACAGAAATATTACAGCAGAAAATGACATAAACAGTTAGAAACCGTTACCTCTTCTCTGCCCGGACTTGCTGTTTCTGACCTCCGACTTAAGAAAGGTACCTGTTAAGCACAAAACACAACAAATCTGATTAGTTTCTGTGATTTAAAAATTGGGAACGGTCCCACCGTGATCGCCACTGAAAGCATGAGATTCCGGAAATAAAAGAAACACTAAGATGCAATAAAAATAGAACTAGTTTAATGCATGTAATAACACGGATGTAATCAAATTAATAGTAGGAGCACAACCCTTTTTATTAATATGATTCCAACTCGGTTACAATACGCTACATAATTTTCATTACAAAAGATGCAATAGTGATCTACTTTCGCATGCCCACATTCGAAACGGGCGGGCCAATGTTGCACGTGCTTGATGTTGATGAATCCTTGCTGTTTGTTGTTTCTCCTATGATCAAAGAAACAATAAAAACGTTTAGTAGCACCTGTTGTTAAAACAAAGATTCGGTTTTTAGAATAAACGAGACAGTGATTGGAAGACTCAATACTTTGAAATATGATATTAGTTAGAATGAAATAAAAATAATAAAACACGCGAGTAATGATATGCATTCGATCTTAAAAACAAAGTAAAACATGATGTATGATTAGAATAACAAACTACGGCAGATCTAAAATTATAACGTAAAAGAAATAAAAATGCATTGAGTTTTGTCGACGAATGGGTGGATCCAGGGATCCGGATTCATATTCTCCATATCACGGATGTAGAAAAAAATGAATCAAAAAGATGTAGTCGGGTAGCGAGTTCAATAGCACTTCGTTGCGTTTCGAAAATGCTTCGTGGTCCCTTCTTTTTACATTGCATTGAGCTAGTTTTTATAGAGGATTTCACCTCTGAAACATTAATGTCAAAACCCTAAGTCCGCAGGGGCCGCTGAGATTTGACCCTTGTCAGATGATTATGAGACATGGCTCGCCTAGAGATTATCGCTAGGAACTCACGTCAGTAGTTATGAAGCATGGCCTCGGATCGGATTTGTTGTTGAGACTGCTCGTCTCATTACTATAGTTGGTGAAGTCCGCCATTTTTATAGACCCACGGGGTCTCTTCAAAGATGGTATGTAGTGACGCCACGTGGCGTGAATTACTTTAATGCTACCTTTGACTGATTAAATGTCTACCTTGAATGCTGATGTGTCGCCTCTGATTGATGCCTTCGAACACTTTTGCTTTAAGCGCAAAATGCCGAAGTGTCACGATATCGCGACGTCGTGATATCGTGACACTTCGGCCGAGGTTCCCCCTTTGGGCCTTAGGTGTCGCGATATCGTGACGTCGCGATATCATGACACCCTCGGCCGAAGCTCCCTTCGGGCCTTAGGTGTCGCGATATCGTGACGTCGCGATATCGCGACATCTAAGGCCAAGGCTCCCTTCGGGCCTTAGGTGTCGCGATATCGCGACGTCGCGATATCGTGACATCTAAGGCCAAGGCTCCCCTTCGGGCCTTAGGTGTCACGATATCGTGACATCTAAGGCCAAGGCTCCCCTTCGGGCCTTAGGTGTCACGATTTTGTGACGTCACGAAATCACGACATCTAAGGCCAAGGCTCCCCTTCGGGCCTTAGGCGTCACGATTTCGCGACGTCGCGAAATCGCGACATCTAAGGCCAAGGCTCCCCTTTGGGCCTTAGGCGTCGCGATTTCGTGACGTCACGAAATCGCGATGCCTAAGGCAAAGGCTCCCCTTCGGGCCTTAGGTGATCATGCTTGTCATGCGACGTCGCGATTTCGCGACGCCTAAGGCCAAGGCTCCCCTTTGGGCCTTAGGTGTCACGATTTCACGACGTCGCGAAATCGTGACGTCACGATTTCGTGATCCTAAGGCCAAGGCTCCCCTTTGGGCCTTAGGTGTCGCGATTTCATGACGTCGCAATTTCGTGACACCCTCGGCCAAGGTTTGCTCTCACTTAAAGTTTTTGAAGTTTGCTGAAGTTTAAGGCTTCGAAGTTTGTTAAAGGCTCGCTTTATATAAAAGGCTCTGAAGTTTGTTAAAGGTTTTGATAAAACGACCAACTCTGCTCACTTTTTGACTTTCCAAACTGCTGTGCAAGTGGCTAGGACCACTGTTTGACCTCTGAGGGCTGCCCTAAAAGCTGTGTATGTCAATGCGATCAGTGTTTGTAGTCACTTAATAGGATTGGTGCCATTTTGGTGTCTACACCTATTACATAATCGGGTGGCATGGACTCTTTCCAAAGTTTCAACTTCTTCAGCCGTGGGAGTTAGTTTACCTCTTCTAATTTTTTCAAACCGATCATTATGGGGTCTTCTCAAGATTTTTACATCATCATTGGCAAAGGAAGTGGAGTGGCTATTAGGATGTAATGATTGATTTGTAGCTTCCAGGATTGGGGGACTATCCACAGTTTCTTCCCACATCCAAAAAGCATTTATTTTGATCTCTTCATCAGAGCCTTCCTCCATGTTAACTGTTGAATGCATGCCATAAAAGACACCATAATCAGTTGGGTTATGAGGATCATCACAAGTTGGGTAGAAGAATGGGAAATCAGAAGCTATATTGACAGAAGCCATGGGGTTGGAAATGACATCAGGATCTTTTTGGTTTTCCTTCCTTTTCCAACCATTATTTGAATTCCTAGCCCCTTCATTACTCCAAATTCTATTAAAATTTCTTCTGAAGGGAGGTCTATTTTTGTCCTAGTGCTGAGAGGGTTCCACACTATAATTTTTGTCTCTCTCAATTTTGGATAGCTTGTTATTTATTGATAAAAACATTTCAGTAACCTGGGAGGACAATTTATCAATAGGGTCCACTTCTGGTTTTTTAATATACCAGATCCCAACTTCTTGTTTTTTTTATTCGGCTGGCTAGGGCTGGGATCCATGAAGACAAAATTCATTTTTCCACTTTCTATAATATCTATTTCTATTATGATGGCCCTTTCCATACATGCATCAATGGTAAGTGTGGGCTGTTGTCTCAGATTATAGTTGAAATCTCCTAGGAAGGCATTATTATAAAAGAAAATAAATTGGTGGTCATTGGGCCTAAGGGCAGCGGGGATTCGATTCCTGAGCTTAGTGAAGTGCCTATTAAAATTGTCCACTGTCTCATTTTCCTTTTTCTTCATAGTGGCCAGTTCAGTCAATAGGGACAATTCATTTTTCTTCTCTTCATACTTTTTCAAGAAGTCCTCTTCTAGTTCGTGGAAAGTTCTAATGGTATCAGCTTGGAGACTATTAAACCATTCCCTAGAATATTTCTCTAGGGTCTGCAAAAATAATCGAAGGACGTCTTCATGTTCTACCTCCAAGATGTTAGCGTATATTTAAGTTAGCTATTATTACATTATTCTATGCTAACAATATATGTTAGCATATTTTATTTGGGCTCGTTGTTGTTAACGAGATCCGCTTTATTAGGGCTAATTAGAGCCTAAGATGTACTATTTAATTTTTCAATAGAATAGTATCATTAGCCATTTTCTACGACATGGTATCAGAGCCTTGCCATGCCATATATGGTGATTAATATTTTGGTTTGGTTAAGGGATGATCGACCTTGGATGCCCTCAGGATCAGGGATCTCACGTTGGAGACATTTGTGAAACTCATGGACCTGACTCCTTGGGGCACCAGATCTGACTAGATCTGGATCTAACCTATAAAGCCAACTGCAATCGGAGTGTAGAGCTTGGATACCTTAGCAGACCAATCTCGAGAGGATTGACAGGGACACATATAGTGGTGGGACCATGACGGGAAATGTGGGACCTGATCGGAGGCACGACGTGGACTTGAAGGTATACTCTCGGTGACCTGACTGTGGCACTAATAGTCAACATGATCAGACTGTGTCGACTTACCTGACTCAGATGTGGATGTTGACTGGATAGACGATGCTAGACCTAGCCTAGGACAAATGACCTATGTGGGACCAGCCAATCAGTTTGACACCTACATGACGAGACCGAATCCTAACATGTGGTGTATTCTATGGCTGAGGAGGACTTGATGTGGTGGCACATGTAAACAAAGGCATCCCACTAGCTGGGACTAAGAGACTTGGTGGTAAGTGACAAAAGGATGTCAAGGAGGAACTGCCCACCATCAGGTGGACATTTATCAATATTCACTTTATTCCTTTTAAAGTGTTAGTGAGCCCTCTCACGCCACATGTGGGATATTGATCCCATTGTACTCCGATGTATAGCACTATTGTCTATGACATTGCGCTGTTGAAGCTCTCTCCGGATTCATTATTCGCAACAAAAACCAATCTCATTTCATGGTAATGATCGTGATGATTTTGAACAAGATCTTTGTCGATTGAGCAATTTTTTAAGAAGGTGGAAGTCAATTTACTGAATCGCAGGGACAAAAAGGGAGAAAATCCATGATTGTGTGATAGATCATTGGATTTTTTTTGTGGATGATAGCTGAGTGCAATATCTCTGATGGAGGCCCTCGTAGAAGGCGTTGCGAGTAGAAATTGAGATAGTTTGTTCTCATTTGCAGAAGACGCCAAGAAAGGCAGTAACAGTATGACATTTGCAGATTCATGTTTATAGCAACAAGGCATGAAAATATCAAGCAAGAAACATTACGTGAAAGAATTTTGTATGTGACATTCTTCTGGTTGCACAGATGATGCTAAAAAGCAGCTCAATTATAAATGATTGCAGTGATCGGTCATAGTTTTATAGAAGATGATGATCAAATTTTTGACGAAGATCATAGAAGATAAGCACAAGATAAACCCAAATTTGTTTTTTTTATCACATCAAGTTCTGTTGATTCTACAGGTGGGTCATTGGGCGTTGAAATTGTGCAACCAACAAGGGATATATTCCCTCAGCACCACCATCATTTGATTTTGTAACAAAATTCCAATATCAACATTTAAACCTGATGCTCGAGGTAGCAAATTCGTACATTGACCAGGGGTTGAAAAATATGGAGTGATGCACTTGTTTGCTATAATTGTAGATTTTTCGAAGAGTGGTGACATTTTGTATTGTAGATCACCTACATTGGATAGCATGGTGATCGACCAGTGTACCTTAAAATATGTGCACAAACAGATCAAATTGATCTGGATATATGCCCACATTCAGAAATACGAACAACAATAACATCGCAACCCTACAACCACTAACCACCAGAGCAGAGTCACTTCCTGGTTGACTAGCCCCCGATCAGACATAATGCCATCACAGATGTACACCATCACCTAGAGAAGAGCATCACCCGAAGAGGAGTTCCTCCCAGAGAGGTGAAGGAAGATTGGGTGCGGGTCTTCATCCAATAAGGGGTTTTGTTTTTCCCCTTACATCCACCAGCAATGGTAGTTGGGGTGGTATCTCACCAAGTGCTAAGGCACTCTAGTTGGGGAGCTCACGGGTTCCAAAACCGCCTCAATCATTCAAAAGGTAACATTTTTAATATAGTAATTTTTTTGTGTGTTTAGCTTTATTTATTTTTAATGATTTATTTATTTTTGGTTAACTAAATAATTTTTTATTTAGTTACACTAAAAATTTTCATTAAAAAATTATTATAAGCTTTCACACAACCTAAATTTTCTATAAAACCTTTTGAAGACCTCCTTCCTTCAAATAACCTTTTATAAAAAAATAAAAAAATAGCAAGAGGGGAAAGATATAACTTGCCAAGGCAATAAGAAAGTCCAAAATCATTAAAAATCACACATTTTTTTTAGGCAATAGCAAATTATTTTTTGTTTGAAGTCCTTGGAATCAAAGGGAGGATTATTCTGGTGACATTTTTTTTGCCATTTGTAAAGGAGGCAAGTTTTTGTAACAGCCCAAGAGGTTTTCTAGTTGCATATTTTGCACTAAGGGGGGATAACACTTTTCTCCATCCCATAATTTTCTACCTTAAGGGAGGATACATTATAATTTTGTAAACAAAAAGGGGGAAGACTTATAAGGGTGCATTTTTGGCAGTGACCGACACCTTAGTCAAATTATTTTGCACAATTTTATTGTAAAAGGTGCATTTTCAACAGAGTCCGACACCTTAAGAATGGGTAGATCAAAGAAGAAAACTATCCCAAAACAAACTGATGATGTTGCAAAATTAGTTAAAGGTCCTTACTTTCCACCAGAGTTGGAAGGAATGGATTTTTATGAGGATGAAAAATTTTCTACACTATGCAGTGGTGTAAAATCCATTCTCAGAGATTCTGAAGATTCTAAAGACCTTCAAAAAAATGGTGTTCAAATCCCTATAGGCGTCATAAGGGCAGTCTACATATCATTGATTTCTCTTGATATTGCCCAACGTAAAGTGTATAGGGACTTTAGTGAGGAAACAGAGGTCAAACCCCTAATGGTCGATGCTTGTAGTGACACAAGTGATCTTTAGCCCATGGTGGCGAATGCTTGTTGTGACACATGTGACCTTGAGCCCATGATGGCCAATGCTTGTTGTGATACAAGTGACCTCATGCCTATGTTGGCAGATATCAGTTGTAGCACAGGTGATCTCATCACAATAGCAGATTTTGCTTGTGACACTAGTGACTTAAAAATTAAACCTCCTAAAAATGAATTCTATACTCTCATAAATAGCGACAAATGCAATATTGTTAAAAGCATTGATGAAGATGATAAAATTGGGTGTTTTGAAAAACACACCAAAGGATTTTGTTCCAAAATAATGAAGAAAATGGGATTCAATGGTGAGAGATTAGGTAAACAAGAACAAGGCATTAAATCTCCAATAATGCTAAGTGTCAGGGCAAAGAATTAAGGCCTTGGCTATACTGGACATGCAAGTACCAGTAATTCTATGTTTGTAAAACCTAAATCTCCTACAACTTCTAAAAAACATTGTTGCAGTCACTGTGGAAAGATAGGACATATTGCAGCTAAGTGTTGGCGATTACATCCTTGTGATTCATGTGGATGTATGAATCACTCTTCTTCCAGTTGTTGGTACAAAGTGAAAATGGCCAACAAGGTTCATATTGATTGTGGATGGACATATCTCACATAATGGACCATGATGAAATAAATGTTGTATGGCTTCTACCGAAAAGGTAAAACCTATGGTAGACCCCGAGGCAAATCCAGTGACAGACCTAGTGGTAGTCCCAGAGATAATGACCCAGAGACAGACCTAAAGACAGACCCAGAGACAAAGTTCTAGAGGCAGATCTATAGGCAGATCCAGAGGCGATAATCCAAAGGCAAATTCATAGGCAGATCCTGAGACAGATCCTGAGATAGACCCAGGGGTACAATTCTAGAGGTATGCTTAGAGCCAGATCCATGAGCCAGAGACAAAGCATGAGCCACCATTCTTTCATTTCTCTTCTTCTTCTTCACTGTATTGGGGCAGTTATATACTTTACCCAAATATTGTTGTATGGGGGGATAATAGTGTAGCTAGTAGTTATATTATTATCTAAATAATGTAATAAGGGGGGATGTTAGCGTATATTTTAAATTAGCTATTATTACATTATTCTATGCTAACAATATCTGTTAGCATATTTTATTTGGGCTCATTGTTGTTAACGAGATCCGCTTTATTAGGGCTAATTAGAGCCTAAGATGTACTATTTAATTTATTCAATAGAATAGTATCATTAGCCATTTTATAAACAAGTACCTAAGATCTGGTATTTCTAAATTAGCCTAAGATTTTGCTTTTTACTATTTAATTTGTTTAAGTGCTTTTGCTTTTTACTTATTCAAACAAGTACCTATGGATCTAGTAGTTCGGGGTAGAACTCCTCATTGCTTTGTATTGTGGTCACTAGATCAGCTTCCTTGTTTTCAGAGTCACCAGCACTAGGTGCAAAGTGGAATACTCTCTCTGGCTAATATTGCTTAGCCCTAAAACTTATAACCTCATATAGAAACAATAAAAATATATGTCACAGAGGGGGGGTAATATGATAAAAAGAAATTAAAAATACCCTCCTCGACAACGATGCCAAAAACTATTGTGGAGTTTTCCCGCTTACCCTTAAAAGATCTGTCACGTTACGAGGAAATATTAAAATCACAACCAACACTATGGATTATGGCTGATCCACCTCATTAACCTAGGAATAGACTACCTTAGATAACTCTAAACCAACCAGGTTGGGTAAGGAAACCCCAAGTAGTGGGTCCTTTTACTAATGCTCTATCGTGCGCATGCCCACTAAGCCAAAAAAAATGTTATTAATTTATTGTATTGATATTTTTGGTGATAAAACCTATCAATATTAAAGCATATAAAATCCAAATCGATGCCTTATTAATTACAGAGTCATATAAGGTTGATAAATGACCTTGGAAAAGAGAACATAAAGAAGAACTAGTCCGTTTTACTCCATTCAAATGATGTAATGTAAATAAAACAATTAAACTAGTGACGAAAGGTGTTATTTATGGATTCTGATTGTAGTAATACATAAATAAGCTAACACAAGACATTCACACAAAAATATTCCAAGGGAAGAGTTGAGATTTTCATTAATAAAATATATGCATAGAGTAGATCAGTAGAGTGCTTAATCCTCATATGTCATTTGATTACAATAAACTCCTAGTTTGAATATTCAGAACAAGGGATATATCCTCTCTTTCCTGATTGTAGTGATGTAAGAGTCCTCAACTTCAGCATATTCCATAGGAAATAATCACAGTGAACAATGCACCTCAATAGTCCCTGGTGAATGATAAGAGAAAGGGTGATAAGACACACAAACAAGAGACACAAGGGAAAATACAACTCAAACAATAGATAAAGCTATACCTAGATTTTCTCTCTTAGAGGTTCGATAAAAAAATTTACTGCTGTAGTGTTCTTCTTTTTATAGCGTGGACTGCCTGACTATTGTAACCGCCTACCATGCTGTAAGGATCCTGCTGTACCCAAACTTGGGATGCATTCAAAAAAGGGCACGTAGCCCACATTCCTTTTTTTATGCAGGTGGAGGTTACGCATATCCATTGGTACTACCTTGTGCTAGTGATTGTGGTCATCTTGGTGCATGTGTTGTAGCAGTGGTGGGCCCCACTCCTACCCTATGATTTTAAATAGCTTGGTCAATGAATTCCCAAGCTTTGTTGTGAAAGGTCAAGGAGAAGAGGAGTAGGTTCAAATCTTGTGTGGCCTCAACTATCCGGTCCTTGGCCCACTACACATTATTATTGGTGAATTCACACAGGCGGTCTACCATCTCCACCAAATTCGTGAAGCATTTTCACAGCCTGTCGCCAGACTCTAGATAAAAATCTTGGATCTTTTGAAAAAAAATCTTGGATAACCGGGGCTCGTCCAAAGTCCTCAATGGAGAGGTTGTAATCAACCAACTCATCATTGGCATCATACTCAGATTCTACCACTTCTTGGCTCCAATGGTGCCAATTTTGCTCATTTTGTAAGAATAGGGAGACCTTGATGTATTATTTTGTAAGGAAGTATAGGGAGTCATATGACAGAGTGGTTGTTAGCCCAAAAATAGACACGTAGTCCTCATGAAACCTCCTATAGATCAACATAATTTTATCTATTATCTGAATCCCTTGCTGTAATTTGTTCTGAATGAGACCTACTACATGTATCACAACATATATATCCATTAGAATGGACTACAAATTCCCCATTTTGGCTTGGATCTTATCCTTCATATCTTGTTTGAGCTCATCTACTGACCTGAATTGGACACTAATATGTGCAATGGAAGGAGCGAGCATATTTATTTTATCAAATTTTGACTGAAGCTGCTTGAACTTGAGTTGTAACGATTCAACTTCTATAGCCTTGGATTTCCATCCTTCAATTTCCTTTTCCACTACTTTGGCCACCTATGCTTGAGTAGCCACTTGTGATTTCATCATCTGGACGGGTGCAGTAGATGCTCGGATGATGCCTTTGCTAGTATCTATAGTAGCCTCTCTCATGCTAGCTGGTAGAGGGATATCAAAGGGGGTAATAGGTGTGTCAATGATTTCTTGTCCAGCTATTCCTCTATGTCTGACTATCCCCTTGCTAGGGGACCTTTGTTCTTCCATGTCCTGGATCTGGTCTTCTTCATCGACAGTGAACTGGCAAGTGTTAGTGACTCTTGCCATTGTAAAATTATCCACTCCTTGACCCAAGGATTTGGTCCTACCATTTTTGTGATTAGGGGACTATGTGGGGCTTCACACTTCATAGCCTCTTAAAATATTAGACAGCCCCCAGCTTGCGCTATATTTTTCATCACCCTGGGTCATACTTGATGTTCTTCTTGATTTACTACCAGGGTGGCAGAATATAATGAATATTGAATTTTCTCTAATTGGCCTTGCTCATGTGGGCTTATCAAGGTTAGCATTGATGATGTGGTAGCCTGCTGAGAGGGGCCAATGACCAAATACTTCCATTTTAAAGTGGTAACAGGGAACTAGAAGAGGAGGGGAGATTGGCCTGTTCATCAACTATATTCATCATGACCTCAAAGAGGTCAGAGTCTTGTTGAACGATTTGAAGAGTGGGGTATACAAATTCTTCAGGAGGGGCCATTGGGACCAGTAGGGCCATCTTATCCACTAACAAGCTTCGATGCAATTTTAACTGAGTGCTATAATTTTCGACATCCTCTAATTCACTGTAAGGCCGCTTATCCTTGGGAATCCTCCATACCAAGTCCAAAGTTTGGTTATATTTGAAAACCTATTACATTACATCTTCAAAATCATCACCACTATGTGCAACTTACAAAAGGTTCAAATTTCTAGTAACTTCTCTCCTGTGGTGGCCATCTAGGTCATAGGCCCTCCAGGTGACCTCTAGGAAATAGTAGATGTCCATATTCCATATAGCTTGTAGCATGGCAAATTGGCCAAGATAGGTGTAATGACCCATTGTACAGGGAATGGGCATCTACTTAATTGGTCCCTTCTTCCTCAGATGTCTAATTTTTACCTCTTCGGCCACCTGTCGAGTGATCTCCAGGATGGCGATGGAAGTTGGGCAGTGGAATGGTAGTGCATTCATGGGTAGTTTTGATCCATAAATCCTGATATAGGAAAATTCTTCTACGTAGAAGTAGTCTTCTACTTTTTCCTTGTGTAAAAAATCTCTAACCCTTGCTCCGATTCTGTCTGGGAATTTACCACACAACCGAAAGTGTATGTTATAATCCTATCCTAACTTTCATTATTAATAATATCATATAATAAATTTATATATTAAAGTTAGTATAGTAATAATATAATAATTAATTATTATATTATTAGGATTAGGATTAGACATAATAATTAAATATATTTAATTATTATGAAAGGTTATGATGAAATGACGTATCATTAGGGTTAGATAGATATAAAACATTGTACAATAAATTATTGGAGATCATCGATGAAATATAAAATATATTTGGTTTATACCATTGGAGGGATTCCCAACCAATGCAAAAGGTGATTCAATTCTATTTATTTAATTTATTTCTCATTTATTAAATTATTGTGCTAGGAACCCTTGGTTCCTATCATATGGTATCAGAGCATTATGGATCCAGCCATATGAGGCCAAAATTTTTAGGAAGAAGTTTAGAAATTGAAGGCAGAATTTTGAGAATTGCCTCAACCAAATTGGAAATGTTTAGAAATTTTTTTTAGTGTGCAACATTTAGAAAATATTATAGAAAAACTATTAGTAATTTTTTTTTGGAAGAGCCCGAAGCCATAAATTTCAAAATAATACAAAATGCACTTTCGGAGAAAGCAGAAGAAGTTGCAAATGAAAAAGAAAACCCTAGAAACATTTTTGCCCAAGAACCCATAGCCATAGATTTTAAAAAAATACAAAATGTATTTTTGGAAAAAAATCCAAACCCTAAAAATGTAAATTTTCCCATAACAAAAAGTATACGAGGAGGAAGAGGTAAATAATTCCAAAAAAATAGAGTACAAGGTTTATCCAAGTTTAAATGAGAAGGCCTGGATCGAAAAGAACTGTGTCTGCCCAAACTTATATCCAACAATGAAAGAATTTGATGATCCCTATATGCCCGAGTTGTTTTAGATTTTTCTTTTGAAATTTTATTCTCCTGTTATGAAGTTTTAAGATGAACAAGGAAGAGTGAGTTTTGATCATAAAATTATAGAAGCGACCAAGGCAACAAGTCACATTGTTTTCAAACTGTTGTTCATAGGAAATTTGAAAGGCAAATATGGGACATGTTGTTTATCACCTATTAAGTTACAAATGGACAACTTACCACCGTAGCCTCAAGGCACTCGCCCTCCACCATGGCCACCACCATTTTTTCTCGCCTGATGCAAATGTATTCATACTGCTCAAGCAATGGCTGCCTTACGTTTGAGTTCAAAAGAGAGAGGATTCCCAGGTATCCACTGGTCATCATGGAGGAAGAGAATATGTTTCCCTGTGCATTTATAAAAGGTATTATCCCAAGGTTTCAACAATACATCTACCACATTATCTTAAAAGTTCTACCAATATATTTAAAAAGATAATTATTTTCACCAGTTTAGCTATGCAATTATAAAGGACCATATCTCAAAACTTTAACGGTCTAAATAATGTTTATTGTGAGCCACTGGAACCCATAGAACTAGTACGATAAATGGCTGAGATTACAGTCCTCTATCCTATAATAACCTATTCGAGGGCTGGCATGACTAGAACCTGCTGCACTACTAGTAGAAATAGATACAGACCCTGATCCACTTGATGAAGTATTATCTGTATCAAGTTTTCTATTCTTAAATTCCTTTTAACTCACCAAATATGAACCATCTGACATCGTCACTGAACTTACTACATCATCACTAGCCTGCATTTATGGGAGCAAAATAACATTCAATTGTATTTCTAGAACATTGTTCAACATCGAGTTGAGCATCCCCCAATTTGTATATTGCTGCCTATGATAAAATTGCCAATAGCTTATAAAATAGGAAAGACAACATCAAGCGAATGATGCTTACAACCACAACATATAAAATCAGTCATGATAATTAAATGATCCTGTAATAAATGAAACTATATCCAATTAATACGATACTAACATCAAAGGTTCCACAAGCTTTTGATAGACATCAGCTTCGATCACATTCTGGATGTCATCATCATTTCCAATACATGCAAAAAAACTCAAATTTAGGTGGTGTAGGTTTTCTAAATTCCTAAATGAATCTGGAAACATCCTCAATTTCTAGAAATCACTCAAATTTAGGTGGTGCAGGCTTGCTAAATTCTAAAAACCAGTAGGTAGTGATGATAGCTATGAACAATTTGGTAACTTCAGGTGTTTCAGGGCTTAAAGAAAACAAAACTCTTCGAGTAGACTGCTAGTGTGGTAAAATTGAGGCTATTGGTGGTAGATATACTACGATCTTCAACCAATGCCTTTCAACCTAACAATGCTCCTAGTGACTGTGTTGTGATCATTGTGTCTTCTAATGAGGTCTAGAAATGCCTCAATCATAACATGTTTTGAACACTAAAATTGCCTACAAACTCTTATGTTTAATCTAATATGCTAGTTAAGTTAATTCAATATGTTGTGTATTAACTATTTGCATGATAAATGTATCTAAAATACTATATTCTAATTTTTATAGCTTTTTGCATAAGTTTTATGTTGTTTTGTTATGACTTGCTAAATGAGATATGCTTAGGTTGATAGCAAGCATTTCACTAATCATGTTTTGATATGTCTCAAGCATTTATTTTACCTAAATCTAGCAATAGTGCAAGTAAAATGTTATTGTGCAGCAAAAACTGGCTTTTCCCATGTAAATTCCAGCCAGCTGCCAATGAATGGCAAGGCATGGAATTCACATATGGAAAGAGATGAAGACCATTGGAATTTGATCCTAAGAAATAACCCACATGAGAAATGCAGAGGAAATCATTTAAAGAGCACACATTTGTTCATTCCGAAGTCTCTTCGGAATGAACAAATATCTTCAGAATGAGAAAACACAGTGTCTTCGAAATGAGCGGATCTTCAGAATGAGAATTGTAGTATCTTCGAAATGAGCCACTTATCTTCGAAATGAAAACAAAATATGCTTTTTGACTTGTTGACCGAATTTTGATGCTGGAAAAAGAGAAATAAAGATTGAAAAGGGTAAGGGAAAATATCTCAGATCTGACTTTGCCATCCTTGCCAACCAAAACCACCATTTATGGAAAGATTAAGTTTGATCTTCTTCTAGGATAAAACCAGGAATTGTTGCAGCATAATAGGATTAGACCTTTTAAGATATTCTCAATTGTTAGTAGATATTAGGACATCTATAAATATGGCTCCCGTTCAGGTTGAGCTAGGAGAGGAGATAGAGAAAGCAGAGAGGAGAGAAATATAGGAGAAAATAGATAATAATTAGAAAAGTGACTGTTACAGTCCTGTAACAGGTTTTTAGAAAAATTATTGTAATCATGTTCTTGAATCAATAAAGTGTACTATTTCTATTTCATATTGCTTATAAATGAGTGTGAGTAATATATAGAGAAAGATACTCATACCTTCTTCTGGATAAGGAGGCTGGCCACTTTGAGACCTAGGAGGAGGACTAACAATAGGTTTTTATTCTGATTTTACTGCAGCAGAATGAGTTGTAGAACTTGTCATTTCATTTCTTTGTAAACAACTAATAATATTTGTAATCTTAGATTATTTTATGTTTTGTGATTAATGGTTTGGTTGTAATCTCCACTTTTAGCAAAGCTTTCAATTTATTGTAGACTGTCATTTCCAAAATTTACTATTTTTTATAATTTCCTGTATTTTATGTTTTGCTGTCAACCCCTGCACAAAAGATTGACAACCTTCTATTACAGAGCCTTGCTAGGGTTTTATTTACATGCTATAAGTAGGTTTCCATTGCTACAAAAGTAAATAGATTTCCTTTCTACAATTATAATCAGACTTCTAATTCTGCAACTGTTATTTCTGCAACATAATTAGGTCTCATTCTGCAATTGTAATTAGGATTTCATTTCTGCAGTTAATGATTAGTTTCTATTTCTACAACTTAGATTAAGGTTTAATTCATGTAATTTAGAGATAGGAATGTCCTAAATCCCCCACACAATCGGTTTCACCAATAAGACCTATTGCTCCAGATTGACCTAAGTTATAACCCTGTTCACCCCTTCTTCCATAGATAGCCTTGTACACTACCCTGGATTGAAAAATTCATTGAGAATTAATGATGTGTATAATGACTATGCATCATTTTGGCACCATTGTCAAGAAATTGTGTTGCTAGAAGGTAATAACAATCCAATAGCTATTAATTAGACTAAGCTATGAAGATTCAGGATAAAATATGAATAGAACAGCTGGTTAAAGTAACAACTATTGACCTATAATTTATGTTATTTAAGAGTAAACATGAATAAGTAAGTCTAGGGATGAAAAAGGTAGAATTGCCCAAAAGGATCCCTGGATTGTTCCATTAAGGATATCTTCACGCCTAAGGGGTGAATCACCTGTGTTTGAATTATCAAAAATATTGAAAGAAAAATCACCAGTATCACCATCATTAGAACATTCTGAGAAAGAAAAATCACCAGTCTCATCATCATTAGAACATCCTAAGAAAGAAGAATCATCAAACTCATTATCAACAGAGGGTCTTGGACCTCTTGAGAGAGAAATTTGGATAGGTTTAACTAAGGAAACTATGGCAGAAGGAGGCAATATAGATAGAGATGGCCAACATGGCTATGTCCATAATGAAGGGGATGATCAAGATATGCCCCAACATTCTAGAACATTTGAATATCATATTCATTTGAATCCAACACAAAAATATCCCATGAAAACCATTTCACCTTTAGTACTCCCAACCTTTCGAGGTGTTGTATCTGAAGATCCTGATCAGTTTTTGTTTGAATTCAAAGTAGTGTGTCAAACCTATGACTATGTAAATGACAATAAAAAACATAAGGTTTTTCCCTCAACACTCAAGGACTCAGCATTACGCTGGTTCATGAGCTTAGAGCCAAATTCCATCCGAACTTGGGATCAAATGGAAACTGTGTTTTTAGACAAATATGAGGAGTATTGCCGTGTAAGGAATAGGAAATATGAGTTATTCAAGATTAAACAGGAAGATGATGAAACATTAGAAGACTATCTTGATATGTTCTCATTTGTTCAAAGGAGATGTGGACTTGTAGAACCAGAGTTATGTAAAACCATCTTTTTGAGAGGATTACAAGATGAATCTAGAGAAGTATTGGATTTTATGGGAAAAGGGGATGTAAATACTCTCAGTAATGAGGAAATTGTGGATCTTTGCAGGAATTACTCTCGCAACAAGCAGGGAAGAAGAAAAAAAAGTACAAATGGCACTGATGTGAAGGACATAATAGAGGAACTTGCAAATTTTAAAATTGATATTCTAGTGCAATTAAACACAACTTTCGGGGAAATGTTTGCAAATGTAAAAAACATAGAACCTTTGGCAATTTGTTGCCCAAGATGTAGAAATAAACATGCTTTTCAGGAATGTCCTTTGAATAAAACATCTATCTCAACCATTTGTAGTATCTGTTCAAAGAAGCATTCAACTGATAAATGCAACCTGCTACCACAACTCAAAACTGTGTTAGAAAATCAGATTAAGGAACTCAACTATGTTGGATCAAAATAAGGGGAAATTTTTCTCAATACCAAAATCCCCCTCGTTTTCCTACAAATTGGGGGCATAATCCCTAGACTATGCCTTGGGGACAATCAGAACCACCCCAACGTCCTTGGAATTATCCTCAATGGACAAATTCCCAAGAATGGCCACAAACAAATTAGAGTAATTCAACCTATAATAAGAATCAGAACAACCCATCATGGAATCAAAACAACCCATCTTGAAATAAAAATCAGACTAATCCACATTGGATGCAAAATCAACCACAATGGAGTCAACAATACCAGTCCTATCCAAGGCAGCAAAGAAATCAAGGTCAAAATTAGTATTTGCTGCCTGCACCTAATCAAAATTTTCAAGAGAAATAGAACCAACCACATAAAACACAATAGGTGAAACAACCTCAACTTTCAGATCAATCAGTCACTAATCCAAATAGCATGAGACAGGCCTCCCCTGTCTATGTGGTTGAAGCTGAGGAAAATGTTGAAATAAATGTTATTGATTGTAGTAACATCCAACTTCATTCAGGAAAAGTTATACCTGAACCTAATCCAATTAAAATCAAGGAAAATGAAGAGCAAGAACCTTTGGAACCAGTTAAACCAATAATTAAAAAAGAAGAAGAAAAAATAGAACCATAGGCATAACAATTATCTTCATCAAAGATAATTCCATATCCTGAAAGATTCAATACCACAACAGAAAATTTTGAGTCAAACCTGGTCAAGGAACTTAAAAAGTTAACTATATCATTGCCATTATTGCAAGCCATTAAGGATATACTAGTGATTAAAAGTACTATCAGATATTTGTGCATTAGAAGAGCAGGAAGAAAAAAGAAAGCATTTCCTAAGACTGTTCAGGTTGAAGGAAAGATAACTGATCTCTTGTCTGGAAAACTAGTACCTCCAAAGTATAGTGACCCAGGAAGTCCAGATATCACAGTTACCATAGGTTCAGTACCAATATCAAATGTCTTAGTAGATCTAGGAGTTGCAATAAATGTCATGACCAAGGATATAATGAAACAATTACATCTCAAACATCTCAGCCCCACATTTACAATTTTAGAAATGGTTGATAGGTCAATTGCAAAACCTGAAGGTATCATTGAAGATGTTCCTATAGAAGTTTCTTCTTAGGAATTCCCTACAGATTTTTTGGTTTTACAGCCAAGAAATTTAGCACATGGATATCCCATCATTTTGGGAAGACCTTGGCTTGCAACTGCAGCAACCTTCATAGAATGCAGATCTAGAAAAATGACTATTTCAAATGGTATTGATCTAAAATAGATGTCTCTGTATCCTCCTATAAGACCCTCCAGCAATTTTTTAGGTCAGTTATGGTTTCCTGATTCAGATGAAGAATCAAAGGAGGTTATTTCCACATTAGCCACCTTGGTAGTAAGAGAACACATAGAAGACCTCCAAGACATAGAAAATTTAGAAAATGAAAATATCCTAATGAATGTTCTGTATGAACAAAGGTTAGAAGAGGAAGCAGTAAATATCCGTCAGTTGTTAAGGAATGAGGAGAACCAAAATTTTGAAGGTGAACCATCTATACTATCACAAGAAAAATCTGTTTTACTACCACATGGGTGACACCATTACCTAATTTTTCCTTCTCACTGTTCCATACAGGATATGCTTCCATCAGGAAGTAATGAAATAGATACTTCTTATTTCCTCCCATCTCAGCAGTGTCCTCTTAATTCCATAATCACCAAGTATAAAGAAGTGAATTCAGTCCTTCCAAATACAAAACAAATAGAAGTCCAACCACGTAATTTTTGAACATTTACAGCTGGCTTACTAGGGAAGAGGAAGAGAAATTGATAGTTGTCTTGCAAACGCATGTTCATGCTTTTGGTTGGGACTATAAAGATATGTCAAGAGTTCACCCTGATATATGCACCCACAAAATTTATACTGAAGAAGTCAAGCCAGTAAGACAACCCCAGAGAAGACTGAATCCTACCCTAAGGGATATTGTAAAGAAAGAAATTGAAAAACTTCTAGAGGTAGGATTCATTTACCCAATTTATGATAGCCAGTGGGTCTCTCCATTGGTTATAGTTCCTAATAAAAATGGAAAAATGAGAGTATGTGTAGACTATAGAGAGTTGAATAAAGTAACATACAAAGACCATTTTCCATTACCTTTCATAGATCAGGTGTTATATGCCCTTGCTGGAAAGAAATACTTTTGTTTTCTTGATGGATTTAGTGGATATAATCAAATTCAGATTGCACTTGAAGATCAAGAGAAAACAACCTTTACCTATCCATGGGGAAAATTTGCCTATAGGGTTTTACCTTTTGGTTTGTGTAATGCCCCATCAACATTTCAGCGAGCGGTATTAGCATTTTTTTTTTATTTGAATACCAAAAATGTTGAGATATACATGGATGATTTCACAGTATGTGGACAGACTTTTGAATTTACATTAGAAAACCTTGACAAAGTTTTAACTCGTTGTGAAACATACCAGTTATCCTTGAATCCAAAAAATTGTTTTATGATGATGAAGGAAGGAATAGTTCTTGGTCATCACATCTCTCTTCAAGGGATCCAAGTTGATCCAAAGAAGGTGGAAATTACCAAGAATATTCTTCCTCCTAAAACTCAGACTGATGTCAAAAGCTTCCTAGGACACATTGGTTTTTATCGCAGGTTTATTCTTAGCTTTAGCACAATAGCCAATCCCATGTTTTTCTTATTTACTAAAGATTTTAAATTTTCCTAGACTACAAGGTGTTAGGAATCATTTGAAGCTGTGAAAGAGAAATTAGTAACTCCACCTGTGTTAAGAGGGCCTAATTAGACATTACAATTTCACATACAGGATGATGCTTCCAATACTGTGATTGGAGCAGCATTAGGACAAATTGACAATGGTGAACATTATGCCATCTGTTGAGCAAGGTGCAGCAACAGTATTGTCATTGTTGTCAACACAATGAGATAGATCTGTTGATGCAGTGGATAGGAAGTTCAAAAGCTATTCAGATGTAGAAGACAGGAGTTCAAAGGTTATTCAGAGTATGTACAAGTGATTTTCCAAGAAGACCGAAGTGGCCCATATGCAAAAGATCAAAGAAAAAGACAAGTAAGAAAAGTGTCACGATATCGCGACATATACAGCAGACAAGAAAAACTATCATGATTTTACAACATGTTGGAAGAGAGAAAAGAGGAAAAACTGTCACGATTTCGCGACATGTTGGAAGAGAGAGAAAAAGAAGGAAAAACTATCGCGATTTCGCGACATGTTGGAAGAGAGAGAAAAAGCAGGAAAAACTGTCACGATTTCGCGACATGTTGGAAGAGAGAGAAAAAGCAGGAAAAACTATCGCGATTTCGTGACATGTTGGAAGAGAGAGAAAAAGTAGGAAAAAATGTCACGATTTCGTGACATGTTGGAAGAGAAAAAGGCAAGTGGAAAAACTGTCGCGATTTCGCGACATGTTGGAAGAGAGAGAAAAAGTAGGAAAAACTGTCACGATTTCATGACATGTTGGAAGAGAAAAAGGCAAGTGGAAAAACTGTCACGATTTCGTGACATGTTGGAAGAGAAAGAGAAAGCAAGAAAAAGTGTCACGATTTCACGACAAGTTCGAAGAAAGAGAACAAGTAAGAAAAGTGTCACGATTTCGTGACATGTCGCATTTTCACGACTAAAATAGGAGAGAGAAAGTAAGTTGGAAAAGTGTCACGATTTCGCGACATGTCACATTTTCGCGACTAAAATAGGAGAGAGAAAGTAAGTTTGAAAAGTGTCACGATATCGCGACATGTCGCATTTTTGTGACAAAAGAAAGAGAGGAAGCGTACGAAAGCAGAACTGTCATGATTTCGTGACAAAAGAGAAAGAGACTTGAGGTGTCACGATTTTGTGATAAAAGCAAAGAAGTAAAGTACGAAAGTAGAAGTGTCATGATTTCATG
Source organism: Wollemia nobilis (assembly GCA_028583015.1). Taxonomy (NCBI): domain Eukaryota; kingdom Viridiplantae; phylum Streptophyta; class Pinopsida; order Araucariales; family Araucariaceae; genus Wollemia; species Wollemia nobilis. The sequence goes on along the minus strand of JAQPPZ010000375.1, from coordinate 1,814,705 downwards.
ACAAAAGTAGAGAAGAAGACTTCGAAAGGAAGTGTCACGATTTCATGACAAAAGCAAAGAAGTAAAGTATGGAAGTAGAAGTGTCACGATTTCATGACAAAAGCAGAGAAGAAGACTTCGAAGGCAGAAGTGTCACGATTTTCAGACAAAAGCAAAGAAGCTAAGTACGGAAGCAGAAGTGTCATGATTTCATGATAAAAGCTAAGTTGAAGACTATGGAGGCAGAAGTGTCACGATATCGTGACAAAAGCAAAGTCGAAGTCTATGGAAGCAGAAGTGTCACGATATCACGACAAAAGCAAAGATGAAGTATAGAAGGCAAAAATGTTGGATATCATGACAAAATCAAAGTCGAAGTCTATGGAAGCAGAAATGTCATGATATCATGACAAAAGAATAGAGAAAGCGTATGGAGGTGAAAGTGTCACGATATCGTGACATGTATTTTCGTGGCAACAAAAAAAAGAAACTAAGAGGGAAATGTCAGATTTCATGATAGGTCGTAAATGGAAGTCAAGAAGGAGAACCCGAATGAAATGAGAAGTATGAGGGATGACAATCGACTAAAATTAGGGTTTATAGTTGTTATGAAAGCCAACTAAGATTAGGATTTACAACCGACTAAGATTAGGGTTTTCATCATAAAAAATATTGTTATAAAAGGAGGGTTGTTTGGAGAATTGATAATGTGTTGAATGTGTGTGAAATACGGTCATTGTGCGCAGAGAGCAAGTCGTGTCGAATCATGCTAAGTGCAAAATTTACAAAGAGAGCAGAGTGCGCAAAAGGGAGAAGATGATCGTGAAGTTTGATTGTAATGAAGTAGAGTGTGTGAAGTGATTGCACAGAGAGAGCAGAGTGCGTAGAGAACGCAAAGGTGAAGAAGACCAGTTAGGGTCTTGCAAAAGCAAAGGTATCTTACCATCAAACTTATAGATTCAAATTGAAGTCCAGGTTGCAGCTTGGCATCAGGGGTTGGTGCTCCTTTCTGTTGGTGTAGATAAATAAGGGGTTGGTGCTCCTTCCAGTTGGTGCTGGTAAATTAGGGGTTGGTGCTCCTTTCTGTTGGTGCAGATAAATCAGGGGTTGGTGCTCCTTCCAGTTGGTGCTGGTAAATTGATTGTAAAGTTGGTGCTTTGCAAAGGCTAGATTTGGATGGTAGTCCAAGCAATCAATTTTTGAGGAGTAGCCACATTGGTGAACCTCGTTAAATCTTGTGTTGTGTGATGCTCTTTTGTTATACTTGTTGTATCTAGTAATAAGTTTTAATTGCTACGGTATTAAGAGCTATAAATTTAAGTTTATAGAGCTACACCGATTCACCCCCCTCTCAGTGTCATTGTAAGACTAACAATTGGTATCAGAGCTAAGTTCCTAGACAAGCTTAACCAGTTAGGGTGATCTTGGAAGTAACACAATGGTAGGTGAAGCTCTTTTCATGGCACTCGAAGAAGAAAAATAGAAAAAGGAACTGAAGAATGTGGTGAAGAAGAAATTGAGGTAGAAGTAGATCTAGAAGGGGAGCTGACTCTAGACTTGAAGAGTGGAAAATAGAGAGGAAAAAGAATAAGAAAATTTCAAAAAAGCTTGAGGATGCAAATGAAATCATAACCAGTTTGAAAGTACAGACAGAAGAATACAAGAAAATATCTGAAGATCTCGAAGTACAAATTACCATGAAAATAGATTATTGCTGCAAACTAGAAGAAGAGAATGTTGGTTTACGGATGCAGATAGAAGAGATGAATCACAAAATTAGTTGCTATCACAAACGCGAAGAAAGTTCTATGAAGTCGGATAAGATTATAAATGACCAAAGGCCTACAGAGCATCAAATTTGGTCTGGGTTTCATCGAAGGAGAATCATCAAATGGATCAAAGGCCAGAAATGTAGAATCCATAAAGAATGAAGATAAGAAACAGGTTGATCAAGGAAAAACGTCTCATGCAAAAGAAAGCAATAATGCCAGGCACGAAAGGAGAATTGACAATGATGGATTCACCAATGTCACACATCAAAGAAGAAGAAGACCTATGGCTCCTACGACAACATGGCAAAGACCATCACCCAGGTTCAATTATCCCTTTTCTGGTTTCTATTTTAAATGCAATGGCTATGGACATAAAATCTCAGATTGCAAATATAATGTAAGACCAAGGAATTTCACCAGTAGAAATGCTTTTTCTCCTTTGATGAATTATACAGGAGAATGTTATAACTGTCATAATTTTGGGCACATTGCAAGAAACTGTAGAAGTACATTTGCATCAAATCAGTTTTAGGGAAGAAAATTTCAACCAAATAGGATGAGACAAAATAGAAAACTTCTCAAAAAACATGCACAAGCTATTGATAAGGGAAAGGCAAAACAAGAGCCCAAAACTACTATCAAAATGGAGTGGAAAGAAAAAGAGCGACTTAAGGAAGAAAAGGAATCCTTAATCGTACAAACAACATTTAAAGCACAGAATAAATATGTACCATGGATACTTGATAGTGGATGCTCCAATCATATGACAGGTGACAAACAAAAATTTGAGAAGTTACAGAAATATGAAGGTGGTTCAGTAAAGTTTGGAAATAATGATGGAGCTAAGATAGTTGGCAAAGGTTCAGTTAAAATTAGTGACGAAAAAATTAAGTCAGAAGAAGTCTTGTTTGTGGATGGTTTGAAACATAACTTGTTGAGCGTAAGTCAGATTTGTGATAAAGGTCATGAAGTAGTTTTTATGAAGCAGGGTTGTGAAGTCAGAAAAACAAATAGTGGAAAATTGATAGCAACTGGATCAAGGACATCTGGCAACCTGTACACGCTCTCAGAGACTTCAGAAGGAGCTTGTTTTATTGGACAGGAAGAAGAAAATTGGTTGTGGCACAAGAGACTCGGTCATATCAGTTTTGATAATCTAGTAAAAATCAACTCAAAAAGGGCAGTGAGAGATATTCCCACCATCAACAAACCTGCAAACAACATTTGTGCTTCATGCCAAAAGGGGAAGCAAACTAGAGTCACATTCAAAACAAAAGAGTACTACACAAGCAAACCTTTGGAACTAATACACACTGATTTATGTGGACCCATGAGAACACAAAGCATAAATGGTGACAAATATTTTATGTTGTGCATTGATGACTATTCCAGAATGACATGGATATTTTTCTTGAAGCATAAATCAGAAGCTTTTGAAATGTTCAAGATTTTCAAAAACCATGTTGAGAATGAAACAGGAAAGAGGATCAAATGTTTAAGATCAGATAGAGGAGGAGAATTCATTTCAGAGGAGTTTATAGAGTACTATGAAAAATACGGTATTAGGAGACAGTTTTCAGCAGCCAGGACACCTCAGCAGAATGGAGTGGTAGAAAGAAAGAACAGGACAGTGCAGGAAATGGCACGGACTATGTTGGCTGAAAGTAGAGTAGCAGACAGATTTTGGAAAGAAGCAGTCCATACTACGTGTGTATATCCAAAATAGGTACATGCTGAGAACACATGAAAGCAAAACTCCTTATGAGTTGTGGTTCGGTAAAAGGGCAACAACAAAATACCTCAAAGTTTTTGGCAGCAAGTGCTACATCAAAAGAACTGAAGATAATCTTGGTAAGTTTGAAGATAGAGCGGATGAAGGTATTTTTGTTGGTTATTCATCAAAAAGCAAAGCTTACAAATGCTACAACAAGAGGCTAAAGAAAATTGTGGACAGTGCCGATGTTAAATTTGATGAAGGTAGAGAACGAGTAATTAGCTATGAAAAGAACTACCCAATTTATGAAGAGGTTATTGAAGGAGATGAGGAAAACAAAATGGAAAAGATACAAAAAATTGACTCAGATGATTTAAGTTGTGATTCAGAAGTGGAAGAAAATAAGAAATTCAAAACAGGCAGCTGGCAAAAAAATCATCCTAGAGAGCAAATAATTGGAGACCCCAAAGTTGGTGTTCAGACAAGAAGAAGAGTAGTAAGTAACTACTCTCTATTATCCAACATTGAGCCCAAAAATGTTGTTGACGCAAGCAAAGATGAAAGTTGGATGAAGGCAATAAATGAAGAATTAGATCAGATCGAGAAAAACGAAACTTGGGAGTTAGTACCTAGACCTGCAAATAAAAATATAATCGGGACTAAATGGATTTTTTGAAACAAATTGAATGAAGACGGACAGGTAGTCAGAAATAAAGCAAGATTGGTATGTAAGGGTTATGCACAAGTTGAAGGCATTGACTTTGAGGAAACTTTTGCACCAGTAGCTAGACTAGAGGCAATTAGAATGTTTCTGGCTTTAGCAAGTCTACAAGAATTTCAAAGTTTATCAAATGGATGTGAAATCAGCGTTTTTGAATGGGAAACTTGAAGAAGAGGTTTATATTGAGCAACCAGATGGTTTCCAACTTGGTGATGATCCCAACTTGGTTTGCAAGTTGAAGAAAGCATTATATGGCTTAAAACAGGCACCCCGAGCATGGTATGCAAGGCTAGACAACTATCTCACTCAACAAAGGTTTAAGAAAGGTATGGTGGATAGTAATTTGTATGTCAAAACAGAAAATGGGCATCTTATTGTTCTTGTTGTATACGTAGATGATATCATATTTGGCAGCAAGCAAAGATGAGTCGTGTAAAGATTTAGCAAATAAGATGCAGAAAGAATTTGAAATGTCAATGATTGGTGAACTTTCGTATTTCCTCGGGTTGCAAGTTAATCAAAATAAGAAGGGCATATTTATTTCTCAAGTTAAATATGTGAAAGAGATGTTAAAAAAGTTCACAATGGAGGATTGTAAGCCAGTTAGCACTCCCATGACGACAGGTTGCAAGTTGAGCAAGGATGACAAATCTCCACCTGTTGATCAAACCATGTACAGATCTATGATTGGGAGCTTACTATACCTGACAGCTACCAGACCAGATATTTTGTAGGCAGTATGCATGGTAGCATGATTTCAGGCTAATCCCAAGGAGACTCATGTGACAACAGTGAAGAGGATTCTTCGATACCTCAAGGGTACTATGGAGTATGGGTTATGGTATCCGAAAGGTAAAGACTTCACCCTTATTTCGTATTCAGATGCAGATTGGGTAGGATGTGTAGATGACAGAAAGAGTACCAATGGAGGTGCATTCTATCTTGGAGACAGATTGGTCACGTGGCACAGTAAGAAACAAGAGTCAGTTTCTTTATCGACAGTAGAGGCAGAATATATTGCAGCGACAACATGTTGTACGCAGGTATTGTGGATGAAACAAACCCTGAAAGATCTTGGTATTAGCTTCAGTGAGCCAATATCAGTTAAGTGTGATAACACCAGTGCCATTAACATCTCCAAGAATCCGGTTATGCATTCACGCACAAAACACATTGCTATCAGGTATCACTTTTTGAAGGAGAAAGTTGCGAAAGGTGAGGTTAAGTTGGATTTTGTTCCAACTATAGAGCAAGTAGCAGATATCTTCACAAAACCATTGCCCAAGGAAGTTTTTGAGTACCTTCGCAATAAATTGGGAGTGGTCACACTTCCCAAGAATTGACTAGCTACAGGGATCACATTCTCAGGGGGAGCATTTAAGTATTTGATTATCTTTTTGCTCATGTTCATGATTTTTGCTAAGTGTAATAAATTTTGCCTGAGAATGTTGTGCATGGACTCAGGGGGAGTCTGCAGTAGCCCTTTGGTATTATTGTCAAAGGGGGAGAAGAGTTACAGGAAATTGCACATGTGTTGCCAACAATTCCAAAGGGGGAGATTGTTGAGCAAGGTGCAACACAAGTATTGTCATTGTTGTCAACACAGTCAGATAGATCTGTTGATGCAAGTGGACAGGAAGTTCAAAAGCTATTCAGATGCAGAAGACAGGAGTTCAAAGGTTATTCAGAGTATGTACAGTGATTTTCCAAGAAGACCGAAGTGGCCCATATGCAAAAGATCAAAGAAAAAGACAAGTAAGAAAAGTGTCACGATATCGCGACATATACAATAGGCAAGAAAAACTGTCACGATTTCGCGACATGTTGGAAGAGAGAAAAAGTAGGAAAAACTATCACGATTTCACGACATGTTGGAAGAGAGAAAAAGCAGGAAAAACTATCACGATTTCGCGACATGTTGGAAGAGAGAGAAAAAGCAGGAAAAACTATCATGATTTCGCGACATGTTGGAAGAGAGAGAAAAAGTGGAAAAACTGTCACGATTTCGTGACATGTTGGAAGAGAGAGAAAAAGCAGGAAAAACTGTCACGATTTCGTGACATGTTGGAAGAGAAAAAGGCAAGTGGAAAAACTGTCACGATTTTGTGACATGTTGGAAGAGAAAGAGAAAGCAGGAAAAAGTGTCACGATTTCGCGACAAGTTCGAAGAAAGAGAACAAGTAAGAAAAGTGTCATGATTTCGTGACATGTCGCATTTTTGCGACTAAAATAGGAGAGAGAAAGTAAGTTGGAAAAGTGTCACGATTTTGTGACATGTCACATTTTTGCGACTAAAATAGGAGAGAGAAAGTAAGTTTGAAAAGTGTCACGATATCGCGACATGTCGCATTTTCATGACAAAAGAAAGAGAGGAAGTAAGTTTGGTTTGGTGGTAGTGATTTGAGGTAGAAGTGTGTCATGATTTCGTGACAAAAGCAAAGAAGTAAAGTATGGAAGTAGAAGTGTCACGATTTCATGACAAAAGTAGAGAAGAAGACTTTGAAGGCAGAAGTGTCACGATTTCGTGACAAAAGCAAAGAAGCTAAGTACGAAAGTAGAAGTGTCATGATTTCATGACAAAAGCTAAGTTGAAGACTACGGAGGCAGAAGTGTCACGATATCGCGACAAAAGCAAAGTCGAAAGTCTATGGAAGCAAAGGTGTCATGATAAAGATGATCGAAGTATACAGGAGGAAATGTCGTGATATCATGACAAAAGAAAATAAGAAGTCTAGAGGCAGAAAATGTCATGATATCGCGACAAAAGAATAGAGAAAGCGTACAGAGGTGAAAGTGTCACGATATCGTGACATGTATTTTCGTGGCAACAACAACAAAAGAAGCTATAGAGGCAGAAATGTCATGATTTCATGATAGGTTGTAAATGCGCAAGTCAAGAAGGATAAACCGATTGAAATGAGAAGTATGGGGAAGACGATGAATCGACTAAAATTAGGGTTTACAGTTGTTATGAAAGCCGACTAAGATTAGGATTTACAACCGACTAAGATTAGGGTTTTCATCATAAAAAATATTGTTATAAAAGGAGGGTTGTTTGGAGAATTGAGTAGATGTGTCGAAGGTGTGTGAAATACGGTCGTTGTGCATAGAGAGCAAGTCATGTCGAATCATGCTAAGTGCAAAATTCACAAAGAGAGCAGAGTGCGCAAAAGGGAGAAGACGATCGTGAAGTTCGACTGTAATGAAGCAGAGTGTGCGAAGTGATTGCGCAGAGAGAGCAGAGTGCGCAGAGAACGCAAAGGTGAAGAAGACCAGTCAGGGTCTTGCAAAAGCAAAGGTATCTTACTGTCAAACTTATAGATTCAAATTGAAGTCCAGGTTGCAGCTTGGCATCAGGGGTTGGTGCTCCTTTCTGTTGGTGCAGATAAATAAGGGGTTGGTGCTCCTTCCAGTTGGTGCTGGTAAATCAGGGGTTGGTGCTCCTTTCTGTTGGTGCAGATAAATCAGGGTTGGTGCTCCTTCCAGTTGGTGTTGGTAAATTGATTGTAAAGTTGGTGCTTTGCAAAGGCTGGATTTGGATGGTAGTCCAAGCAGTCAATTTTTGAGGAGTAGCCACATTGGTGAACCTCGTTAAATCTTGTGTTGTGTGATGCTCTTTTGTTATACTTGTTGTATCTAGTAATAAGTTTTAATTGCTGCGGTATTAAGAGCTATAAATTTAAGTTTATAGAGCTACACTGATTCACCCCCCTCTCAGTGTCATTGTAAGACTAACACCATCTACTACATTAGTAAGAATTTGACAGGAGTTGAGAAAAATTATACAACTGAGAAAGAATTCTTGGTAGTAATTTATGCCATCAACAAATTCAGGCATTACATCACAGGTTATCAAATATTTATTCACACAGATCACACAACAATTAAGTATTTTATGAATAAGCCTATGGTAAGTGCAATAATTATTCGTTGGTTACTGTTGTTGCAAGAATTTGATATCACTATAATCAACAAACCAAGAAAAGCTAATGTTGTAGCATATTTCTTGTCCAGATTATAGAACACAGATGAAGGGGAATTAGTTGAAGACACCTTTCTTGATGAAAAATTATTTGCTATATCAGTCCAATAACCTTGGTTTGCAGATATAGCCAATTACTTGGTAACAAAGAAAGTTCCTCCACATTTCACTTCAAAACAAAAAAAATAATTGATCAAATAGAGTTCTTCTTTTGAATGGATTAAGGGTATATTTTTTAAGTGCAGTCCTGACCATGTGCTACGTAGGTGAATCCGAAAGGATGAGGTGTATGATATCCTTAGGGCTTGTCATGATGAACCCTCAGGTGGACACTAATCTATAAAAAGCACAATTAGGAAAATTTTAGAGATAGGATATTATTGGCCATCTCTTCACAAGGATGTGAAAAAGTACATCAAGCATTGTGATGCATGCCAAATAATGGGGAAACCCACTCATACAAATGAAATTCCACTGCATTCTCAATTGGTTTTAGAGCCATTTGAGATGTGGGGGCTTGATTTTGTAGGACCTATTGATCCACCTTCTCAAGGAAAGGTGCATATTCTAGTATGCACTAATTACTTGACAAAGTGGGTAGAGGTGCGTGCTTTCAAACATGCTCATGAAGAGAAGGTCGCTGATTTATTGTATACTCAAAATTTTCAGAGATTTGGAGCTCCCCGGTCTATCACCACAGACCAAGGACACCAATTTGCATCTAAAGTCATTGAGGCATTTACAAAATTATATGAAATCAAACATAGAAAATCATCACCTTATCACCCACAAGCAAATGGCCAGGTTGAGGTAACAAACAGGGAACTAGAACGAATCTTAACAAAAATAGTAGCTTTTCATAGGAGAAAATGGCTAGATAAATTATCTGAAGCAGTGTGGGCTTACAATACTACTTGAAAATCCACTACTGGATTCACACCTTATGAACTAGTATTTGGTAAAAATCCCCTCTTACCTATTGAATTTGAGCTACTAACACTATGCACAACATTGGAAATTGGAATTGAATTATCACAGGCACAGATAGACAGATTTTGTAGTTGAATGCATTGGACAAACTTAGGTTGGATGCTCTACACCAAACTGAAGTAATTCAGGAGCAGAGGAAATTGTGGCATGACAGTCACATTCAGTAGAGGAAACTTCAACAAGGAGATTGGGCTTTATTGTTTGATTCTCGCTATGAGGACTTACCTGGAAAGCTGAGAACTAGATGGCTTGGACCTTACCGGATTGAAGAGGTATTTGATAATGGAGCAGCTCGTTTATCTCTTATTGATGGGTCACAGAGAAAGTTGGTAGTGAATGGACATCGCCTCAGGGTGTACCATACACCTCTGAATAAAGAAGAATTCTTGCAGCAGCTTGACAGTTTGGATACACAACAGGTGGAAGAAATTTCCTCTTCCATTTCAGAACAATCAGCATGATCATGGATTTCAAGAAAAAAATAGAAAAATACAAAAAAAAATTAGAAAAAGCATAAAACAAAAAGATGAATAAAATTTGATTATTAATTCCTTCATGGGCATGATTTCAGGGAAATCATGAATTCCTTCATGGGCATAGTCAGAATCAAAAAAAAAAAAAAGAGAATCAAGAAAAAAAAAAAGAGAAAAGGAGAGGTAAAATAAAAAACAAGAAAAAAAAAAGAGAGAAAAATGAATAACTCAGCAATGAAAACCTTTTCTAAGGCACTACTGGGTTGGTATGTATGAAAACCAGTTTTCTGGCATGCATAACCTTGAAAATTTTTGAACCATCATTGTCCAAATTCACCAACTGCACTTGTTTTGAAATATTGCAAAAAATCTCAGCAGAACATCAACAGAAGAAGTCATCTTTCAAAAAAAAAAACTTGCATTAACTTGTTTTAATCAGGTATATATTTCTTACATTTCTTCATTGTAAATGATTGGTATATAGTATATAAAAATTAACCATTAGCATAAAAGGTATCCATAAGAGTTGGCATACTTAAAACATGTTTTGAGCATGAGAATATTGATTTCTGCCTAATCTTCGAAACAAGAATGCCAAAAACAGTGCCTGCTATCTTCTTTAGATTAATTGTTGTATTGTCTTCAGATTGAAATTGTCTTCGGAATGACAACAGAATGAATGTTGCACTTTGTCTTCAAAATGAAGCTTTGTCTTCGAAATGATGATTTGTCTTCGGAATGAAGCTTTGTCTTCGGAATGATGATTTGCCTTCACAATGAAGCATCATCTTCGAAATGAAGCTTTGTCTTCAGAATGAAGCAGGATTTGTCTTCAGAATGCAGCAGAAATTGTCTTCAGAATGAATTTCTGTCTTCGAAATGATTTGCCTTCGCAATGTAGCCTGATCTTCGAAAAGAGGATTTGTCTTCGGAATGAGGATTTATCTTCGGAAAGAGGATTTGTCTTCGGAATGAGGATTTATCTTCGGAATGAGGATTTGACATCGCAAAGAAGCATGATCTTCGGAATGAAGACTTGTCTTCGGAATGAAATCATAATCTTCGGAATGAGGTTTTATTTTTATAATAAATCATAATATTCGGAAAGACCATTCAATATAATATCTCCATGTGGCATCCAAGGGAAAAAGTAAATACGATCAAGTAAAAATTATTTTAACTACATATGATAAATAAACACGTGTCAGTTAGGATGTGGTTTGTTTTTGCACCCATTTAGAAAGTACCAGAATCACAGGGGACATGACCAATAGTATGCCACCATTTTTTGATACTAATAAACATGTACATGAAAGTCCGCAGGCAAAACAAAAAAACTAAAAATGAGTAAGGTCGCTCCCATATAAATTGGACACAACTGCAGATTTTCTAGAAGTATATTTTGACAGCCCTATTGAGCAGAAAAATCTCCTGTGTGAACTATTTTTACATAGCTTCTTTATTCCAAAAGAAGTAGAATTTCATCCTCAAATATACATTGAAGATGTTCAACTGAGGGCATTCATGTCCACCTTGCAGAATCAATTTTATTAGGACCAGGAGAAAAGGCAGAATAAAGAAATTAAAACAAGAGTTGAATTTTTAGTCAGAGTAATTCAGCCAAATCACCCAATTATCACAAGACAACACTTCACCATGATGAACAGGGATGATATAAAAAGAATGTACTTGACAAACTTGAGGGGATGTATGAACAGATTCCAAAATTTCTGTAATGACAATTTTGTGCCAGCATTATCAATCTGTAGAAACAGATGGGCTAAACTCTCCATGTCTTTACAGAAAAGAGAACCCATCTCCCCCATCAACTTAGAATGGTCTAGAAGAAGGGCAGAAGGAGTAATACAGTTGATTGCAATCATGCAACATAATTGGATAGGTCTTAGATTTAGGCGTCCAACCATCATCACTCCAGTTCTTTTCTACTTTGAAGAAGATGCCCAACCTGATGAACAGTTTGAAGAATGGCTCAGGAACCTTCAAGAGAACAAGGGTATTATATAGGCAAGAATTTGTTATATAGGTCATGAAATTTGACCATGGACATATGTGATTCCATAGCCCAACAGAATGAATGAGGACATACATCAATATAAGTTGGGAGAAAATGATGAGGCCTAAAAATACCTCAATCATAATATGTTTTGAACACTGAAATTGCCTACAAATTTTTATGTTTAATCTAATATGCTAGTTAAGTTAATTCAATATGCTGTGTATTAACTATTTGCATGATAAATGTATCTGAAATACTATATTTGATTTTTACAGCTTTTTGCATAAGTTTTATGTTGTTTTGTTATGACTTGCTAAATGAGATATGCTTAGGTTGATAGCAACATTTCACTAATCATGTTTTGATGTCTCAAGCATTTATTTTACCTAAATCTGGCAACAGTACAAGTAAACTATTACTTGTGCAAAAAAAGCGGTTTTTTCCATATAAATTCCAGCCAGCTGCCAATGAATGGCAAGGCATGGAATTCACATATGGAAAGAGATGAAGACCATTGGAATCTGATCCTGAGAAATAATCCACATGAGAAATGCAAATGAAATCATTTAAAGAGCACACATTTGTTCATTCCGAAGTCTCTTAGGAATGAATAGATATCTTCGAAATGAGAAAACAATGTCTTCGAAATGAGTAGATCTTCGAAATGAGAATTGCAGTATCTTTGGAATGAGCCACTTATCTTCGTAATGAAAATAGAATGTGCTTTTTGACTTGTTGACCGAATTCTGACGTTGAAAAAATGGAAATAAATATTGAAAAGGGTAAGGGAAAATATCTCAGATCTGACTTTGCCGTCCTTGCCAACCAAAGCTACCATTTATGGAAAGATCAAGTTTGATCTCCTTCTAGGATAAAACCAGGAATTGTTGCAACATAATAGGATTAGATATTTTAAGATATTCTCAGTTTTCAGTAGATCTTAGGACATCTATAAATATGGCTCCCATTCAGGTTGAGCTAGGTAGAGGATAAAGAAAGCAGAGAGTAGAGAAATATAGGAGAAAATAGACAATAATCAGAAAAGTGACTGTTACAGTCCTGTAACAGGTTTTTAGCAAAATTATTGTAATAATGTTTTTGAATCAATAAAGTGTACTATTTCTATTTCATATTGCTTGTAAATGAGTGTGAGTAATATATATAGAGAGAGACTCATATCTTCTTCTGGACAAGGAGTCTGGCCACTTCCAGACCTAGAAGGAGCACTAACAGCAGGTTTTTATTCTGATTTTGCTGCAGCATAATGAGTTGTATAACTTGTCATTTCATTTCTTTGTAAACAACTAATAATATTTTCAATATTAGCTTATTTTATTTTTTGTGATTAATGGTTTGGTTGTAATATCCACTTTCAGCAAAGCTTTCAATTTATTGCAGACTGTCATTTCTAGAATTTACTATTTTTTGTAATTTTCTACATTTTATGTTTTGTTGTCAACCCCTACACAAAATATTGACAACCTTCTATTACAGAGCCTTGACAGGGTTTCATTTCCATGCTATAAGTAGGTTTCCATTATAGCAAAAGTAAATAGATTTCCTTTCTGTAATTATAATCAGACTTCTAATTCTGCAACTGTTATTTTTGCAACATAATTAGGTCTCATTCTGTAATTGTAATTAGGATTTCATTTCTGCAGTTAATGATTAGTTTTCATTTTTGCAACTTAGATTAAGGTTTAATTTATGCAATTTAGAGATAGGAATGTCCTAAATCCCCCACACAATCAGTTTCACCAATAAGACCTGTTGCTCTAGATTGAACTAAGTTATAACCCTGTTCACCCCTTCTTCCACAGATAGCCTTGTACACTGCCATGGATTGACAAATTCATTGAGAATTAATGATGTGTATAACGACTACGCATCATCTTCATATACTATGAAATATAATGTGGCTTTCAAAAAAAATTCTTCCTCATTAAGATAGGCTTCTGTGCATCCGAATACAACAATTATGAGTTGCTCTATTTGTCAAATCCTTCGCAGTGATATCTTTGGATTACTAAAATGATTGATGCACCCAAATAGTCTTTAAATTTGCGATGATATGCTACATTCCATTTTTTTTAACAAAGGCTAATATTTTCGTGTATTAATGGCTCTTCAACTGTTATAATACTTCAGGGATGCTCAGTTTAAAAAAAATAAAGAAAAACCAATCCCTCCTAGCAGTGACCATAACTAGTTCCAAAATTCAACATAGGACACCAAGACCAGAAATAATTTGAATAAACTCCCGGTAGACCAATTTTTGGGCATTCCATCCGGTGATGATATTCACATGGTAAAGGTTTAAACTTTCCAAGTTGCAAATCTCACAGACACGTGTATAATTCACTTTCAATCCTCAATTCTAAAGAGAAATATTGAGCATTTTTTGAAATGCTTACAAGTTAGATATATACGATTACGACGATCAATGTCAAACAAGAGGATGGTGAAGCACTTTCAAAGTGTAAATGAGTGGGGTGCTGGGATTTATGTCTATTGATTTCCAAAGCAATATTGAAGCAGACTGTTTATGGGATTAAGCAAAATAAAAAATAAAAAAATAAAAAATAAATAAATAAATTCATTTTCCAAACAAAAGTTAAAACATTTTATGGAAAGCTTATACTGTTGCTCATCCAATCGGGTCATCCGTACTTCAAGAACAAACCAATTATTCTCCTAACAAAGTTGAAGCATTTTGCATAGTTCTAATGATATGGGTGTCTACTAATTCAACACTGATTCCTTATTATTATACGTGGGCATCCTTTTTTCTTATTTCAAGCTTCTCGTCTTCGATTTGAAGCTGAAAATCCATGGAGTACGGATTCAAACATCATTGACACCCCCATGTTTCAGTTGCGTTCAACCCTTAATGTCCAGAACAAAGATACAACATTTTCCTCCTCATGAAGTGAGCATTTGGAAACAGGTCAATTGCCCCAAACTCACTAGCTTTCAAACCAAAGTTGCAGTATTTTCTAGAATACTAATTTGAGCATATGGGATAAGGTCTAGTACACTCAAATCAAAGACCTATTACTTTTGGAGATATTTGACATGACTCGAAGGAGACTTATATAGGGGAGAATATAACCATTACAAGCATGCATAGGATAATAGGTGCTCCATTTGGTGACTATTATACAACCAGAATACACCCAGTCTATTACTTTTGGAAGCTGCACAGCGAATACAATCACAGGCTTCAAAGCAGTTGAAGTCTATCTCAAATTATGCACTCATCCAACAGTGCAAAATCATCTGCTGGTGATTTTGGAGTGTTAGTAGGCAAGAACAATTATCAAAATCATATAGTAAAGAAAGTTGTCGTCCCATTTGAAACATGCACACTTCGGCATCATCTTGTTACTAGCATCGTGGCTCCCAAACAATTAAATTAGATGACTCCCAACTCAACTACTATACGGACTTCAGCCACTGCATTATGACGGATTTTAGATCCTACGCGTGATAATATAGTGCCACTTGATGGACGAGACATGACGTTCCACCCTGGGTTAGTAAGATACAAAAGGAGTAAATGGTTTTGAAAATGACTGAAGAAAAATAAAAATAAAAAGTGCTTTGGCAACATCATCGTTACATTGCTTTTCAGCCACCCTACCTTTTTAATTTGATCTTTCCCAAAAAAATCTTGGTAGAACTCGAACTTGGTGTGTTCTAATAGGACAGTTAGATGCATACTATGAGGTTGCTTGTCGAGTAAATCAATTTTTGAGCAACGTTGAGGCTCTTCAAAGAGGTAATAATTCTAAGAGGCATGCTTTTTTATTCTTCGATGGGAAAAGAAATCATACAATTTTGATATAAGATCAATTCAAAATTATGAAGTAAACCCTTATTCACTTCCTAGTAAGTTGATTGGCTTGATTGATCCTAGTGGAAGATATTTAGTACTCCACCTTAATCAATCAAGCTATACTTAAGATGGTCAAAATTGATACCAAAGGATATATCCAAGCAACCAACCCTACTTATCACAAAAATTGACTAAGAAAAAGTTTTGGATATCCATTTTTTGTATAATTATGAGATGCTCCTTAACCATATAAAATTGCAGCATAGTTGTGGTCTTCAAAATTGTAGTAATAGCAATAGCTGAAACATTATTGCACTTTACAATGAGCAAATACATTATGCGGTAAGAATTTTGCAAGTTGACAAAATTAATGTTTATTTCCTTCTTTGGAGTTACAAGAAAGGAGAGCGGACACCTTAGATTAAATAATGTCATTTGGAATTGAAAGGAATTAAATAATATATTTTCTACAAAAGAATCACAACAATATTAATGAAAATGGTGACAGATGTTTAAATTGTGATGTCCCCTACAATGCAACTATAGGAAGCAACTCTAAGGGCTATCAAGATTTAAATAATTATTTGGAAACCTTGATATCAGTAAATATCACCACATTTCCAGAAGACTCAAATGTGAACCATATCTACTGAATTTGGAGCAGACGCATAAAGAACATCCATCCCACTTGAGGCTAACATCCAGTTCAACTTTATGGACAAAGTTCTTCAAGGAAGGGTGGAATGTTATGATCCCATCCTAACTTAATAATATCATATAATAAATTTATATATTAAAGTTAGTATAGTAATAATATAATAATTTATGATTATATTATTAGGATTAGGATTAGATATAATAATTAAATATATTTAATTATTATGAAAGGTTATGATGAAATGACGTATATTAGGGTTAGATAGATATAAAACGTTGTACAATCAATTATTGGAGATCATCGATGAAATATAAAATATATTTGGTTTATACCATTGGAGGGATTCCCAACCAATGCAAAAGGTGATTCGTATCTAAAAGTGATTCTATTTATTTAATTTATTTCTCATTTATTAAATTATTGTGCTAGGAACTCTTGGTTCCTATCAGTGTACTACGAGGAGGACCTTATCGAAGAAGGTTGTATAATTGGAACACCCCTCCTGGATGCATAGCAGTCGATCCTATAAAGTGGTTACATTAACCCTCCCATCTGGGCCACCAAGGCTTTATCCAATTGCACTACAAACGAGTGAAAAAAAATGAATAGTACAAAAAGGGAGACATATCCCTCTGATTGGCCAATATGGCCTCTTGTAGTAGTCATAGTTCTTTATTCATATTATCACTGATGATATCCTCCCACCAATAAATAGGATTCTTGTGTGTCTTGTTGCATTGGAGGATTAAAAACATCACCTCCTTAGTGATTGGCTCCAAGCCTTTTACTCCTAGGGCTAGGTTGATCATGTCGGCATAATCTTACGCCTAGGGATGGAGCATGAACTTTTTGATGAAGAAATATGATGGCCTCATCTTCCCTCTCTTCAAAAGCTTATGAGAAAATGTCGTATTCATCATATAATAGACCTGAAGGTCCAACGTCTTAAAATCTACCACCCTGGAAGCGGTGGCTATGTCGAAAACCTATCAAATCTTATCAATCGATATATGGGCCACTACTTGGCCTTTAAAATCATTGATGGTGCGTGCTCTAGAGTCATACGAGATAGTGAGCCATGACAAAATATTGGAAGAATGGTATGCCTTTAGATAGGTTAACCAAGCTAGGTTTGTATTCCACTTGTTGCACACAGGAGCCAGTCTATTACTGTCTCGGTAGGCCTACGCATAGAGATATCTCAAGAGCATCGAGTGGCACTGGTTATCCTCCTTCGTGGGGTTGAATGCATAAATGGTGACCTCCTCCACCTCCTTTTGCTACTATTTTATGATTTCTATGTTGGTATCGAGAAAATTTTTGAATGCCTTGGGGTTCTATGCCCTCCTTGGCCTCTTATCAACGGGCCATGCCCTAGTAATTTTGCTAATTCTCTGCTGAATGATTGATGTCTTAGGGGCCGAAGAGCTGGTAGATGCCATCTTACCCAAACTATCGTAAAAAATTTACCCCTCGACTGTAATTTCTCCTCTACACTCTCCACACCACTTCACTCTGTGTTTGACCTCATCGATAGGTAAATTTGCATGCACAGATGATGCGAAACATGACTGCCACCTTCCATTTTAAAATGGGTGCATTAAATATGGTAGATTGTGCATGCACTTTTTTCTTTTTAGGGGTTCTTAGGATTGGTCAGGTGCACCACATCAATTGTCGCCTTCTCATATTGATAGATGAATTGTGGCTGCAGACAACGGTTATGATATGAGGCGACTTAGGATTGGTGATTACGGGGCGTAGGTAGGTGTGTGCTCACTTGAGGCGTATCAATATTAATTTTAGTATGTGCAGTCCATTGGGGAGTGAGGCACATGGCTTTCAAGGTGGGCACACAAGATTATGCACCCACGTGACCTTCACGTGCTCCAAGGGAGTGGAGCACACTCAACTCAATAAGGTGCATAGCCTATGCACCCATTTATACCTTACGCGCTCCACTATGGTGGAGTGCATGACCCGAAGTTGGGCACACAACCTTGTGCACCTAACTTAGACACTTGCACGCCCTAAATGGAGGGGTGCACCGACTCAGTATGGGGTGCACAACCTTGTGCACCCTGACTGAGGTTGTGTGCTTCACTTTGAAAGTAGAGTGCATCAACTAGAGGAGGAGCACACAACTTGTGTGCTCCAAAGTATTGAGTGTGATTAATTGTAATGAAGTGCACATTCAACTTCGGGGTGTGCATAGAAATGCATGCCATTGTGATCCATCGTACGCTCCATTATGGTGGAGCGCATAACTTCTTTGGGGCACACAAGATGTCCACCCATCACGGGCTTGTGTGCGCTCTGCTTCCTCGAAGCACACATGGAACACAACCTTGTGTGCCCCAAAGGACTATTGTGTGCTCCACCTCCTCGTGGACCACACAAAATTTTTGTGGGGCACACTATCTTGTGCACCCTTAAGAGACATTGCATGCCCCATTCCTCAATATGGCGCATGGGCTGGAGGTGTGCGCACCACCTTGTGTGCCCGCTCAGGGGAATTTATGCTCCAAAAAGTAGAGTGCATGACCTTGGTTTAGGGTGCACTAGATTATGTTCTCGATTGGCTTCGAGTGTGCTCCATTGGAGTGGAGCACATAGGGTTAATTTGGGGCCCACCACCTTGTGCGCCCTAAGGGTAAATGGGGATTTGGCTCCCAAAATGCGGTTAGCTTTTTAGGAGTCAACAAGTATTATCTAGAGGATACTTATCAAGAAGAGTCACAAATTTAAAGATCATCAGGGTAGGCTATTACTGGCCTACCATTTTTGTTGATACCTTCAAAGTTACAAGAGCCTATGATGAATGCCAGTGATATGTGGGAAGAACTAGAAATGCATCATTCCCCCTTAAGCCAATTCAAGTTGAAGAACCCTTTTAGCAATGGGGGTTGGACTTCATAGGGGTTATCAATCCAAATTCCTTAGCAGGACACAAGTACATTTTGACTACCATAGACTACCTCACCAGATAGGTAGAGGCTATTCCCATAAAGAAATTAGACTAAGAGGTGGTGATAGACTTCATGGAAAGCTTAATCACAAGGTTTGGTGTTCTAGAATATTTAGTGAATGACAATGGACCAACATTCATAGGAGATAAATACATTGAGTTTACTAGAAAGTATGGTATCACTATAAAAAATACCTCTAAGTACTACCCCTAGGAGAATGTATTGGTGGAATCAACTAACAAAATTCTACTAAGAATTTTGATAAGATCATTAGAGGGTAGCAAGAGAAGTTGGCACCTACTGTTGGAACAAGCTTTGTGGGTAAATAGGATCACCATCAAAAAATCCATTAAAAAATCCCCTTATACCTTAGTATATGGAAAATAAGTAGTATTACCTATTCACTTGGAAATTCAGCTCTCAAATTGATAGATATAGAAGAAGAGTCTAAACAAAATCCAGTTGAAACTAGGTTAACATATTTGCTTCAGCTAGAAGAGAAAAGGACTCAGGCATATGAGGAATTCCAAAAGCACTCATTTTATATCAAGGTATGGTTTGATAATAAATCTAGGTTCAAAGAGTTCAAAGTTGGATATTTTGTCCTCAGATGGAATGTGGAAAGAGCCAAGCGAAGGCACCATTAGAAGTTTGATTCCTTCTAGGATGGTCTGTTCAAAGTAGCAGAGGTTAAAGAGAGCAATGTTTTTTAGCTTGAAGACCTAGAAGTAAACATACAACCTATCCTAGTCAATGGTTTTCATCTAAAACTCTACTTTGATTGAGATACACATTCATTGTAACATATTTACATATTTTGTATTATCATGTTCCTTTCCTTTGCTTAAAGTTTTTTTTTTGTGAAGTGTTATTAAAAAAAAAAGAGAAAATTTTGCTTCAAAAAAATCAAGTTCAAAATTGTAAAGGATGGCAATGGAATACAACATGTGTTCCACGTCGCTCTCCAATAAGCAAATATGGTAGTGGAATACAACATGTGTTCCATACCGCTAAAGTTCATATTCATTCAAGAGTGAACTAGGACACATGCACTATGCCACTTTCCAATGAATAAAATATCCATGAGCTACGACATGAGTTGTTTGCACTGCTCCAAGAGAAATAAAGATGATGAAAGGCACTGTAGGTTTAGTTAAGTGCTTTGCATCATAACCAATTAGTGGGACATAATATCTCCAGCTGCCAAGATGCATACATTTGAATTGAAAAGCATGCAAACATATAGTTTCTCGCACCAGTCACTTTAATGGTGGAAGGTATACATGCAAAAAATTTAAAAATGTTCAAAGTTCAAAGCTCGTTCATTTCACAAAGTGTCACCTACCTAGAAGAAATATCAAAGGGAACAGTAAAGCATTGTTCGCAAGTACCAGGAAAGAATAATGCTTTATGAATTTCCACTAAAAATGTCCTCCAAAGAGTCCTAGTAAATAGAGCCATCAGCGAATGAGGGGTTGGGCAATTACATTGATAAAGCAAAAGCGGTGGATGAAACCAGAATGGTTCTCATAGAGAGAACTAAAATCAAAAGGAGCATCAATGACAAGTATCAAAGAGGAAAATCCTTGATAGTCCAAGGTACTTGTGCTGTCTACTATTTCATGTATTTTTATATCTGTGATTCAGTTCATCCTTATCCTGAATTGATATTGACCATTGTCAAGTTTTATGACCCTAGAGAAAAAGTGGTAAAAGTAGCTATTGGAAAAATCCTATTTAGCATCATAGCCAAAGCTTATCATGATATTTTCATTCTAGGAGTAGACCCACCTGTAAGGCCTAATATTTTTGATGTAACAGAGCAAGTCGACTATCATTCCTTGCAAAAGTGTGCACATGAAGGAGAGTCTTTTAGGAAGTGGGTGTATGGTCAATTCAAAATTATTAAATCCAGGATAGGATTACCCAATACCCCAATTCTAATAAAGTAGTTTTCCAATCTAGAGCTTTTCTCTATGCTAGCTTGTTTAGAGGGTTTGGATTCTGACCAATATGTAAGGGATTGGAAAATAGCTACTATATACTGCATTTGAAATGAAAGGATGTATAAATATAATGCAAAAAAGAAAGGTATCAAGGTGATTTAATTTGAATGGCCAGACTTCCTTGCTAAATGAATGCATGAGCAATTGGTAAGGATGAAAAAGGATTCAGAAGCCCACTCTTTTTGACATTGTTCAAATTTGATCTGGATGTTCTATACCGCTGTAAGACACATGATGCCCTAGATTCCAATGAAAGAGAAGAATGACAAGGGAGACCCTATCCCTGTGTATTATTGGACCACTCATTTGAGGAGCACAAAGTCTTTTTATAGGTTTAATTTGGAATTCCTAGGGCCAAATTTGAAAATTATGTATTGGAAGTGCCCTAGATTATTGTCTCTAACCAAAGAATTGTTAAGAATACCAGGCATTGAAGGAGATTGGTATGTTATCACAAAAGGTATGGTCATCATAATTTATGGCTTCACTAGTAATACTTTTATACTATCCCATTTTATCACTAACATATTGTTGGCCTTGGAATATTTGAGGCAAGAAGATTTCATTAACATGAATTATGGTTTTGGTAAAAAGGGAAGATGTTTGTTAACTTACTCCATAATTTTGATGATATAAAGGTTGTCAAAAAGTGTCAGGGTGAACAAATCACTCAATACTTGGATAGGTTGGGCCTATTTTACATCCCACAAAGGTGGAGATATGACCCCGATGATAAATTCCTAAAAAGGAATATCAAGCTTAATGGAGAAAAAACCCTTAAGTTTGAGAAGACTTCAAGGCCTCTTTTTGAACAGGGGAGGAATAACAAATAAAATGCCCCATTGGATTGGAATGTCACTAAAATGGAACAACTACCCCCATGGCTAGAATTCTATGAGCAGGTAGTTGATTTTGATCATAATAGCAATGAAATCCACTAGTTGAAGGAGTCTAAGTTTAAGGAGCTTGAAAATAAGAAGAATTGGAATTAAGGAAAAATCATAGATTGGTGGAGAATGAGAGTAGAAATTGGCACAAATAAATCTAGATTCGGTCGAGTAATAGATGATGAGTTTTTTGAGTGATATGACAAGCATATTAAAACTTGGAAAGCTAAGGACCCTAAGAATATGGTACTGATTTATAAGAAGACTCAAGAAGGAATAGATTCTCCTTCCCCACCTTCACAAGAGGAAACTCAGGAGGTAGGGACTAAAACTCAATTAGTTGTTGCTAAATCTCCTAAAACATTTGAGCCCTCAATGGAACAACTAGAGAAATATCCTTTAGGGACCCAACTAATGAGTAAAATGCATTACTCTGATGATAGGGCAGTAAACACAGAAGTCATTCAAACATCCAGTAGGCCCAAACATCTAGCCCTGGATGGACATCCTCCTATAATTGATATATATTGGAATAAAAAGGATAAATACTTTGTGTTCACACCTATGATTTTCACTACTATCGCTACAGATGAGTTGAACCCTACTGCTGAAGATGTATTGCAGGAGGGGCCATCCAAAGAGGATACAGAGAGTGATAAGCCAATAGTATTTTGAGTAGTTCAAGAGAAAGGCTAAGGATGCACTGGGGATCCTCAAAAGGAGGTTTGTAAGAAACTAAAAGTGGATAAGGGGAAGAGTGTTGAAAATATCCTTGTTTCAGTTGCAGAGAAGTCAATACAAAAAGTGCAACACCAAAGTGCAGAGGTGATTCTAGAACATCCTACATCTATAGGTGAAGGTACGATTACTATCCCTTCTTCTCCTTCTCCTCCTCTTTCCCCAAAGAAATCTCCTTCCCCTTCTCAATAAAATGTCAAAATAAAGGTGTCCTCTCCCCCTCATAATTCACCACCTATCTCAATAGCTAACACAGAGGGCCAAGCCAATCCATCTCCTCCACATTCATCCAAAATCCTAGTCACATCATCCTCGGTCATTCCACCTTTGCCATCACAACCCCTAGTATCATCTGAAGCACAAGTTGTTTCATCTACACCTACTCATTCTTCCTTGAGTTTTGTTTTAGTTCCCATGTCTTTCCCTATTGCAACCACAACAATAACCATAGATTCAACTATGGTCACTACTACTCCACTATCATTAGCTTTTGAGTCTACCCTTCCATATCTCATAGCTTCTCCTCCTCCTACAAGTTATCCCACATTGGCTTCCTTGCGAAAGGAAAAGGATGTTTCTCAAAAGATTCAAGATTTTTAGGCATAGAAGTTGTCCAAGCCTTCAAAAATAATGGCTACAAAGAGGAGTACAATATCTATTGATCCAATCACAAGATAAAGAGCATCCAAATCTATTATCCCTTTGGTGAGAAATCTTGAAGTAGATATGATTGTACAAGACTATCATCTAGAGGAGTATATTGAAGATATTGAACAACTACCAGTTGAAGATGAGCTGGTCATAGCAAAAGCTCACCTAGAGACTTTCTATGTCAAGATTGATATCTACAAGGAGAAAGTTGGAAAGTTAGAGCAAAAAATAGAGAAGTTGGAGAAGACTGTCAACAACCAAAAATAGGTAGAAAAGGTTGTCAAGAATGAAGTGAAAAGCTGGTAAAGCAAATATCAGGAGGCCATTAAGCTCAAAGATCAAGTTGAGGAGAAGAAAAAGAAAAATGAAGAACATGCCAAGGAAATACAAGACTTGAAGCATCAACTTTAGATTGAGAAGGCCAAGTCCTCAAGCTTCTCAAAAGTAGGAGTGAAGAAGGTAAGAAAAGATCTTTGGTCTAAAGTCTTGGAGAAATGCTCTAAACTACAACCCATAATAGATTATATGGATGATGCTAGCCATTTGCTCCAAAATACTAAAGAAGACCTGGATAAGTTCACTCAAGAGTTGCAACCCATGGTCATTCTAGTAGAACAAATCTATAAACTATCTGATAGTAGGCTTAATGAGGCTGCTAAACCGATCCCCAACAAGGAATGGAATGTTTCTAGATTGGCCACTAGAGTTGTGGTCAAGAAGAATAGATTGCTCTAGAAGGCTTGGTTGTTATATGACAAAGTGGAAAACACAATTCGAGATGTGGTAGATATCAACCAAGAAATGACTCAATATGGTTTTGGAGGACTCTGGCTTGAGAATAATACTCTATTATCATAAGAGGAGATCAAGAAGAGTGTAGCTTCAAGCATCCAGGATGAATCTGAGGTTGATGCTTGGAAGGAGCCAATTGATCAAGAATAGGTCTCTCAGATGATAATTGATTTAACCAGGCTCAGAGATTTGATGGAGGACCTAGTGAACAAGGGAAGCTCCGCAAACTATGAGGATACCTCCGAGTTGGAGTTTATTCATAAACAACTTAAGGAGACTTCTAACCCTTCTAAGGTAGTTTGGAGCCAAGCTTTGCAGACTCTTAAACTGATGATTCAACTGTTTGGGACCGATGTTGAGCAAAGGGATAAGCAACAAGACTCACTAGAAGAAGAAGAGGTTGATCAAGAGCAGGAAGGCAATGGTGAAGAATAGAAGCTCAATCATGAGGAGGAAGAACTAGATAGATTTGCTGAAGATCCTCAAGAGGCGCAAGCCTAAAGTTTTCCATTTTAAATATTTTTGTATTCATGTAAAAGTGTTGTATATTTGTTTTTGATCCTGACACTATCAAAGGACAATAATAAAAGCATGAAGCCAAAGAGTAGAGAATGAAGTTTTCGTGAAGGTATTTTGATCATTTTGATTGGGCTTATAAGGGAGAGCATAGCTCTGTTTTGTTTGACAATTGAGCAGTTTTTAGAAGGAGTGGTGGATATCATTATTTCTAGTATGATCTCCATGTGAACCGTTATCCTCTGGGTGGCTTCACAAAGTTTTCAAAGGGTAATGGTCATATAGAAATTATTCTATGAAGCATTGCTCAAAGATTTGTATTTTTTGACTCCTGATACCCAATGGATAAGACTCTGAGTTTGATGGCTTTGCAAGCAAATCCACCCGGGAGGTGCCAAAATGTAGGCCCAAAATGGCCACATCCTTAGAAAATTTTTGAAAATATTTTCTAAGGCACGAAGATGCTCCCAGCCGCTCAGAACATAGTGTATTTCCAAGCGGCCCAATGCAAGGTGTTCTATGCCACTCAACACTTAGTATTTTTTGCAATGGCATAGTGCTAAGGTGTTCCACACCACTCAATACTTAGTGCATTTTGTAGTGGCCCAATGTAGATGTTCCATGCCGTTGTCAAACCAAGTCAAAGCTGACGTCAATATTCTCCAAAGAGCGGCCTAGTGCACATTGTCCCATCCCACGCACTAAAGTGACTAAGTTTTGAGGTGTTCCATGCCACTGAGTTCCACATTTATTTTAAAGTGGATCAGAATAGATGTTCCACATCACTGGTCAAAAAGGTCAAAATGCCCGAAAAGAAGCACAAGGCAGTGGCATAGTGCATACTCTCATGAAGAAACATTTTACACTCTTTCTTGAGTGGCCTAGTGACATGCTCTATTCTACGGTCAACTTGGGTCAAAAATTAAGGAGCAAATATTGAGGAGTGGATGACATATGCTCTATGACATGGATGCAAAATAAAGTTGAGCAGTTTGAAGAACTAAAGAAGTGGCCTTGCAACATGCTATATTCTACTCAAAGCATAGTGTATTTTCGCAGATGTTCCATGCCACTATCAACTCAGGTCAAAGATGACATCAAATTTCTCCAAATAGTGGCCTGGTGACATGTTCTATGCTGCTCGTATACATAGCATTGCTAAGGTTTAATCATAGCCGTTCACGAGTGAATCAACGGTTGAGATCATGTTGACATTTTCTCAAATATACAAAAGTAGATTCTTGGAAAATAAGAACTAGTTGGTTTGAGCGAGTAGGTGAAGCATCCATGGAGCCAAGAACCAAGAACCTAGGTAGTTGTAGATCTATGACAAGATGAAGTCCCCAAGAAAGGATGAATGGCTTAGATCTTGTTTCTAATGGCCTAGAGTCTAACTACCATTACAGAACAAGCAAGTTGCAGAGCCGAGCTACCATGGCGTGCGACATTGAGTGGATTTCCTAGACTTTAAAGGTGAATAAAATGATGCCACCATAGTATTCTACTGATTTGGCATGGTCTAATCCTTGTAATGTTCCACATTTTTTTATTTCATTGTAAAAACTATATATAGAGGTCGAACCCTCAATTTTTAGGGTTGGCTCTAGAGTGTTTGCTTGCCCTACTGTGTAACATCTTTTGAAAATTAATGGAAGGAGCATTACTTGGATTTTTGACTCAAGAACTATCATATTCGATATCTTTATTGAGAGGTTCAAGCTGTGAATCACATTTATGCTAATGCTATTATGGTTAGTTCATTCCATTGATATTGGATTACTAGTTGTAAAGCAATTGAAATATTTTCATAGTTAGATATGTGCTTGCAAGAGGTTTATTTCTATTAAATCTAGATACTGATCTATTTTACTAAATTGGATTGTTAGTATTGTGGATATTGAAATTACTTCTTGGAGTATATCTCTGCTTTGTGTTCTTGTATGAAGATTACTCTGTTTTGGGTGCTGTTGATCTTGAGTGTGGGACACTAGAAATAATTTGCTGAAAGGTTTTCCCTATGGATGCCTATGTTGTTAGCTCTATCCGACCACTTTTTGAATTATAACTTCTTAACCCTAAACCCTTTTCTAACCCTATATCTTAAAACAATTACTGAGCTTAATTGAGTCAACACTTTGTCAGTTGACAAGGAACCAACCTACTCTGGAGGTTGGGCTAGAGCAATATTTAGTCCATCCAATGTTGAGTTCTGAGTTGTGACTAGTGGGTGCAAGCCTAATTAGAAAGCTAGAAGATAGATAGTCGTAGTATCAAGTTTACTTGATGTCAATTCGGATCCCAACAACACATTCAATAAAGAACAAGAGGGTAAATCTAGAGACCAAATAATGCAAAATTTGTATTTACATAGAAGTAAAACTTTCATAAGAATTGTAATGGCTAAAGAGCCATCCTTAGAAATGACCAACATTACACTATTTATAGGCACATTTACATTAATTACAAAATCAAAAATTAATGGTGGAAGGTAGGAAGATACTTTTTGCAGCAGATAAGCGCTAAACTGGTACACTGTTCATCTAGATAGTGTTGATATTGTAGAAGGATGTGGATGTACCTGGTTCAATCTAGGTCTTTAGATATTCTGATGCTTCTACACACTTGTCAATTCTTAGTTGCCTCTTCATTTTACTCAACTGGTGATCCTTTGGTTAGGCAATGGATGATAGGTATTGAAGCACCTCAAGAGCAACATGCCTTAAATCAGTCACCTCCATGTACATTGTTAGGTACCTAAACTATTGCAGTAGTATGCACATATTTAACTTTGAAATTTAGGTGATGGTGGGAGTTTTGAATTCCTAGAAGGTGCTTCCTTTGTTCTTATTTTCGCTCGTAGAGGAACTGGAGAGAGGGCAGGTATTTATTTGAAGTTTTACCTTATTTGAACCTTGCATCTCCTTCCCAGGATGGGCAGGATTATTTCTACTCCTTAAGAATAGGGTCACACAATTTGTATGCTCTTGATACCCCCTTGAAATGTTCACCAAACAAGTTGGGTAGGTCTTTAAATAAATTTTTACCAAGTTTAAGGGCAAGTATTTAAAGAAGTTCTACCCAAGGTTAAGGGTGGGTGTCTGCTCACTCTTGTCACCTGCCCTATTTAATTCTACCATTCACTCGATGTTTTGGTCTACTCACGACTACTGCTATCGCAACCTGATATCTTCTTTCTGTCCACCAATGCCCTCAAAATTTTGTGAACTCCTTTCAAGCCAAGAGAATCACTTCCTAAAGGGAAGAGTGGGTGAAGGATGTAAAATTTCACCCACATGTTTCTTTCTCTATATTTGCTCTTGCTTCCTTGGATCTCACTTGATAATTTGAGGGTTTTCCTCTATTTTCCTTTCCTATATCAATGTTATGTCTTATTATCTATTCAATATTATTTCACAAATTTATTTTTCATTAGACTTATCCTCTACTGGATCTACTAAAAAAGATTTTGACTTGTCATACTCTTTTTCTAGTATTTCCTTGTTAATGGTAGATGTATTAGCATTTAACACTGCATTTTCTCTACCAATTTTCTTCTCATGAATGGTGCATGGTACTTCAAGAGATTCCTCAAAATATGATGAGACACATTCCTTAGGTTCATTGAGAATGTTTATCGTTAAATCAAAATAATATTGAATAGATGATTCCTTGTTAATATTTTGAACATGTTGTACTATGTCGTCTAAGCTCTTATATGCTTTTTATTCATAGGCTTAAGCCTTAAAATAATTGGTATTTCTTCTAATATCTTTCTTTATTGGTCTCCATTGTTTATTTACTTTTGTCTATCTAGAACTATTTTTTAGAAGTTGAAAACCATCCTCATTTGTATCCATTTGTAAGTTTCTCTTGTGGTTTTCTACAAATTTTTCTGTGGAATCTTCTTAGTGTATGATATTTCAATATGTCCCACCTCATGATGTCTTCTACATCTAAATATTTGTTTTCATAATCTATGTTTTGGATCCACAACTTACCCCCATACTTAAGAATGATTGATTTTGGTATAAGGTTTAATTATATCAATCATGACCAATATCCAAGCATAAAAAACCAAGAATTTGTTTTTTATAATCTTTAAAATCTTAATGAATTCTCCCAAAGTGTTTTATATTACCTTAAAGGTTTCTATTTCCCAAAATTCAATGGGAAATCCATACATCCTAACGTAGACTAGTGCTAGGGCTAGATTTACATTTTTAGTAACAAAGCCTTCATACTAGTGGGTAAGGAAGAGTCTTACTCTTCCCATAAACCAAGGATCCAATTTTAGGATTCTATTTCTTTCATCCCTAGAACAAAAAATATCTAGAAAAAAACTTTGGGAAGAAAGGATATAATCATTCTTAGAGACTTCCAACTCCTATCAATCCATTTTCTCAAGGTTAAATCCCCTAACAAAGACCCATTAAATTTATCAAAAATTGCACTATATTTGAGATAAGAGTATCACTCCTATATGAGGAAATCACTCACTTATACTACTAGATATTATTCTAAGAATTTAGCCATGAATTGGTCCATGGGAAGAAAACTAAAACTCAAAATCTACTAAAAATTACCAGAGCATCCTATAACAATTATAATATACGAAAAACCTAAAATAATTTGCACACAATTTCTATAAAAAAGGGGAAAAAGAAACTTACTTGAAAAATTCTAAGCCCAAACAAAATGTCTTGCCTCACTAAAATCCTATCCCTCCATTTATCCTCCCATCATCTAAACCCTAGTTGATGGATATCTGCAATTTCATTTTTTGTGACTTGAAAATTTGTCATTGCCCTTATTTTGGATGGCTAAATTCATAGGGTCGTATCTCCCCAATATTGCTCAAATTCCTTTACATGACCACACATTTTAAATCTCTTCAAACTCCACATAAATTGGTCCAAGAATCAATTGAATCAAACAACCCTTTGCAAGGATAAGACCTCTAAGAGATGAGATGTTTAAAAAAATTGCCCTAATGCTAACCTAGTTTTGAATGACTATATTCACATGGTCATATCCATCTAAATACTTCTTGGATTCCTTCAAATGACCACTAATTTAAAATCTTATCAAAATATGCACAAAATAGCATAAGAATATTTAGTTTATGTTCCATGAATTCCATACTTATCTAATTAAGAAAATAAGAAATTGCTCTTGGATCTATCCAAAATTGATACAATATGATTAAAATGATTCTTACTAATTCTATTATAGTTTTCTAATTCTCTTATCTATGGTCATCCACCACTCCATATACTATGGTTTTTGAGGTACTTAACATCATAGAGACTAATTATTAAGGATAAATTGCTTGTGTCCTCTATCCTAATTGAGGATAATATTTGGTAAAATGAAGATATCCATTTATATAGTATCCTCTAAAAGGTATTGTATTATTAATTAGTTGAGATATTTGTTTTGATTTTGAGGTTGAACTACAAACCTATTTATGGAAGTTTTATAGGAGTGGATGAGTTATGAATGACAAGTTTAGTCCTTAAGTCTAATGGTTTTTAAATCCCTTGGGTCTATTTTGTTGAGCAAGGTGCAACAAATAGTATTGTCATTGTTGTCAACACAGTCAGACATATTTATTGATGCAATGGACAAGAGTTTATTGAACAACAAGGTGCAGCCAAAGTACAATGGATAGGAGTTCAGTGTTGAGCAAGGTGTTGCAGGAGGATTGTCATTGTTGTCAATACAATCAGTTAGATCTAATGATGCAATGGACGAGAAGTTCAGAAGTCACTCGGATGCGAGAGGATAAAGTTCAAAAGTTAGTCCGATCATGAGTCCTTAAATGATAGATGCACGTAAACAGAAAACATAATTCGGAATGAGAAGAAGAAGTCTTCAGAACCTGAGATGTCAAGAAGCGAAAAGGTTTTTTGTGAAAACCAAGGCAGTCAAAATAAAAAGTTTTATTTAAAACCATGGATAACAGATTTGAAATGGGTTTTTCTTAAAACCCAAGTTGGCTTTTTGTTTCGTTGAAAAAGATGCCTCGGTGATGAAGATATTTAATTTTAAATATTTAGTTTAAATTTTAAAGGTTTTTTGTGAAAACCAAGGCAGTCAAAATAAAAAGTTTTATTTAAAACCATGGATAACAGATTTGAAATGGGTTTTTCTTAAAACCCAAGTTGGCTCTTCGTTTCATTGAAAAAGATGCCCCGGTGATGAAGATATTTAATTTTAAATATTTAGTTTAAATTTTATTTTATTTAAAATTTAAATTAAAATATTAAATTAAATTAAAAGGGCCGACGTGTTACTATTTCGCGGCAATAAGCTACAGGAAAGTGATGAAGGTGGTAGAAGAGTTTGAGGCCGACAAAGTTAAATCTGGGCCGACGGATTTTAGGGTTTGGCAGCGACAATTTCTAGGGTTTTGCAGCCGACATTCTTAGGGTTTCTCAGCCGACGTTCTTCTAGGGTTTGTTCCTAAAATTTCTTCTATAAAAGGAGGGCTTCTTCGAGTTTGAAATATGGGGTGTTAAGATAAAGTGCAAATGCGAGCATAGTGTTTGTGAAAGTGAAGTTCGTGTTGAGCAGAGAGCAAGTCGTTTCGATTCAGAATGAGAGCGAAGTGATAGTTCTTTGGAGTTGCAGTAAGGTGTGCGTTGCGATGAGATAATGTGCGAAGAGCGAGTAGAGTGACTTGTGCGAAGATAAGAGCGCGATGTGCAGAAGTTGTGTTCTAAGTCTGAAGTGACAGTGCACAGTTTACAGAAGTGATTGATCATCTGAATGCAGCAGAGAGTGCAAAGAAGTACAGAGAAGAGGTGGAATAGTGCGACTCATTTTGCGCAGAAGCAGTAGAATGCAAAAAAATAGCAGACCGTGAAAATTGAGGTGAAAGTTTTATTCTGTAATTTTTATTATTGTCTTCCAAGTTGTTGCTTGGATTAAGGGGTTGGTGCCTCTTTCCAGTAGGTGCTGGTAAAATAGGAGTTGGTGCTCCATTCTGTTGAAGCGAGATAAAGTTAAGGGGTTGGTGCTCCTTCCAGTTGGTGCTGGTAAAGGATTATGTAAAGTTGTAGCTTTGCATTGACTGGATTTGGATGGTAGTCCAAGCAGTCTTTTTGAGGAGTAGCCACATTGGTGAACCTCGTTAAAATGTTGTGTTATGTGTGATGCTTTCTTGATGCATTTAGTATCTCTTTTATCTGCTTTAAACTGCTGCTGGTTTTAAAATCATATGTTTTAGAAATTTTAAAGAACACACTGATTCACCCCCCCTCTCAGTGTCATTGTGATTACAACAATTGGTATCAGAGCCAGGTTCCCAATTTTGGCTAAATCAGTCAGGGTTGATCTTGGATTAGTACACAATGGCTAAGAAGAATAGATCCTCATCCAAAAAGGCATCCCAGTCAGTTTCGGTTCTTGTAGAAGAGAAATTTGAACCGAAAAAGGTAGAAGAAGTGAATCCTGAAGTCTGTGATGAAAATCTTGAGGCTGAAGTAGATTTTGAAGGAGAGTTGATATCTGCACTTGAAGAGTGGAGTATAGAAAAGAAAAAGAACAAAATACTGTCCAAGAAATTGGAAGAATATGGGGATGAGATTGAAGATCTCTTCCTACAAGTTCAAAAGGCCAAGAAATCAGAAGAAGCCTTGAAGACACAGCTGGATAATAAGAATGATGTATACAGCACAAGTGAAGAGGAATATAAAAAGGTTATTGTTGATCTAAAGCTGCAAGTAGAACAGAACAAAAGGATTGAAGATATTCTTAGGTCTCAGATCAATGAGAAAGAGACTGTATGTTGCCAACAAGAAGAAGAGATTGTTTCATTGAAGAAACAACTAAAAGAGGCCAATATAAATCTCAAATTTGAGAAGAGCACAGAGTTGCTAGATACAATGATAAATCAACAAAGAAGCCCCACAACTAAGTTTGGTCTTGGATATGAAGCTGAACAACCTTCATCCTCCAAATATGCAGAGAAGAAGAAGTCCTCGGTTGAAGGATTGAAACAAGAAAAGTCTGAAGCTGAATCCTCAAAAGGAAGAAAATATCAAAGAAGATCTACAGCAAAGCAACCACAACCAAAAGAGGTTCTCTCACTCTCACTCTTTTAATAATAATGCTTTTTATGGCTATTGTTCTAAATGCAACCACTTTGGTCACAAGGCAATTTATTGTGGACCGAACAATAGATCAAAGAGTTATGCTTGATAAAAATACTTCTATTTTTTTGAGTGAACACCCTGTGCAATGTTTTAAATGTAATGGCCATGGGCACATAGCAAGGTTTTGTTCAAGCACTTCTGTATCCAATCTAAGGCAATACCATAGATTTCATCATACACATAGAATGCAATACAGACAGGGAATAAAACATGTGCAATGTTTTAAATGCAACGGTCAAGGGCACATAGCAAGGTTCCGTCCAAGCACTTCTATATCTAATCTAAGGCAAAACCCTAGATTTCATCGGACACAAAGAGGACAACACCGACAAGGAACATATCATGTGCATAAAAGAAAAGAAAATAATCATCCATCAAGAATGCACAAGAGACAACCCCACAAGAGAAATGTTCAAGTTCACGAACAGGAGCAAAATAGGGATGTTGTTGAAAAACCCAAGCCCAAGTTCAGGAAAGTCTGGAGAAAGACAGAAGAAAGGAAATTGTGTCTCCTTGGACTGAAGGAGGCTACTCTGCCATTGCTCTAAGCAACTCCAGGTGGCACATCCTCAGGAGGAGCAATATTAAAGTTTTATTTTAATGCTCCTATGTATTTGTCTAGGTATCTGAGGATGAAAGGTAAGCAGTCGGGTTAATGTTGTATAGTTGTTAAAGTGTGTTTTTCAGTTTATATAGTGGTTTGTGGAAATGCCGTGAAGTGTGGTGTTTAATTTGAGAGCTGTCACCATTGGTAGTTTTGAGATATGTCACTGTTGTACCGTTGATGATTCTTAATACCACTGTTCAAAATTACGAATCATAATAGTCCAGATAATTTGCTCAACGAAAGAATGCTTGCCCTAGCTGTGTATTTGTGTTTCGAGCAGCATGTATTTGTTTTTACTCTTTGATGTGAAGATTGCCAGATCTTTCATGACACCTTGGTGAATATATTTAATTCACAGACAGTTTTGTTTTAACTATTGATTTAATGCCAGTCCAAGGATAAGAAGCTTGAGGCTGAGTAAGGTGCACTACGGTTGGCCATAAAGTGTTTGACAAAATGTCTTCTTCCGACATGCATAGTTGAAAGTAAGAGTTGGCAGTAAAATTGCAATTCTTGGACAAAAATTGGTACGAGATGTGAGTCACTTGTCAATTCTGTTGACAAAAGTGAAATCAGCATGTTGAATGGGAAGATTGAAGAAAAAGTTTTTTAATGAGCAGACGAGATGATTTCCAGCCTGGTGATGAATAGTTGAGTTGCTTTCATAGTGGTTGTTTTGATCAAGTTAATGCTTTTCTTGATACATGATTTGGGCTTACTCCATTGAGTTTGATTTGAGCAAGTTATTCTTTGCCTTGGTGATTTATGTTGGTGGTTGTCTTGTTCAAATACCTTTGGAAGGAAAAGGATGTCTACTAGTTTCCTTTTCATGTAGTGATTGGTTGAATGCTTCAAGGTTAATCTTGAGTTGAATGATGTTGGTTAAACCTTGTCTATAAGCATCGTTGCTAAAGCCCTAATTGGTTGAAAAAAAAAAATGTTGGTTGTGCTGTGGTACAGTGTTTGGTACTTGCACAGAGTTGAAAGTGGATTGAGGTAGCCTGCTGGATTCTCACTGCAGAGAGAGACAAACAGCTGTCATTAGGTTCAAGCTTGTTGAGAATATATCCAAGATGCATGGTGAAGTTGTATGCAGATGTTGCTGGCATTGCAGAACAAAAAGCTGGCTATATAAGATTATTGTATGCCTTCACTAACAGTGGACAAGTTTGAGTTTGCAAAGCAACAGAGGGTAGTTGCACATAAGATAGTGGTTCAGTCATGTTCTTACACATGTTATATTGGTGAAGTTGACGGTGATGGTGTCATTCATCGGTTATTGCTGCTATTCACATTGTTGATTTTATTGATGCCTATTATGCTTATCATGATGTTGTCAATCAGTGAAATGAAGTGGTCTTGGACTCAGGGGGAGCATTTGTGTATTTGTTTTTCTTCTTGTTCATGCTTGGAATATTTGCTAATTGTAATAATTTGTGTCTAAGAATGTTGTGCATAGACTCAGGGGGAGTCTACAGCAGCCCTTTGGTATTATTGTCAAAGGGGGAGAAGATTTACAAGAAAATTGCACATGTGTTGCCAACAATTCCAAAGGGGGAGATTGTTGAGCAAGGTGCAGCAAACAGTATTGTCATTGTTGTCAACACAGTCAGATAGATTTATTGATGCAATGGACAAGAGTTTATTGAACAGACAAGGTGCAGCCAAAGTACAATGGATAGGAGTTCAGTGTTGAGCAAGGTGTTGCGGGAGGATTGTCATTGTTGTCAATACGATCGGTTAGATCTAATGATGCAATGGACGAGCAGTTCAGAAGTCACTCGGATGCGAGAGGATAAAGTTCAAAAGTTAGTCTGATCATGAGTCCTTAAATGATAGATGCACGAAATAGAAAACATAATTCGGAATGAGAAGAAGAAGTCTTCAGAACCTGAGATGTCAAGAAGCGAAAAGGTTTTTTGTGAAAACCAAGGCAGTCAAAATAAAAAGTTTTATTTAAAACCATGGATAACAGATTTGAAATGGGTTTTTCTTAAAACCCAAGTTGGCTTTTTGTTTCATTGAAAAAGATGCCTCGGTGATGAAGATATTTAATTTTAAATATTTAGTTTAAATTTTAAAGGTTTTTTGTGAAAACCAAGGCAGTCAAAATAAAAAGTTTTATTTAAAACCATGGATAACAGATTTGAAATGGGTTTTTCTTAAAACCCAAGTTGGCTCTTCGTTTCATTGAAAAAGATGCCCCGGTGATGAAGATATTTAATTTTAAATATTTAGTTTAAATTTTATTTTATTTAAAATTTAAATTAAAATATTAAATTAAATTAAAAGGGCCGACGTGTTACTATTTCGCGGCAATAAGCTACAGGAAAGTGATGAAGGTGGTAGAAGAGTTTGAGGCCGACAAAGTTAAATCTGGGCCGACGGATTTTAGGGTTTGGCAGCCGACAATTTCTAGGGTTTTGCAGCCGACATTCTTAGGGTTTCTCAGCCGACGTTCTTCTAGGGTTTGTTCCTAAAATTTCTTCTATAAAAGGAGGGCTTCTTCGAGTTTGAAATATGGGGTGTTAAGATAAAGTGCAAATGCGAGCATAGTGTTTGTGAAAGTGAAGTTCGTGTTGAGCGAGAGAGCAAGTCGTTTCGATTCGGAATGAGAGCGAAGTGATAGTTCTTCGGAGTTGCGATTAAGGTGTGCGTTGCGATGAGATAATGTGCGAAGAGCGAGTAGAGTGACTTGTGCGAAGATAAGAGCGCGATGTGCAGAAGTTGTGTTCTAAGTCTGAAGTGACAGTGCATAGTTTACATAAGTGATTGATCATCCGAATGCAGCAGAGAGTGCAAAGAAGTACAGAGAAGAGGTGGAATAGTGCGACTCATTTTGCGCAGAAGCAACAAAATGCAAAAAAATAGCGAGACCATGAAAATTGAGGTGAAAGTTTTATTCTGTAATTTTTATTATTGTCTTCCAAGTTGTTGCTTGGATTAAGGGGTTGGTGCCTCTTTCCAGTAGGTGCTAGTAAAATAGGAGTTGGTGCTCCATTCTGTTGAAGCAGATAAAGTTAAGGGGTTGGTGCTCCTTCCAGTTGGTGTTGGTAAAGGATTATGTAAAGTTGTAGCTTTGCATTGACTGGATTTGGATGGTAGTCCAAGCGGTATTTTTGAGGAGTAGCCACATTGGTGAACCTCGTTAAAATGTTGTGTTATGTGTGATGCTTTCTTGATGCATTTAGTATCTCTTTTATCTGCTTTAAACTGCTGCTGGTTTTAAAATCATATGTTTTAGAAATTTTAAAGAACACACTGATTCACCCCCCCTCTCAGTGTCATTGTGATTACAACATATTTTTCTAAGTTTGAGATGATTTAGGTCTATATTTTCTATTGGGAAAATATATATTTGGTCATGCATAACTCCATGTGAAGGATTGGAAAAATATGAATTTGGTCATGAATAACCCTACACAAAATATTAAGGGACCTAAAATTTAATATCTCTTTTGAATTAAAATTAATCTTTGTCTTAGCGGTCTCCTAGGTCCATCCTCTACAAACACATATTGCTTATTAGATTCCTATTAAGTTAAATAATTAATCCATTTTCGCATCATGAGCTATGAAACCATGCAAAGCACAAACAAGCCTATTACAGACTGGATGTCACTCAACAAATATACAATTTTTTGCTCATATTCCATTAAATAATTCTTCCTTGTAATCTATAAATTCTTGGACTCACATTTATAAAAAAATATGGAATATATACTTATATTGATATCTCTCTTCAAACCACTTCTAGGTGACATCCATATTGTCATATCTTATTACAATTTCTATACTATACCACCATACTACAACATGGCCTTTTAGTTGAAATATTGATTATGACTTTGGATTTCTCATAACTAAAAAAATTGTCAACCCTAAAACACTTTTCTATTTCAATCTACCATTTTGTAGCACTTGTTCCTTAATCCCAAAACCTTTAGTTTTAACCTTTTTTGAGATTTCTAAAGAGATATTATTGACTAAAACCTTGCATTTATGGTTGATTTGCTTTATTATGGTGGACCTATAATAACATTCAAATTAAGTAACCTACAAATATTTTTTAAAATACAAAAAATATTATATTCAATACAATTACATCAATAGGTTACAACATCTTTTTAGATGATGTAATTCAAAAACCACAATAGAAAATAGCCCATAAAAGTTGCATGTAGTAAAAATATGCAATGGAAATCAACCCACAATCCATAAGATAGATTTAAGCAAAAATCATCCTTCACATAATTCTTCAACTTACATAACATCTATCCATCTATATGCATCTATTCCAAATACAACTCCTTTTTTTATTAAGGTCTTTAAACTAAGAGTATGGACAAACAAAAACTAAATATTTACAAAAGCATAGTCTCAAAACAAACATAGACAAACATTAATACCCAAAAAATACTATTCAAACCAACTAAATTTAATATCCACTTCTCTAATAACCCAACTACTGGCTAAATTTATTAAAAATATTAATATCCACTTCCTCAAACTACCCCACTACATGCTAAATTAAATAATGTTTTGATTGACACGAATTTCCTATTTGCTTTATATGCTCCTACATGAAATAGATAAGAACATGAGCTCTAGAAAATGTATTACAACCAGGCACATACAAATAATTAGTTCCATTTAAATAATGTTTTGATTGACAATCTCAAATGGAACCATCCATGTAGTCTCTTTGTAGTTCCATTTCCAGGGAATTCTACTATTTTGTATCTTTTCTATTGGAATATATTACATTATTTGGTACATGCCAATGTACCACCTTGGGTACATCTTTAGATTATAAATTTTGTCTTAGATTAGGCTTTGACTATTTACTTTATGCAATGTAATA
Source organism: Wollemia nobilis (assembly GCA_028583015.1). Taxonomy (NCBI): domain Eukaryota; kingdom Viridiplantae; phylum Streptophyta; class Pinopsida; order Araucariales; family Araucariaceae; genus Wollemia; species Wollemia nobilis. The sequence goes on along the minus strand of JAQPPZ010000375.1, from coordinate 1,776,372 downwards.
AATGCACAAGTGTTAGAATGTGCAAAGTACTTGATTATGTAAATGTGCATGTAGTTGTTGGCATTTTTGCCACATTGTTTTTTTTGTTACTGTTCATGCAAGAGAATGCAAAAATTGTAGAGATACTCACTCCTCTGTTTGTCCCTCCAAGCATTTTGAAAGGGAAAATACAAAAATATCTACAATTAAGATGTCGCGATATCGCGACCTGTTGCAGTTTTGCGGTGTTCGATGAAGAAAAGAGCTAAGTATGGAAAATGTCGTGATATCGCGACATGTCGCATTTTCATGACCTGTCACATTTTCATGGCTAAAAGCAGCCAAAGGAAGCAAGGGAGTAAAACTATTGTGATATCGCGACATGTTGGATTTTCATGCTAGGAGCAACAAAAGGAAGCAGTAACGACAAAGTTGTCGCGACATCGCGACATGTCGCATTTTTGCGACTTGTTGCGGTGAGGGAGCACTAAAGTGAAAATTATCGCGATATCGCGACATGTCGCATTTTCACGACTTGCAGTGGCTACAGAGCAAAGTGATGGAAAAATGTCACGATATCGCGACATACAATAGCAAAGGGGAGCACCAATGAAAATGTCGCGATATCATGACAGAAAAGTAGAAAAGGAGCGGATGGTATGGAATGCCGCGATATCACGACATGTCACGTTATCGCGACATGTCACATTATTGTGAAAGGGCTAAAGATGAACACAAGGCAGAAAAAATATGTCACGATATTACGACATTTTTGAAAATGAAGCCAAGCAAGAGGAACTTGTCGTGATATCGCAATAGGAAGCGGCAACGATAGAGAAGGCAAGAAATTGTTGCGATATCGTGACATGTCACGTTTTCATGAGGAGGAAGTACGAAAGCAGCTAGATAGTAAGAAATGTCATGATTTCACGACATGAATTTTCACGATTGAAAAGCAGCAAAGTACAAGAAGATAGAAACATGTCACAATTTCGTGACTTGTTGAAGATAGAAGAACAAAACGGAGAAAACGTTGTGATATCGCGACATGTCGCATTTTTGTGACCTGTCACATTTTCGTGGAATGAAGGCTGAAAAGTACAAGGTAGAAGGAAAGTTTCGCAATTTCGTGACATGTCGCATTTTCGTGACTGGTGGCAGAAACAGGAAGCAGTAAGGTAAAAGTGTCACGATTTTGCGACATGTCGCATTTTCGCGACCTGTCTCATTTTCATGATAGAAGCAATAATAAAGGCCCAATATAGTTCAGCATGCATTTTTCCTTTAGAATTGCATAGGAGAATGTGAGGAGAAGATAAGGATCAAATAAAATCTCTCCAATTGATTTTGAGATCGTGGTCAAAGAGGCTCCAAGATTAAATGTTGATGTTTACCTATGTGTGCAAGATGGAAGAACATGAGGCAGTTTTTGATGCCACCAAAATTAAAGACACCTCCAGTATTAAAAGTTCTTGTTCATGATCTCCTAAAAACTTTCGGCTTGCCCTGATAATGGTCATTTAATGAAGAAATATGGTCCCTTGTTTCTGTTTAATTTTCAGTTTTGATCCATAAAAATAGGGAATGTCATTTCTCCGAGGAAGATTAAGGGGGATTGTTTCTCTTTTCAAGTGCATATTTTGTGGATTGCTTCTTCAAAATATATTTTATGTTTTAAATGTTGTGACGCAAAAGAGAGAGGGAAGACCTCTATAAATACTCATGTATATCTAAAGAAAAGAAGGTTAGACATTTTGCAAGAAGATTCTCTAAGTTCTCTGCATCAATAGAAGAGACTCAGCTTCTGAAATTTTTGAGCATTCTTATGTGTGTGATTTCATTTTGTTTTTAAAGTCATTTCTATTTATGCTCATGCTCTCGTTGTTAAACTTTGAATTCTGCATTTTGAATTCGAACGTTGCGGGTTAGTGAGGAGATTTTGAAATACGATCTAGGGGTTATCTCTACAAAGGTGTGAGTTCAATTTTGCTGCTTTCCTTTTATTAGATGTTGTTATAAAACTTGGTGGAATTTTTGCTGTTAGTCTGCCCCAAATTATACACTTCATCTTGTGGCCATATTTCCATCCCTTTCTGTTATTTCCCTTTCTTTCCGCATTTTCAATTTCTTTCCTGCATCCCTAGTCTTCAAACAGTATAGAATTTAGTAAGGGAGCCAACCCTCTCTGGAGATTGGCCCGAGAGACTTCTCTTTCTCTCGGTATTTCAATGTTGGCCGAGTCTAGGGCGCACAAGTGATGAAATATTGTACTTAGGAATATTTGTGACCAACAGTAGTCCACATGTACATGAGTCATAGAATAGGAAGATGAAGAGTCATAGGTAGGTGAAAGGCCAAGAGACATATCTCTTTATATATAGGCCTTTGATAGAGTGATAGAGAAGAGAGAGTAGCATAAGATAGACTAGAGTAGATACAATGTAGAACTTGTATGAAGCATGGAGCATTTGAGATCTCCATATTTTGTATGAAGTTCCTATTTTTGTGAGCTTTCATTAATGGTAGTTTTATGAGTTATTTCAAAATTTTCTCATTAGTTTTACATGCTTAGTATATTTCCATTATCATATAGTTAATATTGCATGCTCATTTTAGTTCTTGTGGTTGCATTTCCTTAAATATATAGCATCAAAATCTAACAGTGGTATCATAGCACAAGGTAGATTGATAGGAAATAGAGAGAGCCACAAGAGAGATTGAGAGGAGATAGGAGATCTCATTTTTAGAATTTTAAGAAATTTTAAAATTACTATTTGGCTAGAGTCTTTCCATAGGGTTGCAAAAAAACTCATGAAGACTAGGACTCAGCATATATCTCTTTTCCACTAGATTGAAATATAACTAGTGATGTTTATTTATTTATAGATATCTAGATTTTTGTGTGGACTTGCTTGCTAATATCTAAAGTTTTTTTCTGTAAAAAATTAGTTCTCAAAAGTTGAGAAGCTTCCAACAATGAATAAATAATAATTTCATCTTCGATTGCCTGAAAGTCTATGTGCTTTCCTCGTGCAAGGACTAGTTATTTATTGCAAAAAAAATAGAATATTAGAGAAAGAGGAGATTCAAGGAAAAGTTCCCCATTGGATATTGGAGATAGAATATTGAGGAGACTCAAGAGAAGAGGTCTCAAGAAAAGTTGAAAGGAGAAAGAAGAAGGCTAGAGAAGCCCTATTGAAGAAGTGGCCATTGGAGAATATTTGAAGAAATCTCAAGGGAGAATATTGCAATAAGGAGAAGCTCCTAATAAAGAAAATTTTGGGACAATTATCACCATCCGACAACAAGCCCAAAAGGAAGAAGGATTTGGCAAGAAGTTTACCAAATTTTGGAAGAGATTCTTGAAGACCTCAAGACATTCAAATTCTTGAGAAGGAGGCCAAAAAGAGGCCAAGTTTGAAGTCAAAATTTGATAAAGAGCTAAGGAGGAGAAAGAATCTAGAAGAGGCCACTAGATTTGAGAAATTTTAAGACTACCATTATAGGCTTGAAGACTGATTTACAAAGGATAAGAGTGCTGGTTATTTACAACAGAAGTTAAAGAGTCATAGAACAACAAATTGAAGGAAGAGTTGGTAGAAAAAAATAAGGCAACAAATAAATAATATTGGGCAGCATTAGAAGGATAAAATAAGGTTGTAAATTAGAGTTAAGGACAACAAAATTAAGGAGGAATTGTTTGTATTAGAAGCTGAAAATTACAGAGTTTAGGACAACAAGAGGGCAACAATTTGGGCAAAAATTAGAGCTGCAAAAGTGATAAGTTTAAGGTAGCAATTAAGTAGAAAGGAGAGCTACAAAATTATACATTCTTGGATAACAAGATAAGGAGAAGTATTCAAAAAATTGAAGCTTCTTGAAAAGCAAGATAGAGTAAGTTTAGGGTAACAAAGCATAAGGAATTGGAGCTGCAAATTTTACAAACTCGGGGCAGCAAATAGGTGAGTCAAATCACCAAGAAATATAGCTACAAAAGGAGACCAAAAGGTATGCAATATTGGTGCAATAAAATTTCATTATTTAGCTTATTATTAAGTCTTTAAAAGCACCACATTTGAGGTTTTAAAGTAGCAAGAGGAAAGGTCTCAAGTTTATGTCTTCAAAGTTGGAGAAGACAACATTGCAAGGGATTAAAACCTACACAAAATAAAGGAGAAGTTAGATATAATACAAGGAAAATAAAATATCAACTCCTTACTATCTATTGGAAAATAAACAAGCCAATACTATATAGCAAATATTGGATACAATAAACTATCCAAAAGGTAAAATTTTTGGCATGAATTAGAAGCTTGGAGTCACCATAGAAGAAACCACCAAGCATTGAGCCAAGGAGGATCCGTAGTAGAAGAGTAGCCAATGAGGAAAAGGTGACGTGGAAGAGAAACCACCATTACCATATCTTGGTAAAGAGGAGCCACCAGAGGAGTAGTAAAAAGGAGAGGCACCACCACCACATTCGAGAGGAAAACCACCATTTCAAGAAAGCAAGGGTGATGGTTGAAAGTACAGGGGGCAAGAAATTGAAAGGCACGAGCTTGTGTTTCCCTAGAGCTATGTACAATAGCTAACAAGCATCGTGAGATAACAAAGAGCCATGAAACAACAAGGTCAAAGTCACCAAAGCACCATTTGCAAGGGCCAAGGTTATTCGACCATTGGAGGTTGGAAAATGTAGTACCATATTGAAAATTCCAACCAACAACATCAACCAACGTAAAGTAGAGGTGTCATTCATAGCAAAGGAAGTCAGGTGCAACATCGAGCATTACTAAGTGAAGAGAAGGAGTGAACTAGCATTATAGAGGAGCTTATCAACTAAATTAGAACAAAGGAGCCATGTAGAGAAGAGACAACACATGAAAGAGCATTACAAAGTAAAGGATAGTACCACATAGAGAAGAGATAGCGCATGAAGGAGCATTACAAAGGATAGCACCACATAGAAGGAGTGTTACAAAGGATAGCACCACGTAGAAGGAGTGTTACAAAGTAAATAATAGCGCCACGTAGAGAAGAGACAATGCCTTTCCAAGAAAAGAGGAGTGAAGGAGCATTAACACCACGTAGAAGAGAGACAATACATTACCAAGCAAAGGGGAGTGAAGGAACATTATAGAGAAGAGAATCACCACCACTTGGAAGGACAAGGAGGTGAAGAGTTACACTGCCAAGTGTCACAGTGTAGAAGACAACTCCAAGGGAAGAGAAAATATTTTCTTTGCATGAGTGACAAGTCTCACAAACCATTCGTGCAATAAGAAGGTAATGCAAGTGAAGGTAGTATAGCACAATCGAAGGTGAGTGAAACCAACAGCATGAGGAAGTCAATCAACATCGTAGAAGGTACCAAAAAGGGAGAGCATTGAATGTTGTAAGAGAAGCATCATATTGCATTGAATATAGAGAAGCAAACAACACCTTAATTCAAGTGCAAAGTGCAAGTTGCAGAGAAGTCAAGGAGAAGTAGACCTCATACACAATGCACACCATAGTCAAGAAGGTATTTGAAATTATTTAAATTAACTTGCAATTTTATAAAGGTAAAGGAGAAATAAGGAACATTAATGCTAAGGTTAAACCTAGTTAATATTTTATGCTTGAGATTAATTAGATAAATGGAGGTATAAGGAATTGCATTGATATACTATTACCTTAGATGCATTATTGAAAGAATTGAAAGCCTTTTTGAAGCAAGAAAGATTTAATTGGAAAGCATTTGGAATTACTTTATTCAAGCATAAGAAATATTTGCAAATAACTTAATTTGGAGGAAAAAGGAATTCTACATAGAAATTGAAACATTTAATTTGCAAATATTCATATTTTCTAAATTTCTAATTAGGGAGATATAAGGAGTTCAACACCAATATAGATTATTGAAATTTAGAAACTATACTATTGAGAATTGAAAGATACAAGAAACAAAACATAGAGCTATTGAAAAGTTGGAAAACTACATTGGAATTAGTCTCTTGCTCAAATTAATGAGACATAAGGAATCCAACTTAAAGGTCTTGAAAATAGAGAACCTTATCAAAATTGAAAGTGCATTAAAATTATTTCTAGCTTTCTATAAGGAGAATTAAAGTGCTTGTCTTGTAGTTGAACATTAGGGAGACAAAAGGGATTCAACTCAAGGAAAACTTAGAAAGCTAAGCATACTATCAAAGCCATATTCAAAACATTTGGTAGATACAAAGTATTCTACAAAACTTGAGAATTGAAAAGATCTTATCAAATTTGATCTTATACTCAAAATACTAGGGAGTTAAAAGGAATTCTACCTAGAGATTTGAAAAATTAAACCCTTGTCAAAACCATTGATTGAACATTAGAATTTTTGAGGTATCCTACAAATTTGAGAATTGAAAAGAGTTCATTGAGTTTGATCTCTAAACTAGGGAGTCATAAGGTAGACAACTTCAAAGGCTTTGAAAGATAAAATATTCTATCAAAACTATTCTCAATACATAATACTAGGGAGCTATAAGGAATTCCACTTCAAAGATTAAATTAGAAGAAGCATGGATGAAATAGTGAGGAATGCATTCAATAATGAAGAACTATTTCATGAATTGAAATTTTATTCACAAAACTTAATAGATACTTTTGATGGATACAAATATTTGTCTACTAGTAAAAAATAAATATTCTCATTGTTTCTCAAGGAAGCAAAAGAAGGAAATTTTATGACATTAATTGGTTATCTTCATGAAGTACTTTTCAAAGCTTGGTGGAATACTCAAAATATAGTTATATTTACATCAAAAGAATGTTTGATGATATATCTATCATTAATTGTTTTTGAATTCTTTCAAAATATGAAATAAAATGAACATACTAGCAATGAAATACTGAATCCTAGCCAATACTATTGTGATGATATACTAACTCAACATGAAGAAGATATATCACTAGTAAAAATGCAAAAAAGAAGAAGAAGAAGAAGAAGAAGAAGAAGAAAGAGGAAGCATGACAGAAAAGAAAATATGAAGATGAAATAAAATACTTTCAAGCTGAATACAGATCAAAGTGAACTAAAGGAACAAGATGAAGATACTAATTATTTACTTGATCAGGATACAGATAGAGAGTACAATGAAGAAAACAGATTCTAGAACCAGGATGAAGACCCATATTGAAGACTAAAGTCTTCAATAACCAAATAATGTAATACAAGGGGTGTTGGAATATATTACATTATTTGGTACATGCCAATGTACCACCTTGGGTACATCTTTAGATTAGGAAGTTTGTCTTAGATTAGGATTTGAGTATTTACTTTATGCAATGTAATAAATGCACAAGTGTTAGAATGTGCAAAGTACTTGATAATGTAAATGTGCATGTAGTCCACATGTACATGAGTCATAGAATAGGAATATGAAGAGTCATAGGTAGGTGAAAGGCCAAGAGACATATCTCTTATATATAGGCCTTTGATAGAGTGATAGAAGGAAGAGAGAGCAACATAAGATAGACTAGAGTAGATACAATGTAGAACTTGTATGAAGCATGGAGCATTTGAGATCTCCACATTTTGTATGAAGTTCCTATTTTCGTGAGCTTTCATTAATGGCTAGTTTTATGAGTTATTTCAGAAGTTTCTCATTAGTTTTACATGCTTAGTATATTGCCATTATCATATATTTAATATTGCATGCTCATTTTAGTTCTTGTGGTTGCATTTCCTTAAATATATAGCATCAAAAGCTAACAATTTATTCAACAAATCTTTATATATTTCCACAAATCAACTACATTGTCTTTGATAGTTTTCCTTATCTTGTTGTAGAAAATATTCATTTTTACTTTCCTTCTTATTCACAACTTTGTTTGTATACAATTGTCCTTCCATGGCTTCCCTTATCAAAGCATAAACCTATCTACAATTTTCCTTTCATGACTTCTTTCATGAAACCATACACCTATCTATGAGTTTATTCATTGACCATAATAGGCACCCTCTTCTCAAAGAACATTATATTATCTCCTTACCTCTATGGCATTGTTCTTAACATTGTTGTTAAGAATTTATTTCCTCTTTTAAAGCACGTGATGGTTTTTCAAACATAGAAAACTCTCCCTCTGTAAGAGATTTCTTAATCTCTTCTAAAATCTTCTTGGTCTAAAAAACTATTTTTATTTTCATCAAAAAAATATGTGGTCTTATCAATATTATTTTCTTTGTCATTTTCTTCCTTATGATGTTGAGCAAGTAGCATCCTCAATACAATCTCTTTTAAGTTTTTCATTTCATATAATATTTTTTCTTTTTTCAATCATCTCATTAACTGCAAAAACTCCAACTTTAAAATATTTATTGCTTCGGAATTTCACCTACTATTGCTCCTATTGTAATACTATGTAGATGATTACTTGTCCTATTAGGTTCTTCAGATTCTATTTCTAGCCTATGTTCTTTCTCTAATAGGTCCAGGAAGTATTTTGTAATCTTTGTAATATTCCTATTATAATTTTTTTTGTAATCCTACTTAAACTAATCTTTCAATAATTTAATAACCTAATCTAATACACAATTTATAGTTTAAAAACTAAAATAGAAAATAACCTATTAAAATTGAATGCAGTAAAAAATATTGCAATAACAAATAACTCAATCCTTGAGATAAATTTATGCAACCATCATCTTACATATAATTAAAATTATATAATATTTATTTTCCCATTTGCATTTGTCTCCCAAATACATCTCATATTTTATAAATAATTTTGAAAACCAAAACCATTTATTAACAAAAACCATAGATTTACAAAACCATGGTCTCAAACCAACCTAGAAAAACATTAAATACCCACCAACTTAACAAGCATAAACACCCAACCTAGATAAACAATAAATAATTACATATTTGTTTTTAGAACCCCTTATGCATAAAACCACTACCCAAACCAAATAAATTTAATATACACTTCCCAAACTACTTTTCAAATTTAATAATTTTTTGGTTGATGAGGATTGCCTATTTGCCTTTGGTGCTCTTGCATCACTAGACACAACTTCTAAATTTTATAAGAAGTTCTAAAATTATAAATTCAGCTAATTATTCACATAGCTATTGACAACACTTTATTTACTTCTTGAAGTTATTTTTTAACTTCAAGGTAAATTAATGTTTTCCATCCTTGGATCATTTGTGTAGCCATTGAGTTACTTCCATATCTCTAAGTCCAATGCAAAGGCAAACATCCCAAGGAATACTACCTTGTAGGTAGATACACAAATTTAATAAGCATAATATTTAATGAGATATTTAAACTCACTAGACCACACTTTACAACATGGTCCCTTAAAAGGCTATAGCGTGAGGTCTATGCTTATAAATATTAATTAGATATAATATACTTCATATTTTTTGTTTGAATTAACTATATAGATCCCAATTAAATAAAATGGTTCAATGCAATAAATTTATAATTAGCCATAGGCTAGTAAAAAACTAGAGTCCAATTTTTATTAAAAATGAATGAAATATTTATGTTTGGAATGATGATCACATATCATTATTATATATATATATATATATATAGCTAGGGATGATACTTGAATTTAAAAGTATATCTAAGGGTCGATTATATTACCCTTCCTAAATTCACAAGAATATCAATATTTGCTAAATACTATTCAAATGTTATGGAAAATAGTTTGAAAAGCATTCTATGTTGTATGGTATACAAATTATTAATTGTATAATCATTGTACAAGAGGTTATACATTCTCTTCCTTCATGAAAAAATGATAAAGCTTGCAAAATAAGATATGAAGAATGCATAATAGGGTTTGTTGAAGTTTTCTAGATGATATTCTCAAATTTTTTGGGTATTAATTAAGGTTGGTATGAATCACTTTGTGGACTCTACTAGGGTGAACTACTATTTTCGTATCCCTTCATTATTCTTGCCGAGAGGTTTTCAAAGACAAAATTATAAGGAAAAATCAAATGTATTCATGTTTTAAAAATGGTATCGTTAAATCTCATCTCCAATTTATTGATGATCCATATTTTGGGTCATCCCTTATTTAATGAGGCCATGTAAATTAAATCAATCTATCATGTTATGATAACAATAGTGGATAGTTCATTAATATTAAAGAATTTAGGATCATTTTATTTATCTTTGGCCTACATTTACAATATACTATACTGAATATTTTTAGTGTTCAAAGTTGAAAATTTATTATTAACATATCTATGTATTCCTTTGTCTAATAAAGGAAAGGAGGAAGAGATTTCAGAATCAATTTTGTATAGAGTGGATATTTTTTATCATAATGGAAAGGTAAATTCTTAAAAATAAGTGGAAGGCTAAAAATCATAAAGAATATGCTTCAATATATGATGTCACTTTCAAAATTTCCAGTAGGTATAACATTCAAATTTGACAAAAACAAAAGATATTTTTTTGGAAAGAATGCTAGGAAAGGCTTAGGTTTCCTATTCATAAGGTGGATATGGTTTGTAAGATAGATAATATTGGAGGGTAGACTTACAAAATTATATACTTATGATTTTAGTATTAGGGACAAAAATTGGTTGGGAATTATTCACAAGAATTAATTTAGGCAAAAATATTATTTAAAAAACATATAGGTACTATCATTCAATAAAAATATCAAGGAATAAACCCTACCTAAAATTTATATAATATGCAACATCATATCAAAAAGTTTGCAATTGATCAATAGATATATAAATTGGTCAATAAATGGTGACTATTTTATAATTTATTGATATGATGCATTGTGATGAGGCCTAGAAATACCTCAATCATAACACGTTTTGAACGCTAAAATTGCCTACAAACTCTTATGTTTAATCTAATATGCTAGTTAAGTTAATTAAATATGCTGTGTATTAACTATTTGCATGATAAATGTATCTGAAATACTATATTCTGATTTTTACAGCTTTTTGCATAAGTTTTATGTTGTTTTGTTATGACTTGCTAAATGAGATATGCTTAGGTTGATAGCAGCATTTCACTAATCATGTTTTGATATGTCTCAAGCATTTATTTTACCTAAATCTAGCAACAGTGCAAGTAAACTATTATCGTGCAAAAAAAGCTGGATTTTCCAATGTAAATTCCAGCCAACTGCCAATGAATGGCAAGGCATGGAATTCACATATGGAAAGAGATGAAGACCATTGAAATCTGATCCTAAGAAATAACCCACATGAGAAATGCATAGGAAATAATTTAAAGAGCCCACATTTGTTCATTTTGAAGTCTCTTCGAAATGAACAGATATCTTCGGAATGAGAAAACACAGTGTCTTCGGAATGAGCGGATCTTCGAAATGAGAATTGTAGTATCTTTGAAATGAGCGGATCTTCGAAATGAGCCACTTATCTTCGAAATGAAAATAGAATGTGCTTTTTGACTTGTTGACCAAATTTTGATGCTGGAAAAAGGGAAATAAAGATTGAAAAGGGTAAGGGAAAATATCTCAAATCTGACTTTGTCATCCTTGTTGACCAAAGCCACCATTTATGGAAAGATCAAGTTTGATCTTCTTCTAGGATAAAACTAGGAATTGTTGCAGCATAATAGGATTAGATCTTTTAAGATATTCTCAATTGTTAGTAGATCTTAGGACATCTATAAATATGGCTCCCATTCATGTTGAGCTAGGAGAGGAGATAGAGAAATCAGAGAGTAGAGAAATATAGGAGAAAATAGACAATAATTAGAAAAGTGACTGTTACAGTCCTGTAACAGGTTTTCAGCAGAATTATTGTAATCATGTTCTTGAATCAATAAAGTGTACTATTTCTATTTCATATTGCTTGTAAATGAGTGTGAGTAATATATATATAGAGAGAGAGACTCATACCTTCTTTTGGACAAGGAGGCTGGCCACTTCCAGACCTAGGAGAAGGACTAACAACAGGTTTTTATTCTGATTTTGCTGCAGTAGAATGAGTTGTAGAACTTGTCATTTCATTTCTTTGTAAACAACTAATAATATTTGAAATCTTAGCTTATTTTATATTTTGTGATTAATGGTTTGGTTGTAATATCCACTTTCAGCAAAGCTTTCAATTTATTGCAGATTGTCACTTCCAAAATTTACTATTTTCTGTAATTTCTTGCATTTTATATTTTTTTGTCAACCCCTACACAGAAGATTGACAACCTTCTATTACAGAGCCTTGACAGGGATTCATTTACATGCTATAAGTAGGTTTTCATTGCTACAAAAGTAAATAGATTTCCTTTCTGCAATTATAATCAGACTTCTAATTCTACAACTGTTATTTCTACAACATAATTAGGTCTCATTCTGCAATTGTAATTAGGATTTCATTTCTACATTTAATGATTAGTTTCCATTTTTGCAACTTAGATTAATGTTTAATTCATGTAATTTAGAGATAGGAATGTCCTAAATCCCCCATAAAATTGATTTCACCAATAAGACCTGTTGCTCCAGATTGACCTAAGTTATAACCTTATTCACCCCTTCTTCCGTAGATAGCCTTGTACACTGCCCTGGATTGACAAATTCATTGAGAATTAATGATGTGTATAATGACTATGCATCATTTTGGCATCGTTTCCAGGGAATTGTGTTGCTAGAAGGTGATAACAGTCCAATAGTTGTTAATTAGATTGAGTTGTGAAGATTCAGGATAAAATCTAAATAGAACAGCTGGTTAAAGTAACAACTATTGACCTATAATTTATGTCATTTAAGAGTAAACATGAATGATTAAGTATAGGGATGAAAAAGGTAGAATTACCCAAAAGGATCCCTGGCTTGTTCCATTAAGGATATCTTCATGCCTAAGGGGTGAATCACCTATGTTTGAATTACCAAAAAGATTGAAAGAAAAATCACCAGTCTCACCATCATTAGAACATTTTGAGAAAAAAAAATCACCAGTATCATCATCATTAGAACATACTAAGAAAGAAGAATCATCAGACTCATTATCAACAGAGGGTCTTGGACCTCTTGAGAGAGAAATTTGGATAGGTTTAACTAAGGAATAGGAAACTATGGCAGAAGGATGCAATCTAGATAGAGATGGCCAACATGGCTATGTCCATAATGAAGGAGATGATCAAGATATTCCCCAACCTTCCAGAACATTTGAATATCCTATCCGTTTGAATCCAACACAAAACTCTCCCATGAAAACCATTTCACCTTCAGTACTTCCAACCTTTCGAGGTGTTGTATCTAAAGATCTTGATCAGTTTTGTTTGAATTCGAAGTAGTGTGTTAAACCTATGACTATGTAAATGACAATAAAAAACTTAAGGTTTTTCCCTCAACACTCAAGGACTCATCATTACGCTGGTTCATGAGCTTAGAGCCAAATTACATCCGAACTTGGGATCAAATGGAAACTATGTTTTTAGACAATTATCAGGAGTATTGTCATGTAAGGAACAAGAAATATGAGTTATTCAGGATTAAATAGGAAGATGATGAAACATTAGAAGACTATATTGATAGGTTCTCCTTTATTCAAAGGAGATGTGGACTTGTAGAACCATAGTTATGCAAAACCATCTTTTTGAGAGGATTACAAGATGAATCCAGAGACGTATTGAATTTGATGGGAAAAGGGGATGTAAATACTCTCAGTAATGAAGAAATTGTGGATCTCTACAGGAATTACTCTCGCAATAAGCAAGGAAGAAGAAAAAAGAGTACAAATGGCACTGATGTGAAGGAATTAATAGAGGAACTTGCAAATTTTAAAACTAATATTCTAGTGCAATTAAACACAACTTTGGGGGAAATGTATGCAAAAGCAAAAACCACAGAACCTTTGACAATTTATTGCCCAAGATGTAGAAATAAACATGCTTTGTAGGAATGTCGTTTGAATAAAACATCTATCTCAGCCATTTGTAGTATCTGTTCAAAGAAGCATTCAACTGATAAATGCAACCTGTTACCACAACTCAAAACTATGTTAGAAAATCAGACTAAGGAACTCAACTATGTTGGACAAAAATAAGGAGAAAATTTCTCTCAAAACCAAAATCCCGCTCGTTTTCCTACAAATTGGGGGCATAATCCCTGGACTATGCCTTGGGGACAATCAGAACTACCCCAACATCCTTGGAATTATCCTCAATGGAAAAATTCCCAAGAATGGCCACAAACAAATTGGAGTAACCCAGCCTGGAATCAGAATCAAAATAACCCATCATGGAATCAAAACAACCCAGCCTAGAATCAGAATCAGAATAACCCATCATGGAATCAAAACAACCCATCCTGGAATTAGAATCATACTAATCCACATTGGATGCAAAATCAACCACAGTGGAGTCAGTAATACCAGTCATATCCAAGGCAACAAAGAAATCAAGGTCAAAATCAACATTTGCTGCCTGCACCTAATCAAAATTTTCAAGAAAAACATAACCAACCACAACAAACACAACAGGTGAAACAACCTCAACTTCTAGCTCAATCAGTCACTAATCCAAAAAACATGAGACAGACATCCCCTGTCTATGTGGCTGAAGCTGAAGAAAATGTTGAAATAAATGTTATTGATTGTAGTAACATCCAACTTCGTTCAGGAAAAGTTGTACCTGAACCTATTTCAAATAAAATCAAGGAAAATGAAGAGCAATAACCTTTGGAACCAGTTATATTTAAAAAAATAATAGAGAAAGAAGAATAACAAACAGAACCACAGACAGAACAATTACCTTCATCAAATATAATTCCATATCCTGAAAGATTCAATACCATAGAAAAAAATTATGAGTCAAACCTGGTCAAGGAACTTAAAAAGTTAACTATATCATTGCCCTTATTGCAAGCCATTAAGGATATACCAGTGATTAAAAGTATTGTCCGAGATTTGTGCATTAGAAGAGTAGGAAGAAAAAATAAAGCATTTCCCAAGATTGTTCAGGTTGAAGTAAAGATAGCTGATCTTTTGTCTGGAAAACTAGTACCTCCAAAGTATAGTGACCTAGGAAGTCCAGTTATCATAGTTACCATAGATTCAGTGCCAATATCAAATGTCTTAGTATATCTAGGAGCTACAATAAATGTCATGACCAAGGATATAATGAAACAATTACAGCTCAAACATCTCAGCCCCACATTTACAGTTTTAGAAATGGTTGATAGGTCGAGTTGCAAAACCCGAAGGTATCATTGAAGATGTTCCTATAGAAGTTTCTTCTTGGGAATTCCCTACATATTTTTTGGTTTTACAACCAAGAAATTCAACACATGGATATCCCATCATTTTGGGAAGACCTTGGCTTGCAACTGCAAGCAACCTTCATAGACTACAGATCTGGAAAAATGACTATTTCAAATGGTATTGATCTAAAATAGATCTCTCTGTATCCTCCTGCAAAACCCTCCAAATTTTTTTTAGGTCAGTTATGGTTTCCTAATTCTGATGAAGAATCAGAGGAGGTTATTTCCACACTAGCCACCTTGGTAGTAAGAGAACACACAGAAGACCTCCATGATACATAAAATTTAGAAAATGAAACTATCCTAATGAATGTTATGCATAAGCAAGGGTTAGAAGAGGAAGTAGTAAATATCCATCAATTGTTAAGGAATGAGGAGAACCAAAATTTTGAAGGTGAACCATCTGTACTATCATAGGAAAACTCTGTTTCACTACCACATGGGTGGCACCATCACTTGATTTTTCCTTCTCACTGTTCCATACAGGATATGCTTCCATCAAGAAGTAATGAAACATAAACTTCTTATTTCCTCCCATATCAGTAGTGTCCTCTTAACTCCCTAATCACCAGGTATGAAGAAGTGAGTTTAGTCCTTCCAAATACAAAACAAATAGAAGTCTAGCTAGGCAAATTACTAAACATTAACAACTGGCTTACTAGGGAAGAGGAAGAAAAATTGATAGTTGTCTTGCAGAAGCATGTTTATGCTTTTGCTTGGGACTACAAAGATATGTCAGGAGTTCACCCTGATATATGCACCCACAGAAATTTATACTCGAAGAAGTCAAGCCGTAAGACAACCCTAGAGAAGACTGAATCCTGCCCTAAGAGATATTGTAAAGGAAGAAATTGAAAAACTTTTGGAGATAGGATTCATTTACCCAATTTTTGATAGCCAGTGGGTCTCTCCATTGGTTATAGTTCCTAAGAAAAATGGAAAAATGAGAGTATGTGTAGACTATAGAGAGCTGAATAAAGTAACATACAAAGACCATTTTCCATTACCTTTCATAGATCGGGTGTTAGATACCCTTGCTGGAAAGAAATACTTTTGTTTTTTTGATGGATTTAGTGGATATAATCAAATTCAAGTTGCACTTGAAGATCAAGAGAAAACAACCTTTACCTATCCATGGGGAACATTTGCCTATAGGGTTTTACCTTTTGGTTTGTGTAATGCCCCAGCAACATTTCAGCGAGTGGTCTTAGCAATTTTTTTTATATGACTACCAACAGTGTTGAGATATACATAGATGATTTCACAGTATGTGGACAGACTTTTGACTTTACATTAGAAAACCTTGACAAAGTTTTAGCTCGCTGTGAAACATACCAGTTATCCTTGAATCCAGAAAAATGTTTTATGATGATGGAAAAAGGAATAGTTCTTGGTCATCACATCTCTCCTCAAGGAATCCAGGTTGATCCAAAGAAGGTAGAAATTATCAAGAATATTCTTCCTCCTAAAACTCATACTAATGCTAGAAGCTTCCTAGGACACATTGGTTTTTACCGTAGGTTTATTCTCAGCTTTAGCACAATAGCCAATCCCATGTTTGCCCTATTGACTAAAGATTCTGAATTTTCCTGGACTACAAGGTGTCAGGAATCATTTGAAGCTCTGAAAGAGAAATTAGTAACTCCACCTATGTTAAGAGGACCTAATTGGACATTACCTTTTCACATACAGACTGATGCTTCCAATACAGCAATTGGAGCAGCATTGGGACAAATTGACAATGGTGAAAACTATGCCATCTACTACATTAGCAAGAATTTGATAGGAGCTAAGAAAAATTATACCACAACTGAGAAAGAATTCTTGGCAGTAATTTATGCCATCAACAAATTCAGGCATTACATCACAGGTTATCAAATATTTATTCACATAAATCACATAGACATTAAATATTTGATGAATAAGCCTATGGTAAGTGTAAGAATTATTCGTTGGTTACTGTTGCTGCAAGAATTTGATATCACTATAATCAACAAACCAGGAAAAAATAATGTTGTATCAGATTTCTTGTCCAGATTACAAAACACAGATGAAGGGGAATTAGTTGAAGACACCTTTCTTGATGAAAAAGTATTTGCTATATTAGTCAAATCACCTTGGTTTGCAGATATAGCCAATTACTTGGTCATAGGGAAAGTTCCTCCACATTTCATTTCAAAAAAGAAAAAACAATTGATCAAACAAAGTTCTTCTTTTGAATGTATTAAGGGTATACTTTTTAAGTGTAGTCTTGACCATGTGTTACGTAGGTGCATCCGAAAGGATGAGGTGTATGATATCCTTAGGGCTTGTCATGATGAACCCTCAGGTGGACACTCCTCGTAAAAAGCACAATTAGGAAAATCTTAGGGACAGGATATTATTGGCCATCTCTTCACAAGGATGTGAAAAAGTACATCAGGCATTGTGATGCATGCCAAATAATGGGGAAACCCACTCATACAAATGAAATGCCACTGCAGCCTCAATTGGTTTTAGAGCCATTTAAGAGGTGGGGGCTTGATTTTGTAGGACCTATTGATCCACGTTCTCAAGGAAAGGTGCATATTCTTGTATGCACTGATTACTTGACAAAGTGGGTAGAGGTGCGTGCTTTCAAACATGCTCATGAAGAAAAGGTCACTGATTTCTTGTATACTCAAATTTTTTAGATATTTGGAGCTCCCCGGTCTATCACCACAGACCAAGGACCCCAATTTGCATCTAAAGTCATTGAGGCATTTACAGAATTATATGAAATAAAACATAGAAAATCATCACCTTATCATCCACAAGAAAATGGCCAGGTTGAGGTAACAAATAGGGAACTAGAACGAATCTTAAAAAAAAAAGTAGCTTTTCATAGGAGAAATTGGCTAGATAAATTACCTAAAGCAGTGTGGGCTTACAATACTACTTGAAAATCCACTACTGGATTCACACCTTATGAACTAGTATTTGGTAAAAATCCCCTCTTACCTATTGAATTTGAGCTACTAACACTGTGCACAACATTGGAAATTGGAATTGAATTGTCACAAGAATAGACAAATAGGATTTTGTAGTTGAATGCATTGGATGAACTTAGGTTGGATGCTCTGCACGAAACTGAAGTAATTTAGGAGTAGAGGAAGTTGTGGCATGACAGTCACATTCAGTAGAGGAAAATTCAACAAGGAGATTGGGCTTTACTATTTTATTCTTGCTATGAGGACTTCCCTGGAAAGCTGAGAACTAGATGGCTTGGACCTTACCGGATTTAAGAGGTATTTGATAATGGAGCAGCTTGTTTATCTCCTATTGATGGGTCACAGAGAAAGTTGGTAGTGAATGGACATCGCCTCAGGGTGTACCATACACCCCTAACTAAAGAGGAATTCTTGCAGTAGCTTGAAAGTTTGGATACACAATAGGTGGAAGAAATTTCCTCTTCCACTTCAAAAAAATCAGCATGATCATGGATTTCAAGAAAAATAAATAGAAAAGTACAAAAAAAAAAATAGAAAAAAGCAGAAAACAAAAATATGAATAAAATCTGATTATGAATTCCTTCATGGGCATGATTTTAGGGAAATCATGAATTCCTTCATGGGCATAGTCAGAATCAAGAAAAAAAAAAGAGAATCAAGAAAAAAAAAGAGAGAAAATGAGAGGTAAAATAAAAAAAATAAAAACAAGAAAAAAAAAGAGAGAAAAATGAATAACTCAGTAGTGAAAACCTTTTCTAAGGCACTACTGGGTTGGTATGCATGAAAACTAGTTTTCTGGCATGCATAACCTTGAAAATTTTTGAACCATCATTGTACAAATTCACCAACTGCACTTGTTTTGAAATATTGCAAAAAATCTTAGCAGAACATCAACAGAAGCAGTCATATTTCAAAAACTTGCATTAACTTGTTTTAATTAGGTATATATTTCTTACATTTCTTCATTGTAAATAATTGGTATATAGTATATAACAATTAACCATTAGCATAAAAGGTATCCATAAGAGTTGGCATACTTAAAACATGTTTTGAGAATGAGAATATTGATTTTTGCCTAATCTTTAGAACAAGAATGCCAAAAATAGTGCCTACTATCTTCTTTAGATTAATTGTTGTATTGTCTTCGGATTGAAATTGTCTTTGGAATGACAACAAAATGAATGTTGCACTTTGTATTCAAAATGAAGCTTTGTCTTCGGAATGACGATTTGTCTTCGGAATGAAGCTTTGTCTTCGGAATGACGATTTGCCTTCACAATGAAGCATCATATTTAGAATGAAGCTTTGTCTTCAGAATGAAATAGGGTTTGTCTTCAGAATGCAGCAGGAATTGTCTTCGAAATGAAGTTCTATCTTCGAAATGATTTACCTTCGCAATGCAGCCTAATATTCGAAAAGAGGATTTGTCTTCAGAAAGAGGATTTGTCTTCGGAATGAGGATTTATCTTCGGAATGAGGATTTGTCTTTGGAATGAAATCATAATCTTCGAAATGAATACTTGTCTTTGGAATGAAGTCATAATCTTCGGAATCAGGTTTTATTTTTGCAATAGATCATAATATTTGGAAAGAGCATTCAATATAATATCTCCACGTGGCATCTAAGAAAAAAGAAATACGATCAAGTAAAAATTCTTTTGACTACATACGATAAATAAACACGTTTCAGTTAGGATGTGGTTTATTTTTGCACCCATTTAAAAAGTACCAAACTCATGGAGGACGTGACCAATAGTATGCCACCATTTTTTTTTATGCTAATAAACATGCACGTGAAATTCCATAGGCAAAACAGAAAAACTAAAAATGAGTAAGGTGGATCTGACGACAAGGACATCTGCGCAACCATTGATGGACATGTGTTCGAAGCAAAAATAGAAATGCATGCCACCCTTCTTTCCAAAGACATATTTGCTAGCACAAAATGATTACAAGGTACAGTGCTCAGATTATGGTTCATTTCGAAGAACAAAAATAGGGCAATTGAAAACTTGGAACCAAACCCTGCAAATCTACAAACACCAGAAACCAGAGATCCAGAAAAGGAATAGCAGTAGAAGTGAGCAATTTGTAATGTACCAAGATAGAAAAATGGGGTGAAAAACAAAAATGGAACCAGCAGATACCACCCACCTCCGGGAAAATCCAGAAGTGCTGCAGATTTTTGAAGATGGAGAGCTTATGCCCTTTTTGGATAAGTTTAATGGGTCCTCTGAATATTTGGCTGGAATGTTCACCCAAACATTCAGAAACAACCAGGCACACATTAACGACATGACCATTGAGGTAACCCCTGAAGTTTTGAGTCAAATTACTGAGATGTCATTAGAAGGTCTTTCAATTTCTAGGTCTAGCAAAAACACATTGGTAAATATAGTTAATCAATATTTGGAAGAAAACAATAAGGAGCCAGAATATTTAACACACAATAACACATGCAATGGGGTAAAAAGGGCCAGCCTACAGGAACCCTGGGATGAAGTGGCCACATGGGTAATCAAATTTCTAACCTGTGAATGGCAGTATGTACTGTTGTCAGGGCATCATATAAAATTTTTAAACCATCTCAGACATGGTAGGCAACAGCCAGACATTAGGGTAAATCTTCCCCTGTACCTGCATCAGGAATTAAAAAATATAGCAAAAAGATATCAAGAAGGAAAAGGGAGCCTTTGCCACCATGGTCTCATAAAACTAATTTTTCAGCACCATTTTAGAGGAAACCCTAGGATTTTTGATAGATTTTACTCTACCCTAAATGATGTAATTTTTGGAGATGAGGATGAGGAGGAAGAAATAGATGCTATTGATGCTATTGCAGAAGAAGAAACAACTGTTGTAGAGGCTGTTGCAGAAGATGAAATAGAAACTGCTGCATAAGCTATTGCAAAAAAAGAAATACACAGCAGCAGCAACAGAACACCTTGCTCTAGAACCTTCAACTTCACGAACCAAGAAGCAAAAGAAAAGAGGGTATGGAACTGGTAGCAGAACAGAAAAATAGAAGGTCCATTTTTTTGAGGTTGTAACTGATTTGTCAGAACAAGGAAGTGAAGAACCTAGCCCAATAGGGGAAGAAACAACAAGGGAAACATAAGCATCTGAACTTGACCCCACAACCCCTGCTGTCACCAGAAAACAAAGTAAAAAGAAGAATTTTGCATCTAGAAATAGGAGGTCTACAAGACTCCACTTGAGGAAAATGGCAAAACATATCATAGAAGAAGAAGGTGGACAAAGCAGTCCAAATGTCATAGAAATACAACCAGCCCCTGAAAACTTTCTAGAATTACTTGAACAGATAGTTGAGGAAGAGGCTGGGCAAGATAGCTTGGAGGTGGCTACAGTTCAACAGGCCATAGAAATGGTAGATGCAATTATAGACAGTTTCATAGAGCCTCCTGAATAAGAGCAGATAGATGTTGCAGAGGAAGAGACAGTTGTTGAGCAGCCTACTGTAGCTGACTTGTCTGTATCAAATTTTGAAGTAGAAACAGAGGAAGAAGACATCATAGAGCAGTTGAGAGTAGCAAGGAGTGTTGTCAAAACACAAACCAAATGGATTGAAGAGAGAGAAAACATCATTAAGATGTAGGAAAGAAAAATTGTAGAGTTATAGCAGGAAGTGGTAGAATTGAGAGAAAAGTTGTCACAGTCTGAAAAATAGCCAATTGTATCCATTGATGAGGACGATTTGGCTCAATTGCTTGTGGATTTATCTAGGGCAGATGAATCTGTTAAGGTAGACATAGGTGCTCATTATGAAGAAGCACCCTTTCATTCTGAAGATGTGCCTCCTCATTCTGAAGCATTACCTTCTCATTTCGAAGATGCTTCAAAATTGGCAAAAAGCATAGCAAAAAATATTGGAGATGAGTCACCAACACAGGAACAGTCCAAGCAGCAGCATGAAACTTATCAAGTAAGTACTTCTATTGATGTCCCTGTATTTCAAAATGTTACACCTTCAGTAAAAATAGCATTTATATTAGTAAAGAGCATAGTAGATGAGATTCAAAATATACATCAAGAGTTCTATTTCCAAACTTGTTTAATTAAAGAATGATTTTATTTGAAATTTATCAAAACATTGTGGATAGTCAATCAAATTAAAATATAAGGATTTGAAGAAATAAAAATTTTCTACTCCCAACAATTTCTATTATAAAGGTCCGAGGTGTAGACCAATTGGTTCATCCAAACCCCATAAGGAGGGTAGAGGTCCAAGGTTCAAATCTCGGGCCTCGCCAGACTAAATGCTTGTCCCTTTCCTGGTGCTTTCAACTGCGTAAAAGGTTTAAAATTATTGTGGCATGGTGGTTATAGGGGTGGACTATGCGAAGATCTGTGTGGTGGCTTCTAGGGTAGACAACGTAGAATACTGTGGCAACCATAAAAGTCGGACAGCCTGCCCGGATTTGTGGTGGCTACCGATTCCACCATGTAAATTGAAAAAAAAAACAATTTCTATTATAAGAATATTTGGTCACTTAAGGTTGTCCATGAGGCCTCAACATTCCTTTGGTTAAAAATTCAAAGAAAAATTATTATAGATGAGAGTTTACAAAAAAGAGAATATCATTAACCTTTTAGGTATTTCCTATGTAAGGTGTTGATTTGTGTAAGTGAACCCATGTAGTTGTATTTTAATAGTTAGAAGAAGGGGTACTATAGTGGTAAGGGATTTGAAATCTCTTTGGGAGGTCCAAGGTTCAAACCCCACTCAATATGAGGGGACTGAGAGCCATCATAAAAAACTATGTAAAATTAATAAGAATCAAGTGGCATTAGCTCAACCAGTTAAATTCCTCAACACTTCAAGGAGGAGATCCAGGTTCGAATCTTTCCAAATGATACATGTATAATATCCAAGCTTTGTTGTAATATCACTATGAAGTGATGATGTAATATGGGTGGGACTGTTTCAATCCCATATAATCCATTAAAAAAAATAGTTAGGAGAAGGGGGTTTTTCATTTTAACCCATGAATTTAAGCTAACTCCCCACTAATATAGCTAAAATAAAACTAATCTAATGGAAGTAATATAAATATGATGGAGAAAAATATGCAAGGTGTACAAAGGTGAAAACCATGCATCTAGACTATTGCAAGCATATAAAAATCTAATAAACAAAAATCAAGTAACCTTTTGCACATATAAAAGATATCCAAGAAAATGGGGTTGCCCTTATATTAAAAATGATAAATCTTGGTTACAATAGCTACCTCTTAGGGAGTCACTCAAATTGATACAATGTTTACAATAGTTGAGGTCCCTCAATAATGAGAGATGCACTCAAAAGATATTAACTTCGACACCAATTTGTGTGAGGGCTTACTAGATACCTCCTTCTCTAATGTTCAGAGGGAACGTTTTTAACGCAGCTTATTATTAGACAGATTTGTTACCTGCATGCAAGGAAACAACAAGAAACATTAAAAGCATATGAGGCATCTCGAGAAGAGGCTTATTCCTAAAATTTGCAAAAAATAGTATGAAAGCTTAAAGAAAGCATGAAACATCATAAATGGAAGCAAAATACGTCTATTAAAATGCTTATGAACTGTGAAAATATGATAAAATAATAAATCTAAACTAGTGTAAACTAATGATGCATAAAGAAAGGTAGATCTATACTAGAAACTAAAGAAACTGTGTCTCAAACCCTAGCCACTGTTGCTCAGAGTGGATGTGCCTTCAGGCCACTGTCAAATACAATGGCCACTAACTATGATATTTTGCTCCTCTTATTAGGTTCTACGACTCAGAAATCCTTAGTGGAATTGATGTTCAAGGTTTGCTGGTGTGTCTAGATATAGATTTGCGAGTGAAATTTCTTGGATTGAGAGCATATTGAAGGCAAATGGATGATTTTCTTCTCAACCTTGTGGAAGCTTCGTTGTTGATGGTATGCTTGGTGATCTGCAATCCGGTAGCACTTTGACACTCCTCAAAGGGCTGTCAATTTATTATTCAAGGTGGTAGGGCTTCACTGTATCAAAATAGGGATCATACTTGTTTCTGGGAGGGTGCATATATAGGCCTCCCAAATTCTAAATCTTGGCTTCTTGGAGAAGCCAAGATCCATATTTGCATGAAACTGGCCATTGGGGGGAAGGCCCAATTCCAAACTTGCATGGGAGTGGTAGTTAAGAGGAACTCTAGGATATTTGTGCCCAAAATTTCTTGAATCCAATGAAAATTAAGTTACCATGTGTGATTCGGGCCCGCATTCATGGTTGAATTTGTCTTAGTGCTAGCCACTGTCCATAGTAGTGACTAGCTCATAGCTACTCTGAGCTTTAGTGGCTGGGCTGGCAGCTACTCTAGTCGATAGTGACTACACATGAATAGGTTAGAACTACCCCTAGTGAGTGGTTAGAACCACTGCTAGCTCTTAGAAAGGTTCAAGATTAGTCATATGGTCTATAGAGGTACCCATATGAGTAGTCTCCTAAACATGATACATTTTAGGTGTCTACAGATGTCCTTTTTTGTGATGCATTGCAGGAAACATAGCACTGAGCAAAAATAGACCACCTAAGGAAATTTTTGGAGGGTGTATGATGATCATTGATCTGATCAACAATAGAAAACCCAATCATGAGAAGGGCACACATCTCTGAATCATTACTTCCAACGACATGGAATGACTTAGTTTGCATAAGAATTTTAAGTCCACTAGAGTCTCAGGTCGTATTGCTAAGCTTTCACAAAGGACCAAAAATCAAATTGCCAAAGGTTTAAATCACTGTATTTGATTTTACCGCAAGCAATAGGGTAAGATTATGATATTTGTTAGCAATGATTTGTAAGATGAACATGATTAACTTGATTAAGTTATCAATTGTTGATTTTGATTATGATTTTGTTATTATGACTACCCCCTCAAACGACGAGTCGATGAGGAGAATACTGATGATAAAATCGATGAGTCGCTTGACCAAGATGATTGATTTGTACAATTTTAAGATGATTTATTTGTTGTTATATGGCAGGTCTTATTACATGTGTGATTTAAACCAATAATAGTAATTGTATATTTTTATCTCGTGGAGCAGTTTAGCCATAATGGCCTTCTTAGGAAATCAAGATGATATCAATTTAATTTATCTTATGTTGAATCACTTGATGATATCTTTAAAATGTCATGGAATAAATGAGATGAAATCCTCGTTCCCATGGGGCAGTTCGCCCACCATGGCCTTTTTCGAGATTGACATGAAGCATGGCAATTCAACGATAACTAGTTTGGCTCAAACAACCTTATGGTAATTTATTTTGGCATTTAACCACATTTTCACCTCAAATTTCACCTATGTTGGATGTCAAACAGCTAGGTTGGATGACAGACAGCTAGGATGGATGGTAAATGACTTGTCGATAAGGAGTCGGTATTTGAGTTTAAGAATTTGATTCAAAAT
Organism: Wollemia nobilis; assembly: GCA_028583015.1. Classification (NCBI taxonomy): domain Eukaryota; kingdom Viridiplantae; phylum Streptophyta; class Pinopsida; order Araucariales; family Araucariaceae; genus Wollemia; species Wollemia nobilis. Next base: position 1,750,735 of record JAQPPZ010000375.1, on the reverse strand, counting down.
TGTGTTTATGCCCTTAATTTTCTCCAACCACTTTATGGGCACTATATAAACCTTGTAATTCAATTATTCCAATTTAAAGAGAATTTTCTTTTCATATTTGGTATCAGAGCAAGGTAGGGAGGTGAGGCAAGCAAGGGCCCAAGAAATCCAAGGAGAGACCAACGCGGATCCTGAGGTAAGGCAAGGAGGCCCGTAGTATAGTGTAGATCCTAAGGTGAGGCAAGGAGGCCCACATAATGTTGATCCTAAGGTGGATAAGGTGGACCCAAGCACAAGTTTTGAGGTGGCAGATCTTGAGGTGGAGCGCAGCAGACACAACAACCATTAGAGGTGGCAAAAAAATTGAGGTGAAGGCAAGCATTGATCGGGCATGGAAGTCAAGGTGAAGCATAGTCATAGCAAGCATGGAAGCTGAGGTGGAGCACTAATAGCAAAGACTATAGAGGACACATTATGGGTGGACCCAAGCTGATTGGACATAGGGTAGGACTGATGAGGTAGGCTTATTGGACATAACATAGGGCACAACTGATGAGGCAAGCTGACTGGACATAGGACACACAAGTGTGACGTGGTAGTAAGGAGGAAAGCAACATGTGGTAGGCATTTATTTGCTTGAGAGGTGGCAAAAGAGGGGTGGGTGATTTCTCGATGACAATCGATTGTAAATGTGCCTGTTTAGGTTTTTATATACCTCAAGGAGCTAGCCTTAGAGCTTTACTCCACCTCCTGGTCATAGATTTGAAACCCGACGACAACAAAGTGCATATTTTTTTTTTTTTTAATTAAATATTGCCTCAAAAGCTAGAAAATACGGTGTATGCTTTTCATGTGCCTCGGCAACTTATTAAATTAATTAAATTATTAAATTAATTAATAATTTAGTTTAAAATATTAATTAAAATATATTTTTAATGTTTTAATTAAATATTTACTTTATTATTAATTAATATTTTAATAAAGTTAAAAAAAAACACTTTTTTTTGCAACTTTTAAGGGAAGGCATAGAGATTTCCTAAGAGGAAATATTGTGTAAAAGCCTAAGAGGCTTAAAAGTGATAAAATTTTCTTGTAAAATTCTGAGAGACTAGAAGACTTGAAATTTGTGTAAAGGTGCATCGAAGGGCAAAAATCCATGATACGATCCACAGGGTGTTATCATACCCTTTGTTCTCTTTTAGTAAGAGAAAACACAATATTTTGATGAAAAGGTTTGCACTTATGGACTACATACTATGTTTAGTCAATTGCAGAATGCAATAATAGCCCATCAAAGACATCCAAATTTAGGATATGAAGCAGATTCAGAAGACAACTCTTTTGGGAGTAGATTTGAGCAGTCAAAATCTATAGAAGCAGCACCATAGGAACCAACAAATCCACAATTCAGCAATAGTGACTCAATTGAAATATTAGAGCCAAAACCTTATTCACCAGAGATAATCCTTATCAGTGACAATGAAGAACAAGTAGCAAAAAACTTTTTGAATCAAGTAATAGAAGTGTAGACACTAAAATGTGGTTAATCTGATTAAGCACCCACAAACAGTGATCAAATTGGCATCATATGGCTTGGACAGCCCTCAGGAGGTTCACAGTGGTTCTAGCCACTCCGAAAAGGTTTTTGAGGCTACCGGTCCAATTTTGGGAGGTTTTGGCCCAAATTCATCACCATCCCACCCTAGGATGGTGGTATATTCCCATCGTCCCAACCTGGGACAGTGGTGAGCCATCATCCCAGGGTGGGACGGTGAGCAAGTTTGACCCAAAAAAAGTCAAATATGGGCCAAATGGCACCCAAAAACTGCCATCTAGCACACCATTTGGAGCATGCAGGTTAGAGGACACTGAATCCTTATGACATGCTTCATAATGGAGGCCCAAAATGGAGATTCTCTTCCCCATCCAGTGCATGCTTTCGTTAGGACAAATGGTGCCTCTTGCCATGCATGCCCTTGCATCCCATTTTGCACATGAGCCCCTTTGGGATATAAAATGGATTCAATATCCACACAAAAATAGATAGAGGAGTTCTAGAATATTCAACAGAGTTCTTTTGATATTTCCCCTCACCTTATTGCACCTTTTGAGGTTACCAGGTGGCTTCAAGAAGGTAATCCGAGCATAACTTTTCCATCCAGGTGAATTTCTTCACAAAATTTAATGAAAACACACATTATAATATTTAGGAACATATTCTAGTGATTTGGTAGAAAAAAGTGACCGAAATTTGTGGGTATCCCCTCCCAGGGTGCCCCCCAAATAGTTGCAGTCACCACCATCCCCCCCAGGATGAGGGTAAAATTTTGTACAATTTCACTACTATTTTTAATTAATAATTTTCTATATTATACCATTATTCTACAGTTAAAATTTAAGGTGATTTGGATTTAAATTGATGAAGTTATAGCATTGTTAAGGTTTTGTAGGCTCGTAGGGCTCATCTAGCACCCCGATTTGATGCATGTGGATATGGAACCTAATTTGAAAATATAATCATATGGTTTGTTTTTAAATGTCAATTTATGCATACTATACAAATTTAATGAGTTTTGGATAAGTTTAGGTTTGGGATTTGCTTGTCTTCTTCTTCGCAGGTTGCAGGAAGGCAACGCAAAATCGAGGGGTCTAAATTGCAATTTATGAATTTTTTTTGGTGATATCCTCTAAAAAAATCCTCTTTAACATATCTGCAAATTTTCAAGTCATTTGGACATGTTTTGATATAGTTTTAATATATACGCTATTTTGTCGCTATGGGGATTGCATGTTTTCACCATACACCCTTGCTATTTGACCCCTTTGGATTCTATGTGTGCAGGTGCAGGTTATTGGAAGGAATTTTGGAGGAATATAATACCTCATATATCAGATATACAAGCAGCGGTGGCATTGGCCCACCCACCTCGATTGTGGGTACGTGGAGAAACATTGGATGTGCACCTTGATTTCGTGAAAGACTTGGTCTTTGGGCACCTAATATTGTAAAAATTGTATCAAATTTTTAGCCCTCAAAGGGACTTATATGTAACCTTATATATGATATAACAAATTAATAAGAAGATACTTGCTTTAATTCATTTCCTTTTGTTTGGTATTCTTTCCTTTTCACATGCATGCTTCCTTTTTGATGCTCATGAGCGAGATGGGGTATATACGCATATTTTTTTACATAATTTGGTGCACTATTTTTTCCTACTTCAGTGGTGATCATGGTGGAACCCTTGTCACTTTTTATTTGGGTGAAAATTTTACCTTTTTCTTGCATTTTTTGCCCTTTTTGTGTTGCAGGTGCTCCCCTCCCCACCCTGGAATGGTGGCAGAGGATTTATCTGGAACACCCTGGGATGATGGCTTCACCATACCACCCTGGTATGGTGGTGAGGCTTCTACTCACCCCACCTTGGAGTGGTGGTGAAACAGAGAGATTTTTGCCCAAAAATTTAGAATTTGGAGAGCTCAAAATGGACAAGGTAAGCGCCTAAACCCTCTGATTTTCTGCTGCATTTACAAAGACTGTAGAATTTGGTTTTTCTCACATTATTTTGTTTGCATAGAAGGGTTAAATGTCACTTTTTACTTTTATTATCACATAAAGTAGAAAAAATAAGGAGAAAAATAAAAAAGAACTTGTAGTAGCAATGCATATGTTTGGTTTGATTGCTTGTGGCTTACCCATTGGGTAAGTTAGCATTTAGGATTTGCATTCATAAAGTCAATTTGTAGGTTCCTTACCTTATTATTCTGAAAGTAAAACACACTTATTTGCATGCATTTAGTGAATGGTCATTGATTGCTTCTTTGCTTACTTTATTGGATAATAAAGAACCACACACACCACGATTCATGTAAACGCTAGTGAGGTGGACTTCATTACCATCCAATAGTAGAGCACAAGTGATGGTGGGTTTCATATCCATCCACTTGGCTCAAACCCAATGAACTTGATCCATATTTCCAAGGCTGGTTCCTATATCTATCATAGCCTGTGGGTTATAGCATGCATCACCCTTCATGGAGGTGTATCGCAGACTGCGGGTGAACTAGGTGAGGAACTGGTAGGTCCTGTGCTCCCTGGCCATGTGTGGACCTCATCACCACACATTATAGGTGGGATAACAACCTGGAGTTCATATCCGGGTTGTCGAGCTAATAGTATACAGGTGAAATCCAATTGAACATGAGATTACAATTCAACAATATTTCAAACACGTGACACGAGGTCATTATTTACAAAACAACACATCTGAAACACATGAAATAGTTTAGGAATTCACACTTAAAAATTAAAATAGATAACCATCTATCTTATTGAGTGTTTCCTTCTTGTATGCTATTTCATTAAAAATTTATAAAGAAGATAATAACTTGGCGTACTGATAGAGGAGTGCAATGGTGCGCACCTGCATCCAAGCCCAATCACGGGTGAAAGCTATGGAGAACACATAGTACCTTGGACAAGGTCAACCCTAGGGTGAGACTCCTAGGCCTCCTAGGCCTCGCACTATGGATAAAATTAGGCAAGCGGTTATGAGATATACAAAATGCCAAGCTTTATTCAAGCAGCTTTGGTGGGATAAAGAGCAACTAGATCGCTTGCACCAGCTTAAGAAAGAAATTATTGAATGACAGACCAACGAACTATTCTAGAAGAATTTAAGAGAGAGGGTCCCTACAACTAAGACACATAGGCAGGAAGTCCAACTGAGGTAACCCACACTCATTCGAGAGAGGTCCCTGAGACCTTATCAAATGTTGCTTTCATGACCTCATAGGCCAGATCGGGAGATGCCTCCCAGGACAAACATAGGGCACCCACTACGGGTAGATACCCCCATTTATAGTCCGGCTCGAGAGACGCCTTACGGGGCTTATACTAAGCATGAGCCAAAAGTAGAGTATGTTGAGATGCCTTATCGAGGTAGGGGGTGACTTACCACCACTTCACCCTAGGTTGGAGGATCCTAGGCCTCCATTGTAATATGTGAATAAAGATGAGGAGATCAATTCCTCAAGCTCTTATAAAGCATTATTAGAACTCTTGGAGTCAGTAGAGAACAAGACCTTTGGGTCAGGATCTCAAAAGACCACTATGTGTGAATTGCGTAGTCAACCCATCCATTTGTCAGTACTTGTGCCTCCCTATCTAGAGCAATTTAAGTTACCTCAGTTGGCTATATTTAAGGGAGAAGAGGATGTGCAAGAACATGTCACTAGGTTATTAGGTCAATGCTTCGGCATTCATGATGATGATTCATTGCTTTTGAGGATATTTGTGACTACCCTCACTGGCCCTACCTCCGATTGGTTTTACCAACTCCCTAAGCATAACATCCATAATTTGGACCAAATTACGGATGCATTCCTAGAACGCTTTGCCTTCAATACCAAAAGGAAGGTAAAGTTGGCCGATGTAGCTGGGTTGAAACAATATGATGATGAGTTAATAATAAATTATGGTAATAGATGGTAAACCTTGCTTATAAAGCTGCCTTATCATCTCCCCATGTCGGAGTTGACTCAAATGTTCTCCAAAATTTTCTTAAAGCCAATATCCTTGTTGTTATAGTTGCAACAATACTCCACTCTTGAAGATGTCGTAGCACAGGATAGGATCATCGAAGAAATCAAGATTCAAGAGGGTGAGATTGTGAAGCCTCGCAAGGAGTGGAACAAGAACACTAAGAACACCCTAAAACAACCTAAGTCAACAGCAGTAAATTAGGTTGCCATTAGTTTCCCAGGGCCAACGCCAACCGTGCCACCTCAAAAGCCTAATTATTAGGCCACACCTAGGAACTATGCCAAAGATAACCAGAATGGTCAAGGTAAAAATCAACATCATCGCCCCAAGCAATAATTCATGCCCATTCCAGAGTCTATGGACTTAGTGTTTTATCACCTCTTGGAGGCCAATGCGATCCATCTACCTAATAGTCGACCTATTGATCCTAATGCATCTAAGCCCAAAGGATACAGAGAAGACCTATATTGCAAATTTCATAGGCAAAATGGGCATGATGTGCAAATGTGCTATAAATTCAAAAACTTAGTGTAAGACATGATTTATAGGAATGCCCTCCAGGTAGATAACCCTATCGTACCAAGAAACCAATAGATGGAGGTCTTTAAGGACCCCTTGCCTACCCACGTGGAGCAGGCCAAACTAGTGCCCCAAGTGAACAAGGTTCACCATGCCCCTCCTAAGCAAGGATATATTGGCATGGTCAGTATTGTGACAAGAAATAGGTGGTATCCAAGTCCAGCCGCACCACCTGTAGCTCAGAGTGATGTCCCTTCGACATCATAGCCTATATAACCTCTTGTACCGAGTCTCCCACCTAGGCCTGTAGTCACCATTAAGAGCAAGCTTGCTTAGAGCTTAAGAACAACATCTACCCAACTCTCCATCTATGAGCTCATCCAACAATCACAACCTCATAGAGAAGCCTTGATGGAGATCCTTAAGGCAATTGAGCTTTAGCCCCAGGATTCTAACTCCTTCAACAACTTTGTGGGGCATGTGTGTCAATGCACGAAACTGATAATTACTTTTTGAGAATATGAACTTAAATCGGTTCCACATGATATGGTGGATCCCCCTTTACACATTGTCGCATGTGTGAATGGGACATCATACAAGAGAGTGTTGATAGATATTGGGTCTTCGAGCAACATCATAACTACAACAACTCTAAACACATAAAGCTCCCTGCATCTCATATTGTCACATCTACCTACACCCTCCGAGCATTCAATGATGCCATATGCTCAATGGTTCGTACAATCATCCTACCTATTCAAGTAGGAGAAAATATCATCTCGATGATGTGCCATATCCTAGAGGGTGGGATGGCATACAAAATTTTGTTAGGAAGACCATGGATCAAGGACATGAAGTGTGTCCCTTACATCGGTCACCAGTGCCTCAAGTACACTCATGAAATACAAGTTCATGTCATCCCCATGGACCTAGAGCCCTTCAAGTACTGCAGCATGGTACAATAGTTACCCGAGTCAACCTTGCCATCAATACATCTAGATTTTTAACTAAATAAATCTAGCTGAGGTTTGACCCCACCGCTATAGCATACCATGCCCTTCTCATCGTCAGCCCCACCCTAGATGCCTAATACACCAGTGGATCCTTTACCTAGGAACCTAGAGAAATGGCCCATTGAGGAGGACCAACCAATCATATTCGCTATCTCTACAGAGGAGATACTTATCCCGGATGATGAAGAGACACCACATGAGGTAAAAAATGAGCCAGATCAAGTATCACTCTCATCCCTCTTCCATCCGTAGCCCCAGGTTATAGTACATATGGCTTCTATCGAATTGGAGGAATACATGGTTAGGAATTTTACCACTACTCCTGCTTTAGAGTTGATGCAAGACATGAGTAGACCCCGTATTCCCATAGGCACTATTGTACCTCTTGGTATTCCCCCTAATCAAATGAACTTTGTATATGGTGGCCTTGACTATGGCATCGAACCTTACCAAAAATAGGAGGATTATGAAGAACCTTTTGGAGAAGACATTAAATACTTGTCTAACCCTAAAGTACCTTGACCTATGCAACTAACACGGTTATGGGTTAGGCCTGTATGATCAAGGCACCGGAATCCCTTATCAACTGCAATACCAAATACCCTATGACAAGTTGGGAGTGGGATGCAACAATCCCTTCCCTCTATATGTCCTCTTAGATAGCCTAAATAGCTTGAATATAGGATACAAGGGTGGGTTGGCCCAAGATCCTTATGCCAATCCTAATACAGTCAACTCCTTGGGGGATTACTTTCCATGGCTAGATGGGAACGCCATGATCCCCAATGACATTCCTCCATTTTTGAGAGAGGGGAAGTTTCACGAAGTTGTCCCCATGTCTGTGATGAGTCATATCAAGGCACCTCATATGAATGGACCTCAAAGGATGAGTCGAGTTATGAGGTAGCACCATATGACCATTTTGAGTTGGATAGTGATCATTCACAAATTGTTCCCATCAAATAATGATAGGAAGGCCTCATAAATATATTCCCTTTCCCTGATCCTGTATGGCAGTAGCTCCTTCCTCATGAGAAGCCTATTCACCCATAGGAATATAGACCTCTTGGAGGAGGAGTAGTTAATTTACTTTAGTAGTTGGGCCCTCGTGAGCCTGAGGCACTGCGACATGAGAATGAAGGAATCCTCATCCACGATGATGATTATGAGAAATTATCATATATGGGACCACACCTACCTGATCGCCTGATCCCAAGGGGAAACAATGAGGTTCCCATATATAACAATGACTATGAAGATGAAACAGAGAGGGCATACCTGGGTCCTCATTATTTGTGTCATCATCATGAGCCCATTGACATAGATGAATTTTATCATTAGTTGCATGTTGGCCCATGCTTGAGGGCAAGGCCTATCAATCTAGGATAGATTCACCATGAGGTCTTCCCAAACCCACTCACACACATGGAGCTCATTGAGCCTAATGATCCCGTCCTGTAGTCTATTCCCAAAAAAGATCCAGAGATCCCCATTCCCCCAGATTCATATCTGGGGGTGAGAGATGACACCAATATATAGTCGCATGCACGTGGTCCTGGAGAGCAGACACATTTCATCAATATTATCTCCATTTATTTGATCACACCACTTCACAAACCAACTGATTCTTCTAAGCCATGCCATCTAGATCTAGATGTTATTGACTAGGATCGCGCTGATTCACCGTAATCACCCTCTAAGTATGGGACTTGTGGTGGGTTGTTTCACTTTTCTATTGGCCCAACTCATGATGTCTTCCATGTTGAGGAGGGACCTGAAGTTCTGTTGGTCCGGCTTTCATGCACACCCCGGGAAAAAGGATGAAGGCAAGGAAAGCTCCGGAGACACCCACGGGACTGATCCCACTCATCTTTAGGATCTAGCTGGTTATCCAAGGTGCGAGTTACCGAGTTGGGTCGAATGGCAATTCACTCTTTTCCACTTCGGAATAGATTTCGATATGGACTCGCTCTGTTACCTTACGGGGGTTCTCGAACTTGTTCAGTAGTTGCAAAAGTTGTTGACAATCAGATTTAACTTGAATTCTAGATCTAGCTCTCATGGGTCAACAGATTTAAATAAAAGGCAAATAAAGAAAATAAAAATGGATCATTAACGGTAAGAAAAGAGAGGGTAGGGTAAGGCAGAAAAGAGAAGTTTATCAGACTTTAAACTGTAAAACTCTAAACTATCAATCTTATCTATGCTATCAACTTCACAACAGAACAAATCCCAGAAGAAAGTGTCCAGTCAGTCTAAGATCACTTTCAACTAAGAGCACAAGGCAGAGTGAAACGGATCTAGCGAGAAAATTATAAATCCAAGGGGCAGTGGTTAAAATCGGTATCTTTCACCTGCAGCCTAGCTCGCACAGATGAAGACAGAGCAATTAGAACAAACTTACACCCGAAATCTGTAATTTCCCCTAGCGAGACAATAGAACAACCGAAGCCTAACAGACATATTTAATCTTGACAATGGCAGATTTACAGACATATATCTAACAAACTTTAAATGGAACGGATAACAAAAGAAAATACACTTATCACACTCTGCAAAATATTAGGCTCCCGGCCATGCTATCACAAAAAAGCTAAAGCACATCAACTCCAAGTCCAGAAACAAAGGATTTCACAAAATTTGCAAGAAATTGCTTATAAGCCTTTATTTCTAAGTCTCCGCCTCCTGCGATTACATTTAGAATTTGTATTTATAGACTCAGGACAGACCCTGATCTTTTCCAAAATATCTTGCTCAAACCCTAAATCTTATCGCACTTAAACCCTAGGACCCGGGTTTTACAATAAAAATCCATTTAAAAATCAAAGTCCGGATAGAACTTAACCCTTCGGCAAATCTTGGCATCGACTGCCATAAATGGAGAAGATAAAATAAAATGCAACTTGCATTCATTCGCATCTGCAAATAAATGCTTTCATTAATTCTGCTGGTGAGCCGGATGAGTCACCACTTCTCCATCAATTCGATCTCCGCAAATCCATCCCGAAGTTGAAATGGTCTTCATGCTATCAAGTCCGCAATAAATTTGTTGTTGAATGCTCTCACCGGCAGCTTCTCTCCTAGCATGGCGGTCCTTGACTAAATCCGCACTTTATCTTCGCCTTTATGGTCTTTCCCGGTTGTCCCGTAAGTGCCAGGTGGAATCCTGCATGAAATACAAAAAGATGCATTAGATTAGCATTTTAATTAAATCAGAAGCTTAAAACATTAAAAACAGATTAAATCCGAAAAATAAGCTTGCATGTCGGCTTCTTTTTGTCCCATTCACGCTTTGACACGTGTCGCTACCCCAGGAAGCCTTCTGTTTCCCGCCGGAATGCACTTTCAGGTCAAAATATGACTTTCTCTCTCCTTCCGCGATTCTGCGACATGTCGCGATTTCGCGACATGTCGCGAAATCGCGACCCTGCTGCGCGCATCGGCAACTTCCTCCCTCGTCGGCCGCGAAAACGCGACATGTCGCGATTTCGCGACATGTCGCGAAATCGCGACCCTTCCTGGCCTCCGTACGCTTCTTGATTTTCAGCCGCGATTTTAGAACACGTCGCGATATCGCGACAGTTCCCTTACCTGCATGCGTTGACCGCGTTGACCGCGATTTTGGAACATGTTTCTGACTTAACCGATTTTTCATCCTGCAGCCCATTTTCTCTCTCCGTCCGCGAAAATGCGACATGTCGCGATTTCGCGACATGTCGCAAAATCGCGCCCTCCGTACAACTTGCGTCTCTCTCCCAAAAACTGTCGCGATTTCGCGACATGTCGCGAAATCGCGACCTTTCTGCCACTTAGCCGCATTTTGACTTACCTGTCGCGATATCGCGACATTTCCGAAAAATGGAAGTGTCGCGATATCGCGACACTACCAAAAATGGAAAGTTTGATTTTTCGGTGAATTATGCAACTGTTTTCTGGATTTTTCTCGGTAACGGTGCAAGATTTTGCTTGTGCATGAATGATTCTAGCATGTAAAAAGTGAATTCTTGGATAACACAGCTAGAATGCAAGAAAAAGCACAACTTTAAAAAGGAGGCAAGCAAAATATGGATTTAAAACCTGAAAAGATCAAGAGGGTCCCTGCTGCAAAAAATGAAAGTTCAGAATTTTCTAAGGATGGAATCTCATTTTTCGGTGGGGGTGTGTTGCTTATCAACAAATGGCGATATCTGCGGGTAAAATAGTAGCACTATTTTAGAACCCAAGACTCTGGTTTCAAAACAAAAAGACCATGCATCATGCCTTGCCACGGACATTCTTCACAATAAATTGACTACTAACTGCCAGCTGTTAAAATTTTCCAAGGACATACTAGGCTGGATTACTTCAAGGAAGATTTCTGATGTGCAATTACAAAGGTATAGAACTTTCTTCAAGGATGACTCGAATTGAATGATAAACTTGGATTAATCAACTTTTCTAGATTGTAAAAGGGGAAACCGAGTAGAGCTCTGTTTACTAGTTTAGCTTTTTACAGCCTAGACAGAGTTACCCTTTAGATTTACACGACCCAATTTACAACTGTAGGGCAGAATCTAATATTGGCTGCCTCTTTTAATCATATAACTCTCTTTTTTTCTTTTTTTCTTTTCTTCTTTTTTTTTTTTTTTTTTTTTTTTTTCTTATCTCTCTTTTTTTTGAAATATATCACTATCTGGAAGACCTTAGAGAAATTACAATTTTCTTTTAATATTTGATCAATCTGGAACTGTTTCAGTCTAGGCATTGATAGCCTCTGGTGACACCCAAATAATTGCATGAACCATAGTCCCCTCTTATAACCAGCTTTTCTTGGATTCCCCAGGGAGTTCCTCCAACAAAACAAGACATAGCCAGTTTTTCTATCATTAAAACAACTGTGGCAAGTAAGACACAAGATCCAATCATCTCTCTACCTTCATCCTGGATAACAAAATAGTTCCACAGTTTAGTGCAAGCAGACTATCTCATTAGAATAATGAGCAGAATGGGGAGGCACTGGATTGAGGATTTATCAGCTAGGAATAAAACAATTTTCAGCAAGCTGACTTTTCATTGATTGCTCAGGCAGAGGTTAAAAAATAGAATTTTAGAAGCCAAAGGACTTTGTACAGGCTTCCAAGGACAGGCACAGGCTTTAAAGCAAAAACAAAATAAAACTGTACAGACTAAAGCACAGAACTGTACAGGCAAGGGAAAAACAAATAAACTGAACAGACAACAAAGAAAAGGAAAAGCAGGGAAGAAAATAAAAACTGTACAGGCAATAAAAGAAATAAAAAGAACTGAAGCAAATAAAAAAAAACTGCAACTGAAATAAATTAAACTGCAACTGCAACTGTACAGACAGTAAAGAAAAAGAAATGCAATAAAGAAAAGACTGTACAGACTAAAAGAAATAAACTAAAAGAACTAAATTAAAACTGCAGAGCATTAAAATTAAACTGAAACAGATTAAAACTGCACAGACATTGAAATAAAACTGCACTGACAAAGAAATAAAACTGAAAAACTTCAAAGCTTATTTACAATGCATACATATGTTACAACTTCCCTTCATACTCAAAAAATGCAGCAGTTGGGAAAGCAGAGAAATGGTGCTTTTAAAAAATTTTGACCATGCAAGTAATTTAAAAAAAATTACCTTTCAGGTCCTGTTGACGAAATGCACTCCGGATCGTGCTTCAAAAATTTGCTATCCGGGAAAGACTTGGGTTTACTTGTCTTCCTCGTCCCATTTGAAAAACAAATCTGCAACTCCTTCAAATTAAACAAATCATATAATAACAAATCATATGATAACATGTTTATGCTTCTAATTGAAGGGTTTGCAGAGTTCTTTCAAAAGGACTGAATGTAAAAAACCCCCAGGATCAAATACTTTAAAATCTTGACAGACCCAGACCACCACATTTTCAAATTGATGTGACAACTGAAAGAAATCATGTTTTATCTGTATGCCCTGGTTCTTAACAACTTGAACATTTTGTGGTTGCTGCACTGCTTCAATATCCAGGACTTCAATTTTTATCCCTCTAGCAGAATGCTTACAATTTTCCTTTTCACCTGAGCCTTGCTTAGATTTAACCTCATCAATGTGCAATGTCCAAACATCATTGTTGTGATTGATTAGAGCTGTAATCGTTCCCACCTTTTCGGTTGCCAAATCATAAACTCCAATATCTCGCATCAACACGGTTTATAGCCTCCTCTTTGACATTATGTTCGAAGTTGCAGGCTTATGTTGAGACAGTTCATCAATTCCAAGTTGGCTGACCACATTCATATTTACCATATTTTCCTCCTTTTCTTGAAATTCAACAGGTGGTCCAGAGTAAGCCTCAATCAAGTTAATGTTTTGTCCAAAGTAAGCCTCAATCAAGTTAATGTTTTGTCCAACAATCTGAGGCAGTTCATAGAGGGTGATGTCAGATTTAAGTTCCCTCATATCCTCAATGATGCTATCCTCCTCAGTTACTTATGCATAGTGAGATTGAATCTCACTTTCATCATCCTCTGATGAGGAAGGATCATTGTTAAGTTCTGGACTCTCACATTTCAAGTCATAACTGTCCATTTTGAACTGTTGAAAATCTTGCATTTCATCCACAGAAGTCTGTATAAGACTTTCTGTCTCTTCGGGAAAAGTGACAGAATCTGAAACCCTGGTTGTACTATTTTTGGGTGAACTAGAAATATCAATATTTCTTTGATCTCTAGGAAAATTTAACTCACCGGGAAAAACTTCAGATTTGGGTGGTGCCAGATCACAACTGTTCAGTTCAAGCACCTGCACTTTGAATTTGTCAAAACTTTTCTCTGTATTTTGCACATGCTGAGTGGATGTGACAGTTAACGTAGTCTCCTTGGGTAGAGCATAACATGTTGGCATTAACTCATGATGTGGAATGGGGTCTGGAGCAGGCATGTTCTCGTGTAACATAGGATATCAAAGGATCGCTCAAAATTTGAGGCCCTAGTCTGTCTTTCAAGAATTAAGGCTTCTTTATAAGCCCCCGCCGGGTTGTAATATTAATGTCTCTCTTGAGGAAAATAGAGGTCACCGAATCCAATGCATTCTTGTAGATTTCTAAGGCCGATTTGCATTTGGGATGTAATGGCCGATCATTCTACCGTAAGCTCTTTGGAACCTCATATTGAAAGACCCGACAGTTTCTCCCGACTCTTTCTTGATGTTGGAAAATTGCTGATATAAAATGCTGGGATCTATCACTTCACCGAACTGTGATATAAAAGCTTTCTCTAGATCATCCCAGCTAGTAATGGAATTGCTGGTGAGGTTTAAAAACCAGTCATAAGCTCCCTCCTGGAGAGTGAACGGGAACAATCTGCAAGCAACATCTTCATGCTGTATATTTAATAATCTTAAAGCATTTTTAAAAGCTAGCAGATGTTCTTCTGCAGTTCTTGTCCCATCATGTTTGTACCTAGGGAGGTACCTTTCTGGACTTCTGGGCAAGTCATGGGCTATACCCGGAATGTTCAAAGCTGTGGAGCCCAACCAATTTGCCATTATTAATGGATTAACAGGGATGTTCTGATTTGTAATTGGATAACTGCAAGTGATGATAGAACTGTTCTTAACAAACCACTGAACTTAAGGCCTTCTCTGGCAATTTTTAAAACTGTACTGACAATTTTCAAAAACTGTACTGACAATTTAAAAACTGCACTGACAATTTAAAAACTGCACTGACAATTTAAAAAAACTGCATTAACAATTTACAGTTCTGAACAGGTTCTGTATTTTAGCAAGTTGAAACACTGTACTGACAACTGCACTGACAACACTGCATTGACAATTTAAAAACTGTCCGGAGTTCACTGTGGGTCCTTCAAATGTTGTTGTTATGCCCTTACAACACTTGAACTGAGTTCATGCCCTCCTTCTAGCGCCAATTAGGTGTTGGCTGAGGAGGAGGGGAAAATTGGCTACCAGACTTTGGATAAAATACAGTTTTACAGTTCCACATACAGTCGGATTTCTCAACACAAGTGCACTAAGAACAGATGTTTGGTGGCCCTCCTTCTAGCGCCAATTAGGTGTTGGTCCGGCTTTCATGCACACCCCGGGAAAAAGGATGAAGGCAAGGAAAGCTCCGGAGACACCCACGGGACTGATCCCACTCATCTTTAGGATCTAGCTGGTTATCCAAGGTGCGAGTTACCGAGTTGGGTCGAATGGCAATTCACTCTTTTCCACTTCCGGAATAGATTTCGATATGGACCGCTCTGTTACCTTACAGGGGGTTCCCGAACTTGTTCAGTAGTTGCAAAAGTTGTTGACAATCAGATTTAACTTGAATTCTAGATCTAGCTCTCATGGGTCAGCAGATTTAAATAGAAGGCAAATAAAGAAAATAAAAATGGATCATTAACGGTAAGAAAAGAGAGGGTAGGGTAAGGCGAGAAAGAGAAGTTTATCAGACTTTAAACTGTAAAACTCTAAACTATCAATCTTATCTATGCTATCAGCTTCACAACAGAACAAATCCCGGAAGAAAGTGTCCAGTCGGTCTAAGATCACTTTCAACTAAGAGCACAAGGCGAGTGAAACGGATCTAGCGAGAAAATTATAAATCCAAGGGGCAGTGGTTAAAAGCGGTATCTTTCACCGCAGACCTAGCTCGCACTGATGAAGACAGAGCAATTAGAACAAACTTACACCTGAAATCAGTAATTTCCCCTAGCGAGACAATAGAACAAGCTGAAGCCTAACGACATATTTAATCTTGACAATGGCAGATTTACGACATATATCTAACAAACTTTAAATGGAACGGATAACAAAAGAAAATACACTTATCACACTCTGCAAAAGATTAGGCTCCCGGCCATGCTATCACGGAAAAGCTAAAGCACATCAACTCCAAGTCCCGAAACAAAGGATTTCACAAAATTTGCAAGAAATTGCTTATAAGCCTTTATTTCTAAGTCTCCGCCTCCTGCGATTACATTTAGAATTTGTATTTATAGACTCAGGACAGACCCTGATCTTTTCCAAAATATCTTGCTCAAACCCTAAATCTTATCGCACTTAAACCCTAGGACCCGGGTTTTACAATAAAAATCCATTTAAAAATCAAAGTCCAGATAGAACTTAACCCTTCGGCAAATCTGTGCAGTCAGCTACCATAAATGGAGAAGATAAAATAAAATGCAACTTGCATTCATTCGCAGCCGCAAATAAATGCTTTCATTAATTCTGCTGGTGAGCCGGATGAGTCACCACTTCTCCATCAATTCGATCTCCGCAAATCCATCCCGAAGTTGAAATGGTCTTCATGCTATCAAGTCTGCAATAAATTTGTTGTTGAATGCTCTCACCGGCAGCTTCTCTCCTAGCATGGCGGTCCTTGACTAAATCCGCACTTTATCTTCGCCTTTATGGTCTTTCCCGGTTGTCCCGTAAGTGCCAGGTGGAATCCTGCATGAAAGACAAAAAGATGCATTAGATTAGCATTTTAATTAAATCAGAAGCTTAAAACATTAAAAACAGATTAAATCCGCAAAATAAGCTTGCATGTCGGCTTCTGTTTTGTCCCATTCACGCTTTGACACGTGTCGCTACCCCAGGAAGCCTTCTGTTTCCCGCCGGAATGCACTTTCAGGTCAACTATGACTTTCTCTCTCCTTCCGCGATTCTGCGACATGTCGCGATTTCGCGACATGTCGCGAAATCGCGACCCTGCCAGCGCATCGGCAACTTCCTCCCTCGTCGGCCGCGAAAACGCGACATGTCGCGATTTCGCGACATGTCGCGAAATCGCGACCCTTCCAGCGCCTCCGTACGGTTCTTGATTTTCAGCCGCGATTTTAGAACACGTCGCGATATCGCGACAGTTCCCTTACCTGCATGCGTTGACCGCGTTGACCGCGATTTTGGAACATGTTTCTGACTTAACCGATTTTTCATCCTGCAGCCCATTTTCTCTCTCCTTCCGCGAAAATGCGACATGTCGCGATTTCGCGACATGTCGCAAAATCGCGCCCTCCGTACAGCTTGCGTCTTTCTCCCAAAAACTGTCGCGATTTCGCGACATGTCGCGAAATCGCGACCTTTCCGCCACTTAGCCGCATTTTGACTTACCTGTCGCGATATCGCGACATTTCCGAAAATGGAAGTGTCGCGATATCGCGACACTACCAAAAATGGAAAGTTTGATTTTTCAGTGAATTTATGCAACTGTTTTCTGGATTTTTCTCGGTAACGGTGCAAGATTTTGCTTGTGCATGAATGATTCTAGCATGTAAAAAGTGAATTCTTGGATAACACAGCTAGAATGCAAGAAAAAGCACAACTTTAAAAAGGAGGCAAGCAAAATATGGATTTAAAACCTGAAAAGATCAAGAGGGTCCCTGCTGCAAAAAATGAAAGTTCAGAATTTTCTAAGGATGGAATCTCATTTTTCAGTGGGGGTGTGTTGCTTATCAACAGTTCCCATCGAGGATTTAAATCTAGTTGATGACATCCATTTGATCCCTACTCCCCATAAGTTGGAGGGGTCTCATATGTCAATCAAGCCTACGGTTGACAAAGATATCGGCTCAAATCATGAAAACCTGCAATGTATCAAGCTAGGGGAAAGCCTATCCCCCGAAGAGCAAGCTGATTATATAGCCCTTATAAAAAATAAGAAGACAACTTTTGCATGGTCTTACAAAGACATGTCGAGACTAGATCCAAATCTAGTCACCCATAATCTAATGCTTGATCCCACAGTCAAACTCAAGTAAAATTTGAGAAAGATGCACCCAATAGTGGCCTTTATGGTCAAATATGAGCTACAAAAACTATTGGATGCCAAGTTTGTCATTTATGTAGACTATCCACCATGGTTGTCCAACATGGTCTCCGTAAAGAAGCCTGACAGGAGGATTCACATTTGCACCAATTTTTGAGACCTAAACAAAGTGAGTCCTAAGGATGATTTTCCTTTGCCAAGCATAGATGCCTTGGTAGATGCCATCGTAGGCCACAAAATACTCTCCCTTATGGATGGCTTCTCTGGATATAATCATATTCGTATCAACCCTGAAGACCAACTCAAAATGGTGTTCACAACACCTTGGGGAACATTTTGTTACAAGGTCATGCCATTTGGCCTTAAGAATGTCGGTGCCACCTACCAGTGTGCCATGACATATATCTTTAATGAATACATGCATAAAATTTTGGAAGATTACATGGATGACTTATTGGAAAAATCTCTATTATGTCATGAGAACCTAGATGTCTTGTGTAAAGTCCTTGATCGCCTTATTGAACATAATGTGAGACTACACCAAGAAGTGTGTCTTTGGTGTCACATCTAGAAAGCTCTTGGGATTTATAGTTTCCAAAAGAGGCATCGAAGTGGACCCTAACAAAGTCAAGGAAATCCTTGAAATGCCTCCCCCAACTACCATCAAGCAACTTCGTAGCTTGCAAGGGAGGATTGCATCCATCAAATGCTTTATAGCACAACTATCGGACAAGTGTAGACCCATGAACAAACTTTTGCACAAGGGGGTCACATTCCACTGGGAAGATGAATGTCAGGATGCCTTTGACACAATTAAACAATACCTGGCTTCACCAGCAGTATTAGCTCCACCTAGACCAGGGGTGCCATTCCAACTATATATCTCAGCTACTGAGGTTGCATTGGGTGCCATGTTAGACGAAAACAACAAATTTCATGAGTAGGCAACATACTATCTCAGTCGCACCGTGGTGAGCTATGAGATCAAGTACGCATACATTGAAAAGTTATGTCTAGTGATGGTTTTTACTGACACTATATGCTTAGCCACACTATGTATGTTGTATCTAAAGAGAATCCATTGTGATACATGATGAGTCGTACTTATCATAGTTGTCGCACGATGAAATGGATCATGTTGTTGAAAAATTTTGACCTAGAATTCATAGGACAAAAGTCAATCAAAGGTCAGATCATTGATGATCAACTTGCAGAGGCCCCTCTCCAAGAGGATCAACCTCTTAGAATAGAGCTTCCCGATGATGGAGTCTTCCAAATATCAGAATCACTTGATTATGATGAGCCTGAGTCACAGGCAGATATGACTCTCTTCTTTGATGGCTCCAAATGCGAGCAAGGGGGTGGTGCAGGGATTATGTTTTTCACACTACATGGGGCTCCCATACCCCTATCATTTAAACTCAATTTCCCCTGCACCAAAAATAATGTTGAGTATGAAGCCTTACTCATAGGGATTAAAATGGCTATCGCCATGAAAATCACCAAGCTTAGTATTTTTTATGACTCCTTGCTCATTGTCAATAAGGTCAAGGGAATATTCTGGTGCAAGTGCCTAGTTTTGCAAGAATATAAAGCCCTTGTGGACAAATCCCTATCAAAGTTTGAATGTTATGACATCGAGGCACTCCCTCGATCATCTAATAATTTTGCAGATACAATGGACTCTTTAGGATCCTTGATTTTTCAAGACCCCACATGGGATATGACAACCATTCAAGTCAAAATTCTATCACAATTAGCAGTTGAGCATGAGAGCACTCAAGCCACACCATAAGTCCACTTGATTCAAATAGAACCCCATAAAGAGAGATTCTCACACATTCATGAGTGCTTGAATCATGCCACTTGGGTGACTCTGTTCCCCCAAACCCCTTTTGATAGTAGCACAATTCTATTATTACAAGTTCTATCCCAGTCTGTATTTTCTCAAGATGAACTTCATGAGGGATAGGTAATTCATGCAATCGAGGGTTCCACATAGCAGGATTGATCCACACCAGTTAGAGAGTACCTAAAGCTTGGTAACCTCCCTCCTGTATTATCGCATGCTACCAAAAGGACATTCAAATGAAAGGTAGTAATGTTTATCTTGTTAGGATACATCCTATACCATCAGAGCTATGAAGGAATCCTCCTTCATTGCTTAGAGTATCAAGAATCAACTTGGGCAATGGCCCAAGCACACGACGGTACTTGTGGTGGCCATTTCAGTGGCATGGCCATCGCAAAGTGCATTCTTCGCATGGGCTATTATTGGCCAACTTTAGAGTGAGATTGTTGCACATATGTGAGGAAGTATATGAAATATCAACACCATGCTAACTTGACACATGTACCTTCTCAGGCCTTACAACCGATCCAATCGACTTGGCCATTTTTACAATGGGGATTGAATTTAATTAGAAAAATCTCCCCTGCATCCTTGGTCCATCACACATTTATCATCATGGATACTGAGTATTTTACAAAGTGGATGGAAGCAATCCCCCTTACCACTATGACAAGACCCTGCATAGCGGAGTTTCTATTGCATAATATCATTTGTCATTTTGGTATTCCATCCAAGATCATTTTGGATAATGGGAAATCATTCAAGAATAAATATGTGTGTGCTTTTACCACAAAGTATAATATCTAGCACAAATTTTTGACACCCTATTATCCACAAAAAAATGGGCTAGTAAAAGCATAAAACAAGACACTAATTGCCATATTGAAGAAAATAGTCAAAAATAATCATATTGATTAGCACACGTAAATGCCACTTGCCCTTTGGGCTCACCACACTAGCATTCAGATGACCACTGGGGTAACTCCATTTTCACTAGTGTATGGTGTTGAGGCAGTCATGCCTCTAGAGTTAGAAATCCCATCACTATGCATATCCATGTAGGAGTTTATTGATGATGATATTGTGCGACAAGCTCACCTAGATCAACTTATGTTGTTGGATGAACGTCACATTAATGCACTTGAGCATCTACGTGTGTATCAAGAGCAGCTCAAAAGATCCTACAATATGAAAGTCCATCTTAGAGACTTTCAGGTTGGTGATATTGTCTTGAAAGAGAACCAACAAAATTCTAGCTTGTTGCCCCACCTGTGGGATAAATTTATGATAAACTGGTTAGGTCCCTTTATCATCACTAGTCAAATAGGACCTAGAACTTATCGCCTAGCTTCACTTGAAGGTGTCGAGGATACTGAACCCTTGAACATCCTTCACTTGCGGACATTTCATGCTTAGAGAGCACCCAAAAGGCTCCTAGTGGGTTCTCACCGTCTAGGTCAAATAAAAATACTCCTATACTATCTACGATCATCTAGGTCAATCGTAAAAGCCCCAAAGGCATCCATAAGCCCTTTGGTCATAGCAAAAAACCCCTAGGCAATCGTATACACTTTTTAAGTGTCACCACACGTCTAGGTCACCCAAAAGGCTCCTAGTGGGTTCTCACCATCTAGGTCAAGTAAAAAAACTCATGGACCATATACGATCACCTAGGTCAACCCTAAAAGCCCCAAAGGTATCCATAAGACCTTCGATCATAGCCAAATTTCCCTAGGCAGTCGTAGACACTTTTTTAGTGTCATCGTACGTCTAGGTCACCCAAAAGGCTCCTAGTAGGTTCTCACCATATAGGTCAAGTAAAAATTCTCCTAGACTATCTATAATCATATAGGTCAGTCCTAAAAGCCCCAAAGTCATCTATAAGCCCTTTTGTCATAGCAAAATTCCCCTAGGCAATCATATACACTTTTTAAGTGCCATCGCATGCCTAGGTCACCCAAAAGGCTCCTAGCGGGTTCTCACCATCTAGGTCAAGTAAAAATACTTCTAGACTATCTACGATCATCTAGGTCAACCCTAAAATCCCCAAAGGCATCCATAAGTCCTTTGGTCATAGCCAAATGCCCCTAGGCATTTGTAGAAACTTTTTTAGTGCCACCACACATCTAGGTCAACCAAAAGGCTCCTAGTAGGTTCTCACCATCTAGGTCAAGTACAAATGCTCCTAGACTATCTATGATTGTCTAGGTCAACCCTAAAAGCCCCAAATGTATCCATAATTCCTTTGGTCATAGCCAAATGCCCCTAGGTAGTCGTAGACACTTTTTAAGTGTCGCTGCATGTCTCGGTCACCCAAAAGGCTTCTAGTGAGTTCTCACCATCTAGGTCAAATAAAAAATGCTCCTAGACTATCTGTGATCATCTAGGTCAAGCCTAAAATCCCCAAAGGCATACATAAGCCCTTTGGTCATAACCAAATACCCCTAGGTAGTCGTAGACACTTTTTAAGTGTCACTGCATGTCTAGATCACCCAAAAGGCTCCTAGCGGTTTCTCACCATATAGGTCAAGTAAAAATGCTCTTGGACCATCTACGATCGTCTAGGTCAACCCTAAAATCCCCAAAGGCATCCATAAGTCCTTTGGTCATAGCCAAATACCCCTAGGCAATCGTAGACACTTTTTAAGTGCCACCGCACGTCTAGGTCACGAAAAAGGCTCCTAGCGAGTTTTCACTGCCTAGGTCAAGTAAAAACACTCCTGGACTATCTACGATAGTCTAGGGTAACCCTAAAAGCCCCAAAGGTATCCATAAGCTCTTTGGTCCCCCCCAAATTTCCCAATGACCCCCAAATAAGTCCGTTGGTCACATGTGTATACATATCAATCAAAAATTCATAAACATCATCAAAACATCAAAATAAAAAAACAATGCATCGCATTGCACTTTCATACATATATATCAATCAAAATTTCAAAAAACAAAACAAAAACACATCATCAAAATTTACAAAATTCAAAAATATTGCATCACATCACATTACATCCCATTGCATTTTATCGTCGCTTGCATTTAGGCATATTCATCATTAGCACTTTACATTTTAGAGTTGCTCTTACAGGTCTAGCACCATGATGGTACACTACTTACCACTCAAAATAAATGTCATGAAAGTACTCAT
Organism: Wollemia nobilis; assembly: GCA_028583015.1. Classification (NCBI taxonomy): domain Eukaryota; kingdom Viridiplantae; phylum Streptophyta; class Pinopsida; order Araucariales; family Araucariaceae; genus Wollemia; species Wollemia nobilis. The sequence continues at coordinate 1,727,922 of JAQPPZ010000375.1, read as the reverse complement.
AGTTCAAATACCGCAATTATCATTTTCACCCACATTTTTCACATTTCCATAGTTGTGTCTATTCCCTTCACTTAGCCATTTGTTTTAGAATATCAATAGGGTTTTCGATCACTCAGCCATATCTAGTCTCTACTTAGATTTTGTAGAAGGCTAGCTTGATTTTTAGGAGGCAGAGTCTTGCATTGATTATTCCTTGCTTACATCGTATCCCAAACACAATTAATCATTAAAAATCCAAGTTTTGCACAAATACAGATGAAATCCATGAAGTGGTCTAGGTTACTTTATGTGAAAAGGTCATCCTTCTGATCCCCCTATGAGAATGATTCAAGAATGTTGAGACTTGGCAAAAGGACAAGTTCTCCCCTACCCAATTCCCCACACAAAAATAAGTTGTTTTCCCCATTTTTTGTCATACAAATCCCACATTGTCACATATTTGTAACAGTCTAAATTTGCAAACCCCCACAGAGCAAAAATTCCAAGTACAAAAATACAAAAATAAAAAAGTGCACACATCAAAAAGCACAAGAAACAGTGATCCCCATCACTCAAAATTCAAATCCCTTGCTCAAGAGAAAAATAAAAAATCTCAAAATAAACAATGATTATTATCACTAAAAAGAGAAAAATAAACAGTGATTCTTATCACTTCATATGAGAGCAAGTATCCCAATACAATTTGAAGAAAGTAGGGAGTCGAACTTGAATCCTTGGAACTCTCAGCATTTGGAAAACCATCAGGTGATCCTCATTATGGGTTTGGTGGATAGCCTATCTGTCAATGGTGGTAGCCTCCCACATGATGATATGTCTGCCATATTAGATTTCGGGCATATGTGTAGACCAATGTTTGCATGTGGATGAGCTAGCTTTGGTAACCTATATTGCCTAGTGGTCTAGTCATACTTAGTACAAAACCTAGGATGGTGGCATTCATTGGGTGATCCTCAGTACAATTTTGGTTGAGAGCCTGCTTGGCATTGGCGGTATCCTTATGCATTTCATAGGAATGAACTCACTTGCACACACAGGGATATGAAGTACCTTGGTCGTCCTAGCAAATTCATACATTGTCAAAAAGTCTTGTATGGTTAGTATACAACTTTTGATGAGTTGACTAGAGTGTTTGAGTCTCTTGAAAACCTAATGGGCATTCCCTAAATAACATATCATTCATATCACTTCACCTCATTCATTTCAATTACATTATTCCCAAAATCCATTATATAAGTCTCATGACAACATTACATATGAGTTGGTACAAAATACATCATCTATGGTGCTAGCATAATACAACATTTAGTCTACACATTGCATCCTCTAGATCAATAAATCATCCATATCACTATACATCCATACATGTACAAAATAAAATCAAATCAAAATCACAAAATATGAATGCATAGGCAGTCATCATCATTGCATAAATCAAATTGCATACATTTCATAAAACAATAAACACATGATGATAAACCACATAAAAAGCTCATATATATGTGTATATGTATGGGATAAAAATATACATCATGTTGCCCATCGGCTACAATAAAGTGAGTCCTTAGACTTCACACTACTAAAGCTTTCAAAACAAAAACACAAAAAGAGTCACGCGAGCCATTGCCATGGTCACATAGGACCGGTACTATGACTTGCACTCCCATCAACAATCATAGTCCTCTATGAACTCACATACCTGCTACCATCTGCCCTTTCAACTCTCTGCATAGACCATGGTGCCTCCAAAATAGAGGAAGACTACCCTGTTCTACTATGATGACTCTAGTATGATCTACTAGCACTTGCATCATCCCATAGATGCCCACCAAGGCATACTACCTTAGTATCTAGCTCATCTGCATAGGCCTGCCCCTGTCAGCACCATGCCTGGTAGGTCTCCACCATAGAATAAAGTTGTGTCACCTTTTCTTGTAGCCTAGTCACCTCCCCACTACTAGAATCCTCCTATGTAGGGCTCTGAGATCGCAACTGTGCCCTAAGAGATGCTATCTTAGCCTGAGCCACCTGTACCTTGACTCGTTGTGCTGCTAGCTCTACCTGTACATCATGCACTTCTATCCATAAGATATATCTCTCTTGCCTCACCCTGAGTAGATCATCTCATAGCTCTGCCTTTGTATCCCTTGGTGCCATCGATGGTGTCTGCACCTCCTCATACCCAACATCATCATCCCCCAAGTCACCTCCATCTCATCTACCCACTCTGGGAAATCCTTGTATGGTCTCTAGAACATCTAGCCAACCCCGAGTCATGAGAAAATATATGCATAGTGACCCACATTGCTTACAAATTATCGACTTTGTCCCCTCTCCTACACCCTCTCCCATAGGATGCCATATCCTATATCCCTGTCTACTAGATGTGCTCGAGTCATCCAAGGTAACCCCTATGTTCACCTCATAGCTATGTGTTGTTATCGCCAGCACTGCAACAAAAAGCTACACCCCATAACCTTCCACCAATGGTATCAGATCTCATATAGCTCATCGTAGAGATGTGCTAGTAGTGTAGTACCCCATGCCATCACCAGTGCAAACACTAGTTCCACTAGGTTCCATGGGAACCTTACTCTAGAAGAGTCAGGTAATAGCATATTGGAGATAAGAATCATGAGTAGTGTATGCCTCACCCCCAATACCTTTGCCTCATGCCAAAATCCTACCAACATACCACCCTTCAAGCAGTCCATCTTTACCGTCTCTAGATCATAACCGAAGTACCTCTCGAGAACTGCCTATCTCTGGTCTCGTGGTGTTGTGCGGATTAGACACCCTTATATCAAAATCCAAAGAATTCTATAGACATCCTCAAGCATCACCGTCATATCCCTAGTTGGTAGGTGGAAGGTATTAGTGCGTGGATCCCACAGATCAATCAGGGCAATCAAATATGCACGGTCTCCTATAATAGCCTCTAATCGGGTCACCTGCTTGAGGCTAATGGCATCCAACCACTCCCAGTACTCTATAGTCAAGGAATACATTGTGGAATCAAAGAGAGTAGGTACTTGATACTGACTCCTCACCACCTAACAGGGATAAGCAACTCAATAATACACCACCAAAATGGCCTCGCATGGCCCCAAAAACATTCAAAAGAAAAGACTCAAAATGGTCCCTATTTGAGGCCAGTTTGTGGCCATTGCTCCTAGGAATGGCCCCCAACCCTATGGACACCCCATCAAGGGATGTCCTATTACCAGCCCACACTAGCCATCCCACCTAGGGATGACTCCAAGAAATTTGGCTCAAAAAGGCCTTTCAGGCCATAAAAAATAGCAAAAACTATACAAAATTGATCTACAAAATGCAATCTAACTGCACAAAAACATGGGTAAAACACAAAATTTGGTACATATCTCATATATTAGGTTTAATTACCTACAATATAGTGTGATATGCTTCCAAGACAAAAACATACCATAAAAGCAATAAAATCAACTCCTAACACTAGGAAAATGCAATACAAGAGACTTGACATACCTGTCTCACACCGGCTCCTCCACTAGCTGAGTTTGACCACTGACTCATGGTGATTGTGGGATGAATTTGATAGTGATCCACTACTCATAATCACTCTCCTACTCCTCACCTCTCAAACTGCCAAAGAAAGCATGCACAAATGAGCCTAACCTTCATATTTTGGGTTTATATAAATATGCAGGGGTCACCACCATACCAGGGTGGGATGAGCACACATTTTTCCAATAATGACACCCTGGGACAGTGGTAGAACATGCCGACCCTAGTATGGTGGTAGCAAAAATAGGCCAAAACAACCCAAAATGACCCAAAATAGGTCCAAAACTGCACCAAAACAACTCAAATTGGGTCCAAATTTCACATAGATCAAAATGCAACCATGAGGATCCTGGGAGGGATGGAAAAGTTGTTAATTCATGCCCTAATAAGGCCATTGTGGCTATAACACTCCCTAGGCATGCCGTTTTTAGCTCCTTTCCTCTAGGCAAACTCAATAAAGTGCCTTATTTTTCAAGGGATAAAACTGAAGATAAGCATAACACAAGTCAATTGGGTCAAGCGCTTTTCTCACTAGTAATTCCCTCATAGACTCATAACTTGAGTGGTTAGTCATACTCATTCCAAATCAGCAAGCACACACTCAATTATGCGAATGGCATTTGTTCAACGAATCTTCGATAAAGACAATCATGCTCCTGCTTGGGGCAGCAAACAAGCACACAATATCACATCATAACACTTGAACATTACTGGCATCATGAAAACATGGGCCTTAGCCTTTCATGATGAACAATTTTCAATCATAAGCACTCTCATTTAATGATTCAGAAGCAAGTATTCAAGAGCACATACCCTTTTATGATTGGGGCATCTAAAGTTGGTTAGGTTATCGAGTAACCTTAATCATTCCACATTTTGGTCATCTATTTTTGCTCAGCACTATGCTGCACATAATGCATCTCAAAAAGGGGCATTTTTAGACACTAAAATATGGTTAATATGATTAAGCACCCATAAAAAGTGATCAAATTGGCATCATATGGCCCCTTGGGCAGCCCTTAGGAGGCTCACAGTGGTTCTAGCCACTCCGAAAAGGTTTTTGGAGGCTATCGACCCAATTTTGGGAGGTTTTGGCCCAAAATTCACCACCGTCCCACCCTAGGACAGTGGTATATTCCCATAATCCCACCCTAGGATTGTGGTGAGCCATCTTTCTAGGATGGGACGGTGGTGAGCCATCATCCCAGGGTGGGACGGTGAGCAAGTTTGACCCAAAAAAAGTCAAATATGGACCAAATGGCACCCAAAAACTGCCATCTAGCATGCCATTTTGAGCATGCAGGTTAGAGGGAACTGAATCCTTATGATATGCTTGATAATGGAGGCCTAAAATATATATTCTCTTCCCCATGCAGTGCATTCCTCCGTTAGGACAAATGGAGCCTCTTGCCATGCATGCCCTTGCATGCCCTTTTGCACATGAGCCCCTTTGGGCTATAAAATGGATTCAATATCCACACAAAAATAGAGAGAGGAGTTCTAGGATATGCAATGGAGTGCTGCCAAGATTTCCCCTCACCTTATTGCACCTTTTTGCCCTTAGAATCTCCCTTTTGCCAAGGAGGTTATCGGGTGACTTCAAGAAGGTAATCCGAGAATAATTTTTCCATACAAGTGAATTTCTTCACCAAATTCGATGAAAACACACCTTCGACTATTTAGGAATGTATTCTAGTGATTTGGTAGCAAAAAGTGGCTGAAATTGGTGGGTATCCCCTCCCAGCGTGCCCCCCAAATAGTTGCAGTCACCACCGTCCCCCCTGGTATGAGGGTAAACTCTTGTAGAATTTCACTACTATTTTTAATTATTAATTTTCTATATTATACCATTATGATACAATTAAAATTTTAGGTTATTTGGAGTTAAATTGACGAATTTATAGCATTTTTAAGTTTTTACAGGCTCGTAGGGCCCATCCGGGCACCCTGATTTGATGTAGGTGGATCTGGGCCCCAATTTGAAAATATAATTATATGGGTTGTCAAAATATCAAGAGTTTTGGATATGTTTAGGTTCAGGATTTGCTTGTCTTCTTCTTCACAGGTTCCATGAGGGCGATTCAAAATCGAGGGGTCTACAGATGTAATTTTTGATCTATTTTTGGTGATATCCTCTCAAAACCTCCTCTTTAACATATCTACAAATTTTCAAGTCATTTTGACATGTTTTGATATAGTTTTAATATATGCGCTATTTTACCCCTATGGGGATTACATGTTTTCACCATACACCCTTGCTATTTGACCCCTTTGGCTTCTCTATGTGTAGGTGCAGGTTCTTGGAAGGCATTGGGGAGGAAGATAAGACCTTAGAGATCAGAGATACAAGCAACAGTGGCATTGGCCTACCCACCTCGATTGTGGATATGCGGAGAAACATTGGATGTGCACCTTGATTCCATGAAAGACTTGGTCTTTGGGCACATAATATTGTAACAATTGTATCATATTTTGAGCCCTTAAGGGGACTGCTATGTAAATTTGGATCTGATCCAACAAATTAATGAGAAGAGACTTGCTTTAATTCATTTCATTTTGTTTGGTATTCTTTCCTTTTCACATGCATGCTTCCTTTTTTATGCTCATGAGCGATATGGGGTAGATACGCATATTGTTTTACATAATTTTGTGCACTATTTTTCCCTACTTCAAGAAGAACCTCAGCAAGAATAATAGACCATCAGTGAAAGAGTGAATCAAGCTAGATTGATCTAAATTTGTAACTTCTTTTTCTTTCCTTCTTTGAAAAGCAGAGTGCTTTGATTGTAATAGAGAAATAAAAGTGAGTTTCTAAGTTTATTTCTAGAAGCTATGGCCTCAAATAACAATCTACCTATTCCAAAATTTAATGGGTATGATTATGAGTATTGGTCCATCAAAATGAGGACATTACTCATTGGTAAGGGATTATGGTACATGTAGCACCCTAAAATTGGCGCAGTAAAATTACAATAATTACATTCACCTTAGTAAATAATTTAAAATTCAAATTTAACCTCCCAAACCGCCCGTTAACCATCGAGAAATCTGTTTCCCCCTTTTCCGTGCCATTTTTAGAGGTTGTTTTGACCATTTGACGATATCATCGTCGATCAGACGATATCGCCCTAGATTTGACGATTTCGTCTGGACTAGGACGTCCAGACGATCTTGTCGCAAAACTGATTTTGCAAAGTTGGATTCTATTCCAACGGGTCTCCAATCTGGGTAGAATTGTGTCTGCACCGTTGGGACCCTCCCCCCATTGGAGATCTCCCAAATTGGTATGATCTCCAACCTCCTAACTACTCCCCTAAGCCTATTTAGTCTCTAGGATTTTCCCTTCCCAACCCCTGGCTGAAAATTATCTGCAAGTTAACTCCATTCACGTTAAAACATCCCTATTTTCCATTTGCACTGGTCCCATACCAATTTTATTGCAGGTACATCACTATTTTTCAGCCGGAGCCAGCACCTATCGTCGTCGACGAACCTGTTCAGATCAGAGGCGAACCTGTTGAATTCGAGGCGATTTCAGATCGATGCGAGACGATCTCGACTGTAGTCCGTATTAAGGCAATCAGTGCACGAAGTTTGCATTTCTCAACCTTTTCTCTGTCATTTTATTCTGCAAATTAACTAGTCTATTCAGTGTTTTATGTCATTTTGCATTTGGAGTTCACCCATTTCGATTAAGTTCATAATTAAATCCTAATTATTATCTAATTAGCACGATTCATTTTTGTCTCTGTGTTTAAGTTTCAGTTTGATAACATTGCTGCCATTTTATATCATTTCCTCTCGTTAGCATCGTAGTACCTTTTGTATTTTGCATATGTTTTCGGTTTTGCAGGTCTCTAACGAATTGGTCTGACGAATTCGTCAGATCTCAGACGATCTTGTCTGATTGCAGACGATTCTGTCGAATCTCAAACAATCCAGACTGCTTCAACATCAGAATCTTCTTCAGAAATCCGGATCAGGTATTCCTCATTTGTATTCTGTAATCTCTCTATTTTTTTGTCTTTAAATTTATTTTTTGTATTCATTGAACTTGCATTTTCATATAGAGTAATCTAGATACATTCAGCCAAACCTAGGATATGAATGCTTAAGGTTAAAAATGAACACATTTAAACACATTCCAAAACCTAGGCGTGGAAGCTGCCGTTAAATGTTTCCTGGTGAACCCACCATCCGTCGAAAAATCATCAAAATACACCTCCCTTGAGAGGCGGGACCTTCACAAAGTCCTCTCAGTCCGAGGTACCGTGACATCCTTTTCCCATCCTCCTTCCGGGCATGGATCCAATAGCCTGAAGGTAGGGATGCAAAAAATTTGGAGCGATACATTTTGGTGAACCCGACGTGAATGCATCATAACCTTTTGAAAAACAAAAACAAAAACAAAAACATATATAGAAAAACTAAAACATGGATGCATTTTAAAACATTTAAGTTTGAAAACATGTTTAGATGGTAGATCCTAAGAAAAGGTTAGCGGTTACTATAAACGTAGAAAATCAATTGGCAGCTATAGAAGTTAATTCTGTCCTTAGTGTGCTTGAAACAAGTAGAAATCAATTCCTGTGGAAAAAACTTGATAGAAGACTTAGTCTCATCTCATCTAGGTCCACACAACTTAAGCAAATCAAGAGGCTAGTCCTAGATAGAATCCCGGATCCTCATCAATTATTTTTTTATCATGAACTTCAGAGAGCCTGCCATAGATGGTTAGCCTATAGGAGAGCTTTAGTATCTTCAGAGTTGTTCACCTTCGAGGAATACCTCGAGAATGCAGCCATTGTGCACCAGTTCCTAGGTTGTGTAGAAGACCAAGAGGTTGTTCTTACATATAGGGAAAGATGGAATAGAGTTCCATGAGCTATGTTATATCGAGAGTATTGCCATGAGCTTTACTTTTATCAACCAGCATCTGAAACAGACAACATCACTATAGCTCTTTTCATCAAATTTTTAAAAGAAAACTTTCAATTTGAAGAAGAAAACTTCATGACTCCTAAACAACTCGAACCTATTAATGATATTCATAAATTGTTTATAGAAAACTAGATTATTATTTCAGTATTATTTCTTGCAGTTATTGTGTTATTTGCTGTCTTTATTATACTGTTTCAAAAACAACAAAGAAAAACTAAAAAAAAAAATCAAAAAACTTAGCAAAAACTTAAACATTTCATTTTCAAATATTGTAGTAGGTATATAGTAAATATATACCTCTTAATTTGTTGCATATATATATATATATATATATATATAAATATATATATATTTGCTGAAATCAAAACTTAGCACCATGCCTAAACTTAGGAATGGTAAAGAAAATTTAGGAGAAGGAGAATATTGGTTACAAGACACAACTGGAAACCAAAATGTCCTTCTTGGAGATACAAATCCGGAAGGAGAAACTCTAGGTCAATCAGACAAAGACTTAGGTGAAGATAAGGAACAAGATGGAAGTGTTAAAGAGGATGGATCCTCATCCCCAAGAGTAGCTCCAAATGGAACTATTGCCTTTGACAATGCAGAGCATTTCAAGAAATTTCTCATGGATAACATTGATGACCTTAATGTGGCAATTCGCCTTGATAAAGGGCAAATTAGTAACACTCAAGTAGCCATGGAATATATTTGCAATATGCGCACTAATCCCTTGTCTTTCATTGATCAAGAAAGTGACAAGGCTAGGCCATCCAATACGGATATGGTCACTATGGCTCAAAACATGTCAAAAAAACAGGTTACCCAACCTCCTAAGGAGCCTGTTATTCAACCTAAAATCACTCCCATACAAAAAAAACCTTCCTTCACTACTTTATTCCGCCAAACTATTGAGAAATATGCTTCAAGTAAACAAAAACCTAAAACAAAGCCAAATATAAACTTTCAACAATCCGGAATACAACATAATCCAACTTCAAAATTCCTCCATAATATTGTTCCTACCAATACTTTACACAATAGTAACATGGCATCTAATCTTCATGTTCCTCCATCATATGCCCATAACACTCATGTCAATGCCCTACCAAACCAATATGGGGGGCAAACTAGTAATCTGGAAGCCATGGTGAAACAATTGGCTTCATGTATGGACCAAATAGATCCCTACCGTCCCTCGTATAATTATCGAGAGATCTATAGTCAACCTTTGGACCCCATAGTTGTAGCTCAACCATACCCTAAGCATTTTCCCATGCCCGTCCTGCCTATATATAAAGGAACTGAATATCCCATAGAGCATCTTCGCATATTTAGGATAGCATGTCACGACATATTGCATGACGACTTGCTATTACTAAAAATGTTCCCCAAAAGTTTAGGTGGAATGGCATTAGAGTGGTACTATCAATTGCCCACTCATTCTTTGAGAAACTTCAAAGAAACAGTGGAATCATTTGTCCATCAATTTAGTGCTTACATCGAGAGGCATGTAACTATTAAAGACCTATACAATTTAAAACAAGACAAGGATGAATGCTTTGTCGATTTCTTAGCTAGATGGAGGCAATTGACAGGAAAACTGCACTTTGTGTTGCCTTATAGGGAAATGTTGGACATTTTCATCAACAATTTACAAGAACAAATATCTTATGAGCTATCGACTGCTACTTTAACTACCTTCTATCAAGCTATAGATTTAGCTCGAAGAGTAGAAGATGCCCTCATTAGGAGAGGCCAAATTAGGAAGAAGGATGATGAGAAAACATCCAAAAATCAATATAAAAACAAACAATTTGTCGATGACGGAGCACTGACAGCAAAAACGTTGCTAATATCAATGCAACGAAGACAACAGAAAAATTCATATTGAAACCTCCTGACAAGCCTCCTCGAGAATTCACTAGATTAAACCAACCCTTATCAACTATTTTACCTCAATTACTCGAAAGAGGTTTGATCCAATTACCAGCTATCCAGGAACCTGACCCAACTATACCCGAATACAGAGCTGACTTGCATTGTGATTTCCATAGAGGACCTGGACATTCTACCAACGCTTGTAAAAGGTTGAAACATAGAATACAAGATTTGATTGACAATAATGAAATGGAAGTGCAAGCCTTCCAACCTAAAAAAAACCCTCCCAATAATACTCAAAATACCATTCCCCAAACCCAAAATAAAAATGCCAATCAAACTATAGACATATTTCAACACCCTTTACCAAGACATGGTAAAGAGGTAGCCAATCAAATCGAACATCATAATGTTCCCCCTCCTACCCGATATGTAGGAACCATTAGCGGACAATTACCTATTCAGGATCCTCAAATATTTGACACGACCTTATCCCTGGTTACGACCAGGCCCTTACATAATTTTCAAACTTCTGATTCTAGTGATATAGAATCAGATAGTGAAAGTGAACTAGACATTACTTCAAACCAATCGAATAGTTTTGAAAACGAATCAGATCCTATTCAACCCGTCATAGATGTTATGGTTCCAGAAGAACCATTTCCTAGAAGAGTCACTACTCGACCTTCTTCCAATATATTCCTTTCTAATGAAGAAGCCATTAATGCTCAACTGATACCAGTTCAACGTCTTCACTATAACATTGTAGGAACCATTGGAGTCGTTACTCGACAACAAGCTCAAAACTCTCAACAAGAACCAAATCAGAACGATGGATCAAATCCATTCATTTTGAAAAATCCCAATAAAGGGAATCATGTTTCTACTGTTCCATCTAAACCCCCTTACAATATTAATGAGCAATTGTCCAATACTAAGGCCAGAATTTCCCTCTTAGATTTATTAAGATCCTCTCCCACCCATAGGGATGAGTTGATGCTTACATTAAGCCAAATGATGGTACCTCAAAACATTCAACCTGAAGCTATGGCCAATACTATCATCACACAAGATATTGATTGTATTGACTTCCGGGATAAAGATATCCCACAACACAGTTTACATAAGGACAATCCCTTATACATTATTGCTTTAATTGGAGATGTAGCCGTCAAAAGAGTTTTGATTGATAATGGCTCATCTCTAAAAATTTGCACCTTTGACTTCTACCAACTATTTGGTTTTAGAAGTGATGAAATGAAGAAAAATGATATGATTATCAAAGCTTTTAATGACGAAACACAAGAAACATGTGGAGTTATTACCCTCCCATTGCAAGTTGGCCCTAGAACCCTAGAAACAACCGTGTTTATTGTACATTGTCCAGCATTGTACAATATACTTTTGGGTCGCCCTTGGATCAACGCCATGCGAGAGGTCCCCTCAACTTTACACCAATGTGTTAAATTTGAGTTTAAAAATTAGTTGGTCACTATCCATGGTGACCCTAGACCCTTTGATATGTGTGCTTTGGCAGAACCCGTTGGAGTGCAATTTTGCCCTGCTCTATCATCCACACATCCTAGTTCTTCTTTTTCATCCAAAACTATGAAACATAAACCCATAACTTCACCTATTTCCCTTCCTTTAATTTCATCCTCCTATGTAGACCAACAACCCTTTAAAAAAATCATTTTAGAACCTCAAAAAGATTTTAAATCTACAACCAATCCTTCAAGTTCTATCCCTATAAATTCAAAACCTATAGACACATCTATCATACCTTCCACAACTAAAGACATAGGTAATAAGCCTTCTACATATTATGCCATTTCTGATGAACTCTTACCAGATTTATCTACAACCTTAATATCAGAAAAAATGAATGCTTTCATGCGAGATTCAAACCTTTTAAATGACTTGTCGCCATCTCCTCATACTTTGGGCCTCCCACAACCTATGGGAAGTACTTACCAAGTCGGGAGTTGTGCCTTCATTTATAAAGGATATGACTGGGGAAGAATCCCTCGAAATATCAAAACTCATCACGAAGGATATGCTCGGTGTTATTTTACCAATGATTATATTAAAGCTAAACCCATGGTGCTTAAAATGGGATATGAAGGGAAAGGCTTGGGACCTTCCCAAAATGGCATGAAATAACCTTTCGAGGTAGAACCATGGTCTGCCTGCTATGGTGTGGGCTTATTTCCTAGTAAGGGTCAACCCTTTCCTTTTGAGGATGATGATCATCTCATATGCTATCAAGATTATATGGATAGACATGTTGACTTGCCTACTAAAAATTAGTCGTTTTCATGCAACATGCTGTCCATAGCATACCCTGAAATGATTGCTGACCCCGATGAAGAATTGGAAGGAGATATCTTCCATGATGTCTCTTTTGAAGAGATGTTACACAATGGATTTTATTTTGATGGTTCTATACCAACTATAGCCCAACTTGAGGCCACTGATCCTCAGAATGAATTATCTAAATTAACCTTACAAGAATTACAAGAATTGGGTGTTTCACCCACCCCACCTAACTTTGAAAGAGATCTACACATGGAGGTAGAAAACGTCATTAAAATTAATATTGGAACTGAGGATAATCCTCACATAATCAATATAGGATCAGAATTAAGCCAAGAAAAACAAGAACAATACATTGCATTCCTTAAAGAGTATGAAGAGGTCTTCGCTTGGACATACGAAGATATACCAGGTCTAGACCCTTCTGTAGTCATGCACCATCTAGTGGTCCATCTGGATGCTAAACCTGTTAAACAAAAACTTAGAAAAATGCATCCCAAAGTGGCTCTGCTAGTCAAAGGAGAGTTAGAAAAACTCCTGAATGTTATATTTATACAAGCTATTGATTATGCTGAATGGATCTAAAACGTAGTTCCAGTCACCAAGAAAGAAGCTACCAAAGTTAGGGTTTGCACAGACTTTAGAGATATTAACGCTGCATGCCCTAAAGATGACTTTCCTCTTCCAAACATGGACCAAATCATTGACTTCATTGTCGGAAGTGGGATGATGTCCTTAATGGACGGATTCTTCGGTTATAATCAGATCAGGATAGCTCCTGAAGACCAGGCTAAAATAGCCTTTATTACCCCCAGGGTACCTTTTGCTGGAAAGTGATGCCATTTGGCTTAAAGAACACCGGTGCAACTTATCAATGAGCTATGACCTACATTTTTCATGATATGATGCATGATATCCTACATGATTATGTGGATGATATTATAGCTCGCTCTATTATTGAAAATAATCATTTAGATGATTTAAGGAAAGTCTTTAATCGATTACGAGAATATCTCATTCGATTAAATCCAACAAAATGCATATTCGAGTTAAATCCGACAAACTATTAGGGGTTTTAGTTTCTTTACGTGGTATTGAAATCGACCCTCTCAAGATTGTGGCCATCACTGATATGCCCGCACCTACTAATATCTCTGAGTTACGAAGTTTACAAGGTAAACTTCAAGCTATCCGTCGCTTCATCGATAAGCTAGCAGATAAAACTAGTCCCTTTCTTAAACTCCTTAAGAAGGATGTCCCCTTTAATTGGGATACAGAATGTAGAGAAGCTTTTGAACTTCTCAAACAATACCTCCTTAATCCACCTGTGCTTTCAGCACCTAAATCTGATCGCCCATTTCTCCTCTATATTTCCGCTTCAGATTCTGCCTTAGGGGCTATGTTAGCTCAACTTGATGATGAAAAGCGAGAACGTGCTAATTATTATACTAGCCGAACCTTCATCAGTTATGAAACCCACTACACAACATTGGAAAAACTATGTCTAGCAGTCGTGTTTGCTATGCAAAAATTATGACATTATATGCTTAGTCAAAAAACTTATGTCATTGCTAAATATGATCCCTTAAGGTATCTCATGAGTCGACCTTATTTATCGGGTCGCACAGCCAAGTGGGTTCTTGGTCTAAGCGAGTTCGATCTCACATTCATAGGATAGAAGTCTGTTAAGGGTCAAATCATAGTAGATCAATTAGCTGTTGCACCCTTAAAGTCTACCCATCCCATCATCATCGAGTTTCCAGATGAATTCCTTCAATTAGAGGCAGACCATAATGAACAATGGTCCTTATACTTTGATGGAGCCCGATGCATGAGTGGGGTTGGTGCGGGTATTATTTTAATATCTCTGCAAAAACATCTTATTCCTCTGTCATTCAAATTGACATTTGCTTGCACCAACAATACTGCTGAGTATGAAGCTCTAATTCTTGGATTACGAGTTGCCCTAGCGCTAAAAATTAAACACCTTTTAGTTTTTGGTGATTCCCAACTGGTTATAAACCAAATTAATGAAGTTTATCAAACCTGAGATAATAAATTGTGCCCATATAAGGCCTATGTTTTACAATTAATGTCTTTATTTGATCAAGTCACCTTGGAAGCTATTCCTCGAACTAGCAACCGTGCAGCTGATGCTATGGCTGCAGCTGCATCTCTCCTACCATTGGAGTTAGATGACGAATATGCCACTATCATTATACATCGACTCCAGGAACCTGCCTCAAATAAGTCATGCTTAGAGCCTTTGGATGTGTTTCTAATCAATGAAACTACTCTCGAGCCTTGGTATACAGACATATTTGATTTTCTTCAAAATGGGACTTTCCCTGCCAATTCTAATAGAAACCAATGTCGATTATTACGTCGACGAGCAAGTCGATTCATAATAATTGGCAATACTTTATATAGGAGATCTTTTGAAGGTATCCTATTAAGATGTTTAAACTTAGAAGAGTCTAAATCAGCCTTGAGTGAATCCCACGATGGATCTTGTGGAGGACACGTTAGTGGTAGTGTTATTGCTAAAAAGCTCCTTCGGATAGGATACTTTTGGCCTACCATGGAAACGGATGCACATGAGTATGTGTGCCATTGCAAAAAGTGTCAAAAACATGCTGACCTTGTCCATGCACCTGCACAAGAGCTGCAGGCTATTTCATCTCCATGGCCCTTTTCTAAATGGGGCTTGGATATTATTGGCAAAATCAATCTTGTGTCATCTGATGGACATAAGTTCATCATAACCGCCACTGAGTATTTCACGAAGTGGGTCGAAGCTATGCCTTTAGCTTCCTGCACTAGCACACAAGTTTCTAAATTTATTTTTAATCAAATCATTTGCAGGTTCGGAATCCCTGCCAATCTCATCTCTGACAATGGAACTTGTTTCAAAAATAAAGATGTTAAAAAATTATGTCAAAAATATAAGATTCAACATCGCTGGTCCACTCCCTATTATCCTCAGGGTAATGGTCAAGCGTAAGCATCTAACAAAACCTTAATCAAAATTCTCAAAATATTGGTCAATAAAAGCGGCCGTGACTAGCACATTCAATTATATCCAGCCTTGTGGGCCTATCGAACTAGTGTTCGAACCCCCACTGGAACTTCACCATTTTTTTTGGTGTATGGTGTTGAAGCAGTTTTTCCATTTGAATTGGAAGTTCCTTCATTGGCTCTGCTACTTCAAGATACCGAAGTAGGAGATGAATATCGTGCTGGCAGACTTAGTCAGCTGGAACTCCTAGATGAAAAATGCATCAATGCTTTGGAACATCTCCGTGCTTACCAAAACAAGCTTAAAATATCATATGCTAAAAAAGTTCATCACAGATCCTTTGAGATCGGCGACCTTGTTTTAAAAGAAAATAAAAAAAATACAAATGCAACTAAGGACCTTAAAGGTAAATTCGAGCCCAATTGGCTTGGACCATACATTATTACTGCTAAATTTGAATCAGGAGCATATAAATTATCTACCTTATATGGTAAAGAACTTAAAGAACCCATGAATATTTTGCATCTTAAACGTTACTATGCATAAATTTGGTCATCTTTCATCCTTGTATATAACTTGTTTTCAAATTTTTTTATATATTTCTTTCAAATTTATAAAAATCCAAAAACATCAAAAATATTCATAATCATCCAAAATCTTCAAAACTATCTATTGCATTTATTTAAGGCACTTGTTAAATTTTTTCTGCTCAAAAAAAAAAATAAAACCAAAAATCAAAATAATGATACAAATATAATAACAGCTATATGCTTGAAACCAAATAAAATAAAGACGAAAGAGAGAGTCCACATCCTCAAAAAATTTCTCAAAAGTGTTCATATATATTTTCTTACAATTATCGCAGTTATATGTTTTAAATTATTTTTGGATAAATTAGCATTAATGTGGCATCCCTCACTTGTACACTCACAACAATAAATATCTTGATTTTATCTGGCATGATTACTAATCTCTCTTATATCAAAGTTCACAAAATTCACTTAAATAAAGTTTGAGCATGGTGAATTGATCTTGTTATTTACTTAAACCAAAGCACATCTTTTCACAATAAAATGATTATATTTGTAATTTCCATGTTTTGCTACATAGTAGAATTGATTTCTTGAGCGAAAAGTTTCCCCTGCTATCCTATCATGCACATGGTCTAGAATCTTTGAGAATTGGCAAAAGGACAAGCTCACCCCTACCCAGAATAAAAATCCCTTGCTCTACAGCTAATCCGAGCAAGTATCCCTAGCCAAGAAAAAGAGAAGAAAAGTTCAAGAAAGAAAAAAGAGAAAAGAAAATGTTATTTCAACAATGTTCCAAGCATTATCAAGCAAAAGAAATACAAACAACAAAATAAGCAAATATCAAAAGAAAGCAAGAAAGCAATAAAATCCCTTTCCCTACCCTTTGAAAAGAAAAGAAGGGTTGATGAGCTTGAATCCCTGAAATTCTCAATTATTCGAAAACTGTGAGGTAAGCCCCATAACAGGTGGTTTGTGCCCAACCTGCTTGGCCTTGGGTAACTCCTAGCTTGGTGATATGTCTGTCACATTAGCGACCTTCTTTTGTACAGACCTATGTCTGCTTATGGTTTAGCTAGCTCTTGATAATCCGACCTACATAGTAGCCTAGTATGGTTATATGCATCTACATCATGGTTAATGAACACTTATTTGGTTTCTTCAAATCACTTGTATCATATTATCTTGCTCAAAACTGGTAAATGAACAATGCAATTTCACACACATTTGTATTTGAGAGATTTTGTGTATCATTATGATAAATCAAGATCAAAAATGAATTCACATATGCACATGGGATTCCTTATAAATCTAACTTTTGTCTTCAAAATAATTTGAAATATTATTTTTGCAACTTGTTTGGAATAAATCAAGTACAGTCGTTTACTACAAAGACAACTATATAATACAAAAATCAAAAATTTCTTTCAAAATCTACAATCAAAACATATATATCTGGTTGACTTTCATGACGATGGTATAGTTTCAAAACCAAAATTGCAATTTTATGCCTAGCGCAAGTCCTCCTTTTCATATTTTCTGTTCATCAAAAATCAATCAGGCAATAAAGCTATTTTTTGGATTTTCGCGATGATGGTATAAGTATATACCTACATATTCTATGCCTAGCGCAAACCATTGTAACAATTTTATTCCCAATTTATTAAAAATCATGAAAACCATATGAATTAATTCATTATTTTACACAAATTATGCTTTTAAAAAGCAAACCCATTTTCATTATTTCATGTCATTATGTCAACCTTTTGCAATGATG
This sequence comes from Wollemia nobilis, assembly GCA_028583015.1. NCBI lineage: Eukaryota > Viridiplantae > Streptophyta > Pinopsida > Araucariales > Araucariaceae > Wollemia > Wollemia nobilis. Next base: position 1,709,915 of record JAQPPZ010000375.1, on the reverse strand, counting down.
GTATAATTCCTAAAGAATTATCCAAAAATTTTATCACACTTAGGAATTTATGCCTAGCAAAAATCATTTGAACATTATTTCATGCATATTATTTTTATGAAAATCTGAAAACAAACCATCATCATCATCATCATTTGCACCATTGCACCAAAGTCTTAAGACAGTTTCTTAAGCACTCTTTTACTTTTTAACAATATTTCTATAAATGGGACTAGCTTGACGACCGAGTGAGCAGCGACTCCATGAAATGGTCTATAATAGCGACAATGTCCTTTGAAATTATTGTTAGAAGTCTCTTTTTATTTTTACATTTCATTACAACAAATCAATTTGTTACATCAGATTATTTCATTTAAAATATCACCGCATGACATTCAAATTATATCTCCAATGACATAATTACATCCAATCATCACATCACTCAAAAATTAAAAGCCTCATAAACATACACAAGACACAAGTCATATGATCAAAAATATCTCATCTATATATATCACAAATATATGTACATCATCAAAACTGGCTTGGTATGCCACAATCTGAACCTCGGCATACTCAATCCTCTATCAACAAAATAAAATATAATACAAATATAGTGTCCAGCCCCCTAGCCTCGAGAGCCCCTCAAGCTCTCTGCCTCATCTCCTTCCCTGCCCTGAGGTGGACGAGGTGGCCCCATCGCAGTCTGTGTAGTCCTCATCCTCGACCGGGACGTGGTCCTCGATGACCCGATCCTGATCGAATCTACGATGTTAGCTGGCAAGGGTAGTCTATCCGCCTCTAGCACCAGCTGGAAGTATAAAGTTTGATAGAATGTCAGCTGGATGATAGCCCGTGTCAACTCCCCAGAGCTCACACCTCCGCCCCATGCCCTAAGGCGTGCAATCTCATCCCGCAGTTGTGACACCTCAGCCCGGTGTTGTGTAGCCGCATCCTGTATCTTCTGCACCTGGGCCTACAGATGATCTCTCTCTGCTCGGAGAGTATCCATCTCACTACTCTCTCCTTTGTCCACACCCTTGCCCTTATCGGGCGATGGTGGCCTTTGTGGAGATGGGGGTCTTGCCTCCCTCCGCTCCCTCTCTCTCTATCGTGGCTGCTCCTGTGCCTGTGGCCTCCTCGCCTCTCTCCCACCATGACCCTGGGCTGCCTCCATCGCCGCCTGGTGTCACCTCCCTATCTAATGCACAACCGCATGGATCGGACCATGTGCCCTTGTCATTTGAGGAGGACGGATGCCTGCATACCAGGCATCGTAGCCATCGGCTACTCCTGCATCGTCCCCATCCACTGGCTAGATGGGGGCATCATCTGTGTCCTGGCTCTAGAACCGCTACATGTCTGGAGCCCCGTTAACTGTAGTGTTATCCTAGAAAGTCCGAGAAAACTCGTAATCTCTGAGGGATGGGATCCCCTGCTGTAGACCGAACTACTACAAAACTCGGTCATACCTGTGGAGCTCCACCTCTCCCCTCTCCATCCTCAGCCAGCAAACTCGCCTAACATGAGCTAACTCCTATCCATCCTCTGGACACCCTGGATGCTCCCTCCATGGCCTCCAGGTGATCTGGTCCAGGACTAATTCATCTAGTAGCCTACGGGACATCGACAGGTCGATCCGTCGTTGTGCCCCTCTTCGGAGCCACCAGTAGAAGACTCGGGGCCTCTCCCCATCAACCCCTTTCAGAGGAAGCCCTATCGGCCTCCGCACCACAATGTGCTCCCAGCACCAAACCTGTAGTAGCGATGTCATAACCAGAAATCGTTCTTCCTTGTACACGACCCCATATAGGATCCTGTACAACCGGCATAGAACAAAACTGACCCATGAGAACCTGTACCCGTGGTCTCGCATATTGCAGATCACATCTACGAGCATCCACGGCACCCTGCACCCGCTCTGGTGGCACAACAGAAGTCCACCAACTACTCCAGCTAGAACCCGTGTGAGTGTAGATGCCCCAGGCATCTGGCGTAGTGCCTCGATGTTAACTCCGCCCTTCTCTAGGGTGAAGCTCGGGTCACCACACAATCGTCCCATAACACGGCCCTAATTTGCCGCAGAAGTAATCAGCCGTCCTTGTATGGGGATTCTCATAATCCTCCATACATATTCCAAAGTGGGAGCCATCTCCCCTGTAGGTAGCCAAAAACATGAAGAGCCCGGATACCACCTCTCTGCTAGGGCCGTCAGTAGCCCCAGGATACATTTTTTTTGCTTTTTCGCGTTTTTACCTCAAACGTTCGATTTGGGTAAAAACACGGAAGGGGCACCATAGTAAGCTATCGTACGATTTGACCAAGAATCGTCACCTAAAAATGGGAATAATTTTTGCTTTCTCATAGATCGAGAAGAACTCATCTTTAACGCATTTTCTTCAAAAAATTCGCTAAAGAGGGGGCAAAATGTAGCACCCTAAAATTGGCGCAGTAAAATTACAATAATTACATTCACCTTAGTAAATAATTTAAAATTCAAATTTAACCTCCCAAACCACCCGTTAACCGTCGAGAAATCTGTTTCCCCCTTTTTCGTGCCATTTTTAGAGGTTGTTTTGACCGTTTGACGATATCGTCGTCGATCAGACGATATCGCCCCAGATTTGACGATTTCGTCTGGACTAGGACGTCCAGACGATATTGTCGCAAAACTAATTTTGCAAAGTTGGATTCTGTTCCAACGAGTCTCCAATCTGGGTAGAAGCATGTCTGCACCATTGGGACCCTCCCCCGTTGGAGATCTCCCAAATTGGGATGATCTCCAACCTCCTAACTACTCCCCTAAGCCTATTTAGTCTCTAGGATTTTCCCTTTCCAACCCCTGGCTGAAAATTATCTGCAAGTTAACTCCATTCACGTTAAAACATCCCTATTTTCCATTTGCACTGGTCCCATACTAATTTTATTATAGGTACATCACTATTTTTCAGCCGAAGCCAGCACCTATCGTCGTCGACAAACCTGTTCAGATCGAAAGTGAACCTGTCGAATTCGAGGTGATTTCATACTGATGCGAGACGATCTCTACTGCAGTCCGTATTAAGGCAATCAGTGCCTGAAGTTTGCATTTCTCAACCTTTTCTCTGTCATTTTATTCTGCAAATTAACGAGTCTATTCAGTGTTTTATGTCATTTTGCATTTGGAGTTCACCCATTTCGATTAAGTGCATAATTAAATCCTAATTATTATCTAATTAGCACGATTCATTTCTGTCTTTGTGTTTAAGTTTCAGTTTGATAACATTGCTGCCATTTTATATCATTTCCCTCTGTTAGCACTGTAGTACATTTTGTATTTTGCATCTGTTTTCGGTTTTGCAGGTCTCTGATGAATTCGTCTGACGAATTCGTCAGATCTCAGACAATCTTGTCTGATTGTAGATGATTCTATCGAATATCAAATGATCCAGACTGCTTCAACATCAAAATCTTATTCAGACATCTAGATCAGGTATTCCTCATTTGTATTCTGTAATCTCTCTATTTTTCTGTCTTTAAATTTATTTTATGTATTCATTGAACTTGCATTTTCATATAGAGTAATCTAGATACATTCGGCCAAACCTAGGATATGAATGCTTAAGGTTAAAAATGAACACATTTAAACACATTCCAAAACCTAGGCGTGGAAGCTACCGTTAAATGTTTCCTGGTGAACCCACCATCCGTCAAAAAATCATCAAAATACACCTCCCTTGAGAGGCGGGACCTTCGCAAAGTCCTCTCAGTCCGAGGTACCGCGACATCCTTTTCCCATCCTTCTTCCGGGCACGGATCCAATAGCCTGAAGGTAGGGATGCGAAAAATTTGGAGCGATACAATGACATAATAGAAGAGGGTTACACAGAACCCATAGATTGGAATACTTTGAGTGCAGCTGATAAGAAGACAAAGAAATATGCACAAAAGAGCAACTCCTCTGCTCTTTATCATCTCCAAGCAGCATTAGAGAAAAGTATTTTCCCTAGAATTGTTGCTTGTTCAACTGCACAAGATGCATGGAAAGCTTTAAAAGATGGTTTCTAGGGAAGCGATCAGGTGAAGCAAGTGAGGCTTCAAACCTTGAAATGAGATTTTGAAAATCTCAAAATGAATGAAGATGAAAAATTTGGTGACTACTGCATCAGAGTCAAAGCAGTTGTCAATAAGATGGTTACACTTGGTGAAGAAATCAAACCTGAAATAGTTGTGAAGAAAGTGTTGCGAACACTTCTTCAAAAATGGAATCACATAGCCATAATCATTGAAGAATCAAAAGACCTTTCCACTCTAACTTTTGATGCATTAATCGGTTCGTTAATGTCTCATGAAGAGATATTACAGGGATCTCCTTCAACAAGTTATGGAGGCGATGATAAAGCCTTCGCATCCAATGAGGGTGTTGGAAGAGGACAAGGAAGAGGTCAAGGCAGAGGACAATGAAGAAGTAGAGGCAGAAGCAGCTATAGAGGAGGAAATCCTAGTAGAGGTGGAAATCAGAATAGAGGCAGAAATCAAAATAGAGGTGGAAATCAAGGCCAAACTAGAAATCAAGGATGAGGAGGTGACAAATATAAAAAGGCTTGTTTTAATTGTGGTAAACCATGTCACTTTTCTCACGACCGTTGGTCCAAATCTTCTCAGGGAAGTAGCAGTCAATATGGAAATTATGGTGAGGAAGATGGAACATCTAATCTATTTCTTTCTTATGGGCAATCAGAACAAAATCTGAATGATACTTGGATTTTGGATACTGGTTGCTCCAACCATATGAGTGGCAAAGAAGGACTCTTTTCTACAATGGATTCCACCTATAAATCCCGAATCAAGTTAGGGGATGACAAAGCTTTGCAAGTTGAAGGCATTGGAGCCATGGAGGTTCCAATGAAAGAAGGCATAAAGAAGGTGAATGACATCTACTACACTCCAAAGCTCCAACATAATCTGCTAAGCATTGGGCAAATGATGGAGAAGAATTACAAACTTGTTTTTGATGAAGGAAAATGTGTCATTTTTGATAAAAACAATTGTAATCGAGTCATCACACAGGTACCTATGACCAAAAATAGGTTATTTCCCCTTAATTTTGGAGAACCAGGGGGAGCTCAACTTGCAAATATTGCTATTGTAAATCCAAGTGTGCTTTGGCACTTGAGATATGGTCACCTAAATTTTGCTAGCTTGAAATTGTTAATTTCTCAAGCTATGGTGACAGGACTTCCTAAAATGAATGAACACAAGGAGATCTATGAAGGATGTGCTTTGGGAAAGCACTCCAGGTCCAAGTTTTTGAAAGGACAAGCATGGAGGGCCAGCCATCCACTTCAAATGGTACATTCAGACATTTGTGGTCCAATGCAAACAAAAATCATAGGTAATAATTCCTATTTTCTCACTTTTATAGATGATTTCTCTAGGATGTGTTGGATTTATTTCTTGAAACACAAATATGAAGCTTTTGATTGCTTCATAGATTTCAAGAACAATGTAGAGAAACAAAGTGAGTTCCATGTAAAATGTCTTAGGACAGATCGAGGAGGCGAGTACTCTTCAAAAGAATTTTTGAAATATTGTAAAGCATGTGGGATAAAAAGGCAATTCACCACTGCCTATACTCCACAACAGAATGGTGTGGCAGAAAGAAATAACCACACCATAGTCGATATGGCCATATCGATGCTTCAAACTAAGCATCTCAGTAACATGTATTGGGCCGATGCTATTAGAACCAGTGTTTACATTCTAAATAGGAGTCCTACTAGTTTGGATGGGATCACTCCTTACGAGGGGTGGTATGGCAAGAAGCCGAATGTAAAACATTTCAAAGTCTTTGGTTCTTTAGCATATGCACACATTCCTGAGGAGAAAAGGAAAAATCTTGATCCCAAGAGTCAAGCATGTATTTTTGTAGGATATTGTGAGTCTACAAAAGCATATAGACTCTACAATCCAAAGATGCACAAAATTGTACTTTCCAGGGATGTAATTTTTGATGAAGGGGGAGAATGGGGTCATCAAAATTTTTTGTTGATGATGAATCCCATGATGCAAGTTCTTCTCAAATACATCAAGTGACACCTAAGAAGAGCAAACCTCCTCCAAGCACACCTCCTCCAAGCCCAAGCATAAGTACTACTTCGAGTACATCAGCAGCCACTCCAAGTCCTTCTCCACAGAGATCTGTAAGTTCTTCACCTATGGATATTGATTCTCCATCAAGAGGTAAAAGAAAATTACATCATCATCCATCTTTTCAAATGTTGGATCAAAATTTCTAGAAAAGATACACTAGAAGCCAAGCTAGTGAAATGAATTCAGTTTTGCATAAACTTGAAAATATGCATATGTATGGGGATGATGACTCCCAAGATCCTAAGGGAGATGTAGTTAATTATGCTTTATTAACTAGTGCACAACTAGAACCATCTAGCTATGAGAAGGCATGTACACATAATGTATGGTAGGAAGCCATGAAAGAGGAAATAACCTCTATAAAAAATAATGATACTTGGGAGCTAGTAAAGCTTCCTAAAGGAAAAAAATGTGTTGGATGTAAATGGGTCTACAAGACCAAATTCAATGTTGATGGAAGCATTGAAAGGCACAAGGCAAGACTTGTAGCAAAAGGTTTCACTCAAAAATATGGCATTGACTATGAGGAAACCTTTGCTCTTGTTGCAAGACAGGAAACAATCAGATCAGTACTTTCCTTGGCTGCCCACAAAGGATGGAACATTCATCACATGGATGTGAAAAGTGCCTTTCTCAATGGGTACTTGACTGAGGAGGTTTATGTTCAACAACCTCAAGGCTTTCAAGAACAAGGTAAGGAGAACCTTGTTTATAAATTGAAAAAAGTGCTTTATGGCCTCAAGCAAGCACCAAGAGCATGGTACTCTCGCATTGATGGCTATTTCAAGGAGTATGGATTCACTTAGAGCAAAAGTGAACCTACTCTCTACTACCTAAAGCATGGAGTAGACATTCTCATAGTTTGTTTATATGTGGATGATCTAATATTTATGGGTAGTAATAATAAGATGAATATGGAGTTCAAACACTCCATGATGAAACAATTTGAGATGAAAGATCTTGGCTTAATGCATTACTTCCTAGGCATGGAAGTTCATCAAACAAATAGAGGGATCTTCATATGTCAACACAAGTATGCTCATGATATGATCAAGAAATTTGCCATGGAGTAGTGCAAATCAGTTGCAACTCCAACTGGACATGGGATCCAATTGAGCAAGGATGATGGAGCACCGAAGGTTGACATGACCACTTACAGGATCATGGTTGGGAGTTTGATGTTTCTCACCAACACAAGACCTGATATACAATATGTTGTTTCTCTAGTTTCAAGGTTTATGGCTAATCCATCCGAGTTGCATCTACAAGCAACTAAAATAATTCTAAGATATGTAAAGGGTACATTAGATTTTGGAATCCATTACCACAAATGTAATTCTGTCAAGCTAGTTGGCTTCAGTGATAGTGATTGGGGCAGCAATATAGATGATAGAAAATCTACATCAGGGAACTATTTTAGCCTAGGGTCAGGACTAATTACATGGAGTTCCAAGAAGCAGACTATTGTAGCATTGTCATCTACTGAGGCTGAGTATATAGCCATCACATATGCTAGTACTCAAGCTCTATGGTTGAGAAAAGTCCTTGAAGAGATTGGAGAAAGACAAAGTGGTCCTACCAGATTGTATTGTGATAACATGAGTGCCATTCAGTTGGCATATAATCCAATCCACCATAGCAGATCAAAAAATTTTGATATGAAGTATCACTTCATCCGAGACATGGTGGAGCATCATATTTTTGAGCTTAAACATTGCAACACTTTGGACAACATTGCAGACATCTTCACCAAAGGCATGGCTAAAGCTCAATATATAAAGCTGAGAGACTGTATAGTCAGTCCTCTCAAATTTAAGGGGGAGAATGTTGGCATTTAACCACATTTTCACCTCACCTTTCACCTATGTTGGACGTCAGACAGCTAGGTTGGATGACAGACAGCTAGGGTGGACGACAGATGACTTGTCGGCAAGGAGTCGGCATTTGAGTTGGAGAATTTGATTAAAAATTGTGTTTATGCCCTTAATTTTCTCCAACCACTTTATGGGCACTATATAAACCTTGTAATTCAATTATTCCAATTTAATGAGAATTTGCTTTTCATAATTTACTCATCTTACTGAATTGCATGGAGTGCAAGTCACTGCAATCACCAAGTGTATAGGGTAAATAACTAGGTATGAGGTGCATTTGAAATTTGGATGTTATTTATTTTTTTTGTTAATTTTGATGATTTTTTAATTGTTTTTGAAATTTTGATTTTATGATTTTTGGTTATTTTGCAATTTTTGATGATTTTGGACCATTAGATGTGCTTAATTGTCCAATTTAAGACTCCTCATGGTGAGAAATTTAATGTATTTATTGTTGTTTGCTAGCCGATGTCAGCAATAGCGGTCCAAATTTTACATGATGGCTTTGTATCATTTTTTTGAGTGTAAGGTCTGAGGACCTACACTATTGTAGCCTACGGGCATTTTTGTACCTCTATGTACACTTGATATTGGACACATATTTATATATATATATATATGATATTATCTATTGCTTTTCTCATTATGTGTATCATGTGTTTTCTTTTATTTTTATGTGATGCAAAATGGATGCAATGCTTATGATCTTATGCTATATGATGTGATGTATTAATGACATGCACTAGCTAGATGATGTATGTATGATTAGATGCTGTGATCTAGATGTGTAGATGGACTACTATGTATGCATATATGGATGCAATGGTGATTATTAAATGCATGTTTAATTTGTTTCAATTGTTTATGCATTTATCTTATGTTGTTATGATATGATGAATGCAATGTATGTAATGCATTATTTACATGATGATGATCTAATGTAAATGAACCTGTATGCTTTAATCACTTAAAACATAAGGAATAAATGTGATATGTGTTTAACAATCTAATGGATGACACCACATAATGTATAAAAATCATGAATGTAAATAATAACTCTTAGCATAAGAATTAATCATTTAAGCATCCATATGTGATATGAGATGATGTGATATGTATGTGCTTTCTTTATAAGTTTTAAATTAAAATATATGTACAAAATAGTTAGTGGTTGTCTAAATATCATTGTGATATTAGTATCTATCCTATTTCATGAACACCCTTTAATAAACAAAACTTCATAAAGAAAGTTGATGATTTGATTGATGAGATGATTTGTTGCTATTAGGGAATTTTTGAGGTTTTCCATGAGACTCAAACACCCTAGTTGATTAATCAAAAGTTGTATAATGACCATACAGGACTCTTGAAAGATAAATTTTTTGTTATGAAGACCAAGATATTCATTATCCCTATGTGTGCAAATGAATATATTAGAGAGACATAAGCCTACCCCAATGCCAAGCAGGATTCATTCAGCCCATTGTTGTATTGGGGATCACCAAATGCTCATCATGATCCTAAGTTGGACTCAGTTGGATTAGACCATTAGGCGATACAGGACACCTAAAGCTAGCTCTTTTTGCAAATTTCTTAGAACTACCCCAATGCCAGGCGGGATTCATTCAGCCCATTGTTGTATTAGGGATCACTCAATGGTTTTGGGAGATTGACCATTCCAGGGATTCAAGCTCTTCACCCCCTTCTTTTCTTCACATTTATTTGGGATACTTGCTCGTGCTTAGTGATGAAAATCATTGTTTATTTGATTTCTTTTGAGCAAGGGATTTATGTAGTGATTATAATCACTGTTTATTTTGCTTTTAAATGTTCATTTTTTGGGTGAAAGCAAGGGATTTCTTTGGGTAGGGGGAACTTGTCCTTTTTTCAATGATCAAAATCCTAGACCATGCGCATCACAAGATGAGCAAGTAAAAACCTTTCACTTAGGATGCCTAGTACCACTTTGTAGTGTTCATATTTCCCTTGTTCCAACTAGGATTTTAGTGTTTTGATTAGTGATAGGATTTTGATATATGCTAGGTACTATCAAAACTAGACCTCATCTACAAATGAAGATAGCTTTCTACAAAATCTGAGAAGATCACTAGGTATGGTTGAATGATCGAAAAACCTTAGTATATTCCTTATAGCAATAGGAAGGGGTTGTGTTGAAAAACATAGTTACTCACATGGGTTATGGATGAATGAGGATTTGAAGATGCATGATTGGCATACAAACATGGTACCATTTATAATATTGAAAACATAGTCTATCCTAATGTGAATGCAATGGATGCAATATGCCTAATGCAATGCAATTACATGAATGCAAATGCAAAATGTAAGATGCAAATATTTTTGTATTTTAATGTTTTCAATTGTTTTTGTGTTTTTGTGTTTTGTTTTTGACCAAAGGGCTTAAATACCTTTGGAGCCTTTTGTGAGTTGACCAAAGGGCTTATGATGCCTTTGGAGCTTTTTAGTTTTTAAAATTTTGTGAGTTGACCAAAGGGCTTATGATGCCTTTGGGGCTTTTTGTGAGTTGACCAAAGGGCTTATGATGCCTTTGGGGCTTTTGTGAGTTGACCAAAGGGTTTATGATGCCTTTGGGGCTTTTTGTGAGTTGACCAAAGGGCTTATGATGCCTTTGGGGCTTTTGTGAGTTGACCAAAGGGCTTATGATGCCTTTGGGGCTTTTGTGAGTTGACCAAAGGGCTTATGATGCCTTTGGAGCTTTTGTGAGTTGACCAAAGGGCTTATGATGCCTTTGGGGCTTTTTGTGAGTTGACCAAAGGGCTTATGATGCCTTTGGAGCTTTTGTGAGTTGACCAAAGGGCTTATGATGCCTTTGGGCTTTTTGATTTTGATGTTTTATGATTTGTTTGGAATTTTATGATTTTTTTTTTTGTTTTTAATGTTTTTGGATTTTGTTGCTTTTATGTGTAAAATACCTTTATATGAAGAATGTTGAGAGGCTCAGGCTCTTCAACACCTTCTAATGATGTTAGGTGATATGTCCTAGGTCCAATATTCTCTGAGATGATATAAGGACCTATCCAGTTGGTTATAAATTTGTCTCGTAGGTGTGATGGTAGGTTTGAATTCTGTTGGTTCTCTTTGAGCATGAGATCCCCAACCTTAAAGTCTCTCAGGTGGACTTTATTGTTATAAGCTCATGTTAGATGATCTTGGTAAACATGGAGATGCTCAAGAGCATTGATGCGACGTTCATCAAGAAGGGTCAATTGATCAAGGTGAGCTTGTCATGTAGTGTCATCATCGATAAACTCTTTCAATGCGATGCGCAATGTTGGAATTTCTAACTCCAAGGGCATAATGGCCTCAGTGCCATATACAAGTAAAAATGGTGTTGCCCTAGTGGGCATCCACATGCTAGTTCTATAAGCCCATAATGCAAGAGGTAACTATAGATGCCAATCCTTATGATTTTCTTTTACCATCTTCTTTAAGATGGCTATGATTGTTTTGTTTGAGGCTTCTACTTGCCCATTTTCTTATGGATAATATGGTGTCACAAAACTATGTTGAATGTTATATTTGGATGTTAAAGCCCACATATTTTTGTTCTTAAATGAAGGACCATTATCTAAAATTATCTTGAATGGGATCCCAAAGTGATAGATGATATTGTGAAGTATGAACTCCATAATTCATGGTCCTATCATTGATGTTAATGGGATCACTTCCACCCATTTGGTGAAGTACTCAATGGTCATTAAGATAAATATGTGTCAGCCTAAATATGAGGGAGAGATATTTCCAATTAGATCAAAACCCCACTGAGAAAATGGCCAAGCCACTTGAATGGGTTGTAAGGCCTATGATGGTAGGTGCATCAGATTCACATGATGCTGACACTTAATGCACTTCCTGACATACTCACAACAATCCTTTTCCATGGTGGGCCAATAATAACCCATTCGAAGGATGCACTTGATGATGGCCATGCCACTAAAATGGCCACCACATGTACCATCATGAGCTTGTGAAATCACCCAAGCTGATTCTTGGGGCTCAAGACAATGAAGGAGGACTCCATCATAGTTTCGATGATACAATATATCTCCTAGAAAGACATATCTTATCACTTTTTGTTTGAATGCTCATTTTGTGACATGCAATAATCCCTATGGGATGATTCCAAGCTTAAGGAAATCTTGTAATTGGCATAGCCAATCCTGATAAGCTACAACCTCAATAGATAAGATGACTTGTTCTCTCTGTGATTCGATGTGCACAAATGCATATTGAGAAATAACCTTGTGGTGAATGATGGTACCATTCCCCGTAGGACCCTACGAGATCAAAGACCCCCAAGGCACCTTCTTTAGAAAGTCTCTGGCTTTATAGAACCACTCATGGTTTGGTTCTATATGAATCATGTTGACTGATTCTTTGTTGTCAAAAGCCTCACATTGTATCATTGATTGTGAGAGCATCTTCACATGAATGGTAGTGAAATCAGTAGATGGATTCTGAGGGATCAAGGATCCCAAAGATGCCATAGTGTCTACAAATCTATTGGATGTGCGAGGGATTGCCTCGATGTCGTACCATTCTAGTTGGGCTAGATAAGTGTCAACAAGCTCTTTGTAAGCTTTCAGGATTGGACACCTACATTGAAATATTCCCTTAACTTGGTTAACGATGAGAAGGGAGTCACCAAAGATATTTAGCTTTTTAATCTTCATAGTGATTGTTGTTTGGAGACCCAAGATTAGGGCCTCATATTCAACATTGTTATTTATGCAAGGGAAGTCTAGCTTAAATGACAAGGGCATTGGAGCACCTTGTAGTATGAAAAACACAATCCCTACACCACCCCCTTGCTCACACTTTGAACCATCGAAGAACAAAGTCATGTCAGCTTTATTATCAGGTTCTTCGGGTTTGGGTGCTTTCGATAATGCAAAGATTACCTCATCGAGAAGTTCTATGATGAGAGGCCTATTATCCTGAAGAGGCACCTCTACTAGTTGATCAGCTATGACTTGTCCCTTGATGGAATTTTGGCTTATGAATTCCAAATCAAATTCTATTAGTAGCATGATCCACTTTGTAGTACGTGTATTATGATATGTCTTGCTCATCATATACTACAAAGGATTTTGTTTTGATATCACATACGTTGTATGGCTCAACATGTAGTGGTACAACTTCTTAGTCATAAAGACCACTTCTAAGCATAACTTCTCTATGTATGCGTACCCTAGCTCATAACTCACCAAGGTGTGGTTGATATAGTATATCACTTGTTCTTTGTCTTGCACATTCTTTTGAGCCAACATGGTGCCCAAAGAAAAATTGGTAGCAGATATATAAAGCAAAAATGGCATGTCTGGCCTTGGTGGAGCTAGTACTAGTAGTGTCACTAGGTATTTCTTGATCTCAGCAAAGGCTTGCTGATATTCTTCATCCTAGTGGAATGGGACCCCCTTGTGTAGCAATCGATTCATGGGTCGATATTTATCCGATAGTTGTGCGATGAAATACTTTATGGATGCTACTTTGCCCTATAGGCTTCTCAACTCTTTGATGTTAGTGGGTGGGGCCATTTCTAGGATAGCCTTTACCTTTGCTGGGTCAACTTCGATCCCTCATTTAGAAATGATGAATCCCAAGAGTTTTCTTGAAGTTACACCAAAGATACATTTCTTGGGATTCAACCTGACATTGTGCTCTATCAGGTGATCGAAGACCTTTCTCAGGACCTCGATGTGCTCTTCATGTAGCAATGACTTGGCTAGTAAGTCATCGATATAATATTCTAGGATCTTATGCATGTAGTCATGGAAAATATATGTCATGGCCCATTGATATGTGGCACCAACATTTTTAAGACCAAATGGCATTACTTTGTAACAAAATGTCCCCCATGGAGTGGTGAACATGGTTTTGTGTTGGTCTTCAGGTTTAATCTGAATCTGATTGTAACTAAAAAATCCATCCATGAGGGAGAGCATCTCATGACCCATAGTTGCATCTACAAGAGCATCTATGTTGGGCAACAGGAATGAATCCTTCGATGTTGCCTTATTGAGATCTCTAAAATCCATGCAAATATGGATCCTTCCATCAAGTTTTCCTATAGGTACCATGTTTGATACCCATTCTAGATAGTCGATGGGGGTAATAAAGACTACATCCAATAGCTTCTATAGCTCATTATTTACCATCAAGGTGATGGTTGGATGCATCTTCCTGAGTTTCTGCTTGATCGATTTCTTTGCAGGATCTAGTGAAAGGTTGTGGACAACCAATTTTGGATCTAAACCTAACATATCCTTGTAGGTCCAAGCAAAGAGATTAGGTCTCTCTTTCAATAGAGGTATGATGGTGGCCTATTCTTCTAGAGATAAGATTTCTCTGAACTTAACTTTCTTTGGATCAAAAGGATCATCGTTGATGTCCACTTTAAAATTTTCCTCTATTGACATGTGTGACCCCTCCTCAAGCTGGTGAGGAGTGGGGATCAAGTGGATGTCATCCATTGGGTTTAAAGGTTCAACTAAATTAGGGTCAAAACTAGTGTGATAAACATCATGTGTGTATCCTGGTGCAAAATGAAATGGTTGTAGCATTTCTTCATTGGGGAAGAAATATTTAGGCTCTAAGGGTGAATCAACATGATCCCAATCAATAGCATCTAAGTTAAGACACAATGGTTTAGAAGGATCGGCTAGGTTGTGGAGTGGAGTGGTCAAATCAATGGAGATCATGTTGATGGATGGGATGGAATCTCCAGGACCATGTGGGTGTAACTCTGCATTGTTGATTTACCTTCCATACCCAAGATGAGGCTCTAGGGGTATGGGGATCTTAGGATCTGGTCTATGGATAGATGGGAATATGGGATCATTTGGTTGAAGTAGCTCTCTAAATGTAGGAGGATTAGGGAAAACTATATGATAGATTACATCTAAATTGGTCGGTCTTCCCCTGAGGTGAGGGCTAGGATATACTCTGTGATACATCTCATCTATGTCAAATGGTTCATTATGATGATGTAAGTGTTGAGGCCCAAGGTAGGCCATCTTGGTCTCATCCTCATAATCACTATCATCTATGAAATATCCATCATTCATATCCATGGAGGTGATGTATGTGAGGTGATGTAAATGTCGAGGCCCTAAGGTAGGCCAATTTAGTCTCATCCTCATAATCACTATGATATATGATGTACTCATTCTCTTCTCACTCATAACCATAGCTTGGTTCATCCTCCCATAGGATAATTCTTGATGGGCTTGCCTCAAGAGAGAAATTTGGATGATACATAGTAGGTGGTTCTATAGTGACCATGGTCACCAACTTGTCATCCATGTAGCTTATGTTTGGGTGATAGGGATTCCATTCAATGTCTTCCCTAAACCCTAAGCTTAGCCTATCTAGAGATGTTGCTAATGAATCATCATAGCTTTGGATGTGATATCCTAGGCTAGACCTATTAGTAGGTAATTGATATTGTGGTACAATGGGTTTTATCACCCTTGCTCATATAGACCTAAACCATAGCCATGCCAATGGTTGCATTCAAAGTATCTCAGAGCAAACTCAGGATTGGACAAGTAATGAACATTCATGGTGAATGACTCATCCTCATCCTCTTCAATGTCTGAAGCATCATGGACATAATCCAACCCAACATAAATGAAATTGGTCTAGTTAGGGGGATCCCCAATGGTACCACTATCCCTATGGGTAGGTTTGGGACTCTTGGTCATCCCATGTCTTGTGTAGACTCGATAATTGGAGTGAAAGTAACATTCTACACAAGATATTCACCTAGTCCTATATTAGCTAGGTGAACTATCACCTATGATGCAGATGATGTTGATGATGATGCAGGTGAGGTAGGTTGAGGCACCTCCTCGACTATGTCTTGGGAATATTCCTCCTCCATGGGATTTGGAATTTTTACTATTGCTATGGTTGGGACTTCCTTAGGTCTTTCCTCCACCAAGGGTGCTTTTAGTTTTTGAGAGTCTTTTGCCTTAGATATTGTTGGTTTCTCAGAAGTGCTAGTAGCTTTAGAAGTTGGAGGTGGCACCGATGTGGATGGGTCACCTCACACTGATTTGGATTTGCTTCCTGGTTGTGTGGTAGGGGATGATGGCCTAATGTATAGGTGCATGGATGGAAGGACAAAATCCCTTGACAATTCAACCTGATGAACATATTTGAATGGCTCTTCATCCGATGGTACCACATGTACCTATCCCTCATGCACATATTTAATACATTGATGCAAGATCGAGGGAATACACTGCATGTCCCTTATCTAGGGATGCCCTAGGAGGATATTATACTACATGGCCCCCTCCAATACATGACACATCATAGGGATGGTCTTATGCCCCACCTACATAGGTAGGATGATTGTACCCACTATGGAGCATAGTGCATCATTGAAGGCTCTCAATGTGTAGGAGGTAGGGATGATGTTTGACCT
This sequence comes from Wollemia nobilis, assembly GCA_028583015.1. Lineage (NCBI taxonomy): Eukaryota > Viridiplantae > Streptophyta > Pinopsida > Araucariales > Araucariaceae > Wollemia > Wollemia nobilis. Next base: position 1,693,454 of record JAQPPZ010000375.1, on the reverse strand, counting down.
AGGGATCTTCAAGTGCCCTATAGCCTTGGTTGTTATTATGTTAATCGATGAGCCTATGTCGATTAAAACCTACTTGAAAGGTATGTCATTGATACACGTGATGATGTGCAGAGGTGGGTCTGCTATGGTAGTAGGGACTACCTTTATTTTATGATCATAAAAATGAATCATGGGCTCTTGACACTATTGTACTTGCCCCACAAAGTTTGTAAATGCATCAAGGTTCTAGGGCTGTAGCTCAATTGATTTTAAGATTTCCATTAGGGTCTCCCTGTGTCTGGGAGACTATTGAATGAGCTCGTATATCGATAACTTAGTCGATGTTGTTTGGAGACTCTGCATAAGTCTATTTTGGATAGTTATCATAGGTCGCACTGGTGGACCTAGAAGATTATTTTGCACTGGCCTCTATTGAGGTGTAGCTAGGATATGAATAGGAGCTTTTGGAGGCTCTGGTTGGTTGTATCATCAGTTTCTTGTAACCACGTTGACTATGTCGACCATTCCAATGAATCCTTAGGTGGGAGGTTCAACTTGGATTTGATTTACTTGAGCACCCTAATTTCTAGGGGCTTCATGGTTTGGCAATGGGTTTCTAAATATACCCATATCTCTATTGTTGGGTGCTAGTGGATTATCAACTTGTAGCTCACCCTTCTCGATCATATTTTGTACAATATTTTTGAAATCGATGCACACTTTGATATCATGCCCCTATTGTCTATGGTATGGGCAATAATGATCATCCCTATATCCCTTGGGCTTGGGATGGTTAGGGTCAATAAGTTGTACCTCAGGTAGTCTGAGTCTTTGTGCCTCACTTAGTTGATTGAATATCGATGCCATCGATTCTAACAAAGGTGTGAAGTAGCGAGGTGGTCGATGTTGCCTATTTTGGCCTTGGTTGTTATTTTGGTTGTAGTTGGTCGAGGGGTTGAGCCTGGTAATTCTATGGTTATTAGCTATTTCCTCCCTTTGGTACATTTAGTACAACTTGATTGACTAGAGCAGGCTTGGCCTACTATTGTTGATTTTGGTTGTTGTGGTTGTTGTTCCAATATTTCTTGTTGTGGAGCTTAAGATCTCCTTCTTCAACTTTGATATCCTCTATCAGCTTGGCTTGTGCCAAGGCTTCCTCGAATGTTTCCATATTGTTGTAGCTACAAGAGTAATGAGATGTGCTTAGCACAACTCTTAGTGAACATTCGGGTGAGCTCAGTAGTGGGAATAAAAAATGGTAGTTTTACCATTAGTTTTCTCCATCTATTCCCATAGTCCATGATCGGCTCATCATCATATTGCTTTAGATTAGCCAAGTCGGACAAGTTTATTTTCTTCTTGATGCCAAAATAAAAGTGTTCAAGGAATGCATTCACCAACTACTCAAAATTGATGATGCTATGTTTGGGTAGTTGATTAAACCACTCAGTTGTTGCACTTGATAATGTCATGATAAATGTTCTTAACATCAGGGCATCATTATGTTGGATCTGGAAGCACGCATTCATGAAATTGGTCACATGCTCTTGCACATCTTCCTCTCCCTTGAATTTATCTAACCTAGGCATCTCGAAGTGTCTAGGATAAGTAGGACTTGGTATCGAAGGGCACAAAGACTGATTGTGTATCTTGCTTAGGGTTGGCTTCTACCCAACCATGTCTTGTTTCTCGAGAGACTTGATTCTCTTGGTGAGTATCTTGTATGCCTTCGAAGAGATGATCTCTTGTTCTCAAAGGTTTACTCAGGGTGGTTAGGGAGGTAACTCTACATTTTCCCACTTTGGGCATCTATATTCATCTCCCATGACTATGGATGAGGGTTCAAGATATGTCTATTCTTGATCCTCCATTTTTACCTATTCTTGTTCATGCTCTACCTATTCTAGCTCTAGGTATTGTTGGTGTTTTGAAGCATGTTGTGATGTGTGGTGAGTGCATTCATCTACTTGTTTAGTGTATCTCTCATGTTGAGAAATGACATATCTGTTGGATTGGTAATACTCATTACCCATGTGTATATTAGCTCGAGCTAACCTATTTGCTTGTTCCTCATGCTCTATTTTCTCTAGGGTAAGTTTCTCCCTCAAGAACTACTCATTTAGGTATAAATACCTTTTCCTTTGTGCCCATGCTTCCTCCTATTCGAGGATGTCTAGGTGCTCTTGTTCTGCATGTAATACCTCCCTCTTGTCTTGGAGTAATTTTTCTTGATATTGTGCATCTTCATACAACCTATGCACATGGTCAGATTGATCCACCACTGAAGGTCTATGACTCTATAACTCTGTACGAGGAGTCCTTATGGAGAGGCCCTTTGGAGGAGCTCCTACTATGCTTTTACCTCTGTCTATTAGGGCAACATGGTCAGTGTACAATGACCTATGTTCAGTATCCCCATGATCAAAAGTAGTGTGCATGCTATGAGGGTGCTTTGAAGCTTCCCCTACTCATTAGTGTACCTCATTATTTTTTGGCTATGTGAACTCTTAGAAATGGAGTGCATAGTAGCATTGCTTCTCTGATTTGGTCTCAAGAAAACCTGATCCAACTCATCAAGCTATCTGGATTTCCATGATTGATCTCATGGAGTTCCATTGGCACCAATGAGATTGAGGTCTATTGCTATCCTACCACCTTTAGAGTGGCTAGGAGTTATGGTGGGTCTATGATTGGATGCAACCCTTGTGTTTTACCCCTTAGTGGGTTGATCTTGCCTATGTCTATCATGTGAGGATTGGGGCCTTGAAGCTCCCTCATGTCTATCATGAGAAGAACCTGGATATGGTTCTCTAGCTAGGGTTTCTCGAGGAGTACCCCCATGGGTTGAGTTATCCCCCTAAGGCTCATTGAACTTCATTTAGTGGTATTCTATGTGGGTGGCTCAACATCATTGTTGTTGTGATTGTGGTTGGGTGGAGTGGTAGTTCCCACCTCGATGTTGGACCGAGGGTGGTTGCTCCATGTGAAGACCATGACAATGTGAAATTATATTTTGTGTAAATTTTAAGACACGTAAACAAAGTAGACAAAATGTTTATCTCTTTTAAATGTTCTTGGTGTTCCTAAAATTGGTCTTGTGTGTTTCATATTTGTTGAAAACTTTAACTATTTCTCATCGTGTTTGGAAATTTGTTGATGAAATGCTTGTATAGTTTAATGGTTTTCACCTGTATGCTCATAGCTCGACAATCGATAATGAAATTCATGGTCATGTAAACCCACCAAAGTGTGGAGATGAAGCCCACACCTAGTCAGGGAGCATAGGTCCTACTAGATCCTCACCTAGTCTCACCTGGTCAGTGTTATACCCTCTGAAGAGAAGTACATGCAAATTTTCTAGGCTACATCAGTTCTTGGATCCGGTATTGGCCAATAGAATGGGTTCATGGGATTTGAGCCAATGGATGGAGATGAAACCCACCATCATTGGACTCTATTAGTGGTTGGGTGTGAATTCCAACTCACTAATGTTTACATGTGATGTGGTGTGTGTTTGTTCTTTTTAAATTTGCATAAAAAATAAATGCATCATGAAGCACTCAAATGATTCTCCTATATGCTTAAAAGGAATGTTTCACTTTAATAAAATGCACGTCTAATGCTACATGATGTTCAGAGAATGCAAGTTTACTTATGAAGAAATGGCCTCTAATTGGGCCTCAAGCATGCAAACTCTACATACAATCTAGACCACTGGAGACTAGGGCGGATTGCAATCAAAATTCTATTGTTCCTAGCAATGGCTAGTAGAAAACCTAAGAGAATTTAATCATTTTACCTTAAAATTTCTCTATGTTTTCTAATTAAAAAAAATTTCACCTACTACATTCTAGAAATAAACATAGATAGAGAAGTGAAAAATTGTAGAGAATTCCACCAACCTAGAATCCAAGTCTATTGATGCTCAGGCTGTCTACTGTTGCATGTTTTCTATCGACCACTATCGCTCAGGGTGGCTCTGACTAGCCATTGTCTTCAAAAGTGGCTGAGCTCTGCTAGCCACTGTCAATCAGAGTGGTTGTACCTGCATACAAAAACATAAAATAGATCATCAAATAACATATTTTTTGGGTGTCCCCACTGATGATCACCATCTGTACGAAGGTGAAAACCATGCATCTAGACCATTGCAAGCATGTAACAATCTAATAAATAGAAATCAAGTAACCATTTGCACAAATAAAAGATATCCAAGAAAATGGGGTTGCCCTTTTATTAAAAATGATAAATCTCGGTTACAATAGCTCCCTCTTAGGGAGTCACTCAAATTGATACAATGTTTACAATAGTTGAGGCCCCTCAATGGGGAGAGATGCACTCAAAGGGTCTTCACTTCGACACCAATTTGCGTGAGGGCTTACTAGATGCCTCCTTCTCCAATGTTCGGAGGGAATGTTTTGAATGCGGCTTATTCTCAGATAGATCTGTTACCTGCATGCAAGGAAACAACAAGAAACATTAAAAGCATATGAGGCCTCTCGAGATGAGGCTTATTCCATAGATCTACAAGAAATAGTATGAAAGCATAAAGAAAGCATGAAAAAGCATAAATGGAAGCAAAATACATCTATTACAATGCTTATGAACCATGAAAATATGATAAAATAGTAAATCTAAACTAGGGTAAACTAATGATGCATAAAGGAAGGTAGGTCTACACTAGAAACTGAAGAAACTATGTCTCAAACCCTAGCCACTATCGCTCAGAGTGGTTATGCCTGCAAGCCACTATCGAAGACAATGATTGCTAATTGTGATCTTGTTGGTCACGAATCTGCCATAAGAAAGGATTTTCTATGTCTATGCACCCTAGACCCGGCCAACATTGAAAGACTAGGAGAAAGAGATGTCTCCCAGACCAATCTCCAAAGAGGGCTGGTTCCCTTACAAAAACTAAGTTTGATTTCAGTTTAAAGTAACTGCAAAGGAATTATAAATGTGTAGAAAGAAACAGGAAATACATGGAAAGATATGGGAAATATAGCCGTAGGCCGAATTTGTTAGATCGGGAAAGAAACTCAGCAATAATTTAACCTCAAGTGTATAAACAGCATATAATTTCATAATACAGCATAATCCACTTACGACCTTGCGTAGACAACCTTTAGAATTGCATTCCAGAACTCACTTTCTTTTAAGCAATATTCAAACTCAAATGTAGAATTTGAATCTAACAACAGATTGGAAAGACGAGCATAACTGAGAAATACATGGAATAGAAGAAAATCATTATAAATACGCTTGCAAAATCAGAGGCCAAGTATTTCTTATTTATGCAAATAACTTGAATGTTTCCAGCAAAATGTCTCTCAAACTCCCAATCCATTTTTCTGAGATCTACATTGATTTATATAGAAGTTTGGCTTCTTTACAACATTTAAAAATTGCAACAAACTTCCTCAAGATCTACAACATGTGCAACGAAAACAAGGAAATCATCCCCTTAAACCAGCCTCGAAGAACCCAGAAATTCAATGAAATAAGGAGTCGGTCGTCTTCATTTAATGGTCATTCTTGAAACATGCTCAAACTGTTAGAAAAATCATGAACAACAGCTTTGGATAATGGAAATATTTAATTTTGATGGCTTGGACACGTTCTTCTACCTTGCTCACATCGAAAAGTAGCAAAACATTTAATTTTGGAGCGCTTTTAATCATCAAAAATCACAAAACTTCATCGGACTGTTTGAACTGCTTTCTAGTGCGAAACTGTAACAGGTTGCGAAAACGTGACATGTCACGAAATCATGATGTATCTCTGCTCCATACACTTTATCTCCTTTCAGACAGCAAAAATCAACCATGTCACAAAATCGCTACAGGTTCATCTCCTTTATCTCCTTTACCACCTAAGCTCGTGAAAACGCGACGCGTCGCGAAATCGTGACGTTCTGTACCATTATACTCTTTCTCCACTCTATTTTCGTGAAAATGTGACAATGCACGATTTCACTACATTCTTCATCCATGTTGTTCTTCAGCTGCTTCGAACCATGAAAATGTGACATTGTGCAATTTCGCTACACCTTTCCTCATCGGCATCTTTGTTTTATCTCTGGGTCACGAAAATCAGACAAGTCATGAAATCGCTACACTATCTACCCGCTGCTCAATCTTCTCGTCTTAGTCACGAAAATCTGACATGTGATTTCATGACAATTTTCATCCATTCTGTACGGTCCTGCTTCTAACCCGCAAAAATGCAACACTCTTGCCTCAAGTGATTCTTCAATCTCCATCATGTCGTGAAATCGCGACAAGTTCTGTCTCCTTGGACTTTGTTGATTTTGAACCACGAAAATTTGTCATGTCGCAAAATCATGACGTTCCGTACAATCTGGCTACCTCCTTGCTTCCTCTTCGTGAAAACGTGATGCATCGTGAAATCGCTACCATTTTTTGCACTAGGTCCTTCCATCCCAATATGTCACAAAATCGCGACAGGTCTATGTTGCTAGGCTTTATCTCCACAAATGTCACGAAATCGCGACGCCAACTTCTTTCTTGCCCTCATCTTTAAAAATGGCATGAAATCGCTACATTTTTTATGCCTTATGACTTTTGTTTCAACTGCGCCGTGACCATGCAACACGTCACGATTTTGCTACGTCTTTCGCCTTTTGTGCCGCGTTCAATATTCTGTCGCGATATCGCTACAAATTTTATTGCCATCACCCTTTGCTGAGTTATGTCGCGATTTCGCTACCTTTTCTAACATTATGCTCCCTGGCCATCGCAAGTCATGAAAATGTGACATGTCATGATTTCGTGACAATTTTGCTACGCTGCCCTCGTTGACCACTTTGACCACGAAAATCCAACACGTCGCGATATCGCGACGGTTTTACCCCCTGCTGCCGTTGACTACGTTGACCGCAATTTTTTGACACGTCGCGAAATCGTGACAACTTTGCGTTTGATTTCTCTCTCCTCAACAGACCCACGATAACATGACATGTCACGATATCGCGACGGTTTTCAACTTTGGCTCTCCATGCTATTTTTTTGTCACGATTTTGCGACAGTCTTCGGACTTAGGCATTTTTTGCATCAAAACCTATATAGGAGTGAGAATTTCAACATCTTATGCATGAATAATCAATAATCAACATAATGTGGCAAAAATGCCAACATTCTTGGTGGATCACGGGGTATACAGTTCTGCTATATGCATGAATCCCAGGCCTGAATCCATTGGGCAATAGAGTCAAGAAAAACTGAGAACAAAAAGCTGGCTGATGGGGTACATCTCAACGGACTGCTGCAACAACTCTTGCTGAATTACTGAAACTTCAAGTAAATCTGTATTTGGCTTAGCTGACCATGGAATGGAAATGATAAATGATGGAATAATGGAATGGAGGGAGTGATGCGGTAGATACAGTAACAAAGTGCTTCTGTGCTACCAGTTGCTATGAAAGGGAAATGGAGGTGGATGGAATAATGAAATGGAAGTGAATGAAATGGAAGGAGTGAAGTGGTGGAATGGAACCGATTAATGCTAAAACAAAAATAAAATTAGAAGAAAAGGAAAAGAAGAAACGGGAATAGTAGGAAGGGAAAAATAAACAACAGCAGTGACTTGATTACTTGCAAAGGAAAAAGGAGTAGGAGAAGAAGGGAATGAAGAGGGGAAGGGAAGAAATAAAGAGGAATCCACTAACTGCTGGGAAGGAAGAATAAAAAAGAAATAAATACGTACCTGCAAGCTCGCACGCAAAAAGAGCCAAAGTTGACAGAGAAAAACAATATTTTTTTTTTCTTTTTTTGTTTTTTTTTTTGTTTTGCTATATACAAGGTGATACTGGACTGACAGTTCATGAAGTGTAGGCTTTCAGATGAAAGTCGTTCATCGAAATAGGAAGTGGGATGCCATCCAAATCTTCTAGATGAAATGAATTTGCTACACCAGCACTAACAATGCGGAAGGGACCCTCCCATAGAGCATCAAACTTCTTATGCATCTCGGGCTTGGCTTTCCTTTCATTCCATTTTATGACCAAATCACCCACCTTAAGTGGATGATCAGTGGAACTTTTATGGAACCACTTTGAAATAACCTGTGTATGCTTCGCAAACTCCTCATAAGCCAAGGAATGTTGTTCTTCCAACTGTAACAACTGAGCCAACCACATATCCATGGAATCTACATCTGCTTCATCATCCTGAAATCCTTACAACTGCTACAATACTGGCAATTCTAGATGAACGGGCAACCTTGCCTCTTTTCCATATACCAGGGTGTATGGTGAAGTCTTGATAGACTTCTTGATTGAAATCCTATCTGCCCATAAATCTTGATTCAATAGAAGGTGCCATGATCTCTTGTTATCCCCCAAAGACCTCTTTAAAATCCGAAGCAAATTTTTGTTTGTGGACTCTGCCAAGCCATTTCCCTGAGGGTAATAGTTAGAGGATGTCTTCAGGAAAACACCATACTTATTTGCAAATTTAGCTAGCTCAGCTCCAATGAACGGATTTCCATTGTCTGTGATGATAGCATCAGGAATGCCAAAACGTGTAATCAGCCCTTCAATGAAGGAAATCACCACATTTTGATTTGCAACCCTAGTTGGAATAGCTTCAGACCACCTTGTAAAATAATTTGTAGCTGTCAAAATATATTTATGTCTAGCTAAAGAATTCGGATCAATAATCCCAATAAAGTCCAATCCCCACTGTTGAAAAGGTGCTTCAACCTGAATTGGATGCAGGGGCAATGATGCATTTCTAACCCTTTCGGTATACCTCTGACATTTGTCACATGATTGGGCAATCCTGAAAGCATCTGTAAACAAGGTTGGCCAATAATAACCAGCTCGAATAATTTTTAAAGCCATTGGTCTACCTACATAGTGTCCTCCTGATATGCCAGAATGAAACTCCTCTAGGAGTCTAGCCTTCTCTGATTCCTTGACACACCTTAAAAGAATGCCATCAATGTTCTTGAAAAACAATCCTTCGGGCAACAACACATACCTGAGAGCTTGCAGACGAAACCTTCTCCGTTGTGAGGCATTTAACTATGAAGGGCATCTACCAGTTGTGAAATAGTCAATGAGGTCATCTACCCAATCTTGTTCTTGTACTAAGAGGTTCACCAGACTGTTATCTCTAGCAGAAATATCTACTTGATAATCAACTATTTCAGATGTTGCAGTCTTTGCTAAGTGTTGGCATAAGGCTTTACCCCGCACTAGCTTTGCCGGATGAATCTCAATATCAAATTCTTGAATTTTAGTGACCCAACCTATGCGTTTATCACCCATCTCACCCTGAATGATGAAATTCCTTACATCGGGATGAATAACATAGATTACTGTCCTACTCTGAGATATGAAATGCTTGAATTTTTTAAGAGACTTCATAACAGCGTACACCTGTTTTTCAATGAAATTATACTTTGCCTCATGAGGTAAGTGTAGATTAAAAATACATGCCAAACAAAAATAAATAAAATCACAATGACAGAGTACATAATAGTTGCACAAAACAAACGATTTCTATTAATCGATGGAGTTTAAAAACTCATTATTGAATACAACTGGGCCTGTAACCCTTTATTTGTGATACATAGTTACAAGTTATGCTAGGGTTCTCCAAAACCCTAGCTGGCACAAATGGTGGCGCTTCTGAAGAATGTATCTTCAATCCCAACAGATTGAGTGGGATTTGTTGTATCCCTTGCTTGGACCACTCCAGCTTAATCAGCTGCCATCAATAAACCGGATCTGTTGTCAAAAACCTGCACACATTAACACTATCAAGGAGTTAGAAATTAATAAGAGGGCTCCACTTGTGTGAGCCCTCGAAAACAATCTAAAACCCTAGAAAAATGAAATGCAGGAATTCAATAACAGATCAATAAAAGAAAAGAAGTTACTTGCTTTAAACTAATTTATACCTATTCTCTGTTAACGTAGCTAGACCAGGCGACACCTGGAAGTAATGTGGCTATCAAATCGGCTACGGAAGGTGCCCTGGTGCACTCGTTGAACGCCCACGTGCTTCTAGATTAAGGTTTCAGACACCGGTCTGAGTCTGTGGCTGTGGGTAAACGCCCGCGGGCACTTGGTAAACGCCCGCGGGCACTTGGTAAACACCCGTGGGCACTTGGTAAAGGGGTAAATGCCCATGGGCACTTGCGACAAGAATGGGGGATTCTACAGAATGCTGCAGAAGAGATGGCGGCGAAAGCGATGACGAAAGCGGTGATGGATGCGGTGAAAGGGTAGCAGAAGAGAGATAGAGGAGATAGCAGTAGAAGAATTAGAATCAGAGATAGCGCATCAGAGATAGGTCAAAAAGATAGGGTTTGAGCCATCAAGGTGACTCAATTTATAATCTACTCTTAGGGCACACTTTAGGGTTTTAACGACACTTTGAACGTGTGGCTAAGATTAAAGTGGATCCAAGGGTAGAGAATAAATCTGGGTTGTGAAATGGATTAAGATGGATGGACGGATGAGATTAAATGAAGGATGGACGGCTCAGATTAAATCACTTAAACTATTATTTAAATATATATTAAAATATTAAAATATTAAAATACATATATAAATATTAATTTAAATACATTTGGGGATGAAAAATGGCGGGAAAGGTGAAATTGGGACAAATAATGGCGGGAAAGTGTGGATTTGGGCCAAATAATTGCGGGAAGGTGGATGACCGACACGTGGCTGACATGAAGGTATAGATGACTTGCAAGTGGCTGGATTTTGGTGTCTACAGTAAGATAATCTGAGTAATGAAAGCAATGGGTCTTTCATTCCCATCATCTCCTTTCTGTGTGAGCACTACGACATAACTTTCATCTTCCCCAACTGCATACAGAATGAAATATTTTGAATAATCTGGATTAACTAATACAAGAGCCTGCGCTATTCTATCCTTAATTTCCTGGAATGCCTCCTTCCTCTGAGTTGTCCATGTAAATTCTGCATCCTTCTTCAACAACTCAGTCATGGGCTTGACAACCTGGGCAAAATCAGAAATGAACTTCCTGATAAAATTAATCTATCCAAAGAAAGACTGCAGCTCTTTATTATTGGCAGGGAGCGATAGTTTCTTCAATGCTTCGACTCAAGATGGGTCAATTGCTAAACCATCTTTTGAAATGACATGCCCCAAGAGTTTACCTTCCTTCACTATAAAAACTGACTTTTTTGGATTAATGGAAATACCAAACTCTCTACATTTTCCAAAGATTTGCGTCAGATGAGAATAGTGATCTTCTCGTCTATGTGAAAAGACAGTCATATCATCAAGATAAATAACAATAATCTTGTTCAAGAGTTCCTCGAATGCAATGTCCATGGCTCTCTGGAACGTAGCTCCAGCATTTGATAATATGAAAGGCATTCGCTGATAAGCAAAAGTGCCCCATTTAGTTGTGAATGATGTCTTGTACTGGTCCTCATCCCTAACCCAAATCTAGTTATATCTATAGAAATCGTCCAGCAGTGAAAAACGCTGAGCCCCAGCAACAACATGCAGTATCTGATCAATGCGAGGCAAGGGATAGTGATCTTTTAGGGATGCACGGTTCAGATTTTGAAAATCTACACACAAATTGTATGTCTCCATTTTTCTTTCGAACCGAAACTAGATTAGCAACCCAAGTCGAGTGCTTAATCGGGTATATAATCTTGGCCTACAGCATTTTCACAAGTTCGGCCCTCATTAGAGTCTCAATATTTGGATTCACTGGTCGCTGCTTTTGCCTGAAGGGTCTGACTCCTTCCAACTCAATAGTATGCTTGAACAATCTGTTTATCATATCCCCTCGGATCCTCATAACTCCAGGCCACAATATCAAAAAATTCTTGACACAGTTGCCTGATTTCTTGTAGTTCATCAGGAGTAGAATCAATCCCAATCTTAATGACCTTATTGGGTTCCAACTACAACTCCATGTACTCTTTCTTATCAATCTCAATCCGATGTTTTTTTTATCGATCATGCTGATCAAACAAACTTTCTAGAGTGATAAGACCTTTTGGAATGTGATTGTTTTGCAACTGAATTCGACCTTCAACTTCTTCATGCTCCAAGGTTCTTCCTTTGATGGTGGTAGCTTCTTGAATCAAAAAATTAACAATTTTCTCATCACTCTTGAAGACCTGCCAGAAAGTATCTTTGTCTGGGACACTAGGCCTGTACACCATCCTTATTGTCTTTGGTTTCTTGAATACCTGCTCAATGGGAGAAAAATTTGCTCCAAGAGATGCTAGGATATCTACATGCTTATTCAGCTCTCGTGAAATGGCTTGAATATTTAGAGCTGTGAAAAACTCAAACAGGTCCCAAACTTGGTTGCGGTATGCTTTGAGATAATGTTGCTTGGAAATACACCTGTTTGTTACTTGATTTACAATCGGCTCAGAATCACCAAAAATGCAAATCTGTTCGATTCCCAACTTCCTTGCCTTTTTCAAGCCTAAGCATAATGCTTCGTACTCGGCAGCATTTTTAGTACAATTCCAAGTAAGACGGTATGAATATGTTCTTTGTAAACCAGAAGGAGAAATCAAAACAATACCTGCTCCTGCACCGTTTTTGCATCTTGCCCCATCAAAATATAACTTCCATAGTTGATCAATGACAAAGCTCTGATCATCTTGGTTAAGGGGTACCTGCCTTGCGCCATCCTCGGGCTTTGTGATAGAATAATAGCCAATTTCGATCTCCAGCATAGCATTGAAATCAAGCATGGAAAACTCATCTTCCAACTAAAGCTCATCTAAAACCTTATTCATCAAATCAGAATCCTCTAACTCTTCGGTTAGCATGTTGACAGACTGCATGGTCTTTCCTGCTTCTTCCAGCTTCTCTATATGAAAATAGGAAGGTTTTTCATTATGAATCCGGAGTCTTTTTCCTTTGAAAGGGATCTCCAAGTGGGAATAATCCAGTGCAAGGTAACCTCCCAACTTTGCAGTAAACTCTCTAGATAAGCACATACTAAAATACGGTTCTAGATCCACCACAACAATCTCCTGAATGACTGTAATCTAAGGCATAGTGTGTAAAACAATCGGGACATCCTTGATTACACCCATAATTTTCATAGGAGTACCATATAACTGCAAGACTCCAGGGCTACTTCGTGTATATTCCATACCCATAACTTTGCAAACTGCCTTTGGCATGATAGTTGTAGCGGCTCCAGAGTCGATCATGGAGTTATGCACGATCCAACCCTCTATTTGCAGTGATAGATAAAATAGGGGTCGTCTATTTTTACCAGTGATAGAAGTGGTTAAGGCTTGAGCATAAATTGTCTGGGTAGAACCCTTTTCACTATCCTTCATAGACTTTAATGATTCTTGCAATAAATCTACCTTCCCAGGCAATTGCAATGCATCGTAAAGACTAACCTTAGCTGGGGTCTTCTTCAGTTCTTTGACAATGTTGTATGCAACCACAACAGATTCCTTCTTTTCAACTGGGTGATCATATCTATTCCTATATTGCTGGGTGGCTTCTACTCTCAGTCTCTTTGTCAATGACGGGTACTTCAGCTTTTCTCTAGCTTGCTCCTCTGCTTTTGATCTTGCCTATGCAGTTGCGGCCTTTTCTTGTGTTCTGTGTGGAACAGGATCTTTCGGTAAAACAGGAGCATCTAGCTTTGATGCTTGCACAGGAGTTTTCACTAGTTTCTTCAAATATACTAGTACTTTTAATGGTTCTAATTTAGCAGGATCTACTATAACAGGCTTCTTTCCAAACCTTGTGAGAACCGAAACTTGCTCTTCCAATGGAATCATTAAGCTATGGCCTGCCTTAGAGATCATATTGACTTGCCCTCCCGAAGAACTAGTAGCCAATGTCTGCACATAATTCAAATGAACCATGCAAGTGTCTTCTCCATGGGGATCATTGCATGTCAAACACCAATATGTTCTTTCAGCAAGGGCTACATCTTCATTGGCCAAAACAATCAGGTTCTTCTTGGGTGCTTTGCTTGTTGAAGCAGCTTGTTCTCTAGTAATTGGCAGAGGTTGAAATATCCTAGGCTAGAAATCTCGCTCAGCTTGCTTCCTTTCAATAAGCGTGATCTTATTACCCATTTCTCTTATTGCAAAATTGGTAGATTTTACCTCTTGCAAGAGTGCTGTATAAGGATCGGGATTTACAGGTGCAGGAGGTGCTAGTAAGGGCAAAGGTGTTGGTGGTGCCGGTAATGCTGGGAATGAAGTGGAAGCAGGGAATGGCAGAATGTTGGGTGCAGGCAACTGGAGCTTTGCTAAAGTAGACAGCTGAGAAACTAGGATGGGTGCAATTTGAGGTGCACTGGAATTCCATGATGGGACAGGGTACATAGAAGACATAGATTGCAAAAAAAAACTAGGATATAAATGCTATGGAATATCAGGTAAGATGGGCATTGCTACCTTTGGGGGAAGCCTGCCGATTGCAATCAAGTCTACCTTAGAATTTTGTGCTTGCTCGAACAATTTTGGGAAGGTCATCACATTGGACTGCCTGATTGCCAAGCCAATGTCTATATTGAACGCTTGAAGGTAGTAAAACATAGCTTGCTCAAGGGTAGGGTGAAGTCCTTTAGGCACTCGCTGCCAGCTTCTAGTGAAACGAACATTGAAATCTACTATTGCCTCCTACGGGTGCCTCTGGATTGCATTAAACTAGTGCAACAATGAAAATGGGTCAACCTGTTCATGAAAATTTTTTACTAACAACTCTCCTAGCTGATCCCATGATGCAATAGTGCCTGGTTGCAGAGATCGATACCAGTACAACAATTTTCCTCTCAAAGATAACACTAATAATTTCACCATCACATCTTCGTTTGTTATATCATGAATGGCTTCTAGAGAAGCTACATCATGAATATGTTCGTATGCAGTCTTTCTCGTACCATCATAGGTTGGCAATGCTTTCAAAGCGACCTAGGGAACTAGATTTTGAGCCTACAAATTCAAGGCCCCTGAGCTGTTCCATGCTGAAAACTACCGGGGTGGAGAATACTGGGCCATTGGAACTAATGTATATAACTGAGAAGATGAAAAACTAGTAACAATACTAGGGATCTGTGTGGATATGGCAGATGATGCAAGCGATGGGGAAACCAACCTAGAGTGTTCACCTCTTTTTGTGTTGTCAAGTTCAAAAAACTCAACAAGATCTTCAACTTTTTTGGACTTTGATCTCGTGATCATGAAGTACAAATTTCACTGCATCCACGTTCAAATATTTTTGGGTACTGCAGAGTCACCAAATGTTCTAACTTTACGGCATGAAGGCAAACATTAAACCTTCAATACTATGGGATATTTTTGAGACAGAAACAGTGTGTCCCACCGGGCGTGCCAAAAACTGTTGGTCACAAATTTTCCATAGGAAAGGATTTTCTATGTCTATGCACCCTAGACCTAGCCAACATTGAAAGGCTAGGAGAAAGAGATGTCTCCTAGACCAATCTCCAGATAGGGCTGGTTCCCTTACAAAAACTAAGTTTGATTTCAGATTAAAGTTACTGGAAAGGAATTATAAATGTGCAGAAAGAAACAAAAAATACATGGAAAGAGATGGGAAATATAGCCGTAGGCCAAATTTGTTAGATCGGGAAATAAACTCAACAAGAATTTAACCTCAAGCGTATAAACAACATATAATTTTAGAATACAGCATAATCCACTTACGACCTTGTGCAGACAACCTTCAGAATTGCATTCTAGAACTCACTTTCTTTTAAGCAATATTCAAACTCAAATGCAGAATTTGAATCTAACAGTAGATTGGAAAGATGAGCATAACTGAGAAATACATGGAATAGAAGGAAATCATTATAAATACGCTTGCAAAATCAGAGGCCAAGTCTTTCTTATTTACGCAAAGAACTTGAATGTTTCTAGCAAAATGTCTCTCAAACTCCCGATCCCTTTTTCTGATATCTACATTGATTTATATAGAAGTCTGGCTTCTTTACAACATTTAAAACTTGCAACAAACTTCCTCGAGATCTACAACATGTGCAATAGAAATAAGGAAATCATCCCCTTAAACCAGCCTCGGAGAACCCAAAAATTCAATGAAACAAGGAGTCGGTCGTCTTCATTTAATGGTCATTCTTGAAACATGCTCGAACCGTTAGAAAAATCACGAACAACAGCTTTGGATAATGGAAATATTTAATTCTGATGGCTTGGACACATTCTTCTACCTTACTTGCATCAGAAAGCAGTAAAACATTTAATTCTAGAGCGCTTTTAATCGTCAAAAATCGCAAAACTTCATCAGACCATTTGAACTGCTTTCTGGCGCAAAACTGTAACAGGTCACGAAAACGTGACATGTCACGAAATCGCGACGTATCTCTGCTCCATACACTTTATATCCTTTCGGACTTTGAAAATCAACCATGTCACAAAATCGCTACAGTTTCAGCTTCTTTATCTCCTTTGCCACCTAAGCTCGCGAAAACGCGACGCATCGCGAAATCGCGATGTTTTGTACCATTATACTCTTTCTCCACTCTGTTTTCGCAAAAATGTGACAATGCGCGATTTCGCTACATTATTCATCCATGTTGTTCTTCAGCTGCTTTGAACCACAAAAATGTGACACTGCACGATTTCGCTACACCTTTCCTCATCGACATCTTTGTTTTATCTCTGGGTCACGAAAATCAGACAAGTCGCAAAATCGCTACACTATCTACTCGCTGCTCAATCTTCTCGTCTTAGTCACGAAAATCTGACATGTCACGATTTCATGACAATTTTCATCCATTCTGTACGGTCCTGCTTCTAACCCATGAAAATGCAACACTCTTGCCTCAAGTGATTCTTCAATCTCCATCATGTCGCGAAATCGCGACAAGTTCTGTCTCCTTGGACTTTGCTGCTTTTGAACCACGAAAATTCGTCATGTCATGAAATCGTGACATTCCGTACAATCTGGCTACCTCCTTGCTTCCTCTCCATGAAAACGTGATGCGTCATGAAATTGCTACCATTTTCTGCACTAGGTCCTTCCGTCCCAATATGTCACGAAATCGCGACAGGTCTATGTTGCTAGGCTTTATCTCCACAAATGTCGCGAAATCACGACGCCAACTTCTTTCTTGCCCTCATCTTTAAAAATGGCGTGAAATCGCTACATTTTTTATGCCTTATGACTTTTGTTTCAACTACGCCGTGACCACGCAACACGTCGTGATTTTGCTACGTCTTTCGCCTTTTGTGCCGTGTTCAATATTCTATCATGATATCGCTACAAAGTTTATTGCCATCACCCTTTGCTGAGTTATGTCGTGATTTCGTGACCTTTTCTAACATTATGCTCCCTGACCATCGCAAGTCATGAAAACATGACATGTTGTGATTTCATGACAATTTTGCTACGCTGCCCTCATTGACCACTTTGACCACGAAAATCCAACACGTCACGATATCGCAACAATTTTACCCCCGTGCTGTCGTTGACTGTGTTGACCGTGATTTTTTGACATGTCACAAAATCGTGACAACTTTGCGTTTGATTTCTCTCTCCTCAACAGACCCACGATAACGCGACATGTCGTGATATCGCGACGGTTTTCAACTTTGACTCTCCATGCTATTTTTTTGTCATGATTTTGCGACAGTCTTCGAAATTAGGCATTTTTTGCATCAAAACCTGTATAGGAGTGAGAATTTCAACATCTTATGCATGAATAATCAATAATCAACATAATGTGGCAAAAATGCCAATAGATCTTTTACTCCTCTTATCAGGTTCTGTGACTCAAAAATATCTGGTGGAATTGATTTTCAAGGTTCACTGGTGTGTCTATGTAACCTTGTAGAAAGCATACACCCTACTAGTGCATCAATTAAAATCAATAATTAAAGCAATAAAGAATGGACAACAATGAATTTAACAAGAAAATAGGGTTTCCATTTTATTAAAACTTTGCCATATCCAAATTACATATACGTCCCTCTTAGGGATACTCAATTTTGATACAATTGATACAATATTGGAGACCCTCTAAACGAGGGGGTGGTGTAATTCATAGACTCTCCACAAAGACACGAACTGCTCAAGATCAATGGTGACCTTCTTCTCTCATGAAAGAGGTATTTGCTACCTTGAATGCCTTGAAATGAATGGATCCTATAAATCCTGCATTCAAGAAATAACAAGAAAGGATTAAAAGCAAAGATGGTCTCTCTTGATGAGGCTTTTATTGGAAACTTGCATAAATGATGATAAATAAATTAATAAAGATGTAAATCTATGAACATTAGCATAAAATCATCAAATTTCCATGAAGCATAGAAATAAATCATGCAATATATGTAATAGGCAACCTAATTAGCCATTAGAAACTTGAATTGCATGAAATAACAAGAAACTATGCTAAATTGACAAATGCAAGGAAATGGAATTAAATCTACCATTAAATCCTATAATTAACCAAAAAATATCTTCTAAAATGTTAATCTATGCTAGACTAAGCTAATTGCTCAATTGAAAATGTAAACCTAATGCTAAAACAAAAGAAATCAGGGATCAAACCCTAGCTATGGGTCTGAGGCAAGGTGGGCACTATTAGCCATGGCTGACAGCCACAACTGAGCCAAGAACACTTTTTCTCTTGTAATTAGGGCTTGCAACCTCTGATTCCCTCCATGGAATTGATGATCAAGGGTCAAATCTATGTCCCAAGATGGATTGGCAGTCGAATTTGATGAGATTCATGTTTTATTGGCTTGATTATATGATTATGCTTCCTAGTCCTTTGGAAGATTCATTGATGAATTCATGCTTGTCACTCCACAATTGGGTAGCATTTTGACTCTCTTCAAAGTGTTATCAATTTGATATCCATTTCGATAGAGTTTCACTATGATCAAATACAAATTTATTTTAGACTTCTCCTAAATTTGGAGGGGTGTCTTATATGACTCCTAATCTCTAATATTGGCTTGCTTGGGAAGCTAAGATCAAGATCCAGGAGGTTGGATCAGTTGGGAGGAAGACTCTTGAAGCTTCCTTTCCCAAAACAATTTGAATCTCTTTTTCCCAGGCTGTTGTAACCAAAATTTGGCTTGGCCCAAGATTCAAAATAATTTTAATGCTAAACGTGGCTCTGAGGCATGGCCAAATCTATTAACCATGGGTGTGAACCACAGCTAAGGCTGAGTTAGCCAAATCTACCCAAATTGAGTGGTTAAAACCACTACTTCACCTTGGAGCTATCCAAGATCATTCATATGGTCTATTAGCATATCCCATATGAGTAGTTACCTCTACATGATGTGTTTTACATGTTTATAGATGCCCCTTTTGGGATGCGTTGTGAGAATAAACAACGCTGAAAAAAATAGACCATTGATCTGATCAACATTAGATGCCCAGTCTTGCCAAAGGACACACATCTTAGAATCATTGCTTCCAACTAAGGTATGGCTTAAATTTTCAAAGCTTTTGCAAGATCCAACGATGATCGGGTAGCTTTAGTGCTACAATAGTACCGATAGGTGGAGAGCTACTAACTTAACTGTCATAGTTGCTTTTTGCCCTAGCAAAGGGTAAGCTTATGATAGTCATTGGAAATTATTCGTAAGATGAACACAATTTGAAAAGATCAAGTGATATCCTATTGAATTTGATTATGATAATTGATATAATGACTACCCCCTCAAGCAACGATTCGATGAGAGTAGGAAAATTGAATGAAGTGATGAGTCGCTTGACCACAATGAGAGATTTGAACACTTGAAGGTTTTAGCATTTTAATTACTTGGCAAAGCCTAATTCAACCATGATTACAACTGTTAATAGTAATTGTACATTTCTATCTTGTGGAGTAGTCTGGCCGTCGTGGCCTTCTTAGGGAATCAAAATGATAGCAATTCCAATTAGGCTTATGTTGAATCATAATGTTCAATGATATGCTAAAAATGTCATAGAAATATTGAGATGAATACCTCATTCTTGTGGAGCAGTCTGGCCATATAGGCCTTCTTAGGGATTGAAGTGAAGCATATCAATTCAACAATGACTAGTTTACCCCAAATGGCCTTATGGTAATTTACTCATCTTGCTGGATTGCATGGATCGTAAGTCGCTGCAACCACCAAGTGTATAGGATAAATAATTAGATACAAGGTGCATTTGAAATTTGAATTATTTGAATTTTTTTGTTATTTTGAAAATTTTGAGGGTTTTGTCCCATTAGATATTTTTGATTTTGCCTTTTGAAGTTCCTCATGGTGAAATTTTAAGGGTATTTATTACTAGATGCTATCCATGCTTGTCAGATGCAGCCAATTTTTATAATTTTCTTAGCCGTAGCTCCGACCCATGGTCAGAAAACCCTAATTCTATGCCCACGGATGTTAGCCTCAATGGGATTATTTTCAACTACCAACTACAAAACTGAGAGCTTTGAGAGGTGAGATTAAACTTCTGATACAGAACGCTATGAGTGATGAACACCCTTTAATGAATAAAATATCACAAATAAATTTGATGATTTGAGTGATGAAATTATTTGTTGCTATGAGGGGATTTAATGGTTTTCCATGAGACTCAAACACCCTAGTTGATTAATAAATATTTGTATAATTACCATATAGGTTTTGTGAAAGATAAAGTTTTTGTTATGAATACCAAGATCCCTGTGTGTGTGAATGAATATATTAGAGAGACATAAGCCTACCACAATGCCAAGAGGCATTCATTCAACCCATTGTTGTATTTGGGATCACCAAATGCTCATCATGATCCTAAGTTGGACGCAGTTGGATTAGACCATTAGGGAATACTGGACACCTAAAGCTAGCTCTTTTTGCAAATTTCTTAGAACTACCCCAATTCCAGGAGGGATTCATTCAACCCATTACTGTATTAGGGATCACTCAATGGTTTTTAGAGATTGACCATTCTAGGATTCAAGCTCTTCACCCCCTTATTTTCTTCACATTTATTTGGGATAATTTCTTGTGATTAGTGATGAAAATCACTATTTATTTGATATCTTTTGAGCAAGGGACTTATGTAGTGATGATAATCATTGTTTAATTTAATTTGTTTTGGGTGAAAACAAGGGATTTATTTGGGTAGGGGGGAACTTGTCCTTTTGTCAATGATCAAAATCCTAGACCATATGCATCAAAATATGAGCAAGTAAAAACCTTTCCCTTAGGATGCCTAGCACCACTTTGTAGTGTTCATATTTCCCTTGTTCTAGCTAGGATTTTAGTGTTTTGATTAGTGATAGGATTTTGATATATGCTAGGTACTACCAAAACTAGACCTCATCTTCCGCTAGTGAAGATAGCTTTCTACAAAATCTAATAAGATCACTAGGTATGGTTGAATGACAAAAAAACTTAGTATATTCCTCATAGCAATAGGAAAGGGTTGTGTTGAAAAACATAGTTACTCACATGGGTTATGGATGAATGAGGATTTGAAGATGCATGATTGGCCTACAAACGTGGTGCCATTTGCAAGATTGAAAATACAATCTATCCTAATTCTAATGCACTATATGAAATGTGCCTAATACAATGCAATTACATGAATGGAGATGCCAAATTTAATATGCAAATGTTTTTTGTATTTTAATGTTTTCAATTGTTGTTTTTGTGTTTTTGTGTTTTTCTTTAGACCAAAGGGCTTAAATACCTTTGGAGCCTTTTGTGAGTGGACCAAAGGGCTTATGATACCTTTGGATCTTTTTGTGAGTTGACCAAAGTGCTTAATGTACCTTTAGAGCTTTTTGTGAGTTGACCAAAGGGATTATGATGCCTTTGGAGCTTTTTGTGAGTTGACCAAAGGGCTTAATGTGCCTTTGGGTCTTTTTGTGAGTCGACCAAAGGGCTTATGATGTCTTTGGGGAATTTTGTGATTTTACCAAAGGGCTTATGATGCCTTTGGGGCTTTTTATGAGTTGACAAAGGAGCTTATGATGCCTTTGGGGCTTTTT
The DNA here is from genome assembly GCA_028583015.1 of Wollemia nobilis. Taxonomy (NCBI): domain Eukaryota; kingdom Viridiplantae; phylum Streptophyta; class Pinopsida; order Araucariales; family Araucariaceae; genus Wollemia; species Wollemia nobilis. Next base: position 1,671,500 of record JAQPPZ010000375.1, on the reverse strand, counting down.
TCAGTTGACCAAAGGGCTTATGATGCCTTTAGGGCCTTTTATGAGTTGACCAAATGGCTTATGATGCCTTTAGAGCCTTTTGTGAGTTGACCAAAGGTCTTATGATGCCTTTGGGGAATTTTGTGAGTTTACCAAAAGGCTTAATGATGTATTTGGAGATTTTTGTGAGTTGACCAAATGGCTTATGATGTCTTTGGAGAATTTTTTATTTTGATGTTTTCTAATTTGTTTGGAATTTTACGATTTTTTTAATTTGTTTTTGAAGTTTTGGATGTTTTTGGATTTTGTTGCTTTTATTTGTAAAATACCTTCAGATGAAGAATATTGAGAGGCTCAGGCTCTTCAAAATATTCTTATGATGTTAGGTGATATGTCCTAGGTCCAATATTCTTTGAGATGATATAAGGATCTATCTAGTTGGCCGCAAATTTGTCTCGTAGGTGCAACGATAGGTTTGAATTCTGTTGGTTTTCTTTGAGCACAAGATTCCCAACCTTAAATTATCTCAGGTGGACTTTATTTTTTTAAGCTCATGTTAGAAAATCTTGGTAAACACATAGATGCTCAAGATAATTTATGCGATGTTCATCAAGAAGGGTCAATTGATCAAGGTGACCTTGTCATGCAGTGTCATCATCGATAAACTCTTTCAATACAATGCGTAATGTTGGAATTTTTAACTCCAAGGTCATAATGACATCATCACCATATACAATAAAAAATGGTGTTTCCCCAGTAGGCATCCACATGCTAGTTCTGTAAGCCCATAATGCAAGAGGCAATTACAGATGCCAATCCTTATGATTTTATTTTACCATCTTCTTTAAGATCTCTATGATTGTTTTGTTTGAGGCTTATGCTTACCCATTTAATTAAGGATAATATGGTATCATAAAATTGTTTTTAATGTTATATTTAGACGTTAAATCCCATACATTTTTGTTCTTAAATGAAGGACCATTATTTGAGATTATCTTGAATGAGATCCCAAAGTGACAAATGATATTATGAAGTATGAACTTTGTAATTCATGGTCTTATCATTGATGTTAAGGGGACTGCTTCCACCCATTTGGTGAAGTACTCAGTGGCCATTAAGATAAATATGTGTCGACTCGAAGACGAGGGAGAGATATTTCCAATTATATCAAAATCCCATTGAGAAAATGACCAAGCCGCTTGAATGGGTTGTAAGGCCTATGATGGCAGGTGTTTCAGATTGACATGATACTGAAACTTAACAGACTTCTTGACATACTCATAGCAATATTTTTCCATGGTGGGAGAATAATAACCCATTCAAAGGATGTGCTTGACGATGACCATACTGCTAAAATGGCCACTACATTTACCATCATGAGCTTGTGAAATTGCCCAAGCTGATTCTTAGGGTTCAAGACAATGAAGGAGGACTCTATAATAGTTTTGACAATACAATATATCTCCTAGAAAGACATATCTTATTAATTTTTGTTTGAATGCCCATTTTGTGGCATGTGACAATCCCTGTAGGATGATTCTAAGCTTGAGGAAACCTTGTAATTGGGATAGCCAATCCTAATAAGCTACAACCTCAATAGATAAGATGACTTGTTCTATCTGTGATTTGATGTGCATAAATTCAAATTGAGAAATAACCTTGTGGTGAATTACGGTATCATTTCCTGTAGGACCCTATGAGATCAAAGACCCCCAAGATGTCTTCTTAGAAATTCTGTGGCTTTATAGAACCACTCATGGTTTGGTTCTATATGAATCATGTTGACTAATTCTTTGTTTTCAAAAGCCTCACGTTGTATCACTGATTGCGAGAGCATCTTCACATGGATGGTAGTGAAATCAGCAGATGCATTTTGAGGGATCAAGGATCCCAAATATTCCATGGTGTTTGTAAATATATTAGATGTATGAGGGATTGCCTTGATGTCATACCATTCTAATTGGGCTAGATAAGTGTCAACAAAATTTTTGTAAGCTTTTAGGATTGGACACCTACATTGAAATATTCCCTTAACTTGGTTAACGATGAGAAGGGAGTCACAAAAGATATTTAGCTTTTTAATCTTCATAGTGATTGTTGTTTGGAGACCCAATATTAGGGCCTTGTATTTAGCATTGTTATTTGTGCAAGGGAAGTATCACTTAAATGAAAATGGTATTGGAGAACCTATGGCATGAAAAACATAATCCCTACACCACCCCCTTGCTCACACTTCGAACCATCGAATAACAAAGTCATGTCAGCTTTATTATCAATTTCTTTGGGTTCAGGTGCTTTCAATAATGTAAAGACTACCTCATCAAGAAGTTCTATGATGAGAGGACTATTATCCTAAAGAGGTGCCTCTACCATTTTATCACCTATGACTTGTCCCTTGATGGAATTTTGGCTTATGAATTCCAAATCAAATTCTATCAGTAGCATGATCCACTTTGTAGTACATGTATTATGATATGTCTTTCTCATCATATACTGCAAAGGATTTTGTTTTGATATCACATATGTTGTATGGATTAACATGTAGTGGTGCAAATTCTTAGTCACAAAGACCACTACTAAGCACAAATTCTCTAATTATGTGTACCCTAGCTTGTAACTCACCAAGGTGCAGCTGATATAGTATATCACTTGTTCTTTGTCTTACACATTCTTTTGAGCCAACATGGTGCCCAAAGTAAAATTGGTAGTGAATATATAAATAAAAAATGGCATGTTTGGCCTTAGTGGAGATAGTACTGGTGGTGTCACTAGGTATTTATTGATCTCAAAAAAGTATTACTAACATTCTTCATCCTAATGGAATGGGACCTCCTTGTGTAGCAATCGATTCATGGATTGATATTTGTTTGATAGTTGTGCAATGAAATGCTTTATGGATGCTACTTTGCCGTAAAGGCTTCTTAGATATTTGATGTTAGAGGGTGGGGCCATATCTAGAATAGATTTTATCTTTGTTGGGTTGACTTCGATCCCTTGTTTAGAAATTATGAATCCCAAGAGTTTTCTTGAAGTTATGCCAAAAACATATTTTTTGGGATTCAACCTCACATTATGCTCTATCAGGTGATTGAAGACCTTTCTCAAGACCTCGGTATTCTCTTAATGCAAAAATGTCTTGGACAGTAAGTCATCGATATAATATTCTAGGATCTTATGCATGTATTCATGGAAAATATATGTCATGGCCCACTGATATACAGCACCAATATTTTTAAGATTAAATGGCATTAATTTGTAATAAAATATCCCCCATGGAGTGGTGAATACATTTTTGTGCTGGTCTTCAAGTTTAATCTGAATTTGATTGTAAATAGAAAAGCCATCCATGAGGGAGAGCATCTCATGACCCACAGTTGCATCTACAAGAGCATCTATGTTGGGCAATGGGAATTAATCCTTCAGTGTTACCTTATTGAGATCTCTAAAATTTGTACAAATACGAATCCTTCCATCAGGTTTTTCTATAGGTACCATGCTTGATACCCATTTTGAATAGTTGATGGGGTAATTAGGACTACATTTTAGCTCATTATTTACCATCAAGGCAATAGTTGGATGCATCTGATTTTTTGCTTGAACAGTTTCTTTGTGAGATCTAGCAAAAGGTTGTTGACAACCAATTTTGGATCTAAACCCAACATATCCTTGTAAGTCCAAGCAAATATATTAGATCTATCTTTCAATAGAGGTGTGATGGTAGCCTATTCTTATAGAGATAAAATTTCTCTGAACTTAACTTTCTTTGGATCAAAAGGATCATCATTGATGTCCACTTCAAAATTTTCCTCTATTGATATGTCCAAACCCATCCTCAATCTGGTGAGGAGTGGGGATCAAGTGGATGTCATCCACTGGGTTTAGCGGTTCAACTAAATTAGGGTTAAAACTAGTGTGATAAACATCATGTACGTAGCCTAGTGTAAAATGAAATTGTTGTAGTGTTTCTTTGTTGGGGAAGAAATATTTAGGCTCTAAGGGTGAATCAGTGCAATACCAATCAATAACATCTAAGTTAAGACATAATGGTTTAGAAGGATCAAATAGGTTATGGATTGGAGTGGTCAAATCAATGTAGATCATGTTGATGAATGGGATGGAATCTCTAGGACCACGCGGGTGTAACTCTACCTTTTTGATTTACCTTCCATACCTAATATGAGGCTCTAGGGGTATAGGGATCATAGGATTCATTCTATGGATATATGAGCATATGGGATAATTTGGTTGAAGCAAATCTCTAAATGTAGGAGGATCAAAGAAAACTATATGATATATTTCATCTGAATTAGCCCATCTTCCCTTGAGGTGAGGGTCAGGATATACTCTATGATACATTTCATCTATGTCAAATGGTCCGTTACAATGACGTAGGTGTCGAGGCCCAAGGTAGGCTATTTTGGTCTCATATTCATAATCACTATTGTATATGAAGTATCCATGATCCATATCCACTAGCTCCATGAGGTGACGTGAATGCCAAGGCCCAAGGTAGGCCAATTTGGTCTCATCCTCATAATCACTATCATATATGAAGTGTCCATGATCTATGTCCACTATCTTCGTGAGGTGATGTGAATTTCGAGGCCCAAGGTAGGCCAATTTAGTCTCATCCTTATAATCACTATGATTTGTGATGTACTCATTCTCCTCTCATTCATAACCATATCCTGGTTCATCTTCCCATAGGATGATTCTTGATGGGGTTTCCTCGAGAGATAAATTTAGATGATACACATCAGGTGGTTCTATAGTGACCATGGTTACCAACTTGTCACTCATGTAGAGGATTCCAATAGCCTCAAATATGATATCCTAGGCCACACCTATTAGTAGGTAATATATATCGTGGTTCAACTAGGTTTCATCACCATTTCTTAGATAGACCTAAAACATAGCCATGCCAATGGTTTCATTAAAAATATCTCAGAGCAAAATCAAGATTGGACAAGTAATGAAAATTTGTGGTGAACGGTTCATCCTCATCTTCTTCAATATTTGAAGCATCATGAACACAATCCAACCCAACATAAATGAAATTGGTCTAGTTATGGGGGATCCCCAATGGTACCTCTATCCCTATAGGTAGATTTGAGACTCCTGGTCATACTATGCCTTGTGCAGACTCGATAATTAGAGTAAAATTAACATTATGTACAAGATATTCACCTAGTCTTGTATTAGCTAGGTGAACTATCAACTACGATGCATATGATGTTGACGATGATGCAGGAAAGGTAGGTTGAGGCACCTCCTTGATTATGTCTTGGGAATATCCCTCCTCCATGGGATTTATAATTTCCACTATTTCTATGGTTGGGACTTCCTTAGGCATTTCCTCCACCAAGGGTGCTTTTAGTTTCTAAGAGTCTTTTGCCTTAGATGTTGTTGGTTTCTCAGAAGTGCTAGTAGCTTTAGAAGCTGGAGGTGGCACCGATGTGGATGGGTCACCTCGCACTAATTTGGATTTGCTTCCTGGTTGTGTGGTTGTTGTAAATTTGAGTTATTTTATGTTGTCATTGATGTCACATAGATCATTGATGTCACATGGATCACATTTAATTTTTGGTGGCAAAAGCACTTCATAAAATATCATTTATGATATTTTGGAGAGCATGGATATATATAGGGTTTTTGTGAAAACCAAGGTAGGCAAAATAAAAGGTTTTATTTAAAACCATGAATGGCAGATTTGAATTGGTTTTTTCTTAAAACTCAGGTTGGCTTTTTGTTTCATTGAAAAATGTGCCCTGGTGATGGAGATATTTAATTTTAAATATTTAGTTTAAATTTTAAATTATTTAAAATTTAAATTTAAATTTTAAAATTAAAAATAAAATTATAGCACCGACATCTAAAGAAAGGAGGAAAGGCATATATTAAAAATAATAGCACCGACATCTAAATAAATGAGGAAAGGCATATATATATATATATGCCACCAAATTTTTTGATAAATACTAGTACTCAATTTTAGAATGCATTCGAATTGATAATGTAATGCAAAAAGAGTCTATGTGTTGAAGCGTGTGTAAAGAGGCGTGTGAAGGGTTTATGAAATTTGGGTTCATTGAAGAATCATTTGTAGAGGATAACCAAAAACATAGGCACATTTGGCGTAGTGGTTTGTGCACTATGTAAGAAGCAGGAGGTCCTGTGATCGAGTCTTGCCAGGGATGCTTGCTGTGTTGAAACACTCAAAGCATTTTTGAGTTTTCGAAGGGTGCAAAATATTGAGGTATTTTTTTTGGTTCATGCCCCTTTGAATATGTGAGGGTGTGTGGCCCAATGGTGGCTTAGTCACGATTAAGGCACTGAGCGATGAGGCATCAAGGGATCGAATCCCATCAGGGATAGAGGCAAGTTAATATATTTTTTTAATATTTTATTTTTCTAAAGTTTCCCTAGCAAAAATAAGGGTTATGATGCACTTTAGGAAAAAGAGATATTTTTGGTGATTTTATTTTTGGAAGTATATCATATTATATATCATTGGAAAGCTTATTTCAAGGGCTATTTGAATAAATTGCTTCTAGGGAGAAATAAGTTGTGTGTAAAGAGATATTTCTAATTTTATAAAGAGGTTCAAAAGTTAAGGTTGCTTTGTTATTTTTCAAAGAGGATTAATTCTTTCATGAGGGGAAATGATGTATTTTATTGAGTAAGAGTAATAAGGTGTTATTTGGATATTATTTTTGTGTTATTAATCATGATCCCTAACCCTTATTAAAAGTTGAAAAAAAAAAGTTTATTGAGTGTGGTAAATTTAGTGGAAAACTAATAAGGCATCAAAAGGTATGAGCAATATTCTCCATTGACTTTGTTTATGGTGGTTGATTTCTAAAATATCATTGGATAGAAAATGATTGATTGTGGTTTCCTTTTCAAAAGTGGTTGGTTGAATGTTTCAAGGTTTTCTGGTTTGAGAGTTGTGTTTAAATCTTGTTTTATAAGCATTGTTGTTGAATACATTAGTTGTGTGAAAAGCTTGAGATAGGGTTTGAGAATAACAAGAGTATCATTGTTATGTGAAGAATATTTTATAAGCATTGTTGTTGAAGCCCATTGATGATACAAAGAACTTGAACTTGAGTTAGAGAACAACATGAGTGTCATTGTTATGTGAGATTTGTGGTTGAGCATTATTGGAAACATTTGAGTTGGTTGATACTTGCTTGGACTAGGGTTTGTGAGAAAGAGTTGTTCCTTGTAGTGATTGGTTGAGTAAAGTTGTTTGAGCCTAGTCAAGTGATTGTGTGAAGTGGTTGTTCAAGTTCCATGAAACAAAATATTCTATATTCTAATTTGAGTTGAGATCATTATGGATCATTTTTTTCATCCATTTTAGAGTGTATTTCCATTCATTGTTGAGTTCATCATTGAGCCTTACCTTCATAGATTTGAGGATGAGATTTGAGTGCTACTTGAGCATGATTGATTGAGCCTTTGAGAATGCTTTTGGGATAGATTTCTGGATAGATTTGTGGCATCTTTTGTATATTATTGATTGAGCCTTTGAGAAGGCTTTTGGTATATATTTCTAGACAATTTTTTGGTAGCTTTTGTGCATGATTGATCGAGCCTTTGATAAGGCTTTTAGATACATTTCTAGACAAATTTGTGGTAGCTTTTGTGCATGATTGATTGAGCCTTTGAGAAGGCTTTTGGATAGATTTGTGGAGCATATTTGAGCAAGTTCTTGGTGAGCTTGCTAGAGCAGATTTTAGCAAGTTCTTGGTGAGCTTGCTAGAGTAGATTTTGAGTAAGTTCTTGGTGAGCTTGCTAGAGCAGATTTTGAGTAAGTTCTTGGTGAGCTTGCTGAAGTAGATTTTGAGTAAGTTCTTGGTGAGCTTGCTAGAGCATATTTTGAGCAAGTTCTTGGTTAGCTTGCTGGAGTGGATTTGAGCAAGTTCTTGGTGAGATTGCTAGAGCAGATTTTAAGCAAGTTCTTGGTGATCTTGCTGAAGCATATTAGGATTGCCTTACTGAGCATATTAGTGGATTTCCTAATTGAGAAGATCAAGATTGCCTACTTGATCATATTAGGATTGCCTACCTGAGCAGATCAGTGGATTGCCTAGTTGTGCAGATCAATGAATTGCCTTGTTGAGCATATTAGTGGATTGCCTACATGAGTATATCAAGATTGCCTACCCGAGGAGATAAATGGATTACCTACATAAGCAGATCATTGGATTGCCTAGCTAAGTAGATCAGTGAATTGCCTTCCTGAGTAGATCAATGGATATCCTATCTTTAAGCAAATCAAATTAATCATTTGTATTGGGATAAGGATCCCTATTTCTTTGTGAAATATTATAAGGATATTGTCTTGTGGAGTACCCCACATTGGGGGAACCATGTTAAATCATGTGTCTCAATTATGTGTGGTGATTTGTGCTCTTGCTTACTATTGCTATCTATGTCATTAATGCACATTGCTATATTTGGATATTGCAATTAAGGACACTAATTGATATTGATTTGGAAAGAAAGTAAAAAGCGGGCACTATACTGTTCACCCCCCTCTTAGTATAATCTTGTGTTCTTTAATTGGTATTAGAACAGGTTCCTTCGAAAAGGCTAACAGCTTGAGGGTAAATTCTATAAGAACACATGGCTTCATAGAATGGATTATCTACAAATAAGGCTCCACTGTTTAACGGTAATAATTATGCCTTCTGGAGTATGAGAATGAAGAACTACTTGATATCACAAGGATATGAGGTATGGTAGATGGTTGAAAAAGAGTATAAGGTTGAAGGTGATCCCAGGGTAGATAAGACTATCAAAAAATTGGTTGAGATCAATGCAAGGGCAATTAATTGTATTTTAAGTGGGCTACATGAGATAAATTTTGCAAAGGTAATGGTATGTAACTCAGCTAATAAAATGTGGACCAAGTTGCAGAATACCTATGAAAGAGATTCCAAGGTAAAGTTGGAAAAACTAAAAACTCATAGAAAAAATTTGAGGAACTGAAAATAGAATATTTTGAAGATATAGCAAAGTTTTTACTTTGACTTGATGAGATTACTAACACCATGAGAGGTCTAGGATTTGATATGAAAGAATCATAAGTTACTCAAAATGTTTTGAGATCACTTCCCATGAAGTATGATGTAAAGGTTTCAGCAATAGAAGAAAAAATGGATATCAACAAGCTAACAATGGAAGAACTACAAGGAACTCTCATAGCTTATGAGATGAGGATAAGTAAGCATCAGGTTCCAATAAAAGAAATTGCAATCAAGGCTTCAGAGAAAAATAAAGGGAAAATTCTAGATACATATAGAGATTCAGATAATGATGGAAGCTAACTTCATCAAAAGGAAAAAGGACTTAAGGAATTACAGAGATATGAAGAAAGTTAAATGCTACAAGTGTGGTGATTTTGGTAACTATGCAAACAAGTGTCCACATGAAGAAAACAATGATGATGAAAAATAGGGTCATAAAAGAAAATAAGATGGAAAGCATAAGCATGAAAAAGATGACAGATACAAGCAAAGCAGGTATGAGAAGAAGAAATTTTTTTTTAAGACAAATAAAACTTTCTACATTGAAGAATCAAGTGATAGCTCAAATCACAGTGATAAAGACAAGTCAGATGATAAAAAGGAAGAACATCTATTCCTAGGAGTAGAAGGTGAAAGACAACAATGCTTTGTGTGTGGTCAAAGAGATCACAGATCAGGATATTGCAATGGATTCAGTGATAGTGAATATGAGATGACACATTAAGGAAACAGGCATGGTAAAAGAAATCATGAAAGTTTGTTTGCTATATAATATTATAATAATATTAGTGAAAGTGAATATGAAAAAGGGTTTTTCTATGGAATAATAGAAGTAGAAGAAAAACATTCAATCCAAACAGAAGAAGTTAAACAAGATAATATTGTAAGAAATACAGATGTCTCAGTTGATCTCAAGGAAGACTTCAATGATATCCATGATCAACTACAAGAGGTTAAGGAGAATCTAAAATAATTGAGATATTCCATACTTGAGAAGTTTGATCCATCACATGACTCAAAAGGTCAAGATATTATCACTAAGGAAACATGTCTTTCAAATATAATAAAGATGGATGCAAATTTGCTATTTGACACAAATGAAGAGAAAGAAGAGGAAGGTTCCAAAGCACCAAAGGTCTCATATTTCAGGTTTGAAAAATCACACTCAAAAGGAAAGAAAGTTCTAAAAGATGAAAGCAAGGAATCACCTAAGTGTTATGAAGAAAGTTCCAAAGTTCCTATGGCTCCAAACATTCAGTTTGGATCTTTTTTTGAGATAGGTGAATCAAGTTCAAAAAGAAAAGAAATTCTTGAAAAGGAAAGCAAGGAAGAAATTACGAAAGATGATTTAGATACTACAAAGAAGGTTCAAGGATACAATGCACAAGTCAAAAATGATCACAAGGATAATTATAAAGAAAGGTATGAGGAACCAAGGCATGAACAAAGGGCTTTTCAAGGACATTATTTTTCTTGTAATGGATTTGGACATAGGGCTATACACTGTAGGGTTTATGGATCAAAGAAGTTTGATTTTGCTAGAAGGAACTTCAAAGGAATAAGGTATGGTTTTTAGGGACATTACTTCTCATGCAACAGGATTGGTCATAGAGCCTCTCAGTGCAAATAAAATGAGCAACATGGTTTTGTATTTAGAGCTAAACAATTTAGAAGTCATGGTCATAATGATTATGAAAATAGAACTTCACATTACAGGGTTCAAGAAAGGAATGGATATGGAAATTATTTCAAGAAGGAATTCAGGATATGGGAACCATCCAAAGGCTACAATATCAAGTGTTTTAATTGCAATAACTTTGGACGTATTGCAAAATGGTGTAGGACTCAATTCCAAACAAGTTTAAGACAAGAAGGTCAAGCAGTTTCAAGGCAAGAAGATCAAATAGGTTCAAGACAAGAAGATTAACCAATTCATTAAGAAAAGGATATCAGAAAAATATGGAAGGAAGTTGATATAGGAAAGAAAAAATGTAATATGGGATTAAAAGTACTCCCACCCAAAAATTAATCACCTCAAGAGAGAGGATGGTGAGGGGGCTATGCTTAAGAGTCATATATTTTAGCCCCATAGGTATCCCTTTTGCCATTGATGTCAAAGGGGAGAGATTTGAGTTAGGGGGAGTAGACTCCAAAGAGAGCATTGAGTTAGGGGGAGCAGCCTCCAAAGAGAGTATTGAGTTAGGGGGAGCAGCCTCCATAGAGAGCATTGAGTCAGGGGGAGCAGCTTTGATTCTCAAAGATGGTTTTTACAGTGATTGTGGTGATTTGGATTAGAGGTGTTGCCATCAATGACAAAGGGGGATATTGTTGGAAATTTGAGTTATTTTATGTTGTCATTGATGTCACGTGGATCATTGATATCACATAAATCACATTTGAGTTTTGGTGGCAAAAGCACTTTATAAAATATCATTTATGATATTTTGGAGAGCATGGATATATACAGGGTTTTTGTGAAAACCAAGGCAGGTAAAATAAAAGATTTTATTTAAAACTATGGATGGTATATTTGAAATGGTTTTTTATTAAAACCCAGGTTGGCTTTTCATTTCATTGAAAAATGTGCCCCGGTGATAGAGATATTTAATTTTAAATATTTAGTTTAAATTTTAAATTATTTAAAATTTAAATTTAAATTTTAAAATTAAAAATAAAATTATAGCACCGACGTCTAAAGAAATGAGGAAAGGCATATATATATATATATATATATATATTCCACCAATATTTTGATAAATCCTAGTCATCGATTTTCGAATGCATTCAAATTGATAATGTAATGCAAAAAGAGCCTGTGTGTTGAAGCATGTGTAAAGAGGCGTGTGAAGGGTTTACAAAATTTGGGTCCATTGAAGAATAATTTGTGGAGGATAACTAAATGCATAGGCATCTTTGGACTAGTGGTTTGTGCATTGTGTAAGAAGCAGGAGGTCCTACGATTGAGTCTTTCTGGAGATGCTTGCTGTGTTGAAATGCTCAAAGCATTTTTGAGTTTTTGAAGAGCGCAGAATATTGAGGTATTTGTTTTGGTTCGTTCCCCTTTGAACATGTGAGGGTGTGTGGCCCAATGAAAACTTGGCCACGGTTAAGGTAATGAGTGAGGAAGCATCAAGGGATTGAATCTCGTCAGGGATAGAGGCAAGTTAATGTTTTATTTTTCTAAAGTTGCCCTAGCAGAAATAAGGGTTATGATGCACTTTAGTAAAAAGAGAGATTTCTAGTTATTTTATTTTTGGAAGTATATCATATTATATATCATTGGAAAGCTTATTTTGAGGGTTATTTGATTAATTTTCTTAGAGGGAGAAATAAGGTGTGTGTAAAGATATATTTTTGATTTTGTAAAGAGGTTCAAAAGTGAAGGTTGCTTTGTTCTTTTTTAAAGAGGATTAATTCTTTCATGAGGGGACATGATGTATTTTATTGAGTAGGAGTAATAATGTGTTATTTGGATATTATTGTTGTGTTATTAATCATGATCCCTAACCCTTATTGAAAGTTGAAAAAGAAATTTTTTTGAGTGTGGCAGATTTAGTGGACAACTAATAAGGCATCAAAAAGGTATGAGCAATATTCTCCATTGACTTTGTTTATGGTGGTTGATTTCTGAAATATCATTGGAGAGAAAAGGATTGATTGTGGTTTCCTTTTCAAAAGTGGTTGGTTGAATACTTCAAGCTTTTCTGGTTTGAGAGTTGTGTTTAAACCTTGTTTTATAAGCATTGTTGTTGAAGCCCATTGATGGTACAAAGAACTTGAACTTGAGTTAGAGAACAACATGAGTATCATTGTTATGTGAGATTTATGGTTGAGCATTGTTGAAAACATTTGAGTTGGTTGATACTTGGTTGGACTAGGGTTTGTGAGAAATAGTTTTTCCTTGTGGTGATTGGTTGAGTAGAGTTGTTTGAGCCTAGTCAAGTGATTGTGTGAAGTGGTTGTTCAAGTTCCATGAAACAAACTATTCTATATTATGATTTGAGTTGAGATCATTGTGGATCATTGTTGTCATCCATTGTAGAGTGCATTGCCATTCATTATTGAGTTCATCATTGAGCCTTGCCTTCATAGATTTGTGGATGATATTTGAGTGCTACTTGAGCATGATTGATTGAGCCTTTGAGAAGGCTTTTGGGATATATTTCTAGATAGATTTTTGGTAGATTTTATGCATGATTTATTGAGCCTTTGATAAGGCTTTTGGGATATATTTCTAGACATATTTGTGGTAGATTTTATGCATGATTTATTGAGCCTTTGATAAGGCTTTTGGGATAGATTTCTAGACATATTTGTGGCAGATTTTGTGCATGATTAATTGAGCCTTTGAGAAGGCTTTTGGATAGATTTCTGGACAGATTTGTGGTAGCTTTTGTGCATGATTGATTGAGCCTTTGAGAAGTATTTTGGATAGATTTGTGGAGCATATTTGAGCAACTTCTTGGTGAACTTGCTAGAGCATATTTGAGAAAATTCTTGGTGATCTTGCTAGAGCATATTTGAGCAAGTTCTTGGTGATCTTGCTAGAGTAGATTTTGAGTAAGTTCTTGGTGAGCTTGCTAGAGCATATTTTGAGTAAGTTCTTGGTGAGCTTGTTGAATTATATCTTGAGTAAGTTCTTGGTGAGCTTATTGGAGCAGATTTGAGCAAGTTCTTGGTAAGCTTGCTAGAGCAAATTTTAAGCAAGTTCTTGGTGAGCTTGCTGAAGTAGATTTTGAGTAGGTTCTTGGTGAGCTTGCTGAAGCAGATCAGGATTGCCTTGCTAATAAGATCAATGGATTCCCTACCTAAGTAGATTAGGATTGCATACCTAAGCAAATTAGGATTGACTACCTGAGCAAATTAGTGGATTTCCTAGCTGAGCAGATCAGTGAATTGCCTTGCTAAGCAGATTAGTGGATTGCCTATCTGATCATATCACAATTGCCTACCTGAGAAGATCAGTGGATTACCTACCCAAGTAGATTAGTGGATTACCTAGATGAGTAGATCAGTGAATTTCCTTACTAAGCAAATCAATGGATAGCCTAGATTTGAGAAGATCAAAGTAATAATTTGTATTGGGATAATTATCCCTATTTTTTTGTGAAATATTATAAGGAGATTATCTTGTGGAGTACCCCACATTTGGGGAACCACGTTAAATATTTTGTCTCAATTGTGTGGTGATTTGTGCTCTTTCTTACTATTGCTATCTATGTCATTAATGCACATTGCTATATTTGGATATTATAATTAAGGACACTAATTGATATTGGTTTGGAAAGAAAGTAAAAAGTGAACGCTATACTATTCACCCTCCCTCTTAGTATAAGCTTGTGTTCTTCAGTGGTAGGGGATGAAGGCCTAATGTATAGGTGTGTGGATGGAAGGATAAAATCCCCTGGTAAGTCAACCTGATGAACATATTTGAATGGTTCTTCATCCGATGGTACCATATGTACTTGTCCCTCATGCACATATTTAATACATTGATGCAATATCAAGGGAATGCACTACATGTATCTTATCCAGGGATGCGCTAGGAGGATATTATACTACATGGCCCCCTCTAATACATGACAAATCACAGGGATGGTCTTATACCCCACAGACATAGGTAGGATGATTATACCCACTGTGGAGCACAGTGCATCATTGAAGGCTCTCAATGTGTAGGAGGTAGGGATGATGTTTGACCTAGGAATATTCAAGTGCCCCATAGCCTTGGTTTTTATTATGTTAATCAACAAGAATATGTAAATTAAAATCCACTTGAAAGGTATGTAATTGATACACATGATGATTTGTAGAGGTGGGTCTACTACGGTAGTAGGAGCTACCTTTATTTTGTGATCATAAAAATAAAGCACGAGCTCTTGATACTGTTGTACTTGCACCATAAAGTTTGTAAATGCATCAAGGTTCTGAGGCTATAGCTCAATTGATTTCAAGATTTCCATTAGGGTATCCTTGTGTCTGGGAGACTGTTGAATGAGATCGTATATCAATAACTTAGCCAATGTTGTTTGGATACTACATGAGTCTAATTCGGATAGTTATCACAGGTTGCATTGGCAGATCTGGAAGATTATTTTACATTGGCCTCTATTGAGGTGTAGCTAGGATATTAATAGGAGCTATTGGAGGCTTTGGATGGTTGTATAATCATTTTTTGGTAACCACATTGACTATGTCAACCATTCCAATGAATCCCTGGGTGGGAGGTTCAACTTGGATTTGATTTACTTGAGTGCCCTGATTTCTAGAGGCTTCATGGTTTGGCAATGGGTTTCTAAATATGCTCATATATTTTTTGTTGGGTTCTAGTGGATTATCAACTTGCAACTCACCCTTATCGATCATATTTTGTACCACATTTTTGAAATTGATGCACACTTTGATATCATGCCCCTATTGTCTATGGTATGGGCAATAATGATCATCCCTATATCCCTTGGGCTTGGGACAATTAGGGTCAATAAGTTATACCTTAGGTAGTCTGAGTCTCTGTGCCTTACATAGTTGATTGAATATCGATGCCATCGATTCTAAAAAATGTGTGAAGTAACGAGGCAACAAAAATTACATGTTTTAGCCTTGGTTGTTATTTCGGTTGTAGTTGGTCGGGGGTTTTGAGCCTGGTAATTCTATGGTTGCTAGCTATTTTCTCCATTTGGTACATTTAGTACAACCTGATTTATTAGAGCAGGTTTGGCCTACGATTGTTGATTTTGGTTATTAAAATTATTGTTCCAATATTTCTTGTTATGGAGCTTAAGATCTCCTTCTTCAACTTTGATATCCTCTATCAGCTTGGCTTGTGCCAAGGCTTTATCAAATGATATGTATTGTTGTAGCTGCAAGAGAAATGACATGTGCTTAGCACAAATCTTAGTGAACATTTGGGTGAGCTCAGTAGTGGGAACAGAAAATATTAGTTTTACCATTAGTTTTCTCCATCTATTCCCATGGTCCATGATTGGCTCGTCATCATATTGCTTTAGATTAGATAATTCAAAAAAGTTGATTTTCTTCTTGACACCAAAAATAAAAGCGTTCAAGGAATGCATCCACCAACTGCTCAAAATTGATGATGCTATATTTGGGTATTTGATTAAACCACTTAGTTTCTACGCCTGAGAATGTCATGATGAATGTTCTTAACATCAGGGCATCATTGTGTTGGAGTTGGAAAAATGCATTCATGAAATTTATCAAATGCTCTTGTGCATCTTCCTCTCCCTTGAATTTATCTAACCTAGGCATATTGAAGTGTCTAGGATAAGCAGGAATTGGTATCAAAGGGCACAAAGACTGATTGTGTATCTTTCTTAGGGTTGGCTTCTGCCCAATCATGTCTTATTTCTTGAGAGAATTGATTCTCTTAGTGAGTATATTGTATGCCTTTGAAGAGAAGATCTCTTATTATCTAAGGTTTAATCAGGGTGGTTGGGGAGGTAACTCTTCATTTTCCCACTTTGAGCATCTATATTTATCTCCCATGACTACAGATGAGGGTTCAAGATATGTCTATTTATAATCCTCCATTTTCACCTATTCTTGTTCATGCTCCACCTGTTCTAGCTCTAAGAACTATTGGTGTTTTAAAGTATGTTTTGATGTGTGGTGAGTGCATTCATCTACTTGTTTAGTGCATCTCTCATGTTGAGAGATGGTATATTTATTGGATTGGTAATACTCATTTCCCATGTGTATATTGGCTCGAGCTAACCTATTTTCTTGTTCCTCATGCTCTATTTTCTCTAGGGTAATTTGATCCCTCAAGCACTACTCATTTAGGTATAAATGTCTTTTCCTTTGTGCTCATGATTCCTCCTATTCGAGGATTTCTAGGTGCTCTTGTTCTGCATGCAATACTTCCCTCTTGTCTTGGAGTATTTTTTCTTGATATTACGTTTCTTCATACAACCTACGCATACCGTAAGATTAATCTACCACTAAAGGTCTATGACTCTGTAACTCCATACAAGAAGTCCTTATGGAGAGATCTTTTTAAGGAGCTCCTACTATGATTTTATCTTTGTCTATCAGGGCAACATGGTCAACATGCAATGACCTATGTTCAGTATCCATATGATCGAAAGTGGTGTGCATGCTATGAGGGTACTTTGAAGCTTCCACTTGCTCATTAGTGTTCCTCATTAATTTTTGGATATGTTAACTCTAAAAAATTTATTGCGAGTAGCATTGCTTCTCTGATTTGATCTTAGGAAAACCTGATCCAACTCGTCAATTTATATAGATTTCCATGATTGATCTCATGGAGTTCCATTGGCACCAATGAGATTGAAGTCTATTGCTATCCTACCATATTTAGAATGGATAGAAGTTGTGGTGGGTCTGTGATTGGATGCAACCCTTATGTTTTTCCCCTTAGTGGTTTGATCTTACCTATGTCTATCATGTGAGGATTGGGGCCTTGAAGCTCCCTCATGTCTATCATTAGAACCTGTATATGGTTCTCTTGCTATGATTTCTTGAGTATTACCCCCACGGGTTGAGTTATCCCCCCTGAGACTTGTTGAACTTCATTCAGTGATATTTTGTGTGGGTAGCTCAACATCATTGTTGTTGTGATTATGGTTGGGTGGATTGGTTGTTCCTACCTCGGTGTTAGATCGAGGGTAGTTGCTCCATGTGAAGACCGTGACAATGTGAAATTATATTTTGTGTAAATTTTAAGACACGCAAACAAAGTAGATAAAATATTTATCTCTTTTAAATGTTCTTAGTGTTCCTAAAACTAGTCTTGTGTGTTTTAGATTTATTGAAAACTTTAACTATTTCTCATCGTGTTTGAAAATTTGTAGATGAAATACTTGTATAGTTTAATGGTTTTCACCTGTATGCTCACAAATCAACAATCGACAATTAAATTCATGGTCACATAAACCTACCATAGTGTGGAGATGAAGCCCACACCCGATCAGGAAGCACAGGTCCTACCAGATCCTCACCCAGTATCACTTGGTCAGTTGTATACCCTCTGAAGAGAAGTACATGTAAATTTTCTAGGCTACATTAGTTCTTGGATCTGGTATTGGCTATTTTGTGGTATTTGAGCCAACATATGGAGATGAAACCCATCGTCATTGGACTCTATTAGTGGTTGGGTGTGAATTCCAACTCACTAACGTTTACATGTGACATGGTGTGTGTTTGTTATTTTTAAATTTACATAAAGAATAAATGCATCATGAAGCACTCAAATGATTCTTCTATATTCTTAAAAGAACGTTTCACTTTAATAAAATGGATGTCTAAGGAACTACATGATGTTCAAATAATGCAATATTACTTATGAATAAATGACCTCTAATTAGGTCTCAAGCATGCAAACTCTTCATACAATCTAGATCGCTGGAGACTAGGGCAAATTGCAATAAAAAATTTGCTATTCCTAGCAACGGCTAGTAGAAAACCTACGAGAATTTAATCATTTTGCCTTAAAATTTCTCTATGTTTTCTAATTAAGCAATATTTCACCTAATGCATTCTATAAATAAACATACACAGAGAAGTGAAAAATTGTAGAGAACTCCATCAACCTAGAATCCAAGTTTTTGATGCTTAGGCTATCACCTGTTGCATGTTTTATACCAGCTGCTATCACTCAAGGTGGCTCTGACTAGTCGCTATCTTCAAAAGTGGCTTAGCTATGCTAGCCCCTATCAATCAGAGTGACTGTACCTACATACAAAAAAAATAAAATAGATCATCAAATAATGTATTTTTTGGGTGTCCCACTATGACCACCATTTGTATGAAGGTGAAAATCATGCATCTAGAATATTGCAAGCATGTAACAATTTAATAAACATAAATCAAGTAACCATTTGCACAAATAAAAGATATCCAAGAAAATGGGGTTGCCCTTTTATTAAAAATGGTAAATCTCGGTTACAATATATCCCTCTTAGGGAGTCACTCAAATTGATACAATATTTACAACAGTTGAGGCCCCTTAATGGGGAGAGATGCACTCAAAATATCTTCACTTTGACACCAATTTGCATGAGGGCTTAATAGATGCCTCCTTCTCCAATGTTCGGAGGGAACATTTTGAATGCAAATTATTCTTGGATAGAATTGTTACCTGAATGCAAGGAAACAACAAGAAACATTAAAAGCATATGAGGCCTCCCAAGAAGATGCTTATTCCATAAATCTACAAGAAATAGATGAAAGCATAAATAAAGCATGAAAAAACATAAATGGAAGCAAAAGACATCTATTATAATACTTATGAACTATGAAAATATGATAAAATAGTAAATATAAACTAGGGTAAGCTAATGATGCATAAAGAAAGGCAGATCTACACTAGAAATTGAAGAAATTGTGTCTCAAATACTAGTTGCTATTGCTCAGAGCGGTTGTGCCTGCAGGCCACTATCGAAGACAAAAATCACTAACTATGATCTTTTGCTCCTCTTATCAGATTATGCGATTAAAAAATCCTTGGTGGAATTTATGTTCAAGGTTTGCTAGTGTGTCTATGTAACCTTGTAGAAATCATACACCCTACTAGTGCATCAATTGAAATCAAGCATTAAAGTAATAAAAAATGGACAACCATGAATTTAAAAAGAAAATAGGGTTTCCCTTTTATTAAAACTTTGCCATATCCAAATTACATATATGTCCCTCTTAGGGATACTCAATTTTGATACAATTGATATAGTATTAGATACCCTCTAAAGAAGGGGGTGGTGTAATTCATAGACTCTCCACAAAGACACGAGATGCTCAAGATCAATGGTGACCTTCTTATCTCATGAAAGAGGTATTTTATGCCTTGAATGCCTTGAAATTAATGGATCCTGTTAGCCCTACATTCAAGAAACAACAATAAAGGATTAAAAGCAAATATGGCCTTTCTTGATGAGGCTTTTATTATAAACTTGCATAAATGATGATAAATAAAGCAAGAAAGATGTAAATCTATGAAGATAAGCATAAAATCATCAAATTACTATGAAGCATAGAAAGAAATCATGCAATATAGGTAATAAGAAACCTAATTAGCCATTAAAAACTTGAATTGCATGAAATAACAAGAAACTATGCTAAATTAGCAAATGCAAGGAAATTGAAGTAAATATACCATTAAATCCTAGAATTAACCAGTCAAATGTCTTCTAAAATGTTAATCTATGCTAGACTAAGCTAACTACACAATAGAAAATATAAATCTAATGCTAAAACTAAAGAAATCAGGGATCAAATCCTAGTTGTGGGTCTGAGGCATTAGTCATGGCTGACAGTCACGGTTGAGTCGAGAATGCTTTTGCTCTTGTAATTAAGGCTTGGATCTCTGATTCCCTCTATGGAATTGATGATCAAGGGTCACCTCTATATCCCAAGATGGATTTACGATCGAATTTTATGAGATTCATGTTTGATTGGCTTGATTGTGTGATTATGCTTCCTATTCCTTTGGAAACTTCATTTATAAATTCATGCTTGTCACTCCACAATTGGGAAAAATTTTGACTCTCCTCAAAGGGTTATCAATTTGCTATCCATTTCGGTAGAGCTTCACTATGATCAAATGCAAATTTATTTCAAAATTCTCCCCAATTTGGAGGGGGGTCTTATAGGAATCCTAATCTCTAATCTTGGCTTACTTGGGAAGCCAATATCAAGATCTAGGAGGTTGGATTATTTGGGAGGAAGACTCTCGATGCTTCCCTACCCAAAATCGTTTGAATATCTGTTGCCCTGGCCATTGTAACCAAAATTTAGCTTGGCCTAGGATTCAAAATAGTTTTGATGCTAACCATAGCTTTGAGGCATGGCCAGATCTATTAGCCACAAGTGTCAACCACGGCTAAGGCTGAGTTAGCCAACTCTACCCAAATTGAGTGGTTAAAACCACTGCTTCACCTTGTAACTGTCCAAGATCATTTATATGGTCTATTAACATATCCCATATGAGTAGTTGTCTCGACATGATGTGTTTTACGTGTCTACATATGCCCCTTTTTGTATGCATTGTGAGAACAAACAATGCTAAGAAAATATATACCTCCTAAAATTATGTCGTATCTTGAATGATGATCATTGATCTGATCAACATTAGATGTCCATTCCTGCCAAAGGACACATGTTAGTATAACAATGGCACAGAGAGGGGGGGTGAATCTGTGCAATTTAAAACTTTAATTTCCAATTTGAAATCTGATTTAAAACATAACTAAACTCATGTATAGTAGCAACATATATGCAAGAGAAACAACCCACAACACATGATATACCAGAGGAAAACCACAAAGGTAAAAAACCTCCCAAAGAGAAATGCTTGCTATGACTACTGCATAGAACAAGCCTCAAAATGAAATACACTAAAGTTTCTTTGCCACAACAGAATGATGTCTGCAACCAACCTATACAAGATCAAAATAATAATAAGATGATGAAAAATAAAGCATAAAAATGCTTCTAGTAAAAGCAAGCTCTAACAAGCTTGCAAGCTCAAAATCACTGCTGCAAACTAACTATGCACCCAACCACTGCAAAAATATTTTTTTGTCAAATATGATCCAACACCTGCAATAAACATATCAAAATTATTCTCTCTCCATCCACAATAGGTTCCCAAACTTGCATGCTAAAATCTATACACTTATGTCTTCTATAGAAATTTTGGCAGCATTCCGGCAGCACCCTGTTACTCTCAATAAAAAATCCATAATACCACCATCTCAAACACTGAATTTATAGATAAATGATATGGAGAGAAACCATAAATGGTTTCCAAAACCATGAGTAGAAAAACACTCAAAAAATCATGCCCAAGTTGAGGAAATTTCTAATTTTCCAAAAAAGAAATTGTTGCCAGCACCACTACACACACTCACCAGCTGCCAATAAAAGTGTAGATGCTATTTCACAACCAAAATAATATTCCAAAGTGTCTAAAAACTAATTTGGCAATTATCACATCCCATATCTCCAAAATCCCACAAAAATAGGGCAGCAAAATATTCTTTCCTTACACCACTATGACGGATGTCATAAAGTGGATCCCATAACAAGTTGAACACCCCAATTAGCATATTTCCATTTTTTGCACCACAAAATAAATTCCAATAAATATATTAAATAATTACTAACCCTTATTATGCATTATAAAATAATTAAAATAAAATTTCCCTTCATTCCTAAGTCTTGGAACACATTCCAAGGAACTTGGAGATGCCATAGTGGAAATAAATAAATGTTGAATGTTACAATATGGCACCAAGGCACATAGAAAATAAAAATGCAACCTTATATCGCCTTTACACAAATAAATGTTCCATAAACATAGAACCAAGAGAAATAAGATATGCAATAACCACAAATTATACCTCCAAAGTCTTCGTAAAAGGTGTGTTCAAATACACACAACATTTTGCAACATTGCCCAAACTGCAACATAATCACCATGATGAATAGGATGCCAACTAGGAGAAAAAGTAGAAGTGTTGACAGCAATGAAAACACCTCAAATTCTCAAAAATATCCTCCTTTGGCATTGTTTGCAACACCAAATAATCTACAGATAAACTACAACAACCCAGACCATGAAATAGGCAACAAGAAGGTCCTGTAAAGCCTGTAAAGCACAAATCAAGAAGTGCAACATTATTCAACATATATCACACCGTAAACAACATAAAATGTCTTCCCCTAACACCAACCATACATAGCTGAAAGCAAATAGCACAAGAAGCAGATTATCCAACTCTCTCCCCCTTTGACAATGAATGACAAAGGGCAACCAGTGCATCTGAAAACATGATAAACATTAAAAATCTCCCTAAAACAAAGTACCA
This sequence comes from Wollemia nobilis, assembly GCA_028583015.1. Lineage (NCBI taxonomy): Eukaryota > Viridiplantae > Streptophyta > Pinopsida > Araucariales > Araucariaceae > Wollemia > Wollemia nobilis. The sequence continues at coordinate 1,648,636 of JAQPPZ010000375.1, read as the reverse complement.
AGACACTTGAAACTGATTTTAATATGAAATAATAGAGTGTAGTGATGAAAACATCAATGGTAAATATTACAAGATACCCCAAAGAAGTTCTACACAAGATACAGTGCCACTAGCTCACACAACACTACAACCACGTACCATAGAATGCATCAAACAATACTAAATATTGCTGTTGTGAAAATAACTGATATAGATATATATATGATATGAAATGATATTAAAAATTAAAATATAGTAGATACAACAACAAATATATACCCAAAAAAATCTCACCAAACTGCAAGAAGTTGCCAAGCAACTAGGCAACAACCGATCAACCCGAACAACACCAAACTCTGGAACCATCATCCTCAAGCATACATCAGCAAATATGAACATGAAATATCAGAAATAGGAGCATAAAATAATGCCATAAGAAGCTCACCCTGAGGATGTGCACCAAAAAAAATATCTAGTGATATGGAGAAGAAACAACTCCCAAGAGTTGTCTCAAATGCTCAAATGTCTCCATAAGCAATGGATTAGTGAATATATCAGCAAATTGTTGCTTTGTAGGCACAAAATCCAAAGCAAACATACCATTATAAACCTTCTCCTTCAAGAAATGATACCTTATATCTATGTGCTTAGTCCTTGAATGCAAAATTGGGTTCTTGGAAATATTAATAGCACTAGTATTGTCACAAAGAAGAGAGATACACTCACCAATCTGAATACCCAAGTCTACAAGCATTTGTTTTATCCAAATAACTTGAGTAAAACATGAGGCAGCAGCAATATAATCAGCTTCAGCAGTAGAGAGTGATATTGAGTCTTGCTTCTTGCTATGCCAAGAAACAAGCATGTCACCAAGATAGAAAGCACCACCACTAGTGCTTTTCCGATCATCAACACATCCTGCCCAATCTGCATATGTGTAGGCTCTAAGTGTGAAGTATTTTCCTATTGGATACCATAATCCAAATTCCATAGTCCCCTTGAGATATCTGAAAATCCTCTTAACAACTTTCACATGTATTTCTTTGGATGCACTCTAAATCTAGCAACCATACAAACAACTTGCAAAATATCAGGCCTAGAAGCAGTTAGATATAATAAACTTCCAATCATAGACCTATATAGTGTTTGATCAATAAGAGGAGACTCATCATCATTACTTAGCTTACATCCGGTTACCATAGGTGTACTCACAGGTTGAAAATCCTCCATGTTAATCTTTTTCAATATTTCCTTGACATATTTTGATTGTGAAATGAAAATGCCTCTATCAAGTTGAGCAATTTGTAGACCAAGAAAATAATACAACTCTCCAATAATAGACATATCAAACTCACTTTGCATAGCAATAGCAAAATTATGACACATACTATCTTTGCTTCCACCAAAAATAATATCATCAACATAAACAACAATCACTAGCTGATGGGAATCAACAACTTTGAAGTACAAGTTGCTATCAACATTAACCTTTTGGAAGCCTTGCTGCAAAATATACTTATCCAACCTTGCATACCATGCTCTTGGGGCTTGCTTGATCCTATACAAAGCCTTATTTAACCTGCAAACATAGTTCTCATCCCCAAGCTGAAATCCTTCAGGTTGCTCCATATAAACTTCCTCTTCCAAATTGCCATTAAGAAATGTAGATTTCACATCCATTTGATAAACCTTAAAGTTCTTATGAACAGAAAAAGAAATAAATATTCGTATGGCTTCTAATCTAGCAATAGGAGCAAAATTTTCATCAAAATAAATACCTTCAACTTGAGCATACCCCTTGCACACTAATCTTGCCTTATTTCGAACAACTTTGCCATCCTCATTGAGCTTGTTTCTAAACACCCACTTGGCTCCTATTACATTTTTGTTCATTGGTCTTGGAACCAATTCCCAAGTGTTGTTCTTTTAAATTTGATTAATCTCCTCTTCCATAGCATGAGTCCAACTATTATCCTTAGAAGCTTTAATAAAAGATTTAGGCTCAACTTGTGATAACAATGAAAAGTGACTTTGCTCATTTGGTCTTACCAATTTTCTCCTTGTTTGCACACCTTGTGTTGGATCACCTATGATTTGATCCATTGGATGATTCTTCTTGATGTATTTTGGAGGTGACTTGGTAGCTTCACTTTGTTCTTTTCCTTCTAAAACTTGCTTGTTTTCATCTTGCACTTCTTCTTCCTCATATGGTTCAAACTGTGATGGTGAAGACTCCTCAAGATCAACTTTGGGAACATGTCCTTCCTCAACCCTCACATTTTCACTTTCTACCACTTTTACAAGCTTCTTGTTGAAGCATCTATAAGCCTTGCTTTTGGTGGAGTAGCCAAGGAAAATCCCCTCATCTGTTCTATCTTCAAACTTGCCAATATTGTACTCATCTCTCCTTATGTAGCACTTGGATCCCAATACTCTGAAATGCTTAACTGAATCCAGAGTTCATAGGGTGGCATATGGCTATGAACTCTAAGCATGCACCTATTTTGTATGTATACTGCTGTATGCACTGCTTCCTTCCAAAATCTAGTTGCAACCTATGAATCATTAAGCATTGTTCTAGCCATTTCTTGTACTATTTTGTTCTTTCTCTCAACCACCCCATTTTTTTAAGGTGTTATTTCTAATGAAAGTTTTCTTCTAATACCATGCTCATGACAAAAATTATAAAACTCACTAGAAGTGAACTCACCACCTCTATCGGATCTCAAGCATTTGATCCTCTTTCCTGTATCATTCTCAATCATAGCCTTAAACACTTTGAAACAAATAAAAGCCTCTGATTTCTCCTTCATGAAAGATGCCCATGTTAGTATAGAATAATAATCAATAAACAAAATGAAATACCTCTCACCATTAGTTCCTTTAGTCCTCATATGACCACACACATCAGTATGCACAAGCTCCAAAGGCCTTCTTGTAGAATATTCCTTAGTTTTGAAGTGTGATTCGGTTTGCTTGCCTTGTTGACATGATGCGCATATGCTATTATTTGGCTTAGTCAACTTTGGAAGATGTATTATTAAATTCTTGGAGCTAATCTTAACCAAGCTATAAAAGTTAATGTGGCCAAGCCTCTTGTCCCATAACCAACTATCATCAACTTGTCCAACCAAGCATGTTTTCTCATTTGCACTACAAATATTGTACAAATTTCCTGAATTTCATGTAGCCTTTGCCAATATTTTACCACTCATAGCACATCTAATCTCACAACCATATGATTTAAAAATCACATCTTTGCCACTATCACACATTTGGCTAACACTTAAAATATTATGCTTGAGGCCATCAAAAAAAAGAACATCATGAGAAGTGATTTTACCATTGTTGATGTTGACCATACCTTTACCCACGATCTTTGCATTGCTATTGTTGCCAAACTTTACTGAACCACCATAATAATCTTGTAATATTGTAAGTTACCTTCTATCTCCAGTCATGTGACTAGAGAATCCACTATAAATGATCCAATATGTAGCCTTTCTTTGTGCCTTGAAAGCGGTTTGAACAATCAATGAATCATGATTAGTAATGTCTTCCTGTTTTGACTTTCCCTTCTCAACCCATGTCATCTTGGGCTTGTTTTCTGATTTCTTATCTTCCTCATACCTCACGAAATTCTTGGTAAAATGGTCTTTATGCATCATGGATTTCTTGTTTGCCACCTTTCCAGGCTTGTTGCTGCTTCTATCCTACATTTGATTAGTCACAAAAATAGTTCTGCAATCTCTAGCAATGTGACCAAAGTTATTACACTTGTAACACTCAACATGAAAATCAATGAGAGGAGCAAATTAGTTGTGACTAACAAAGCCCTTAGGCCTAAAATTAAGCCTACAATCCATCATATTGTGACCATAAGTATTGCACTTAAAACAATAACCAGAAAAGGAAGGAGTATACTTGTATTGAACTTGATGCCATGAATTGAAACTCCTTCTAGGTGCTCTTCCCATTTGATGTTTTACCTTTTGAAACTCATCATTGCTGGTATTTATGGTATGATAAGGCATATTTCTTTTTTTGGTCTGATTTGAGACCTTTTCTTCTTTCTTTTTATCTCCTTGGGGTTGCTCTACAATGGGTTTCTCATTCTTCAAGCTTTCACCAACTGATTTTGCATATTTGGCAACACATGAACTTTCACCTTCATCAAACCCCAAACCAAACTTTATTTTGGTGTATCTTTGACTACCAATAAGCTCATCAAGCTGATTAGAACATTTCTTAAATTTAAAATTAGTTCTCAAATCCAAATTAGACTTTTCAAGTTGCTTTCTCAAAGTAACAATTTCCTCTTTTAGTTTGCAACACAAATCAGATTTTTCACATACCTGATTCTTAAGATCATCTATTATTTTCTTGGACTCTTCAGCTTGAACTTTTAAGTCTTGTATTATTTTTGTAGCCACATTATTGGACTCCTCTAAATCTGAAATATTTTGGTCAGAAAATATTTTTGACTCTTCATGTTGCATCAACAAGTCTTCATTGAGTTTGTTAAGCTCCTTGATCTTTTCATTCATCCTTTTGTTTCTCTTTATCTCAATTTCATATTGTTCCAATGCTATTGCAAGATCTTCCTCAAAATCAATTTCAGATTCATCATCCTCTTTGTTTGCATTTAAATTGGATTTATCTTCAATAGCCATAAAGAGGACTTCAGTAGCCTCTTCATCTAAATCATCTATGCTCTCATCTGAAGAATAACTATCTTCATGTGTCATCAAAACCTTTCTCCTTGAGAATCTCTTGCTAAATCTTGAAGATTTCTTTTTGTACTCCTTCTTGTTCTTGTGACTCTCACCATCATCATCTAAGTGCTCCTTGTAAGGACATTTTGAAGCAAAATTCCCAATGTGCCCACACTCAAAACATTTCAATGGCAACTTTCCATTGTATTTCCCTTTTCCTCTTTTCAATTTTTGAATAAAGTTTGCTTGCTCTTCATCGGAGAATCTCTCTTCATCGGATTGTGGATTCAATTTCATGTTTTTTAATTCTTTGAAAGCACTCTCCTTTTCAGTAGACTTTCTACAACCAACTCTCATCTCATATGCAATAAGAGAGCCATGTAGTTCATCTAGTGAGAGATTGTTTAAGTCCTTTGCTTCTTCAATTGCAAAAACCTTTGAATCAAACTTTGAAGTCAAAGAACGAAGAACCTTCTTCACAACAATACTATCTATGATAGTCTCTCCTAAAACTCTAAGAGAAGTGATCACCTCACTCACATGAAGCATGTAGGTAGAAATATCCTCATTCTCATCCATTCGAAGACTCTCAAATTGAGCTCTAAAAATTTGAATTTTAGCTTCCTTAACTTTGTCATTACCTTCATGAATAGCTTGCAACTTATCCCGTAATTATTTTGCTATTTTCAAACCCATAACCTTCACCAATTCACTTGGTGCAAGAGCATTTGTGATAGTATATTTGGCCTTCATATTATTTTCATATTCTTTGATTACATCAGGATCTGTAGGAATTGTAGCAGAAAAAGCATAACCATTCTTAACTGAAAGATACACACCAATACCAAGATAACCCAAATAGTCCATCATCTTGTAACTCCAAAATGCATAATCACTCCCATAAAAGTATGGCACCTTGCCAGTTTTGACATCCCTATTAACCATTGTGAACCAGGAATCAATCCGAGTCGATTAAGTCGCTAAAAGGACAACCAGGCTCTGATACCAATTGTTAGTATAACAATGGCACGAGAGAGGGGGGGTGAATCTGTGCAATTTAAAACTTTAATTTCCAATTTGAAATATTATTTAAAATAGAAATAAAATCATGTATAGCAGAAAAATATATGCAAGAGAAACAACCCACAACACATGATATGCCGGAGGAAAACCACAAGGGTAAAAAACCTCCCAAAGAGAAATGCTTGCTATGACTACTGCATAGAACAAGCCTCAAAATGAAATACACTAAATTTTCTCTACCACAATAGAAATAGGGCTGCAACCCACCTATATCATATCAAAATAATAATAAGATGATGAAAAATAAAGCATAAAAATGCTTCCAGTAAAAGCAAGCTCTAACAAGCCTGCAAGCTCAAAACCAACAACATTGCTGCAAACCAACTGTGCACCCAACCACTGCAAAATAATTTTTCTGTCAAATCTGATCCAAAACCTGCAATAAACATATCAAAATGATTCTCTCTCCATACACAATAGGTTCCCAAACCTGCATGCTAAAATCTATACACTTATGTGTTCTACAAAAATTTTGGCAGCATTCTGGCAGCACCCTGTTACTCTCAACAAAAACTCCATAATACCACCATATCAAACACTGAATTTATAGAGAAATGATATGGAGAGAAACCATAAATGGTTTCCAAAAACATGAGTATAAAATCACTCAAACAATCATGCCCAAGTTGAGGAAATTTCTAATTTGCCAAAAAATAAATTGTTGCCAGCACCACTACACACACTCACCAGCTGCCAATCAAAGTGGAGATGCTCTTACACAACCAAAATAATATTCCAAAGTGTCTAAAAACTAATTTGGCAACTATCACATCCCATATCTCGAAAATCCCACAAAAATAGGGCAGCAAAATATTCTTTCCTTACACCACTATGATGAATGTCATAAAGTGGATCCCGCAACAAGTTGAACACCCCAATTATCATATTTCCATTTTTTCACCACAAAATAAATTCCAATAAATATTGGAAATAATTCCTAACCCTTATGATGTATTATAAAATAATTAAAAACAATTTTCCCTCCATTCCTAATTCTTGGAACACATTCCAAGGAACTTGGAGATGACATAGTGGAAATAAATAAATGTTGAATGTTACAATATGGCACCAAGGCACATAGAAAATACAAATGCAACCTTATATCACCTTTACATAAATAAATGTGTCATAAACATAGAACCAAGAGAAATAAGATATGCAATAACCACAAATTATACCTCCAAAGTCTCCATAAAATGTGTGTTCAAATACACACAACATTTTGCAACATTGCCCAAACTGCAGTATAATCACCATGATGAATAGGATGCCAACTAGGACAAAAAGTAGAAGTGTTGACAACAATGACAACACCTCAAATGCTCAACAACACACATCTTAGAATCATTTCTTCCAACTGAGGGAAGGCTTAAATTTGCAAAGATTTTGCAAGCTCCAATGGTGATCGGGTAGCTTCAGTGCTACAATAGTATCGATAGGTGGAGAGCTACTAACTTAACTATCATAGTTGCTTTTTGCCCCAGCAAAGGGTAAGCTTATGATAGTCATTGGCAATGATTCATAAGATGAACATAATTTAACAAGATCGAGTGATCTCCTATTGAATTTGATTATGATAATTGATATAATGACTACCCCCTCAAGCGACGAGTCGATGAGAGTAGGACAATTGAATGAAGCGACGAGTCGCTTGACCACAATGAGTGATTTGAACAGTTGAAGATTTTAGCACTTTAATTACTTGGCAAGGCCTAATTCAGCCATGATTGCAACTATTAATAGTAATTGTACATCTCTATCCCATGGAGCATTCTAGCCACTATGGCCTTCTTAGGGAATCAAAATGATAGCAATTCCAATTAGGATTATGTTGAATCATAATGTTCGATGATCTTCTAAAAATATCATAGAAGCATTGAGATGAATACCTCATTCCCGTGGAGTAGTCCGACCATCTAGGCCTTCTTAGGGATTGAAGTGAAGCATATCAATTCAACGATGACTAGTTTACCCCAAATGGCCTTATGGTAATTTACTCATCTTACTAGATTGCATGGATCGCAAGTTGCTGCAACCGCCAAGTGTATAGGGTAAATAACTGGATACGAGGCGCATTTGAAATTTGAATTATTTGAATTTTTTTGTTATTTTGAAAATTTTGAGGGTTTTGGCCCATTAGATATTTTTGATTTTGTATTTTGAAGCCCCTCATGGTGAAATTTTAAGGGCATTTATTATTGGATGCTAGCCGTGCTTGTCAGCCATAGCCAATTTTTACAATTTTCTTAGCCACGACTTTGACCCATGGTCGAAAAACCCTAATTCTATGCCCACGGGTGTCATCCGCGATCGGGGGTAAATTTGAAAATATAAAAGAAAATATGTCATTTTCAATGTCATTATTTTCAACTACCAACTTCAAAACTGAGAGCTCTGAGAGGTGAGATTAAAATTTTGATACGGAACACTACCGCAAACCTCACGAAACACCCACATGGTGGACCCAATGGATGCATCCACTAGTGGCGGAGCCGGTGCTGGAAAGGTAGCACTGCAACTCTCTCATTTGATTTACCCAATTAAAATGAACCTTATTAATTAATGGGTTAATTGAACTTCACTAAACTTCCGGTAAAGAACCTCACTTTAGTTAGGGTTTAGCATAGGCTAGCTTAGAGGGTGGGATTTTTAATTTTCAGGATTTTTTGGGATGGGACGTGACCCCAAAAAGGTCACTACTCTTAGTCGTGGGTGGTAGCCACGGTTCCCAATTGGTAAATTAGGGGCTACGGTTGTCAACCATGGTGGGATTCAAATCCCAATGATCAGAAATTTGACCATTGTCACCGGTCGTGGGTCCCAGCCACGGTTAATCGACTTTAGAAATTGTTTCCAAATTTTTTAATTTTTTTGAGTTTTTAACTGATTTAATTTAATATTTTTGAATGTTTGAAGTGCAATCTTGATTTTTTTGAATGTGTTTCATGCATTTGTGATTTTTTTTATCTTTTTGAAGATTTTTTAAATTTGTTTGACTTTTTAAGGTCATTTTTTGATGTTTTTGATTGATTTTATGTATATTATTTATGTCTCTCTTTAGAATTTGACCATGAGGGTGAGGGAATCAAATATCCTTTGTACCCTTCGCAATGGCCTTAATGACATTGAGTGGGCCTGGTTTGGAGCCATTGGATTTGGCTACATGCTATGATTACCATCTATTAGAGTTGATCAGGCTTACATGACCGCTTTGGCCCATCATTGGGATGTGAGGACCAACACCTTTCACCTGCCCATAGGTGAGATTACTATCACTTTGGAGGATTTCTACTACATCTTCTAGATCCTTATTGATGGAGATTCCATCACATCTTCACCTACATAGGTGAAGGATGTTATCTTCTGATAGATATTTGGCACCTAGAGTGCTACGACATAGGAAGATTTAGACCACGGTAGGGTCCACATTGAGGATTGATACCATGATAATATCTTCTCATGGTGGGCAGCCATACTCATGCACTTAATAGTTTATATTGTTCTTCTAGACACATCAGGAGTGAGGTTCCCTTGGAACCTCTTGGCCAGGACACAGGATGTGCTAGCGAGCAACACCAGAGAGCCACTGATCCTATCCTAGGGGAGTGCCCTACTTGCACAACTCTATGATGAGTTGTATAGGATCACATAGAGGACCCGAGTGGGAGTTGATTGTAGTCTCCTACTATAGATCTGGGTATGGCAGCACATCACAGTTGAGCATCCCATGCCACTACCCCTTCAGATTATCGATATTACTAAGGAGAGCCAATGCTATGCTTTATGTTGGCCTTGATATTTTAAGGGGGATGTACAATATTACATTGATCAAATTGCATGACTATAACCTGAGTAGGTGATATGGAGGCCCTACATGGATTTCCCAGCATGGGAGGAGGTAGATAGGTACCTCAGGAGGACTCGACATGATAGATGGCTTCTCGAGTGCAAGCTCAAGATATGAGAGTTTTTCTACTTCTCCTATGTGACCAGATAGTTCAGGATTTGTGAGGATATCCAACCCACTCCCACTATATACCACCACCTTAAGGTGGATAAGGACTTGGCATGGCCTTAGGTGACTCCACTAGGGGATGAGGATGATGACTTCCAGGAGTCTGGACTAGAGGATGAAGGGACTACAATAGATTATGATGCCTGGTGGACTACCAGGTTGTGGTGGGGTGATGGCCCCCTAGGTAGACCTACATATGGTGAGGCAACAGGAAAGGTAGAGGAGGCACATCCAAATAGGGTAGACCCTCACGGGTGTAGCGTGCGCCAGTGGACAGAGGTCGAATGGGGTGAGGCTATATTTGAGGAGAAGCCCCAGATAGAGGAGGGTGATTAGGAGCCTAATGATGAGTTTTACCAACTCAAGGCCTAGGTTGTAAGCTTACAGACACAAGTAGGACCTTAAAAACTATGATTCTAGAGAGGGACACTTTCATGGCTATGCTACAGGTATAGCTGAGAGCTTTACAAGATGAGCTAAGATAGGGATAGGAGTAGTGGTGGGGATACTAGGAGGAGAGGACTATTCACCTGATGTAGATTGAGAGTGCCACTATAGCTCTGGAGAAGATGACACTTGAGCGAGATCTTGCATAATCTCAGCTACAACTCAGGACTCATGAGAGGGATCTAGTGAGGAGTGCACGAGGGGAGCCCTTGACTCCACAAGGTTGCTCCTATGTATTTAACTATACAAGGATGCACATGTTTGGATCTAGATGTAGAGATCAAGAGGCTACAGGCTATGGTTCAACATCATCTCAGCCAGTGAGCATCAGATGCTGCTCATATCTCTCACCTAGAGGGAGAGATCAAGCTTCTCGAGGGTCAGGTTCTAGAGAGGTCCATAGATCCAGGGACTCAGAGGACTCGGACATGGGAGATAGGGTAGTCTTCAACTCATTCCAGCCATAGGACACCTAGGATAGAGAGGTCCACTGGCACCAGCTCTAGGTGGACTCATCGAGAGGGTGGAGGTGATGGAGGAGCCTCACAGACTGGGGGTGCAGGCACTACCTAGCATAAATATTGTCAGATATTTGTACCATTTTTGAGTGTAAGGTCAAGGACCTACATAGTTGTAGCCTACAAGTATTTTGGACATATGCCTATATACTCTTTTTGACACACACACACTCACATATATATATGATCTGACTTTTATGAGACTCATTATATGTGAAAATTTATTTGTTTTATGTTTATGAGATGCATATGGATGTAATGCTTATATGTGCATGTTGATTTGATGCTATATGATGTGATGTATGGATGACATGCACTAGCTAGATGATGGATGTATGATTAGATATTGTGATCTAGATGTGTAGATGGACTACTATGATGTATGCATATGTGGATGCACTGTTTGATGTTAAATGCATGTTTAATTTGCTTTACTTTTATGCATTTAATTTATGATGCTATGATATGATGAATGCAATGTATGTAATGCAATATTTACATGATGATGATCTAATGTAAATGAACTTGTATGCTTTAATCACTTAAAACATAATGTATGAATACAATATGGGTTTTGACAATCTAATGGATGACACCACATAATGTATAATAATCATGAAATGTAATTGATATATCTTATCATAATAATTAATCAATTAAACATCCATATGTGCTATGAAATGTTGTATTGTTTCTATTCATAAGCTTTTGGTAAGTTAAAATAATATGCACAACATAGTCAGTGGCCATCTAAATATCATTGTTGATATCCATCCGGTATCTATCCTATATTATGAACACTCCTTAACAAGAAAATTCTCATAAAAAGAAGTTGATAATTGACTGATTTGAAATGAATTGTTGCTATTTGGGAATTTTTGAGGTTTTCCATGAGACTCAAACACCCTAGTTGACTTATCAAAAGTTGTATAATGACTATACTAGACTTCTAAAAATAAAGCTTTTCTATGAAAGACCAAGCTATTCATTACCCCTGTGTGTGCAAATGAATATATTAGATGAGACATAAGCATACCCCAGTGCCAGGTGGGATTCATTCAGCCCATTGTTGTATTGGGGATCCTCAAATGTCCACCCGATCCTAGGTTTGGATTTAGTTAGACTAAACCACTAGGCAATATAGGCCACCTAAAGCTAGCTCATTTGTAAATTGCTTAGACCTACCCCAATGTTAGGCGGGATTCATTCAGCCCATTATTGTATTGGGGATCACTCTATGATTTTTGAGCATTGATCATTCCAAGGATTCAAGCTCACCCCCTTTATTTTCTTCAATTTATTGGGATACTTGCTCATATATAGTGATAAAAATCACTGTTTATTTTGTATTTTTGTTTTTCTTTTGTTTTGAGCAAGGGATTTGATTTGATTTTTGGGATTTTTCTCCTTTATGTAAGCAAGGGATTTATTCGGGTAGGGGGTAAACTTATCCTTTTTCCAATGACCTCTACTCTAGACCATTGTGCCTCACAAAATGAGCAAGTAACAAAACCTTTCACCTAAGGTGACCCAGACCACTTTTGTAATGTTCATCCTTCCTTACCCTAATTAGGATTGTTAATGTGTTTGATTAGTGATGGGATTCTGATATGCTAAGTGCTATCAAAACTAGACCTCATCTACAAAAGCAAAGAAATATTTCTACTAAATTTGAGAAGACCACTAGGTATGGCTGAATGATCGAAAAACCCTAGTATATTCTTCATAGCAATAGGAGGGGTTGTGTTGAGAAACACAATTACTCACAAGGGTGATGGAAGATGATGATAATACATAGATGCATGATTGAAATACAAACGTGGTGTCATTTGTAAGATTGCAAACACAACCTATCCTAATGCAAGTGCGATGGATGAAAATGCCTAATGCAATGCAATTAAATGAAATGCATGTGCAAAATGAAAATGCATGATGCAAATGAAATGCAATGTTTTTAGATTTTATTGTTTTTTTATTTTTATGGATTTTGAAATTTTCAATATTTTTAAGTTTTTGAATTATTATGTATGGAACGCCTTAATATGAAGGATGTTGAGAGGTTCAGGCTCTTCAACCCCTTCAAGCGATGTCAAGTGATACATTCCAGGTCCAATATTCTCTAAGATGATGTAAGGACCTAACCAGTTAGCCATAAATTTATCTTGCAAGTGTAGTGGTAGGTTTGAGTTCTATTGGTTCTATTTCAGCACAAGATCACCAACCTTAAAGTATCTCAAGTGGACTTTACTATTGTAAGCTTGTTTTAATATCTCTTGGTAAACATAGAGATGCTCAAGGGCATTCATGCAATGTTCATCAAGAAGTATCAATTGATCTAGGCAAGCTTGCCATGTCGTGTCATCATCGATGAACTCTTTCAATGCAATGCACAACATTGGAATCTCCAACTCTAGGGGCATAATGGCCTCAATACCATATACTAGTGAAAATGGGGTTGCCCCAGTGGGCATCCGTATGCTAGTCCTATAAGCCCATAATGCAAGGGGTAGCTGGATGTGCCAATATTTGTGGTTTTCTTGTACCATATTTTTCAAGATGGCTACCACTATCTTATTTGAAGCCTTAGCTTACCCGTTTTCCTGTGGATAGTATGGAGTCACAAAACTATGTTGTATATTGTACTTAGATGTTAAAGCCTTCATAGTTTTGTTCTTGAATGATGTTCCATTATTTGAGATTATCTTGGATGGTATCCCAAAATGACTAATGATATTGTGAAGTATAAACTCTGCAATACGTGCTCCAGTTGTCATTGTTAAAGGAATTGCTTCCACCCACTTTGTAAAATACTTAGTAGCCATTATAATAAATGTATGCCGGCCCGATGACGGAGGAGATATCTTACCAATTAGATCCAAACCCCATTGAGCAAATGGCCAAGCCACTTGAATGGGTTGTAAGGCCTACGATGGCAAGTGCGTAAGATTAACATGATGTCAACATTTAATGCATTTCTTGACATACATGGTACAATCCTTCTCCATAGTGGGCCAATAATAACCCATTCAAAGGATGTGCTTGACAATGGCCATGCCGCTAAAATGGCCACCATACATACCATCGCGAGCTTGCAAAATTACCCAAGCTGATTCTTGGGGCTCGAGACAATGAAGGAGAATTCCATCATAGCTTCTACGGTACAAGATGTCTCCTAAAAAGACATATTTTGTCACTTTCTATCTGAATGTGCACTTCACAACATGCGATAATCCCTATGGGATTAAACCAAGCTTGAGGAAGTCATGTAATTATGACATCCAGTCTTGATAAGCTTCTACCTTGACTGACAAGATGACTTGTTCCCCTAGCATTTCGTTGTGCATGAATGTAGACTGGGATACAACCTTGTGGTGAATGGTGGTGCCATTCCTTGTAGGACCCTATGAGATCAAAGACCCCCAGGATGCCTTCTTGAGAAATTATCTGGCTTTATAGAACCACTCATGGTTTGGTTCTATATGAATCATGTTGACTGATTCCTTGTTATCAAAAGTTGCACGTTGCATCACAACATGCGATAGCATCTTTACATGAATGGTAGTAAAGTCAGTAGATGGATTTTGAGGGATTAGGGATCCCAAAGATGCCATAGTGTCTATGAATCTGTTTGATGAGCGATGGATTGCCTCAATGTCGTACCACTCTAGCTGGGCTAGATAAGTGTCAGCAAGATCCTTGTAAGCTTTCAAGATGGGACACCTACATTGAAAAAGTCCCTTCACTTGATTGACTATGAGAAGGGAATCACCAAAGATATTTAATCATTTAATATTCATGGTGATAGCTGTTTGGAGGCCCAATATTAGGGCTTCATACTCAACATTATTGTTGGTACAAGGAAAATCTAACTTAAACGACAAGGGCATTGGAGCACCTTGTGGCATGAAGAAGACAATTCCTACACCACCCCCTTGCTCACACTTTGAACCATCAAAGAACATAGTCATATCAACTTTGTTATCTGGATCTTCGGGTTTGGGTGCTTTTGATAATGCGAAGATCACATCATCAGGAATCTCTATGGTGAGAGGTCTACTATTCTTGAGAGGTCCCTCTACCAGTTGATCAGCTATGACCTATCCCTTGATGGAATTTTTGTTGATGAATTCCAAATTGAATTCTGTCAATAACATGATCCACTTTGTAGTATGTGTATTATGATATGTCTTGCTCATCATATACTACAAAGGATTTTGTTTGGATATTACATACATCGTATGACTTAACATGTAATGATGCAACTTCTTCATTGCAAACACTACTACTAAATACAACTTCTCCATGTATGCATATCCGAGCTCATAACTCACCAAGGTGTGACTGATGTAATATATCACTTGCTCTTTGTCTTGCACATTCTTTTGGGCTAACATAGTTCCCAATGCAAAGTTGTTCACCGATATATATAGCAAAAAAGGCACATCTAGTCTTGGTGGAGCTAGCACTGGTGACGTTTCCAGGTATTACTTGATTTTAGTGAAGAGCACTTGATAGTCCTCATCCCAATTGAATGGGACCCCTTTGTGTAGTAATCAATTCATGGGTCGAATATTTGTCCGATAATTATGCGATAAATCACTTTATGGATGCTACTTTTCCTTGTAGGCTTCTTAGCTCCTTGATATTTGTGGGAGGATGCATTTCTAATATGGCCTTGACCTTCACTGGGTCAACTTCGATCCCTCATTTTGAAATGATGAATCCCAAGAGCTTTCTTGAAGTTACGCCAAATACGCACTTCTTGGGATTCAACCTCACATTATGCTCTATCAGGCGATCAAAGACCTTTCTCAGGACCTCAACATGCTCTGAACATAAAATTAACTTTTCCAATAAGTCATCGATATAATCTTCCAAGATCTTATGCATGTAGTCATGAAAGATATATGTCATGGCTCGCTGATATGTAGCACCAACATTTTTAAGGTCGAATGGCATAACTTTATAGCAAAATGTTCTCCATGGCATTGTGAATGTGGTTTTATGTTGGTCTTTGGATTTAATCTAAATCTGATTGTAACCAAAAAAACCATCCATAAGGGAGAGCATCTCATGACCTGTAGTTGCATCTACAAGAGCATCTATATTGGGCAATGGGAATGAATCCTTTGGTGTTGCCTTGTTGAGGTCTCTAAAATCCATACAGATATGGATCCTTCCATCAGGTTTTCCTATAGGTACCATGTTTGATACCCATTCTAGATAGTCAATGGAGATAATGAACTCTACATCCAACAACTTTTGTAGCTCATATTTAACCATTAAAGTGACTGTTGGATGCATCTTCCTAAGCTTTTGCTTGATAGGTTTCTTAGCAAGGTCTGGCAAAAGGTTATGAGTAACCAGTTTTAGATCTAGTCCTAGCATATCCTTGTATGTCCAAGTGAAAAGGTTAGATATCTCTTTCAATAGAGGGATGAGGATGGCACACTCATCAGGAGATAGACTCTCTCCGAATTTGACCTTCTTAGGATTAGTGGGATCATTACTGATATCCATGTCAAATGTATCCTCTACTAACATGTGTGATCCCTCCTCAAGCTGGTGAGGCATAGGAATCAATTGGATGTCATAAGCTATGTTTAAAGGTCCTACATCAGAATTTCCCTTAGCGTGATAAACATTGTGTGCACAACCTAGCACAAAATGAAAATATTGCAATATTTCATCATTAGGGAAGAAATATTCAGGATCCAATGGTGAATCGGTGTGATCCTAATCAATAACATATACATTCATAGACAATGGTTTGTACGGTTCAACTGGATTGCAAAGTGGAGTGTTCAAATAAATGGAGATCATATTGACATAATGGACTAGATCTCTAAGACCACGTGTGTGTGACTCTACATTGATATAACTTCCATACCCAAGATGTGGCTCTAGGGGTATGGGGATCTCCAGATCCAGTCTATGAACAAAATCAAAAATAGGATTTCTTGGCTCCAAGAGCTACATGTATATTGGTGGATCAGGGAAGACTATATGATGAATCATATCCAAATTGGATGGTCTCCCTCTGAAGCACAGGCTATGATAGACTCATTGATACATTTTAGCGATGTCAACCAGCTCATACCAATGGTGCATATAGTGAGGCACGAGATAGTCTCTCTCAGTATCATCCTTGTCATCATGGTCATATATGAGTCATTCAACCCTACCCACAATAATTGGATGATAAGAAATATGAGGCACAAGGTAAGACCACTCTATTTCATCCTCATAGTCGCTATCAACCATGAAGAATTGCTCATTCTCAGCCATTTTTTCCATAAGCAATAGATGACACAAATTTAGAGAACCTAAATAGGCCGACTCAGTTTCATCCTCATATCGTTCATTATGTGACGATAACTCATCATCATATTTTCTAGAATCATAATTTGGTCCATAATTTTTGGCAATGGACTCTGCCACACCCAAATTTTGGATCTATGTACCTATTTCATTGGTATCTTCACGGCTTTCATTTTCCAAATAGGCTCTTGGATTGTCTCCTTAATTTACCTTTACCATGATGTGCTCGTGATAGATCTCTAGTGGTGCTTCTAAGACATAGGTTACCAACCTATTACCCCTTTGTATATAAGAAGGGTTAGGGTGATAAGGGTTCCAGTCCATATCATCCCCTAAAATGAGGTTCATACGATCTAAAGATGTTGTTAGGAGCTCATCCTATCATCGAATATGATAGCCTAACCCAAATATATCAGTTGGTATTTAATACTGTAGTTCGATGGGAACCTGGAACCCTTGCTCAAATAATCCCAAGTCGTAACCATACCAATGGTAACATTCAAAGTAGCACAAGATGAATTCAAGGTTAGACAGATAATGAACATTTGCCATGAATGGTTCATCATCATCCTTATTTATGGGTGTACGATTTGTTAGTTGATATAGCCCTCCATAAATGAAGTTTGTTTGGTTGGGTGGAACCCCTAGTGGTACTACCATCCCCACAAGAAAGTGATGGGCTTGAGTTCAGGCCATGTCATGTGAAGTTTCAATAAATGGTGTGAACATCATGTTCTGCATGATATATTCTGCTAATCTAGGGTTAATCGAGTGTATGGTCACCTGCGATGCAAATGATCCTATTGAAGAAGCAGGTGAGGTAGTATAAGGTACCTCATCAACTTTATTTTGAGTGTCTCCTTCGACCATGGGACTAGGACCCTCAACAGTTACTTATTTTGGCCTTTGATTTGACTCTTTTTTGCCCATGACTACCTTAAGCTTCTTACCATTCCTCAACACTATGGATGTCGTAGGTTTAGTCGAAGCTACTATTGTGTGCTCTGATATCTGTAGTGTATCCATGGAAGGTCCTACACACACTCCTTTTAATTTTCCCTCTGGATGTTTAATAGGTGACATAGGCCATATATCCAGATGTGTTGAGGGGAGAATGAAATCCCTTGGCAAATTATCTAGGTTCACATAGTTGAATGGATCTTTATCAGAAGGAACCATGTGAACTTGTCCCTCATGTATATATTTTATACACTAATGTAATATCGAGGGAATGCAATGCATTTATCTAATCCAAGGCCTCCCCAAAAGGATGTTATAGTACATGGCACCTTCGATCAAATGACACATCACATGGATGGTCTTAATTCCACCCTGAATCGAAAGAACTATAGTACCTTATGATGTACACCCCCTTATGCATTTCGAAATGAATGAAGAATGATTTTTTTTTTCTGATTTTGTTTTTAGTTTGATTTGTTTTTTTTGTTCAAGTTTCTAATAGGTTTAATTTGCAATGACAAAAATAAATTATAACATACACAATAGAGTCTGAAATAGTTTCCAAATGAAATATATGATAAATTATTACAATTTCAACAATTTATTTTCTTCCAAATAAGATTACAAAGTTCTGATTCAAAATTTCTAGACCTGGAATATTTATCTTCAAAATTGCAAAGTAGTACCAAAAAATGCTCAAAGGTTGCTAAGATGTCCCTGGATGTTGTAGACAATATCAACTATCCTTTGCCAAAGATATGGAGTCAATTTGATGCTGGAGTGATGAAATATAGAGGTATGATCTGCAATAGTAATGTTGTTCTTCAGACTTTGTATATGCCATAATTTGCTCCAATGAAGCCTCCAAACTAGGCACTAGGGATGATAACTGTAAAGTTTGGTTGCCAACACCTCCAAGTGAAAGTTACGAAGGTCTAAAATAAAGTGTGGTAGACTTCATAAAATGCTGATAACTCCTTATGGCTGACGAACTGTACCTCCAAACTCAATATCTAATGTGCACACTCAATGCCAAATAAGATAGCACCAAAGTGATGATTGAAAATGGTCTCCAAACACACACAAAAAACTGCAAAAATGGACATCCTCCCTAGAAGTTTGACCACTATTAAAAATAATCCCAAGCCTCAACAATTGCAAATGAATATTTGAAATGATGGCCTTGGCAAGGGCTTTCCAATGAACTAACACCCACAAAATTATACCTCCAAAATCTGAAGTTATGAACAAATATGTGTGGCTACCATGAAAATGTAAGTCAACCCTAATACCTACAAAATAAAATAGATTCCTCTCCCAAGGTGAAAAAATTTGTACTTGAAATGATTATTGGGACGAGAGCAATCCAATGATCAAATACCCACAAAAAGATAGTCCTCCAATATCCAACTATGAATGAAAATGCAAGGCTACCATAAAAATACAAAAAAGTACCTGAAAATGTCCTCAAATCCACAAAATAATCATAGAATCATGAATGGCTAATGTAGAGGAACAAAACCCATGTCTTCATTTGCCCAAATAATGATCTTCCAAAATCTGCAAACCCTAACGTCACAAATTTGAAGCACAATGGATTTTCGGAAGTAGAAATCCCTCAAATGGCTAGGTATGATATCTCACATATGAAACCAATGCCACTAATGGAGGTTTTTATCTCCAAAAGCCTTAACCTACAAATCTCCAATTCTAAAGTATACAAAGTCTCCAAAGAGCTCAAAATGTGGCTGTAACTTTTCTTTATTTATTTGCCTTCTTTTCTCTCATTAGGATTTCCAAAAATAAAATAATATTTTATTCTCTTAAGCCTCCAAAAGTGGACACCCACTTGGCCTAGTAACATAATGTTATTTTTTAAAATTTTATAATTACTTTTAATAATTTTACTTTATAAAGTCATAATATAACTTTATATTATAAAGTAACTCTCTCACCAATGAAATATAACATCATACTTAGGCAAATAACATATTAGCTCCTCAAATGGTGATGCACAAACACAACTCCTAATCGAAGCTCACCAAAACTACCATGGACAAGACGTCCATAAAACCTGAGCCCCTTAACACTACACTAATCAACTTATAGGGATTCTGAATAGGCTATCAGGATCACAAACATTACTAATCATAGAAGAGAGGATATTAGAGTCCTACCTTCCCAAGATTACTTGTCCTCAAGCAATCAAAGTTTAGGATGTTGAAGTATCTGCTCGCTCTCCCACGTAGCATCCTCCTCCATAAAATTCCTCCATCTCACCAAATACTCCTTCACTATCCTCCTTCGTAGAGTATGCTCTTTAGAATCAATGATGGCCTCTGGAATCAAAACAAATCTTCCGTCCTCATCATTGAGGTAACTCTACAATCGGTACCACCTTCTGTCCAATCACCTTTTTGAGGTGAGAAACATGAAATACATTGTGGACCTTGCTTCCTTTAGGAAGCTCTACCTCATAAGCAACCTCACCCACATGCTTTATTACTCTGTATGGACCATAGAAGTGAGGCTTAAGTTTCTCTGCACCGCTCTTCTTCAATTAAGACTACCTATAAGGTTATAGATGAAGATATACTAAGTCACCAACCTCAAACGTGTGCTCAAATATTCGTTGATCTGCATACCTCTTCTACTGAGTTTGAGCTTGTTGGATGTTGTCTCTCAATGAGTGCATAATATCCTCATAGTCCTACAGTAAGGCCTTAGACTTAGGCACTCTACTATCTCCGAGAAATAAATACATGATGTTAGGTGCCTCATACCCATAAAGTGCCATGAACGGTGATATCCTGATGGACATGTGATATGAGGAGTTGTAGCAATACTCCCCCAAATAGATCCATTTAACCCACACCTTTTGCTGCTCTAAAATGTAAATGTGTAGGTACCCCTCAATCCATTTATTCACTACCTTCATCTATCCATCTATCTGAGGGTGATAGCTCATGCTAGGTTTCAATTCTGTGACACATAATCAGAAGAGCTCCTACCAAAATAAACTAAGGAACTTGTTGTCTCGATCACTAACAATATTCTTGGGTAGTCCATGGAGTCTGAACACCTCTCTAAAGAATAAATCTGCCACTTGTGCAGTTGTATACCCTGCTAAAATGGAAAAAAAATGTGAATATTTGGTCAAACGGTCAACCACCACATAAATACAATCCCTCCCATTCACCTTGGGTAGTCCTGTGATAAAATCCATGGAGATACTCGCCCACTTAGTGGTTGGAATAGGTAGAGGTTGTAGCAGACCAGCCGGATAAGTATGCTCTTTTTTGTTTTGTTGGCAAGTGGGACACTCTCTAATATACTGCAAAACATCATCCTTCAGTCCTTTCCATGAGAATATCTCATGGATCTGCGCGTATGTCTTAAAATAACTAGGGTGGCCAGCCATAGGAGTGTCATGAAAACATGTAAAAATATACCTTCTTATTTTGGAATCAGCCACTAACCAAATTTTGTCCTTATAGAAAATGAGCTCATCCCTCACAACATACTTGTCGTCACTATGAGAGCCATCTATCAAGCTGCTAGCAAATGTGTCTCTAGCATAATAAAAAATGATGTGATGCTTCCAATCATCGGATATCTCAATGAGTGAACACAAGTGGGGTCTCCTAGATAGGGCATCTGCAACTAGATTCTTCTTCCCCCTCATATAATCTATATCAAAATCATATGCTTGGATATTACTCACCCATTTTTGTTGTCTATAATTAATATCCTTTTTATTTAGGAAGTACTTAAGGCTATTATGATCAGTTTTAATAATGAACTTTCCACCAACCAAGTACTGTCTGAATTTAGCCAAAGCATGAACAATGGCCAACATCTCCCTATCATATATAGAGTAACTCTTCTTGCAACCCGTCAACTTCCTACTCTCAAATGCAATGGGATGTCTATCCTGCATAAGCACTGCATCGATCCCATAACCTGAGTCATCACACTCCAACACAAATGGTTTGGAGAAATCAGGTACCTCTAGTACTGGACTAGAAACTACCGCCTGTTTGAAAGTATCAAATGCCTACTATGATGAATCTGACCAAACAAATGCTCCATTTTTTGTTAAATCTATAAGTGGGGTAGCCAGCTATGAAAAACCTCTCACAAACCTCCTGTATAATCCACACAACTCGAATAAGCCCTTAAGTTGTGTCAAATTAGTAGGTGGAGGCCAATAAAGAATCGTCTGGACCTTCTCAGGGTCCATCCTAACTCCATCATCACTGATGATGTGACCAAGGTATAACAATTCTATCATACCAAACTCACACTTAGACTCCTTGGCATATAATGACTCTCTCTCCAAAATGACAAGTACCTTGTCTAAGTGTCCCAAATGCTCCTCCCAAGATCTATTGTAGATCAATATATCATCAAATAAAATCAACATAAACTTGCAGAGTTGTCCTATGAATATCCTGTTCATACAGGACTAAAAGGTAGCAGGGGCATTAGTCAACCCGAATGGCATGACTATGTACTCAAAGTGTCCAAAATGGCATCTAAATGATGTCTTCTCTATATCCTGCTCTCTCATCCTAATCTGGTGGTAGCCGAATCTCATATCTTGGAGAAATAACAAGCCCCATGTAGCTCATCAATCAACTCATAAATCCTCAAAATTGGGTACTTATTCTTGATTGTCTTCTTATTCAGTGCCCTATAATCAATACATATGTGAAGAGTACCATATTTCTTATTAACCAACACAACTGATGATGCAAATGGAGTCTTACTTGGATGTATGAAACCCATATCCAACAACTTGTTAATATGCTTTTAAATATCGTCCTTAAACTGCTTGGGATGGTGATAAGGAGTAGTGATAATGGGTTTGGCACCCTCCTCAAGCTCTATAACATGCTCTATGCCATGGTTAGGTGGTTGCCATAGAGGTATGTCACTAAACACCTTTATTTGCTTATCAAGCAAAGCATAAATTTGTGGATGGTATTGGCGCTTACCCTTTGAATCACTAGTAGGCCTGATCAAACATTCTACTGCCCACTCAACCATGTTATACCACATAATTCTCTCCAACCTCTTGAAAGATACCATGCATGGCCCTCCATTAGATAACCCATGAAAAACAACATTTTTTCATTGGCTTTGAACTTCAGTTCCATAGTCTAAAAGTTGAGAGATATCTCTCCCAAATAATGCAACCATTGAAGTCGTAAAACCATATCAAGATCACCAATCTTAACCACATAAAAATCATCACAAATCTCGTGATTCCCTACCTTAATCCTTAATTGTGGTATCACACTGGAACATGTGATGGTGAATCCATCAGCAACCATCACCTAGAAGCCTTCTACTTTTTGTGCCTATAATTATCGATGAGCAACCAGCCCTTCATCTATGAAGTTATGAGTAGCTCCTGTGTCTATCAAAGCAACAACTCATTTTCCATTAAGTACACCATGTACTCTCAAGGATTGGGCACTCTGAAAACTTAGTAATTGGGCTAAAATTACTTTTTTTTTTTCATCCTTCCTTTCCTCTTGAGTATCTTCAAATTTTTGTTCATATGATGGTGTCTCTTCTTTGCTATCCTCTGAATCAATTTGCTGATAAGAATTTTCAGTCATAGATTCATCCGCGGAATAATATTCTATAAGTTTTAATTTACCCTTATGTTCACACTTATGACTTGGTTGCCATGGTTTTTTGCAAGTGAATTATAAATTCTTCTTTCTTAACTCATTTATGATGT
Organism: Wollemia nobilis; assembly: GCA_028583015.1. Taxonomy (NCBI): domain Eukaryota; kingdom Viridiplantae; phylum Streptophyta; class Pinopsida; order Araucariales; family Araucariaceae; genus Wollemia; species Wollemia nobilis. The sequence continues at coordinate 1,624,843 of JAQPPZ010000375.1, read as the reverse complement.
CTTCATCCAATATTTTTGATGGTTTAGAAGTCTGATCTGAATCCTTTTTGAAATTTTTTTTATCTTTATCTTTCTTGAAACCACTTTCCTTGTGCTAAAATTTGGTTTTGGATGAAGTATACTCCATGTCTCTTGACTTGTGGATGGCCTCATGTAGAGTGTTTGTGTTAAATGCCTTAATCCACCCTCTCAAATATTTGGACAACCCATCTATAAATAACACCACCAAACTCCTCTCTAAAATATCGGTTACCATGACTAACAACCTCTTAAAATTTTCTATGTATGCCTCCACTAATCCCCACTGCTTGAGCTATGCCAACTCTTTAAACTCTAACTTTGGATCCTTCTTGTCAAACTTGTCGATCAGCCTATCTGTAAACTTAGCATATGTGGTGATAAAATTATGTCCTAATGTGTTCATCCCATGATGCCACCAATCATGTGCTATACCATCAAGATGAAGATTTGCAAATTTGATGGCCTCATCCTCAGGAATAGGGCTAAGCTAGAAGTAAGTGTACACATTTTGTACCCAAGCCCTTGTTGTCATCCTACCTAAACCATCATAATAAGGAATTGTCAAATTTCTAACTCTTCTCTGTAGTTTCAATTCACCTGTGTATGGTGGGCAGCCTCTCTGATTTGGCCTTGGTTGTTGTCTCATACACATATCTGTATAGTCCCTAAATGACATCAATGCATGGTACTCATCACCTAGAGAAACCCACTCCTGTCTAATGTGTTGTTACATCTCAATCACATCCTTTTTTGGCTCATCTTATGGAACAAATCTAGCTAGAAATGTAGGCATAGTCGATCTCGAACTACTAGATCCCACTCTATAACTGTGTCCACAAATCCTATTACCAACTGACTCCTCATGCCCATTTTTCCCCTACTATGGTCCATTTTGTGTACCTCCATTGTTAGCATTATTATTATTATTTTGGTTATGCATAGAAATGGACATCCTCTGGATAGCTAACATCATCTCCTACTGCCCTCTAGCTAATGCATTAATAATATCCATGGTACTTTGATCAGCTACACTCCTTTCACCCATAGGATCCCTATTGGTCTCAATTCGGGGCTACCTAGCCCTCTTTGCTACTGAAAATGTGCTCTGTTATGGATAAGGCTGAGCAATTTGATATTGTTTCCTGAGCCTCCTTTTGTAAGCCCTCAAATCCCTTTTACTCATATGATGAACCTCACAGGCTGAAAGTGTATAACTTGAGCTCTGATACCACTATGATGTACACCCCCTTATGTATTTTGGAATGCAATGAAGACTAATTTTGTTTTTTCTGAGTTTGTTTTCAGTCTGATTTGTTTTTTTTGTTTGAGTTTCTAATAGGTTTGATTTGCAATGCCAAAAAGAAATGATAACATACACAATAGAGTCTGAACTAGTTTCAAAATGAAATATATGACAAATTATTTCAATTTCAACAATTTATTTGCTTCCAAATAAGATTATAAAGTTCTAATTCAGAATTTCTAGACCTGGAATATTTATCTTTAGACTTGCAAAGGAGTACCAAACAATGCTCAAAGGTTGCCAAAATGTCCCTGGATGTTGTATACAATATCCACTATCCTTTGCCAAAGATATGGAGTCAATATGATGTTGGAGTGATGAAATATAGAGGTCTGATCTGCAATAGTAATGTTGTGCTTCAAATTTTGTAGATGCCACGATTTGCTCCAATGAAGACTCTAAACTAGGTTCTAGGCACTAGGGATGATAACTATAAAGTTTGGTTGCTAACACCTCCAAGTGAAAGTTATGAAGGTTTTAAATAAAGTGCGGCAGACTTCATAAAATGTTGATAACTCCTTATGGCTGATGAACTAGACCTCCAAACTCAATATCTAATGTGTACACTCAATGCCAAACAAGATAGCACCAAAGTGATGACTAAAAATGGTATCCAAACACACACAAACAACTATAGAAATGGAAAACCTCCTTAGAAGTTTGACCACTATTAAAAATAATCCCAAGCCTCAATAATTGCAAATGAATCTTTGAAATGATGGCCTTGGCAAGGGCTTTCCAATGAACTAACACCCACAAAATTATACCTCCAAAATCTGAAGTTATGAAAAATATGTGTGGCTACCATGAAAATACCAATCAACCATAATACCTACAAAATAAAATAGATTCCTCTCCCAAGGGTACCAAATTTGTACTTGAAATGATTTTTGGGATGATAGCAATCCAATGATCAAATACCCACAAAAAGATAGTCCTCCAATCTCCAACTATGAATGAAAATGCATGGCTGCCATAAAAATACAATAAACTTAAACCCTTGAAAAGTACCTCAAAATGTCCTCCAATCCACAAAATAATCATAGAATCATGAATAGTTGATGTAGAGGAACAAAACCCATGTCTTCATTTACCCAAATAGTGATCTTCCAAAATCTGCAAACCCTAATGTCAAAAATCTGAAGCACAATGGATTTCTGGAAGTAGAAATCCCTCAAATGGCTAGGTATGATCTCTCACATATGAAACCAATGCCACTAATGAAGGTTTTCATCTCCAAAATCCTTAACCTACAAATATCTAATTTTGAAGTATGCAAAGTCTCCAAAGAGCTCAAAATGTGACAATAACCCTCAATGCCCATTGGCTGTAACTTTTCTTTACTTATTTACATTATTTTCTCTCATTAGGATTTCTAGAAATAAAATAATATTTTATTATCTTAAGCCTCCAAAAGTGGACACCCCCTTGGCCTAGTAACATAACGTTGTTTTTAAAAATGCTATAATGACTTTTAATAATATTACTTTATAAAGTCATAATATAACATTATATTATAAAGTAACTCTCTCACCAATGAAATATAACATCATACTTAGGCAAATAACATATTATCTCCTCAAATGTTTATGCACAACCACAACTCCCAACCGAAGCTCACCAAAATTGCTATGGATAAGACCTCCATAAAATTTGAGTTCCTTAACACTGCATTGTTCAACCTACAGGGATTATGAATAGGCTATCAGGATCACAAACACTGCTAACATAGAAGAGGGGACATTACATACCTACTGTTGAACATAGTGCATCATTGAATGCTCTCAAGGTGAAAGTAGAAGGTAAAATATGTGACTTTGATAACTTTAGATATGTTAATGCATTGCTTGTAATAATGTTGATTGATGACCCTGCATTAATAAAAACCCGTTTGAATGGTGTGTTATTTACACATGCAATTGTATGTAGCGATGGGTCCGCTATAGCAGTGGAGACCATCTTAATCTTGTGATCACTAAATTGAATGACCAGTTCACTGCACTGCTGCACATGTCCCACAAATTTCATAAATGCTTCAATATCCTAGGACTAAAATTTTATTGATCTTAGAATATCCATGAGCATATCCCTGTTCTTAGGAGACTTCTGAATTAGTTCATAGATCGACAAATTTGTTGGAGTTATTTGCAGGCTTTGAACTAGCCTACTCCTAATGGTTACCACAAATCTTGTAGTTGGGCTTGGCATATTTTGTGTTGGCCTTTGCTGAGGTGTAGCATGCACTCTAATTGGATCTGGAGGTGTATATAGTCTTTCGTACCTCTCTTGTCTTGTGACAACATTAACCATGCCAACGAATCCTTGAGTTGGTGGTTCAACCCGCACTTGATTCACATGACCAACATTGTTCCTCGGTGGCTCATGATTTGGTAAGGGGTTCTTGAAGATCCCCATATTCTAGTTGTCTAGAGCTTGAGGGTTGTCCATAGTCAGCTCTCCTCTTTTGATCATGTTATGTACTATGTGTTTAAAACTCCAACATCCTTTGATGTCGTGTCCTTTCACCCTGTGGAAAGTGTAGTAAAAATCATCCCTATACCCCTTTGGATTGGGATGATTAGGGTATATTAACTTGATATCTAGTAAGTTTAGGGCCTTTGCCTCACACAGTTAATGGAATATCTGTCATTGATTCCAAAAAATGTGTGAACTAGCAAGATGAGATTTGTTCTTTATTCTTAATATTTTTGTTATTATTACGCTGATCATATCGTGTAGGAGGAGGTTGGGATTGATAATTTTGTTGCTGACCCTTATCCCTTCTTTGGAGGTTTAACACCACTTGGTTGACATGGGCCAGCTTGGCATGTTCCTTCTAATTGTGCATGTTCTTTTTGTTCCATTCCTTCTTGTTTCGGAGCTTCAAGTTACCCTCCTATAAATTGATGTCCTCTATTACCTTGGCTTGAGCCAAGGTCTCCTCAAATTTTTTATATTGTTGCAGATGCAGCAGTAACGAGATGTGCTTTGCACAACTCTTGGTAAACATATAAGTTAACTCTATGGTTAAAATGGAAAATGGCAACTTCACCATTATATTTCTCCATATTTTACCATAATCCATGATCGGCTCATCATCATGTTGCATTAAAGTAGCCAAATTGGATAGGTTCACCTTCTTCTTGAAACCGAAGGAGAAGCATTCAATAAACACATTAGCAAGTTGTTCAAAGCTAGTTATGTTATGCCTTTTAATTTGATTAAACCACTCTCGGGTAGGACCTGAAAGGATTTTCATGAATATTCTCAACAACAGAGCATCATTGCTTTCAATATAAAAGCACACGTCCATAAAGCTCATAACATATTCTTGAGCGTCTTCCTCACCTTGAAACTCCTCCAGATTTGGTATCTCAAAATTCTTGAGATACACTAGAATGGGCATGGATGGGCATAAAGGTTTGTTATAAATATTATTCAAGGTTGAATTTTGATAGGTCATCCCCTGCTTCTCTATAGCTCGAACTTTATATGCCAAGGCCTGATAGGCCTTCGAAGATAGAATTTCATCTTGTCTGAGAGGTGCACGAGGAGCCTTGGGAGGAAAATTCTTCTTTTTATGAGGTGGTGGAATGGTTTCATCCTCCAAATATACTAGGGAGATCTCAAGATACTCTTATTCTTGATCATATCCCACTTCTTCTTTGTACTACATATACCCATGATGTTCCAGCACTTGATATTGCATCATGTTTCGGTCCATGTGACGAGTATAGTTTTCAATATGCTCAGCGTGTAGATCAGGCTACAAATCAACTCATATATGAGTGCACTCCCTGTACTCACTATGATGGGTTAAATTAGCTCAAGTCCATCGATCCTCTTGCTCAACACACTCCTTTTGATCAAGGATGCATTGTTCATGCATGCATTGCTCAAAAATATGCTACCTTAACAACCTTTGTCTCTACATATCCTCAATTTTGAGGTGCTCACGCTCTGTGCAGACATCCTATAATTGATCTTGGAGGATCTGTTGCTATTTTTTGACACTAGTTTTTGTGATCGATCTATAATATCAATCGTGTGTGGTCTCTGGTGTACTCATTCAATATAAGAAGCTTTATTGGTATGAAATTTGATAAACTAATTTACCACGCTCTTTCCCTTGTTTGTTTAGATGACATTTGTGTTTTGGTGTTGTCTGTACTCTTTGCCTACATGGGTTGACAGGGCAATTATACTACAAGCATGTTTAGATCATTATACTAGCTCTATTATGGTCTGACATGTGCTCTCACTACAAGAACTTATAGAATGAGAATATGCAACTGAGGTTTTATAACCTAGGTGCCCTAGGACTTTATCTAGACCATCCAATTGCCTAGTGCACCATGGATCATGTGGTGGTGTACCATTGAATCCAACCTTAGACATATCAAATATGAACTTGCTAGGTTCATTGTTGTTTGGAGTCTGTGAGGGCCTATGCTTCGAAGCAACCCTCTCTTCCTACCCTTGAGTGGGTAAATTTTCTACTTGTCTATTTTGGATTGGTGGGGGTCTTCAGCCTCCCTTAACTTGAGTACATATGGGCACTAACTTAGTTATATTTCCTTCCTCAACAATGTACTCTTCAGTGGATCCATGAGGTGTACGATCGTGATATATACTCCCATGCTCGAAGGGCCCATATTAGGATATTCCATACTCGGATATATCTTACAAGGCATGTACATTGCCTCCTCTAAGTGGGGTATTCTGACGAGAACCCTTGCATGTAGAGTTATCCCCTCTAATGTTCATCAAACATCATTCGATAGGATATTGTAATTGAGGGTTCTTTATGTTGTGTTGTGAATTGGGTGGAGCCTCAAATCTGACCTTGGTTCTATGCTGATATTGACCTCTCTCTATGACAACCATGATGTTGTATTATCTCATATGTATATTTAAAGGAAAACAAAGCAAACAATTATAATTATCTCTTTTTAATTTTTTTTTGTGAGCCCTAACAGGTTTGATGTGTTTTGAAATTTGTTGAAAACTTAAACTACTCTCATCGTGTTTGAAATTGTTTATGATATACTCAATAGTTCAAGGATTTTTACCTGTATGCTCATAGCTCAACAACCGACAATGAAATTCATAGCCACGTAAACCCCCTAAAATGTGGTGATGAAATCCACACCCGGGTAGGGAGCACAGGTAATATCGATCCTTACCCAACATCCCATGTGCAGTGATACACCTCTCTAAAGAGGAATGCATGTTATTTTTTATGGTTAGGATAGATCTTGGAGTCGGCATTGGCCAAGTAATAGGGTTCAAGGGAGTTGGGCCAACGGATGGAAATCACTATCACCGTCATTGAACCCTACCAGTGGTTGGATATGACTTCCAACTCACTAGCATTTAGATAGTGCGTGGTGTGTGTTTGTTCATTTTAAATTTTGCATGAAAGTAAAATGCAACACCAAGCACTCAATGCTCTTTCCTAAATGCCTAATGATAAAAGCATTTAATATTTAGAAAGATGCATATAAATAATCTACATGCTATTTTAGAGAATGCATAGTAAAATGTTCTAACAGGCCTCTGATTGGGCCAAAACAGGTAAAATTTACAAATAGACTCTAACTGTTAGCCACGGTACAAAGCCATAGGCAATAGTTCTAGTCATTGGATAGAGCTACGGACTAATATCTTATCCATGGTTGATAGGTGCAACTAACAATGCTAGTTGCGGATGTCAGCTACGGCTAACAGAAAACATGACATTTTTATTATTATTTTCCTTTTACTATTTTCTATGTGATTTTAATTAACTAAAAAAAAATAGAAATACAGCAAAAACTAGAAACACAGAGGATCAAAATTACCTATAGTTCTTGTTCGATGGAGAGAAAATCTGCTTCCTACCTATTTTTGCTCTGATGCTAATCGCATCTAACACCTACCACAACAAAATAAAATAAATCCATGCTGGAACCGATTCTTGCATCCATAGGATTTTGATTGTCATGCTACAAGAATCCATTTGAAACCAACGAGCTATTACAGGCTCTGGTCGACCTGCCTCATGTTCTGTTAAACACAAATATTGCTAAGGGAAAACTACAGAACGGGTAAGGAAACCCCAACGGTAATTCTATGATTAAAACTCTAATTACACGCTCCAGATTTATATTATACTATATGTATTAAAATGACCAAGCATGAAAACAACCATTTGTTATGCCTTATGTAGACCGGTGCCTAGATTCATTGGGTTGTTATAGCAATTTAACAACAATACTATCATGAACAGAAAGAAGGGGAAGAGAAAAATTGGCGTTCTTAATCTTATTCGAATATCGTAATAAAACCAAGAGTTAACCAACGAGAGAAACGTATATAATGCATTCAAATAATGTAACCCATTATACAATGACACACAATACCAAGACAAAGAAATGATAGGAATAAAACTCAGAATTGTATTGATTTATGAAATATTACATGCAGAGTGGGCAGGATGCCTTTAAACTCTATTTTTCTCAATAGAATACATCAATACAATGAAGAAGACTCTGTTCAAATGATGTAACAGGTCTCTCCTACTCTCCTTATTTCAATATGATAACAGAAGAGTCTCTGAATCCTAGGCTCAATAATACTGGAAATATTCTTAGCTTCTTGAATGCTTTCCTATCATACGATCCTGCACAGCAAGGGGAGGAAGAAAGAATGAATAAAAGAAAATAGACACAAAAAGGAAATACAACAGCACAACTACCGGGCACTCAAGTATACCTCTTAGCAAAAATGCTATTCTCTAATTGCTTGATGCAGAATCTATCCTCAACTGCCTCTTCTTATAGCCTCTGGTTCTTGATTCTGTTATTTTTGGTTGATTTCTAGCCTTACACTTGTCAGTATCTGATTGAATTTCCAAAATTGATACAATTGGCTCCAATTATTCTTGTAATATTGACTTTATTCTCTTCTTTGAATTTTTCAAACATAACTCTATCCAACCGGTGATTAAGGTATGAGGGAAACCTTTATCTCCTTTTGCTACTTCCTTGTGCATTTAGTTGTTGTCTTTCGGACTGGCCTCTTTTGGGTTGACCCCCTTTGATTTCTTGACCCTCTAACTATGCCTGAAATATTCCCTATTGTTGCTGCTGTCTATTGTGTTGAACTCACTTTCTTATGTTGACTATAGGTATTAACCTTTTTCCCTTTTTGACTTTGTTGCAGCCATTTTATATGTTCATCTATCAATTTCCAAACTCTTGTATCAAATGTGGTTGCAATCCTTAGCATGTTCATTTCCTACAAGATTTTGTTTTTTTGTATAGCAATAACAGGCATGTTCTTGTCATATTGAGATAGTAATATTTCCATAGTATTTACCATAAGTGTGGTTTGCCTAATCATTTCTTCTTCATCACCTGGTTCACAGTCAAATATTTCAAAGGTTTCTTTAAATACCTCTTCTATATCTGAGGCTTCTAAGCATTGGTCTAGGGATAGGCCAATATCTACCAGCTTTATTGTAGCATATTTTATTAGGTCATTTATTTTTGTTACAGAATTTATCCATCTCTCTAGGTTTGCTCCAAATAGGGCTGCTTTGAAGAACTCAAAATTGATCTGGATCTTATTGCCATCTGGTGTCATTATTTCTTGTCCTTGTAACTCTTCAAAATGATCTCCTACAAAGTCTAGGGTAGGGTGGATGATTCCAAAATCCTCTTCTCTTTCCTGCATCAAGGTCACAATTTCTTGAGCAGTTATTTGGATTACCCTTATTTTCCTAAACATTTCATAAAAACCTTTGGCATGAGCTTTTATTCTCTTTAACATATCCTTTTTCATTACATTCAGATAGTATACATGATCTTGCACCTTTGTCACTGATGGGGGTTGTGTACTTGAAGAGTCTTTTCGAGTCAATTCTTCCTATTGCTTACTTATTATTGCTTTTAACTCTGCCTTTTCCTCCTCTTCTTTGCCTAGTTGTTTTCTTAGTTTATCAATTGTTTCAACAAATTTGTCTATGACTTGGACCTGCATTGCTTTAGCAACTTCTGCCATCTCTCCCTCTTTTCCTAGCATTGATGAACCCCCTGTTTCCTCATTAACTCTGAAGACTAGTGGATTTTGTAGAGGAGGAAGATTAATTTCTGCTATATCTGATATGTGTGCTTCTGATTTACCTTCTTCAATGAGTTGTTCTCCTATATTCCCCATCCCTGCTACTAATTGTAATTCTTGTTCATTTGTGGTAGTGAAGGCGGTTTGCTCATCTGTTCTTTCCAAAACAACTTGGGTAGTAGGTAAAGACAATCTGGGTCTCTTCACTTCCATAGGAGTTACCTCTTTTTGATTCTTCACTAGGTGGCTTCGAAAAAGGCCACCTAATCCACCAGTTCTCCTAGGATTCATTTGTATTATTGATGGAATTTTAATCTCCTGTCCCTTTATGTTTATAGAGGTAGGGATGACCATGGGTGCCAATTTCTTCACACTTGTTACAACTAGGACTTGATCAAAAATGGGAACTATGGCTTGCTCTGTAGATGATGCTTCTTGAGTGGATGTATTTACAATCTCTTTCCTTTATCTGCACTGGTTTGTTGAGAAGCTTCTTGAGGAACTGTTTGGTGTTGCTTCTATTCTGAGTTGAGTATTCTCAGGGGGCCTAACTTGTTTTTCTATTACATCTACATCTTTAATAGTGACCTCCATTAAATCGATACCCTGTTCTTCTATTAATTCTAATAAGGGATCTTCCTTGATTGTTGGGCCTGTCCTTGGCATAAAAGGTGCTACAACATCTACTGAACTTTCTCGAAGCCTTCTTAGTTCTGTAGGGTAATCATAGGCTTCATAAACCTGTGTGCTACCCCTTTTTTTGGGAGGGAATTCATCCCACACTTTTTGCAAATCTAATCCTTTTTCCATTGCCTCTAATAAGCTTTCTTCAAAAGCATCTCCCCGGTGTAGTATATGGGCATATTCTCTCTTTCGCCATCATTTTTTTGTATGTTCCCTTTGGATCATAAAACCTCCATGATACTTCATCGAATCCCATATTGTCTAATTCAAACATTCCCTTGAGCAGAGAAGGATATCCAACAAATACATAATCCCCAAAACAATAGGGAACATCGAGCCATGGGACCTTACCATGCTTCTTAACTAGTCTCATCTTAGCCTCTTCTGCCACTTGCCTACATAATTCTAAAGCTGCTATGGATAATGGGCAGTACTGTGGTAGCACCTTAGGAGGGATCTTAGCTCCATATAATCTGATATAAGTAAAACCCTCTATGAAGAAGAAATCCCCAATCTCCTTTTCTTTAATAAAGGCTTTTACCCCTGGCCCTAATCTCTCTAGAACTAACCTAGTTAAGGCCCAATGGATTTCTACCATGAAACGATCACAGAACCAGCCCATGTGAGTTCATCCTTCATGAATTCTCTAGAAGCTATTCTGAACATAGGGGTTGTCAATGGCTTTTACTCTTTTACGGGCTTCTTCTCCCAATTGGCCCACTATTAGGTGAATGAGAAATGAATACTGTGAAAAATGAGGCATCTCCTACCTCTGTTCGAAAATTGCTTTTCTTAATTCCACCATATCTTTATGTATTTGGGTACTCAATTCTAGTTCCTAGGCATAAATTGGAGTGTTATATGCCCTATTGCATTGTGCAACTAAATATAAAACTCTTTTTGTTATTCTATTTAGATCCTATACTCCTAAAACTATGTTTATCATATCACATAAATCTTGGACCCATGGTTTAAAAGCATTCTTCCTAATTGGGAAATCCTTTCTCTATTGTTGCATATGTATCAAACAAATTTTCTTAAAGACTTCCATATCTATAAACATACGAGATTGGTGTTCGATTACCTGGTCTACCAAAAAAGTGGTATAATTCGTTAAGTTGAAGACCTCCTGGATTTGCTCGACTTTGATGTTGAACACCCATCGATTCTTGTTGTCTCGAAAGGTCTTCATTCTCTCATCATATGCTACTACCAGCTAAGCCATCATATCTGAGGAGAAGTGCACTTTCAGACATATCAATTTCCCAAGGTTATTGTTCCATCTGTTATTTCTAGGGAAACCCTTGTACTGTAACCTATGAGCTTTATGAAATAAATCGGCCATTATCCATGGGGTCCTGTTATCACCTTCCATCACTTGGGTGAAACTCTTGATACATGCATTGTCAATCTCGTACAGTTGAGCTGGGTTGGGTTTTTTATCTACCCCACATTTTTGAGCAAAATCATACATGGTGGTACCGAGAACAAATGGTCTAGAGATCACTAAGTATGGTGATCTATTTGTGATGAATTGCATGGCTTCCCTGGTGTCTTCGGGTATGAAAACATCTCCCCATGATGCCATTGTTCTTAATGTAGCATATAAGGTCTTTCTGTGATACTTGCCAACTTTCTTCTCCCTGTACCTCCTGTGTATCAACCTTTGCTTTTAGATTACCAGGGAAGTAGCCTCGACTATTTTTGTGGGTTCATATACAAGGTGGTGGAATGAGTCTGATAAATTTACACATTTTGTCATCAACCCGATGTCACCAACTGTTGTTCAAAATTGACCAATGAAAATTTGCCACTGCATCTTTTTCCTGGAGTCAAGATTTTATGGTGAGTAATGTCTTTTATCTTATGTGCCCTAGGCCTTTTTGATTTGTGTGCTTGTAATCATTTATAAACTTTTGCTATTGGTCATTGGGAACCTTTTTATCGGACGTGGAACTGATATGTGCCACTGGGATGACTTTATTTTTAAATCTTATGCCACCTTAGGTTTGAATGGTAACTAAATCCTTGGGATGGATTATATTTCATTTAGGTAGCGATTTCCCTCAATATTTTCACAAGATCTGGTCCTTGGTGTGAGTGATAACTTTTATTGCCTCGAAGGTCTCCCTTTTTCCTTAAGTCAAACGTGATCAAGTGTAGTTGTTGGATGTGCTCCTTTTGTTATTGCCACCATAGATCTTTTCAAAACCTGTAGGTTAATTAATTGAAAGAAACATGCTTGAACCCTTTCAGTTTACCTTTGGATCGAGTGCTACCATTGGATCTGAGTGGAGGTCAAGCGTACCTGTTAGATTTATCGAAGATGCTTGTTCGTTAAACCCTTTGTATTTTCTTCATTTTGACTCTGGCTCTTTCATGACCGTTGGATCTCTTTTGTCTCGATGAAGCGCTATCATTAGATTATTGCTAGTTGATTCATCACTTAATTCTTTGGTTTGTGCACTGTCATCAATTTTCTTGAGTAGAGTCAATGCAACCATCGATATCATGGGACCTGCACGATCGTTAGTCTATATGTACTTGATTAATTTGGTTAATCATGCTTATATGGTCAAAAACCTTAGGTCCGATAATAATTCATTAAAACATGATTAATGCAAAAGACTATATATTTATCGATTTAATTTTCTAGTAACATGGTATGTTAATCCTTGTTTAATCATAGTTAGCCTAGTGATTACCACCTTAACCTCATTGTATTAAACCCAGACATTTATAGTACTTTCATCTCTTTGAGCGATCACCATTAGATTATATCATGATGAAAGCGCTACCATTGGATCATGCATATGCATATTTTAAATAATATAGAAGGGAATTGTTAATAATTAAAACCATTTATAAAGTATTTAATTAATCAATAGAAGACCATTAGATTAACCTTTGATCACTTTTATTACCCATCCGATGATTTGAGCTGATGAGCGCATTGGATCTCCTTGTAAGATGCATACTTAATAACATAAATTTTTTAATTTTTATTAATCATGATTAAGCCAAAAATGGGGTAATTATGCAATGTATTATACCCTTGCTAATTATGTAATTAAATTTACCTTTGTTGACATCTTACCATTCATGATTTTGGTGTGGCCGTTGGATCTTTGATGGATATTGGTGACCATAGATTTTAATTAACCTGCAAGTTAGTTACCAAAGGATGCATGGTTTTAATCATAATTAAGCTAAAAGGGGGATGATTATCCAATGTGTTTAGACCCTCGTTAATTCATGCTTAATGTTTTAATTAATCATTCAAGGTTTAAAACTTTTAAAAGCATATTTTATGGGAGCACCATCGTCAGATTGAATCATATTGAGCGTTGTCGTTTGTTCCATCCAACTTGCTCAGTGGTTATTCCAATGGGGTTATGAACCTTTAACGTTAATTTTAATGTGTGATTCTCTTGAATCTAGTGCTACCATTAGATCAAACATTGCTTGGGCACTATCGTCTAATCAGTCAGACTTGCTCATTGTTTAATTTAAAGCTTGACCCATGTTGAATTCTTTTAAAAGTTTTGACTCTTCGGTAAGTGCACAACCGTTGGATTGAATTTTAAAGATGTGCTACCATCCAATTAATCCTAAGACATGATTTATTTACTTTTGACCATGGTTTTGACTTATCTCTTGGTTGATCTTATTAATGCGTCGTCGTTCGATTACCTTTGGATCAAGCATGACCCTTGGATTAAATCTAAGGTGCTCGTTTGTTAGTCTATTGGGGTGCATACCCTTAGGTTTTAATTAAATTTTGATTTTAACCTTAGGCTAGCACTTTTGAATTTTGGTTTTTAGACCATGATGATTAATTATTGCCCTCTTTTTAAAGTATAAAGCTATTTGGACCTTAGGATTTTATGATTTATTTAATCCTTAGTGATAAATTGGATCTTAGGTTTATGTTTTAAATTGGATTTAGACCTTAGGGAGGCTTTACTTAGAATTTAATTATTAATAAAACTTTGCCCTTTCCCTCATTAGGATAATTAAGCAATTAATAGAAAGAGTGTATACCTAATAAACGACCAAGGTTTTAGACATCATCAAACCAATCATGAAAAATTAAATTACTCACCACAACTCAAATAAGTGACCAACATTATTAACAATTTGATTAAAACCAAAAATTTAAATTTGGGGGTTTCAAAGTTGAGTCAAATTTGGCTCCAACATAGGCTCTGACTGGGACAAGGTGCTGAAAACTTGAGGCTCTTGAGAATTCCAGAATCTCTCGGTTTTATTTGCAAAAGAAATTAAACAAGAATAAAACTTTGAATTGCTAAGTAAAGCTTGAATTGTATAAAAGAAAACTTTTCTTCCTCTTCTCCTTTTTCTTTTTTCTTTTTATATATAAACTAAAAAATTGTATGAACAACATGATATCAAAGCAAGTAGAGTATGAAAAATTGTAGATCCCTTTTCATTCAATTTGGAAACAAAGGTTAGAAATTTTAGAAATCAATGAGTTTTATTTTGAAATATTGTAATGCTTGTTTTAGCTAAGTCATAAGATATGATTACACAGATTTTGTCACAGCCGTTTGTTTCATCATATTTTTGCCCATGTGTGTGTTTGTGCATTATTTTTTGGATTTCTAAATCTTTCAGAACTTTACCATATCTGAGCAAAATAGCCAAGCCTAATATGTGATTTCACTCTTTAAAAATTTTCACCATTCTATAGGGCTCCACTGCTAGTCAGGCATCTATAGCCTCGATGGAGTTGCTTCTAATCCCATATTAGTTTTACCCTACTACCAGTCAAGCGTCTATAGCTCCGGTAGAGGTTTTCCAAGATATCTCAGGTAGTGACTCAGTTTTACTTTATTTTTTATTTTTCTTTCTCGTGAGAGAAGTGTTTGGATATATAAGCAAATTGTGCAATAAGTATGCCTGAGTTGAGGATTAGTTTCTGGCTATAAAATATGAGTGTAATGATTTTTGGCTCAACTACCCTCTCAAAGATAACTCAGTTCTTTGGACCTTTGAAGTCACCTTAAGTATCATTTGTAATGTGAGGCTTGACATGATGTTTCAATCAGCTTTGTTTTCTATCTGTTTTATCTCATATCAAACAACTATTGCATAAACACTCATATTTGATAGAATTGTAAACCTCATCAACATCTAAAATAAATCCCCTTTTTTCTTATTGTCTTTGGTGGAATAAATAGTTAGATATACTCATCAAACTAAGATATCATGTGTACAGTAAACTCAAAATTATTCAAGAACAAAAGGGAAGCTTAACTACTAAACAAAATTCACCACTCTATTTTTGGATTTTTGTTTTTCTATTTTTTTTTATATTTTTTTTTTGTAAAGTACACCTTCAACAGGGATTGTACATTTTGAGGTGTTGGCCATTAATAGGGATAGCCATTATTTCTCCCTGCAAAGTCTGTAGCTTGTAAGTATTCTGACTGATAACATGGGCAATTTGGTATGGGCCAATCCATTTAGGTTCAAACTTACCCTTTTCACCATGCTTATCATTTTTAGGATCCCAATAGATGACTATATCTCCTTGAGAAAAAGGAGTACCCTTGGCTTTCTTATTAAACAATTTTACAGTTTTCTGGGTTTGTTCCATCATTCTATTGAGGGTCTCTCTTCTTTGTTCTTCTAACAAGACAATTTGGTCAAGCCTTCTCTGAATGGGATCAGGGTTTTCATGATCTTGCAATAAAAGGGAAAGTGCCATTTTTTCCATTTTTGGGGGTAGTAGGGCTTTTTCTCCATAAACCATCTCATAGGGGGTTCTTCTTGTATTTCTTTTAACAGACAGCCTATCAGCCCATAAAGCAAATTTAAGTTCACTGTCCCATCCCCTTTTGTTTTTGCCTAATGACCTTTTTATTCTTGTTATTACATTTTTATTTGATGACTCAGCTAAACCATTTCCTTGGGGGTAATAATTGGTAGAATGAGATAATTCAATTCCATATTCAGCACAAAATTCTACCATTTCATATGACACAAAATATTGAGCATTATGAGTTACAAGATTTTTAGGAACTCCATACCTGGTCAAGATGTTTTCTTCTATGAATCTGATGACTGTAGTAGTTGTAGATGTTCTCAAAGGTGCAGCTTCCACCCACTTTGTGAAGTAATCTATTGCAGTTATGATCCACTTATGTTGGCTAGATGAATTAGGCTTGATCTCTCCAATCAGGTCAATACCCCATTGAGCAAAAGGTGCTTCAATAATTACTGGCTTGAGGGGCATGGCTGGTAGATGCTTTTTCCCTATAAAAACTTGGCAGTTATGACAATTCCTAACATATTTATATACATCCTTAAAAAGGGATGGCCAATAATATCCTGCTCTCATGATTTTATTAGTTGTAGCTCTTGGAGCAAAGTGTCCTCCACAGAAACCATTATGAAATTCATTAATTATTTTTGGGACTTCTCTTTCATATAAGCAGACTAATAATACTCCATCAGGATGTTTCCAATATAATACTCCATTTTGTATATAATACTTCTGAGCTTGAAGTTTGACTGACCTCATTCTGTTTATTGACATATCTCTAGGAAAAGACAATGTTTGTAAGTATGACAATATTTCTTCATACCATTTACATTCTTCATTTTTTATTCTTCTGTCATCATATGTCTGATCTATGGTGAGAATATTTTCAGATCCTGCTTCTTCTTTGTTAGCCAATAGTTTAGCTAAACCTTACCCTTTGACTATTTTAACTATTTTGAATTCAACATCGTATTGCAAAAGTTTTACCATCCATCTTGTTGGTCTTCCTAATGGCTCTGATTGAGAAAAGATATCTTTTATTGCTATAAAGGGAATACAATAGTAAACTTTGTTTGAGCCAAATATACCTTTGAAGTGTTCTAAATATTGGATGACTGCATAGGCATGTTTTTCTAGCATGGTGTATTTAAGATTTGCTCCTTTTAGTCCTGAGCTCATAAAGGCTATTGGCCTTTCATTATTTTCATTATCTTTCTGTGAAAGAACTGCAGCAATAGAGTGTTCAGACGCATATGAATAGATATTAAAATCCTTTGCATAATCAGGGCAACTTAAAGCTAGAGTGGTTGATATGGCTTCTTTGATCTTGTTAAATGTTTCCATATTTTCTATTGTCCATTTTATTTCTCCAGTTTTCTTCACCATATCATTTATGGGTTTGGTCATTTCTGCAAAATTTGGGACAAATATTCTGATAAAATTTATTTTTCCAAAGAATGACCTTACTCCTTTTAGATTCTTGGGTGGGGGAATTTTAGAAATGGCTTCTATCCTTTCTGGATCAATGCTTATCCCCTTTTCTGAAACTATATGACCTAGCAATTTTCCTTGTGTAGTTTCGAATATGCATTTTTTTGGATTTAGAGAGATTCCAAATTCCTTGCATCCGGAAAAAACTGTAGTCAAATGTTCTAGATGATCTTCTGGATTTTTAGAAAAAACTGTGATATCATCTAAGTACACTACTACAATTTTGAACATTAATCCTTTGAAAGCAAAGTCCATCGCTCTCTGGAAAGTAGCACCTGCATTCATCAATCCAAAAGGTATTCTTAAATATTCAAATGTGCCCCAGGGTGTGGTGAATGCTGCCTTGTGTCTATCTTCTGGATTTATCAAAATTTGATTGTACCCTAAAAATCCATCTAACAGGGACAATCTAGTTGAACCTACTACTGCTTGCAGTAGTTGTTCCATGTTAGGCAATGGGTAATTGTCTTTTAGTGAGCTCTTGTTTAAATTTCTAAAATCCATGCATAGTCTAATGTCCCCATTCTTTTTCCTAACTGGTACTAAGTTGGATATCCAGGAGGAAAATCTTACTTTTCTTATTATCTTGGAGTCCAACAATTTTTGTACCTCTTTTTGCATTATTGGGTGTAGAGTTGGATTGTATTTCCTCTGTTTTTGTCTAAATGGCTTGGCCTCTTCTTTCAAGGGTATTATATGTGTCATCACATCCGTTTTGAAAGTTTTGAGATCTTCATAAGTCCAAGCAAAATGTTCTTTGTTCTTTTTTAGAAAACTGATATATCCAGCTTTTTCTTTAGCAGGTAATGCCATGTCTACTTTCACTATTCTGGGTTCTTTCATTGAGCCAATATTAATATCCTCAGATATCACTTCTCTGCGTATAGGTTTATAAGCTTTGTCAAAGTCATCAAATAGGCTTTCAAGAGACACCAATCCTTTGGGTATTCTATTAGTTTTCAACTGGATTACTTCTACTGGCTCTCCTATTTGATCTTTTAGCTTTTCTTCATATTTTTCATCACAGATTACATCTGCATACTGATTTTGCAAAGTCATAAAATCCTTAATATCTATATCATCTTGAAAGACCTGAAGATAGACTATGTTATCTAGCACAGAAGGTTTATAGACTGAAATAGTTGGGAATCTATCCATATATTCTATAGTTATCTCTAGGTGATCTAGACCTGAGGCATTCATAGCTAAAATATCTGCAACATGATTTTGTTCTCTAGGAATATATGAAATATTGAAAGCCAAAAATTTATCAATTTCTTCCAGTATTGCATTTCTATATTGCTTAAGTCTAGGATGCTTGGTCTGATATTTACCTTTAATTTGTAGTATAATAAGTTCTGCATCCCCTGTTATAGTTAAGTAGTTAATACCTAACTCTTTTGCTTTCCTTAGCCCTAATAGTAAAGCTTCGTACTCAACTACATTGTTTGTGCAAGGAAATTGCAATCTGTAAGGGATACTAAGGTAGTTTCCTTTAATATCAATCAAATTTACACCTGCACCTACTCCAGATTGGGATTTAGCCCCATCAAATGACATGGTCCACATTTCTTGGGTTAATACTCGGTTTGATTCAGCATCAGTTATTCTCATATCTTCTGGATCCATGTTCTTTGCATCTGGTACTTCCACGAGGAATGGGTTGTGCCATATTGAATAGACTCCCATCCCTTTTTCTTCCATAGAGTTAACTACGTTAATCATGGTTTCATCTGTTTGAATTAACTCTATGGAATGTTTGTTGAATGGTTCCCTTCTCAAAATTATATTCTCCTTATCTGATATGGGGATGGTAGCATAAGACCAGTCTAGTTGTATTGATCCCCCTAGTTGTTCTGCCCAATGCCTACTGAGTAAAAGTGAGAAGAATGGGTCAACATCAACTACTGCTACATCCATGACAATGCCCTTTTTGGGGTGTTGGTCTAGGAAAACTAATAATCCAGTTATCACCCCTACATAGGGAATTTGTCTACTATCCATTACAAAAATAGGAGCAGAATCTCTAGTACAGATTAATCCCATTTGGTCAGCTATTAGCTTAGGCATGATATTATGTGAAGCTCCACTATCGAGCATGCAATTATGAATCACATATCTTTCCCCTTCATCTGAATTATATCTTAATGACACGTAGAAGGGTCTGACATAAGATGGTGATCTTGTATCATGTTGATTTTGTCTAGCAACATGACAAGTAGGGTCTTCTTTCTGCTCTACTAATCCAAAAGCTCTGCATACTTGTTCTTTGTATGTTTGAACTTTCATAAGTTCACCAAATGTGATATTAACTTTTTTCTTACTGAGTTCTGACCCAACATCAAATTCTATCTTCTTTATATCCAATGGTTTATTACTTTCTTCTTTGGGAACTTCTTCCATTGATTCTATTACCTCAGGAGTAATCTTGTTAGGGTTCCTATCAGTTTTCTCTTTACTAATATTTTTATTGGTGAAAGTTTATCTTCTTGTTTCATTTGTAGATAATTTCTCTGTTCTTTCAGGGACTGTTCTATTCCTTAAATTTAAAACATGGGTTGCCTCTAATTCTTCAACCTCTTGAGCAAGTGGGGATCAATTTCCCTTGCTTCATCTTATCATATCTTGACTCATGTGATTTCTGCAAGATTTTAGTTCCTTCAGTTACTAAGATCTGAGGATGATGATTTGAAGCATATTTATCCATGTCTTCTTCAAACAACCTTTCTCTGGATTCATCTTCAATGGACCAACATGCATTGATTCTTATATCCTCTTCTAATTCTGCATGCATATCTACATTACGTTGATCACTTAGGTGTATTCCACATGCATCGGGGTTATGGGGTGCATCACAAGTAGAGCAAAAATAAGGAAAACCTTCAGCTACATTGGCAGATGGCATTGGGTTAGGGACATTGTTCTGATCCCTATTAGAATCTCTATTTTTCCAGTTGTTATTCCCATTACCCCTATTCCTATTCCCTTCTTCAAAACCATTGTTGTTTCCCCAATTCTTATTGTAATTTTTCTTAAAGGGGGGACGGTTGTCAACATGTGGTCGCTCTATCTCTGAAGATTCACCGTTATTTCCATTTCTTTCAATTCTTGCTAACTCTGTTACTCATGTTGTTGAACATTTCTATCATTTGACTAGTCAACTTCTCCATAGGATCAATTTCAGTTCTTCTTTGTATATCAAAAGCCACTCTCTTAGGTTTTCTCTCGGGCATGTTAACTTCTAAAGAATAAGGCTTCATCTTACCACTGTCAAGCATATTTCTTTCTATATCCATTGCTTTTTCCATACAACCATCAATGGTAGTGGCTTGTTCTTGCCTTAATTCATAGTTAAACTCTCCTTGAAAAGCATTCTTATAAAAACAAATAGATTGAATATCACTAGGCCTGAGGTTGGTAGGGATTTTGTTTCTTGTTTTTGAAAATCTTCTGTTAAAATCACTAACAACCTCATTTTCTTTCTTCTTCATAGTGGCTAGCTCAGTTAACAATGATTGTTCATTTTTCCTTTCACCATACTTCTTTAGGAACACCTCTTCCATTTTGGTGAAGTCTGGGATATCATTGTTAGGAAGGGAATTAAACCATTCTCTAGCATATTTTTCTAAAGTCTGTAGAAACAGTCTTAATACTACATCTTCATGTTCAACTTCCAGACTGTCCATTGCATATAAGAAACTTTTGATATGATCCTCTCCAATTCTTGCACTATTTCCTAAAAACTTAGGGAGGTATTTGTGAGCTTTACTGGGTAAGGCATTTAAATTTATTGGTAATACAAAAGGCCTATATCTGTTAGTTCTCCACAAATGAACATTACCCTGAGCCATTGCTACTGTAGAATTTAATTTCATAGATGTAGTACCTACGGTGGTATGGGTCTAGGTAGCTTGAATGTAAACTGATGAATTATCTACCTTTGAATGAGAATAATCACATATATCTTCTACTACTAATTTTAAATGTTCATCTACAGGTAATATCAGTAGTAATAGTATTCTAAATTTTCTTCATGTACCTTTTACCACTAGAATTTAATCTACTATTATAAACAATATTCTTAAAAAGTGGAGTTTTCTGGGTATGTATAAATACCTCTGGATTCTCGAGTTCTAGAAACAGCTCCTTACCACTTCTCCTGGTGTTAGCCAGCACGTTCTGTTCTCTCCTTTTTTATTTTTTTCTTCTGGGTTTGTCCAACAGAGTCACCAGCACCGAGGTGCAAAAAGAACAACGTATACTTTTATCAAGAATGCTTGATATTATCTCTCATCCTCATAGGAGTGGGTTCTTGGGATAATTCAAGAAAATCAAGAAAGCAAAATTTCAAGAAGATCAAGAAAAATAAAATTGAAAATAAAGTAAAATAAATTAAAAACACGGGAAAATAAAATAAAGAACGTAAAAAATAATGAAAATTAAAACAAAGCTTTCTTTATTCTAATTGGCCACCCGTTGATTAAAAATAATGTCATCGATAAATCAAACTTAAGATGATATGATCTTAACATATAAGTTCATCCCCAACAATGGTGCCAAAAAACTGTTGGAACCGATTCTTGCATCCGTAGGATTTCGATTGTCACGCTACAAGAATCCGTTTGAAACCAACGAGCTATTACAGGCTCTGGTCGACCTGCCTCATGTTCTGTTAAACACAAATATTGCTAAGGGAAAACTACTGAATGGGTAAGGAAACCCCAACGGTAATTCTATGATTAAAACTCTAATTACACGCTCCAGATTTATATTATACTATATGTATTAAAATGACCAAGCATGAAAACAACCATTTGTTATGCCTTATGTAGACCGGTGCCTAGATTCATTGGGTTGTTATAGCAATTTAACAACAATACTATCATGAACAGAAATAAGGGGAAGAGAAAAATTGGCGTTCTTAATCTTATTCGAATATCATAATAAAACCAAGAGTTAACCAATGAGAGAAACGTATATAATGCATTCAAATAATGTAACCCATTATACAGTGACACACAATACCAAGACAAAGAAATGATAGGAATAAAACTTAGAATTGTATTGATTTATGAAATATTACATGCAGAGTGGGCAGGATGCCTTTAAACTCTATTTTTCTCAATAGAATACATCAATACAATGAAGAAGACTCTGTTCAAATGATGTAATAGGTCTCTCCTACTCTCCTTATTTCAATATGATAATAGAAGAGTCTTTGAATCCTAGGCTCAATAAGACTAGAAATATTCTCAACTTCTTGAATGCTTTCCTATCATACGATCCTGCACAACAAGGGGAGGAAGAAAGAATGAATAAAAGAAAATAGACACAAAAAGGAAATACAACAACACAACTACCGGGCACTCAAGTATACCTCTTAGAAAAAATGCTATTCTCTAATTGCTTGATGCAGAATCTATCCTCAACTACCTCTTCTTATAGCCTCTGGTTCTTGATTCTATTATTTCTGGTTGATTTCTAGCCTTACACTTGTCAACATCTGATTGAATTTCTCAAAAATTGATACAACTGGCTCCAATTATTCTTGTAATATTGACTTTATTCTCTCCTTTGACTTCTTCCAAACATAACTCTATCCAACCGTTGATTAAGGTATGAGGGAAACCTTTATCTCCTTTTGCTACTTCCTTGTGCATTTAGTTGTTGTCTTTCGGACTGGCCTCTTTTGGGTTGACCCCCTTTGATTTCTTGACCCTCTAACTATGCCAGAAATATTCCCTATTGTTGTTGTCTGTTGTGTTGAACTTACTTTCTTTTGTTGACTATAGGTATTAACCTTTTTCCCTTTTTGACTTTGTTGCAGCTATTTTATATGTTCATCTATCAATTTCCAAACTCTTGTATCAAATGTGGTTGCAATCCTTAGCATGTTCATTTCCTGCAAGATTTTATTTTTCTGTATAACAATAATAGGCATGTTCTTGTCATATTGAGATAGTAATATTTCCACAGTATTTACCATAAGTGTGGTTTGCCTAATCATCTCTTCTTCATCACCTGGTTCACAGTCAAATATTTCAAAGGTTTCTTTAAATACCTCTTCTATATCTGAGGCTTCTAAGCATTGGTCTAGGGATAGGCCAATATCTTCCAACTTTACTGTAGCATCTTTTATTAGGTCATTTATTTTATGTTATAGAATTTATCCATCTCTCTAGGTTTGCTCCAAATAGGGCTACTTTGAAGAACTCAAAATTGATCTGGATCTTATTGCCATCAGGTGTCATTATTTCTTGTCCCTGTAACTCTTCAAAATGATCTCCTACAAAGTCTAGGGTAGGGTGGATGATTCCAAAATCCTCTTCTCTTTCTTGCATCAAGGTCACAATTTCTTGAGCAGTTATTTGGATTACCCTTATTTGCCTAAACATTTCAGAAAAACCTTTGGCATGAGCTTTTATTCTCTTTAACATATCCTTTTTCATTACATTCAGATAGTATACATGATCTTGCACCTTTGTCACTGATGGGGGTTGTGTACTTGAAGAGTCTTTTCGAGTCAATTCTTCCTGTTGCTTACTTATTATTGCTTTTAACTCTACCTTTTCCTCCTCTTCTTTGCTTAGTTGTTTTCTTAGTTTATCAATTGTTTCAACAAATTTATCTATGACTTGGACCTGCACTGCTTTAGCAACTTCTGCCATCTCTCCCTCTTTTCCTAGCACTGATGAACCCCCTGTTTCCTCATTAACTCTGAAGACCAGTGGATTTTGTAGAGGAGGAAGATTAATTTCTGCCATATCTGATATGGGTGCCTCTAATTTACCTTCTTCAGTGAGTTATTCTCCTATATTCCCCATCCCTGCTACTAATTGTAATTCTTGTTCATTTGCGGTAGTGAAGGCGGTTTGCTCATCTGTTCTTTCCAAAACAACTTGGGTAGTAGGTAAAGACAATCTGGGTCTCTTCACTTCCATAGGAGTTACCTCTTTTTGATTCTTCACTAGGTGGCTTCAGAAAAGGCCACCTAATCCACCAGCTGTCCTAGGATTCATTTGTATTATCGATGGAATTTTAATCTCCTATCCCTTTATGTTTATAGAGGTAGGGACAACCATGGGTGCCAATTTCTTCACACTAGTTACAGCTAATACATGATCAAAAATGGGAACTATAGCTTGCTCTATGGGTGATGCTTCTTGAGTGGATGTTGTTACCATTTCCTTTCCTTTATCTATATTAGGTTTGTTGAGAAGCTTCTTGAGGAGTGTTTGGTGCTGCTTCTATTCTGAGTTGAGCATTCTCAGGGGGCCTAACTTATTGTTCTATTATATCAACAACTTTTACAGTGACCTCCATTAAATCGATACCTTGTTCTTCTATTAATTCTAATAAGGGGTCTTCCTTGATTTTTGGGTCTATCCTTGGCATAATAGGTGCTACAGTATCTACTAAATTTTCTCGAAGCCTTCTTAGTTCTATAGGGTAATCATAGGCTTCATAAACTTGTGTGCTACCCCTTTTTTTGGGGGGAAATCATCCCACACTTTTTACAAATCTAATCCCTTTTCCATAGCCTCTAATAAGATTTCTTCAAAAGCATCTTCACGGTGTAGTATACGAGCGTATTCCTCTTTTCCATCATTTTTTTGTATGTTCCCTTTGGATCATAAAATCTCCATGATATTTCATCAAATCCCATATTGTCTAATTCAAACATTCCCTTGAGCAAAGAAGGATATCCAACAAATACATAATCCCCAAAATGGTAAGGAACATCGAGCCATGGGACCTTACCATGCTTCTTAACTAGTCTCATCTTAGCTTCTTCTACCACTTGCCTACATAATTCTAAAGCTGCTATGGATAATGGGTAGTACTATGGTAGCACCTTAGGAGGGATCTTAGCTCCATATAATCTGATGTAAGTAAAACCCTTTGTGAAGAAGAAATCTCCAATTTCCTTTTCTTTAATGAAGGCTTTTACCCCTGGCCCTAATCTCTCTAGAACTAACCCAGTTAAGGCCCAATGAATTTCTACCATGAAACGATCACAAAACCAGCCCATGTGAGTTCATCCTTCATGAATTCTCCAGAAGCTATTCTGAACATAGGGGTTGTCAATGGATTTTACTCTTTTACGGGCTTCTTCTCCCAATTGGCCCGCTATTAGGTGAATGAGAAATGAATATTGTGAAAAATGAGGCATCTCCTACCTCTGTTCAAAAATTGCTTTTCTTAATTCCATCATTTCTTTATGTATTTGGGTACTCAATTCCAGTTCCCAGGCATAAATTGGAGTGTTATATGCCCTATTGCATTGTGCAACTAAATATAAAACCCTTTTTGTTATTCTATTCAGATCCTGTACTCCCAAAACTATGTTTATCATATCACAAAAATCTTGTACCTATGGTTTAAAAGCATTTTTGTTGATTGGAAATTCTTTATCTATTGTTGCATATGTATCAAACAAACTTTTAAAAACTTCCATATCTATAAACATACGAGATTGGTGTTCGATTACTTGGTCTACCAAAAAAGTGGTATAATTCGTTAAGTTGAACACCTCCTGGATATGCTCGACTTTGATTCTGAACACCCACCGATTCTTGTGGTCTCAAAAGGCCTGCATTCTTTCATCATATGCTACTGCCAGCCAAGCCATCAAATCTGAGGAGAAGTGCACTTTAGGGCATATATATTTTCCCAAGGTTACTATTCCATCTGTTATTTCTAGGGAAACCCTTGTACTGTAACCTATGAGCTTTATGAAATAAATCCACCATTATCCATGGGGTCTTGTTATCACCTTCCATCACTTGGGTGAAACTCTTGATACAGGCATTGTCAATCTCGTATAGTTGAGTTGGGTTTGGTTTTTTATCTACCCCACATTTCTGAGCAAACTCATACATGGTGGTACCAGGAATAGGTGGCCCAGAGATCACTGAGTATGGGGATCTATTTGTGATGAATTGCATGACTTCCCTAGTGTCTACGGGTATGAAAACATCTCCCCATGATGCCATTGTTCTTAACGTAGCATATAAGGTCTTTCTGTGATACTTGCCAAATTTCTTCTCTCTATACCTCCTGTGTATCAACCTTCACTTTTAGCTTACTAGGGTAGTAGCCTCGACTATTTTTGTGGGCTCATATATAGGGTGGTGGAATGAGTCTGATAAATTCGCACATTTTGTCATCAACCCGATGTCACCAACTGTTGTTCAAAATTGACCAATGAAAATCTGCCACCGCACCTTTTTCCTAGAGTTGAGATTTTATGGTGAGTAATATCTTTTGTTTTACGTGCCCTGGGCCTTTTTTATTTGTGCACCTGTAATCATTTATAAACTTTTGCTATTGGTCATCGGGAACCTTTTTATCGGACGTGGAACTGATATGTGCCATTGGGATGACTTTCTTTTTTAAATCTTATGCCACCTCAGGTTCGAATGGTAACTAAATCCTTGGGATGGATTATATTTCATTTAGGCAGCGATTTCCCTCAGGATTTTCACAAGATCTGGTCCTTGGTGTGAGTGATAACTTTTATTGCCTCGAAGGTCTCCCTTTTTCCTTAAGTCAAACGTGATTCAAGCACAACCATTGGATGTGCTCCTTTTGTTATTGCTACCATAGATATTTTTGAAACTTGTAGGTTAATTAATTAAAAGAAAAATGCTTTGAACCCCTTCAGTTTACCTTTGGATTGAGTGCTACCATCGGATCTGAGTGGAGGTCAAGCATACCCATTATATCTATCAAAGATACTCTTTCATTAAACCCTTTGTATTTTCTTTGTCTTTACTCGACTCTTTCGTGACTGTTGGATCTCTTTTGTCTCGATGAAGTGCTATCGTTAGATTATTGCCAGTTGATTCATCGCTTAATTCTTTGGTTTGTGTGCTACCATCGATTTTCTTGAGTAGAGTCAGTGCAACCGTCGATATCATGGGACCTACACGATTGTTAGTCTATAGGTACTTGATTAATTTGGTTAATCATGCTTATATGGTCGAAAACCTTAGGTCCGATAATAATTCATTAAAACATGATTAATGGTTAAAGACTATATATTTATCGATTTGATTTTCTAATAACATGGTATGTTAATCCTCGTTTAATCATGGTTAGCCTAGTGTTATACCACCTTAATTTTTTATATTAACAAATTGATTTAAACTTAGGTAGTATATTACTTTTACCTTTCCTTGAGATCATCAATTAGATTATATCATGATGAAGAGCACTATCGTTGGATCATCTAACCATATGCTCATGGATTTAACATAAGATTTAGAAGGGATCATTTATAAAGTATTTAATTAATCAATAGAAGACCCTTATATTAAACCTTGATCACTTTTATCGACGCACACTGTTAGATTTGAGCGGTGATGAGCGTAGCCGTCGGATCTCTTGTAAGAGAAATGCTACACTTTACATAACCAGAAAGCATATTTTTGATTTTTGATTAATCATGATTAAGCCTAAAATGGGGGTAATTAGGCAATGTATTAGACCCTCGCTAATCACGTAATTAACTTTACCTTTATCTTTGTCCTCATATGATATCTTACCGTCCATATTTTTTGGTGCGGCCGTTGGATCTTAGATGGCTATTGGCACAGTTGTGGATTTTAATCAACCTGCAAGTTAGTTACCAAAGGAAGCATGGTTTTAATCATTATTAAGCCAAAAGGGGGATGATTATCCAATGTGCTTAGACCCTCGTTAATTCATGCTTAATGTTTTAATTAATCATTCGAGGTTTAAAACTTTTAAAAGCATCTTTTATGGGAGCGTCATCGTCGGATTGAATCACGATTGAGCGCTATCGTCCGATCCATCCAACCTGCTCAGTGGTTATTCCAAATGGGGTGCGGACCCTTAACATTAATTTTAATGCGTGATTCTCTTGAATCTAGCACTACCATTAGATCAAACATTGCTTGGGTGCTACCATCTGATCGGTCGGACTTGCTCAATGTTTAATTGACTGCTTAACCTATTACGACTTCCTTTTAAATTTTTTACTCTTTGGAAATTACGCAACCATTGGATCTGGATTTTATCAAGATGTGTTGTCGTTGCGACTTTAAGCCTCAAGATGTGATTTAACTTTTACTTCTGGACCTTTATGGTTTTGACTTTTGACTTATCTCTTGGTTGATCTTATTAACGCGTTGTCGTCCGATTACCTTTGGATCAAGCGCGGCCCTTGGATTAAATCTAAGGTGCTCGTTTGTTAGTCTATTGGGGTGCATACCCTTAGGTTTTAATTAAATTTTGATTTTAACCTTAGGCTAGCACTTTTGAATTTTTTTTTAGACCATGATGATTTATTTGACCCTCTTTTTAAATTATAAAGCTATTTGGACCTTAGGGTATAATGATTTATTTAATCCTTAGTGATAAACTTTTAGATCTTAGGTCTTTATGTTTTAACATTGGATTTAGACCTTAGGGAGGCTTTACTTATGAAGGTCAATTATTAATAAAACTTGCCATAACCCTCATTAAGACAATTAAGCAATTATTAAAAGGGTGTCTACCTAATCAATGACCAATATTTTAGACTCATCAAACCAATTTAGTGAAAAACTTAGATACTCACACTAATTTGAAGAAGTGACCAGCATTATGGATACTTTGATTGAAACCAAAAATTTAAATTTGGGGGTTTCAAAGTTGAGTCAAATTTGGCTCCAACAATCCATCAGTTACTATGGAATTTTTAGGGTTTCTATCATGATCGCCATTTTTAACCTTGTAGAAAGCATCCACCCTACTAGTGTATTAATTTAAATCAAGCATTAAAGCAATAAAGAATGGACAACCATGAATTTAATAAGGAAATAGGGTTTCCATTTTATTAAAACTTTTCCATATCTAAATTACATATACGTCCCTCATAGGGATACTAAATTTTGATACAATTGATACAGTAATGGAGACCCTCTAAACGAGGGGCTGGTGTAATTCCCAGACTCTCCACAAAGACACAAACTGCTCAAGATCAATGGTGACCTTCTTCTCTCATGAAATAGGTATTTGCTGCCTTTAATGCCTTGAAATTAATGAATCCTATAAACCCTACGTTCAAGAAAAAATAAGAAATGATTAAAAGCAAAGATGGCCTCTCTTGATGAGGCTTTTATTGGAAACTTGCATAAATGATGATAAAGAAAGTAATAAAGATGTAAATCTGTGAATATTAGCATAAAATCAACAAATTACTATGAAGCATAGAAATAAATCATTCAATCTAGGTAATAAGCAACCTCATTAGCCATTAAAAACTTGAATTGCATGAAATAACAAGAAACTATGCTAAATTGACAAATGCAAGGAAATGGAAGTAAATCTACCATTAAATCCTAGAATTAACCGGTCAAATGTCTTATAAAATGTTAATCTATGCTAGACTAAGCTAACTACTCAACTAAAAATGTAAATCTAATGCTAAAACAAAATAAATTAGGTATTAAACCCTAGTCATGGGTTTGAGGCATGGTGGGCACTATTAGCTGTGACTAACAGCTGCAATTGAGCCCAAGATGCTTCTGCTCTTGTAATAAGGGCTTGGATATTTGATTCCCTCTATGGAATTGATGATCAAGAGTCGCCTTTGTATCCCAATATGGATTGGAAATATAATTTGATAAGATTCATGTTCGATTGGCTTAATTGTGCAATTATGCTTTGTAGTTCTTTGGAAGCTTCATTGACGAATTCATGCTTGTCACTCCATAATTGGGCAACATTTTGAATCTCCTCAAAGGGTTATTAATTTGCTATCCATTTCGATAGAGCTTCGCTATGATCAAATGCAAATTTCTTTTAGACTTCTCCCTAATTTGGATGGGGGTATTATGAGACTCCTCATCTCTAATCTTGGCTTTCTTGGGAAGCTAAGATCAAGATCCAAGAGGTTGGATCAGTTGGGAGGAAAAATCTCAAAGCTTCCCCACCTAAAACCATTTGAATCTTTGTTTCCCAGGCCATTGTAACCAAAATTTGGTTCAGCCTAGGATTCAAAATAGTTTTGATGCTAGCCATGACTTTGAGGTATGACCAGATCTATTAGTCATGGGTGTCAACCGTGGCTAAGGCTGAGTTAGCCAAATCTATCCAAATTGAGTGGTTAAAACCATTGCTTCACCTTGGAGATATCCAAGATCATTCATATGGTCTATTAGCATGTCCCATATGAGTAGTCACCTTGACATGACATATTTTAGGTGTCTATAGTATAGACATGGATTTGTGAGTGAAATATCTCAGATCAAGAGCAGATTGAAGGCAAATGGATGATTTTCTTCTCAACCTTGTATAAGCTCCATTGTTGATGGCATGCTTGGTTATTTGTAATCTAGTAGCACTTTGACACTCCTCAGAGGGCTATCAATATTTTTCTCAATATGGTAGGGCTTCACCGTATCAAAATAAATATCATACTTTTTCCTTGGAAGGTGCATATGTAGGCCTCCCAAATTTCAAATCTTGGCTTCTAGGAGAAGTCAAGATCTAGATTTGCATGAAACTGGCCATTAGGGGGAAGGCCTAATTCTAAAATTACATGGAAGTGGTAGTTAGGAGGAACTCTAAGAGATTCACACGCAAAATTGCTCAAATCCAATGCAAGTTTAGTTACCAGACGTGATTCGGGCCCGCATTCATAGCCGACTTTGTCTTAGTGCTAGCTGCTATCCACACCAATGACTAGCTTGTAGCCACTCTAATATTTAGTGGCTGGGCTGGAAATCACTCTGGTCGATACTAGCTGCATCTTAATAGGTCATAATTACCCCTAGTGAGTGGTTAGAACCACTTATATCTCTTGGAAAAGTCCAATATCAGTCATATGGTCTGCAGAGGTGCCCATATGAGTAGTCTCCTAAATATGATGCATTTTAGGTGTCTACACAAGGGATAAAGTAAAAAAATTAAAATAAATACAACCAATGATCATAGTGAGATTAGTGTGGATCAATCAATATCATTAGAAGGGAATATAATAACATCAATGTGATTGAATCCACTCATAACTTATAATATAGAAAGAAAGAACTAACTAAAAATGGGATTATAAATCCATAAACAATATTTATTCACAAATCAAGAGGTTATATTACATATTTAACCCATAAATATTATGCATAATATTTCCATTAACAATAATATAATGTCAAATATACAATTCAATATCACCAAGTGTAGCTCTATGAAGCAAAACAATTCAACAATGAATGCACAAAAGTAAATCAAGATGGAATGAATGAATATTGCCACTTTAGGAGGGCTAAGTCCTTCGCCACTAAGGAGGGCTTAGTCCTTGCAAATAATGCAAAATGAATATAATGATGATAGATGATTAAAATTAAATCAACCTACTTCTATTTGTAATAAATCAATGAACAAATAATGATAATAGGAATATAGCCGACTAAGCTATATTAGGGTTGTAACATGGCTCCCCTCCTCGGAAAGCTTTGTCCTCAAAGTTGGAAATGATTGGAAAATACTTTTTGGTTCCCATGTAGCATCTTCTTCTGGTAGGTCCTGCCATTTGATGAGAAATTCTTTGATGTGATGGGATCTCAGCATACGTGCTCTGCTCTATAAAATTGCTTCAGGTTGGAGATATATACGTCCTTCTTCATCAAGTACTGGTAATTCTGACTAAGAATGTACTTTTTTCTGATCACCTTCTTGAGACAGGAAACATGAAATACTGGATGTATACGGGATGAGGGAGGAAGCTCTAGTTGATATGCCACTTCTCCTATGCGGCGCACTATTTTGTAAGGACCATAAAATCTTGGAGCCAACTTC
This sequence comes from Wollemia nobilis, assembly GCA_028583015.1. Taxonomy (NCBI): domain Eukaryota; kingdom Viridiplantae; phylum Streptophyta; class Pinopsida; order Araucariales; family Araucariaceae; genus Wollemia; species Wollemia nobilis. The sequence goes on along the minus strand of JAQPPZ010000375.1, from coordinate 1,592,639 downwards.
TGACTGGTCTTGATCTTCAATGACAATTGTTTGTAGGGTTGCAAACGTAGGAACACCATATCACCTGTATTAAATTATCTTTCGAAATGGTGTGTGTCTTGTTGCTACTTCATGCGATTTTGTGCTTGGACCAAATTATCTTTGAGAATGTTGAGCATTGACTATCGGTGTTGGAACCAATCATCTACTTGGGCCACTTTGGAAGAACCTAGAACATAATCTGCTATTGTTGGTGGTTTGACTCCATACAATGCTTCAAATGGAGACATCTTGATGGAATAATGGTACGAAGTGTTGTACCACCATTCTGCCAAGGAAAGCCAATGACTCCATTGATACTATTTATCTTGAGCAAAACATCTTAGATAGGTACCCAAACATTTGTTAACTATTTCAGTTTGGCCATCTGTTTGAGGATGGTATGCAGAAGACATATTCAACTTGGTACCACTAAGATGAAATAATTCTTTCCAAAAAATTGCTAGTAAATATGGGATCACGATCACTTACAATATTTTTAGGCATTCCATGCAATTTGAAAATTGAGTCCATAAATACCTTAGCCACTTTGCTTGCTGAAAATGGATGTTGTAGAGCATTGAAGTGAGCATATTTGGAGAGGCGATCCACTACCACAAAAATTATTATTTTGCCTTCTGATTTAGGAAGACCTTCAATAAAATCCATTGAAATATGTTCCCATTGGTGATCTGGAATAGGTAGTGGTTGAAGCAATCCTGGAGATTTGATTGTTTCACCCTTATTGCACTGGCATACTTCACATTCAGCCACCCATGTTTTGACCTCGGATTTTAATCCTTTCCAATAAAAGGATTGTTTTACCCGCATATATGTCTTCAAAAAACCTGAATGTCCTGTTGATGGAGAAGCATGTGATTCTTCCAGAATCCTGGATTTGATGGTAGAATTGTGTGGAATGTAAATGCGATTCTTTCTTCTTAATACCTTGTCATCATAGGAAAAATGAGGATGCTTGGATGATCCTAACATCAATTCCTAAATTATTTGAGCAGTTTATGTATTTGACAACCATTCCTCTTGGAGCTGAGAAACCCATTGGGAACAAGGACCTGAAATAGCATTGATAACCACTTCATCTTCATATTTACGTGATAATGCATCTGCTACCACATTTTCTTTCCCTTTCTTATACTCGATAACAAAATCATATCCCAATAATTTTTTTAACCACTTGTTTTGCTCTGGATAAGAAAATCGTTGTTCTAAAAAATGCTTGAGACTACTATGATCTATTTTAATAATAAAGTGGCTACTGATTAAGTAGTGTCTCCATTTCTCAACCGCATGTAGAATAGCCAACATTTCTTTCTCATATGTGGACCTTCCCAAATTCTTACCCAAAAGTTGTTTACTTTCGAATGCCAAGGGATGCCCTTCCTGCATTAGTACTGCCCCAATACCTATTCCTGAAGCGTCACATTCAATCACAAATGGTTTGTGAAAATCTGGGGTTGCCAAAACTGGAGTAGTACACATTGCTTCTTTGAGAGCCGTGAAGGCTTGAGTGGCTGCTTCAGACCAATGAAAAGCATCCTTTTTTGTTAGAGTTATGAGAGGGGCTGCAATTTTACCATAGTTGCGCACAAACTTGCGATAGTAGCCGATAAGACCCAAAAAACCATGAAGTTTCTTGATGGTTTTAGGTAAAGGCCAATCCTGAATGGCCTTAATCTTATTAGGATCCACTTTAACACCTTCATGAGAAATGATATGACCCAAATACTCAACTTCTTGAACACCAAAAGAGCATTTAGAGCGTTTGACAAAAAATATTTCCTTGTGTAATATATGAAGAACCTTTCCCACATGCATCAAATGATCCTTCCATGTTTTACTATATATGAGAATGTCATCCAAGAAGACTAAGACAAATTTGTGAAGGAATGGATGAAACACATGGTTCATGAGACTTTGGAATGTGGACGGGGCATTAGTGAGACCAAAAGGCATGACTAGGAATTCATAGTGACCTTCATGAGTACGAAAGGTGGTTTTAGGAATATCCTCATCCCTTACTCTAATTTGGTGAAAACCAGAGCGTAGATCCAACTTTGTAAAAAAATTTACACCATGCAATTCATCTAATAAATCATCAATGACAGGAATAGGGAATTTATCCTTGATGGTGATTTTATTGAGAGGACAAAAATCAGGACACATACGCCAAGAATTATCCTTACGATGGGCCAAAACCACTGGTGAAGAATAAGGACTAGTGCTATGACGAATGACTCCATGTTCTAAAAGTTCTTGGACAATTTTCTCAATTTCTATTTTTTGAGGTTGAGGGTAATGATAAGGACGGACATTAGGAGGAAGACTTCCTGGAACCAGGTGTATGGCATGGTCATGAGATCATTTGGGAGGTAGTCCTTTTGGTTCTTGGAAAACATCATCATAGTTAGCCACAATATCCTCAAGATCCTTTGAGTGAATTTCAGGGATATCTTGTGCTTGCTTTTCCAAACAATTGATTTGAGCTATGAATCCATAACTTCCTTTCCTTAATATTTTCTCCATGTTGTGAGAACTCACTACCTTTGATGGAGGAGTTGTAATTCCTTGGAGGTGAATAGTCCTTCCATTTTCTTTCCATTCCACAAATAGTTTTCTGAAATTAAAACTGACCGTGTCCAATTTTTCTAACCATTCAACTCCTAAAATAACCTCTGAATTTCCTAAACTCATAACAAAAAGAGTTCCTTGCCAAGTATAACTTCCCATTTGTATCGAAACTGAAGATGTTCTACCAATACATTGAGCATTTCCTCCATTTGCAACCAAAACTTGAAACTTATCTTGATTAGAGGAGTGAATGTATAAGTTCAATGCCTTTGCAGTTTTTATGTCAATAAAGTTATGAGTACTACCTGAATCGATTAACACATTTATCCTCTTCTATCGAATGAATCCTGGTACCTTGATTGTATGGTGAGTTGTTAATCCCATAAGAGCATGTACTGAGATAGCCATAGTGTCTTCGTCACATGTTGCTTCATTCTGTTCACTTTGTTCTTCGGGCATGGGAGAGTCATGTGAAATGATATCCTCTTCTTCCTCTTCGTCTTCCCTGTTATCATATTCTATTTGAAAGTTTTATCTTGGTACACATGCTTGATATTTTGGATGGTGATTGCGATATTTATAGCAGTAATATCTTGATGGTTGATCATTTCTATGAAAGGAATTATTGTGATATTGAGGATGATTATAGGAGTCATGTCTGAAGGGTGTCAGATTTTGCACCTTTTTCTCAACCAACTTAGCAATATTTATATTGTCATCTAAAGAGTATGGATCATGTAGGTCTACTTCAATTTGAATATTCTCTTTCAAACCATGTCTAAAAGTTGATACCACCACATCGGATGGTAAGTCTCCTGTATAAGAGAGAAGACTAGTGAATTCTGAAATATAATCCCTTACTGAACCAGTTTGTTTAAGTGCCAACAAACAAACCATGTACGAGGATGAACTCCCTTCATCAAATCTCTTGAGAAAAAGCTTCTTGAATTCAGGCCATATGATGGGTCGACTATGCTGACATTTTTGCCAAGCAAACCATTGGTAAGCTTCTGTACCCAGTTTGGAGGAAGCATAAGGAACTTTTTCAGATTTGGGAACCCGATATAGTTCTAAAATGCCTTCCATTTTAGCTATCCAACCACGTGGATCACCACCCTCAAATGTAGGCATATCAGCACATGGGATATTAACACCTGTAGGCCATCTTGCTTGTTGATAATCTTCCTCTGTATCTTGATCCTCACTAGCATGCCTTCTATGGTAGTTATGTGGGGAATGAGGGGCTTCTTGGTTTTGTCTCCCCAAAACTTGTTGCAACATTGCATTCATGGCGTTCATACTAGTCACTAGTTGAGATATACTGGAGTGGACATCTTGGTTATTAGCATTGGTGTTTTCCATTTCCTCATTTGTGATATTTTCATGGGATGAGTTGGAAGGGGCCATGGAGTTAATAATGGGATGGTTGGGATCAAAGCTATTAATGCGTAAAGGAGAGTTGTATTGTGTACCTTTATTTCGTGGAGGTCTTCTTGGTGACTTCAAAAGTCCTTCGTTTGTATTATTTGTGCTAGATAATCGCCCGTTTGGTCCTTTAGTCCACTTGCCACTCATGCACTTGCTTTATCCAATTTGAATTACTGCTACAAATTTCTCTAAAATTTGCTACCCGAATTGACTTCAATGATAATTTCTTCAAATTTTTGACTTGATTTCTACAAAATAATTGTTAATTTTGAAAAATCAATTTCGCTCACTTTGTCACTCCAACTATTACACATATTTGTTTGAATTTAAATATCCATGGCTAGTTTCCAATGACTACTTTTGGTTAGATTCTATATGGCTTAATGGCTAGATTCTATATGACTTGACCCAATTGATGTGATATTATCATGGGATGAGTTGGAAGGAGACATAGGGTTAATAGTGGGATGGTTGGGGTCAAAATAATTAATGCATAAAGGAGAGTTGTATTGTGTACCTTTGTTTCATGGAGGTCTTCTTGGTGACTTCAAAAGTCTATCATTTGGATTATTTGTGTTATATAATTTCCGATTTGGTCCTTTAGTCCTCCTGCCACCCATGCACTTGCTTTATCCAATTTGAATTACTACTACAAATTCCTCTAAAATTTACTACCCGAATTGACTTCAATGATAATATCTTCAAATTTGACTTGATTTTTGCAAAATAATTGGTAATTTTGAAAAATAAAAAAAAATGATTTCCACTCACTTTGTCACTTCAACTACGACACAGATTTGTTTGAATTTGAATATCAATGGCTAGTTTCCAATGACTAGATTCTAGATGACTTGACCCAATTTATGTGACCTGATGCAACCTAGACACTAGATATGACCCGACACACAGACAATTTTAGATTGCAATGGTTACGGATTAACGTAAGGAGATCAATGACTAGATTTTTTTTAGGGGCAATGTCCAATAGCTAGCTATTTTTGGACATGAAGAACACAAGCTTATACTACGAGGGGGGGTGAACAATATAAGACCACTTTTTACTTTCTTTCCAAACTAATATCAATTAATGTCCTTAATTGCAATAACCAAATATAGCAGTGTGCATTAATAACTCAGATAGCGATAGTAAGGAAGAGCACAAGTCACCACACAATTGAGACACAACAATTTACGTGGTTCACCCAATGTGGGCTACTCCACGGAGAAAATATTTTACTAAAACTTTCTCAATCAATCTCTTTGGGAATCACTCCCAATTACAATGTTTATGGATCTCTATCCAAAGGAGAACTCTTTCCCCTTCTGCTCTGGCTATGTGATCTTCTAGGAGACTTTGTCTCTCTATTGCACTGATTGGTGGACCTCTCTCCACTTGAAGACTCCTCACTCAGATTTATCTTCAACTATGCTGGCTACTGGATCTCTATCCACTGAGACTTTGTCCTCTATACTCTATCACCTCCAAAGCTCTATCAATAGGCTCACTAAGAACCTACTCAATAGGCTCACACAGAACCTGCTTAACAAGCTCACATAGAACTTGTCCAATGCTGAATAACAAGCTCACACAGAACCTGTCCAATGCTGAATAACAAGCTCACATAGAACCTATCCAATGTTGAATAACAAGCTCACATAGAACTTGTCCAATGCTGAATAACAAGCTCACACATAACCTGTCCAATGCTGAATAACAAGCTCACATAGAACTTGTCCAATGGTGCTCCAACAAGCTCACTAAGAACTTGTCCATAGCTCACCAAGAACTTACCCAAATATGCTCTAGCAAGCTCACCAAGAACTTGCCCAAATCTGCTCTACAATTTTGTCTCAACACTATCCTCAAATCTATCCACAAAGTTGTCCCAAAACTGTCCACAAGGGCCTTCCCAAAGGCTCAATAAATCATACACAAACTGCCACAAATATTTCTAGAATTCTATCCCAAAGATCTTCTCAAAGACTCAACCAATCATGCTCAAGTAGCACTCAAAACTCATCCACAACTCTATCAAGGCAAAGCTCAAATATGAACTCAACAATGAATGGCAATGTACTCTTCAATGGATAATAACAATGATCCACAACTCAATCTCAACTCAAATCAACTCATAGAAGCATAAAGAGAATTGTTAGAGACTCAATATGTTCTAATCTCACTCTCAACTCAACTCAACCTCAACTCAACTCAAGTCAACCTCAACTCAACTCAAGTCTTATAGAACCATAAAGAGAATTGTTAGAGACTCAATATGTTCTAATCTCAATCTCAACTCAAATCAGAATGATGGAATAGTTTATTTCATAGAACTTGAACAATCACTTCACACATCACTTGACTAGGCTCAATCAACTCAACTCAACCAATCATCACAAGGGACAACTCTCTCTCACACAACCCTAGTCCAAGTATGTATCAACCAACTCAAATGTTTCCAACAATGCTCAACCACAAATCTCACATAACAATGATACTCATGTTCTTTTCTAACTCAAGTTCTTTCACAACCAATGGGCTTCAACCACTATGCTTATAACACAAGGTTTAAACACAACTCTCAAACCAGAAAACCTTGAAGCATTCAACCAACCACTTTTGAAAAGGAAACCACAAACAATCCTTTTCACTCCAATGATATTTCAGAAATCAACCACCATAAACAATCAATAGGAGAATGTGCCCATACCTTTTTAATGCCAAGAAGTTGTCCACAAAATCTGCCACACTAAACACAACTTTCCCTTGCCAATCTTCACAAGGGTTAGTAGATCACAAAACAATCAACATTACTCCACTTCTCAATAATAATCACCAAGGCTTTTAATTTCACAACTTCCTTATCTCTCCTAAAACCACTTGTACCATAAAATAAAATAAATCAAAATATTGCATAACCTTATCACTCCCAAAACCACTTATACCTTAAAATAAAATAAATCACAATATTGCATACCATGTCACCTCATGGAAGAATTAGTCCTCTTGAAAAAGAACAAGGCAAACTTCACTTTTGAAACCTTTTACAAAAATAGAAATATCTCTCTACATACACCTTATTTCTCCTTCTAAATGAGTTAGTCAAATAGCCCTCGAAATAAGCTTTCCAACGATATATAATATGATATACTTTTATAAAAGGAAAATACCAGAAATATCTTCTTTTCTAAAAGTGCTTTTAAACTTGCCTTCCAATAAAAAATCAAATCAACCCTCATCACCTTATTCCTCCAACATTAGGCAATAATAAAAAATTTATTAATAAAAATGTTACTTGCCTCTTAGAGGGAATCGAACCCTCGCCTTTGCCCAAACAATCCTCAACTGCGGTGCCAAAGACCACGCGAGCTATGCGCTCGCATAGGACGAAGAGCGCAGAATGCGCTTTTGTCCTTCTCCCCTTGCTCACGTCAAAAAAATGTGGGCCAATTCTCTTGCTCAAAACTCTAACCCATGGGAATCGAACCTCATCTCTTTCACAAGAAAAAACCTTTGCACTCCCCTCGCTCACCGTTGGACCACGCTACCACACGAAGATTTCGGTGCTTTTCGTCTTATCTCCTCTGCATTCGATTCCAAGGCTTTTGAAATAAAAGCCTTTGCATTTATATGCAACTTCCCTTTAATTTTGCAAACGTCGGTGGTACTTTTAAATTAATTTCTTTTTGATGATGACGTCGGTGTTGAGGTAATTTTAATTTTAAAATTTAAAATTAAATTTTAAATATTAAAATTTAAACCAAATATTCAAAATTGAATATCTCCATCTCCGAGGCACCTTTTTTGATGAAACGAAAAGCCAACCTGGGTTTTAAGAAAAACCCATTTCAAATATGCCATCCATGGTTTTAAATAAAACCTTTTATTTTACCTGCCTTGGTTTTCACAAAAACCCTATATATATATCCATGCTCTCCAAAATATGAATGCTTTGGTCATCAAAACTCAATGTTACCTTGTGACATTAATGTGACATCAATGACAACATAAAACAACTCAAATTTCCAAAAATCTCCCCCTTTGTCATTGATGGCAACACCTCTAAAGCAAAAACCACAATCACTGCAAAAACCATCTCTGAGAATCAAAGTTGCTCCCCCTGACTCAATAATCTCTTTGGAGGCTGCTCCCCCTAACTCAATACTCTCTTTGGAGGCTGCTCCCCCTAACTCAATGCTCTCCCCTTACTCAAATCTCTCCCCCTTTGACATCAATGGCAAAAGGGACACCTATGGGGCTAAAATATATGACTCTTAAGCATAGCCCCCTCACCACCTTCTCTCTTGAGGTGATTAATTTTGGGGTGGGAGTACCTTTACTCCCATATTACATTGATTCTTTCCTCTATCAACTTCCTTCCATGTTTTTCTGATATCCTTCTCTTGATGAATTACTTGATCTTCTTGTCTTGAACCTATTTGGAATTGAGTCCTACACCATTTTGCAATATGCCCAAAGTTATTGCAATTAAAACACTTGATATTGTAGCCTTTGGATGGTGCCCATGTCCTGAATTCTTTCTTGAAGTAATTTCCATATCCATTCCTTTCCTGAACCCTGTATTGTGAAGCTCTATTTTCATGACCATTATTACCATGACTTCTGAATTGTGTAGCTTTAAAACCAAAACCATGTTGCTCATTTCCTTTGCACTGAAAATCTTTATGACCAATCCTGTTACATGAGAAGCAATGTCCCTGAAAATCATACCTTCTTCCTTTGAAGTTTCTTCTAGCAAAATCAAACTTCTTTGATCCATAGACCCTTTCTTGACCATTATCCCTATGATCATCTTCAACTTGTGCATTGCATCCTTGAACCTTATTTGTAGCATCTAAATCTTCTTCCTTAATTTCTTCCTTGCTTTTCTCTTCAAGATTTTCTTTTCCTTTTGAACTTGATTCACCTATCTCAAAACAAGATCCAAACTGAATATTTGGAGCCATAGGAACTTTGGAACTTTCCTCACAAATCTTAGGTGCTTCTTTGCTTTCATATTTTAGAACTTCCTTTCCTTTTGAGTGTGATTCCTCAAACCTGAAATATGAGACCTTTGATAGCTTTGGAATCTCCCTCTTATTTTTCTTCATTTGTGTTAAGTAGCAAATTGGTTACATCTCTATAGCCTCTAAAATGCAAGTATCCATTTATGCTGCTTCTTTTTCTTTGAGAACTGGTTCTTCCTTATAGATTTCTAAAATGAAATCTCTTGATACAAATATAGGATCTTGTGTACTTATTTTCGATTTCCCTTCTTCATAACCAAGCCCCGTATTTATAAATGGATCTCGTTGTAAATCTGTTTTTGAATTTATTTGAAATCGTGCTAACTCATTTATGTAGGTCTCCAAAATTTTCTGATCTTCTTCTTCTAACTTATCACATATTTCTTTCCTCTCCTTTAGTTTCTCATAAATAGTGATGCCAAACTCTTTTGATTCCTGAAGCTCTTTTTCCAAATCTTGAATGTGTTGATTAAGCATCATATTGACTTTTTCATTTTCTTGAACATTATTTTCAAGCCTCTTGATTTTCTTTTTCAACCTCCTGATTTTCTTTTCTTGTTTTGTGGAATCCTCTTCTTTAACTTCAATACCTAGGAATAGATGTTCTTGCTTTTCTTCATTTATTCCAAAGAATGTACATTCTTCTTCATCTGACTGGCATTTATCACTGTAATCTAAACTATCCCTTGCTTCTACAATGTAGTAAGATTTCTTTGCCAACTTTACCTTGGAATCTCCTTCATAAGTATTCTGTAACTTGGTCCACATCTCATTAGCTGAAGTACATACCATGAATTTTGCAAAATCTATCTCACGAAGCCCACTCAAGATACAATTCATTGCTCTTGCATTTATCTCAACCAATTTCCTAGTAGTCTTATCTTCCTCAGGATCACCTTCAACCCTATACTATTTTTCAACCATATGCCATACCTCATATCCTTGTGATATCAAGTAGTTCTTCATTCTCATGCTCCATCATATTGTTACCATCAAACAATGGAGCCTTATTTGTAGATGATCCATTATGTGAAGCCATTTGTGTTCTTGTAGAATCTGCCCTCAAGTTGTTAGCCTTTCTGAAGGAACCCACTCTGATACCAATTGAAGAACACAAGCTTATACTGAGAGGGGGGTGAACAGTATAAGACCACTTTTTACTTTCTTTCCAAACCAATATCAATTAATGTCCTTAATTGCAATAACCAAATATAGCAGTGTGCATTAATAACTTAGATAGCAGTAGTAAGCAAGAGCACAAGTCACCACACAATTGAGACACAACAATTTATGTGGTTCACCCAATGTGGGCTACTCCACGGAGAAAATATTTTACTAAAACTTTCTCAATCAATCTCTTTGGGAATCACTCCCAATTACAATGTTTATGGATCTCTGTCCAAAGGAGAACTCTTTCCCCTTCTACTCTAGCTATGTGATCTTCTAGAAGACTATGTCTCTCTGTTGCACTAATTGGTGGACCTCTCTCCACTTGAAGACTCCTCACTCAGATCTATCTTCAACTGTGTTGGTTATTGGATCTCTATCCACTGAGACTCTATCCTCTGTACTCTATCACCTCCAAAGCTCTATCAATAGACTCACTAAGAACTTGCTCAATAGGCTCACACAGAACCTACTTAACAAGCTCACATATAACTTGTCCAATGTTGAATAACAAGCTCACATAGAACCTGTCCAATGCTGAATAACAAGCTCACATAGAACCTATCCAATGTTGAATAACAAGCTCACATAAAACTTGTCCAATGCTGAATAACAAGCTCACACAGAACCTGTCCAATGCTAAATAACAAGCTCACACAGAACTTGTCCAATCTTGCTCCAACAAGCTCACTAAGAACTTGTCCAAATATGCTCTAGCAAGCTCACCAAGAACTTGCCCAAATCTGCTCTAGCAAGCTCACCAAGAACTTGCCCAAATATGCTCTACAAATTTGTCCCAACACTATCCTCAAATCTGTCCACAAAGTTGTCCTAAAACTGTCCACAAGGGCCTTCCCAAAGGCTCAATAAATCATATACAAACTGCCACAAATCTATCTAGAATTCTATCCCAAAGGCCTTCTCAAAGGCTCAATCAATCATGCTCAAGTAGTACTCAAAACTCATCCACAAATCTATCAAGGCAAAGCTCAAAGATGAACTCAACAATGAATGGCAATGTACTCTTCAATGGACTACAATAATGATCCACAATGATCCTCAACCCAACTCAACTCAAATCAACTCATAGAAGCATAAAGAGAATTTTTAGAGACTCAATATGTTCTAATACTCACTCTCAACTCAACTCAACTCAACTCACTCTCAACCTCAACTCTAGTCAACTCTTATAGAACCATAAAGAGAATTGTTAGAGACTCAATATGTTCTAACCTCAATCTCAACTCAAATCAGAATGATGGAATAGTTTGTTTCATAGAACTTGAACAATCACTTCACACATCACTTGACTAGGCTCAATCAACTCAACTCAACCAATCATCACAAGGGACAACTCTCTCTCACACAACCCTAGTCCAAGTATGTATCAACCAACTCAAATGTTTCCAACAATGCTCAACCACAAATCTCACATAACAATGATACTCATGTTCTTTTCTAACTCAAGTTCTTTCACAACCAATGGGCTTCAACCACTATGCTTATAACACAAGGTTTAAACACAACTCTCAATCCAGAAAACCTTGATGCATTCAACCAACCACTTTCGAAAAGGAAACCACAAACAATCCTTTTCACTCCAATGATATTTCAGAAATCAACCACCATAAACAATCAATAGGAGAATGTGCCCATACCTTTTTAATGCCAAGAAGTTGTCCACAAAATCTGCCACACTAAACACAACTTTCCTTTGCCAATCTTCACAAGGGTTAGTAGATCACAAAACAATCAACATTACTCCACTTCTCAATAATAATCACCAAGGCTTTTAATTTCACAACTTCCTTATCTCTCCTAAAACCACTTGTACCATAAAATAAAATAAATCAAAATATTGCATAACCTTATCACTCCCAAAACCACTTATACCTTAAAATAAAATAAATCACAATATTGCATACCTTGTCACCTCATGGAAGAATTAGTCCTCTTGAAAAAGAACAAGGCAAACTTCACTTTTGAAACCTTTTACAAAAATAGAAATATCTCTCTACATACACCTTATTTCTCCTTCTAAATGAGTTAGTCAAATAGCCCTCGAAATAAGCTTTCCAATGATATATAATATGATATACTTTTATAAAAGGAAAATACCAAAAATATCTTCTTTTCTAAAAGTGCTTTTAAACTTGCCTTCCAATAAAAAATCAAATCAACCCTCATCACCTTATTCCTCCAACATTAGGCAATAATAAAAAATTTATTAATAAAAACGTTACTTGCCTCTTAGAGGGAATCGAACCCTCGTCTCTGCCCAAACAATCCTCAACCACGGCGCCAAAGACCACGCGAGCTACGCGCTCGCATAGGACGAAGAGCGCAGAATGCGCTTTTGTCCTTCTCCCCTTGCTCACATCAAAAAAACATGGGCCAATTCTCTTGCTCAAAACTCTAACCCATGGGAATTGAACCTCATCTCTTTCACAAGCAAAAACCTTTGCACTCCCCTCGCTCGTCGTTGGACCACGCTACCACATGAAGATTTTGGCGCTTTTCGTCTTATCTCCTCTGCATTCGATTCCAAGGCTTTTGAAATAAAAGCCTTTGCATTTATATGCAACTTCCCTTTAATTTTGCAAACGTCGACGGTGCTTTTAAATTAATTTATTTTTGATGATGACGTCGGCGCTGAGGTAATTTTAATTTTAAATTTTAAAATTAAATTTTAAATATTAAAATTTAAACCAAATATTCAAAATTGAATATCTCCATCTCCGAGGGACATTTTTCGACGAAACAAAAAGCCAACCTGGGTTTTAAGAAAAACCCATTTCAAATATGCCATCCATGGTTTTAAATAAAACCTTTTATTTTACCTGCCTTGGTTTTCACAAAAACCCTATATATATCCATGCTCTCCAAAATATGAATGCTTTGGTCATCAAAACTCAATGTTACCTTGTGACATTAATGTGACATCAATGACAACATAAAACAACTCAAATTGCCAATAGGACAATGGTAACCAAAACACCCTACATGCTAATACCTAATAATACCCGACACAACCCTACATGTTAATACCTGACAAGACCCAACATGAAGAAGAATATTGGATCAAGACCCGATGCAACTGTTATACAACAAGAAGACCCGACACTAAGACAATCGACATGACCTAACTGGAACCCTAGGAGGATATGGTGATGTGTGGAAGACTCAATGGACAACTTAGCCAGTGATTAGGCAATAAAGGATGGGAATGGTGAAGATCCATGGCAATGCATGGAAGACTCAATGGACAACAAGGCAAAAGGAGTGAAGATAATTGACCGATTGAGCATAATTTTTGAGAGATGGTGGTTGATGAGGTCGCACGAGCGATGAGAGACTATGTGACCAACATCACAACCAATAAGTGGGTTTATGGTGATTTAAAGGCTTATGTGTTTCCTAATTCCCAAATGTGGGATAATTTTGTATAGCAGTAGACAAAAAAACTAATGAAAATTGCATTCTTTTATATCTAGCGAAAACTTTTAGGGTACAAATAATTTTATAGAATGTGGTACGACGGTTAAGAGAGCAATTGAGAATTTGTAGGGAAGCATTACAAATTTTAGTGAGGTTACAGATGATCAAATAATTAGACCATGGTTTTAATATTATTTCCGCTAGGTAATATTAGGGTTTTGTAACGATGCGAATATTAACGCCTTGTATGTGCTAAATGTTCACCAAAATTGAGCATAAAAAAAATTTAAATGACATGACAGACTGATTATTAAAATGACTTACACACTTTTGGAATGAACCAAATAAGGTGACTAATAATAAAAAATTTATTGGTATGGCTCGGTGTAGTTTAATCATACGAACGAAATTGTCGGACGACGGTATTGAATTCACATTGGAAATTAAGGAGCTAAATAGGAATGTGGGCAAAAATTAATATAGGAAGAGATATATGTTTAGGTTATTTACCCAAATGCTAATAAACTACATGTAAATTCACTTTTCTTCTCGATGCAATGAACTATCACGTATTCTACGTTGCTATATTCATTTTTTAGAGGAGCAAAATACTTGGTTCCTACTACTCATAATTCAACACAGTGAGCTCTTTAGCATGCTCTAGTCGTCTTGCGTTCTTTAGCTTGATTATTTTCTACGTCCACTTGCCTTGACGAATAGAGCAAAAAGGATATGAAGGAAACGAACGGAAGGATGACGAGCAAAGAGGAAGGTTTAATGAATAGGAGAATCTCAAAGGAGGAAGGATTTCTTGCCAGTATATCACGAATGAGATGACAAAAATTATAAGTGATAGTTTTCTCAGAAAGTGCTCTGATACCACTTGAAGCAAAAAAATTCAACAACGAATGCACAAAAGTAAATCAAGATGGAATGAATTTATATTACCACTTTAGGAGGAGTAAGTCCTTCACCACTAAGGAGGGCTTAGTCCTTGAAAATAATGTAAAATGAAAATAATTATGATAGATGATTAAAAGTAAATCAACCTACTTCTATTTGTAATAAATCAATGAATAAATAATGACAATAGGAATATAGTTGACTAAGCTATATTAGGGTTGTAACACTCTAGTTTTCACAAATGACCAAAAGATCTTTATTTATATCCTATTTATAAAAAGCAACTTAGTTCTACTTCTAACTAAAATTAATTCATCCAAAATTTGTTACATATTTTGAACCATGAAAATATAAGCATGTCATTATCAATCCATTGTCTTAGATTTCATACCCCAAAATCAGTTTCTATGCTTATGTTGCCTCTGATTTGCTTGTTCACCTTGTGAATCACTTATTTTTTGGAACTTCACATTCTTGAGCTGACATATCGTTGAATTTCTAAATTAATTTATTTCTTGTAGGTTGGTGGCCATCAATATTCTATTCACAAAAATTATCTTTGACCAATGTCTTCCTATTGCTTTTAACCCATAAAAAATTATCTTTGACTATTTATTGTTGAATATTATACACAGTCTACTATGTTCTTCACCAATACTATTAATTCTTGACTTTGAAGAAGTGTTACGATTAAATAAATAAAACACAAGCAATAATTAAATGTGGAAATAAAATGCAGAAGAATACAATAATACAAGAGATACAAATTTACGTGGATCACCCAATATGGGCTACATCCATGGAGAAAATAACTAGGCCTTTTATTTCATCCTTAAAATGAAGGGATACGACCTACAGTAGATCCGCTGTAACTTCCACATTACTCCATAGTTGTAAATTACAATACATGCACTCTTCTCATTTAGCCACCATGCAAAAAAAACTCTTTATAAAATAGAGTCAAAATTTAGGGTAAAAATGTCTGCATAAAATTCATCGTCCAATTTGTGACCTAATATTAAATGGTCCATATTTACAAAGGGAAAAAGGATAATATTTGGCTTCGGGAGCAATGCCCCTAAGGCCCCTATGAGGGAGACTCCATAAAGTGTTACCACCCCCTAGACCCCTCGGCATACAATAGTATGGGGGGTGAACCTAGCTTCTAGGCTCTAGAATATCACAAAAATAAATACACAACACATAGAGGTTCAAAAATACACAAATCCATACCCTATGTATGTTTCCTCGAGGTTTGCACTCCCACATGTGAAATTTTAGGTACCAACAAGTTCACACCCCCCATGCGAACATAGCTTACAAGCTCTAAAATCTCACAAAAATAGACATACAACACACAAAGGTTTATAACCACACAAATCCATACCCCCTGTCTATTTTTTTGAGTTTTGCACCCCCACGTGTGAACTCTTCAACATATATGGGTTCGCACCCCCCATGTGAAATTGTGTTTTTCATAATAGAAAAAACTAAAACCAATCACAGAGCCTTTAAAAATCCAAATTTTACATCTTTTGGATGTTTCTTCACCAATACACACATCATGATGTTTTTTACTCATAGTTAGACACGCAAGGCTACCCACCTTGCTACTAAGGCCACTCACCTACTATAATGATTGTTGGTGTCTCCTCATATCATGCCAATAATACACCTTCTAATTTTGAGAGGGTTGCATCAGTTGTCCCACCTGATTAGCTAAATAGCCCATAGGTGCCTAAGGCAAGTCTCCTATTACATGTTGCATCATCCACTCCATCCTAAGTGGAGGATGAGGCCTACAAGGACACCATTCCTTCTGACAACCTCTCCTCCTCTAATCCACCATCGATATACTATTAGCATACCATTTACACTACACCTGGTCAACCCTTACCCACAATTGCTTGTGATGCACCTACTCCACCTCCATCACCATTCGCTACTCACCCCTTTCTAGAGCGTCCATCCCATCATCTCCTTGGAGAGGACTACAATATTGTCATCTCTCAAATTGTCCTTGATTTTATCACTACTATCCAAATAGTAGGTATGATTTCAAATCCACCTGCATCCGCATCACCCCCTTCATCTTCTTCATCCCAAATATTACAACCACAATAATTTCCATAGGATTCACAACCTCAATCACAACAATCTTCATCACTTTCACTACAATACTCACAAATTCCACCCCAATACCATCAGGCACCACTGCAACAAAAACTGTCTTTATCTCAACAATTCTAACACCACATCATTCTATCACAACAACAATTCCCCTTCAATTCATAATTTTTTGCCAATTCCCCCCCATCATCCCCATATTCTCACATCAATTTCTTTCCTACATCTTTATTTCTTAAACCCATCGATCCCACACAACTCTCATCATACAAACTTCCATTCATGTTGTCTTCTTCTTTTTGCCTTCCTCAACCTCCCCATTTTCATCCACCTCCATCCATTCCTCTTTCTTTTTACAATTTGAATTACCCATCATCCACCACCACTACCCAATCACAACCACCCTTTCAACATCCACAACAATAGTAGGTACCTACACAATAGCAAGTACAATTGCCCAAAAAATAATTTCTCCAACAATAACAAATTCCTGTGTACCACCAACAAGTATAGGATTTTCAATAACACAATGTCCAACAACCACCAGTAGCAGAATACTCATCTATTCTTTCTCATCCATCTCAAGCTTCTCCTCTATAATACCAAGTCATGTTAGCACCTGGTCAACCATAGGTTACTTTCAACAATCAATGAGAAGCACAGCAATTACAATACCCATCTCATTTGGGTTATTCACATCCTTCATCACAAACACTTCTTCCACTTTCTTCTTCATGACCAACATTTCTACCACCATAGGGTGCTTCCACGAACACTACAACTATGCTCTCTAGTGAACTTAATGCTATGCAAGAACAAATCTAGAATTTGTATTTGTGCACAGCTGGTTATGGGCCCCAAAAGACCATTTATAATGAGTTATGCAACGAACCTATTCATCCATCCATTCCAATGCATCCGTATCCTTACTGATTTGAGATCCTAAAATTTGATAAATTTAAAGGTAAGGAAGACCCAAGAGAGCACATAAGTAATTATCATTTTTCCTGGTACCAACTTATTGGTAGTGATTCCATCATGCTTCGTACATTTCCACTTTCACTTTTGGTACAAGCCTTAGATTGGTACAATCATTTGCCTCGACATAGTCTCTTCATGTTTGAGTAGTTAACCAATCTATTTCTTGAACACTTTTCGATCAACATCAAAACAAAGATGATATTATCATATTTGTACAATCTATGATAGTTTTACGATGAACCCATTACCAATTTTATTTCTCGATGGAGGGTGGTCATTCACGATATCTCTTTTATCCTTCCACCTACATAATTAGTCAAACTATTCACCCAAAGTTACAACAAAAAAATATCTCATTATTTACAAATCCATCAAAGTCACATTTTTGATGAGGCTATTGCTCAAGCTAATATTATCAAGGATATCAATGCCCAAACAGGTAAGATCAAGCTCCATAAAAAAGTACCTTATCCATCCAACTTCTAGTACAATCGAAATAACTACACTCCATCCATTTCCAAAACACCTCAAACCAATTAGGTGATGCTCGCTTCTCCATCCTCTTCACAACCACCATCACCATCCCAACCGCCATAGTGTGCATTCCAAACCAATCCACCCTCTCCTTCTAATCCATCACAAGGGTGTAACATTCACCCTCCTCATACACCATGTAATTGGACACCTCTGTTTGAACCCATGCCCATGTTTTTCCATTGATTATTTGATGTGGGGTATATCTCCTTTCCTGATATAAGACTTGAGGAGCCTAATCATACTTGACCTTAGGACTATAATGAGCAGGCATTCTATGAGTTTCACCACCAATGTGGTCATCACCTTGATTCTTGCTACATATTTCACCATGTCATCCAAGATCTTATTGGTCATGGAACCATTCATGTGTCTAATACCCTTGCATCGTAAAATGAAAACTTGGGTATCTATCAAAATTTGTTGCTCAAACATGGGGGTAATAATTCTCAATTCGATCCATGGAAAGTTAATCATATTAGAGATCCATCACAATAGGGGTTTGTGGGTATTATCAACATCACTACCTGTAACCAATGTTATCCCACGTATACTGACGCACCACAGGCTTTACCTTCTGCACCACCACCTTCCTCTAATCCATCAATTTCTTCACATGTTCCTCCCACCATACCATGTAATATCATCACTATTCATTGTAGCCTCTCTTATAAACTCCACATTACACCTACAAGGTTATGCATATATGACCTTCTATAGGAATCACAACCTCATCACGAGGCTCCGAATTCTATTCTTCACTCTCTTGATATTGAAACCCATGATACTGATGTTTTTTCCAACTTTGTTGGCAATGTACAAAGATGCATGTAACCTTCCATTAGCTTCAATGATCACAACATCACCAAAGTAGTCAGAGATGGGGTGGATACACCTTTGCAAATCTAAGCTTCAATTAATTCCATGACCTACAAGCTCATCCTCATCAATACTCGATCATCCATTAGTATCATTTCTACAATTGCTATTCGACATGTTCACATCCCATCCACTCATCTTACCACTCCTTCTATGGACCTTCGAGCCTTTGACGGGTCTATGCACCCTACCATTAGCACAATTGTATTAGCTATTCAAGTAGGTGCCAAGATGATTTCCACTCTCTTCCATGTCATTGAAGGGGAGATGTAGTACAATATTCTTCTTGGACGTCCATGGATTTAGGACATGCAATGTATCCCTTCCATGTTACATCATTGTATCAATTACATTCATAATGGATTGGTTCATTGCATCCCTATCGATAATGATCCATTCAAATTATGCAACATTATCGCTCTTCCACCTGGTCAACCCCTTTCATCCACATAATTCACTATGACTCCACAATGCTCTCCTACCACTACATCCACATAATCCTCTTTTTCTCATCCCACATCAAATTTGGGTGACACACCCTCTTTCTCCTCGTATTTATCCCTAGTTACATGTACTCCCACTCTAATATTTTTTACATATTCCTTCATCATCTTCTTCTCCATATTCCTCAAATTTACCCTCTCCTCCATTCATATTTTCTTCTATGCCATCATGGGTTGCCTCCTCTACCACACCTCCTCTCCTTTCCACTCCACCTCTACCTCCACATCATTTTATTTAAATTCCATCTTGCTCATCAGTCACCTATCCCATTCGAGCCCTATATTTTATTCTAACATCTTAGTTTTCCCATGCTAATAATCCCATCATGAGTACACCAACCAAATGTTATGAGTGAACATAGCATGTTGCTTGATATAATAAACACTTGGCTCAATGTAATCCCCTTGTTTTATCATCTCCACTTTTGCCTCTACCCACATCAATTCCATTACCATATTCACCACCCTAGGTATCTTCTCCCCACCCTGAGCACCATGAACCTTCTCACATATCTATACTCATGACCACACCTGGTCCTGGTGAGTATGAGATATGAAATGCTTAGGTAATCTCAACCCCAATCTTATCTATCCATGACTTCAATCGACCCCACGATGTTCCCATGACTATTGGTACCATTTTTCCTCTTGTTCTACCCAATAATTGCACAAATTTCATATATGGAGAACTTGAATCATCTGTGGAGCTTCCCGTGCCTCCACCACCCCAAACCAAATTCTACAAAAATCTTGATCAGATGTCAAATCCAGATTTTACCCTATGTTACTTTAAATGTTACAACTGGTATGGCTTCAGACTAGGGAGATATGAACAAGGGTTTCATACCCTTATCAATCCCCTTGTATGACAACCTAAAGACAAGTCTTGGGATAGGCTACCATCATGAAGCAATCAACACCCTTGAGGATGAATTTCATCATCTCAATCTTGACCCCCTCAGGATAGTTTTTGATGACAAACTTGAGCTCAAATTTCCTATCGACTATTCATCCCCTCAATCTATGGTTGAAATTCCATTCACTTTATTTCATACACCTCCACCACATGAGGATACTTCTCCATGTGCGATCGAATCTCTCACCGATCATTTTTCCAATCTTTCATTTACTCCATCTCCACTAGTTGATTCTTATTTACCTCCACTACCCACTCTATTCATGCCCTTACGCACTCGATAGTGAGTCCAGTGTTCACTCTCTCGTTCTCATTTTCCACCCATGGTTTTCCTCCCTGGCCTAAACCAACTAAATCCTTCATCATCCTCATCCTTTGATTCTTTACCACCACATTCCCCCTATTCCACCACTTCAAGCACTTCAGTCAACATGCTTTTTATTGACTTATATATCCCACTTCATTATACCCATCATCCTAATTACGTTCCATCTCCATTACATATTTTGTTTATTTTGACCACATTTCATCCACACCATCACCTAACGATTCCCTTCCATCACCCCAATTATTGCATTCTATAAATACACCTTTGCCTTCCATTCCACCCACCTTCCTTAGATAATTCATACTAATGTTTATTTAGATGATGAATATATTCTTGATGTCATTGATGATCTCCATCTCATCCCCACTCCCGCTCAACTCCATGATGGATTCCACATGCTAGTGGAAGACACCATTGAAATTGACATTGATGACGATCCTGACCATCCCCACATCATCAAACTTGTTGCTAGTATTTTTGAAGATGAACGCACCCTCTTCATTGATTTCCTTTAGAAATACATAAAGGTTTTGCATGGTCCTACATGGACATACCTAGACTTGATCTGTCATTATTTATCCATAATTTGATATTAGATGGTAATGCTAAACTTGTCAAGCAAAATTTACACCACACATCCTACAATTGCTTTGATGATGAAAGAAGAATTATAGAAGCTTATTTATGTAGGGTTCATACAACCAATCGATTACCTTGAGTGGGTTTCAAACATGGTCCCAATCAAAAAACCTAAGGGGAGTATCCATATATGCACCAATTTTAGGAATCTTAACAACGCTTGTCTCAAAGACAATTTTCCACTCCCTATTATCGACACATTGGTCGATGCTACAACAAGCCACCAAATATTATCCCTCATGGATGGTTTTTTTGGCTACAATCAAATTCACATCAACCCTAATGACCAACATTAAATATATTTTATCATACCTTGGGGTAAAGTATATTACAAAGTCATGCCCTTTGGTCTCAAAAATTCTAGGGCCACCTATCAACATGTAATGACATATATATTCCATGACTTCATGCACAAAATTAATGAAGACTATGTCGATGATCTCATCGCCAAATCCAAAAAGTGCAATCAATATCTTGATGATCTCTGTCAAATATTCAATCACCTCCTGGAACACAATGTATGATTGAATCCCAAAAATGTGTCTTTGGTGTCATTTTAGGTAAAATCTTGGGTTTTATTATCTCATAATGCGACATCAAGGTTGATCCTCAAAATGTTAAGGCTATCATCGATATACCTTCCCCTTTGAATCTCAAACAACTATGTAGTTTGCAAGGAAAATTACAATCTATTCAATGAATCATCGCTCAACTCTCTGACAAGTGTAAGTCGTTTAACCATCTATAAAAGGGGGTCACTTTCAAATGGGACAATCAATGCCAATTTGCTTTTGATGTGATCAAATCCTACCTCACTTATCCACTGGTTCTATCACCACCCCATCCTAGATAGCCTTTTAATTTCTAGATATTTGCTATCGATTTACGTTGGGCACATTGTTGGCCCAAAAAAATAAGATGAGCCATAAGAAAGTTGTATACTATATCAGTTAAACATTGGTCAGTTATGAAGCACGATATGCCTACATGGAAAAACTTTTCCTTATCATTGTCTTTGCCACACAAAAATTATGACATTACATGATTAATCACACCACTTATATGGTCACTCGAGACAATCCACTCAGTTACATGATGGGTAAGAGTTACTATAGCAGTCACACAATCAAATGGATTATTCTTCTCATAGAATTTAACCTCAAATTCATCAGTTAGAAATCCATAAAAGACCAAGTTATTGTTTATTAGTGAAGAATACATGGAACATAATTCATTCACTGACTTAACCCTCTTCTTCAATGGCTCTCACTATGAACATGGAGGGGGGTGCAAGAATAGTCTTCTTTACACCGTGTTGTGGTTGTTCGACAACTAGCCCCAAAGCTTAGGGACCCACTTAAATTTTTTAGAAAATTGAACTAATGGGACATGATTGAGCAATTTGGTTCTCACTATTGACCCAATTGTCCCATGATTTTGAATGTATAAAAATAATAATAATGGGGTTATACTTGCTAGCAATTTTAGTGACAGGTGGTTGCTTGATTTATTGCTACTTTGGCTAGTAATATTGTTGTTATTTTTATTGCTCAAATATTTCGTTTCTTGTCCCTTTGTTTAGTTGTGTTATTTATTGTTGTTAGAATTTTTTTGATGATTTTTATTATCAATTTGTTGTTGACGATTTTTATTATTAATTTATTGTTAGCAATTTTTGATGATTTTTATTGTCAATTTGTTGCTAACAATTTTTATTGTTAATTTGTTAGCAATTTTTTGATGATTTTTATTGTCAATTTGTTGCTAACGATTTTTATTGTTAATTTGTTGTCAGCAATTTTTTGATGATTTTTATTGTCAATTTGTTGTTGATGATTTTTATTGTTAATTTGTTGCTGATGATTTTATTGTCAATTTGTTGTGACATTTATTTTTTTTGTTTATTAAGGTATTTATAGTTTTTTTTTTTGTTTATTAAGGTATTTATAGTTCAAGCATTAGCAATTGTTTAGTTCATGTTTTAATAAAATAATATATTGGAAAATTAAATAAAAATATATATATTATTCTATATATAATTAAAATATATATATATAACAAAAAAATGCTTGCAGGGTGGTCGCACACCGATGGCGAGGGACAATAGAGCTTGAGGAGATTTTTCATGCGGGCATGGGGTTACGATGGAACGAAATATTGGATGGAGATCTTAGTGTGATCGAACACCTGAAGTGATCTATAGATATGAAAACACTCGAAGTAGTGAGAGACAACAAATGTAGGATGGACCCAGCACTATTTCAAAGGAGGACGAAGAGAAGGTATTAAAGTGGAATGAAATTTTAACACAATATATATCATGACCTGATGGTAGACAAGTAGCGTCAATGCCAAGGAGAAGCGACAAGTAGCGTGATAGGCAATGTACATGAAGTAGATGCGTAGTGGATAAGGCTGAATACCGTAGATGATGAAGACATCCGTAGCTTTTGAGGGCAGTGTGAACTCATGTAAGAATAGTGACGGTGATAAGGAGTATGTTGAAATGATAATATGGTGATGGACTTCGAGGGGTGCATTGTATTGGTAATTAAATTTCAAGGAAACTACTCAGAGGATAATCAGCATGAAGACAAGGTAGTGAGAATGGTTTGCAATGGAAGGCTCCAGAATGATAGGGTCAATGGTATTTCACTACCAACTAGAGATCATTTACACTACAGTGCTGACCATGTAATGGGTAATATCTCCATGAAAGTTGTAATTGGTGCTTTGATAGTCTAGTTATCCGAAGACATGGATGTAGTGTGTGGGGGATTTTCTTCATCCTCACACGATCGCGTTGCTTCACCTTTTCATCAACCATTCAATACTGTTGGTGATGGTCTAGCCATGGCAGTAACAAAATATGGGCAGCATCAGATGAGGTACAAAACTAAAGCAATCACATGAGATATCCAACAAGAGTTGATGAGTTTTAGGCTACTATGATAGCATTAGTCACCCACTGTTCCCACACTTGTGCGATGGAAATTAATGAAGATAATGTAGATGGCTGAGCACATGATGGCTTGAATTCGAATCCCACAATGATTTCGGCCAGATGGGATTATATATTTGATAGTCGGGTAACCTTGCAAAATCAACAAGAAAATGTTTAATCATTTTGAGGTGAGATTCTCACCTATGATCCGTTCATTCATTCCGTATACCAAGGGTGGAATTGATGGTAGTTGAGAAGAGATAATGATGGCAACAGAGTGTGCTCAACGTCTATAATCAACCATGAAGTAGTACAATTGCATAGCAATGGGGAAGACAAGATTTCAAATCTATCCATAAATAATGGGATGACACCCCTTGTTAATAAACAACATTTTGGCAAATTCGATGCTGGTTTGGAGATAACAGGGACAATTAGACTATGTTAGTAGGCAAAACTTGGTAGAAGTGATATGGATAAACATTCTACATAGTGGTTTCAAAGTATAGTGTGGTGATTTACATGTGGCACCTGAGATAGAGCATTACCGCACAGAGGCTATAATTAGTGCAAATTAATCAAACCCAACCGTATGAAGAGGAGGATGTATCAAGATTCACACCGGTTCATGAAATCGTACATGGAGATAGTTGGTGGAGGCCAATTTACAGAATAGGTGTCATGAATCATTCCATTCGCACAACGTGTTTCCCACGTGGAAGGATTAGGCCCGTCGCATGTAGAATGGGTATTTCAAAGGGACAACGATAGGAGTCTTATAGGTATTGAAAGTGTAAGGTATTATTAAATAAAAATGGCCAACGAGGTTTTCATTAATGGTTCGTAGGAGTAATAATGATGGAAGAGCTCACTAGCAGTGTACACTTAGTTACATAGAAGGTTGAGGTTGCATAAAAATAAAAAGAACGTTTAGTGAAATGAATTTTAAAACCATTTTAGATATGACGGTTACAAGCGAAAAAAAAAAAGAAGACAGAAATAGAAGCAGTGGGCAAAAGATGAAATGAGAGGGAAAAAAGTTCCATGTAAATATTAAATACACCATTGAGGTATTGAAAGAGGGTTGGATTTTTGGGAGAGGCCACATGCTCGAGAAATGTGAAAAATATTGGAAATATGTTATAGCAAAAACATTTCTTTCTGTTTGTAAGGAAAATTTTATAGGATTTCTGCACTTTATAAGCATAATTCGAGGAGAATCATTTTTGGAAGTTGTGATCTAATGTTCATATTTCTTCTCTCTGTTTTTAGGTTTATAGGTAATGTTTAATGCATTTTATGGTTGCATTGTTGAATATCTAAAAATAGAGAATTCATTTTTCCTTAGAAGCTTGCACCTAGCTCATTTCGGGATGTGCAAATGCAGTTCCGGTTAAGTTGGGTTACTTTTAGAAACTCTCACATCTTGGATTTTGTAGGATAGGGTAGTATGGAAACCGTAGCACCCTAAAATTGGTGCAGTTAAACCTTAGTAAAAAGATAAAAATTTGAATTTTAACCCAAAACCGCCCGTTACCCGGTCCCATTGTTTTCCGCACCATTTTTAGGATTTGTTTTGACCGTTGGACGATATCGTCGCCGATCAGACGAAATCGTCCCAGATCTGACCAATTCGTCTGGAACAGAACATCCAGATGATTTCATCCCAAAACCGAATTTTCATAATTAGCTTCTGTTTCAACAAATTGGGATGATCTCCAACCTCCTAACCTCTCCCTAATCCTATATAAACTAGGATTTTCTCAGTTTATCCCCCTGAACCCCCTGGCTGACTGATTTCCCTACAAATTTAGTTACTTGTGCATTAGAACATCCTCGCACCATCATTTGCATTCTGTATTTCAAGTTTTCTTGCAGGAATTTTACTGTCTTTCAACCAAAGCAAGCTCGGATCGTCGAAGGCGATTCTAGATGATTTTAGCGATTCTGTCAAGGATCGACGATGATCTCGTATGATTGGAGGTGATCCTGACTGTAGTCCATATTGGGGGCAATCAGAGCTCGAAGTTTGCATTTTTCTTATCTTTTCTCTTCATTTTCTTATGCATTAACTTGGTTTATTTTATTTTTGCATCCTGGAGTTCACCTCATTTAGTATAGATGCATGCTAAAGTTAAAATAAATTATTAAAGTAACACATTTTCCTTTAATCGCTATCTGGATCTATCATTTGGGCAAATTTATTGTCATTTCTATCATTTCCCCTTGTTGTTGCAGTTGCATTTTTAGTTTTTGGTATCTGTCTCTATGACTACAGGTTTCTGACGAATTCGTCTAATGAATTCATGAGATCGACAACGATCTCGTCTGATCTCAGATGACCGACTAAGATCTGAGATGATTCTGTGACATTTTAGATGATTACGTACGATTTGAGATGATTTGGACTTCTACAAAACTCAGAATTTGCATTAGACATCCGAAATCAGGTATATTCTATCTCATTTAGCATATTTTCTGTGTTTAGCACTTATTTATGTTCTTTGTATTCATATAAATCAGCATTGGCATATAGAATAGCTTAGATTCATCTTGGTCAAACCTAGAAATTGAATGATTAAAGCACAAAATGAACACATCAAACCTACTCTCAACCTAGGCGTGGAAACTACCACTCAAAATTTTCCTGGTGAACCCACCATCCATCGAAAATTCACCCTTATACCCCTCCCCCAAGAGGCGCGACCTTCAAAGGGCCTCTCAATCCGAGGTATTGTCCCATCCTTCTCGCATTCCTCTTCCGGGCGTGGATCCTATAGCCTGAAGGTAAGGATGCGAAAAATTTGGAGCGATACATTTTGGTGAACCCGATGTGAAAAATAAAAACCTTTTGAAAACAATCCAAAAAAAATAATAATAAAAATAATAAAGAAAAACAAAAATATAAATGCATTTAGAATCATCAGACAAAAAATTAAAGATTGCATATCATATTTAGATGGTAGATTATAATAAAAGATGAGTTGTCACCATTAATGTTGAAAATCAATTAGCAGCCATAGAGATTACTTCTATACTTAGAGTACCTCAAACAAATAGGGTTCAACCTTTGTGGGATGAACTTGATAGGATATTGGGTATCATTGAATCTAGATCAAACGAACTTAGGTAAATCAAGAGGTTTGTCCTAGATAGAATCTTGGATCGTGATCAGGTGACTTTGTACCATGAACTTTAGAGAGCTTGCCATAGGTGGTTAGCAGATAAAAGAGCACTTGTGTCTTCCGAGTTGTACACCTTTGAGGAATACCTTGAGAATGCAATTGTGGTACATAAATTTCTAACTCATATAGAGGATCAAGAGGTCGTTCTTACAGATAGAAGAATATAGAATAGAGTTCC
This sequence comes from Wollemia nobilis, assembly GCA_028583015.1. NCBI lineage: Eukaryota > Viridiplantae > Streptophyta > Pinopsida > Araucariales > Araucariaceae > Wollemia > Wollemia nobilis. Next base: position 1,564,857 of record JAQPPZ010000375.1, on the reverse strand, counting down.
TAGAGCAGTGCTATATCGAGAGTATTGCCATGAAATCTATTTTTACAAGTTTGAATATGAGGCAAATAATATCACCATAGCACACTTTGTCAAATTCTTGAAAAACCATTTTCAATTTGAAGAAGAGCATTTCATGACTCTCGATGAACTTGATCCCATCAATGACATCTATAAACTATTTATAGAAAACTAAGCCATTCTTTTGTTATTTATTGCATTTAGTATATTGTTTGTTGTCTTTCTAATATTATCATAAAAACATAAAAATAATAAAAAAAACAAAACAAAAATATAAAAAAAGGTTAAAACGTTTTCTTTTAAGTATTATAGTAGGTATATAATTAAAATATATACCTCCCAAACTTGTTGCAAATATATATATATATAAATATATATTTGCTAAAATCTAAGTTTAAGCATAATGACTAGACTCAGGAATGGGAAACAGACTGAAGTAGAAGAAGATTGGTTAGGAAAACCAGTAAATAAACCAGATGTCCTTCCTGAAGACCCAATTCAGGAAGAAGGAACCCTAGACCAACAAGAAGAAGAGTTTGTTGAAGGAAATGAACAAAGAGAAACTTTTAGAGAGGAAGGATCCTCATCCCCTAAAATGTCTCTGAAATGAGTTGTTACTTTTGAGAACATGGAACATTTCTGGAAGTTCCTCAATACTAATATTGGCACTCTTAATAGAGCAATCCATATGGACAAGGATCAAATTAGTGCTACTCAAGCAACCCTAGAAGAAATATATCACACACGCACCAATCCCTTGTCCTTCGTTGATCAAGAAAGTGATCAAGCTGGGCCATTCAATTTAGATATGGCCACTACAATCTAGAACATGCAACAACAACAGGTTACCCAACCACCTAGAGTACCTGTTACCAAACCTAGGGTTATTCCCACACAAAACAAACCTTCATTCATTGCTCTATTTTGCCAAGTTATTGATCAACATACCTCAAATCAACAAAATCCCAAAACGAAACCAAACACCAATTTCCAATAATCTGGGATACAACATAATGCTCTACAAATCTTCTTCATAATACTCTCCCTACCAACCATTTGCATAATAGCAATATAGCATCCAATACTTACGTCATGCCATCATACGCTCATAAATCCCATACTCAGGTACCACCGAACCAATATGGTGGACAAACTAGTAATCTGGAAGCCATGGTGAAACAGTTAGTCTCCCGCATGGATCAGATAGATCCCTACCATCCCTCGTAAAATTATCAAGATATGTGTAATCAACCTTTATATCCTATAGTTGTAGCACAGCCATATCCTAAACACTTTCCTATGCATGTCCTACCTATATACAAAGGAACCGAAGATCCCATAGAGCATCTTCGTATGTTTAGGATAGCCTGTCATGATATATCACATGATGACTTTTTATTACTAAAAATGTTCTCAAAAAGTTTAGGAGGAATGGCATTGGAGTGGTATTATCAACTGCCCACTCATTCTTTGTGGGATTTTGAAGAAACCGTTGAGTCTTTTGTTCATCAATTTAGTGCCTACATCGAAAGGCATGTAACCATCAAAGATTTGTACAACTTAAAACAAGACAAATATGAATGTTTTGCTGATTTCCTAGCTTGATGGAGATAGTTGATAGGAAAATTACACTTTGTGTTACCTTATCGTGAAATGTTGGATATCTTTATCAATAATTTGTAAGAACAACTATCCTATGAGTTATCAACCGCTACCTTGACCACCTTCGATCAGGCTATAGACTTAGCCCGAAGAGTGGAAGATGCTCTCATTAGGAGAGGACAGCTTAAAAAGAAATATGATGAGAAAACATCCTGAAATCAATATAAAAATAAACAAGTTGTGGGTGATGGAGTCACCGATAGAAGAAATGTTGCCAATTTTAATACTACAAAAACAACGGAGAAGTTTATATTAAAACCTCCTGATAAACCACCTCAAGAATTTACTAGGTTAAATCAACCTCTATCAACCATCACAGTTGTTACTCGACAACAGGCCCAATATTCTCAACAAGATCAAACTCAGAATGATGGATCAGCTCCATTTGTTTTGAAAGTTCCTAATAAAGGGAATCACGTGCCTAATGTTCAACCTAAACCTCCTTATAATATTAATGAACAATTATCAAATATCACAGCTATAATTTCCCTTTTAGACCTTTTAAGATCCTCTCCTATACATAGGGATGAATTAATGCTCACATTAAGCCAAATGATGGTATCACAAAATATTCAACCTGAAGCCATGGCCAATACTATCATAACTCAAGAAGTCGATTGTATTGACTTCTAGAATAGAGATATACCAGAACATAGTTTACATAAGGATAACCCCTTATATATTACTGCCCTAATTGGAGATGTAGCATTTAAACGAGTCTTGATTGATAATGGCTCATCTTTAAACATTTGCACTTTTGACTTCTACCAAATATTTGGGTTTAGAAGTGACGAAATGAAAAGAACTGATATGATCATAAAAGCCTTCAATGACGAAACACAAGAAACGTGTGGAGTTATTACTATACCATTGCAAGTTGGTCCGAGAACCTTAGACACGACCGTGTTTATTGTACATTGCCCTGCATCGTACAATATACTCTTGGGTCGCCCTTGGATCAACGCGATGTGAGCCATTCCCTCAACTTTACATCAATGTGTTAAATTCAAATTTAAAAATTAGTTGGTTACCATTCATGGTGATCCCAGACCCTTTGATATGTGTTCTTTGGCAGAACTCGTTGGAGTTCAATTTTGCCCTGCTCTGTCATCCACACATCCTAATTCTAATCATCCATCTAAACGTGTGAAACACACACCCATAACATCATCTACTTTTTCTCCATCAACTCCACCTCTACATATAGTTCAACCATCCTCTGAACAAACCACATTAGGACCCCAAAAGGATCCTAAACCCACAACCAATGCTTCTTGTTTTACTCCTATAACTTCCATACCTATAGACCCGTCCATCGACATCTCTATAACGTCTACACCTACCAGAGGTATAGTTTTCGCATCCAAAGATGTAGGAAATGTTCCTTCTACCTCTTACACTCTTACTAATGAGCTCTTACCCGATTTATCTAAAATTCTTATATAAAAAAAAAAATGCTGCTATGCAAGATTCCCTTATCTTAAATAATTTGCCACCCTCTCCTCGTACCTTGGGCCTCCCACAGCCTATGGGAAGTATTTACCAGGTTGGGAGCTATGCTTTTATTTATAAGGGATATGACTGGGGAATAATACCTAGAAACATCAAGACAAATTATGATGGATATGCTCGATGTTATTTTTCTAATGAGTATATTAAAGCTAAGCCTATAATGCTTAAATTGGGATATAAAGGGAAAGGTTTGGGACCTTCCCAAAATAGTATGAAAGAACCTTTTGAGGTAGAACCATGGTCTGCCCGATGTGGTGTGGGCCTATTTCCTAGTAAAGGTCAGCCCTTCCCATTTGAGGATGATGACCATCTCATATCTTACCAAGATTATTTGGATGAATGTGATCCTTTGCGTTTAATAAATAAGCCATTTACATGTAATATGCTATCCATAGCTTACCCTCAGATGATCGCTGAATTCGACGATGAGTTGGAGGGAGATATTTTCCATGATGTCTCCGTTGAGGAATTATTACATAACGGATTTTATTTCGATGGCTCTATACCTAGTATAGCCCAGCTTGAGGCCACGATTCCTCAAGACGAATTATTCAAGCTAACCACGGAAGAATTACAAGAATTGGGTGTTTCACTCGCCCCACCTAATTTTGAGAGAGATCTACACATGGAAGTAAAGAATGCCATAAAAATTAAAATTGGAACCAACGATAACCCTCATAATCAACATTGGATCAGAATTAAGTCAAGAAAAACAAGATAAATATATTGCATTTCTTAAAGAATATGAAGACGTTTTTGCTTGGACATATGAAGATATGTCGGGATTAGACCTTTTTGTAGTTATGCATCACCTAGTAGTCCATCCAGATGTTAAACCTGTTAAATAGAAACTTAGAAAAATGCATCCTAAAGTGGCCTTACTAGTCAAAGGGAAATTAGAAAAACTCCTAAAGGTTATTTTTATACAAGCAATTGATTATGTTGAATGGATCTCGAACGTAGTTCCAATAACTAAGAAAGAAGCTACCAAAGTTAGGGTTTTCACAAACTTTAGAGATATCAATGTTGCATGCCCTAAAGATGATTTTCCTCTTCCCAACATGGATCAGATCATTGATTTTACTGTTGGGAGTGGAATGATATCCTTAATGGATGGATTTTTTGGCTAAAATGAGATCAGGATAGCTCCTGAATATCAGGCTAAAATAGCTTATAACCCCTTGGGGGACATTTTGTTGGAAAGTGATGCCATTCATTTTGAAGAATGCAGGTGCAACTTATCAACGAGCCATGACTTATATCTTTGATGATATGATGCATGATATTCTACATGATTATGTAGACGATATTATAGCTTGTTCCATAAAAGAAGATGATCATTTAGATGACTTGAGAATAGTCTTTTATCGGTTAAGGAAATATCTTATCCGATTGAATCCAACTAAATGTATATTCGAAGTTAAGTCCGGTAAATTATTAGGGGTTATAGTTTCTTTACGTGGCATCGAAATTGACCCTCTCAAGATCGTGACTATCACTGATATGCCCACACCCACAAATATATCTGAATTACGAAGTCTACAAGGTAAACTTCAAGCTATTCGTTGCTTTGTCGATAAGTTGGCGGACAAAACAGGACCCTTTCTTAAGCTTCTTAAGAAAGATGTCTCTTTTCATTGGGATGACGAATGTCCGAAAGCATTTGACCTCCTCAAACAATATCTCCTTAACCCTCCTGTGCTTTCACCACCTAGATCTGATCACCCATTTATCTTGTATATTTTTGCTTCAGATTTTGCCTTAGGAGCTATGTTAGCTCAACTTGATGATGAGAAGAAAGAACGTGCTAATTATTACATTAGCCGAACCTTAATCAGTTATGAAACTCGCTATACAATATTAGAGAAGTTATGTCTAGCAGTCATATTTTCTACACAAAAATTACGCCATTATATGCTTAGTCAAAAAATGTATGTTATTGCTAAATTCGATCCTTTGCGATATCTCATGAGTCGCCCGTACTTATCTGGTCGCACCGCAAAGTGGGTTCTTGTGCTAAGCGAGTTTGAACTCATGTTTATAGGACAAAAGTCTGTTAAGGGTCAAATCATAGCAGATCAATTAGCTACTGCACCCTTAGAGTCTACCCATCCCCTCATCATTGAGTTTTTCGATGAATGCCTTAAACTAGAGGCAGACCATCCTGAGCAATGGTCTCTATACTTTGACGGAGCCCGATGCATGAGTGGGGCTGGTGCAGGTATTATTTTAATATCTCCATAGAAACATCTTATACCTCTGTCCTTCAAATTAATGTTTGCTTGCATTAATAACACTGTTGAATATGAGGCTCTAATCCTTGGATTACGAGCTGCCTTGGCAATGAAAATTAAAAATTTATTAGTTTTCGATGACTCTCAACTTGTCATAAATCAAATCAATGATGTTTATCAGACCAAAGATGATAAATTACATCCATATAAAGCATATGTCTTACAATTATTATCTTTATTTGATCAAGTTACCTTGGAAGCTATTCCTCGAACTAGCAACCGTGCGACTGACGCTATGGCTGCAGCTGCATCTCTTTTGCCCTTGGAGTTAGATGACGAATATGCTACCATAATTATTCGTCGACTCCAAGAACCTTCTTTAAATAAATCATGCTTAGAAGTTTTGGATGTGTTTCTAATCAACGAAACTACTCCTGAACCTTGGTACACTGATATATTTCACTTTCTTCAAAATGGGACCTTCCCTGAAGGTTGTAATAGCAACCAGCATCGTTTATTACGTAGACGAGCAAGTCGCTTCGTAATTATTGGTAATACCTTGTATAGGATATCTTTTGAAGGCATCCTATTGAGATGTTTGACTCTAGAAGAATCTCGATCAGCTTTGAGTGAAGCCCACGATGGATCTTGTGGGGGACATTTTAGTGGTAGCGCCATTGCTAAGAAGCTCCTTAGGATAGGATATTTTTGGCCTACCATGGAGAATGATGCACATGATTATGTGCACCATTGCAACAAGTGCCAGAAATACGTTGACCTTGTCCATGCGCCTGCACAAGAGCTGCAGGCTATTTCATCTCCTTGGCCCCTTTCAAAATGGGGCTTAGATATCATTGAAAAAATCAACCCTGTGTCATCTGATGGACACAAATTTATCATAACTGCTACTGAGTATTTCATGAAGTGGGTTGAAGCTATGCCCTTAGCGTCTTGCACTGGAACCCAAGTCTCCAAATTTATTTTTAATCAAATTATATGCAGGTTCGGAATTCCTGCAAATCTCATCTCAGATAATGGAACTTGTTTCAAAAATAAAGATGTCAAGAAATTATGTCAAAAATATAAAATTCAACATCGTTGGTCCACTCCCTATTATCCTCAAGGTAATGGCCAAGCAGAAGCATCTAATAAAACATTAATCAAAATCCTCAAAATACTGGTCAATAAATCTAGCCAATATAGGCACATTCAACTATATCCTGCTCTATGGGCTTATCGAACTAGCGTTCGCACTCCCACAAGAACTTCACCTTTTGTTTTGGTTTATGACGCTGAAGCAGTTTTTCCCTTTGAATTAGAAGCTTCTTCTTTGGCTCTACTACTTCAAGATACTGAAGTAGGAGATGAATATCGTGTTGGCAGACTTAGTCAGGTGGAACTCCTATATGAGAAGTTCATCAATGCTTTGGAACATCATCGAGCCTACCAAAAAAAGCTCAAGCGAGCATACCTCAAGAAATTTCATCATCGATCCTTTGAGATCGGTGACCTTGTCTTGAAAGAAAATAAAAAAAATACTAATGCAACTAAAAACCTTAAAGGTAAATTCGAGCCCAACTGGCTTGGACCATATATCATCATTGCTAAATTTGGATCGGGAGCATACCGATTGGCTACATTAGATGGTAAAGATCTTAAAGAACCTATGAACATTATGCATCTTAAGCGCTATTATGCATAAAATCTAGGCATTTCATCATTGTATATATTATTATTTTGCATATTGTTTCATTTTAGTCATCCATATAAACATTTCAAAAATAGTAATAGTATTTATTCTTTCCATTCATAAATTAAAATCAAAATATAAAAACTTCAAAATCATCAAAATCTTCAAAAACATATTTTATTTTCGCACTTGTCAATTCTTGCAGTATTGCAGTTATATTTTTAGTTATTTTTGGATAAATTAGCATTTATTTGGAATCCCGCACTTTCACACTCACATGAATAAATATCTTGATTTTATTTGGTATGATTATTAATCTCTCTTATATCAAAGTCCACATTTCAATTAAATAAATTTTTTGAGCATAGAGGACTGATCTTGTTATTTACTTGAACCAAGCATCTCTTCACATTAAAATGATTTCATTGCAAATTCGATATGATGCTACATAGTAGAAATGGTTTCTTGAGCGAAAATTTTCCCCTACTATCCTATCATGCACATGGTCTAGAATCTTTGAGAATTGAAAAAAGGACAAGCTCATTGTTAGCATACTTTAATATTTTGTTTATTTGTTAAATTAACTTAGCAACTACTTATTTTAGTTGCAGCGGCATCCTGTTGAGATGCGCCCATTCCGGGCTAATCCAGGAAGTCCGTTTGTGCTACTGTGTTATTTAAACTCACCCGACAATAATACAATTTGGTTCGTTTCCTAACATGGCATCAGAGCCATTCTGAAATTTCTCTGGGTGAAACATTTTTTTTGTGCATTTTATTTATTTTTTTTCCTCCCTCTGTCAGGAGTGAAAAATATGCACAGACGAAGAAGGAGCAGAGCAGAAAGCTGGAGTAGAGCACGCCGGAGCTGATCCAGTTGCAGAGCAGCTGAAGTAGTGAGTCGCGCGCACCAACGCAGCCAACGCTGCGTGCGCCAGTCCGAAGCGCAGCCGCGCGTCCCAGCACTGCGCGCGTGGACTACGCGCAGCCCGCGCGTGCGTAGCTGTAGCTGATAGCTGCGTGTGTAGCTGCTTTGCGCAGCGCACACGTGGTAAAATACCATGTTGCACCACGTGCAGCTTGCGCAGCGCACAACGCACGCATGGTAAATTCCATGCTGCACGCAGTCGCGCAGCTTGCGCAATGCATAGGTTGGGCAGCGCGCAGTTGCATAGCTTGCGCAGCGCGCCGTGCGCAGCAAGCTGCCTACGCAGCTTGCCCAGAGCGTGGCCCGTGCAGCCACGCACAGCGTGGAAACATCGCGGGCCAGACGCCATTTTTTGCCAGACGTGCACAGAGGAGGTAGCTGTGTGTTTTTTTGCTCGAGGATGAGCAGCAGCGGGAAGTTGACTGACGGGGTGCAGCTGTCGGAGGTGTTTTTTGAGCTTGATCTGGCTTTCTCCTCCCAGATCAGCCCACGGGCTCACTGGCAAGTGAGCCCCGTGGTGGGTTCCAGGAACCCAGCAATCAGGAGTGCAAATCCCGCCGACTCCCCCCTTTTCAAAGGTAAAATTTTCTTCTCAAAGTTTTTTTTAATTATTATTTTTTAGTTAAAATTTTAATTTTAATTTATTTTCTATAGTTTTAAAGCTTTATAAATTAAAATTTAATTTTAATTTATTTTTTCATAAGTTTTTAAAACTATATAAATTAAAATTATTTATTTTAACTTTAAATACATAATAATTATTAAAATGCTTTGTTAAAGAGAATTTTTTTTAGGGGGGATATTTTTTTTCAAAAAATCAAAGGGGGAATGTGAGTAATTTTCTGAAAAAGCAAATTTTTGGCATTATTGTAAAGGTGCATTTTCGGCTGTGTCCGACACCTGGAGGGTTAATTCTTGTGGGCACTTTTTATGTTGTATGTTGCATATTTCATTTTTGCACTACTTCATTAAAAGTTAAAAAAAAATCAAATACACTCCCTAAGTCCCCGAAATAATTAAAACCCATCCGTGCAATTTATTGCACTACAACGTTCGGTATTTGTGATACCTCTGGCCAGCACTTACATGTAAAGCTGTCGTGATTGCGCTACTGTATCCGCCGCCTAATATAGCTGCTACAACGACGTCTGAGCTTGTTCTCTATAAATCGTCTAGGGAGAGATAAGTTTGCCATTTTTGCATTTTTTTACTCCATCCACTACCCTTAATCGCTCTTGTGTTTAGGCGTAAATCCCGACGAAGTATTCTTCATAGTGTTTAGGGGAAGTTACGCCCCACGCATGAGAAGAATCTTCTATGGTAGGTGCCATCAACAAGGCGATTCCCTTTCAGTATCGCTTATGTTCCACGTATCGTATGATCTCTAAAACTCACCTATAGTTTCCCTCACGTAAGGGCGGGTGATTTTTGTTGATCTTTCTAAATACCTATAGTTTCCCTCACGTAAGGGCGGGTATTTTGTATGGTATAACGGCCTAGCAAAAGGTATATCGAAAGGGGGACCAATTGGTGTTATAAGGAACCTTCACTATGGCCGCTGTTGCAAAGTTGATGACTGATCCTCATCAGTTATTGAAAGGTCCAAATTATACACCATGGAAACATAAGATGAAGGCAATTCTCCAAATGGAAGATTTATGGGATATTGTTACTGGAGTAACACCTAGGCCTTCACCAAAGATCAGGATCCACAGCTCCTACCGCTGATCAGATAGCTTTTGACAAGAAAGACAATCGAGCAAAGGTGCTCATTTTGTTTGTTGTTTCAGATGAAGTGCAACCTCATATAGCTGACAAAGCAAGTGGTAAAGAGGCATGGGATTCCCTTAAAACCATCTATGAGGGAAAGAATGATTCCACCATTCTTCATCTTCAACAACAACTTCATAACCTGAGTTTGAGACAAGGTGAAACAGTTGAACTCTTTCTATGCAAAGTGTCTGAATTGAAAGAGAAATTGAATTCTTTGGGAGATTCTATGGACGAAAAGCTTCTCATTTCAATTGTGATGAGAGCTTTGCCTTCTTCATTTGATATGTTGATCACCTCCATCCAGGTGTCTCAACGACAAATTACCTACATCGAGTTGGTCAATCTGCTTCAACAACAGGAGGCACGCCAACTTCACAAGGATGATTCTTCCAATACAGCCCTATACACCAACAAGCAGGGTTCTAGGAAGAAAGGTAATGGGCAAAAAGGAGGCAACTTTCATAAAGGAGGAAATTCTCAACAGGATATGAAAGGAAAAGGAAAACAACCTCAACAGAAGAAGAGGTGGTGCAAGATCTGTGAGAAAGACAACCATGACACCAACAGGTGTTGGCATAAGAACAAGCAGAGAGGCCAAAACAAACCACAAAATAAAAACAAGCAACCCCAGGTGAATGTTGCTGTTGAAGAATCTGACTCAGATTTTGAATGGGCACACAAGGTGCTCATGACTACCACAGATTCCACACAGAGGGATCCTGTTTGGTATGTCGATTCTGGAGCTAGCAAACATATGACTGGCGATAGATCGTGGTTTGAATCATTCGTGGCCAAAGAGGGCAAACCTGTCACCATTGCTGATGATAAAACCTACAGGGTTCAGGGAGAGGGTACAGTTTCGACCACTCTTCCTGATGGCAAGTGTCAGATTGACAAAGTCCTCTATGTTCCGGGATTGGCTAACAATTTGTTGTCAGTCACACAAATCCTGGATAGAAATATGGTTGTCAACTTTCATGTTGAGAATGGCAAGAAGTGTTGTACTATTACCAGGAAGGGTAAGCAGATTGCAACAGCTTCATATAAGCACGACTTATTTGCCCTAGATGCTATCTCTACTCCACATGTTGCCATGACTGTCTCTACCAAGGAGGCAACTTCCCTATGGCACAAGAGATATGGGCATCTTAGTTCGGCTACTTACTTGAGCTCGCAAGTATGAGATGGTAAAGGGTCTTCCTTCCCTTTCTCGCCACATTGCCGCTGTGCTCCGACCGCTTGGCAGAAAGCAAAGATAGAGTACCATTTGAGAAGAGCTCAACAAGAGCACAAAAACCTCTGGAGTTAATTCACACCGATCTGTGCGGTCCTTTCACACCCAACAGTTGTGGAGGGAAGAGGTACTTTCAGTTATTCGTAGATGACTACTCACGAAAGATGTGGGTTTTCTTTCTCCAACTAAAATCCGAAGCTTTCGCATTCTTCCAGCAGTTCAAGAAATCCGTTGAGAAGGAGTCGGAGCTTCTATTAAAACCCTCCGCTCAGATCGAGGGGGAGTTTACCTCTAAAGAATTTTTTGCATTCTTAGATAAGCATGGAATCAAGAGACAGTTAACAACCGCCTATACTCCTCAGAAAAATGGAGTTGCTGAGAGAAGGAACCGTTCTATCATGGAAATGGTTCGTTGTATGCTCACAGGAGCTACTCTTGGGCAACAATATTGGGCAGAAGCTGTCACCACTATAGTATATCTATTGAATAGGGCACCCACAAAGGCCCTAAAAGGAATGACTCCACAGGAAGCATGGAGTGGTCGAAAACCCTCCATATCTCATCTACGTATTTTTGGATGTCACGCTTTCATGCACATACCAAAAGAGAAAAGGAAGAAGCTAGATGAGAAAACACTGAGATGTATTTTTCTTGGTTATGATGAGCACTCTAAAGGATATCGTTTGATAGATCCTTTGACCAAGAAAATTCATGTCAGCAGAGATGTTGTCTTTGATGAAGCTTTCACATCACAGAGCACATCTAAAGTACACCTAGATCTTGTGGAATCTAAGGAAGAGAAGATTCCTTCGTCAACACAGACAGGAGGTCCTTCTACATCTTCTTCAACACCACCGAAGAAGAATCCAAAATGGTGTACAAATACAATCAGAGATGCAAATTTATCCACTCCTCCCAATTTGAACTTGGATAGACCTCGTACACGCAGTATGGCTCAAAAGGAAAAAGAAGCCAAAGAAACTGGTGAGGTTGATGATCTTTGTCAATCTTTTGAGGAACTTTCTGTAACTCCACGTACAGAAGTAGAGGATATGGATATTGATGATGACAGGGCATTCATGTCTACCATAGACGATCTTGAACCTGCATCAGTGCAAGATGCTCTTAGTGAGCCTCAGTGGAAGGCCGCTATGGATACATAGTATGAGTCTTTGATGAAAAATAAAACTTGGAAGCTTGTTGATCTGTCGCATGGAAAGAAACCCATTGGCTGCAAATGGGTATATAAAGTCAAGTACAAGGCAGATGGAACAATTGATAAGCATAAGGCCCGTCTTGTTGCAAAGGGCTATGCTCAAAAGGAAGGCATTGACTACGAGGAAACTTTTGCACCTACCGCTCGGATGACCACAATTCGAGTTATGTGTGCTATGGCAGCACAATATGGGTGGAAAGTTCACCAGATGGATGTCAAAAGTGCCTTTCTAAATGGTGATCTCCAAGAAGAAGTCTACATGACTCATCCGTAAGGATTTGAAGTGGAAGGCCAAGAGCAGAAGGTTTGCAAATTGGTCAAATCCTTATATGGTCCGAAACAAGCTCCTCGAGCTTGGTATATAAAAATGGACAATCACCTTATGCAAGCATGGATTTAAGAGATGTCCGTCGGATGCAAACCTCTATTTCAAGAAACAGGGTTCTGAGATAGTGTTGCTTGTACTCTATGTTGATGATCTGCTCATTACAGGGAGTTCAGAAACTATGATCTCTACTATCAAAAGAAACTTGTGTAAATATTTTGAGATGACAGATCTCGGACTTCTCCATTATTGTCTTGGTCTGGAATTCAGCCAGAAGGAGCACTCCATCAAAGTGTCTCAAAAAAATATGCCAAGACATTGCTAGAAAAATATCGCATGACTGATTGCAAGCCAATGGCAACTCCGATGGAGACTGGACTTCAGTTATCACGATATGATGATTCACCTCAGGTAGATGGTACTCTCTATCGATAGTTGATTGGGAGTCTCATATATCTGACCAATACTAGGCCAGATCTCGTATTTGCTGTCAACTATCTTTCGAGGTTCATGCAGGAGCCTAAGACCACTCATTGGAAAGCAAAAAAACGTGTTCTTCACTATGTCCGTGGTACAATGGAATATGGCCTAGAATACAAGAGGAACAACAAATTCTTCTTGCAAGGATACACGGACTCTGACTATGCCGGATCATTTGATGATCGCAAGTCAACTTCTGGATACATTTTTCATCTGGGATCCGGTCCTGTCTCTTGGCACAGCAAGAAGCAACATGTGGTTGCTATTTCATCAACAGAGGCAGAGTATCGCACCGCACGTGAAGCTATGTGCGAAGTGATATGGTTGCGTCGCATTCTGACAAGTATGGGCCATCCATCAAAATCTCCAATACACTTGTTTTGCGACAATCAGGGTGTTCTGAACCTCGTCAAGAATCCAGTCCATCATGAAAGAACAAAGCACATTGACACACAATGTCATTTCATTCGAGATGAAGTTCCAAAGCACCGAATTCAGCTTCAGCACATTCCCACCGATGCTCAAGTTGCAGACATATTCACTAAGGCACTTGCACGTGTCAAATTTGAATTGTTTCATAACTCTCTATGTATTTACCCCTACCTAGAATAAAACTCCCTTGCTCTACAACCAATCCGAGCAAGTATCCCTAGCATAGGAAGAAAAAGAAAAGTCAAAGAAAAATGAGAAAAATAAAAATATCATTTTGTACCATAGCAACAATATTTCAGCATTATCTCAGTTTCACGCAAAAATCCAAAAAAAAAAAAAAGAGAATAAAAGAAAAAGCAAAAGCAAAAAGCAATAAAATCCCTTTCCCTACCCCTTGAAAATAAAAGAAGGGTGAATGAGCTTGAATCCCTGGAATTCTCAATTATTCAAAAATTGTGAGGTAAGCCCCATAACAGGTGGTTTGTGCCCAACCCGCTTGGCCTTGGGTAATCCCTAGTGTGGTGATATGTCTGTCACATTAGCGACCTTATTTTGTACAGATCTATGTCGGCTTATGTATCAGCTAGCTCTTGATGACCTAACTTACATAGTAGTCTGGTACGATCACATGCATATAAATCATGGTCAACAAACACTCATTTGGTTAATTCAAATTACTTGTATCAAATTATCTTGCTCAAAATTGGTGAATGAACAATACAATTGCACACACATTTGTATTTGAGAGATTTTGTATCATTATGATAAATCAAGATCGGTAATGAACTCACTTTTGCACATGAGGGTTCCTTATAAGTCTACATTTTGTCTTTGAGATGATTTAAAATATTTTTGCAACTCTTGTTGGAATAATTTCATCTTCTTATTTAATAACATCTGTTTAGTATAAAAATAATTACATACATTGTTTTCAAAAATCCTAAAATTCTTTCAAATAACATATTCAAAAACCTAGTAAATAAAGTCATGTTTATATATTATTATTTTCTGTTTTTCTCAAAATCAAAAATCAATTATGCAATAAAACTAAAATATCAATTTTCTTTTTGGATTTCGCGATGATGATATAAGTCTATACCTATAATTCTATGCCTAGCGCAAACCATTGTTCTAATATTATTTTCCCATTAATTTTAATTTATAAAAACATATGGCTTACATCATTATGTTACACAAATTATGCTTTAAAAAGAACGAACACATTTTTCTATTTCGTTTCATTATGTCAACATTCCATTTTGCAACCATGGTATAATTCCTAGCGAATTATTCAAAAAATTTATCACACTTAGGAATTTATGCCTAGCAAAAATCATATTTCTTTTAATATCTCATGCATAATATTTTTATGAAAATCTGAAAACACATCATCATCATCATCATCATTTTTCATCATCACAACACAAAGTCTTAAGATAGTCTCTTAAGCACTCTTTTACTTTTAGCAATATTTCTCTACTGGGATTAGCTTGACAACCTAGTGAGCGGCGACTCCATGAAATGGTCTATAACAGTGACAATGTCCTTTGAAATTATTGTTAGAAGTCTCTTTATTTTTCATCAAATCACACCACCAAAACAACCAATTTTTTTACATCAAATTATTTCATTTAAATTTTATGGCATGACATAAAATTATAATTTATTTCCAAACAACATAATTACACGAAAAATTAATCAACAAATCCAAAATTAAAGCATCATACAACATATACACAAGTCATATCATCAACAAGACCATATATATATATATTATATATATATCAACAAATTATATACATCATATCAAAACCGGATTGGTATGCCACAATCTATACCCTGGCATACTCAATCCTCTCAAAAATGTATACAATCTCTATGCAGTGAGTGGCTAGCCTCGAGAAGCCCTCGAGATCTCCACATCATCTCCTCCCCCACCCTAACATGGAGGAGGTGGTCCCATAGAGGTCCGAGTAGTGTCTCGGGTCCTTGTCATCAATCGTGAGGATGTCCTCGATGATCCCATCATGATCGGCTCTACAATGGGGGCTGGCAATGGTATCCTCTAGTTCTCTAAAACCACATAATAGTACAACCCTTGGTAGAATGCGGTCTAAGCAATAGCCCATGCCATATCCTAAGTGCTCGCCCCTCCGCTCTGAGCCCTGAGCCGTGTAGCCTCATCCTATAGTGTCTGCACCTAAGCCCGAAGGTGGGCATTCTCAACCCGAAGAGTTACCATCTCGCTGCTCTCCCCCACCTCGATACCCTTGCCCTTATTGAGTGATGGTGGCCTCCCCCTACTGAGAAGGGAATCCCTCCTCCCTCCTCCCTGTCTGTTGTGGCCTCTGTGGAGCCCATGACATCCTCTGGTGTCTCTCCTACGGAGACCGTCACTGCTCTCTCCCACCATGACCCCGTGTTGCCTCAATAGTAGCCTGACATCGCCTCCCCATCCATCACACCATGACATGCACTAGACCCTGTGCCCTCGTCATCCAAGGAGGGCGGATGCCTGCATACCAGGCATCGTATCCATCTACAACCCCAGCATCGTCACCATCCACTGGCTATATGGGGGCATCATCCGTGTCCTAGCTCCAGAATCATTGTATATCCAGAGCCCCACTCAATGTAGTATTATCCTAGATAGTCTAAGAGTACTCATAATCCCTGAGGGAAGGGATACCCTACTGAAGATTTAACTATCATAAAACTCGGTCATAGCGGTGGAGCTCTACCTCTCCCCGCTCCATCCTCAGCCAGCAGACTCACTTAATGCAAGCCAGCTCTTGCCCATCCTCTACCCACCCTGGATGCTCTCTCCACGGTCTCTAGGTGATCTGGTTTGGGATGAGGTCATCTAGAAACCTCTAAGACATCGATAGATCTATCCACCACTGTGACCCTCTTTGGAGCCACCAATAGAAAACCCAAGGCCTCTCCCGGTCAACCCCTGTCAGTGGGAGTCCTACCGGCCTCCACATCACAATGTGCTCCCAGCACCAAATCTGTAGTAGTGATGTCAAAACCAGACATCGGCCTCCCTTGTATACGACCCCATGCAGGATCCTATACAAACGGTATAGTACAAAGCTCCCCCATGCAAATCTGTACCTATGGTCTCTCATGTCATAGACCACATCTAATAGGAGCCAGGGTAATCTACACCTGCTTTGGTGGCATAGCAGTAGGCCACCCACTATCCCCGCCAATACCTGAGTCAACCTAGATGCCCTAGGAATCTACCTCAGCGACTCGATGTTTACTCTACCCTTCTCCAAGGTAAATCTTGGGTCTCTACTCAGCCTCATCATAGACTGGCCCTGATTTGCCATAGGATTCATTAGCCATCCCTGTATGGGGATCCTCAAGATCCTCCATACGTCCTCTAGTGTGGGAGCCATCTCCCCTATCGGTAATAAAAAGTAGGAAGACCCCAGATACCATCTCTCTGCTAGGGCTGTTAGTAGCCCCAAGTCTATTGGTACTTGTGGCATCTCTGCCACATGCTGTAGTCTGACCTATGCTAGTCGGTCTCACTCTGCATGGTTGAGCACGGCCATGTCATCTTTGAGCCCTCCGTATTTCCACTTTCGACTCTTTAGTAACCCCCTCTGCAAAATAAACAATAAAATTTATTAATAAACCAATTATTAAAATCAATTAAATGCAATTCACATAAGCTTATTTTCATCAAATGATGATATCGTCCACTATTGGATGATATCGTCCTAAATTGGGTAAAATCGTCCTTTGTAGGATGAAATCGTTTTCTATTTCACAATTTTGGGATCATCCCTTGTTGGACGAGATCGCCCCTAGTTCACCGATTTCGCCCTCAGACGAAATCGATGATCTAGAGACGATTTCGATGAAATATGGACGATTTCATCCCAACATCGTCGACGGCCTAAAAAAGGCCGCGATGCCCCAAAACAGTCAAAAATTAAAACAAAAAATTACACAAATCTAATTCAAACATAATTTACTAGCATTAGATCCTTACCCGTAGCCCGCATCGGACCTCTGTCGATCTGTGCGCTGTCTCAACCATTTTTTGTCTGCAGAGCTCTCAAACAGTAAAAATGAACAGTAAAAATGAATTAGGGTTTTCCCTATTTTTCTTAATTTTATTTAAAAACAACAATAATTTTTTTAGTTTTGCTTTTTCCCACTTTTACCTCAACGTTCGATTTGGATAAAAACACGGAGGGGGCACCATAGTCAGCAGTCGTACAATTCGACCTAGAATCGTCGTCTAGAAAATTGAGTAAATTTTTGCTTTCTCGTAAAACAAGAAGAACTCATCTTTAACGCATTTTCTTCGAAAAATTTGCTAAAGAGGGGGCAAAATGTAGCACCCTAAAATTGGCGCAGTTAAACCTTAGTAAAAAGATAAAAATTTGAATTTTAACCCAAAACCACCCGTTAACCGCTCGTTACCCGCTCCCCTTGTTTTTCGCACCATTTTTAGGATTTGTTTTGATCGTTGGACGATATCGTCGTCGATTAGACGAAATCGTCCCTAATCTGACCAATTCATCTGGAACAGAACGTCCAGACGATTTCGTCCCAAAACCAAATTTTCATAATTAGCTTATGTTTCAACAGCTTCGCTAACTTAGGCAGAAAGCATGTCTGCGTAGTTAGAGTCTCTCCCATTGGAGATCTCCCAAATTGGGATGATCTCCAACCTCCTAACCTCTCCCTAATCCTATATAAACAGGTATTTTCTTAGTTTATCCCCCTGAACCCCTTGGCTGACTGATTTCCCTACAAATTTAGTTCCTTGTGCATTAGAACATCCTCGCACCATCGTTTGCATTCTGTATTTCAAGTTTTCTTGCAAGAATTTTACTATTTTTTAGCCAAAGCAAGCTTGGATCGTCGAAGGCGATTCCAAACAATTTCGGACGATCCTGTCGAGGATCAGTGACGATATCGTATGATTGGAGGCGATCCTAATTGTAGTCCAGATTGGGGGCAATCAGAGCCCGAAGTTTGCATTTTTCTTATCTTTTCTCTTCATTTTCTTATGCATTAACTTGGTTTATTTTATTTTTGCATCCTGGAGTTCACCTCATTGAGTACAGATGCATGCTAAAGTTCAAATAAATTATTAAAATAACGCATTTTCCTTTAATCGCTATCTGGATCTATCATTTAGGCAAATTTAATGTCATTTCTATCATTTCCCCTTGCTTTTGTAGTTGCATTTTTGGTTTTTGGTATCTATCTCTGTGACTGTAGGTTTCTGACGAATTCGTCAGATCGACGATGATATCATCTGATCTCAGATGATTGACTGAGATCTGAGATGATTCTGTGACATTTCAAATGATTACGTACGATTTGAGATGATTTGGACTTCTACAAAACTCAAAATCTACATCAGACATCCGAAATCAGGTATATTCTATCTCATTTAGCATATTTTCTATGTTTAGCACTTATTTATGTTCTTTGTATTCATATAAATCAGCATTGGCATATAGAATAGCTTAGATTCATCTTGGCCAAACCTAGGAATTGAATGATTAAAGCACAAAATGAACACATCAAACCTACTCTCAACCTAGGTGTGGAAACTGCCACTCAAAAGTTTCCTAGTGAACCCACCATCCGTCAAAAATTCACACTTATACCCCTCCCCCGAGAGGCGCAACCTTCAAAGGGCCTCTTAGTTTGATGTATTGTCCCATCCTTCTCACATTCCCCTTTCGGGCGCGGATCCTATAGCCTGAAGGTAAGGATGAAAAAAATTTGGAGTGATACAGAAACTGCTAGTGGTTTGTTTTTTGGATTTTCTACATTATTTTTCCATTTCCAATTTTTATTTTATTTATCTAACTTTTCCTTTTGCAGATTTTTTTAGAACTTCGAAGATTAAAATAAAAAACGAAAAAAATTAAAATGCCAAAAATAAATACATGGGTGTGAAGAATGAGCTTCAATATTTCATTCGAAACAATTTTGATCCCATTCCGAAGCCATTTCGAATTTATAAAAATTATTTAAATTTGTTGTTTTATAAGGATTTTTATAATTTTAGAATTTTATTTTTTTCACATTTTGAAGGCAAGTCAGATTTTTTTAGCTTTGCATTTTTATTCACAAGCAATAAATGAACTGCCCTTTATGAAAATTATAATTTTATTAAAGGGGGATAATTTATATGGAATTCCATAGGCCATCATTTTCGGAGCAATAAATTGGTTTCTCTTTATGAAAATTCTGATTTCATTAAAGAGAGACAATTTATACATTATATCAAAGGCTATTATTTTAAAGCATTAAATTATTTCTTCTTTATGAAAATTATGATTTCATTAAAGAAGGGTAATTTATAATGACATTTTAAGGCCTTTACATTTCATAGCTATTCATGCATATTTATTTCCTTTTCTTCATCAAAGCAACAATAAAAGGAATTCAATCTTCATTTCACATTCACATTTAGAGATAGATTTTAATCTTTGTTTTCATGTTCAAAGCAGGGTTTAAAGAAGATAAAATCTATCTAAAATGCTTCAAAGTAAAATGAACTAAGGCTTTACATCGTGGTCATATGAGGGCCAATCACTTTTCCTTTTTCTCTTAAGTTTCATGAATAATCATTAGTATAGCATGATAAAATAAACCAACACAGGGCCCTTGTGAACAGTTACTTGCAAATCACTAAGGTATTCCTAAACTTATTTGATATATCTTCACAAGATTATAAATACACATGTGCAATGCTTATATAGCGGAACCTTGGAGAAGTTGTTTTGTTTTAAATTTTTTGCAAGAGAGGGTTTTGTGATCAAAATCCTAAGGGTGAGTGTGATTTTACAATTGGGTAAAATTACCACTCAATATTTTGGTGCTAGAAGGAGGGCATGAAGTGGTTTATTTTATTGTGATTCTAAATGCTATATATTTTTTTTGGTAGATTAATAAATTTATTAAAACCAGGGCATTTGAAAGGTGCCCTAATGCCTTGTACAACAGAGGATCAAAAATGAACAGAAGATAGAAAATTGAACTGTAAGCTAAAACAGAATTACAACCTCAAAAAACATCCTCAGACTAAAAGGAGCCAACAACCTTAGACAAATAGGTTGTGAGAGAAATTCCAGATCTCAAAAAGAAGTGGTCCTCAACCAAAAAGGAACTCAAAAATATGCGAACCATCACCGCAAAGGACCTAGAAAAATAGAGGAAGAACATTCAGCCGTCAAGGGGAATGTCCAACTGCATGATGGACGGAGCAGTACCTTCCAGACTAGCAACTTTCGAATATATTTTAGAAATCTCCTTAGTGTTATATATTATTCTAAATGCTATATATTATTCATTATTATTTTAAAGAGTTATTTAAAGACATTGGTATTGACTAATGATATTTTGTTGATCACTTTCAATGATTCTAACATTCTCTATTTTGATGATGCATTAATGTTAACTTGTTGCAAACTTAAAAATATTCTTAAATTTCATGGTTTAATTGATACACATATTTTGGTTGATGCTAACATGACGATTCATATGTTAAACATTTGAGATTTGTTAGTCATTTCATGCTTATTTGCAAGATATTTTTATTTGACTAACAAAATTGGTTTTGAAGTTATTCTTTGAGTTTCGACAATGGCGACATTTGATGAAATAAGAGCAAGAATGGTATCTATGTTAGGTAACCATTATAGTCGTTTAAACATACCTAGAATACCTCATCAAATTCCTAAAAGTGTATTGGAGTTTCCATTGCATTTTGGATGACATGTGGCATTAGGACACATAAAGACATTGTATATCTACCATAAGCATGTTGCTTGTAGGTTATTCTCTTACATATTGGATGACGTAGAAATGGGTTGGTATACCCAATTACCTCTAGAGGTTATCACTTCTTGGGTCCTACTAGAAACAATATTTCTTGACCATTTTAGAAATCAAGTTGACCCAGTTATGTTGCAAAATTAGTTTACCTCTATCTGTAAAGAACCTAATGAATCCATGAGTTAATTCAATGATAGGTTCCATGGGTTGTACACTAAAGTTGTAGAATATTACGACATAACTAAAGAGGAATGCATTCAAATTTATATGGGAGACTTATACCTCTTTATTTATGTAATATTAGGGAAAAATTTTAAAGATCCATATTTTCCTAGAGCCTACAATGTCGAAATAATGGTAGAACAATTGCAAGTTGAGGTACAATATCCTCTCATGAGGAATTTTATTTTAGCAGTTATTTATGCCAACCTACACCAACCATCTAATGCAACACCCTCCACTCCAATGAAGCCTAAGAATAATGATCAAGGGGATGAATTTGAATGTCTAAATTTTATAACCACCTTAGATATCATCCAAGAGGAGGTGCAAGTTGCAAAGTCAATATCCACTAATGAGGATTGTGTAGAGATGGGTCCATATTTAGAAATGCATGAGTATTCGAACAATGGAAGAGTCCTAGAGTTAATTAGCATGGAGATATGTGATAGGACAAGACCTTCCATAGAATTGAATAAAGTGGTTGAAAGTGAGGTTGAAAGAGAAACTATAAATGAATTTGAAGACATAACAAAATTTCACCACTTATTTTTGGAAAACACCTTGGATGAGATTGTTGAAACTGATGGCCAAGAAAACCCACACCTTCCAAATTGTGATAAAATTGAATTTTGGGTTACAAATGTGGATTGTGATCTTGCAATATTAAATACAAAGAGTAGCCCACTTTTGGAAATAATTGAATCACCTAAGGAAGGTGAAGGTAAATTTGACGAGAAACATGTTGATGAATTGGAAGATGTTGAAGAAGTAGTTGAGAGTCACCGCTTGATTTTGGAAGATGACTACTATGATTCTTGGAATAAGTGGGAAGAATACACTCACCCCAAACCTTCTAATGAAAATTTTGTGTCAATTGATATGCAGGATATTACAATTGTTTTCTCGCATGAGGATATTACAAGTCTTGTACAATATAAAAATGCTTTATAAGAAAGGTTGGAATATCATCAAGTGTTGGAAGATGATAATGATTCTACTACCATGGATAAATGTGAAAAATAAGTGATATATGAATCAAAATATCATGCCACAGATACAATAGAGTTTCATCCTATGAATTTTGATGATAATTTTTACAATGGTTGGGGAAGATATGATGAATCATTGGATTTTCACACCCCTATCAATGAGATCTCTATTGACATGAAGGATGCTAATATCACCATGTCACATGAAGATATTGCATTTGAAATAATAGAGAAGGTTACAAAATTAGATCATGTTGAATATGAATTTATGGAACATCTTACTGAAATAGAAGAGGAAGAAATGATAAATGTTTCCTATGATTCAATTGTTTGGGATCAGGAAGAAGTAAAGCCTCCTCTTTCATTTTGGGATACCAAAAACCTGGGTATAAATTCACGGGATTATCTTGAATATTCAAAGGAAGAAATACCATTGGTGGTTAGCAAGGAACTAGAATTGACTTCTAGTCCTCCAAGTGATGAAAATATGGCTTGGTTTGAAACAACTCAAATGATCAATCAGGAAGATGTGTTATTTGACATATCCCTAGACATAGAAGAGTCATGGTTTGAAAATGATGGGCATATTTTTAATTGGGTGCCTAATTTTGGTGTTTTTGATGAACATGTAATCAATGAAGATGAAATACTACAAGATGATGAAGAAGATAAAGACCATGAGGTAGAAGAAAAAATTACAATGGTTCACCAAGTGTTGGTAAATGAAAATGTACATGTGACCACCAAAATGACCTCACACCTATGCTTCCTATTGCGTAAAATGAAATAAAAGAAACAAAATAGACGCATGCAAAATTGAAAAAAAATGGGAAGAATAAAAACACTTTTATTACATTATAAAGAAGCCAATCCCGGTTACAGTTACGTCCCTCTTAGGGATACCATTTTGATACTCTTATTACAGTAGGAAAAAACAATGTTCTCTATTAAGGGTAAATGTCAGTTTTAGGACCTTCAAGGTGACACAAATTGCTCTAGGGTGGAGTTGACCCTCTTCTCTGCATTGAGGAAGGAACTGGATGGTTGAATATCCTTTGAATCTATTTTCCTGGGGTCAAGAAACAACATAAAAGCATTAAAAGCATAGGCAGCCTCTCATGATGAGGCCCTTTAAAGAGTATGAACATAAAGATGCCATAACACTAATGAAATCAAGAAAATGAATAAAGCATGTTAAGCCTATGCAATACTTGAAAATATTAATTGAAACATATAACTAAAAAGTGTAGTTATCTATCTAATGAATTGATTACATGAAATGAAGCATGATAATATAAAAATGAGCTAATTATGTCTTATTTGCCATAATGAAGTAAACTCAATAAAAATCTTAATTCTATCAGTCAGAGTCTCTAAAATGTTAAATAAACCACTAAGAAGCTTAATATAACCTAATTTAATACAATGCAAAAATAACAGTAAGGAGAGCTTTCACCGATTGCAAACCGTGGCTCAAATGAGCGGTCTGCACTGTACACCATGACTGTCAACCATGATGAGAAACAAAGTAGCTTTGCCCTCTAAATCCAAGGTTGTGGGCTTGATCCTCCTTGTCAAATTGATAATCAAGGATCGGCTTGATATCCTCTAATTGGTTTGGTGGTTGAATTGCATAGTTGGGCCTTTGTTTGCCCGAATTCACGTTTCTTGGCATTCTAACTCCTTAGGGAATCCATGACACAAATTGACATGATTCTTGATGAATTGGCAAGTGAATAACAACAAAAATCTCTCAGTACACTTAGGTGAGTCTAAAATCTAACAGGGATTCACTGCTTTAATCTCCAATGCTCACTTATTTCTTTTGCCCTAATTTGAAGGGGTGCTTATAGTATTACCCAAGGGCTAGGGGTGGCTTCATGGAGAAGCCAAGATAAAGAAGCGGTGGTTAGGACAGTTGGATTGGAAGCCTTTGGAATATTCCATCCTTCAACCACCCTATTCTACAACAAATGGTTATTCAAATTTATTTGGCTCGGATGAAGGTAATCTGAACTTCAGCTCTAAATCGTAGGTGACAGCTGCGGTCTAGCATATAAACCATGGGTGTTAGCTGCGGTTTATATTGTAGACCACAGGTCTCAACAAGTGTTTGAGCTGATTAGGCCAAGGAGCCCAAATTGAGTGGTTAAAACCACTAATTGATCTTGGAGTCTATCCAAGATCTTCCATATGGTCTTGTAGCATGTCCCATATGAGTAGTCACCATCGACATGCCACATTTTAGGTGTCTACAGATGCTCCTTTTGAGATGCGTTGTGATATCAAACAACACGTGAGCAAAAATATGCCACCTAAAACAATGTCTAAGGTTACATTATGATCATTGATCTGATCAACATTAGATGCCCCAGGTCCTGCAAAGGGATGCGCATCGTAGAATCATTGCTTCCAACTTGGTGAAAGACTTAAATTTAAAGAAGTTTGCACTCGTCATTAGACATTTGGGTAGCTTTGGTGCTACAATAGGATTTAGGCCTATATAATTGAAATGAGGAGAGCTACAAACTAAACTATCATAGTTGCTATTTTCCCTAAGCAAAGGGGTAAGCTTATGATAGTCGTTGACAATGATTCACAAGGACAAACACAATTTTGACAAGATCAAGGGATCTTTTGCTGATTTTTATTATGATTATGAAAGTATGACTACCCCCTCAAGCAAAGAGTCGATGAGGGTAATGATAATTGAATGAAACGATGAGGTTGCTTGACCATTATGAATTATTTGAACTTTATAATTTAGCATTTAATTCCTTAGCTAGGCTTAGTTCAGCTTATGATTGCAACTGTTAATAGTAATTGCACACCTCTATCCTATCGAGTGGTTAGGATGTAATAGCCTTCTTAGAGAATCAAAGTGATATAATGCCAATTACATTTATTTTGAATCAATTTATTGATGATCTATTGAAAAATATGTCATAGGATAAATGACATGAAATGCCTCATTCCCGTGGAGTGGTCTAGCCTTGAAGGCCTTCTTCGAGATTGAAAAGAAGCATATCAAATAAACGATGACAATTTTACCCCAAATGTCCTTATGGTTATTTACTCATCTCGTTGGATTGCATGGAGCATTAGTCATTGCAACCACGAAGTACCTAGGGTAAATAACTGAATACGAGGTGCATTTGACTTTTGACTTGTTTTAAAAAACAAATTCTTGATTTTTTGAGTTTTTAATTTATCCTGGTGCTTTGAAAATCACCAAATTTATTAAATTGATTGCTCTTATTGAGATTTAGATCTGTTAGGAGTCATTAATTTTTCAGTTAAAACCTTCCCACAATGGGGTTTTGGTACATTTAATGCCACTTGTGAACCATGCTCACCGGCTACAGTTAGAAATTTCAAATTTTGGGAACCGTGGCTAAGAGCTGCAGTCAAAAAAACCTAATTATAGGACCGTGATTTTTAGTTGCGGTTCAACAAAATTAGAAAAAGTATATAAATTTTTCCATTTAAAATTTGTATTATTATTCCTTGAAAGTGATTTCAACTGGAGAGCTCTGAGAGGTGAGGAAGCAAACTTGATGTGAAGCACTACTGAAACTGCTATCTACGACCTCCTACACATCCTGATGGCATATCCTATGTAGCCTTCATCCAGTATGGGCATTGGTGTGAGAAAGGTAATTCAAAATTGAGTCCTCGCACTCCTTACCAGATTAAAAACAAACCACATTAAGTAAATGGATCCAATTTATCTCACTAAACTGCTAGTAAATAACCTCACATTAGTTTAGGCTAGATTAGGGCTTTAAGTTTTGGGTGTCAGGCTAGGAAGTGATCCTAACAGGGTTACATTCCTATACCATAGCTGGCAAACGCGGCTCCTAATTTTCATATTGAGAACCGTGGATGTCCGCTGTGAAGAGATTCAAATCCCAACGATCAGATTTTTGACCGTTACGCAGACCGTAGATTTGACCTGTGGTTCTGTAATTTAAAAAAAAACCAATTTTTTATTTATTTTTTTATTTTTCTTGGCAATTAATGTCATTTATTGCACTTCTGAGATGCATTTTTGGAATTTTTGATCACTTTTAGCATGTTTTTGTATTTTTAGCAATTTTTAGATTATTTTTAGTTATCTTTTTCCCTTATGCACTTATTTTGTTCAAAAATTGACCTCTAGAGCCTGGGAGTCGGATCTCCTCCGCACCCTCCACAGACAGCTAACTGACCAAGAGCGAGCGTGGTTCGGTGCGGTTGGTTTCGAATATGTGCTTGATATGCCCACGATCAGGGTAGACCATACCTACATGACTGTATTGGCCCAACGTTAGGATGCACAAACCAACACATTTCACCTACCCATAGGTGAAATGATGGTGACATTGGAGGACGTCTATCGGATCTTCAGGATCTCGATCGATGGAGAGCCTATCACCTCCACTCCATTTACCAGTAGAGGAGCTATTTTTAACGCCATCTTTGGTGACCGTAGTGAGGATGCCCAGGGTAAGATTGACCATGGAGGTATCCACATCAGATATCGATAGGGGAAGGGTGTCTTCTTAGTCCGAGAGGTGGTCTTTATGCACTTAGTTATTTAGATTGTGCTTCCAGACTCCGCAGGCGTGAGGATCCCCTAGAACCTCTTGGCTATTATCAAGAGAGTTACTTAGAGTTCTACATGGCAGCCACTGCTCTTAGCATGGGGGAGCACACTATTAGCCCAACTATATCATGATTTATATCAGGTTACCTGTAGGAGTCGAGTCGATATTAGCTAAAACTTGCTGCTTCAAATCTAGGGCTGGTAAAATATTCAGATCAAGCGGCCCACAGAGTTGTTTCTTCGCATTACTACTATTCCTACTACACACCAGTGCTATGCGGTATGTTGGCCTCATGAGGAGGAGATATTTTGGATTAGGTCTCATGTTGAGTACTTGGACCATTACATTGCTATATTTGCACAGCTTTCGACGAACGATATAGAGTGGCACTTATATATGGATTGCCCCGCATGGGAGGAGGCTGGTGAGTGATTGTGTCAGGCGAGGAGGGATAAGTGGTTACTCAGTTGCAAGGCAAATATTTTTTAGTACTAGTTCTACTCATGCATCCTCCACTAGTCTGGTCTGGTTCAGGATATTTCGATGCTTCCTACTATCTACAGGCACCTAGTTCTAGAGATATATCTACAATGGGTCCATATGACACCACTAGGGGATGAGGTTGATGACTTCTAGGAGTCGAGCATGGATCGGGCTAGCACCACTATAGAGTATGGCACTTGGTGGTCACTCCTACAATGGTAGGGAGAGGGGCCCCTCAGCCGAATACATGATAGAGTAGAGACTGATCCAAATGGGCGTAAAGTGCACTAGCATACCAAGGATATATGGGGCATAGAGGCAACCATGGGGGAGGCTCCTCAAGTTAAGGTAGAGGAGGACACAATTGAGGAGGGTGAGGTACCTCTTAACAGTGATTTTGGCTAGTTACTGGTTCAGGTGGTGAGCTTACAAACTCAGATTGGTACTTTGAGGAGCTAGTTATGCCAGAGGGATACAAAGATTGCTATGCTACAGGTACAACTCATAGTAGCTCAGAGATAGGGGGACATTAGATACAATGGTAGAGCCCTCGTCTACATAGACTACCATGGTGCCTCCCATGACACAATCTGCTTTACTACCAGTAGGTCATGACCTTATGGCTAAGATCTAGAGGCTTCGTTCCCTCATGAAGGAGGGTAATGATCGGTAGGATGGGTATGTAGCTCGCATATCCCAGCTGGAGGGCTACATCCGACTAAGTGGTTTAGAGGTACCAAATGACACTCGCACCATAGGGACCCACAGGAGTGGATCCTATACTAGGACCAGGGAGATAGAATGATCTACCACCAGTGCGATCTACAGGATGTACAACATCGAGAGGACTAGTAGGTTTTTGAGCACTCAGGATGCTAGCTCTCAAAGGACTCATAGGGGTTGTGGAGGCGATGGAGGTACCTCACAGACTGGTGGTATAGACCCTATTTAGTATAGGTCTCAGAGATACTTTGTTGTACTATTTTGAGTGTAAGTTCGAGGACCTACATAGTTGTAGCCTTCGGGCATGTTGGATATACTCTTGATGTACTTTATTTGGACACACACACACACACACACATATATATATATGATATTGATCATTTTGTCTCGTTATGTGTACCTGTTTATTTTTTATTTTATGTTACGCACATGGATGCAGATGTTCATATTGATGCTATGTTTATATGATGTGATGTATGGATGACATGCACTAGGTAGTTATTTAATTTATAATGATGATGATATGCAATGATGTAGATTCTTAGATGTGCTATTTATGATGGATGCATATGGATGTGATGTTTACTTTTAAATACATATTTAATTTTGTTGTATTGTATGCATTTAATTTATGATGATGTCATGATATGCTGGTGTAATTTATGTAATGCATTATTTACACAATGGTAATCTAATGTAAATGAACCTGTATGCTTTAATCAATTAAAGCACAAGCAATGAATGTGAAATGTGTTTAACAATATAATGGACGACACCACAGAATGTGTAAAAATCATGAATGTAATTGAAAATCCTCATTACAAGAATTTAATCAATTAATCACTCATTTATGAAATGCGATGATATGAAGTGGTATGATGCGAATGACCTAATATGTCACTCTATAGTCCTTTTGCAATTTGAAATATATGCACAATATAGTCAATGGTCATCTAATATCATTTGTGATATCCATCTAATATCTATCCTATATTTTGAAAACTTTGTGCTCAATGTAATAATGTATCATGGATTTGATACTTTACAATTTGATGATTGAATAACTTTTATTTTTGATGGTTTGTGATCTTTGGTATTTGTTGCTATTAGAGAAATTTTTGAGGTTTTCCATGAGACTCAAACACCCTAGTTGACTTATCAAAAGTTGTATATTAACCATACTAGACTTCTGAAATGTAAGGCTTTTGCTATGATAGGCCCTAATTGTTCATTATCCCTGTGTGTGCAAATGAGTATATTAAGATAAGGCACAAGCATACCTCGATGTCAAGCAGAATTCTTTCATCCCATTGCTAAGATTGGGGGTCCGTAAATGTTTATCCAATCTTAGGTTTATATTTTAGTTGGACTAGACCACTAGGCGATATAGGACACCTGAAGCTAGCTCTTCCACATTCAAACATTGGTTTGTACATAAGCGAGGTGCTAATGCATTAGACATATCGTCATGTGTAAGGTATAGTAGTGCTGGAAATTCCATGGATTCAAGTTCACTCCCTTATTTTCTTCAATTTTTTGGGATACTTTCTCATATAAAGTGATAAAAATCACTATTTATTTTTGTACTTTAGTGACAATAATCATTATTTATTTTGTACTTTCTTTTATTTTTCTTTAGCAAGGGATTTGATACTGATTTTTCTTCCTTTTTACAATTTATCTTCATTTGACTTGATTTTTTGGAATTTTACATTTGATAATTTGCTTCAAAAACTTCCTTTGGGGATTTTACTTTGGGGAACTGTTTCTAGGATATCAATTTTAGGATATCGATCTATGATATCAAAATGGGATATCAATCTGGGATGTCGATCTATGATATCGATCGTGGGTATCAATCTTGAGGATTTAAGTAGGATATCATTCTAGGATATTGCCCATTTTATCGTAAGCAAGGGATTCTAGGTAAGAAATACACTTGTCATTTTGCCAATTTCCAACATTTCCCATATCGTCTGCACAAGGGGATAAGCAAGAATAAACTTTTTACCTCATGATACCTGGTCCTGCTTCATGGATTTCATATTCCCCTAGTCCTTATTAGGATTATTTAATTTTTTTATTAGTGATAGGATTCTAATATGCTAAGGGTTATACTAACTGAACCTCGGCTACAAAAGCAAAGTAAGCTTTCTATAAACTCTTGAGAAGACCTCTAGTATGGTTGAATGACCGAAAAACCCTAGTATATTCTTCCGAGCAACAAAATGGGTTATGTTTGAAAAACATAATTACTCACATGAATGATGGATTATGATAAATGCATAGGTGCATGATTGAACACAAACATTGCATCGTTTGTAAGACTAACAAACACAATCCATCCTACTATGGAATGCAACAGATGAAGAATACCTACATGCAATGCAATGAAGTGAATGCATGTGTAAATAAAAATACATAATGCAATTACAAATATTTTTGGATTTTATACTTTACCAAATTTTTCCCCATTTTTCATAGTGATTGGCAGAGAGATTGTTGGGATTCCCACGGTTGGTGGGTGGTTGGTGGGTGTGGGTGGTTTAGCCCATGGTATTGTGCCCATTGTATTCTAATACCACATAGTGGTTTAGGGTTGTGAGAGTTTCCTTTATATTTTATTGTAATGTCCCATTTTTGGGCAAGAAAGAAAAATAATAATATCAAGGAGGAGTGGCTCTTGTTTTTGCTGGAGTAGCCCACATCGGGTGAACCAGGGTAAATCTCGTGTGTCATATGTGCATTGTGTGGTGTCATTTCTTCTAAGTTATTTATTTTTGCATTATTTTTGGAATAATTTTCTGTAGATCTCTTCATTTGGTATCAGAGCCAAGTTGTTAGCCATAGGGGGACACCTTTATTGCTAGGGTTACATTTCATTTGAAGGGTTTCTAGGGTTTCTAGGAGGGAGAGAAAACCTATTTTGGAGTGTGAGTTTTTTTGCAGAAGGAGCTTGAAGGAAAATGACAAGAAATCATTCAAGGATAGAGATCAAGAAATTTTATGGAAAAATCTTTGAGCTATGGAAGTTGAAGATGGAGGATCTGCTCGTGGACAGAGATCAGTGGGCTGTTATTTCTGAACAAACGAAACCTACAGGAACATCCGATGAAGATTGGGAAAAGATGAATCGAAAAGCAAGGAGTCTGATTCAACTGTGTCTTGTAGATTCAGTCCTAATCAACATTTTCTAGAGAAGCTACTGCAAAGGATATCTAGGAGAAATTAGGGGCTTTGTATCAATCTAAGTCCCTGGTGAACAAATTGTTCCTCCAAAAGAAACTATACAATCTCAGGATGAATGAAGGAGATTCAGTTGCAGATCATCTGAATTCATTCAATACAGTGGTAAGTCAGCTTACATCTATTGATATTAAGTTAAGTGAGGAAGATAAATGTATTACCTTGCTATGCTCTTTACCAGATTCATGGGATAACCTAGTTGTAGCAATTGGTAGTACAACTTCATCTACATTGAAGTTTGAAGATATTGTGGCATCTCTAATATCAGAGGATATGAGGAGAAAAGCCATGGAGGGCACTTCAAAGGAAGCCCTAATAGTGAGAGGGCGTGCCAAGGAAAAGGATAAAACAAGATACGATGATAGATCTAAGTCTAGAGGTAGATCCAAGTCTCGTGGAAAGTTTGAGAGAAAGTGTTGGAAGTGTGGCAAGCCTGGTCACATGAAGAAGGACTGCAGATCAAAGAATGTTGATTCTAGAAAGATGTTTGATGAATCCACTTCCATAGAGACACATAAATCTACTGATGAAGGAGGGGATGTATATCTGGCATCCTGCTCCACACGATCAGATAAAAATGATTGGTTGATCGATACTGGTGCCTCTTTTCATATGACTCCTCATAGGGGGTGGTTCAGTGAATATGAAAGATATGATGGAGGGGAGGTACTGTTGGGAGATGATTCACCACTTAAGATCATTGGTCATGGAAGGGTGAAAATACTATTGTAGGATGGTAGGGTTAAGACCCTTCCAGGTGTGATGCATATTCTAGGCCTTGTTAGAAATTTAATTTATGTAAGCAAAATGGTTGATGCAGCAGTAAATGTTAGTTTTAGCAAATATTCATGCAAAATGGTTCGAGGATCAATGGTGTTAGCAAGAGGAGTTCGTATTGGAACTTTGTACAAGCTATTGGGAAGAACTATGACAAATGAGTGCAATAGCTCAACTATTTTTGAGGTTGAATCAGATAAAAGCTCAACACTCGGCATCAAAGAATGGGACATATTGGAGAAAAGGGATTGCATACCCTGCACACAAAAGGTATGGTTCATGGTATCCCTGATTGCTCAATGGTTTTTGATTTCTGTGAACACTACATTTATGGAAAGCAGAATCGTGTGAGTTTCCCATCTGGTGCTGCTAGAGCAACAGGGATATTAGATCTGATTCATAGTGATATATTTGGTCCTGTCCCTATACCATCACTTGGAAAATCATGGTATTATGCTTCTTTTGTTGATGATTTTTCAAGATATGCATGGATTTATTTTCTTAAGAGTAAAGATGAAGTGTTTGATAAATTTAGAGAATTTAAAGCACTTGTTGAAAATCAAACTGATAAAAGAATTAAGGTGTTGAGGTCTGATAATGGAGGAGAGTATTGTTCAAATAAATTTGAGGATTTTTGTAAGCAGTGTGGTATTGCAAGACAGAAGACTACTCCATATACACCTCAACAAAATGGAGTTGTAGAGAGATTGAACAGATCTCTGATGGAAAAGGCTAGGAGTATGCTTAGTGGTGCAGGTTTGACATAGGAATTTTGGGCTGAGGCAGTGAGTGCGGCATGCTACTTGTGAAATCGATCTCCTACATCAGCATTGCCAGATCAAACTCCATTTGAAGCATGGTTTGGTAAGAAACCCTCTCTCTCACATCTTAGAGTTTTTGGTTGTGATGCATACATGCACATTCCAAAGGAGAAAAGAAGTAAGCTTGATAATAAGGTTGTTAAATGTATCTTTATTGGTTATAAATACGGTGTTAAAGGATATAAACTTTGGAATCCAGAAACTAAAAGAACGGTGTACGATAGAGATGTGGTGTTTAGGGAAACTAAAAGTGATCACAGGAAGGAAGTAATAGAAGAAGAACTTGAAAAGGTCCAATTTGATCTCATGGAAGAAGATCACACATAAGAGGATCTGGTAGAGGAGCAGACAGATGAGGATCTGGATGAGGATTTGTATGAGGATGAACAAGAGGTTCATACACCTGTGGTAAGGAGATCAACACGGGAAAGAAGGCAACCTAAAAGGTACAGTCCATCTGCATTTCCTACTTCTTTTGTATTATCTATTACTGATGAAGATCCTAGAACTGTTAGAGAAGCTATAAATTTTGAAGAGGTAAACCTTTGGGAAGAGGCCATGGATGAGGAAATGATGGCCCTGAAAAAGAACAGAACATGGGATTTAGTGAAATTACCTGGTGGAAGAAAAGCAATAGGTTGTAAATGGATTTTCAAGAAGAAGCAGAATGCTGAAGGTAAAGTGGAGAAATACAAAGCTCGCTTGGTGGCTAAAGGTTATTCTCAGGTAGAGGGAATTGATTATGGTGAAGTATTTTCTCTTATTGCAAAGCTAACCTCAATTAGATTTTTGTTATCTATTGTTGTTGCTTTTGATCTTGAATTAGAGCAAATGGATGTAAAGACTGCATTCCTACATGGAGATTTGGAGGAAGAAATCTATATGAGACAACCTGAAGGTTTCACTATTGTAGGAAAGGAGGATCTTGTATGTAAGTTAAAGAAATATTTGTACGGACTGAAACAGTCACCTAGAATGTGGTATCAAAAATTTGATACTTATGTCTTAGGAATTGATTTTATTCATAGCAATGTTGATCACTGTGTATATTCAAAGAAAATTGGTAATGTACTTGTCATTATAGTTTTGTATGTTGATGACATGTTACTAATTGGAAATAGTAAGAAAATGATCAGGGAAGTGAAGTCTCAGTTAGCATCACAGTTTGATATGAAAGATCTTGGCCCTGCAAATTTTATTTTGGGCATGAAAATAAATAGAGATCATTCTAACATAAAGCTATGGCTGGATCAGAAAAAATATGTTGAGACAATATTAAAGAGATTCAATATGCAGGATTGCAAACCAGTGAAGGTACCTATTCCTTTGGGGGAAAAATTGTCTATTGAACAATGTCCAAAAATAGAAGAAGAGGTAGAAGAAATGTCCCATGTTCCTTATGCAAATGTTGTAGGTAGTTTAATGTATGCCATGGTCTATACTAGACCAGACATTGCCCATGCAGTGGGAGTTTTGAGCAGATATATGTCCAAACCTGGTAAAGAGCATTGGACTGCTGTGAAAAGGGTTTTCAGATATCTGCATGGTACTTCTAATTTTTCAATCTGTTATGAGGGTACAGGTAAAGAAGATAGATCCTTGGATATAGAAGGGTTTGTTGATGCATATTGGGCTGGAGATATGGACAATAGAAGATCTACTAGTGCTTATGTATTCAATTTGTTTGGAGGAGCTGTTAGTTGGATGGGCAAAAGGCAAACTTTTGTTGATCTTTCAACCACTAAAGTTGAGTACATGGTAGCCACCGATGGTAGTATGGAAGCAATATGACTACAAATACTATGTGATGAAACTGGGTTCTATTAAGGAGTTGTGAAGATAAATTATGACAATTAAAGTGCTATATTTCTAGCAAAGAACCCTGCTTACTATTCCAGAATGAAGCACATTGATACAAAGTTCCATTTCAGCAGGGACATGATTGAACAAAAGAAAGTGTTGCTGGAGAAAGTGGATATAAAGGAAAATATTGCAGATGCTTTAACCAAGGCATTTAGCACAAAAAAATTTATATTTTGTACAGTTGAAATGGGTTTGGCAAAGTATTCAATAACTGGGAGAAAATTGGATGTGTCTCATCCTTTACTGAGGAAATACTGTATGGTAGGCACAAGAGGGTAGGAGAAACGAAGCTTCTCATGAGGAGGGTGAAGCCCCCCCTTCCCTCGAACCCATGGTTGGTGGGTGGTTGGTGGGTGTGGGTGGTTTAGCCCACGGGATTGTACCCATTGTATTCTAATGCCACATAGTGGTTTAGGGTTGTGAGATTTTACTTTATATTTTATTGTAATGTCCCATTTTTGGGTAAGAAAGAAAAATAATAATATCAAGGAGGAGTGGCTCCTTTTTTTGCTAGAGTAGCCCACATTGGGTGAACAAGGGTAAATCTCGTGTGTCATATGTGCATTGTGTGGTGTCATTTTTTTGAACTTATTTATTTTTGCATTTTTTTTGGAATAATTTTTTGTAGATCTCTTCAAACACTTCCCTAAAAAATTTTATTAGGGGCTGGCAGCAAGTGTTGGTTTTGTGGTTGATACCTTTATTGCCCTTGATAGGATGGGTATTGTTGCCCCCATATTTTCCCTGCCTGATTTGGTACCCAAGATGGATTAACTGGATGCCATGGCTGATTCCAACCAGAATGTGACCAATCTTGAGGGGCTGCCCAAGTTTGATTCCAAGGTTGAGGAGGAGGTTCTATGTACCCCCATGGCATATTCCAAGGATTCGATTTTTGAGCAAGGTGCAGCAACAGTATTGACATTGTTTTCAACACAGTCAGATAGATCTGTTGATGCAGTGGATAGGAAGTTCAAAAGCTATTCAGATACAGAAGACAAGAGTTCAAAGGTTACTCAGAGTATGTACAGTGATTTTCTAAGAAGACCAAAGTGGCCCTTATGCAAAATATCAAAGAAAAAGACAAGTAAGAAAAGTGTTGTGATATCATGACATATACAGCAGGTAAGAAAAACTATCGTGATTTCGCGACATGTTGGAAGAGAGAGAAAAAGCAAGAAAAATTGTCGCAATTTCATGACATGTTGGAAGAGAGAAAAAGTAGGAAAAACTGTCATGATTTCATGACATGTTGGAAGAGAAAAAGGCAAGTGGAAAAACTGTCACGATTTCACGACATGTTGGAAGAGAAAGAGAAAGCAGAAAAAACTGTCACGATTCGCGACATGTTGGAAGAGAAAAAGGCAAGTGGAAAAACTATCGTGATTTCACGACATGTTGGAAGAGAAAGAGAAAGCAGGAAAAACTGTCACGATTTCGTGACATGTTGGAAGAGAAAAAGGCAAGTGGAAAAACTGTCACGATTTCGTGACATGTTGGAAGAAAAATAGAAAGCAGGAAGAAGTGTCGCAATTTCATGACAAGTTCGAAGAAAGAGAACAAGTAAGAAAAGTGTCACGATTTTGCGACATGTCGCATTTTCATGACTAAAATAGGAGAGAGAAAGTAAGTTGGAAAAGTGTCACGATTTCACGACATGTTGCAGTTTTGTGACAAAAGAAAGAGAGGAAGCGTATAGAAGAAGAACTATCACAATTTCACGACAAAAGTAGAAAGCAAGACTTCGAAAGTAGAAGTGTCGTGATTTCATGACAAAAGCAGAAAGCAAGACTTCGAAAGCAGAAGTGTCATGATTTCGTGACAAAAGAAAAAAAGTAAAGTACAAAAGTAGAAGTGTCATGATTTCATGACAAAAGCAGAGAAGAAGAATTCGAAAGCAAAAGTGTCACGATTTTGCAATAAAAGCAAAGAAGTAAAGTACGAAAGTAGAAGTGTCACGATTTCACGACAAAAGCAGAGAAGAAGACTTCGAAGGCAGAAGTGTCATGATTTCACGACAAAAGCAAAAAGCAAGACTTTGAAAGTAGAAGTGTCGTGATTTCGTGACATGTCACATTTTTGCGACTCAAAAAGAACAGGCAGGCAGAGCAACGAAAGTGTCACGATAGCGCGACATGTCGCAGTT
Organism: Wollemia nobilis; assembly: GCA_028583015.1. Lineage (NCBI taxonomy): Eukaryota > Viridiplantae > Streptophyta > Pinopsida > Araucariales > Araucariaceae > Wollemia > Wollemia nobilis. Next base: position 1,527,667 of record JAQPPZ010000375.1, on the reverse strand, counting down.
TTACGACTCAAGAAGGGCAGGAAGGTAGAGTAACAAAAGTGTTGCGATATCATGACATATTGTATTTTCGCAAGCCAAAGCTAAGAGAAAGAGCAAGGATAAAAAGTGTTGTGATATCGCGACATGTTGTATTTTTGTGGTCCGATGCAAGGAGAAAGAGAGAAAGAAAAAGTGTCACGATATCGCGACATGTTGCATTTTTACGGTCCAAAGCAAGGAGAAAGAGAGAGAAAGAAAAAGTGTCACGATATCACGACATGTTGTATTTTCATGGTTGAGTTGAAGCCGACGAAGACCGATGACATCCAACTAAAATTAGGGTTTACAGTTGTTGTGAAAGCCGACTAAGATTAGGGTTTACAGCCGACTAAGATTAGGGTTTTCATCACAAAAATTATGTTATAAAAGGAGTTCTATTTGGAGACTTGATATGCATGTGGAATGAGTGTGAAATATGGTTGTTGTGCGCAGATAGCAAGTCGTGTCAAATCATGCTAAGTGCAAAATTTGCTAATAAAGCAGAGTGCACAAAAGGGAGAAGACGATCGTGAAGTTCAACTATAGTGAAGCAGAGTGTGGGAAGTGATTGCGTAGAGAAAGCAGAGTGCATAGAGAAAGCAAAGGTGAAGAAGACCATTTAGGGTCTAGCAAAATCAAAGGTATCTTACTATCAATCTTCTAGTTTCAGAATTGAAGTCCAATTTGGTGCTTGGCATCAAGGGTTGGTGCTCCTTCCAGTTGGTGCTGGTAAATCATGGGTTGGTGCTACTTTTTGTTGGTGCAGATAAATCAAGGGTTGGTGCTCCTTCCAGTGGGTGCTGGTAAATTGTTTATAAAGTTGTTGCTTTGCAAAGGATAGATTTGGATGGTAGTCCAAGCAGTCATTTTTGAGGAGTAGCCACATTGGTGAACCTCATTAAATCTTGTGTTGTGTGATGTTCTCTTGTGATACTTTCTTTATTTGGTTTTAAAGTTTCATTATTTTAGTTTTAAGAGCTATGAATTTAAGTTTAAAGAGCTACATTGATTCACCCCCCCCTCTCAGTGTCATTGTAAGACTAACAATTGATATCAGAGCTAAGTTATTGTACAAGATTAACCAGCTAGGGTGATCTTGGAAGTAACACAATGGCAGGTGGTGAAGGCTTCTCATCAAACAAAGCACCATTGTTTGACGGATCTAATTACACGTTTTGGAGAATCAAGATGTAAACATATCTTTGTGCTTTGGGATACCACATCTAGGATTCAGTAGTTAGTGGATACACAATACCCATCACTCCTCCAAAAGAGGCTGACAAAAAGAAACTGTTTGAAAATAACTCAAAAGCAAAAAATGCTCTCATGTGCGAATTAGCAGACAGTGAACTATTAAATATCATGAGCTATAATATGGCAAAATAAATATGGGACAAACTGAGGAGTATTCATGAAGGAGACGATAAGATCAAGGAGGCAAAGATACAGACACATCGAGCTCAGTTCAAAGCATTAAAAATGAATGACAATGAAAACATTGAGGCATATATGCTGAGAGTTAATGGAATCATTAATGTGATCAGAGGACTCGGCGAGGATATTGAAGACTCTGTCATCGTGAAAAAGGTATTAAGATCTCTTCCTCAAAGGTTTGATTCTAAAGTCTTAGCGATAGAAGAAGCTAAAAATCTAAATTATTTTAGTATAGATGAGATGTATGGTTCTTTGACTGCATATGAGATGAGGAAGAAGAAGAGTCATCAGATGATAAAAACACAAAACAAGAGTCCGAGGAAGAAGAGGCATCAGATGAAATGGAAGCAAACTTTGTTAGAAAACTAAAAAAAGGAAAATGAAAATACAGAGGGAAGCTACCATTTAAATGTTTCAACTATGGAGGCGTTGGGCATTTTGCGACTAAATGTCCACTTAAAGAGAAGAACAAAAATGATGAAGGATCACACCAAGAAAGAAGTGACTGGAAGAAGAAAACAAATTTTAGAAAAGGCAACTTCAAGAAGAAAAGTTTCATCTCCAAGAATGCCAGTTCATCATAAGACAGCTCCAGTGAGGATTCTGAAGAGGAAACAGGTGAAGCTCTTTTCATGGCATTTGAAGAAGTAAAATCAAAAAAGGAAGAAGGAGTGAACTCTGAAGTATGTGGTGAAAACCTTGAGGCTGAAGTAGATCTAGAAGGTGAGTTGATATCTGCACTTGAAGAGTGGAAGATAGAAAAGAAAAAGAATAAGAAAATTTCAAGAAAGCTTGAGGATGCAAATGAAATCATAACTAGTTTGAAAGTACAGATAGAAGAATCCAAGAAAATCTCCAAAGATCTCAAAGTGCAAATAACCATGAAAATAGATTATTGTAGCAAGCTAGAAGAAGAGATTGTTGGTTTAAGAATGCAGCTAGAAGATATGAATAAGAAAATTAGTTGTTATCACAAACGTGAAGAAAGTTCTATGAAGCTAGATAAGATCATAAATGACCAAAGGCCTGTAGGCATCAAATTTGGTCTGGGTTTCATTGAAGGAGAATAATCAAATGGATCAAATGCCAAAAATGTAGAATCCATAAATAATGAAGATAAGAGACAGGTTCATCAAGGAAAAACATCTCATGCAAAAGAAAGCAATAATGCTAGGCACGAAAGGAGAATTGACAATGATGGATTCACCAATGTCACACATCAAAGAAGAAGAAGACCTATGGCTCCTACGGCAACATGGCAAAGACCATCACCCAGGTTCAATTATCCCTTTTCTGGTTTCTTTTTTAAATGCAATGGCTATGGACATAAAATCTCAGACTACAAATATAATATAAGACCAAGGAATTTCACCAGTAGAAATGCTTTTCCTCCTATGATGAATTATACAGTAGAATGTTATAACTGTCATAATTTTGGGCACATTGCAAGAAACTATAGAAGTACTTTTGCATCAAATCAATTTTAGGGAAGAAAATTTCAACCAAATAGGATGAGACAAAATAGAAAACTTCTCGAAAAACATGCACAAGCTACTGATAAGGGAAAGACAAAATAAGATCCCAAAACTACTATCAAAACGGAGTGGAAAGGAAAAGAGCGACTTAAGGAAGAAAAAGAATCTTTAATCGTACAAACAGCATTTAAAGCACATAATAAATATGTACCATGGATACTTGATAGTGGATGTTCCAGTTGAAAGCATGAGATTTCGGAATGAAAAACAGTATTAAAGATGTAATAAAATAGAACTTTAAATCAACCGAATATAAATTAATTCCGTTCGGTTACAATACATCTCCTGCCTTTTTAGGGGCCAGGAGTGTTAGTCTGCCTCGGTTACAATCGAAGTCAATATTGCTTCTATCCGCATGCCCACATTTGAAAATGGGCGGGCCAAACTGTATTGCCGCCGCTGGTGTTTAATGAGTTCTAGCTTGCTGTCTTTCCCGTATTCAAATAAACAATCAACCGTCAATAGCACCTGTATTTGAAAACAACGTATGTTATAGAACATAAACTATTTTAGTCACCTTTGAAAATAGCAAGTGTTCAAAAATGTGAAACATAAACGGTTAAAATACTGTTCATTAACAAGATATATTCAAAACGATATATATATATACTCAAGTAAAACTATGAACATGCGTAGGGTGCCCAAGCGGGCCGCCTTGTTAAAATCCAGCTTCGACGCCAACCCACTAGGAATTGGCTCAAAATCCCGGATAATGTGTTGTCGGCAAATTGGTAATTCACTGTGGTCGAATGTCTGGTTCGAAGGTCGGAACTGATATAATCGAGTCTTCAAATGAACAGCACTTCGTTGTGTTCACCCAAAATCTTCTCTCTTTTCTTACTTCGTATCGAGCTAGTTTTATAGAGGTTTTCGCCTCTGAGAGCATTAATGTTAAAACCCTAAATCCGCAAGGGCCGCTTAGATTTGATCCTTATCGGGCCATTATGAGACATGGCTCGCACTGACAGATCGCAGTTATGAGGCGTGGCTCTGGATCAGATTTGTTTCGAAACGGCTTGTCTCATTAAAGTCCGCCGTTCTGCAGATCCACGGGGTCTCTTTGGAGAGGGGCACGTAAGGGTGCCACGTGGCAATCATTCTTTGGATGCGGCGGCCACGTCAAAGTCCGCCTTTGATTATCGCAAATATGCTTTTTAGACGTAAAGTGCCGAAGTGTCGCGATATCGCGACGTCGCGATATCGCGACACTTCGGCAAGTCCTCCCCTTGGGGCCAAAGGTGTCGCGATATCGCGACGCGCGATATCGCGACACCTTTGGCCGAGGCTCCCCTCGGGACCAAAGGTGTCGCGATATCGCGCGTCGCGATATCGCGACACCTTTGGCCGAGGGGAGCCTCGAGGCCAAAGGTGTCGCGATATCGCGACACCTTTGGCCGAGGCTCCCTCGGGGCCAAAGGTGTCGCGATATCGCGACACCTTGGCCGAGGGAGCCTCGAGGCCAAAGGTTTGCGATATGCCAGGACCTTGGCCAAAGGTGTCGATATCGTGACACCTTCGAGCTCGAGGCCAAAGGTGTCAGATTTCAGACACCTTGGCCGAGGGTACCTCGGGCCAAAGGTGTCACGATATCGTGACACCTTTGGTCGAGGCTCCCCTCGGGGCCAAAGGTGTCACGATTTCGCGACGTCTAAGGCTAGGTTCCCTTTTTGTTGAGGCCTGTTTGCTTTTAAAGACTTTGCTTTCGATGAAGGTTTTGGCAAGGCTTGAAGACTTTGATGAAGGTTTTAGCAAGGCTTGAAGACTTTGATGAAGGTTTTAGCAAGGCTCTTTTTTCGACCTTCTAAACTGCTGTGCAAGTGGCCAGGACCACTGTTTGACCTCTGAGGGCTGCCCTGAAAGCTATGTATGTCAATGCGATCAATGTTTGTAGTCACTTAATCAGAATGGTGCTATTTTGGTGTCTACAGATGCCCCTTTTTGGGAAGCGCTGTGCATGGCACAGCGCTGAGCAAAAATAGAGAACCAAAGCACTAATGATTAGGGTTTCTTGGTAACCTAACCAACTTTTGATGCCCCAAGTATGGAAAGGGCATGCATTCTTGAATCCTTGCTTCTGACGAGCTAAGGAATTTGATTTCAAGTGTTAACCTATTTTGGTGAGGTGTGACTTGAGCTTGGACATTGATCAGTCATGATTAGGCAAAGGGCGCAACCTTTTATCCACAGGGGAAACCTTGTGTTCATGCTTCGGGAATGCCAAGTATTTGATCAACTTAATGATTGCTTGTTTACTGCCCCAAGCAGGAGCGTGATTGTCTTTGTCAATGATTCTTTGAATGCATGTCATTGCCTTGATTGGGTGTGTGGTTGTTGATTGGTGACTAAGTGTGACTACCCCCTCAAGCGACGAATCGATGAGGGAATGACCTTCGTGAGAAAAGCGACGAGTCGCTTGACCCAAGATGACTTAGGTTAGGGTGCCTTTAGATGTTTTACCATTTGAGCACGTGCAATTTCCCGACATTTGGACCTATTTTTGGTGGGTGTTAACCCTTTTGGTGATGCCATAATGGGGTGAAATCAGCAAGAACCCATCTTCCCGTGGAGCGGTCCAGCTATGGTAGCCTTCTTGGGGAAGTAGGAGGGTGATAATTTGGGCCTCGACATCGATTTGTTGTGCCAAGAGGTTAAGTGCAAGAGCACTTGTGTCCGGCAATTTATTGCTTATGTTTTTGTGTTGCTTTTTGTGATGTTTTTGTTGTTTTGATTTTCTTTCTTTGCGTATATGTCATGACTTTATGCACAATGGTTGATGTTGGTGGATGCATGCTACTTTATATTGATGGATGCATATGGTATGATAATTACCGATGTTGTATGTTGATTTATTTTGATGGATGCATGATGGATGCAAGTGTTTTTGATTGGCATGTGATATGCGGAAATAAGATGGATGGATGAACTTTGTGATGTTTGACTATGGCACCATAGACTGTTTTAGATCTCCATTATTTGGCTATGTACAAATGTGGTGTTTCTTTTTTTGTATTTTCTGGTGGTATTGTAAGGATGAAAAGTAGCGCAGTTGGTTTAGAAATGTAGCAAAGGTTTTCCGAGACTCAGACGGTTTTAACTTACTAGCCATGATTGTATTTTATCTTACAAGACTTTTGAACAAGGTATGAATCGGACTTGTTTTTGACCAAGCTATTTCACATCCCTGTGTGTGCGATTGAGTTCATTTATGTGGTATTTGTCGAGATACCGCCAGTGCCGATGGGCTTTCAACCGAACTTGTACTGAGGATCACCTAATTAGCTCCACTAACTCCTTTGTTGTATGTAGTTAGATTAATCTACGGTGTCATCCAGGATACCATAAGCTAGCTCATCCACATGCAAACATTGATCTCGTACACAAGTTAATGTGATAGATATATCGTCATGCGAGAAGTTTACCGCCAGTGACCGATAGGCTATGAACCAAACCGATATCGAGGCTTGCCTCATGACCCGTCGTAATGCTGAGAGTTCCAGGGATTCAAGGTCAACTCCCTTCTTTTCTTCAATTGTATTGGGATACTTGCTCTTTATAGTGATAATAATCACTGTTTATTTTAATTTGTTTTTCTTTTTTTTTTTTTTTTTTTGAGCAAGGGATATGGATATGGAGTGACGAGAATCACTATGCTTTATGCCTTTTGATATGTGCACTGTAGGATGTCAAATTTTGGAGCTTTGACATTTGCAAATTTTTGATGTTTTGCAACTTTGGGATTCTTAGGGAATTGGGTAGGGAGGACGCTTGTCCTTTTGCCAACTCTCAGCATTCTTGGGGTCATTCGCACAGGGGGATGAGCAAGATAACCGTTTCGCTTATGGTAACCTGGATTATCGTGCAGTGTTTCATCCTTCGTTCACACAACTCGGGAATTTTTATGTGTTGTAATTTGTGTTGGGATGTTACGTAACAAGGTGTATTGCAAGTGTAACTCTACCTTCGTAAAATCTGTTTGACTTGATACATTTCATTGCTAAAGAGCAAAATGATGACTGAATCACGAAAAACTCTTGATACATTAAAAGACCACTGACTCTAGTGTGGTAAAATGAATGGTGTTTTTGCTGTTTTTGTAAGATGAAACAGTGTGGAACAAGATGGACTAGTAGAATCATGACAGCCTATGGTGCCTTTTGACCTATACGACCATGAATGTGCAATGTATGGGTGCGATGCTTGAATGCAGCTATGTATTTTTGTATTTTTGATGGATTGATTTTGGTGAATATGAAGATGAATTGCGAGAAGAACTCTCTATTGATGAATTTGAATATGCCTAGAAATGAGATGCAAATTTTTGTTGTTTTTGATGATTTTTGTTGTTTTTGAATTTTCATGATTTTTGACCAAGTGATTGTGGAAATCCTTGGAGCGTTTTGGGATTGACCAAGCGATTGCAAGAATCCTTGGAGCATTTTGGGATTGACCAAGCGATTGCAAGAATCCTTGGAGCCTTTGTGGGATTTGACCAAGCGATTGCAAGAATCCTTGGAGCCTTTGTGGGATTTGACCAAGCGATTGCAAGAATCCTTGGAGCCTTTGGGATATGGCTCTCTTTAGATATGAAATGGTCGCAAATGACTGATATTCAAGGGTTCTGTTTCCTTGATACCATCAAGAGAAGCTAGCCGGTATGTCCCGGGTCCGATTTTGCTATCAATGACATACGGACCTAACCAATTGGCCGCAAACTTGTCCCTTAGGTGGGATGGCAAACTGGAATTTTGTTGATTTTCCTTCAAAACCAAATCACCAACGCGAAAGTCCCTGAGGTGAACTTTCATGTTGTAAGCTTTCTTAAGTCGCTCTTGATAAATGCGTAAATGCTCGAGAGCATTAACGCGTCGTTCGTCAAGCAACGTAAGCTGGTCTAACCGGGCCTGCCGCGCAGAATCATCATCGATGAACTCATGCATTGATATGCGTAGGGAAGGAATCTCCAACTCTAGAGGCATGACTGCCTCGGAGCCATACACGAGTGAAAACGGAGTGGCCCCAGTGGGCGTCCGAATGCTAGTGCGATAGGCCCATAGGGCAAGTGGGATTTGAATGTGCCAATCCTTATGACTGTCTCTGACGGTCTTTTTAAGGATGGCAACTAGCATTTTGTTTGACGCCTCTGCTTGCCCATTCGCCTATGGATAATAAGGTGTTGAAAAGTTGTGCTGAATCTTGTACTTTGTGGTCAAAGCACGCACGTCTTTGTTCTTGAAAGGTGTCCCATTATCCGAGACTATTTTGGATGGAATACCAAAATGACATATGATGTTATGCAAAATGAACTCCACAATGCGGGGTCCTGTCGTAGAGGTAAGCGGAATTGCTTCCACCCACTTGGTGAAGTACTCGTGGCCGTTATGATAAACGTGTGACGGCCTCGACGACGCAGGGGAGATCTTTCCAATTAGATCAAAGCCCCATTGCGAGAACGGCCAAGCAGATCGGACTGTCTCGCAAGGCCTGAGAAGGTACGTGCATTAGATTGGCATGATGTTGACACTTCACGCACTTCTTGACATAGGTGCAACAATCTCGCTCTAAAGATGGCCAATAATAGCCCATGCGAAGAATGCGCTTTGCGATGGCCATTCCACTGAAGTGGCCACCACATGTACCATCGTGCGCTTGGGCGACCGCCCAAGTGGACTCTTGTCTGGTCCAAGCAATGAAGGAGGATTCCTTCATAGCTGCGACGATACAAGATGTCTCCTATCAAGACATACTTAGCCGCTTTCTGCTTGAGTGCTCGTTTTGCGGCATGAGTCAAATCAAGTGGGAGACTACCTAACTTGAGGTAGTCTCGGATGGGTAAATACCAGTCTCGTTGATCAAAAACCTCGACAGTATGAACAGCCAATCCCTCCTGAAGTTCATCCCTAGCAAATGCTGAATGGGATAGAACCTGCAAGAATAGTATTGTGTTGCTACTAATGGGAGTAGGGGAGAACAAGGACCCCCAGTTGGCGTGTTTCAGACGATCTCGGATTCGAGAGAACCTATCCGAGGATGGTTCAATTTGGATCATGTGGATTCCTGGCGGCAAGTCTGAGCTTGCACGCTCCATCGCGGATTGCGATAAGGTTTTGACTTGAATGGTTGTCATATCACCATAAAGGTCCTACGGAATTAGTGACCCCAAGGAGGCCATTGTGTCCGCAAAATGGTTCGATGATCGAGGGAGTGCCTCGATGTCATACCACTCAAGTTTTGCCAGGAATTTGTCCACAAGGGCTTTATAAGCCTTCAGAACTGGGCATTTGCATTGATATACCCCTTTGACTTGATTGACTATTAACAGTGAATCACCAAAGATGTTCAGTCTTTTGATGTTCATGGCGATTGCTGTCTGAAGACCTAGGAGCAAGGCTTCATACTCTGCGTTGTTGTTGGTGCACGGGAAGTTTAATTTAAATGACAGGGGCATTGGAGCACCCTGCGGTGTGAAGAATACAATTCCCGCACCACCACCTTGCTCACACTTAGAACCATCGAAGAATAGGGTTATGTCGGCCTGTGACTCAGGCTCATCAACATCTGGCGATTCTGAGACATGGAAGACCCCATCATCAGGTAGTTCTATGACCAGAGGCTGATCGTCTTCAAGAGGAGCCTCTGCTAGTTGATCGGCTATGACCTGTCCTTTGATAGATTTTTGTCCAATAAACTCTATGTCAAATTCCGTCAACAACATGATCCACTTCGCCGTGCGACTACTATGATAAGTACGACTCATCATGTATCGCAATGGATTCTCCTTAGACACAACATACGTAGTGTTGCTCAGCATGTAGTGGCGTAGCTTTTTGGTAGCAAACACCACCGCCAGCGGAGTTTCTCAACGTATGCATAGTTAAGTTCATAACTAACCAGGGTGCGGCTAAGATAGTATGTAGCCTGTTCTTTGTGAAGTTCATTCTTCTGGGCTAGCATGGCGCCTAGTGCCACCTCAGTTGCTGAGATGTATAAGTAGAACGGCACTCCTGGTCTGGGTGGTGCCAATACTGGCGACGAAACCAGGTATTGTTTGATCTCGTCAAAGGTTGACTGGCACTCGTCATCCCAATGAAATGTAACCCCCTTGTGCAATAATTTGTTCATGGGTCGGCACTTGTCAGATAATTGCGCTATGAAGCGTTTTATCGATGCGACCTTTCCCTGCAGACTCCTGAGCTGCTTGATTGTAGTTGGGGGAACCATTTCAAGGATTGCCTTGACTTTCTTTGGGTCCACCTCGATTCCTCGTTTTGAGACTATGAAACCCAAGAGTTTTCCAGATGTGACGCCAAAGACGCACTTCTTGGGGTTTAGTCTAACTTTATGCTCCATGAGGCGATCGAGGATCTTGCTTAAGTCAACGATATGATTTAAGCGCAAGAGAGACTTGGCTAACAAATCATCCATGTAATCTTCCAAAGTTTTGTGCATGTAATCATGGAAGATATACGTCATGGCACGTTGGTAGGTGGCACCAGCATTTTTAAGGCCAAAAGGCATGACCTTATAACAAAATGTCCCCCAAGGCGTTGTGAACGCCGTTTTTAGTTGGTCTTCAGGATTGATACGAATCTGATTGTATCCTGAGAAACCATCCATGAGGGAGAGCATTTCGTGACCTGTTGTAGCGTCTACCAACGCATCGATGCTCGGCAAGGGGAAATCATCCTTAGGACTCGCTTTATTCAAATCACGAAAATCGGTGCATATGCGAATCCTCCCGTCGGGCTTCTTGACGGGAACCATGTTGGACAGCCATGGCGGATAATCCACGCAGATGACAAATTGTGCATCCAACAGCTTTTGCAATTCGTCTTTGACCATCAAGGCCACTGTTGGGTGCATCTTACGTAGTTTTTGCTTTACAGGCTTGATTGTCGGATCAAGCGTTAAATTATGCGTGACTAGCTACGGGTCTAGTCCTGGCATATCCTTGTACGACCATGCAAAAACCTCCTTCTTCTCTTTGAGAAGGGCAATGTAGTCGGCTTGCTCTTCGAGGGAAAGACTTACCCCCACCTTGAGAATCTGTGGATTCATTGGATCTGTGCCGATGTCTACGTCAGTCGTCTCCTCGACTGACATGTGGGATCCGTCCTCCAACTGATGTGGAGTCGGGATCAAATGGATATCATCAGCTGAATTTAGATCTATGCTTGGAACCTCAGGTTCCTCTTCAGCTTGAAAAATATCCTGAGTTGTCCTTGGGGTAAAATGAGGCATTTCACCGAAAGGCCAGTACTCTGCTGGTGATAGAGGTGAATTGACGCGATCCCAGTCGATGGCATCTATGTCTAGATGCAATGACCGTGCTGGATCGGCCGGATTGCGGATGGGTGCGGTCAAATCAATGGAGATCATGTGGATGGAATGAATTTGGTCTCCATTACCGTGGGGATGATAACTTGATTCTTCTAGATGCCCCCTATACTCTGGATCTGGCTCTAGGGGAACGGGCACGAACGGATCGGCCCTATGTGCTAAATGGAGGACAGGGTCTTCCCTTGGCACTGTTGTTATGATAGGGTCTCGAGGTGGACGGTGCTCATCGTGAATGTGGAGCCATGGATCCAAGATCAGGTCCCACCCTGCTGGGTCGACCCACCATTCATGCCCTAATCTTATGCCCATCTGTCCCATTAGATCTTCATGAGTTAAAGCGCGATAATGTCATCGCGCATGTCTGAGATAGTCCATCTCAGTCTCATCTTCTGAGTCACTTTCGGAGATCCAAAAATGTTCATTCTCTTCAGCAATTATTGCTTGCGACGTTGATGGTTCTCCTTGTTCTAGTACGTTAATCTGGTCCCATTGCGGTTGTTCCACTTTGGGTGGAAGGACCTGACTCTCTGGACATTGTACTGACTCAACTGGAATCTCTAAGGGGAACAACTTCGAGAAGATGTCCGGACACCATTGATATTCTCTTTGGGGATGAGTATCCGAACTTTCGCCTCTCTCTAGCAAAGGAGAGGGATTACTACTGTTACCAAGGGTGTTTGGTGACCATGGGAGGTAATCTCCCAATGTAAATTCTGTATTTGGGTTGGCATAGAGATCTGGTGCCAATTCCCCCTTGTTGCCTATTTCTAGGTCTTGCATATTTTCAACCAAGATGTCCAAGGGCAGGGGGTGGTTGAACCCTACTCCTGACTTGTCATATGGCATCTGATATCTTGGTTGGCAAGGGAGACGCATCCCTTGCTCATATCTGCCTAGCCCGTATCCATGCCAATGGCAGTGGCCGAGATATTTAAGGGCAAATTGCGGGTTTGACAGATAATTGATGTTTTCAACAAAAGGTTCTTCGTCTGCTTCCTTTTGCTTACATGGTTCAAGACCATGATCAAGGCCCCCATACACAAAATTTGTCTCGGTTGGGTGGGTGACCTAGGGGAACAACTGTTCCTATGGGAAGGTGAGGTCTTCCCATATCATGGACTGACTCTAATGCGGGCGTTGCCACAACATTCTGCACTATGTACTCCCCCAGGCCTGTACTAGCCATTTCAACAGTGATTGTTGATGCTTCGGAGGGAGGGAACGGGAGTCCTTCCTGAGTCCATTCCATGTTTGATAGGTTTGGAGTCTCAGCTTCCGTTGTGCTGGATATTTCCTCTGTTGATATCGTTGAAATTGTTGGCAACCCCTCTTTTAAGGGCTGAGCCTCTTCCATGATTTGTTTTCCCTTGTCCTTCTGTGTAGCCATGACAGGTGGCGTTGGTAATGAAGGAGTAGATGATGAGGGTTCACCTGGCTGGGATGTTGCTGTTTTGGTTACCAGTGGTGCCTGCGGTGTTGAACCCTTTTTAGATGGATTTAGCTGGAAATCCAAATGTGTTGAAGGGAGGGTCGACTGAGGCATTAGTTGTACCGCATTGCAATACTTGAAGGGTTCTAAGTCCATTGGGACTACGTGTATTTCACCTTCAAAAGCATACTTTAAGCACTGGTGAGCGATGGAAGGGACACACTTCATGTCCCGAATCCAAGGCCGCCCTAGCAATATATTGTAGGCCATCTCGCCTTCTAACACATGGCACAATGTTGGTGTTGTCTTTTGTCCTACCCGGACAGGTAGAACAACTGTGCCGACTGTCGAGCATATTGCATCATTGAAAGCTCGCAGTGTGTACGTGGAGGCTGTGATATGAGAGGCTGGCAGCTTCAAATGTTTTAGGGCTGCAGTGGTAATAATATTACTGGACGAGCCAATATCTACCAACACTCTCTTATACGGGATCCCGTTGATCCGTGCAACAACATGCAGGGGTGGATCTGCCATGTCATTCGATATTGCTTTGACTTCATCCTCTCTGAAGGTGATGACCGGCTCAAGTACATCGTTTTACGTGTCCCACGAAGTTGTTGAAAGAATTTGCTTCTTGGGGCTGTAATTCGATGGTTTTTAAAATGTCCATAAGAGCTTCCCTGTGAGGTGTTGATTGTTGAATAAGCTCGTAAATGGACAGCCTAGCCGATGTGGTCCGCAAACTCTGCGTGAGTTTGCTCCGTATCATGATTTCTGGTCTAGGCGGAGGTGACTGTATAGGGTGCTGCTGAGGCTGTGACGTTGTCGGAACTTCCTTCGTGGCTACCCCAGGGGCAACTGCTGAGTACTTTTTATTCCTCGTCACTATGCTGATCATTCCCACAAATCCTTGCATGGGAAGGTTCTGGCGCACCTCATTAACTTGGAGAGGTTTTGTCTGTGCCTCGTGGGCAGGCAAGGGGTCCTTGAATACCCCCATTTGTTGGTTGTTTGGCGCTATGGGGTTGTCCACGGCCAATGTTTTATTTTTGATTAAATCTTGGATTAGTCCTTTGAACTTCCAACATCCATTCAAATCGTGTCCCCTTCGCCTATGAAATCTACAGTATAGTTCCTCTCTATATCCCTTAGGTTTAGGAGCGTTAGGGTCTATAGTCGGGATCTCTGGAAGGGTTACTAAATTTGCCACTGACAAGCGGTCAAATAAGGAGTCCCTAGACTCCGTGTAGGGGGTGAATTGTCGCCTAGGGCGACGCTGCTGATTCTGCTCCTGTTTCTTATTATCTTTCTCATAACTAGGAGGCACTGCCTGGTAATTGGCCTTTTGAGGCTGCGTGTCTTGCGCAGGCTTGGGAACATTGATCGCGACTTGATTAACCGCTGCGGGTTGTGATTGCGTATTCCCAGTCTTAGTGGTTTTATTCCACTCTTTCTTTTTAGGCTTGGCAATTGTGCCTTCGCCTATTTTAATCTCTTCTATGACTCTGGCTTGCGCCAAAGCTTCTTCTAAGTTGTCGTATTGCTGCAGCAGCAATAGCCCAGAGATTGATTTTAAGCAACTTCGTGCAAACATCTGAGTGAGATCAGACATAGGGGGACGGTAGGGTAGCCCGGAAAGCAAAGCCCTCCATCGGTTCCCGTATGTTGCTATTGTTTCCTCCTCATACCGCTTGAGGTTGGCCAAATCACTTAGTGATGCCTTCTTCCTTGTGTTGAAAGCAAAGCGTTCAAGAAATGCATCCACTAGTTGATCTAAGTTGTTGATACTGTGTTTGGGCAATTGTGTAAACCAATCCGAGGCAGGGCCCGCGAATGTGGTTATGAAAGTTCTAAGCAACAATGCATCATTGTCTTGGATGCCGAAGCATTGACTCAGGAACCTCGTGACATGTTCTTGTGCGTCCTCCTCACCTTTAAAGACTGCCAATTGTGGCAACTTGAAATGTTCAGGGTAAAGAGGTATGGGTACTGAGGGATGCACCGGATGACTGCGGAGTTGACGTAGTGTGGGCTTTTGATGCCCATAAGCTTTTATCTCCACAGACTCCAAACGCTCTAATAGCGCTTTGTATGCATCGAAAGATTTTATTTCTTCTTCTTTGGTTTGCTCTCGTTGTGGGTCAAGGGAGACTGGAGGCCTATGGGGAGGTGGCCGATTGACAGCCCTCCCGCCTTGATGGGGCGTGTCGGCCCGTTCTATTTCTGGTTCGAACTCCTCATAAAACTCTTGAGGAGTCTCTGGGCGAGCCCTATGACCTTGATCGAGTCCCCGCTGAGGGTACCCATCATTGTTCCGGGGAGTGGCCTCCCTTTCGGGTCTATAAGGTCTCGGAGGCAAAGCTTGACGAGGTCGCGGAGACCTGTCCTGCACCAACGGGTTGTGCCTCTCATACTATTGTGCTCTTTGGGTGCGAGGGGTTGGCACCCTTTCAGGTAGTTTATAGCGTAACTCATCTGCCTCGCGCTGCATGCGCTCTTTATTCAAGCGGTATAAATACTCTAATTCCTGATGACCCTGCTCAAGCTGCGTGATTCGAGCTTGGCGAGCGGCATGTCTGGCGACTGTCGGGTCAACCGGGTCTGCCCTCTTTTGTTGAGGAGGCTTGAATGTTTTGCCTATGTGTTTGCCTCGATCTTGATGGTCTAAAATTTCAATGGGTTGCTTCCCTTTGTCGGGGTAGGCAACATTTGTTTGAGGTCCTAGCCTCGATGTGTGATCATGATATCTGGCAGGTGCAGAAACGCAAGGTTCCCGCGTTGTTTGTTGTTCTCGAGGAATGTGATGATCTTCCTCGTACTCCCTTTCATGGGTGTGAAAGGGGCGGGCGGAGTTAGCTTGCCCTGTGTAAAGAGCCCTGCGCTCTGGATGTTGTTTTTCTGTTCTGATGGGAGGTAAAGAAGGGACGCCATATCCACGTTGCCCCTCCAAATGGACAATATGCCTCTCTAGCGCTTCATCGCGCTGTGGCCATTCAAATCTAGCCTCAAAAGGCGGTTGTCTACCGATATTGAGACCTGCATGTGAACCATCTTCCCGAAAGGGGCTGTGTTGAATGGGTGTATTCCAATGAGGAGGTTCCCAATAATTCCTTCTTGAAGTGGCCTGATGTGGACTTTGTTGTAGGCCAGACTGCCAAGACGGTATGGCTAGGTCCTCAGGACTAAAGCGAAGGCGACTAGCGCCCTCTCTTTGTGTACCTTCCGTAGCGTCTGCCCTTGATTGGGCTTGGCTACGAGTGTACACCATTGTAGTGCTTTTCTAAGCAGATTTTATCTTGTTTTATGATGATTTGTCTTTTTGTCTACACTAAGCAGAAGTAAACACACACATACACAAAACTGTGATTATCTCTTTTAAGGATTAAATAGTGTGTCCTAGACTGGTTTAGTGCATTTTGGTGTTTCGTTTTGTTTTTGCAATTTTGGAAGAACGTTTAAATGCATAATGTTGGCTCATATGACTCCCATAAATGGTCGCCCCTTCAATATACCATTGTCGGACCGATATACCAACCTCTCTATATACCCGCCCTTACGTGAGGGAGACTATAGGTACGTGAGAGCAGATGGTACGTGGAACATAGGCGGTACGGAAGGGGAATCGCTCTGTTTATGACACCTACCATAGAAGACTTATCCTCGCGTGCATGGGAATCACCCCAGCAACACTCGGTCAGCCTTCGTCAGGATTTACGTCTAGCAACAGTCGCGATCGAGGTAATGGATGCAATATCTCAAGCCAAAGTGATGATGGAATCCACCTTTGGTCTTGCTCAAGGGTTGGGGTTTTACGACCAACGCCTTGGTTTAAAATACCACGTGGTGTGTGAGGTTCATTTTACTTTGCAAAATTGAAACAGGCAACTGAAAAAGAAAGCTTTCCCTATGCCAGACAGACACTACAAACCGGCAAAAAAAAATTGAAAAGAAATTCCCTATCTTTCCTTAACAAAAATTTTTTAATTATTACATGAATAATTACGCAGATAACTAAATAATTAAATAAAGCAAGAAAAATTTTTAAGAAAAATTTCCCTACCTTACTTTAATAATTAAAAAAGATTAATTATTAAATGAATAATTACGCAGATAACTACATAATTAAATAAAGCAAGAAAATTTTTTAAGAAAAATTTCTCTACCTTACTGTAATAATTAAAAGAAATTAAAATGACAGTAAAAGATTAAATAAATAAAATAACCCGAAACTTCGCAACAGAAAATGATATGGACGGCTAGAACCGTCACCTCCTTTCTGCCCGGATTTTCTGTTTCTGACCTCCGGCTAAAAAGAAGTACCTGTTAAGCACAAGACACAACAAGTTTAATTAACTTCTGTGATTTTAAAAATCTGGGAAGGTCCCACCGTGATCGCCACTGAAAGCATGAGATTTCGGAATGAAAAACAGTATTAAAGATGTAATAAAACAGAACTTTAAATCAACCGAATATAAATTAATTTCGTTCGGTTACAATACATCTCCTGCCTTTTTAGGGGCCAGGAGTGTTAGTCTGCCTCGGTTACAATCGAAGTCAATATTGCTTCTATCCGCATGCCCACATTTGAAAATGGGCGGGCCAAACTGTATTGCCGCCGCTGGTGTTTGATGAGTTCTAGCTTGCTGTCTTTCCTGTATTCAAATAAACAATCAATTGTCAATAGCACCTGTATTTGAAAACAGCGTATGTTATAGAACATAAACTATTTTAGTCACCTTTGAAAATAGCAAGTGTTCGAAAATGTGAAACATAAACGGTTAAAATACTGTTCATTAACAAGATATATTCAAAACGATATATATATATACTCAAGTAAAACTATGAACATGCGTAGGGTGCCCAAGCGGGCCGCCCTGTTAAAATCCAGCTTCGACGCCAACCCACTAGGAATTGGCTCAAAATCTCGGATAATGTGTTGTCGGCAAATTGGTAATTCACTGTGGTCGAATGTCTGGTTCGAAGGTCGGAACTGATATAATCGAGTCTTCAAATGAACAACACTTCGTTGTGTTCACCCAAAATCTTCTCTCTTTTCTTACTTCGTATCGAGCTAGTTTTATAGAGGTTTTCGCCTCTGAGAGCATTAATGTTAAAACCCTAAATCCGCAAGGGCCGCTTAGATTTGATCCTTATCGGGCCATTATGAGACATGGCTCGCACTGACAGATCGCAGTTATGAGGCGTGGCTCTGGATCGGATTTGTTTCGAAATGGCTTGTCTCATTAAAGTCCGTCGTTCTGCAGATCCACGGGGTCTCTTTGGAGAGGGGCACGTAAGGGTGCCACGTGGCAATCATTCTTTGGATGCGGCGGCCACGTCAAAGTCCGCCTTTGATTATCGCAAATATGCTTTTTAGACGTAAAGTGCCGAAGTGTCACGATATCGCGACGTCGCGATATCGCGACACTTCGGCAGAGCCTCCCCTTGGGGCCAAAGGTGTCGCGATATCGCGACGCGCGATATCGCGACACCTTTGGCCGAGGCTCCCCTCGGGACCAAAGGTGTCGCGATATCGCGCGTCGCGATATCGCGACACCTTTGGCCGAGGGGAGCCTCGAGGCCAAAGGTGTCGCGATATCGAACTTGAGTGGAAAGGTGTCGATATCGTGACACCTTTGGCCGAGGTAGCCTCGAGGCCAAAGGTGTCAGGATATCAGGACACCTTGGCCGAGGGGAGCCTCGGGGCCAAAGGTGTCGCGATATCGCGACACCTTTGGCCGAGAGCTCCCTCGGGGCCAAAGGTGTCGCGATTTCGTGACACCTTTGGCCGAGGGTAGCCTCGGGGCCAAAGGTGTCACGATATCATGACACCTTTGGTCGAGGCTCCCCTCGGGGCCAAAGGTGTCACGATTTCGCGATGCGCGAAATCGTGACGTCGCGATTTCGCGACGTCTAAGGCTAGGTTCCCTTTTTGTTGAGGCCTGTTTGCTTTTAAAGACTTTGCTTTCGATGAAGGTTTTGGCAAGGCTTGAAGACTTTGATGAAGGTTTTAGCAAGGCTTGAAGACTTTGATGAAGGTTTTAGCAAGGCTCTTTTTTCGACCTTCTAAACTGTTGTGCAAGTGGCCAGGACCACTGTTTGACCTCTGAGGGCTGCCCTGAAAGCTATGTATGTCAATGCGATCAATGTTTGTAGTCACTTAATCAGAATGGTGCTGTTTTGGTGTCTACACCAGTCATATGATAGGTGACAAACAGAAATTTGAGAAGTTACAAAAATATGAAGGTGGTTCAGTAAAGTTTGGAAATAATGATGGAGCTAAGATAGTTGGCAAAGGTTCAGTTAAAATTAGTGATGAAAAAATTAAGTCGGAAGAAGTCTTGTTTGTGGATGGTTTGAAACATAACTTGTTGAGCGTAAGTCAAATTTGTGATAAAGGTCATGAAGTAGTTTTTATGAAGCGGGGTTGTGAAGTCGAGAAAAACAAACGGTGGAAAATTGATAGCAACTGGATCAAGAACATCTGGTAACCTGTACACGCTCTCAGAGACTTCAAAAGGAGCTTGCTTTATTGTACAGGAAGAAGAAAATTGGTTGTGGCACAAGAGACTCGATCATATCAGTTTTGATAATCTAGTAAAAATCAGCTCAAAAAGGCCAGTGAGAGATATTTCCACCATTAGCAAACCTGCAAACAGCATTTATGCCTCATGCCAAAATGGGAAGCAAACTAGAGTCACATTCAAAACAAAATAGTACTACACAAGCAAAATTTTTGGAACTAATACACACTGATTTATGTGGACCCATGAGAACACAAAGCATAAATGGTGACAAATATTTTATGTTGTGCATTGATGACTATTCTAGAATGACATGGATTTTTTTCTTGAAGCATAAATCAGAAGCTTTTGATATGTTCAAGATTTTCAAAAACCAGGTTGAGAATGAAACAGGAAAGAGGATCAAATGTTTAAGATCATATAGAGGAGGAGAATTCATTTCAGAGGAGTTTGCAGAGTACTATGAAAAATACGATATTAGGAGACGGTTTTCAGTAGCCAGGACACCTCAGTAGAATGGAGTGGTAGAAAGAAAGAACAGGACAGTGCAGGAAATGGCATGGACTATGTTGGCTGAAAGCAGAGTAACAGACAGATTTTGGAAATAACAAGCCCATACTATGGTGTATATCCAAAATAGGTACATGCTGAGAACACATGAAAGCAAAAATCCTTATGAGTTGTGGTTCGGTAAAAGGGCAACAGCAAAATACCTCAAATTTTTTTGCAGCATGTGATACATCAAAATAACTAAAGATAATCTTGGTAAGTTTGACGATAGAGCAGATGAAGGTATTTTTTTTGGTTATTCATCAAAAATCAAAGCTTACAAATGCTACAACAAGAGGCTAAATAAAATTATGGACAATGCCGATGTTAAATTTGATGAAGGTAGATAACGAGTAATTAGATATGAAATGAACTACCCAATTTATGAAGATGTTATTGAAGGAGAAGAGGAAAATGAAATGGAAAAGATACAAAAAATTGACTCAGATGATTTAAGTTGTGATTCAGAAGTGAAAGAAAATAAGAAATTCAAAGCAGACAGCTGACAAAAAAATCATCCTAGAGAGCAAATAATTGGAGACCCCAAAGTTGGTGTTCAGACAAGAAGAAGAGTAGTAAGTAACTACTCTCTATTATCCAGCATTGAGCCCAAAAATGTTGTTGACGCAAGCAAATATCAAAGTTGGATGAAGGCTATAAATGAATAATTAGATTAGATCAAGAAAAACGAAACTTGGGAGTTAGTACCTAGACCTGCAAATAAAAATATAATCGGGACTAAATGGATTTTTTGAAACAAATTGAATGAAGACGGACAGGTAGTCAGAAATAAAGCAAGATTGGTATGCAAGGGTTATGCACAAGTTGAAGGCATTGAATTTGAGGAAACTTTTGCACCAGTAGCTAAACTAGAAGCAATTAGAATGTTTCTAGCTTTAGCAGTCTACAAGAATTTCAAATTTTATCAAATGGATGTGAAATCAGCATTTTTGAATGGGAAACTTGAAGAAGAGGTTTATATTGAGCAACCAGATGGTTTCCAACTTGGTGATGATCCCAACTTGGTTTGCAAGTTGAAGAAAGCATTATATGGCTTAAAATAGGCACCCAGAGCATGGTATGCAAGGCTAGACAACTATCTCACTCAACAAATATTTAAGAAAGGTACGGTGGATAGTAATTTGTATGTCAAAATAGAAAATGGGCATCTTATTGTTCTTGTTGTATACGTAGATGATATCATATTTGGCAGCAGCAAATATGAGTCGTGTAAATATTTAGCAAATAAGATGTAGAAAGAATTTGAAATGTCAATGATTGGTGAACTATCGTATTTCCTCGGGTTGCAAGTTAATCAAAGTAATAAGGGCATATTTATTTCTCAAGTTAAATATGTAAAAGAGATGTTAAAAAAGTTCACAATGGAAGATTGTAAGCCAGTTAGCACTCCCATGATGACAGGTTGCAAGTTGAGCAAGGATGACAAATCTCCACCTGTTGATCAAACCATGTACAAATCTATGATTGGAAGCTTACTATACCTGACAGCTACTAGACCAGATATTTTGTAGGTAGTATGCATGGTAGCACGATTTCAGGCTAATCCCAAGGAGACTCATGTGACAGTAGTGAAGAGGATTCTTCGGTACCTCAAGGGTACTATGGAGTATGGGTTATGGTATCCAAAAGGTAAAGACTTCACCCTTATTTTGTATTCAGATGTAGATTGGGCAAGATGTGTAGATGACAGAAAGAGTACCAGTGGAGGTGCATTCTATCTTGGAGATAGATTGGTCGCATGGCACAGTAAGAAAAAAGAGTCAGTTTCTTTATTGACAGTAGAAGCAGAATATATTACAGTGACAACATGTTGTACGTAGGTATTGTGGATGAAACAAACCCTGAAAGATCTTGGTATTAGCTTCAGTGAGCCAATATCAGTTAAGTGTGATAACACTAGTGCCATCAACATCTCCAAGAATTTGGTTATGCATTCACGCACAAAACACATCGCTATCAGGTATCATTTTTTGAAGGAGAAAGTTGTGAAAGGTGAGGTTAAGTTGGATTTTGTTCCAACTACAGAGCAAGTAGCAGATATCTTCACAAAAACATTGCCCAAGGAAGTTTTTGAGTACCTTCATAATAAATTAGGAGTGGTCACACTTCCCAAGAATTGACTAGCTACGGGGATCACATTCTCGGGGGGGAGCATTTAAGTATTTGATTATCTTTTTGCTCATGTTCATGATTTTTGCTAAGTATAATAAATTGTGCTCGAGAATGTTGTGCATGGACTCAGGGGGAGTCTGCAGTAGCCCTTTGGTATTATTGTCAAAGGGGGAGAAGAGTTACGAGAAATTCCACATGTGTTGCCAACAATTCCAAAGGGGGAGATTGTTGAGCAAAGTGCAGCAACAGTATTGTCATTGTTGTCAACACAGTTAGATAGATCTATTGATGTAGTGGACAAGAAGTTCAAAAGCTATTCAGATGCAAAAGACAAGAGTTCAAAGGTTACTCAGAGTATGTACAGTGATTTTCCAAGAAGACCGAAGTGGCCCATATGCAAAAGATCAAAGAAAAAGACAAGTAAGAAAAGTGTCGCGATATTGCGACATATACAACAGGCAAGAAAAATTGTCGTGATTTTGTGACATGTTGGAAGAGAGAAAAAGCAGGAAAAACTATCGTGATTTCGCGACATGTTGGAAGAGAGAGAAAAAGTAGGAAAAACTATCGCGATTTCGTGACATGTTGGAAGAGAAAAAGGCAAGTGGAAAAACTATCACAATTTTGTGACATGTTGGAAGATAAAGAGAAGGCAAGAAAATTATCATGATTTCGTGACATGTTGGAAGAGAAAAAGGCAAGTGGAAAAACTGTCGTGATTTCATGACATGTTGGAAGAGAAAGAGAAAGCAGGAAAAACTGTCACAATTTCGCGACATGTTGGAAGAGAAAAAGGCAAGTGGAAAAACTGTCATGATTTCACAACATGTTGGAAGAAAAAGAGAAAGCAGGAAGAAGTGTCGCGATTTCGTGACAAGTTCGAAGAAAGAGAACAAGTAAGAAAAGTGTCGCGATTTCACGACATGTTGCATTTTCACGACTAAAATTGGAGAGAGAAAGTAAGTTGGAAAAGTGTCGTGATTTCGTGACATGTCGCAGTTTCACGACAAAAGAAAGAGAGGAAGCGTACGGAAGCAGAATTTTCATGATTTCATGACAAAAGCAGAAAGAAAGACTTCGGAAGTAGAAGTGTCACAATTTCATGACAAAAGTAAAAAAGTAAAGTACAAAAGCAGAAGTGTCATGATTTCACAACAAAAGCAGAGAAGAAGACTTCGAAGTAGAAGTGTCACGATTTCATGATAAAAGCAAAGAAGTAAAGTACGAAGCAGAAGTGTCACAATTTTGTGACAAAAGTAGAGAAGAAGACTTCGAAGGCAGAAGTGTCACGATTTCATGACAAAAGCAGAAAGCAAGACTTCAGAAGCAGAAGTGTCATGATTTCATGACATGTCACATTTTCGTGACTCAAAAAGAATAGGCAGGCAGAGCAACGAAAGTGTCACGATATCACGACATATCGTAGTTTTGTGACTCAAGAAGGGTAGGCAGGCAGAGTAACAAAAGTGTCACGATATCGTGACATGTATTTTCATGGGCCAAAGCTAAGAGAAAGATCAAGGATAAAAAGTGTCACGATATCGTGACATGTTGTATTTTCACGATCCGATGCAAGGAGAAAGAGAGAGAGAAAAAGTGTCACGATATCGCGACATGTTGCTTTTTTTCTATCCAAAGCAAGGAGAAAGAGAGAAATAAAAAGTGTCACGATATCACGACATGTTGTATTTTTGTGGTTGAGTTGTATCCGACGAAGACCGATGACAGCCGACTAAAATTAGGGTTTACAGTTGTTGTGAAAGCTAACAAAGATTAGGGTTTACAACCGACTAAGATTAGGGTTTTCATCACAAAAATTCTATTATAAAATGAGGGTTGTTTGGATACTTGAGATGCATGTTGAATGAGTGCGAAATATGGTCGTTGTGCACAAACAGCAAGTCGTGTCGAATCATGCTAAGTGCGAAATTCGCTAAGAAAGTAGAGTGCGCAAAATGGAGAAGATGATCGTGAAGTTCGACTATAGCGAAGCAAAGTGTGGGAAGTGATTACGTAGAGAAAGTAGAGTGTGCAAATAAATCAAAGGTGAATAAGACCAGTCATGGTCTAGCAAAAGCAAAGGTATCTTACTATCAATCTTCTAGTTTTATAATTGAAGTCCAAGTTGGTGCTTGGCATCAGGGGTTGGTGCTCCTTCCAATTGGTGCTGGTAAATCATGGGTTGGTGCTCCTTTCTATTGGTGAAAATAAATCAGGGGTTGGTGCTCCTTCCAGTGGGTGCTGGTAAATTGTTTGTAAAGTTGTTGCTTTGCAAAGGCTGGATTTGGATGGTAGTCCAAGCAATCATTTTTGAGTAGCCACATTGGTGAACCTCGTTAAATCTTGTGTTGTGTGATTTTCTCTTGTGATACTTTTTTTATCTGGTTTTAAGGTTTCATTATTTTAGTTTTAAGATTTATGAATTTAAGTTTAAAGAGCTACACTGATTCAACCCCCCCTCTCAGTGTCATTGTAATACTAACATCAGTCCCCAATTTTAAGAAAAACAAGGGCCATTTTGGTTTTGTATGAAGCTGTCTCCTAGCCTTTGCCCAATAGCATGAATTTATTCAACTTGGTTTTCTATAGCACTCCTAAGATGGGGCAAAAGTTGACATTTATCAGTTTTATGGTCCTTTGAGCAAATGCCACAGATTGCTAAGATTGAGGTCTTGTCCAAAGGACAATATTATAGAGCATGCTTATTTCTACACCTAGGACAATAGATAGATAGGTGTGGTGAAGAATTGGCTCTTGTATTCATTTCTCCTAAAGCAGTGTTTAGTTGAAAAAGTATATCAATTTTCATACTAGCCATTTCTTGCATCAATTCTTTGATGTCTATATTATTAGGACTTTTCTTCTTCCTTCTGTCCCTAGTTCTATAATAATTTATGCACAACTCTATAATGTCCGCAATCTCAAGTTGGTTTACATCTCCTTTTCCCATTATATCTAGTGCTTCCTTGGATTCATATTGTAATCCCCTTAGAAAGATAGATTTTAATAATTCTCCTTCTACAAGACTAGCTCTTTTCTGAATAAAAGCAAATCTATCAACATAATCTTCCAAATTTTCATCTTCTTCTTGTTTAATTCGATATAACTCATCCTTTCTATTATATACCCTGCAATACTCCTGATATTTGTCTAAAAATGTAGTTTCTATTTCATCCCACGTATGAATGGAATCTGAGTCAAGACTCATGAACCAACGTAAAGTTGCATCTTTAAGTGTGGAAGGGAATAATTTTAGCTTTTGATTATCAGTCACATAATCATATGTTTGACACAAGATCTTAAACTCAAACAGAAACTGGTCAGGATCTTCAGACACTGTTCCCTTAAATATTGGCAACACTGAGGGAGAAATGGTTTTCATAGGAGCTTGTTGTCCAACAGTTAATTGTATAGGGTACTCAAAAGTTCTAATAGGAGGTGGTGGTTGTGCCATGTTTTCCTCCTCTAATTTAACTAATTTAGTTTTTTCTATTTTTTCTAATAATGGATCAAGAATAGAAGAATGTCTAGTAGCAAGTGTTTCAAGAAGTTCTTCCTCAAAAGGTTCTGTAGATGGTTCAACTTATGAAGAAGATGATTTTCTTTTTACTCTATCATGATAATCATAAATAGGCAGATCTTATCCTATATGGGAATAACACGAAGGAATCGGTTCTAATAAACCTCCCTCTCTCATCTCTTGGCCTATGCATTCATGCCTATTTACTAAAATGAACTAAACCTCAGGTCTCCAAAATATGTTTCCTGATACAAGACAATTTTTGGACTGCTAGACCGCTCCTAACAACACCTAAGGTTCCCCATCAATGGCACCAAAAATTATGAGTGTTTTCAATCACACAATTTAATCATTATAATTGTCAATCCAGGGCGGTTTCCAAGGCTATATACGAAAATAGGGTGTAGCATATTGTAGGTTTAGTTCATTAACTCAGGGATTTATTGGTGAGGCAGTTAGTGTCTTGGGGTGTTTGGTACTCCTTATAACATCCTAGAAATGCTAAAATACTTCCTTTGACAAATAAAATAAAACTAAACTATTGAAAACTGGAAATTGCATGAATCAAATCCACACTATTCAGAAAAGTAAAACTACTGTAGAATTCAATTGACAAGAAATAAGTTGTAGCAAACTAATAATAAACTGTTGCAAAAAATGAAACTTCTAAAAGGAAAACATCACACTATATTTTTTAGAAAATGACAAAAATTGAAATATCAAAAACTGACAACTGAATATGCAAAATTTGTAACAACTCTATTCTAATACAAATTCTGGAAATAGTGCAGAAAATAAAATGCTGACAATACTGTGCTAAATTTTAGAAATGTGAAACTGAAATTAACCACTAACTTACAAATACTAATCAAGAATTATTTAACTAATGCATAAACCAAAAACTCTACAAAAATTGTTAGTCTTCTACTGCCCTGTTGTAGCCAGAATAAGCAGAATTCTGTCAGGGAAAAAAAACCCTCCTCTAGGCCTGGAAGTGGCCCTTGCTTCCTAAACCAAAGGATATGAGTGAGCTTGCTCTAAACTAAGAATTTATCACAATTAATTCAAAATTAATCATGAATCATAATATTGCACCCTTTTATTTCATATTAGCAACATCACAGCAATGTAGAAAGAGACCTACAGAATACTATATTGTTGCAGTAAATATAGATTTAGATCACCTAAAACATGCTATAACTATCTTCAGCTACCTATTCTCCTATATGCTCAACTAGATGGGAGCATTTTATTTATAAAAAATAGAATGCATTACAGATAAGGTTTACTGCTATTATCTGGGACTATTACAGCAATTTCAGTCCAGGTCTTCCACAAATGTAGAGTTTTGACTCTTCTGTCCCTATCCACTCTAAGTGCTGGCATCCAAAGTGAGGAACAAGTGTGAGTTTGGATAAGGTGTCTTATGATATGACTTTAGTCATTGTTTACTCATTTTAAAAAATGCCTTTAAGTAGTTCCAAACTATCTGCACTCATTCCAAAATTGCATTGAAATATCAGGCAACAGAATAGGAAGACTGCTATTTCATTAGAAAAAGTTTATGCAATTAATTGTGGTGGTAGGTATGGTCTCCTTAGGCATCTAGAGGACTAGTTACATCCTTGACTTGGGCTAGGATGGACAAATTCCATGTCATGATGTAGATGTACAGCTGGCTGGAATTTGTATGACAAAGTCCAGTTTTCTTGCATAGTCAACAACTTGACAACTTTTTGGTGCCTCAAAATTAATTTAAAAGTGAGAAAACGGTGGCATATATTTGTGGATGGATGGTAAAACTTATACATAGATTGCTTACATATGATAACACTTAAATTACTGTAGAATTATAGGAATAAATAGCCAGAACACTGAAGAAAATATGGATAAATCAGTAAAAATAGAGCATATGTACTTTCCCTATCTTAACATGCAAATATCATCACACAATGTATAATATCCTATAATTAAACATAAAATCACATCACAAATAGTTCCATATGAGTCTTAAAAGTTTATAAAATAAGTCTTTAAATGAGGAAATATCTTGCCTCATCAGAACCAGCCTTCTCTGGAGATTAAATGGATAGTCCCAAGTTAGATTCGTCTATTCAATGTTGGCAAAGTCTAAGATGCAATACTATTAACCGAAGGTATATTTTGTTCCAAAATTTTTTGGCACGCCCGATGGGACCTAAAAATCCCATAGTATTTTATAAATTTTTAGTGTTTTGCTTCAAAGCATTTTGTGAAAATTTTCAAGCAAAAAACACTTAGCGACTCCATTCAAGAGGGTTTAGACCGAAATAAAAACCTTATCTAAAAAAATCTAGTTATAAAATCATATGATAACCAGATCCCAAACTAGAAACTCTGAAGAACCCATCGAGTTCTTCAAGTTACACCTCAGAATCTTGAAAGCACATCCTGTGCTAGCCGCACGATCTAATCCACCCGTTACTAGTGACATTTCTCTAGTACCTACTATAGGGTCATCTACAAACAGCCCTATAGTAATTGTAAATACACTAGCAATCATGGCTGCTCCTCCCATCCCAGCCCATCTTGTATGGAACCAAACTGATCCTTTGAACTTAAGAGCTCAGAATCAAATTTCCTAGGCTGCACTAAAGGCATTACCAATTTTTTATGGGATAGGCAAGACAACGGAGGAACATTATGATGAGTGTGATTGAGTCTCATCATTTAATCTCAATGATTTATCAATTTGGGGTGGTGTCTAAGGTTGTCTACGATAGAAGGCTAGGGCAGAGTACAATTCAGGCATTCAGATTTCAAGCATTTATTGGTGAAGCAGATTTTGGTTTAGCCTTTTGGTGTCACACTTGACCTAGTCTAAAGAATGGAAACTAAAATAAATTACAGGAATTGAAAACTAAATTTAAATTGCAGAATTTAACAATTAACTACAATTGCATGAATTTAAATTGCTAAATTGAAATCTAATCTACTTTTGCCCTACCAATGCCCTGCCACAAAAGGTCGTCAAGCTTCTGCTACAGAAATTGACAGCAAAATGAAATATGTTGAAAATGGAAAGTTGCTAAAATAGAAAGTAGGGAAAACATGGAAAGCAAAGTAAAAATTCTTAATATAATTTATCAGCATACATACACACAAATGTTGTACACAAACATAATATAAACACATAAATCACTTAATACAAAATAAAAACAAGAAAATGAAATCTGGCAAGCAATCTATTAATTCTGCTACAGCAAAATTATAGATTAAAACCTGCCATAAAATCCCTCCTTCTAGATCTGAAAGTGGGCCCATACTTCCTGATATAGAAGGAGGTGAAAAGAACTCCTTAACTAATTAACACTCATAATAGAAAATGATAAAATAGTTGCACTTTTATTGATGACAGAACATGCTGAAAACTGTTACAAAAAATTGTTGTACAGTTCTAATTGCCGATATTGAAAACTCTCCTCTATTATAATTCCTAACTGGCTCAACCAAGGGGGAGTTGTGTTATTTATATAAATATTTACAACATATCCCATGCTCAAATCAGCCTATGTGTTGCTTTACAGTGATTTACCAATAATTTTGGATCTAAAATAAATGCAAATCTGGATAGTTTGTGTTGTAGTAGTAGTCATTGGCCCTTAGAAAGCATCTTCAGTGGTGGGAGTATGTGATAGGAGTCTAGAAATATGTCACACATATTTCTCCACTTCATAATATGCCATTTCTATCTTGCAAACAACTTTCTATTATGTTGTATTTTTTATGGGTTTATCCTAGAAGAGAATCATTGATCTTTTCCATGAATGGTGGCTTTGGACGGAAAAGTCAGATGGGAGATATTTTCCTTTAATATTTTCAACCTTATTTCCCTTTTTCCACCGTCAAAAATAGTCAAAAAGCACTTTTATGTTCTCATTTCGAAGATAAGTGGCTCATTCCGAAGAGACTGTATTTCTCATTCCGAAGATGTCTTGTTCATTTTGAAGATATTCAGAATGAACAACTGTGTGCTATTCAAATTATTTTAGCTACATTTCTCAAGTGTATTAGCCCTCAGTATCATATTGCAATAGCCTTCATTCCTCTCCATGTGTGAATTCCATGCCTTTCCATTCATTGGTAGCTTGCTAGAATTTACATGGTAAATTACTGCATTTTCTAGTTTTGCTGCACAGTTGTAAAATATTGGCATTTTTTGCAAATTTAAACAAATTATAACATGGAAAAATTATTCAAATATCAACATGAATGATTACATCAAGTTGCTACTGAATTTATACACTTCATTCACTAAGTAACCATGCTAAAATAGTGCAACAGTGCTGCACAATTGCCCCTGCTCTGTTATACCTTGTTGCTGCCTATTTAGACCATTTGATAATGCTTATAAATAGGTCATGTGTCTTATGTAGTCCTTCTAAACTCATTCCATACATATCCTCATGCTTTGCTTGACAACTTCAAGGTGTTCCTATAAAGTAATAGTTTGTTGATTTTTATATGGCTATTTTTTTTAGATTTTCAGATTTATGATAGTCCTAAAATTTTGGCTTCAATATGGATTTGAAACAAGTTGAAGGGCAGGAAAACATTTAAAAACCATTGAGAAGTTAATGGATATCATCATACCACATTTTTTTAATTGAAATGCATGTTCTTACTTGCTACTTAATCAAGCAAAATCAGTCACAAAATGCTGAAAATAGTCAAAAACAGAGATATAGTATTCCTAACATAAAATCATGTAAACACTTAACAAATAGTATATTTTAGTCAACTATTTGGCAATTAAGTTATCATATGGTAGTCAAACATTGTGCAATAATGAGACACTTTTGGGCCTCATCACATTGTCTAGATGTTTCATCGTTAGCATCCATTTTCAATATTACCCAAGAAGATGTAATGGTTAGATTGTTGGTCATATCTTTGAAATGGAAGATGCTCTATTGGTGCAGAGTGCTTCCTACTAGATCCATTACATCTTGGGTAGCACTTGCAGGCCATTTTTCCAATGAATTCAATATACATGTAGATCCATTCATATTACTGAATCAAATCACTATCATCGAGAGGCATCCACAAGAGGAAATCCATGATTTCAACATCAGATTCACACGAACTCGAGACAAAGTTCCCCAGGGTCTAAAGCCCATCGAAGACCAAGTGATATGCTACTATCTAAGGGCTTTTTATTTATATCTCAACATAATTATAAGGCAATCTAGTGTAAACACTTTCTCTGCTATCTATCTAGAAGCAGCCAAAGGAGAAGCCAATCTCATCGCCACTAAGAAATATCTCTCAAATATGCTTTTGCCAATTGCACCAAAGGTTTCCCAAGCCTCAGGTCCTTATCTCCATACACTCCCATAAACACGGGTTGTCCTCGCTATAGCTGCACCTCCTGTACCTCTTGCACTACCTGTTCCACCCCTCGCATCAGCTTCCCCAGCTAACCAGTTGATAACCATAGTTGATACAATGAAGACATTGTCAAATGAAATGTCATCCATGAAGAAGAGAGAAGCTAAAAAAAAATTCTATCCAAAGAGATTTCCACAGATACAAATATATGGGGCTTCAACAAGCGGTAGATGACAAGAAAGAAAAAATATTGTGTATGCTAATGAAGCAGGAGATAATGGAGAACCCACAAATGCTAATTATTGGTATTCTATGTGCAATGATCCTCATGGAGAGGATTCATGCATGATTCATAAACACCATGTACAAAGTGTGATAAATGATAGAGCTAAAGAAATTGGGAAAATTTAGGTGAACATAATCATATAAATTCACCAGAACTTGGCAATGCCTTCAGTCGAGCAAGTTGTAGTCCTGACAAGATTGGGAAAAAAGTTGTTACAAGTCAATCCAAAGGAACTCCAGCCATTAAATTTTCCTCTTGTCCCTAGGGCTACTCCTCAGAATGATTAGTCAAATGAAAAAAGATTCTTTGACCCTCGTCAAACTTCTGTTCCAACACCAAGAAAATATTTTCCTCCTAGAAATAGAGACGAAACTCAATATCAAGCGAAGGAGAAACTCATATTTCCTTCATTAACCAAAAGACAAAGGATAGAAGCCACTCAGGGCTACAGAGATAGATATGATGCATCAACTAGCAGAAGGGAGAAAAGTGTTGAGGCACCCTCATCTACAACTCCTTAGTTCAACATTGTAGAGGAGATGAAGAAGACTCCCTCAAAAATGACCATGTATGACGCACTATAAATTCCAGGTCAAATTGACCTCCTCCAGGGATCTCTAAAGTTGACTAAAGGTAAGATAAAAAATCCCTCCTCAAATTTTATACAAGCAAATGTTATGTCAGCTACTAGGAAAAATAGACCACCTCCATTCTATTTATCCTTGCAAATGGAGGGGTGGATAGTCCACAACTGCATGATTGACTCAGGGGTAGCAACTACGGTGATGCCCAAAGTAGTGTGCGATATAATGGGAATGGAATATACCAGGAGCCATCTTGGTGTATTGCAATTATATGGAACCCTAGTGAAATATATCGGGGTGATCAAAGACATCTCCATTTAGCTCCACAGGATGCCCCAAGTATTTGTCATACAATAAGTAGTTGTTGTGGATTTAGAACCATACTTTGGTATGTGTTTGTCCAGAGAATTCATAGCAAAAGTGGGAGGTTATTTGTCTCTAGATTATTCACATTTGGAGGTACCATTCAAAGGTAGAAGAGTCTATATATTCAATGAAAAACCATCTACCTTTCATGTAGAAATACTGGAAGAGACAAGCATTGTCAACATGTTGTCTGAGGATTTAGAGGACATATATTTAATGGAAGAGACCTTGGAAGAACTCCAATCCGAGGATCAGTTTTCATTAAAATATTCTAATGCCATGGTATAAATGGAAATAGGGAGTTATTCCATCGAGAAGCCAAAAAAGCTACTTGTTTTTGTCCTTGAAAAAGATGATTCTGCCAGCCAGCTCTAGAAACTATATTTTGATGGTTCGAGATGCAAGAACAGAGCAAGTGCTGGGATTGTTTTGATTTCTCCTACTGGAAAAGAAAAGGTCTTTTCATATAGGTTGACATGGAGTTGCACCAACAATGTAGCTGAGTATGAAGCATTGTGCTTAGGACTCAGAAAATCTGAAAAGCTAGGTGCAAAACAATTGTTGATTTTTAGAGATTTAGAACTTATAGTGAAGTAGGTTACTGGCAAATGCATTTATAAGCAACATTACCTAAGTGATTACAAGAATAAAGTGTTAGATCTCTTGGAATATTTTGAAGTTTTGAACATGCAATCTATTTCAAGGGAAAGCAACACTCATGCAAACCTGTTGGCATCAGTTGGATCTAACTTTTTCCCAGCTAGCAACATTATCCAGAAGTCTAAAACAGTGAGACTAATTTACAGGCCTTCTGTGCCTGATAAAGACATTTTTTGGCAGGTATTCGAGATGATGAACAAATCTTGTTTTATGATCCATGAGGTGAATTTCTCTAATGATAGAGTTCTACAAGAAGAGGATGAAGAGAGCCTGATTCAGTTAAGAAACAACCATATTCCCAAGGGACTGATCACCCTTGAGAGTCTTCGATAATAACGATAGAACTACAGGTCAAAATATTAATGTGGATAAATGTCGGTACAAGAAGGTAGAATTAGAACCGGGTAAAATGATCAAAGTAGGTACTGATTGTATAATAACAGAACTAGAACAAATAAAGCAATTATGTAGAGAATATCCAGATATAATAGCCTGGACTTATAGTGATTTAAGAGTGTACAATAAGGAAGTTATTTAGCATACCATCGAACTAGAGGAAGGAGCTAAACCTTATCGACAGAGGCAAAGGCCAGTGAATCCAAATATTGAAGCTTTGATGAAACAGGAGTTGTTAAAACTCCTACAGGCCAAGATAATATATCCAATCAAGGACTCTACCTGGGTGGCCAATTTATTCCCAGTTCAAAAAAAGAACGGTGAGATCGTACTATGCATCAATTTCAAAAATTTGAATAGGTCCTATTTAAAGGATCGCTATCCTTTACCCCAAATCGACCCAATCCTTCACACGGTGGCAAGAGCAGAAAGGTTTTCCCTGTTAGATGGCTTTTTTGGCTACAATCAATTCTGGGTAAGAAATAAGAATCAATATAATATTGCGTTCACCACTAAGTGGGGAACATTTGCATACCAAAGGATGCCCTTTGGATTATCTAACACAGGAGCAACTTTTCAAAGAGCTATGGATGTAGCTTTTGGAGAGCTTGCAAATAAAATCATTGTTGTTTATTTAGATGACATGACTATCTTTTCTCATGACAAAAGATACCATGCCAACCATCTATGACAAATATTTGAAAAGTGTAGAGAATTCAGGATATCCCTAAATCCTAATGAAATCTATATCTGTTGTAGAATAAGGAATACTCCTTGGGCATGTTATTTCTAAAATTGGGTTGTCCATTGATCCTTATAGAGTGAAAGCACTTCTAGAGCTGTCACTTCCAGTTAATAAGAAAGGATTACAGTATTTTTTGGACAAATAAATTTTATCAAAAAAATCATTGTTGATTTTGCCCAAAATGTTAAGCCAATGACTGAACTATTGAAAAAGGATGCTCCTTTCAAATGGACAAAACCAATAAAAGAAGCTTTCAAGAAAATTTTGGAAGCCATAGCTCAAGCCCCTGTACTAGTCAACCCTGACTCTTCTAGAAATTGCATTCTATACGTTGTTGGAGAGCAAGATAGCTATGCTGCAGTTCTCACTCAGAAGGGAGCAGATGATGAAGAAATACCAATATCCTTTTTGAGTTCTACCATGCACAAGCATGAGGAGAGGTACAGTTTTATAGAGAAATAGGTGTATGCAATTATGAAATCATTGAATAAATTGAATCACTTTTTATCCCAGAGTCGAACCATTGTTTATGTGATTCACCCTGACGTAATAAATTTTATAATACAAGGGGAACTGGGATAAAAAAGAGATGGGTGGATGACCCGCATACAAGAGTGTGATGTAGAAATACATTCAACTAAAATAGTCAAAGGTAGAGCTTGATGCCAGGAATTGGCTAGACAAGCAGCAAGTGGATATGGGGAAAGCTAGCCCGTGATGGCAAATATTGAGCAGCATCAAGCTAGAGAGAGTACAGATTGGATTGACAACTTTGTGAAGTATTTTTAGACTGGGTTGTGCCCTAAAAACCTGAATTCTTCCCAAATAAGAAGGTTTAGAATCCAAGCTTTAAAATATGCCCTTCGAATAGAAGGGTTGTATAGAATAAATATCAATGGTGTATTGTTGAAATGCATTTCTGATAATGAAAAATAGAGAGTATTAGATGAATTTCATGGAGGCCTCTCAAGTGGATATTATGCAGGCCAAAAAACAGCTTTGAATATCCTTAGAGCTGGATGTTATTGGCCTTCCATCTTCCTAGATGCATACAAAGTAACCCAAAAATGTGAACAGTGTCATAGGTATGTAGGAAGAAATAGGAATGCACCTATGCCTTTGAGAACTATACAAGTTGAGGAGCCTTTTCAGCAGTGGGGATTGGATTTTATGGGGATAATAGAGCCAAATTCATTAGCAAGCCATAAATACATTCTCACTACCACGGACTACTTCATTAAGTGGGCAGAACCAATTCCCACAAAGAAAGCTAATTCATAAGTAGTGATAGAATTTGTAGAGAGTATGATTACAATATTTGGCATACTAGACTCTTTTATTACAAACAATGGATCTTCTTTCACTGGAGTAAATATGATCGATTTTGCCAGCCGATATGGGATTTACTTGAAGACTTCTTCTAACTATTACCCACAAGGTAATGGACTAGCATATCTACCAATAAGAATATCCTTAGAATCCTGGAAAGGATACTAGAGGATAACAAAAGGAACTGGCACTCACTACTAAATCAAGCCCTATGGGCCGATAGAATTTCAATCAAGAAATCGATCAATACATCATCATATGATTTGGTTTATGACAAAGAAGTTGTTTTACCGATTCATATAGAGATACCAGTATTGAAATTGCTAAACCAGATTAATGAAGATGAAGTTCATCCAATGGATGCCCGACTGATGCAACTTTTGTAGCTAGAAGAATCTAGGGAGCAAGCCTACGACCACCATAGAAAACATATGGTAGAAATAGCAGGGTGGTTCGACAAGAAAACCACTTTCAAGAAATTCAAGACAGGTGATCTGGTTTTAAAATGGAACGTCAAGAAAGTGAAACCAGGCTACCATGACAAGTTTGATGCTTTCTAGGAAGGACCAATTGAGATTATTTCAGAAAGTAGTTCAATGCTTTTCAGTTGAAGGATCAATATGGGTGGATTCTTCCTATCGCGGTGAATGCATTTCACCTAAAATTATACTTCTAGTAAAAAGCAAAGAAAAAATATTATATGTATAATATAATATAAGTATTTTGAAAGTTTGTAAATATTGTTGTTTTTTGTGGCTTAGTAAGAATTTTTTGTAGCCAATCAGAGCCCAACATTTTTTGAATAAATTTAAGGGGAAAAGTTCGCCTTTGTTGTCTTATAATTTCAAATTCAGAGCTACCACATGGTCCTCTAAGAGCTGGCGAGTAGGAATAATTAAACAGACTCATCGAAATATGTTATATACTCTTCCCAAGAAATATTTCTAAAGTCAACAGTCGAAGCCTTGTTTGAAGTGGCCACGTGCCAAGGAATAAGCGGGTGGAAGAATAATTAATCATTCAGGTGGCATAATTTTCAGCATGAGGTAGTTTCCTGTTTCCCACACAAAATTTAATGAGATGGCAAGTTTTTTTTAAGAAACTTTCTAAAGAAGGTGGCGGAAATAAAAACAAAATAAAATATGAAGAAATTAAATCTACCAATCATCATTAATGCATTAATGTTGCATGTCCTCCCAATCTACGTGAAAGTAAAATTTGAAATCCTGGAAAAGCATTTTGTCATTTGTGAATCTCTAAGCTCCCATAGAGAGAAAATAGTGAATACTATCACTGTAATAATCAGAGACCAGAATATTTTTGCTATCCCCATACTGCGAAGTTGTAACTCAGTAAGAAAGAAGGATTGGGAAGTATTCTTAGAAAAACATTTAGTGCCCATATACCTCAGAACTCCTAATGGCTCCATAAAAAATGAAGAACAAGAAGCATCGACTTCATCGCCCCTGACTACTTCGGTAGTAAGGAGAAGGGAGGAGAGCAGTGCTAGATTTATTAATAAAGATGCTCGAATTGCAGACACAGTTATGACGTGGAAAGACCCGATGTATATTCGAAGCAATATAAAGAACCAGGTAGCAACCAGGGTTTCTGTGTCCTCTCCTTCCATGTTTGCATACCACTCTTTCTTGTACTGGTATGTATATATCCCTGTTCATCCTTGCCTATAATTAGTAAGGGCAATTGCCAATTTTTACGATGAAAAAGAGAGGAAAATTAGGGATTATTCGGGAAGGGTTTTATTTTCTCTGTCAAAGGATGCATTTATCTCTACTTTTTCTATGAACCATGTCCCTTCTTTAGATCCAAAAACCTTTGATCCTTTACAGCAGGCTACATATTTTGTTTCATCTAAGAAAATAAATAATTTCCTAGCTACTCAGCTAAAATACCTTCTCGAGGAAGTGAATCCACCAAAACCTCCCATAGAAATTATAGCTTTTAAGGACCCTAAATTGTATTCCATCATAGCCATGATTGTCGAGCTCAAAACTAATGAAAGGGTTCAGAAATTACAAGTAGCAGTGGTAGAATATTTGTCAAACCCTGAGATGTATGACTTTACTGTCATGAATAAAAGTGTAAGACCAATTTTCTTTGACTGGCCTGAGTTCTTAAGTTCAAAAATTCATGAGGGTTTGGCAGCTTTCAAAGTAGGGACCCAATTTTCTTTCCGCTACACTTCTTATCTGGTTTGGTTATTCCTTTATTTCATGTCTCAAGAATTATAATTTATATCAGTAAATGATAGAGATGAAAAGGGGAGAGTTTTTCCAGTCTATGAATGGACCAATGTGTTGCATAAGTCAGAGTCCTACTATGATTTCAATAGGGAATTCTTAGGCCCTGCTCTAAAAATTATGTATGAACAGATTAGAAGGTTGAACCCCAAAGCAGAAAAAATATTGTAGACCAAATATGCTGAGGGAGGCTGGTTCATTTTGACCCAAGGAGTATATATCAGATTATATTGGTTCATAGAGAAACCCTTTTTACTCCCCCATTATGTCACTGATAGGTTATTTGCTTTAGAGTATGTTAGGTAGACAAAAATAATAAATATGAAGTTCGGGACTGGAATTTAAAAAACCAATACCTACAACATGCCCTTAAAATTTGAAGGAATTACTATGACGAAAAAAGGGCAAAATGAGCAAATAATAGAGTATTTGAGAGAATTGGGGCTTATTGAGATTCCACAGAGGTGTAAATATGGCCTCTTGAACAGGTTTGCTGAGAGGCAAGCCATTTTTAATAAAACCCAGATAAAATATTATCGTGTTAAAATCAGGAAAGATATTAAAGAAAGCAGAAATAATAGTAAAGATGAACCCCTAGAGTGGCATATAGAGAGGATGGATCCTCTGCCCCCTTGGCATGACTTCTATGAAGTGGTTGTCCAATATGATCCTGAAAATGTAAAGACCAATCAATTGACAAATGACAGAATTAATAGAATACTAAAAAATTGACCGGATTGGACTTTGGCAAAAATCCGAGAATGGTGGTTGATTAGAGTGCAGACTAACATGATTTCATCTAGATACCCCACCAATGATGACAATAAATTTGACCCTCGGTATGATGCCAATCATGAGTTATGGGTCGGAAGTTTTCATGTCAGTATCCCTCCTAGTATTGGAGATAATCATTTATCCAGCCCAGAAGCACCTCAACAGCATGAATCTGATAAGGGCAAGAAAGTGATAGTAGCCCAAAACCCTCCTCCTATTCAGATAAAACCTAGGACATCAAGGAAAATATCAATAGAGGAATTTTTTACTAAATAACAGGAGGAAACTTATAGTCATAAGGCTGCCCAAATGATGTTAAAAATGGGCTATGAAGGAAAAGGGTTGGGAAAATAAGGACAAGGCAGAGTTGAGCCCATTTAGGTATCCAAAAGGGAGAAGCACTTAGCGCTTGGGGCAGATACTTTGGTTGCAAAAAATTATTCTTCAAGGGTTGTGAAATTTGTACCTCCTACCAATTCGACTATAGAGTTTGATGAAGAACCTGTAGGCGAAAGGATGAAAAAATTAAAAATGATAGCTGATCAGAGAAAAGACAAGAATGTTGTCCAAGACTCTCCTAGCGAACAAGGACCTCAAGATGCAGAGGATAATCCAGGTGGAGAGGCTGAAGGAGATGTACAAGACCAAACAAATTAAGAAAATGATGATGCAGATGCTCAGGAAGCTAAGCATAAAGATTCTCAGAGAGATGTCTCACGCGGCCTACCTAGTTCTGCTCAAGAGAGCCAAAATATTGAAACTAAAAAGCAGCTTCCTGTTAAACAGGAAATTGGAGATGAAGGACAGCAGCAGGGAGGATCCCCCCAAGATGAACAAATAATAAATCTTGATGTAAGTGATGAGGAAGATGGACAAAAAAAATATGTTGAAGCCCTTGATGAGGGCAATATTCAAGATAAATAAAATGTTACTAGTGAGCAAGAAGAGGAGGAAGGATACCAACAATGAATTAAACCAGGAGTAGGTATGTTTTCTTCACTATCTCCTTCTGTTTC
Source organism: Wollemia nobilis (assembly GCA_028583015.1). Taxonomy (NCBI): domain Eukaryota; kingdom Viridiplantae; phylum Streptophyta; class Pinopsida; order Araucariales; family Araucariaceae; genus Wollemia; species Wollemia nobilis. Next base: position 1,488,401 of record JAQPPZ010000375.1, on the reverse strand, counting down.
TTCTACTCATTCCCATTGTAATTCTACTTCCCTTTCTGAAGTAAACAAAAATATAACATCCTTGTCAAAAAATTGGTTTATTCCCTAGAGATGGTAATATCTTCCCAGTATTTGCTTAATTTCAGCTCTGCATTGGCTCCCATCCATTTTCTTCCTAACATCAGTATCTCATCAATTGGAGCTACATCTTCTCAAGGGACTGACTCGCATCCAACAACGGCAAAAATTGAAAATCTAAATAAGGTTAGCAAGAATGCCCTGGATTGGTGGACTTACCACTCAGTTGAGGATCCAAAAGCACCTGCTAGTGTAAGAGATATTATTTCTTTGGACCCAGCCAGCATGCAAAGGAAGAAATGATTGTGATAGATTATCATACTAAAGAAATAAATGAAGATATCTCCCAATTGCCCATGTAAGATGAGTGGGGAAAGGCTCAAGCACATTTTGGGAATATATACTTGCATGGAGGGTATTATAAAGAAATTTTTTTGAGATAACAAGAGAAAAGGAAAGATTTAGAGTCTGTGGTGAAGGAGTAGAAAATAGCAAAAAAAGCTCTAACTCTGGAAACCAAAAAATGGGAAGATAAATTCAATGTCGTTGCTAGTGAGGCAGCAAACTACAAAGAAAAATTAAACATAGCAAAAGTGCAGATTCAAGCACTCAATAAACAAATACAACAACTACAGTAGTAATTAATGGAGCAAAAAAATGCTTCGTCTAGGTTTTCAAAGGATAAAGTTAAGAAAATCAGAAAATATTTGTTGAAAGAATTGTTGTCCTTAGTGCTGAAAGCTAGGCCTTTATTGCTACATTTGGCCAAAGTCAAAGAAACTATCGAGGTAGTAGGGGAGGAATTTAAAGCTGCAGAAGTATTTTTGCTTAAAAGAGAGGATGCTGCTATGAAAATTCAAATCTTATCAGACAAAATGGCAGAAAGTATAGCAACTAAGCTAAGGGGCGAAGCCTGATCTCAGGCTAAAATTGCAATGAACTTCTTTAGGAAGTTTAAATTAGTAACCCAAGGAAACAAATTTTTGCATAAGCTGGAGGCTGAGGCAAAAGGGTTATTGAAAAATCTTGATTTAGCTATTCAGAATGGGTTTCCCTACCTCTGGGATGATAGTTCCAAAGTGTTGAAAGAATATGTACTTTCATCATCTGTGAAAGCTTTCATTGAAGATGAGTCAGATATAGAAGGCTGGAATGAGCCTATAGAAGAGACACAAGTGATAGAAATGATTTAGAAGATGACAAAGGTCAAAGCCTGCTTACAAGAGCTAATTTTGAGATAAAAAATAATTTCTTATGACAAGGTGGAGGAATTATAGTATATATCAATTTTTTATTGACTCTTCTGATTTGTATGATGAATACTGGAACCAAGTGTGCAAAACTTACCAGGAAACAATGACAGTAATAGATAAGATCAGAAAATCCAAGCATCCTGGGCAAAAATAGTCAACTGGAGCTGGGACTAGTTGCCATAATTAAAAATAATGTTATAACCATTTTTTTTCAAGAAGTTGAATGTCTTATTAGTGATAATTCACTAAACTGTAGCAAAAGTTTTGACGAGGTAATGCTTACTTATATTTTAAGTTCATTTTTCCTTTATTTTTGCTTTTCTAAGGTTTTATTTTCTACAACTGTGTTGTTGACTCCGTTTCCCAATGGATGAAGGCCTGATTTCAAATTTTTGCAAGCAAAAAATCCCCCGGAAGGTGCCAAGAATGTTAGTCAAAATATGACTAACCCCAAAAATGGCTGAAGCACTTTTTGAGCAATTTTTGAAGAATATCGAAGCGGCCTACTTTTGAAGGAGCAATAAGAAAGCAAAATACGCTAAGGAAAGAAGGTGTCATGAAATCGCGACATGTCAGTTTTTCGTAGCAAAAAATAGCAAGGAGGCCAAATAGAGGAAAAAGTCATGATTTCATGATGTTGCACATTTTCACCAAGTCCTCCAATGAAGGAGCCCAAGTCAAGGAGAATTTCACAATTTTTGTCGAAAGAAAAACCAAAGGAACTAAAGAGACAAAGAATATCATGATTTTGTTCCAACAACACCCCTATCGATTAGGTCTTAAACTTGCCCATGGAAGGAGTGACATGAATCGATATCATGGCCACATTGCCTATGGAAAGGGTAAAAGAAATGCTCAATATATCTGTGAGGCTTGGGTACATTTGGATCCAGCAGTCGGATCTCGGGTAGGAGTAGATGGTTGCCCTCATACAATCTATGAAATAGAGCTGGTAGTGGTTTGGATAATGGTGTGAGGTTGCACGGTGGAACCTATGGGCACATACCCCAGTATTGTTACGGTCTAGGTGGAGTAGGAGAATTAGTCTAGAATGCTTGTGGCTATAGTGTATAGGGTGGAGGATTCTATGTTGGTGCTAAGGTAGTGGCTGCAACTTGGTTGGTTTGTGGTGGCTGAGGGTAAGGTTGATTTGGTGCAGTCTTGTTGAAGTGGAAGTTGGGGTTATAGGTGGATTTTGTTCTCAACTTGATTTTTTTGGATTGAACCTTAATGTCTTCAATAACTTTTGCTTGTAAAATAGCATCTTCAAAAGTGTGGCTTTGATGAATTTGGAGGGATGTGGAGATGTGTTTGTGGAAAATTTTGTAAAAGAGTGTCACGAGATCCATAGTGGGGAGGCTATGGGTGAGGTCATGGATAATCACTCTCCATATGATAACAAACTCCGTGATGGGTTCGTCATTAGCCTATCGTAAGGCATACACATCAAAAAATGTAGTATTTTCTTAATGTTGATGGAAAAGTGTTCTAGGAAGGAGTTGGCTAGCTACTCAAAAGTATACAGGCTATGGCGTGGGAGTATGTTCAGGTTTACAACTATGAAGTTGGTAGCAGGATGAGCGGTAATTGCTCACATCATCTCTAGGGTCTTCCTTACCTCTGTACTTATCAAACTTTGGTATTTGGAAGCAATAGGGGTAGGGAGGAATGGAAACTAATGGGCGAACTAGCTCATTGCACAGTTCATCATAACAGGGCTTTTATGGCCTCTAGCTAGAGGTGTGTAGGTTAAGCATTTTGACTTCATCTCATAGGAGTTGAATTTTAAGTCTCGTAGAAGTGGGAGACTGGGCAATGATAGGTTGAGTCTGAGGATGTGGAGTATACTGGTATTGTTGCTCTTCCTATTATTATGGAGAACATTTTTGTGCCTGATCCTGATAAGGCAGGTACTGGGTCACATGTATTGTCGTATCTATAGGCACACCAGGTTGTGGGGTAGGTATCTATTGTGGGTAATAGAACTGTGACTATGAGGCATGTGGTTATGGTGTAGGTACTTGTTGGGTTAGAACCTACAGTAGCATTTGGGTCGTACGTGGTTATGACGAAGCTAGAGGAGGCATAAAGAAGCTAGGTGCAGCTGGTAATGGTGTAGGTGTTGGGGCTACCGATGCTAGGGGTGGTCGAGACAAGGTATCAAAGGATAGGATATGTATCTATCCTAGAGGGTAGGAAGTAGGGAAGCTAAACTGCGTGGAATAGCTTGGCATGGTGGGTAGATAAGTCGTCGATCTCTATCCAAATATGGGAAAGGGATTGGTTGTAGGAGCTTGGACATGAGGAGGTGACGGTATCCTAAAAGTCATCACAAAAAAATGTGGTGCTAAAGGTTGGGTATCATACATTCTAGATACTTGGGAGATTTGTAGAAAAGCTACCGAAAAGGTAGGTTAAGCTACTAAAGTAGGATCTTGGGTCGAGGGGAAGGTGTATGTGTACACTCCCGCTTGGGTTTGTGCATATTGCATTTGAAGAGACTGTTGGAAGGTGCCTTTAGAGATGGTGAAAAATGGCTATTGGGAAGATGATGGATGGGACTCTTATGAAGAGTATGGGTGTGAGGTTTGAGGAAATTCTTGTGGTTCCTATTGGAGAGGTAGTTTTTGTGCCATTTGTAAGGATGTCTTCTGGTTTCCTACAGTAGAGTAGGATGGGTCGGACACCATTCCTACGGTAGGGGTGAATGATGTGACCTTTGTATGGGTACATTTTAGGAGGGAATAATCACTCTCAAAAAGGGATTGAGATAGATTTTTGAAGAAGGGGTGTAAAAAGGTGGGAGAAGTGGGTATGACCTCCTCATCTATGGTAAAGAATGGATGAGGTTGTCCTGGTGCTGTGTATATCACATGGTCGATGGATTACATGCATATGGGGATGAAATAAGTGGGTAATCCTCTACAAGTGAAGTGGTGAGGGCTTCACTCAATGTTGATGTCTCGTCATGAGATATCATGTGTGTGAGTTTTACATCATATTCTATGCGTAAATCATGTGTCTATGGTCTTCTCCTTCATGATCGAACGAGTAAGAGTGGACTGACTAGAGTAAGTTGTAGGCCATTCCTCTATGAAGTGTGCTTGCTCATACTCTCTACTACGAGTGACCACAGGCATAGTAGCATGTGTAAAAAGGATTTTAGAAATAAACCCTGTGCGATGCAGACTCAATTATGTCTACTATAAGTGTAAAGAAAGTGACATGCTATGTATAGCAAAATAATATATAGTATAGTGTGATGAGACTGATCCATGATCATGCAAACAATGGTAGACCGAAATCAATTCTAAATAATAACAAATAAAAGTGTTTTTTTTGGTGTGTTGCAATTTTGATACTCCCTAAGTAGAATCACGAGTAATGGAGTGAATACTCTAGCAAATCAGGAATTTCATTGATATCAAACCTCCTGCAACATCCAAATATGTACATAATAGAATGGTATCACAATGTGTAAATGGTGACCTATATGGAAGGTGCGGTAAAATGATATCCTAAAGGGGGAGAACCCACTATGCTAAAGTGAGTTCACAATATCCTCTCACGAGAAGAGGTGGCACTGTCTGTGATGTGCTAGGCATGGTTGGCGTACCCCATGCTTTCGCTTCACCCTCGAGCGGGCTTGGAAAATAATGATAGTTATCGTGTCCACTAATTATATTAGCCTTGTGGACAAAGGCATTAATCTTGTCCCACTTCATAGGTAATTGTTGGTGATGGAATCCAGGGCCCAGTCGCAAAAGTTGGGGGTTTTCTTTGATGAGGCTTAGAAAACCACTCATGTGGGGCTGCTAGGTGTCTAGGGGGGTGAGAGTTGGTGGAGGGTAAAACTCCATCAGCACCAGTCTCAAGTGATGGATTGGGGATGAAGTCAAATCTCACCACTTGTTTACAATACCATGTGTGTGTGTGTGTGTGTGGGTTTTTTTTTTGCTAACGATGTATGCAAAATAAGAAACTAACTAGTTGCATTTTCAAAAGAAAAAATAACCCTAATGTCTTTTAAAAAGCAAATTAATGTAGTTTGTAAAGCATGTAAATATGCAATCCAAGTGTATGGAGTAAGGGTATTAGGAAACCCTAATTTTCAACTTTAAGATGCAGCATTTTTCAAAAATTTAATGACAAGAAAAAGGGGATTAGGAAACCCTAGCTTAAACTTTAGAATGTGCACTTCTTTTAGCAAGAGATGCTCTAAACAAAAGGGGAAACTATGTAGGCTTATACTACATGCAAAACAAAAAGGAGAAATGTAAATTTATTTAAATAATAAAATAAATTAAGTCACTAGAAATTTGTAGGTTCTGTAACTTCAGAAAAATTTAACCATCCTACAAGCTCAAAATGAAGGCAAGTTTATGCCTATAAATTACCATTTAACTGGTGAACTCTTTATGCTTCCAAAATTTAAACAATAGAGGGGTAAAATGGGAAATACATACACTCTAATGTTGTGGGTAGTCTGATTAGACCATGTACTGCTCACCCCTACAATTTTGGGGGGTTTTGAGGCTATCTGGTTTACTTCGCCACCCAGGGGGCGAATTGAAATATGATTCATGGGCAGGGGGTGAATTGAGTCTAGAGACCCCAAATATCTGTTTTGAAGACCCGAGAGGGTTCCTAGGACTTTGAAAATATTTGTAAAAGTCAGATTTAGTACCTGTAGCACACAGAAATAAATGATAATATCATATTTGTTAGAAACAGTTAGCCTAACACTATCCGTTGTGGGGTTCCAATCGAGTGTGCCAGAATGAAACGGGTAGAAATAAACATTTGATCCATTAATACAAAAACATGTATGTACTAAATGAAAAGGTTGTATTTCATTAATATTGAAAAATATGTGTTACAATAGGGACATGATGCCCTTTAGCCATTTCTTCTTCTAATAATGTTACAACAAGTTCGATGTCATCTTCAATCGTCCTTCAATGTAGGTGGGCTTATTTGTATGTGGGCCACTGCGGGGTTGTAGTTGATGATGTTCTTCTTCTTTATATCTTCTAAATAACCTATGAAGAACCTACAAAAATGGGTTATTGTGATGGGGGGCTTGCCTTAGTCAGGACCCATGTTTATAAAGACAAAATAGATGGTAAGGATGCATTGAAAAATGAAATTGAAGGTGCATAAGCTGATAAAATAGCAAAATAGAACTTACCTCCCAAATTTAAGGTGATTTGGAACCTATAGAACCAATTCACCACCCAGGGGTAAACTGAGGCTGAATTCGCGAGGTGGGGGGTGAATCATACCTTGAGAGCTATTCTGAAAAAATCCTCCGATAGGAAGGTTCCTTGGTTGTTGTATTGTTGTTGTTCAACTCGGATTCATTGTATCATGCGTTGGTATCCATTTGGGTAGCATTTATGTGCTTTCTTGAAATAGAGAGAAAGAGGTAATTAGGGGTTTAGGACCCACTATTTATAGGAAATGGCAAGGTGCAGGGAGGGAGTTAGATAGACTACACCTAGGTTGAATTCTGACTAGGGTTAAGTTAGAAAATGTAATGTGGCAACATCACATTCCTTATGAGAAATATCCCATCCTCACACATGTGTGAGGATGGATTAGGGTTAATCCTGATTAGGAGACCTTAAGTCAGTTTAGGACTTGATTAAAGAAATATCCTAAAAAAACCTAATTACACACATGTGGGAGGGTGCAATTAGCATTAATTAGGGATTAAAGGTTAATTAATCAAATTTTCCCTAAAAAGGGGACTTAAGTGAATTCAACATTAAATTAGATTATAGGAATTGACTTGGTAATTGTTTTTGTCAACTAATACCCCGTGGGGACCTCAATTGAGTACAAATAGGCTGTCGGAGGATATCCCAATGCATGGGATGTAATTTTGAAGGCTTATGAGGGTTTAGGACCTGAAAGCTGATGAAATGGTATATGGAAGTATACACGATGCTATGATAATCTATGGTGATCTACGCATGACTATGACCATCTATGCATGCATACGCATGACTAAATAAATTTGCACATGTCTAGGAGGATCTAAAATAGTCTATGCTAGTCTACAATAGCCTAGGGGTACCTAGGACGGCCTATGTAAACCTACAGGTGTCCAAAAGGATATACAAGTATGTAGGTATAGCAATGTGCAACTTTTGGGTGTCTACAATATTATTCTATATATATATAATTAAAAAATATATTATAAAAAATACTTTTTGATAAAATAAAGTATATAAAATAAAAAATAAAAAGAAAATAAATAAAATAAAGTTGCATTGTTGGTTCCATTTCATTATGTTAGAGTTTACTTTCATTTTAATATTTTTGTTTATATTAACTAAAATATGATTTATGTAGTTGTTTACCTATTGTAGGGTGGTCGTACACCGATGGCAACAATGCAAGGTATAGTAGAGCTCGAGGATATTTTACATGTGGGCACTAGATTACAATGGAATGAAACACTGGATGGAGGTCTTAGTGTGATCGAACACCAAAAGTGGTTGGTAGATATGAACACACCCAGAGTAGTGGGTGACAGCGAATGCAGGATGAACCCCAGCACTATTTCAAAGGAGGAAAAAGAGGAGTATTAAAGTTGAAATAAATTCCAATGTAAGAGAATCATGATCTAATGGTGGACAGACAGTGTTGATGCCAAGGAGCAATGGTAGCTAGCGCAATAGGCAATATACATGAAGTAGATGTGTAGTGGATAAGGTCGAATACCATAGATGATAAAGACATTAGTAGCTTCTAAGGGTAGTATGAACTCATGTAATAACAACAATGATGATAAGGAGCATGCGGAAATGAAAATACAATGGTAGACTCTGAGGGGTTCATTGTATTGGTAATTAAGTTTCAAGGAAACTACTTAGAGGATAACCAACATGAAGATACGATAGTGAGAATGGTTCACAGTGGAAGGCTTTGTAATGATAGGGTTGCTGGTATTTCACTACCAACTAGGGATAGTTTACACTGCAGTGTTGACCGTGTAATGGGTAAGTTCTTCATGAAAGCTACAACTGGTGCTTTGATAGATTAAAAGGTTTAAAATTTGAGTTCCAAAAGGTGTTAAATCTAAAGATATAATTATATTCCAAGCATCGACGTCAAAGTTCCAAAGGGTAAGAAAACATATATAAGAAGATAAATTATTTGCATGGCCTAAGGTTGAAAAATATCACCATTCAATATTCGTTCAAGGATGGGAATCATGGAGATAGAGAGAGGTAAAGATATTTGCACCATTTGTTGAAGGCAGTGAGGCTAAGGTTGAAAAAACCAATCGAGATTCATATTCAGGGAAATCTTGTGTGGGTAAGAAGAGAAGAAAAATCATAGTGCACACATTTCAAGGAGCAGTGAACTAATAAGGAGGTAGCACACGATCTATTCCAAGTGGTAAGATAGCCCATGTGGTTAACTACCTTACACTAGGATCCAGGCCAGTGAAAGGTGGAGGTTTGAGTCACGACGGTAGCACTTGAGGTAAGGCAAAAAAAATTAATTAAGGTATGCATAGCGCTTTACCTAGGGAGGTATAAGGTTTTAATTTTGCATTGTTTGGTGTGCATATTGCTTGATAGAGAGAGACATACGGTTGAATTTCTTGAAATCAAAATACTGTGTGCATTTTAGATTTCTATGTGTGGCTTTATAAAGATAAAATAATTTTTAGAAATATTAGAGGTATAAAGTGTATGAAATTGGAATTAAAATTGTTGTATGAACTTAGGGTTTTGGTTGATAATATTGAAAATTACTTGTGGCCTTTACAAGTACGAGTTATAAGATGTTTTGAGGTTTAAATATTTATGTTTATTTTTGCATGGTGAAAGAAAGTTTGAAGGATGTTGTTCATTGATCAAAAGCCTTGTCTTAGGGAATTTAAAAGGATTTGTAAAGTAATATTTTGTGCACCTTTTTTTGAGGAAAGGTTTTCATGTGGATGGTTAAAAAAGTGTTATGCTAACTAACCCTTAAAGTGGCATAATATATAGATAGAATATTTTGATATAGGTTTTGAGGGCTCACCTTCATCAAAGCAAGCTAAGAGGTATGGTGACATTATTCCTTCTTTGAGGTGTTTAGTTGAGAAAATATTTCTGAATATTAAGGTGGACAAATAAGGATTGTATATGTGCATTGTTGGAATTATTTGAGCTAGGGTTTGTGAAATAAGTTATGCTTCATTGTTTGAACTCCATTTATGGATGAGATTGGAAACATATATGCTATATTTTGAGAACAAAAGTGTGCTTCATTGTTGAAAGAGATTAGAAACATTTGTGTTAGTATTTGAGAATAAATTGTGTAGGATTATTGAATTATTGTGTGAAGCATTTGGGCATTGGTTTGAGTAACATTGAATATGAGTGGGAAAGTGTTAGAGACTAGTTTTGTGAAGCAATTTGTGCATTAGGTATTGAGTTACTTTGGAAGAGAACATATTGAGCATTTGCATTGCATATTATTCTCTATATGTTCTAGAAGTAATTTTGGGTAGAATATGTCTGAATTGCCTAGTTGGAGAAAATATTTCTGAAAGAGATATAAGCATTATTTTGAACCTCATTTATGTGCAATATTTGGGATTGGTTGAGCATGTGCTATGAGTTATTTTGAGCTTGCTTTGTGAGCATGAGTGATGAGTAGAATTGAGAAGAATTGAGAACAGATTTGTGAGTTGTGAGTGATTCTTGAGCAAAGTTGAGAATAGGTTTATGAGATTATTTGAGCAGGACTTTTGAGAAGGTTTATGAGCAGTTTTGTGCAAATATAGTAAGTAAATTTGAGCAAATCTTGTGATAATACTTGAAGCAGGTTTGAGGCAGATTTGAGCAAGTCTTGTAGATACCTTTGGGGCTTTTAGGGTTGACCTAGATGATCATAGATAGTCTAGGAGCATTTTTACTTGACCTAGATGGTGAGAACCCGCTAGGAGTATTTTGGGTGACCTTGACGTGCGACGGTACTTAAAACATGTCTACGATTGCCTAGGGGCATTTGGCTGACCAAAGGGCTTATGGATGTCTTTGGGGATTTTAGGGTTGACCTTGACAATCGTAGATAGTCCAGGAGCATTTTTACTTGACCTAGACAATGAGAACCTTCTAGGAGTCTTTTGGGGTCACCTAGATAGTCATAGACCACCTAGGGATGTTATGGGTTGACCAAGCATTATGCAGATATCCTTGGAGCCTTTTGGGGTCACCTAAATAGTTATAGACCACCTAGGTGTGATATGGGTTGGACAAGCGGTATGCTAGATACCCTTGGAGCCTTTTGGGGTCACCTAGATAGTTATAGACTGCCTAGGGGTGCTATGGGTTGACCAAGCGGTATGTAGATACCCTTGGAGCCTTTTGGGGTCACCTAGATAGTTATAGACCACCTAGGGGTGCTATGGGTTGACCAAGCGGTATGTAGATACCCTTGGAGCCTTTTGTAACTTTGCTTACTTTGTGTTCTTAGGAGGAAGGTGAAATACCTTGTATACCCCTAGTATTTGTGGTGATCAAAGGAAGCGAGGAAGGTGTGATACCTTTAGAATCCCTAGTTTGCTTCATTGCTTGTGATGTAAATAGTGGGGAAGGTGTTACACCTTGGATACCCCCAGTATGTACTATGATTGGTGCAATGTTATTGTCTTGGCTAGAAGGAGCAATAGAAATTGACCCCCCGATTGTGCTAGGGGATTTTTGGTAATGCCCATGTTTTGATGGGGTGAAATGAGTTCTCCACTCATGGATAAAGTTCCCTCATCAATGAGATATTGGACTTGAGGATCATTCCTATCGATTATATCCAGTACTAGGTGTTTGAACATGAAGCACCTATGGATTTCATGCCCATTTTGCCTATGGTACTTGCAATATAGGTCTTTGTGATATTTTTTGGGCTTTGGTGTGTTTCAATTGATAGTTCGACACTTAGGTAGGTTGATCACATTAGCTACTAAGAGGTGCTCAAACAAAGAGTCCATGGACTCAACAATGGATATAACTTGTCGCTTAGGGCGACGCTACCTGTTTAGCCCTTAATTTGTTTGAGATTTAAAATTGGATTGCATAGGAGTTGGTTGGTCCAGATACTCAGGGGGTTGATATTTAAGATTACTCAACTATACCTCAATGCTTGTGAGTTGACTCAAGATCTGTTGTAAATCATTGTGTTGTTAATTCATGTGTAACTCTACATTGGCTAACCTATCCAAGATATGTTGTGGAACTGGCGGGGGCGATGACTGGATGACTATTGAAGAACCTGGATGGCAAATAATAGTTGGTGGAGGTGAACTAGGTGTGGGAGCTAGGAGATAGTTGATTGAGGGTGGATAAAAAGTCCCTAATGTCTGAGCATATGTGGATGCTTCATGATGATTGGAGCTGGAGATTATATCCACATGTTCTTGTTCTTGATTTGGCTCATGCTCGTTCCAACTCAGAGTTTTCAACTATGGTAGTTGGGTTACCCCCACTTTGGTCTAGGGGGTACATCGACTCTTGATCTTTTGGAGATGTTGAGTGAGATGGAGTAGGTGTGACCGAATCCATCAATGGTATCTCCTGTGGTGTGGATGGGATGTTGGGTGGAGTCACAAGTTGCATATATGGATTCAAAGGACTTTGGTTCTCTGTCATCACATTGATCATTCCCACAAACTCATGAGAAGATGCATTTACATTTGAACAAGTTATGGCTACCTCATCAACTTGTACAAGATGATCTGATTGGCCTCCATGTTCGGAGGGTGCATCAAGAATGCTATCAATGGGTGGAAACTATTGGAAATTACGGGTGGTAAAAAGTGTTTTACCATGGTAAGTTTTGGACCTTACCTTTTTACCTTGTGGACGGCGGAGTTTGGACGGCATGGGCGGCAGAGAGAGTTCAATGTCAATTTCCTTTCCTCTTTTCCTCCCTATTCTCTTCCCCTAAGTTAGGCTTATGGTTTATTTTATCTTTATTTAAACCTTGTAACCTATTGTTTTATGTTAATGATTAATGAATATTATTTCTAACTCCTTTGGTTTCTAACCCTAAGCTCCTAATTTCAATATCTGGTATCAGAGCAGGTTGGAAGCGAGGTTGGAAGGTGTTGCACAGGTAAGGCACGGATCTCGAGGAGGAGGTCAGCCTATAGCACACAAATTGAGGCAGGCATGGATCTCAAGTAGGTCAGCTTAGCTCGTAGCTCATGAACCAAGGTGACCCTGGAGGCACGTAAATTGAGGAGTAAACCAGAGGACACGTGGCGGACGGACGACGTAGGACACGTGGTGAAAGGCAGATGAAAGACGCAGGACATGTGGCGAGAGGAGACACGACGCAGGACACATGGTGGAAGGAGGAGTGAATCGTGCGAGAAGCAAAAGGCGGTCCTGATTGCCCATAGGAAATCGAGAACATACCTGCGCCCAAGGGTTTTTAAACCCTCAAAGCATCATCCACACTGCGGATGTGGGACTAAAGTCCCATGATTTTTTTTATAAAATTGAAATGTCGGGCACTTCAAATACATTGTAGCTCCCTGTGGCCTTCGGATCAGCCATAGAGCTGACTGGCATTTGAGCACTAGCTAGGGCGCTCTCTCCCGCGAAGACACAGGATCGAATCCCCTCGAGAGTATTAAAATTTTTTTTAAAAGAAAACCTTAGCATCTTTAAAAAAATATATAAATTTTTATATATTAAAGTTTTTTTTAAGTTTATTTTTTGATAAATTAAAGTTTTTTGATATAAAAATTAATTTTATTTTTTATCTTAACTTTATTATTAAAATATACTTAAAATTAATATTTTAATACATTAAAATTTTATTTTAAAAGGGGTTTTTATTTATCAAATTTGTGATAAAATTATTTCCTAAAAGGAAATATATGTAAAAAAATTTCACGCTTTGAAAGGTGAAAATTTAAAGAAGTTTTTTAAAGATATTTCCTAAGAGGAAATAAGTTGTAAAAAGAAAATTTCAAGGAAATTTTCTACAAGGTAGCTAGATGATAAGGTCGAATGGATGTTATCATGCTCTCTGTAATTTGTTACTAAGAACGAATGCCAAAAAATTTTATGAACTTGTGCGTACGCTTGGCCTAAATACTGTATTTTCTCAGTTACAAAATGCAGTAATATCACATCAGAGGAATCCTAATTTAGGCTACGAAGCAGACTTAGAAGATAATTCTTTTGGAAGCAAATTTGAACAATCTAAATCAATCCCAATTGCTCCAGAAGAATCGAAATATACTCATTATAGTAATTTCGTAGAAATCCTTGAACCTGCATCACCAGAAATCATCTTGATCGATGACGACGAGGAAGAAGTTGCTGACAATTTTGTGAATCTAGAAATAGCAGAGTCTCATCGAGAATAATAATCTATTTGTGAACGGGTAAATCAAGCAAGGCTTGATCCTTGTAATTTCCTTTATTTTCTTGTAATTGCACAATAAAAGTAGTTATTTGTTCTTGATTGTAATGGCATCAAACTACAATCTACCTATCCCTGAATTTGATGGGGATGATTATGAGTACTGGTCCATAAAAATGAGGACATTACTCATTGGAAAAGGCTTATGGTACATAGTAGAATAAGGCTACACAGCTCCAACGGATTGGACTACTTTGAGTGCAGCTGACAAGAAAACCCTAAAAGAAGCCCAAAAGAATAATTCTTCTGCCCTATCCCTACTTCAAGCGGCATTAGTTAAAAGTATCTTTCCTAGGATTGCATCTAGCACAACTCTAAATATGCATGGAAGGCATTGCAAGAAGGTTTTCAAGGAAATGATAAAGTGAAGCAAGTCAGGATTCAAACACTGAAGAGAGATTTTGAAAATCTTAGAATGAGAGAAAATGAAAGAGTCAGAGATTACTGCGTGCGAGTCAAATCCATAGTCGATATGATGCAAACCTTGGGTGATGACATAAAACCTGAAACAGTGGTGAAGAAAGTGTTGATAACACTTCTTCCTAAGTGGAATCACATAGCAATCATAATCAAAGAATGAAAAGACCTTGCTACTCTCAAATTTGATATATTAATAGGATCATTAACTTCTCATGAGGAGAGGTTACAAGGGGCACCTTCAACAAGCTATGGAGGTGAATACAATGCCTTCACTTCTAACGAATCCGTAGGGTGAGGACAAGGAAGAGGCAGAGGCAGAGGACAACAACAAAGAGGTAGAGGCTGAGGCAACTCAAGAGGAGCTAACTCCTATAGAGGAGGTAATCAGAATAGAGGAGGTAATCAAAATAGAGGAGGCAACCAGAATCAAGGCGGCAATTCAGGCCATGGTGGAAATCAAGGACGAGGAAGTACCAAGTCCAAAACAACTTGCTTCAATTGTGGCAAACCAGGACACTTCGCTCGTGACTGCTGGTCAAAAACTTCACAAGGACAAAGCAGTCAGTATGGTTCCTTCTATGGAGAAGAAGAAGACCCATCTAATATTTTTCTTTCTTATGGACAATCAGATCAAAATCTAGATGATACATGGATTTTGGATACTAGTTGCTCCAATCATATGAGTGGTAAATAACAACTATTTGCTACTTTAGATTCAAATTATAAATCCCATATTAATTTAGGGGATGATAAAACATTGCAAGTAGAAGGCATTGGAGCCATGGAGGTTCCAACAAAAGAAGGCCTTAAAAAAGTGAAAGACATTTATTTCACTCCAAAGCTCCAACACAATCTGCTAAGTGTTGGGCAAATGATGGAGAAGAATTACAAACTTGTTTTTGATGAAGGCAGATGTACAATACTTGATAAAAATAATTGTAATAGAGTCATTACACAAGTACCTATTACCAAAAATAGGTTATTCCCTCTGAAATTTGGTGAGCCAGGGGGAGCACAACTTGCGAATGTTGCTATTTCAAATCCAAGTGTATTGTGGCACTTGCGATATGGTCACCTTAATTTTGCTAGCTTGAAATTGTTAGCTTCTCAAGCTATGGTGACAGGACTTCCAAATGCGAAGGATGTGCTTTGGGAAAGCACTCACGATCGAAGTTTCCAAAAGGACAAGCCTGGAGAGCCAGTTATCCTCTTCAGCTAGTGCATTCGGACATATGTGGTCCTATGCAAACTAAAATTCTAGGAAACAATTCATATTTTCTTACTTTTATTGATGATTTTTCCAGAATGTGCTGGATTTATTTTCTAAAACATAAATATGAAGCATTTTATTGCTTCATAGATTTCAGAAATAATGTAGAAAAACAAAGTGACTACTATGTAAAATGTCTTCGAAAAGATAGAGGAGGTGAGTACTCCTCCAATGAATTCTTGCACTATTGTAAAGAAAATGGGATTAAAAGGCAGTTCACCACTGCCTATACTCCACAACATAACGGTGTGGCAGAGAGAAAAAACCGCACCCTTGTTGAGATTGCAATAACAATGCTTCAATCTAAGCATCTTACAAACACATATTGGGCAGATGCAGTTCGAACAAGTGCATATATTATAAATAGAAGTCCAACTTCTAGTTTAGATGGTATCACTCCTTATGAAGGATGGTACGGCCAGAAGCCAAATGTAAAGCATTTCAAAGTCTTTGGTTCTTTAGCCTATGCACATATTCCAGAAGAGAAAAGAAAGAAGCTTGATCCCAAGATTCAAGCTTGTATATTTGTATGGTACTATGAATCCACAAAAGGATAAAGACTTTACAATCCCAAGACCCATAAAATAATAATCTTAAGGGATGTAATTTTTGATGAAGCGGGAGAATGGGGTCACCAAAAATTTGTTGATGTAGGATCTAATTCTGAAAGTTCCTCACAATTACAGCCAAAGAATAGCAGTGGTACCCCACCACAAAGTCCTCATAAGGAATCTTCTTCGAGTACATCCAGTGGTACTCCAAGTCCAAGAAGAACTCCTTTGAAGGCACCCCCAAATTCTCTAAAAATATTTTAGAGATCTGTTAGTGCTCCAAGTCCTATGGATATTGATCCATCTTCTCAAAGGAAAGAGACCAATAAAGGAAATAGAACACTACAAATTCATCCATCTTCTCAAATGTTGGATAGGAATTTCCAACGAAGATACACTAGAAGTCAAGCTAGTGAGATGAATGACATATTATCCAGACTTGAAAATCTACACATGTCCGGAGATGATGAATCTCACGAACCAAGAGGAGATGTAGTCAATTATGCTTTATTGGCTACTGCACAACTAGAACCATCTAGCTATGAAAAGGCATGTACAGAAAATGTATGGCAAGATGCCATGAAAGAGGAGATATCCTCTATAAAAAAGAATGATACTTGGGAGCTTGTGAAGCTTACCAAAGGTAAAAAATGTGTTGGTTGTAAATGGGTCTACAAGACCAAGTTCAATGCTGATGCAAGCATTGAGAGACATAAGGCAAGACTAGTTGCAAAAGGTTTTACTTAAAAATATGGTATTGACTATGAGGAAACCTTTGCTCCTGTAGCAAGACAGGAGACAATTAGAACAGTTCTTTCCTTAGCTGCTCACAAAGGATGGGCAGTACAACACATGGATGTTAAAAGTGCATTTTTAAATGGATACTTAACAGAAGAGGTGTATGTTCAGCAACCTCAAGGTTTCCAAGAACAAGGAAAAGAGAACCTTGTTTATAAATTGAAAAAAGCACTTTATGGCCTCAAGCAAGCACCAAGAGCTTGGTACTCACGCATTGATGGCTATTTTAATGAGTTTGGATTCACTAAAAGCAAAAGTGAACCAACTTTGTGCTACCTCAAGAATGGAACAGACATCCTCATAGTTTGTTTATATGTGGATGATCTCATATTTATGGGTAGTAATAATAAAATGAATATGGAGTTCAAAAAATCCATGATGAATCAGTTTGAGATGAAAGATCTTAGGTTAATGTGATACTTCCTAGGCATGGAAGTACACCAATAAGAGAAAGGGATCTTCATATGTCAACATAAGTATGCTCAAGACATGATAAAGAAATTTGCCATGGAGCAGTGCAAATCACTTGCAACTCCAACAGGACATGGAATCCAGCTGAGCAAAGATGATGGAGCACCAAAGGTTGACATGACCACTTTCGAGGAGCATGGTTGGGAGTCTGATGTTTCTTACCAACACAAGGCCTGATATACAATATGTTGTTTCTCTAGTTTCAAGGTTTATGGCAAGTCCATCTGAGCTGCACCTTCAAGAAACTAAAAGAATTTTACGATATGTAAAAGGTACATTGGATTTTGGAATCCATTACCACAAATGTAACTCAGTGAAGTTAGTTGGTTTTAGTGACAGTGATTGGGGCAGCAATATAGATGACAGGAAATCTACATCAGGGAACTATTTTAGTCTAGGTTCAAGACTAATAACTTGGAGTTCCAAGAAACAATCTGTTGTAGCATTATCATCTACTAAAGCGAGTATATCGCCATTACACATGCTAGTACTCAAGTCCTCTAGTTGAGGAAAATCCTTGAAGAGATTGGCGAAATTCAAAGTGGTCCAACAAAACTGAATTGTGATAATATTAGTGCCATTCAACTGGCATATAATCCTATCCACCACAAAATATCAAAACATTTTGATATGAAGTATCACTTCATACGAGATATGGTGGAACAGAAGATTGTTGAGCTTAAATATTGTAACACTTTGGATAACATTGCTAACATATTCACCAAAGCAATGGATAAAGCTCAATTTATAAAGTTGAGAGACTGTATAGTCAGTCCTCTCAACTTTAAGGGGAGAATGTTGGAAATTACGGGTGGTAAAAAGTGTTTTACCACGGTAATTTTTGGAACTTACCTTTTTACCTCGTGGACGACGGAGTTTGGACGACATGGGCGGCAGAGAGAGTTCAATGTCAATTTCCTTTCCTCTTTTCCTCCCTATTTTCTTTCTCCTTATTCTCTTCCCCTAAGTTAGGCTTATGGTTTATTTTATCTTTATTTAAACCTTGTAACCCATTGTTTTATGTTAATGATTAATGAATATTATTTCCGACTCCTTTGGTTTCTAACCCTAAGCTCCTAATTTCAATAGAAACTTGGTAGGGGGACTACCTAGATTTTTGATCGACTCGATGATAGGTGTGAATGCAACATTGGGTACTATGCACTCATCGAGTTCTAGGTAGGTCAATTGAATTGTGTCCTCAACTATGGTGGGTGAATATGGTATGATATGATTTGATTCATCCGTATCAACAGGGGGTTCTTCCTCCTTTTTGGTAGGAGTGATAAGATCTTCTATAGGTGTATTGATGACAACTATGGCAGCTTCTACAGTTGGCTCTTTAGATCCTTCCTTGCTTGAAAATATAGAGGATGGTACTAGTGGTGGTGGTGAAGGTAACTTCATGACTAATCGTGGGGTTGCATCTGGACTTTAGATAAAGTCATTGGGTTTAATATCCAAATGCTTGGGTGACACTGTAGTCCTGTATGGATGATCCACCTACTTATAATACTTGAAGGGGTCTGGGTCAACATTGATCACATGTACCTTACCTTCATCAATGTATTTAATGCATTGATGCACTATAGATGGAACACATTGCATATCTCTTATCCATGGTCTTCCAAGCAGTATGTTGTATTGTCTTTCACCCTCCAAGATGTAGAACAACATAGGCACAGTCTTTTGTCCAACTTCAACAAGTAGGATTATTGTACCCATAGTGGAGGATAAAGCATCATTAAATACTTGTAATGTGAACTTGGAAGGTGCAATGCGCGAGGATGGAAGGTTGAGATGCTTTAGTGAAGTTGTGGTAATAATGTTTATCGAGGAACATGTGTCAACCAATACTCGCTTATAGGGGAGCCTATTGATACTCGCGATGATATGCAAAGCAAAATCTAGTAAATTGGTAGGCATGGATTTGACCTCATGATTTTGAAAGGATATAGCGGGCTTCTTGTACATTTGTAATGTATTCAATAAAGTTGGTGAAAGCATCAGAGTCATGATGTTGTACCTCAATGGAATCCAAGACCCTCATGAAAGGTTCCCAATATTTGGAGGACTATAGTAGAAGCTCACTCATGGTAAATTTTGTTGATGGTGCATGCGAACTTTGCACAGGCCTACTCTGGGTTGCTAACACTTGTTGGATGGGAGTTCTAGGTGGTGAAGACCACGATGTAAACCTCCCTTCTAGGCCCTTTGGAAGGCTGATTATATCTAGTTTGGGATTAGAATCGATGTTGGCTAATTGACTAATCCACTTGATCATGTGGATAACCCATTTATTTTATCTTGGTAGAGGTACTTTGGTGATCGGGTCTTCTGTGTGAGGAGTGGATCTCACGACCACTTTTAGGGTGTTATGCAAGAATTATGAGATCCTCAGGAGAATAGCAAAGGTGACAACTATCAGGGATCCATGCAGGAGTGATGAGATCTTCATACCTATAATGATGGTGCTCAGGGCCTCTCCTAAATTTTTCTACTTCACTAGCTTGTGATCGAGCTCGGCCATGCATAGTTGTCATAATGTGTTGACTAGGCAAACCTTGAAGGAAACCCACACTAAAGAAAATTTTGACTTCCAAAAAAGGCTATAAGTGTTATATATCAAAATGATCAGTGCGATGAGCTGATAATAATGGATTAGGTCTCCAAAATTTGATTTTTGGGTCAAAATTTTGTATTTTTGGAATATTTGGCTAACCGGAGCCTGTGGGGAAATGCCCACTTTTAGGATTTTTGGGGAAATTTTGAACCGTGAAGATTTAGGACTCAAAATTTCTAGGAGAGGTGCACAATGGGCTAACTAAGACAACAAAACAAATTTGGCAAGTTTTGGAGTTGTCTAGCCCACTCTATGACTGTTTTAGTGCAGTTTTTCGCTATTTTCAAGGTCGAAAATAGAGTAAAAATAAAACCAAAATAACTTTTTTGTTATACCTCTGGTTTGCACGATTCTTGAAGCATTAGATGTAGAATCAAAAAGTAGGTTTTTACTTGTTTTTTTTTTATGAAACCCTATTTTTTGAAAAATTGGGGTTAGGGTTTTGTCCCAAATAACAAAGAAACACACAAAGCATACAATATGATTATATTTTTACTGATTAAATGTGTGTCCTAAACTGGTTTCAGTGTGTTTACATTTGTTGTTGCTATTTTCTCTTGTTGTGAAATTAGAATGAGGGAACTCAACCAAATTGGTGACTCGAGACACTAGTGCCAAACATGATTTCTCAAAATAGTCTAGGGTACACCGTTTAAATCCCAGTGGGGGGTTCACCTAGCTCTTCCACTCTGAAACAGTGTTTCCAACAGTGGGAGGCAGTTTTAACATTAGTGATCTATTCCATCTTGAGAGAGTGCCCTATTCTATCTAAGATATATATGGGCAAGCTGGTGTAAGGAGATGAAATCCAACGTCACCAGTATGAATTGGGGGTTGGTGATGAAATCCAACCTTACCAATGCTATATTGGAATGTGCAAGTGTGTGGTTCCTTTTAATCCAAAGAAAGTAATCGAAGAAGCATTTGATGATCATTCACTAAATGCATGCAAATAAGTGAGTTTTACTTTTAGAAAGTTAGGATAAATAACCTACAAATTTCACTTATAGATGCAAGCCCTAAATGCTAACCTACCCATTGGGTAAGCCACAAGCAATCAAGCCATAAAGATGCATCGCTACTTCAAGTTTCTTTCGATTTTTCTTCTTCATTTTGCTATGTGATGTTATAAGAAAAGTAAAAATATAACTTTTAACCTTTATATGCAAGCAAGTGAAGAAATAAAACTGATTTTTGACAATCTCTGAAAATGTAGCAGAAAAACAGAGGTTTTAGGCACTTACTTTGTCCATTTTGAGCTCTCCAAATTTTGAATTTTTGGGTAGAAATCTCTCTGTTTCACCACCGCTCTAGGGTGGAGCGAGTAGAAGCTCCACCACTGTCCTAGGGTGGGACAGTGAAGCCATCATCCCAACGTGTGCCAGATAAAGCCTCTGCCACCGTTCCAGGGTGGGGAGGGGAGCACCTGCAACACAAAAAGGGCAAAAAATGCAAGAAAGAGGTCAAATTTTCATTCAAATCAAAAAGGAAAAGGGTCCCACCATGATCTCCACTGAATTAGTGAAAAATGGTGCACCAAATTATGTGGAAAAATAAGCGTATCTACCCCATATTTCTAATGAGCATCAAAAAGAGAGCATGCATGCAAAAGGAAACAATACCAAACAAAAGGAAATGAATTTAAAGCAAGTCTTTTCTCATTAATTTGTTGGATCCAATCCAATTTTACAGCAGTCTCATTGAAGGCTTAAAATTTTGATACAATTGTTTCAATATTGGGTGCCCAAAGACCAAATCTTTCACGGAATCCGGGTGCACATCCAATGTTTCTCCGCGTACCCACAATCGATGTGGGCGATCCAATGCCACCACTGCTTGTATCTAAGTTCTATTATGTTTTATATTTCTTCCCAAAGCCTTATGAGGACCTGCACCTGCACACAAGGAAGCAAAAATGGGTCAAATAGCAAGGGTGTATGGTGAAAACATGCAATCCCCATAGGGGCAAAATGGCATATGAATTAAAAGTGCAGCAAATGATATCCAAATGACTTGAAAATTTTTAGAGATGTTAAATAGGAATTTTTGGGAAGATATCACCCAAAAAATATCATAAATTGCACCCGTAGACCCCTCGATTAAGCGTCGCCCGCCTGTAACCTATGAAAAGTAAGACAACAAAATCCGAAACATGCACTCATCCAAAACTAATGAAATTTGGTCAGTATGCATAAATTGGCATTTCAAGACAACTCATATATTCATATTTTCCAATTGGAGCCTGGATCCACTTGCATCAAACTGGGGTGCCCGGATGGGCCCTACGAGCCTGCGAAAACTTAAAAATAGCATAACTAATTAATTTTAATTCCAAATGACCTGAAATTTGGACTTTAAAATAGTGGCATAATTTATAAAATTAAAAATTAAAAACATTAAATAAATTGCTTAATAATTTACCCTCATCCCGAGGGGCGATGGTGACTGCAACTATTTGGAGGGCACCCTAGGAGGGGATACCCATCAAATATGATCACTTTTTGTTACCAAAACACTATCATATGTTCCTAAACTACCTAAGGTGTGTTGTCATAGAATTTGGTGAATAAATTCACTTGGATGGAAAAGTTACGCTCGGATTACCTTCTTGAAGTCACCCGGTAACCTCCTTGGCAAAAGGGAGATTACGAGGGCAAAAAGGTGCAATAAGGTGAGGGGAAATATTGGTAGAACTCCATTTCATATCCTAGGACTCCTCTTTCTATGTGTGTCTAAATTTTGTGTGGAAATTGCATCCACTTTATAGCCCAAATGCGCTCAAGTGCAAAAAGGCATGCAAGGGCATGCATGGCAGGAGGCTCCATTTGTCAAAAAGGAGGCATGCATTGGATGGGGAAGAGAATCCCCATTTTTGGCCTACATAATGATGTGTGTCATGAGGATTCAGTGTCCTCTACCCCGCATGCTCTTTTTGGGTGGTCAAATGGTAGTTTTTGGGTGCCATTTGGCCCAGATTTGACTTTTTATGGGTCAAACTTCACCACCGTCCCACCCTGGGATGAGGGCTCACCAGCATCCCAGGGTGGGACGGTGAGAATCTACCATCGTCCCAGGATGGGACGATGATGAAATTTGGGCCAAAATATCCCAAAATTGGGTCAGTAGCCTCCAAAAAGCCTTCCGGAGTGGCTAGAGCCACTGTGAGCCTCCTGAGGGCTGCCAAAGGAGCTGAATGATGTCAATTTGATCATGTTTATTGATGCCTAATTGGATTGACCATATTTTAGTGTCTACATATACCTTTTGGCATCATTGAAATGCAAAATGATGAAAATGCAAAAAATAAAAAAGTAAAGGAACCAATCATCCTAGGGGCCTGTTAGTGACTATAGCAATTCTTGAATGTAAAATGAGGAACCAATCATCCTAGTGGGTTGTTATCCCTGGTGACTATTGCAATGTAAAGGAAATAATGTAGTGAAAGTTATCCGTGTTTGTTACCCCATGGAAAAGGGCATCAATGACAACTTTTGAGCAAATTAGTCTGAGCACAATCTCACTCAAAAAATGAGGGACCAAAAAGATTTTGTTTTCAAACAAGAGGATGTTGGATGATGATATGAGCAAGCATCCTTATGGTGATCTACCCATCCTACCGAATTGCATGGATAACCAATCATTGCAATCACCAGGGGAATAGAGTAAACCACTAGATACGAGGTTCACTTGATAATGCAAGTGAATTTGACAATGTTGAATGAAAATGCATTGATGAGTGAATGTGGCAATTTTGAATGAAGATGTATGAATTTGAATGAATATGAAAATGCATTGATGAGTGAATTTGATGATTTTGTGAAATTTAGAATTGTTTTGGGATATTTTGAAGCAATTTGAGGTATTTTCATGACTTTTAGTCGCAAACAATAATTAAATGCCCAAATCAATCCATGTTATCACAAAATGTGATGAAATGATGTGATGAATGATTAGGATAATGAATGTGGTAGTTTTGTGAAATTTTGGACCGTTTTGAGGTATTTTGATGCGATTTAGGTATTTTTATGACTTTTGGTTACAATCAAAAATTAAGCACCCAAATCAATCCATGTTATCACAAAATGTAATGGAATGATGTAATGAATGCATGGATGGATTTTGAGGTGATTTTATGGGGTTCTACTATATTTTGAGGCCCTTTGAGTCCTTTTACAACATTTTGGATCCAAACATCGGCCAACATCCACATCATGCACAAATGCGAGAGAGCATCTACCACTTGGCAGATGTAGGGAAGCATTTGAGTGCACTAGGTAGATGCCCTGGGGTATTTGAGTGCACCAAAATTGGCTATAAAAGGGTTGTAGGGGTGAAATTTGATTCATTCTTGTATTTGAGAGTTTGAGAAGTGATGTCTGAAGAAGATTGAGTAAGTGAGGTGATGGCAATGGAGGGAGTGGATGTGGTAGTAGGAGTTGAGGTGTAGGTGGTGGAGGTAAGTGCCCTTAGCTCTCTTGTTTGGATTTTACAATGTGTTTTTTTGTAATGAATGTGATGGTAATGTGTATTTGTTTTTGTGTTGTGCTATAGTTGAGGATCTTGGAGGCTCGACATCGATTCTTGCCCATCATACTAGGGGTGAGAAAGGTGTTGTAGAAGGACCACTAGGATTGGTTGGAGTGGGTGGGATTGGTGGGGTGTGCCTATATTGAGGTGGTGAGGGCTGATGAGGGGTACCTCTCTGCCTTGGTAGAGATATGGGATCTAGATAGGGGGACCTTCTAGTTCTTGATAGGGGAGATGATGGTGACACTTGAGGATGTGTACCACATCTTTTAAGTACTAGTGGAGGGGTTGCATGTCCAAGTTGGGCATGATAAGGAGTATGAGATGAGGTAGATTTTTGGTGATGGATGGAGGGGGTGAACATTAGGGGTGGTGGGATCAGGTACTTGGATATGTATGTGGAGAGGTGGTTGGAGGCACTACCAACCTTAGTCATGTTCTTATTGGCTAATGTGTTGGTGCCTAACAACATCGGTTATTGGTTCCCATGGAACATGATTTGATTGGTGTTTGATATGATCGATGAGCCTTGGGTGTATGCATGGGTGCCTATGCTACTAGCACAAATATACCTAGAGTTGTATGAGGTGAAGAGGTAGGGGTAGAAGGGGTTGGGCTATAGTGTGCTACTATAGATCTAGGGTTGGGAGCATGTTAGTGTGGCTCATCTTGTGGGCCTACCATGTGAGTGGGATAGGGATCAACCCTATGCATTGATATGGTAGGTAGTTGAGGAGATATAATTGAGTCATCTTGGTCATAGTGGCTAGGAGTGTAGAGATTTATGGGTAGGGTTGACATTGGACTAGGTGTATTGGAGACCATGGTGGGATGCTAGGTGGCCTAGTGATGGAGAGTAATTATGATGGGTCAGGTAGGCGAGATGGGTGGTTGGGTGATATGGGAGTGAGGTGGAGTTGATCTAGTTCTCATGGGTGTTATGGTAGTTTGGGATATGGTAGGGGGTACTTGATGCTCTAGTGTTGTATAGGCATCGAGCTGATGAGTCGAGCCTACCTTGTGTGGAGGAGTGGTGGGTGGAGTATGAGGATGATGAGGAGATAGATCTCTTAGATGTGGATGATGTTAGGACCACCATTGACTATGATGTATGGTTCACTTCATAGCCACCATGGGTACCGAGTTAGGTGGTTGAGGAGGGTAGTGGGGATGATGGGGAGATAATAATGAGGCCAAGGAGACTCCTTAATGTTAGAGATATCATTGGTCTAGTAGTGAAGGGAGGTAGGTGAGGGTTGTAGTAGAGTAGCCTCTAGAGATTGGAGGTGATGGTGATGGTGGGGGTGGTATGGAGGAGGTTTTAGAGAGATCTCCTAGTTAGAGTGAGGAGGAGTGGGTTGAGCTCTAGGTAGAGTAAGACTAGCTTTGATAGATGGTGGTAGAGTGAGATGTAGTGATAGTGGCTTGGGATGTCGAGAATGCTCGATTGTGGGTGGAGCTAGAGGTATAAATGGTGGTAGGTGGAGGTAAGGATGTGATAGTGAGGCTCTAGGTAGAGCTGGCATAGAGGGATGCTCATCAGAGGTAGGATGTGCTATACCTTCGATCCTAGGAGGGCTATATTCAGGATCTTGAGGATCTCCTTATGTAGCATAATATTGGGCTACTAGTGCATTTAGGCATAGTGACTCTAGGTATAGTGACTCTTGGTCTAGGGCTCCATCAGGATCTCAGGGGTCTACCTATGGGTGCTAGCTAGTGCCTTGATGCACTTTTGTATATGAGCCTTAGTGCTCCATTGTATATAGCCTTCGGGCATTCATTGTATATGTGATATATATATATATATGGCTTTTATTTTGTGTTATGACTTTTGTGTGAATGTTTGTGTGAATGCATGTGTATGTGATGTGATGGATGATAATGTAATGATGATGTTTATGCTTTATGATAATAATGCAAGTGAACTGACACACTAATGATCATTTGTAGTTTAGATTTTTCTTGACCATATTTATCATTGTCACTTAATCAGGGGCACCAAAATGGTGGTATGTGAAATGGAAGACTCATGTAATGATGTGATAATGACATGGATGTTATTTTAGCTTATGGATGGCTGATTTGAAATTGTTTTGTAGAGACTCAAACATCCTAGTGATTTCAAACAAACTCACTAAGTTCTATCTAATTTTCCAAGACCAAATGTGTGTGTAGTGAAATGTTCATTTACCAATCATGAGCATGGTAATGACTCAAGGCAATCAAGAACCAATGTGTGTGCAAGTGAGTTCATTAACCCATATTGAGTAAATTGAGATGAAACCTATCATGGAGGAGACCATGAAGCTAGCTTGTCCTTATGTGTGGTCATAGGTCTCTTCAAGAGAGACATGTCACCATGCATGAGCATACTCCACTACCATTCAAGCATCTATAGCCTTGGTGGAGATTAGCTCCATAGTCCAATGATCTGATCTCTAAGATTTGGGGAATCAGACTACCTAACCATCTGGATGGAAATGTAGTTCTATCCTTACTACTTGAGGATCTATGGTGTGTGATTTGTAAAAGAATTAGAGCTTTGGGGAATCATATTCTCAACCTAGGTGTGATGAGAATTTTACCCTATCCTTACTACTCATTCTTTTATTTGGAAGTGTTGTTAGTGGTGAAGACCATTATTTTTATTTTGGACTATGTGCATAATGGGACAAGCAAAGATGACTTTTTTGCTTCGAGGTTCAACCCAATCATGGTGTTATCCCTCTTTGACACAAGATGTTTTTAATATGTGTGAGATGTGTTTGGTTCAAGAATGTTAGATTCAACTCCCAGAACTCAAGATTTTCCTTAGTGAAAATGTGCCTTGGTCCTAGAGAAAACTCGACATGTATTGGAGGTTGCTTGAAACACTAGGAGTGGTTGAGTGATCGAAAACACCTAGGGATGATGGAATGATAGTGCAAATGATGTCATGACTTATGAACTATGGAAATGGGGTGTATATTAACTCAAGGGTGCCCCTGATTAAGGCAACAAGACTTATTGGATCAATTATTATCTAAACTAAGCAAATGACCCCTAATATGGTGGATGGAATGTGTTGAAATGATAATGAATGTGAGTATGTAGTGTGGATGTATGAAATGCAATGTGTATGGATGATTTGATTTTTTTTAGCCATGTATATATACACATATATGAATCACATTAAGCATAGAATGCTCTCAAGTGGATGATGTTTAGTGGCTCGGGCTCTTCTACTCCCTCTAGACTAGCAAGCCTATAAGTTCCTTGACCCACCTTTTGTTTGATAATATATGGACCTAACCAATTAGCCATGAATTTATCATGAAGATGCGGTAATGCATTGGTGTTTTGCTGATTCTCTTTAAGGACAAGATCTCCTACTTGGAATTCATGTAGATGGACTTTGGTATTGTAAGCATGCTTTAAATGATCCTGATATACTCGTAAATGCTCCAAGGCATTGATTCACCTTTCATCAAGGAGTGTGAGTTGGTCAAGATGTGCTTGTCTAGTAGTATCATCATCTATGAATTCTTGTAATGAAATACGTAGTGAGGGGATCTCGAGCTCAAGAGGCATGATGGCTTCGACACCATAGACCAATGAGAATGGTGTTGCCCTAGTAGGTATGTGGATGCTTGTTCGATAAGCCCATAATGCCAAGGGGATTTGAGTATGCCAATATCGATGATTTTATTTGACTAATTTCTTGAGAATAGTGATCAAGGTCTTATTGGTTGCCTCAACTTATCCATTTGTCTATGGGTAATAAGGAGTCGAGAAACTATGTTGGATATTATATTTCTCATAAAGTGCTCGAACATCCTTGTTTTTGAAAGACTTTCCATTGTCAGATATTATTTTTGAGGGGATACCAAAGTGACAGATGATATGTTGAAGTATAAACTCCACAATTCGAGGTCCTATCATACTGGTTAGAGGAATTACCTCGACCCACTTCGTGAAGTATTCAGTGGTAGTGATGATGAATGTGTGTTGTCCCAAGGAAGGAGGTAAGATTTTACCAATCAAGTCCAAACCCCATTGTGAAAAGGGCCAAAGACTTTGAATAGGTTGTAATGCTTGTGATGGCACATGAGTTAGATTAGCATGTTGCTGATATTATTGACATTTCTTGACATAAGTGCAACAATCACGTTCCATGGTGGGCCAATAATAACCCATGCATAAAATACACTTTGTGATGGCCATTCCACTAAAGTGACCACCACAAGTACCATCATGAGCTTTAGATATTGCTCTTTGGGCCTCTACAGGCTTGAGATAATGGAGGAGGACTCCATCATAACCATGTCTATACAACACGTCCCCCAAGAGAGTGAAATGAGCTACCTTTTGCTTGAAATTTTATTTGGTAGTTCATGACATGTCTTATGGGAGTGTTCCAAACTTGAGGAAGTATTTTACTTGACTAGACCAAGGCTCATATGGTTCTATGTGGATAAAGCAAACATCCTTCTCATATTTAGATTTAACATGAGAAATTATAGATTTAGAGATTGTTGTGATAATTAATGGTTGTACCTCTCCTATGAAGTTCTTTGGAATCAATGATCCTAGAGAGGCCATCACATCTACAAATATATTAGTCGAATGAGGTAAACTATCAATTTCATACTAGTCAAATTTTGCAAGCAATTTCATTGCTACTTCATTATAAAGTTTTAAGATTAGTTCTTTGCATTGGTACGATCCATTTACTTGATGAATGACAAGTTGGG
The DNA here is from genome assembly GCA_028583015.1 of Wollemia nobilis. Lineage (NCBI taxonomy): Eukaryota > Viridiplantae > Streptophyta > Pinopsida > Araucariales > Araucariaceae > Wollemia > Wollemia nobilis. Next base: position 1,459,251 of record JAQPPZ010000375.1, on the reverse strand, counting down.
AATCACCAAATATCTTGATATACTTTATGCCCATAGCTATGGCTACTTGAAGTCCTAATATTAAGGCTTCATACTCTACATTATTGTTTGTGCATGGGAAATCAAGTTTGAATGATAAAGGAATAGGTATCCCTTGTGGTGTATGAAATATGACTCCTACACCTTGTCCTTTTTTACACTTAGAACCATCAAAGAAGAGTGTGATATCCACATCCTCTTCAGGAATGACATCTTCCTCCTGTTCAGTGATGGTAAATATCGAGTCATCTGGGAGCTCAATAATCAAGGGTTGATCACTAGGAAGTGGAGCTTCCACAAGTTGATCGACTATCACCTGACCTTTAATGGATTTTTGATTAATGAACTCAAGATCAAATTCTATTAGAAGCATTATCCATTTTGTGGTGTGGGTGTTGTTGTAAGTGTGAGACATCATGTAATGCAGAGGGTTTTCATGAGCTATGACATAAGTGGTGTGACTTAGCATGTAATGTCTGAGTTTCTTAGTGGTAAAAACCATTTCTAGGCATAGTTTTTCCACATAAGCGTATCTGGTTTCATAGCTTACCAATGTTTGACTAATGTAATAGATTGCTTGCTCTCGGTTGTTTTCATTTTTTTGTGCAAGCATTGTCCCTAATGCAAATTCTATTGCTGAAACATAAATATGGAATGGGATCCCTAGGTGAGGTGGAGTTAAGACTGGTGGAGAAGCCAAGTATTGCTTGATATCATCAAAAGCTTTTTGACATTCTTCTATCCATGAAAATGTCACCCCCTTTTGTAGTAGGTGATTGAATGGCCTGCATTTTTCTGAGAGTTGTGCAATGAAATGATGGATCGATTGGATCTTTCCTTGTAAACTATGCAACTCTTTCAAGTTTGTTGGGGGAGGCATCTCCATAATGGCCTTGACCTTGTTTGGATCCACTTCAATGCCTCTCTTGGAGATAATGAATCCTAGTAGTTTTCCTGAGGTGACACCAAAGACACACTTCTTGGGGTTCAACCTTACATTATGCTCTAGAAGTTGATCAAAAACTTTTTCCAAGACATCGATGTGCTCTTGTCGGGTTTTAGATTTGGCCAGTAGATCATCCACATAGTCTTCAATGATCTTATGCATGTAATCATGGAAGATGTATGTCATGGCACATTGATAAGTGGCACCTACATTTTTAAGGCCGAATGGCATCACCTTGTAACAAAAAGTCCCCCAAGGTGTTGTGAATGTTGTTTTGTGTTGGTCATCAAGATTGATTCGAATCTGATTATATCCTAAAAAACCATCCATTAAAGAAAGCATTTCATGGCCAATGCAAGTGTCGATAAGAGTATCAATGTTTGGTAGAGGAAATTCATCCTTAGGATACACTTTGTTAAGATCTCGAAAGTTAGTGCAAATGTGAATCACCCCATTAGGCTTGCGAATGGGCACCATATTTGAAAGCCACTCAGGATAGTCAATGGGTTGGATGAAACCCACGTCTAATAGCTTTTGAAGCTCTTCTTTGACCATGAGGGCAATGGTAGGATGTAACTTTCTTAGTTTTTGTTTGATCGGCTTAGCATCAGGATGCAAGGTTAAGTTGTGGACAACCAAGTTAGGGTCAAGACCAAGCATGTCTTTATAGGACCATGCAAATATGCCCTTCTTTTTCTTGAGGAGAGCTATCAATTGCTCTTGTTCATTAATGGATAAACTTTTTCCAAGTTTAATGATTTGTGGATTGTCCATATCTATACTAAGGTTCACATCTATAGTATCTTCAATGGCCATGTGTGAACCTTCCTCAAGTTGATGGGGTATTGGGATCAGATGAATGTCATCAATGACATTGTCAAACTCTTCTGGCATAGTCTCTTCCATTTCTACCTAGAAAATAGTAGGAGCCAAGGGTGAAGGTAAAGGTAAAGGTGAAGGTTATGGAGGAATGTAAATAGTAGAAGCTCTTAATAATTCCTCGAAAAGGATGAATTTAGAAAAGGATGGTGGTGATGAAATCTATTCCATATCAATGAGGCTTATGTCAATAGGAATTGGTTTTGCCAAATCGTATGGATTATGGAGTGGTGTGAATAAGTCAATCAGATTCATGTTGACTTAGTGGAGGAATGGTGGTTGGTAATGTGAAGGGTGGTTTGGTCTTGTCTCTTGGAATTGATGAAGGAACCTTGAGAACCTGGATAGCAACAAGCAACATATATAAATACAAATGATCAAGACATGCAAATGCAAAAATGCAAATATTTTTGTGTTTTTATTTTATTTTTATTATGTACATATGTTACATCAAGTTGTTGTGAGGTGATCAATGAAGTGGAGGTGGTGGTTCACCGGTAGGCTCAACTCACTCCCTTGGGAGAAGCAAATAGAATATGGGTTGATGGATGGGGAACATTCTGAGATAATACTCATCCTGTTTGGTGAATGGTGTGATTGGGATTGATTCCTCTTTGGATTCATCTGAAGCTATCGACATGATATCGTATTCTTCATATAATTCCTCAAATTCATCATTGTGATTGGTTTCCTCTTCTGAATCTAAATGGAGGCTTTGAAAAGCTTGTTCAAAAGAGGAAGTGGAAGAATGTGAATGGTAACCCAAGCCTGAATGGTCATGCACTTCTCGATATTGAGGTTCAATAATGTCATGCATACCCTATTCATGTCATCCTAAACCATATCCTTACCAATTAACTTGATGAAAGTATCGTGATGGGAAATTGGACATGTGCTCTATATTGGTAAGGATTGGTTACTTAGGTTCATTTGGGGAAAGTGGATCGAATGATGAATCGACCCCCCATATATGAAGTTGATTTTGTTAGGTGTTGAACCCATGTTGTACACTGCTCCTATAGATAAGGGTGGGTCACATGGATGACCATAATCCTTAATAGTTTGGATGTTGAGTGGTGTAATTATGACATATTGAACCACATACTCACCAATGCTAGGACTAGTGAGGTGGACTACAACTTGTGTGGGTGATGATGTGGATGGAGTGGATGTGGAGATGTGAGGCTCATGGGTGGCTTGTGGCTCAAGTGATGGGAGAGATGTATGTTGAAATGACATCTCACAATCTATCAAATCGACTTGTGAGATATTGGTTGATGGAGATGAAGATGGATTTGGTTGAGGAATTTGATGGATGATTGGTGATTCTAGTGTGGATGAAATGATAGTGGGTGTTTGTGGAGTTGGTTGTATGGGTGATGATGAATGGGTGATAATGGGTGATGTGGATGATGTGGAAGATGTGGAGGGATGTCCCCCTTGTATGGATGTTGGTGATGATGATTGGGTTCGACCACATGTACATGTTATTGGTTGTGATGATGGGTGGGATGTGGAAGTGGAAGCTTGATGTGGACTGGTGATGGGGAGTTCCTCTAGAATAGGTGCTTTGGATGAGGAATTGTGAAGTGAAGTGGATGGTGTGGTTGATGGGACTAAGGATAGGTGGGTGGATGGAAGTGTGGATTCATATGGGTTGGAGATGAAGTTGCAGTATTTAAATGGTTTGATGTCTATCGATATGCAATGAATCTACCCCTCATGTACATATTTCAAATATTGATGTAGTATTGAAGGGACACATTTCATCTCCCTTATCCAAGGATATCCAAGGAGTACATTGTAAGCCATGGACCCCTCCAGGATATGGAACATAGTGTGCAACATCTTAACCCCCACTTCTATGGGTAAGACCATAGTGCCAACTGTAGAACATAGAGCATCATTGAATGCTCGCAAGGTGAAAGTGGATTTGGTGATGTGTGAAGGTGGAAGATTGAGATGTTGAAGGGCTGAGGTGGTAATGATGTTGATGGATGAGCTAGTGTCAATCAATACTCATTTGAAAGGCTTCCTATCAACTTGAGCCATGATATGTAATGGAGGATCTGGTGATTTTGATGATATTGATTTGATCTCAAAATCATAGAATGTGATAGAGGGCTCCATACATGTTTGAATACTCCCCATAAAATTGTTAAAGGCATTAGCATCTTGAGATTGAAGTTCAATGGATTTTAAGATTTCCATTAATGCCTCATGGTGTGGGGGAGATTGTTGTATAAGCTCGTAGATCGATAGTTTTGTTGAAGCTATTTTGAGACTAGTTGTTAATCGGTTGCTCAATGTGATGATAGGTCTTTGTGGATGGCTTGGGGGATGAATAGGTTGGGATGGATGACTTGGAAGGTGAATTGGTTGAGATGAATTGGTAGAAAAATGAATGGGTGGAGATGAATTAGTAGGTTGTGGAGACACATTTTCTTGAGGTGCCATGGGAGGTTGAACTGCTTGAGGTTGTTCATTTTGGTGATTGGTGCTTCATTGACCTCGGGTGACTACATGGATAGCCCCCATAAAACCTTGGTACTATTGCACATGATTGACTTGGTTAGGGGGATTCATGGTATTTTATCCCTATGTTGTCTATTGTGGTTCCTCATGATGAGGAAGTGGTGTTTGGTAGATACCAAGATTTTGATTTTGTTGTGCTAAGGGACTATCCAACTTAATGGCCCCTAGGTCTATCAAGTCTTGCACCATGTTTTTAAATGAAAAGTAGTTATTAATGTCATGCCCCTTCTATCTATGGAAAGGATAAAATAAATGCTCCTTATAGCCCTTGCCATGTTTGGTTGGATCATCTGGTTTAACTTTGGGTAAGGTGATAGCATTAGTGTCATACAACCTATGGAATATGGAAGTATATGATTTGGATAAAGGTGTGTAAGTGTGAGTCTATCAAATATATTATTGATATTGATGATTTTCCATAGTTGGTATTATGTTATGGAATTGTTGTGGTGGGGGAACCACTTGATAAGATACTTGTTGTGGTTGTTGCAATGATGGTTGTGGTTGGTGTTGACCATGGGGTTGTTGAGTCATTTGGGGTTGACTCAAAACCACTTGATTGACTTGTCCTAGTTTTGATTGGCCAAAATAGTTTCCTTTAGATTGGCCCTTGTTTTACCATTCTTTCTTCTTTGGTTTGATCTCACCCTCTTGAATTTTTATTTCTTTGATGATTTAGGTCTGGGCAAGAGCTTCATCGAATGTTCTATATTGTTGTAATTGCAATAATAAGGAGATAGGTTTTAAACAACTCCTTGCAAACATTCGAGTTAATTCTTCCATTGGTAGGGAGAATGACAACTTGGTGATGACTTCCCTCCAATGGTTTTTAAAGTCATAGACCGACTCTTCTTCAAATTGTTTGAGATTGTACAAGTCGGTCAAGGTAGTTTTCTTATGAACATTGAGGGAGAACCTTTCCAAAAATTTATCCACCAATTGTTCAAATGTGTAAACACTATGATGTGGTAGATGATTATACCAATCTAAGGTATCTCCCCCTAATGTTTGAGGAAAATTTTGGAGCATTAATGCATCATTCTCTTGGATTCAAAAACATGAATGGATGAATGTGCTAATGTGCTCCCTAGGATCCTCAGTCCCTTTGAATTTTTCAAACTTTGGTAGTGTAAAGTCTATCGGATAAGGTGGTGAAGGTACCAAAGAATGAATGGGTTGATTGATCAATTATCTCAATGTAGGTTTTTGGTACATCATACTAGGAGTATGCATAATTAAGTTATCAATTTATTGTTGCAAGGCTTGGATCTTAGGGTCTTCCATGTGTGTGGAAACCTTGGTTTGTTTGATGAGTGTATGGAGGTGGTGTGTGTGGAGTGATGAATTGTTGGGATAGAATGTGGTATTGATTGGTTGATGGATTGATGGGTATCTGGTGATGTTGGATGTGTTGTTGGGCTTGGTTGTGGAGTGATTGATGTTGATGAAGTGGGGATGAAGTTTGGGGGATTTGAATGTGTTGGGTTGTGGAAGTGGTGTTGATGTGGGTGAATGGAGGCGTGGGTATGGTAACCTTAGAATATTGTGATACCCAATATGGATCAAGGGTGAAGAAGGTGTGTTGGTTGGGAATGGAATGGGGTTTAAAATATTCTACCTATGATTGTTATTGAGGGTAAGAATGAGCATCTTGATGGCCCATAAGTAATTGATTGAGATGTTGCCATGCTTGTTGTATGGCAATTTTATATGTAGATTGTGTGGTTGTGGTGGAAGTGGATGTAGGTATGATGTGAGTGTTGGCAATGTTGGTTGAGGTTAATGGAGGGTAAGTTGTGAAAGGAATCACAACTGAATGAGGGGTGGTAGATGGAATGGTGGATGGAATATATGAAGTAACATTAACTTGTGCTTTGTAGAGTGGGTTGGAATAGGTAGTGGTGTAGGTAAATGGAATGGAGGTGCTTTGGCTACATTGTTGTGGAGGAATTTGGTGTGAGGGTGTAGATGTTGCCTCAAAAAGAGGGTTGGTGTAGACTTGGTTAAAGTTGTTGGGATGTGAGTGAGCAAGTTCCTATTGAGAAGAAGGAACATGTCTGGGTGGACTGTTAATTGGTTCTAGAATCGGATTAGTGGGTCTTAAATAGCTTCTAAGTTTATCAGAATCTATGTAAGTGATGTGGTGGTCAGTGGGTGTGGATGGCTCAGTTTTTGGAATGGTAGTGTGGATAGCCCTTTGTATCACATCTGCATTCGAAGTGAATACTATGTGAGAAGGACTAGTAGATAAGCCAAAATAGCTTGTCTATGCCATATTGGTTGAGTTAGCCATAGAAGTGGTTGGGAAAGGAGTGGAGCACTCCATGGATGAGGTAGGTACCTGACTCATGGCTCTAGCTTGATTTTTGGTCAATACCATAAGCTATAAGTAGGTAGGGGTAGTGAATGTGTAGGGTGTGTGTGGAAAGTGAGATGATAATGAAAAACACATAGATCAAACAAATAATTGTGTCCTATGTCTTGCAATAATATTTTTTATTTTGATTCTTTTTTGTGTGTGTGTTTGATGTTATGACTCCCTAAGCCTAAGATAACTATGTAGGGTGGATAGGTGTGTTCACACTCACCTCTCTAACAAGAAATGAAATGTGAATGGCTTAAATGGCTTCCTAAAGTGGGTCTCTCAAGAGTGGGGAATTTTTTGGTGATGAAGTCTAGAAAAACCACTCATGGGCTACTATTGGTATCTATGGGGTGAGCCAATGGATGGAGATGAAGCCCACCATCATTGGTCTCGATTAGTGGTTGGTGATGAAATCCAACTCACTGATGTTGAAGATGAAATATGCAATGTGTGTGGATTCCTTTTAAGTTTTTATTTTCTATGGTGTTTCTCTAAAAATAAATCACACTTCACATCAACCAAGGTGGTGACTAGGAACACTAGTGCCAAGTATGAGGCCCTCAAAAGAGTCTAGGGTACACCACTTAAGATCCATAATGTGTGGAGGGTTCACCTAGCTCTTCCACTCTAAATCAACAAGTGTTTCCAATAGTGGGAGGAAGCTTGAGCACAAGTGACTTATCCCAACCTAGAAGAGTGAGAAGTGGAAAAACTTAGCCTACAATGCAACTAATATGCTTTTCAGTTTGTTGCCTAAAGCGTAAATGAAAAATACACACAACACACAAGGTAGAAAGCAAAACACCATGAAGAACAACAAAACTTGAATCAACTGTAGTGAATGTCTAATGCAACTAGAAATGAATGTATAGGTGCAGATCTACCCCTATATGCAAATCTATATGATTCTAAAAATGCACTTCCTTTTTTTTTTTTTATTGATTTATTGTAAAGAAAAATACCTATGAATGCCTAGAATGCCTAACAATGCATGATATATTGCTTTTTAAATAGAAAAATAAATATTTATTTTTCTTTTTCTCTTTTAAAAAGCAAAAATGTAAGTAGGGTTTGAAAATAGCTTACCAAGAAGCCTACGTATTCTTTCCTCAACTTTGTAGATGCAGTATCGAATCTCTTAGATACTCTATTGAATCTCATAGATACTCTATAGAATCTCCTAGATACTCTGTGGTATCTCCCAGATACTCTATGGTATCCACATAGATGTTGTGTGGCATCCCTCGAATGTTGTATGGCATCCACATGACCATATATCGAATCCCATAACTCCCAAAAACCCTAGCTCTAGACTTCACGATTTTTGCGTGATCAGATTTTTGAAAACCTATAGTAAAAACATAGAAAAATGTAGATCAAAAACTCAATATTGACAAGGTAAATTAAAATGTGAAACCCTTTGGGGGTCCCACCATGATCACCATTTTGTAAAGCAAAATTGACCAACACCAATAAAAGTAGTAAATCAAAGTAGATAACAATGTACACATAAAATGAAAGATCTTATTTATTATAAACTCGAGGAGCCTGGATCTCCACTTTATACATAGATATGCCCCAAATCAGGGGTTACAATACAATGCTTGCTTTGATACAATTATTACAATAAGAGGGTTTTAAAACCCTCATTCAAATGAATGTTGGTGTCTCTGGATCATCTTCACTCCAAACAAGTGTGAGTGGGCTTGTGTATCCCTATGGGGCCACTCAAAGCTGCAACAACCATCAATAGAAATATCTCTTATAACCTACACACAAACATATCAGAATAAAGTTAGTAACACCTATGGGGCCTCCATAGTGTGAGGCCCACTAAAACATGAAAGTGTAAAATACTAACCCTAGCTGAAATACTTGCTAAATGAAGTGCAAAAATATAAAAAATGTAAGTAAAATAATGAAACCTGATACCTTGTCAAAATATGCCTGAGTTGTTGGATCTACGCTCCTGATGACTCGATCTGGTGATGCGCAAATACCCACGAGCATCCGAGGGTTTGGTGACTGCAAACCGGTGAATGATGAATGCCCTACAACATTCAGGGATGGTTGTGGATGCCCTGTAGCATTTCGAAAATGCTCTATAGTGTTCGAGGGTTGTGGAGGGATGCTCTATAGAATCTGATCTGGTTCATAGAGGTTTCAGTGGTGGATATGGCAAATATGGTGGATATGGCGGTGACGAGGAGGGAATGTGTTAGTAGAGTGCTAGGGTTTACGAAATGATGGATGATCAATGCTTTTAGATCTTGACCTCTGGATGTTAATTTTTTGACTACCCTCATTCACAAAAGTGAATGATCTTTTATAATTTTCCCTTGATCATGCTAGGGTTTCGACGACACCAACAGATGGTCGAGATTAAAACATGATGAAGGGTTGAGATTGTGATTTGATAAGTGGCATGGATCATGTTAAATGAATGGTCGAGATTAAGATGTGATGGGTGGCTGAGATTTATTCATATATATAATATATATATATATAAATATATTATGAATGGTTGGGATTTGATGATGAGTGGATGACAAGTGGCTAGGATTTGGTGTCTAAAATTACCATCTCATGGAATATAAGGGGTTCTAATGACCTCTCAAATCAAAGGTGTATCAAGGACCTCTATTTAAGTAATAAGCAAAATATTCTTTGTATCAAATAAACTGAAATGAAAAAACAAGAAGTTTCCAAAATTATGAAAGCAGTATGGGTGAGTTGTGATTAGGATGTTGTAAATTTTGAAGGAGTGATAAGAGAAATTCTAACATGTTGGAATCCTATTAAAAACTCCTATGTAATCATTCATAAAACTAGACATTGAATAGCCTCTTTAGTCACATGTTACTTTGCACATATTCATTTCATCCTTATCAATGTCTATGGATCTATAACTCAATCAAGCTAATTAGAATTATGGAGCGGGATTGAAGCCTTTATGAGAAGTAAATACTAAGAAACCCAATCCGTGATCATAGGCTAGTTTTAATACCATAACCAAGATAAAAAGTTAGAGGAATTAGGAAATTAACCCAAAATATGAGATGTTTCTCAACTTTTATTTAAAATAATAATATATGGGAGGTTGATTTTGAAGAAGACAACTATACATGTACTAACAATAAGAGAGGTCAAAACCTAAAAGAAAAAAAATTAGGCAAGTGCATTCTCTCATATCATTGGCTAGATGAAGGGACTTGTGCTAAAATTAATACCTTGACAAGGATTGGTTTAGCTGATTGGCCAATAAAAATTAAAATGATGGTAAGTGAATTTAAGAAAAAACATATTTTAAACATGAGCAAATGTGGGAAGACCATCCTCAAATTTTTTATATGATAGCACAAATGAGGAATTATTTGGAAAATGATGGGTTGTATACACTTCAAAAACAAATTAAATCAATGGCATCTAGATTAAAAAGAATGAAACAAGAACACAATTGGAAATATTTTTGATAAAAAATAACTAAAATATAAACTTTCAAAATTCCAAAAAAGTGATTATAATAATTCAAGCTTGGAGGAAAGGAAGTTGTATAGTGAATATCATAATATTTTGAGTACGGAAGAGAAATTTTAGATATTACAATCAAGACAAACTTGGTTAAAAGGAGACAAAAATACTATTTTTTCAAGGGATGGCACTAGTACAAATATTAGTATTTATAATTAGTAGAATTAAATCAATAGAATGGGTTTGGATTGAAGACCAAAGTGAAATCAGAAAGGAGGTTTTTTTTTTTACTAGAATATTCTACGATTGAAGGAGTTTAAGGTTCTTGATGATAAACTACTACAAGAAGTACCTTCAATTATAATAGATGAAGATAATAGAAAATTGATAGAGCCTATTACTCTAGAAGAAGTTCATTTAGCTCTTTTCTATTTTGATAAGGATAAATCCCTAGGTTTAGAAAGGATCTCTACAATATTCTATCAACATAATTGGAAAATAGTGAAGGATTCTTTATTGGTGATAGTGGAATAGTCTAGGGTAAAATAATATATACCTTATCAAATAAATGCAACATATCTTACCCTGATTCCAAAAATGAAGGATGCAAAATTGTTTGATTCATTTAGGCCCATATGACATAAGGAATATGGCATATAAGATTATCTACAAAGTGATGGTGAATTAATTAAGACCATTGTTAGACAAAATTATGTTAGAAGAGCAATGCTAATTTTTGAAAGGGAGACAAATTCTATAAGGGATAATAGTAGCTCATGAAGTTATGCATTCAACAAATTCAAGAAAAAAGAGAGCAATGATCTTAAATTTGATATGAGTAAAGCCTATGATAGGGTTAAATGGGATTTTCTTTTTGTATATGGGAGAAATGGTTCATATGGATTAAATATTGTGTCTCTACAATTTTATATTCTAAGTTGGTCAACGGATTAGAAAAAGAACTTTTAAATCCAAGAGAAATTTTAGATAGGGAAATCCTCTATCACCATATCTATTCATTATTATGGCATAGGTATTGGGTAGGAAGTTGAAGAAGGCTGACCAAAATGGGCTAATAAGTGGGATTGAGGCTAGTAATAATATTGACAACATTATCCTTCAATAGTTTGTATATGATATAACCCTTTTTGGGAGGGCAAGGATCAACAAGGCTAGAGCTTGGAATGACTTATTAAAGGAATAAGAAAGAGCATCAGGGCAAAAATTTAATTGGAAAAAATAAAAAATTTGCTTTCTAAACACCTCATCTAGAATCAAAGCAAGGATATGTAGGTTACTTCAAATGGAGGTAAATTTACCAGTAACTTATGTAGGGATGCCCTTATATGAGGGGAGAATGAGTATAGAATTATGAAAAACAGTTATAAGTAAAGTTCAAAATAAACTATTGGTATGGAAATTTAGATGGTTATTATTAGTAGGAAGAGTGTAGCTAATTAAATAAATCTTATAGGCCATTTCAAAATATTATATATCCTTCTATACTATTCCAAAATCAATAGAAAAATTTTTAATCTATATTATGCGGTCATTATTGTGGTCAAGATTACATAATAAAAATAAATTTCCTTTGGTGAAATGAAGTAAGGTGTGTGATGATAAAACTATGGGAGGTCTTTATTCAAAGGTTCTTACAAATGCAAACTTAGCTCTTAGAAGAAAATTAATTTAGAGATTGTACAAAGAGATACAAATACAATGGGTAAGAATTATTCTAAGTAAATATGTTGAGCCCAATGACCCACGCTTAATATTTATTGCATTATCACTACCAAATGGGTATGCACTATGGAATGGATTAAAAAATAAATTGATTTAGTCATTAAAGTTCAAATATGGGTGGTGGGAACTAGAGAAAACAATTCTATTTGGATAGATATTTGTGTGATAAAAAAACCACTCAATCTAGATCTAATTTTGAAACCACGGATGAGATTACTTCAAGATAAATATGGTGATAGGGTTTCAAACATTATGTACAATGATTAGGAAGGAAGATACAAATGGAAAAAATACTCTTTTACAACTATAAAATACATTGATGCTAGGAAGCAGGTGAGCAAAAAGATAATGACAATGATTATTTTGAGGGAAGCCAAGGATAAGCAGATTTAGGAGTTGAATAACTCAGGTGAATACACAAAAAGAAGTAGATATAATGTAAAGCACCAAAAAAATAGGAATAATGTAAGAATATGGAGAGATATTTGGGATAGCCCGAGCATTCCTAAAGTTAAAATGTTTGTTTGGCTAGTAGGTCATAAAATAATTTTATCTTGGGATAACCTTATGAAAAGGGATTTTCATGGGCCCTCACAACATGTTCTTTGTAAAAAGGAGGAAGAGAGTAGTCCATCTCTTGGTACATTGCTCAATAGTTTGGAAACTATGGCAATGGATTCTTAATATGTTTGGTAAATGCATGATGATGAATGGTAGAATTGAAGAATGGTTAAAGCAATGGCAGAGCACTTTTAAAAGTGAGGCTTTACAGACAATTTAGGATATATCAAAAGATACAATACTTTGGACTGTATGGCTAGAAAGGAATAGAAGAATATTTAAAGGAAAGAAAAATAATTTAGAGGTAATGAAAATGAAGATTTTTTTAGCCATAGAGGAGTCTAAACCAACCCTATCAACTCACCTAGTCCCTAATCTGGAAGCATGAAGCCTTGATAGATGGAGTCAAGTCATCAATGAAATTATGATGTTTGGTACAAGAGAAACAAAAATAAGGAAAAGAATTTAAAGTGGAAACCACAAGATGTGGAGCTGGTCAAATTGAATTTTTATGGAGCATCTAAAAGAAATACAAGACTAATAGGAGGATGAGGAATAATTAGAAATAATAGGAGAGATATTTTGTCTCATTATGCTTTCAATAATGGATTTAAGATAAATAATGAAGTCGGAGTTTGGGTGGCTTTGAAAGAGTTAAAAACATATAAAAAATAAAATGGAACAGAGTATGGATGGAAGGTGATTCACTAATAGTAATAAATGCAACTTTAAGAAATGCAAAGTCTCCATGGAACATACAAGAGATAATTGTGGAAATATACGACCTTGCTATAGAGTTTGAAGAAATTAGGTTTACACATAGTTTAAGGGAAGGAAACAAGTGTGCCGATAGACTAACCAATAGAGGGATTTAAATTGAGGATTGTAAAGTTAAATTCTATTTTTTATGGTTAGAGGAAATTTAGCTAAAGTTGACAAGCCTGAATCAAATAATGATTAAGATTTACTTTAATGCTTTTCATTGGTAATATTTGATTTATTTTATAACATTAATGTGTTTTCATATAAACTATTTATTTTAATTTTTGTGGTTGCACTTATGCTTTAGGAAGGAAACTAGTAATCCATATATGGTAAAGCAGACTATGATAGTGTGATGTTTCAAATATTACTCTACTAAGATGCAATGCATAGACAATGGTGGTGGAGTTTTGGTTTTGTGAAGGTTGTTGTAGGAAATGTCAAGAAAAAGGATGTTAAATTCTAGAATATTTGTATTCACATAGAAAATTGAAGAAGATCTAAAAAATGAAAATCAAGAATTCAAACATTTTATGAAATATTATGTAGGTATCTTGTTATAGCAACTTAATTGAGATGAGAATTGAATTTTCTTGTAAACTCTCAAGCTCTAAAGGAGAGATTTATGATTTTTTAAGGGTGAGGGACTCATGTACAACCCCTTGTTCTCTAGCAAAACAAATAAAAAAATTCATAAAGTTATAATTTATTTTTTAATAATAATATTTGTTTAATATGTATTTATCCAAGATCCATGAGGAATGTCATAGTGGTAAGCCCTTGGGTTTCATCCATGATACGAAAGTTCAAACCCCAATATGAGGGGATCAAGACCCCTTATAAAAAACCAAGTAAACTCAAATTTTTGTGTTCAACAAGGACAACACAATGGTTAGGGCTTTGGCCTCTCTTTAGGGAGGTCCAAGATTCAAACCACAATGTACCCAAAAGGAGATAGACTTGATGGTAGTGGCCGAGTGTACCCAAAAGGGGACAGACTTGATGGTAGTGGAATGTTGAGGTCCTATTGATTTCGTTTAACCCAATAGGCTAGGGTTTATAGTGGAAGCATCTAATAATAAAGATTGCAAAAATTTAAATAAGAAACTCAAGGTTTAAATCAAAAGAGGACAAGATTGTACACCATACTCTAATAATTAAAAGTTAGTTAAATAAAAACATTTTAAATAAACAACATTTTTTATAAAAATCATCTTATATAATTCTTAACCTTATAAACATTAAAAATCACACTTTAAAATTAAATCTAATTCTAAATGGTTAATCTTTTCAATCCTTACAATTTCATTGATAATCATAAGTTATAAAACTTAAAAATTACCTAAACCTCATCTAAAAACATTCGTCTTACTCGAAACAAATAAATAATCATATATTAATAACCATAAAAACACATAAATAATCATAAATTAAGAACCATAAAACACATAGAGACCTTACGTATGTTGACATGAGAGGTAAAGAAGACTTGTCTTAAAAAGTTTAATAATTCATTCTATACCTTCGTATGAAGGTTAAAAGCTTTATTTAGATAAAAAAAAATTGGGGTTGTTTTTGGTCTAAAAACCATGGTATGTCATTAAAATTAAAATTATGAGAGACTTCCTTTAAAAAATTACACTGTCTTCTCCAATTCATTACATAAATATAAATTAAAATAATTAAAATTTAAAAAATCCAAAAAACTTCACTCTACCTGCTTAAATCTATATTTTTTTAAAATTATTTTTTTTTTTTTTTTAAATAATTAAAATTTAAAAAATCCATAAAACTTCACTCTACCTACTCGAATCTATGTTTTTTTAAATTAGATTTTTTAAATTTAAAATAATTAAAATTTTAAAAATCCATGAATCTTCACCCTACCTACTCAAATCTATGTTTTTTAAAATTAGATTTTATTATTTTTGTATTTTCCCTCTATTTTAGATTAGTGTATAAATAAGAACATCAAAGTCAGAATTAAGCACTAGCATTTAAGAATCCATTATTTTTCGACGATAGGGGCTGTTGAAATCGTGGCAGCAGCACTCCTTGGATTCAAGACAAATCACTTGAAGCAAATGGAGGGAGGTAAATTTTTCTTTTTGTTAAGCTTCAGAATCACAATCAAATTCTAGACTCTTTGGATTATTCCCTATAAAGGTCATTATTATATCGATTTTTAGTTTATTCCTTTATAAATTTCCAGTTTGGATATTATTTGCATATACTCAACACTGCATATGTCATGCTATTATTTTTTGGGTTTACTTTCAAAAAAAAAAAAAATATGATCCACCATTGATTATATTTTGGGTTTACTTTCCACAAAAATGTGATCCACCATAGATAGGTATGGAGAAAGGGTAATTCAAAGAGGCAGAGATTGGCTAGTTTGCGTTGAATCTTATTTGAAATGTACCCTTTCTTCCTTCAGTATTCCAAAATGGTGGTGCTGCATAAACTTGTGGTTTACTATTGTGACTTTCTTTTAACCTACAGTTTTCCTTATGTTTTCTCTGATATGAACAGCAGTTGGAACAATTTTGGATGTTATGGCATCCTTGTGTTTGAAGGCCTAAGAGTTTTCCATCTTTTGGACATCTTCATCATATTCGTTGAATTTTGTTTCAAAATATGGAAGGCACTACTCCATCGAATTGGGCAAGAACCAGTACAAGCAGAATCATCATCCTCATCATCATGTCCAATCTCTGATGATATCCAGACACCTCAAATAAGGAAGATCCCTCCAATACATTCAATAAACAATTATATATTCTTCTTCATGGATATGGATTCCTCTCATATCATATATATAGACTTTTTCAATCATGACCTTTCATTCATGACTTTTCAATCATGACTCTTCAATCATACTTTTCAACCATGACTTTTCAATAATAATGAAATATATAATTAAAGTAATAAATAATAATTATTAAGTAATGTTAGAATGTGGGATCCTAACATCACATCAACCAAGGTGGTGATTAGGAACACTAGTGCTAAGTATGAGGCCCTCAAAAGAGTCTAGGGTACACCACTTAAGATTCATAATGTGTGGAGGGTTCGCTTAGCTCTTCCACTTTGAATCAGCAAGTATTTCCAATAATGGTAGGAAGCTTGAGCACAAGTGACTTATCACAACCTAGAAGAGTGAGAAGTGGGAATACTTAGCCTACAATGCAACTAATATGCTTTTAGTTTGTTGCCTAAAGCATAAATAAAAAATACACACAACACGCAAGGTAGAAAGCAAAACACCATGAAGAACAATAAAACTTGAATCAATTTTAGTGAATGTCTAATACCACTATAAATGAATGTATAGGTGCAGATCTACCTCTATATGCAAATCTATATGATTCTAAAAATGCACTTCCTTTTTTTTTTATTCATTTATTGTAAAGAAAAATGCCTATGAATGCCTAGAATGCCTAACAATGCTTGATATATTGCTTTTTAAATAGAAAAAAATAAACTTTTCTTTTTTCTCTCTTTTAAAAATCAAAAATGTAAGTAGAGTTTGAAAATAGCTTACCAAGAAGCCTACGTATTCTTTCCCCAACATTGCATATGTGGTGCCGAATCTCTCAAATACTCTGCTAAATCTCATAGATACTCTATGGAATCTTTCAAATACTTTTTGATATCCCCCATATACTCTGTGGCATCCACCTATATGTTGTGTACCATCTCTTTAATGTTGTATGGTATCTACATGAACACAAATCGAATCCCACAACTCCCATAAACCCTATCTCTAGACTTCACAATATTTGTGTGATCAGATTTCTGAAAAGATGCACAAAAATATAGAAAAATGTAGATCAAAAACTCAATATTGACAAGGTAAATTAAAATTTGAAACCCTTTGGGGATCCCACTATGATCTCCATTTTGTAAAGAAAAATCAACCAACACCGATAAAAGTAGTAAATCAAAGCAGATAACAAAGTACACATAAAATGAAAGATCTTATTTATTATAAACTTGAGGAGTTTGGATCTCCACTTTATACATAGGTATGTCTTAAATCAGAGGGTTACAGTATAATGCTTTGCTTTGATACGGTTATTACAATCAGTGGGTTTTAAAATCTCATTTAAATGAATGTTGGTGTCTCTAGATTGTCTTCACTCCAAAAAAATGTGAGTGGACCTATGTATCCCTACGGGACCACTCAAAGTTGCAAAAACCATCAATAGAAACATCTCCCGTAACCTACACACAAGTAGATCAGAATAAAGTTAGTAACACCTATTAGGCCTCCATAGTGTAAGGCCCACTAAAACATGAAAGTGTAAAATATTAACCCTAGCTAAAATACTTTCTAGATGAAGTGCAGGAATACAAAAATGTAAATAAAACAATGAAATCAAATACCTTGTTGAAATATTCTTGAGTTGTTGGATCTACGCTCTTGATGACTCGATCTGGTGATGCGTAGATGCCTGCGAGCATTCGAGGGTTTAACAAATGCAAACTGATGAACGGTAAACACTCTGTAGCATTCAAGGATAGCTATGGATGCCCTGTAGCATTTAGGAAATGCTTTGCAGTGTTCGAAGGTTATGGAGGGATGCTCTATAGAATTCAATCTAGTTTGCAGAGGTTTTGGTGGTGGATATGTCGAATATGGCAAATTTGGCAATGACGAGGATGGAACATTTTAGTAGAGTGCTAAGGTTTGTGAAATGATGGATGATCAATGCTTTCCAATCTTGACCTCTAGATGTTATTTTTTTTACCAGCTCTCATTCATAAAAGTGAATGTTCTTTTTATAATTTTCCCTTGATCATGCTAGGATTTTGATGACACCAACGAACGATCAAGATTAAAACATGATGAAGGGTTGATATTGTGATTTGATAAGTTGCATGGATCATGTTAAATGAATGGTTGAGATTAAGACGTGATGGGTGACTGAGATTTATTCACACACACACACACACACACATATATATATATATATATATATATATATATATATATATATATATATATATATATATATATATGATGAATGGTTGGGATTTGATGATGAGTGGATGACAAGTGGCTAGGATTTGGTGTCTCCAATTACCATATTATGGAATATAAGGGGTTATAATGACTTCTCAAATCAAATGTGTATCAAGGACCTCTATTTAAGTAATAATCTTAATATTCTTTGTATCAAATAAACTAAAATGACAAAGGAAGAAGTTTCCAAACCTATGAAAGTAGTATGGTTGAGTTGTAAATAGGATGTTGTAAATTTTGAAGGAGTGGTAAGGTAAATTCTAACATGTTGGAATCCTATTAAAAACTCCTATGTAATCATTCATAAAACTAGGTATTGAATAGCCTCTTCAGTCACATGCTAATTTGCAGATATTCATTTCATCCTTATCAATATCTATGGATCTATAACTCAATCAAGCTAATTATAATTTTTGAGAGGGATTGAAGCCATTATGAGAAGTAAATACTAAGAAACCCAATCCATGATCATAGGCTAGTTTTAATGCCATAACCAAGCTAGATGAAATTTTTGGGGGAATTAGGAAATTAACCCAAAATATGAGATGTTTCTCAACTTTTATTAAAAATAATAATCTATGGGAGGTTGAGTTTGAAGAAGATAACTATACATGGACTAAAAACAAGAGAGGCCAAAACCTAAAAGAAAAAAATTAGACAAGTGCATTCTCTCGGATCATTGGCTAGATGAAGGGACTTGTGCTAAAATTAATACCTTGACAAGGATAGGTTTAGCTTATTGGCCAATAAAAATTAAAATGATGGTAAGTGAATTTAAGAAAAAACATATTTTAAACATGAGCAGATGTGGGAATACCATCCTCAATTTGTTTATATGATAGCACAAATGAGGAATTATTTGGGAAATAATGGGTTGTATACACTTCCAAAACAAATTAAATCAATGACATCTAGATTAAAAGAATGAAACACAAACACTTTTCGAAATATTTTTGATAAAAAATAACTAAAAGATAAACTTTCAAAATTCCAAAAAAGTGATCATAATAATCCAAGCTTGGAGGAAAGGGAGTTGCTTAGTGAATATCATAATATTTTGAGTAAGGAAGAGAAATTTTGGAGATTAAAATCGAGATAAACTTGGTTAAAAGAAGGAGATGAAAATACTATTTTTTCATAGGATGGCACTAGTACAAAGATTAGCATTCATAATTAGTAGAATTAAATCAATAGAAGGGGTTTGGATTGAAGACCAAAGTGAAATCATAAAGGAGATTTTTTTTTACTAGAATATTCTACGCTTGAAGGAGTTTAAGTTCTTAATGATAAACTACTACAGGAAGTACCTTCAATTATAATAGATGAAGATAATAGAAAATTGATAGAGCCTATTACTCTAGAATAAGTTCATTTAGATCTTTTCTATTTTGATAAGGATAAATCCCTAGGTTTAGAAAGGCTCTCTACAATATTCTATCAACATAATTGGAAAATAGTGAAGGATTCTTTATTGGTGGTAGTGGAATAGTCTAGGGTAAAATAGTACATTCCTTATAAAATAAATGCAACATATCTTACCCTGATTCCAAAAAAGAAAAATGCAGAATTATTTGATTCATTTAGGCCCATATGACATAAGGAATATGGCATATAAGATTATCTACAAAGTGATGGTGAATTAGTTAAGACCATTGTTAGACAGAATTATGTTAGAAGAGCAATGATAATTTTTGAAAGGGAGACAAATTCTAGACGAGATGAGAGTAGCTCATTAAGATATACATTCAACAACTTCAAGAAAAAAGAGAGCAATGATCTTAAAATTTGATATGAGTAAATCCTATGATAGGGTTAAATGGAATTTTCTTTTTTTATATGGGAAGAAATGGTTCATATGGATTAAATGTTGTGTCTCTACAATTTCATATTCTAAGTTGGTCAACGTGTTAGAAAAAAAAACTTTTAAATCCAAGAGAAATTTTAGATAAGGATATCCTCTATCACCATATCTATTCATTATTATGGCATAGGTATTGGGTAGGAAGTTGAATAAGGCTGACCAAAATGGGCTAATAAGTGGACTTAAGGCTAGTAATAACATTGACATCATCATCCTTCAATAGTTTGTAGATGATATAACCCTTTTTGGGAGAGCAAGGATCAACAAGGCTAGAGCTTGGATGACTTATTAAAGGAATAAGAAAGAGCATCAGGGCAAAAAGTTAATTGGACAAAATACCATATTTGCTTTTTAAACACCTCATCTAGAATCAAAGCAAGGATATGTAGGTTACTTCAAATGGAGGTAAATTTACCAGTAACTTATCTAGGGATGCCCTTATTTGAGGGGAGAATGAGGATAGAATTATGGAATCCAGTTATAAGTAAAGTTCAAAATAAACTATTGGGAAAGGTAGATGGTTATCATTAGTAGGAAGAGTGTAGCTAATTAAATTAATCTTATAGGCCATTCTAGCATATTATATATCCTTGTATACTATTCCAAAATCAATATAAAAAAGTTTAATCTATACTATGTGGTCATTTATATGGTCAAGATTACATGATAAAAATAAATTTCCTTTGGTGAAATGAAGTAAGGTGTGTGATGATAAAACTATGGGAGGTCTTGATTTGAGGGTTCTTACAAATTCAAACTTAGCTCTTAGAAGAAAAGTAATTTAGAGATTGTACAAAGAGAGACAAATATAATGGGTAAGAATTCTTCTAAGTAACTATGTTGAGCCCAATGACCCATGCTTAATATTTATTGCATTCTCACTATCAAATGGGTATGCACTATGGAATAGATTAAAAAATCAATTGATTTAGTCATTAAAGATCTAAGATGGGTGGTGGGAACTAGAGAAAATAATTCTATTTGGATAGATACTTGTGTGATAAAAAAACCACTCAATCTAGATCTAATTTTGAAACCATGGATGAGATTACTTCATGATAAATATGGTGATAGGGTTTCAAACATTATGTACAAGGATTAGGAAGGAAGATACAAATGTAAAAAAGACTTTTTTACAACTATAAAAGACATTGATGCTAGGAAGCAGGTGAGCAGAAAGATAACGATAATGATTATTTTGAGGGGATCCAATGATAAGCAGATTTAGGATTTGAATAACTCAAGTGAATACACAAAAAGAAGTAGATATAATGTAAAGCACCAAAAAATAGGAATAATGTAAGAATAAGAAAAGATAGTTGGGATAGCCCGAGCATTTGTAAAGTTAAAATGTTTGTTTGGTTAGAAGGTCATAGAAGAATTTTATCTTGGGATAACCTTATGAAAAGGTGTTTTCATGGCCCCTCACAATGTGTTCTTTGTAAAAATGAGGAAGAGAATATAAACCATCTCTTGGAACATTTATCAATATTTTGGAAACTATGGCAATGGATTCTTAATATGTTTGGTAAATGCATGGTGATGAATGGTAGAATTGAAGAATTGTTAAAGCAATGGCAGAGCACTTTTAAAAGTGACGTTTTAAAGGCTATCTAGGATATATCAAAAGATACAATGCTTTGGATTGTATGGCTAGAAACGAATAGAAGAATATTTAAATGAAAAATAATAATTTAGAGGTAATGAAAATGAATATTTGTTTAGCTATAGAGGAGTCTAAACCAACCCTATCAACACACCTAGTCCCTAATCTAGAAGTATAAAGCCTTGATAGATGGAGTCAAGTCATCAAATGAAATTATGATGTTGGGTACAAGAGAAACAAAAAGAAGGAAAAGAATATAAAGTGGAAACCACAAGATGTGGAGTTGGTCAAATTGAATTTTGATGGAGCATCTAAAATAAATCCAAGACCAATAGGAGGAGGAGGAATAATTAGAAATAACAGAGGAGATATTTTGTCTCATTATGCTTTAAATAATGGATTTGAGACAAATAATGAAGTCGAAGTTTGTGTGGATTTGAAAGAGTTAAAACATATAAAAAAATTAAATGGAACGGAGTATGGATGGAAGATGATTCACTAATAGTAATAAATGCAATTTTGATAAAAACAAAGTCTCCATGGAACATACAAGAGATAATTATGGAAATATATGACCTTGTTATAGAGTTTGAAGAAATTAGGTTTACACATACGTTAAGGGAAGGAAATAAATGTGTCGATAGACTAACCAATAGAAGGATTTTAATTGAGGATTGTGAAGTTAAATTCTATTTTTCATGGTTAGAGGAAATTTAGCTAAAGATGACAATACTGAATCAAATAATGATTAAGATTTACTTTAATGCTTTTCATTGATAATATTTGATTTATTATATAACATTAATGTGTTTTCATATAAATTATTTATTACAAATTTTGTTGTTGCACTTATTCTTTAGGAAGGAAACTAGCAATCCAGATATGGTAAAGCATACTATGATAGTGTGATGTTTCAAAATATTACTCTACTAAGATGCAATGCATAGACAATAGAGGTGGAGTTTTGGTTTTGTGAAGGTTGTTGTAGGAAATGTCAAGAAGGATGTTAAATTTTAGAATATTTGTATTCACATAGAAAATTGAAGAAGATCTAAAAAATGAAAATCAAGAATTCAAATATTTTATGAAATATGATGTAGATATCTTTCTATAGCAACTTAATTGGGATGAGAATTGAATATTTTTGTAAAATATCAAGCTCTAAATGAGAGACTTGTGATTCGTTAAGGGTGAGGGACTCAAGTACAACCCCTTGTTTTCTAGCAAAACAAATAAAAACATTCATAAAGTCATAAATATATTTTTTAATAATAATATTTGTTTAATATGTATTTATCCAATATCCATGAGGAATGTCATAGTGGTAAGCCCTTGGGTTTCATCCATGAGACCCAAGTTCAAACCCCGATACGAGGGGATCAAGACCTCTTATAAAAAACCATGTAAACTCAAATTTTTGTGTTCAATAAGGACAATGCAATGGTTAGGGCTTTGGCCTCTCTTTAGGGAGGTCCAAGGTTCAAACCACAATGTACCCAAAATTAGATAGACTTGATGGTAGTGGTCATGTGTACCCAAAATGGGATAGACTTGATGGTAGTGGTTGATTGGTTACCCCAATTTGATACCTTGGAAGGTCAAGGTCCCGTTGACTTCGTCTAACCCAATGGGCTAGGGTTTATAGTGGGAGCATCTAATGATGTTATCGATTCCCCTATGCATCAAAAAAATTATATGGATGTAATTGGATGAGGAAAAACTTCTCTACTAGGGTTTGGGTCTGCCGTCATTCGTAAATGGTTAGCTTAGTTGCTATTGAGCCGGCTGGGGAGAGCAATGGCACCAAGGAAGCACCTAAGAAATTTTGTCCCAAAATTGTTTCACAAGGTAAGAGTATTATCCCTGTTTCCATTCCCTTGCATGAGTTTCATAATGCTTACCACTAGTTTGAGTCACATACCCTTGTTGGGTATATTCTGGGTAGAATTCCCAGTGATACCCTCATTAGGTCCTGGGTGCAACAAGTTTAGGGTTTGCATGGTGTGATAGTTGAGAATGTTTAGAATCTCACCAAGGGTTATTTTATTTTTTGCTTCTCTGATCCTGTTCAAGATCAAAAAGTGTTAGCCAAAGGTCCTTAGATGGTGATAAATTCCCTATTAATTTTGTAATCTTACACTCGTGACTTCATAGCCAGTGACCAGGCTGAGTTGGAAGTTCCTGTGTGGATTGAGTTCCTTGGTTTACCTATCCCCTTTTGGGTTTTTTTGTAAATGCTTGCCTCTTCCCTCGACAAGTTTGTATGTCTTAAGCCTGAATGGTTTTTTCAGCTCACCCTACCAAGCGAGCTTGTGTCAAAGTTGACCTCACCAAAGACCTATCAGATTTCATAGATATCCAAATTGGTGATACCTCCATTAGGCAACTTGTCACCTATATTAATTTATTAAATACTTGTTATCATTGCTAGTCTACTGCTCACAAGATTCAAGATTACCCATTGATGGAGTGGAAGTTCAAATAGACCCAACCCCCTTCGACTGCCCTCGTAGCTTAGTCTAACAAGGCCCGAGAATGCAAAGGTGATTGTAAAATGGTTACTACCCAAAAAAATCGTACTTCTAGGCACTTTGAGCAGGCCAATCCCTCTATGTAGCCTACTTAGACTATGCCCATTGATACCCAGGTTATGCAAGCCCCCACCAGCTATGGGCAGTCTTCTGAAGCCATCACGTCGATTATCGTTAACATGCAGCCCACCATGCAAGTTGTAGGGATCTCAAATGCTACTTTGACTGCCTCTATAGTTTCTCAACCACCATCGTTTTCAGCTTCTCTTTGGGCCTAGATTTTTGTAGAGGCTCATCCCACTACCATGCCAAATTTTTCATCGGTGATGCCCACATACTCCATGGCTACGAAGGAACAAGCTTTTAAAGTTCGTCATTCTCGAAGCCCCTCGAGGGACAGCTTGGGCCTGAGCTTTGACAAGCGTCACCAAATGTCCTCGGGCGAGGGTAATTTCAGTGGAGGCACTAATTTCTTCAGTTCACTTTGGGATCTAGGTGATTTTGAGGATGTCATGGATATTATGAATCCTGACAAGTCCTGACTATCATAGGTAGTAGAGACCGCAACTTACGCGGAACATGTATTCTACCAAGCATTTGCCTAGGAAATGAGGAGTTGCCCTGGAGGCAGAAGAGGCCGCAACTTATGAGCAACATGTATTCTACCAAACATTCTGAGTTGAGTTAGCCAAGGTCC
The DNA here is from genome assembly GCA_028583015.1 of Wollemia nobilis. Classification (NCBI taxonomy): domain Eukaryota; kingdom Viridiplantae; phylum Streptophyta; class Pinopsida; order Araucariales; family Araucariaceae; genus Wollemia; species Wollemia nobilis. Next base: position 1,434,244 of record JAQPPZ010000375.1, on the reverse strand, counting down.
TCCTCAATAGACTCTGGTTGGTGGTAATGCAGATGAAGGATGGATTGCCCAAGTCTCTTCGGATGGCGGCTAGTAGTGTGTCAGCAAGGAAGATAACTTCTGTCCCACTCCTTGATCTTTGTTTAATAATTATGTCTTGGGATGTCTGTGTAAAAATTGCTCGCGACAACGTATAGCAATGTTTTTTGGACTCTATTTTTATTGGGAAGGTGTGATTTCCTTCACATAACAACTTTTATGGTTTGTGGCGTATGTTGAATCCACCGGCCCTTTTTTGTATGATTAATCTTAATTAATATAAGATTTTTCATTAAAAAAATTATATGTATTTATCCAACTAAATTCTCATTATCCAAATATGATGCACATTGTAAGTGTATATAATAATAAAGATTTTAAAAAATTAAATAAAAAACTCAAGGTTCAAATCAAAAGAGGGTAAGATTGGACATCATATTCTGATAATTAAAAGTTAGTTAAATAAATATATATTAAATAATCCGCTCTTGTAGGGGAGTTGGAGAGAAGTGGGTGGTTGAAACTCTCGTGTTGGAGAGGCCCCAGGTTCAAATCTCTCCCTCTCATATGTTGTGGATATGCTATGTAATATTTATTAGGGACCCTAATGGAGGTATGTTTATCCACCCGCTTAATGTAATCATGTACTTTAATGATGAAACAACCAATATATTAAATAAATAATTTTTTTATAAAAATCATCTTATATAACTCTTAACCTTATAAACATTAAAAATTACACTTTAAAATGAAACCTAATTCTAAATGCTTAGTCTTTTCAATCCTCATAATGTAAATAATAATCATACGTTATAAAACTTAAAAATTACCTCAACCTCATCTTAAAACATTCATCTTACTCAAACAAATAAATAATCATAAATTAAGAACCATAAAAGCACACATAAATAATCACAAATTAAGAACCAAAAAACAAATAGAGACCTCATGCATGTTGACATGAGAGGTAAAGAAACCTTGTCTTAAAAGTTTAACCATTCATTCTATACCTTCGTATGGAGGTTAAAAGCTTTGTCCTATAAATTAAAATAATTAAAATTTAAAAAGCCATAAAACTACAGTCTACCTACTCAAATCTATGGCTTTTTATAATTAGTTTTTTTAATTTAAAATAATTAAAATTTAAAAAATCCATAAAACTTCACTCTACTTACTCAAATATATGTTTTTTTTTTAATTAATTTTTTTTATTTAAAATAATTAAAATTTAAAATATCCATAAAACTACACTCTACATACTTAAATCTATGTTTTTTTTAAATTCGATTTTTTATTTTTATTTTTATTTTCCCTCTATTTTAGATTAGTGTATAAATAAGAACATCAAAGTCAGAATTAAGCACTAGCATTTAAGAATCCATTATGTTTCGATAGGAGCTGATAGGAGCTGTTGAAATCGTGGCAGCAGCACTCCCTGGATTTAAGACAGTCTTATGCAAATCACTTGAAGCAAATGGAGGGAGGTAAATTTTTCTTTTAGTTAAGTTTCAGAATCACAATCAAATTCTGGATTCTTTAGATTATTCCTTATTATATAGATTTTTTTCTCTCCACTGTATATCTATATCTTAATTTCCAGTTTGGATATTATTAGCATAAACCCAACACTGCATATGTCATGTTGTTAATTTTTGGGTTTAATTTCAATAAAAATATGATCCACAATAGATTATATTTTGGGTTTACTTTCCACAAAAATGTGATCCACCATAGATAGGTATGGAGAAAGGGTAATTCAAAGAGGCAGAGATTGGCTAGTTTGAGTTGAATCTTATTTGAAATGCACCCTTCCTTCCTTCTGTATTCCAAAATGGTGGTGCTGCATAAACTTGTGGTTTACTATTGTGACTTTCTTTTAACCTACAGTTTTTCCTATGTTTTCTCTGATGGGTACAACAGTTGGAACAATTTTGGATGTTATGGCAATATGCATCCTTGTGTTTGAGGGCCTAAGAGTTTTCCATCTTTTGGACATCTTCACCATATTCGCTGAATTTTGTTTCAAAATATGGAGGGCACTACTCCATCGAATTGAGCAAGAACCAGTGCAAGCAGAATTATCATCCTCATCATCATGTCCAATCTCTGATGATATCCAGACACCTCAAAAAATCTGTACCAGCAGACCACTTCAAGGAAATTGGATACAACTTATATCACCTGTCAAAACCCTTTCAGAGGACCAGTCCAGCAGTAGCAGAAGTACATACATAGAAACCACCTTGTTCTGTGTTTCATTCAACCAAGACTTTACCCGTTTTGCTGCTTGTACAGATGAAGGTGTCAAGGTTTATGACACTAATCCATTCAGAGAGGCTTTTAGCATAGATTTAGGTGATGGGGGATTCAATATAGTGGAGATGGTATTCAGACATGACATTTTAGTCTTTGTTGGAAAGGACATAAACACTGACTACCCTCCTCACAAAATCATCATATGGAATTGCAATGAGGACCAATGCATCTATGAACTTAAGCTCTGTTCCAAAGTTCATGCAGTGAAAATCAGATGGGATTATATAGCGGTGGTTTTGGAAAATCAGATATGTGTGTATAGGTCTTTTGTGCCTGCTGAGCTTCTTAATACAATAGAGACTCTTCCTAATCTTAAAGGCCTGTGTACTTTGTCTGATAAATCAAACCCACCTATTTTGGCTTGCCCGGGCTTGCATCAAGGGCAGGTTCGGATTCAACACTGTGATTCAGGGAAAGAAAAGTTCATATCTGCACATGACTCACAGATTGCTTGTCTCGCACTTACAAGGCATGGTAGCTTTCTGGCAACTGCAAGTGCAAGAGGGACACTTGTTCGAATCTTCAAAACCGCGGATGGAACATGCCTGCAGGAGGTACGATTTTTCTCTACTAAATCTCAATATTGTTGTTAGACATATTTATTTACAAGCTATTGTTGAGTGCTCTTGTAGATAACTTTGGACACTTAGTGAGGGGTTTTTGTTTGCGGTGGTTAAAAACAATCATATCCATGGGACAATATTCATGTTTTTGGTTATAAAACCAAGTTTTTTAAGTCTGATTTTATTTAAATTTATATAGTAATTAATTAATTTATAATAAATGATTATCATTGGCTTTTGTTATAGATCTAATCTTTTAAGTTTGATTTTATTTAAATTTATATAATTTATAATATATGTTTATTATTGGTTTTTGTATGAATAATTTTTAAAAGTGGTTAGGTTGTGGTTACAGAATCATATTAACAAGGGGTAAATTTGAGCTCGCTTTTAGTGTTAGTATAATTTTATTTTAATTAATATAGTTAGTGATAATATTCTAAAAAGTAAACATTTAAAAAAAAAAATTATATTTAAACTTTTGATTGGAAAACTATATTCATAAGGTTTTGAGATTGATGTATTATTAATTTATATATTAATGGGTGGTCTATTTACAAGCGGATATTTTATGAGAGGTTTATATTTAATTGTTTTGACCACAGAACCGTATCCATGAATATAAAGCTTTGGGTTGGATTAGTATTAATAGCAAAGTCTGTGAACATGTTGTTGCTTGCTGGCTGCTTGGGTGAATGATGTGAGAAATGGGTGTTTTGTGGAAGGTCTGATAAAACTATATTCATATCCATAATTTTAATTTTAACTCTATTTTAAGGGAGTAGAGTTATAAGTTTAATTATAATTTATTTTTTATTTTTTTAATAAGTTTATTTTTTATTTTTTTAATAAATTTATATAGGTTTTTAAGAGGGGTCTCTTATTGAATGAGTTTAAACTTTGAAAACTTTACCACTACAATAAATTTACTCTTTAATTATTTATTAACCAAAAAAACCAACAATTTAATTATTTATTGAGACAAGAAACCAACAACAATAAGTTACTTGAAAGTTTGTGCTTTTGGTGAAAGATTCATATCCTGAGATTGTTAGTGATTGTGGTGGTGTAATATCTGCATGATTGTGGGCAGGTTTTGAGAGGGACTAAACAAGCTGAGATTTACAGCATTGCTTTTTCCCCAACTGGTGAGTGGCTTGCAGTGTGCAGTAACAAAGGCACAGTGCATGTATTTGGTCTCAAAGAATATGTTGCAGATAAAGTAAGAGAAGAAAGAAAAGTGCCAACCAGAGTCAATTTGGAGTCTTACAGCCAATCCACCTTTGCTTCTAATCAGATCAGCCAGGGTGGAAACCTTAGATTTTCATTTGGCCTCATGAAAGGTGAGTAGACCTTATCAGCAATAAAATTAAAGTTGCTATGACTTCTATCATGACTTTGATTTGTTAATTATGCAGGGGTTTTGCCAAGGTATGTTACATCAGACCGGTCAATTGCCAAATTTCGTTTATCTGAGAACACAAGATCTCTTGTTGGATTTGGAAAGCAGAACACTCTCATGATTGTTGGGATGGATGGCAGGCAAGACTATCTTATCTGTTATCTATTTTTTTAATGCCATCTTCCATTTGCTTAAATTCAGACGAGTTGTGAACATAATCATCATCCCTTCTAACTTTAACTGTTTTCTTCTTTTATTATTATTATTTCAACTACAGCTTTTACAGATGTGAATTTGACCCTGTGCATGGAGGAGATATGGTGCAGAAAGAGCACATAAGATTTTTTGAAGTTTGATGCCACAGGAAAAAATTTCGCGCTCAAGTATTCTGAGGCTTTTGAACCTGGTTCTTAAGATTTTTGAGAGTCATCAGAGAGTATTAAAATATTTTATGTATTTTGGTCATGTAGTCTGCTGACAGACATTTAAACATTTTTAGTGAAAGGGAGCAGAGAATGTTTAGGTCTTCCAATGTATCGATTATACGAAATTTTGCGGAAAGGAGTTTTTTTAAATGATCAAATGCTTCAATTATGTTATTTCATGATATATTTGAGTACTCATTGTAAAGCATATGGAATAAATAAAGAACTAGAGTTGTTACATGTTATTTGTTCATTTCATCCTTTGCGAAAGCAGCTTAGCTTTTATTTCCAACGATTTTTGTAGATGGCATGTGATACACTTTCCTTTCCATTTCATTTACATGTATATTCTTCTTTTTTCTTAAGTCTTGGATGATTTAACAATAAGGGGAGATAAGCCCCATGGGTTGGGTTGAAGAGTACTAACCTTATTTTATTTTTTATTATATTGTTGTTAAGTTAATTAAATTAGTTTAATGGGATTTTTTTTTCATGGAAGATATTTTTCATGTTCTTCAAACTATTATATTTTTTTATCCGCGTGTAGTTTACGACGCATTATCGGTGATGTGACCCGGGTTCAATCCTCACGGCTGATGTTTATAAGTATTATTCAAAAAAAAAACTATTAATATTTTTTTAATCAACTCCTTGTTATTATTTTTATTAGAAGATAAAATCTCATTTGTCAATTGTCTTATAAAATTTGAATTTTGTCATTTATCCTTAAAAATCGAGTAACTTTTACATTACAGTACATGTGCAGGTATCAGTGCAAGTATTTCCTTTGAGCAAAGTGCTATGTGTAAGTTGTGGAGTAGCCTATGGGTGCTAATAAGGGCCTTTTTGGTTCTCCTTCTCGACTCCCCTCCTTTAAGAGATCGTTTGATGATATAGTTAAAGGGAAAAAGGACATCGAGGACATCTTGTTTAGAGACGTAGATCTTCATTCTATTTTATTTGTAGTGGTCAAGAATCCAAAGCAATAATTGTACCAGGCAAGGGTTAATGGTTGTCTCCCCCAAGTGGTCGTTCATCCTGAATTGATGACATATCAAGCCCTGGTGGATGATAACATTCTCTATAGAAGCAAGTAACCTAATTTGTAATTTTATCAACATAAAATCATCTTTAGAATTTATGTCCTCTTGGATCTAGAATAATTGGGAGCCCCTTAGGGATACCTCAATCTCTCTTATTAGTAATGGCTATTATATTATAAGTTTTTCTTCTCAAGCAGATAAAGACAAAGCCTTTGAGTCAAGGAGGAGAACATATGATGATGTGAGCCTTTTTGTTCAACCGTGGAAGTTCGAATTTGACCTTGGATGGAGCCCTCTACGGTGATTGTTTGGGTTCTCTTTATGCCCTGCCCATGGAATATTGGTGTGAACCGATTTTTGAAAAACTGGGCAACTTCTTGGGAAATTATTGAGGAGTTTCCAAGGAGACGATGAGGGGTGAATCTATTGTTTATGCCTGGATATATGTGGAGATGGATCTCAGCCAACCTCTTCCAACTGAAATAGAAATCAACATGGGGGACTTATCCTAGATCCAACAAGTAAACTATGAGTCAATCCCATTCTGATGCAAGATCTATAACAAACATGATCATCTGGTCTGCTTCTACCTAGAGGGAATCATGAAGAGCCTCATCCCTCCAAAGAAAATTTTCACCAATAGCAAGTTTGCTGAGAAGAAAGAAGAGAATCTGCCCACAACCTCAAATGTTAATCCCCTTGTAGAGAGTTTTGAAGCTCCAAAGATAGAATAATTGGTGTAAATATAGCTGCAAGAGGTCAGAACAAGAACCTCCAATTACATACAAACTACGAAAAATAGAAATAAAGTGGTAAATCTCCTAATCACATAAGATATGCAATAGAAATAAAGTGAAACATGCTTTATTTTCTCATTCCTGAATTTCACCCTTTTTACAATCCAATACCAAGGGAATATATCCCAAAAGAAACCCTAAATCTTAAAGCCCTAAAGATAAGAAATTACAATATTTTTTTTGGTAATTTTGTCTTTTAGTGCCAAAAACTAAATCACCAAAAAAATCTCGGATAGCCCCCTAAATTAATACACACCATCATATCATCTATATTAAGCCTCCTAGAAAATCTCAACACCTACCCAATGCCTAAATAAGAAGTTATTCCAAATATGTTTTCTTTCATATTTTCAAAAAAACACTAAATCCCATTTTGAGGCACTAGATGAAGGAATTAGGACCCGATAAAAGCCTAAAAAATCATCTATATGACTAGAGTGGTCTAGCCATGGCATGTCCACCTCTTTATCCAACTCTCCATTAATTTTAAGTCGATCCAATGGTCGGATAAAAATTTATGTTCTTCAGAAGATTGGCTCCTGCATCAAGAATAAAAAGAGCAATATAATACGCTTCAACCAATCAATAGAAAGAAATTTCAAAAGGTATGAAATTTTTAATTCTCTCTTGGATATGGATGAGGAGACCACTATAATAGATGAACCTTAGAAGGATAACCTTCCGCCTATAAGGGTTGAGGAAATTGCCCATCATTTTTTTTTGAATTCAAATTTGGGGGTTAACCACTTAGCAATAATAAATCTAGGGAACCAAATCCTTGTAATAGTTATGGTGGATAACGATGTTTCAATTAAATATAGAGAAGAGGATAAAGGGAAATCTAACCTTGGGATCCAACAAGCAAATAAAAGGTTAAAAACTCTCAAACAAAGAGTGTAGGAAGAAAATCAAACTAGGAGAAGCTGGCTAATGAGGGAGACCAACTAGTCATTCAGAGAAAGGTCAAGCATATTGACACTTACTGGAATCTAGGTTACCAATGATTATCCAATATTGGAATATAAAAGGTCTAAACAATAGAATTCATCAAATTTTTGTTTAGAGTTAAATTTAATATCATCATTTTGATTTTATTCTCCTTCAAGAGACTAAAGTTTCCATTCATAAGATGGATATTATTGTTAAGAAAATTTGGAGACATGTTGAGTACATGGTAGTTGGATCCCAAGGGGCTTCAAGGGGAGTGGTGACTTTATGGAATCCTCTTCTTTGGACAACTTTAGATCACTATGTTGTTCAAGGTATCCTCACTTCTCTCTCAAGATAAAGAACTTCAAGGAGCTCTTATTGGTTTCTAATTTCTACAGTGCTACAAATTTTGTGGAGCAACATCACCAATGGTTAGTTTTAAAATATAGTAGAATCGAAAAAGAGGAAGTGCATTGGATAGTGGTAGAGGATTTAAATGCTAAACTTACTCTTAGGGATCAAGAAGGGGGAAATCTTTCTTTGGACTAGGAAGATAGATCTATGATGTCCAAAATTAATTAGCTCAATTTAATTGATGTTCAACATTTGGGGTCTCCATATACGTGGACAAACAAACAAGTAGGATTGACAATAAGAAAGTCAAGCTTGACAGATTTTTAATTTTTGAATAAGCCTTTCTTCATTAGTCTCTTAGGATGGAGATTCTTAATCTCACTAACTCTGATCACTTTCCAATTCTTTTGGAATGGAATTTGGGCCACAATCCCCCCTCAAGACCTTTTTGTTTTGAGAATTATTGGCTGGAAAAGGAGGATCTAAAGGAAAAAATCCCCTTCTAGTGGGAGGAGGGTCATCCTTCCCATGGGAGAGCTATGTATATTTTTTCCAAACAAATCCAACATGTCAAATATCATCTCAAATTCTAGAAAAGAAGTAGAAAAACTGATTTTCAGTCCTAAAAGGCTCCTTTATTAGTAAATATGGAGGAGCTATCCATCCACTTCAATACTGGAGCAATCACAGAGGATCTAAAATATGAAGATGAACTAATCAGAAAATAATTAGTGTCCATATACAATCAGGAGGAAATTTATTGGAAACAAAGAATGAGAATTGTTTGGTTTTTCAAGGGGGATCGAAACACAAGTTTCTTTCATCGCTTTGCATCGATAAGTAGACAAAGAAATTATTTGACTTACCTTTAAGACTCCAATGGATAGATGTTGGACACCATGCTAGGTATGCACCATGCAACAAATATTTTTTTCAAAATCTTTTTACTACCCTTGCTATCCCTAATCTTGTAGCACAATAAGAGATACTTAACTATATCCCCCATATTATTTTATCCAAGCAAAACCAAGCCCTTTTCAGTTTGATGGATATAGAGGAGGTGAGGAGCATAGTTTTCAACATGAAATCAAGGAAATATCCAGGACCTAATGGTTTACCAATTGAGTTCTTTAAGGCTTTTTGGGATGTCATATGAGAGGATTTAACCAAGGCTATTGAAGAATCTCATTCAAATAGAATTATGCTTTGGGATTTAATCATACTTTCCTCACTTTAATTCCTAAAGTGGGACAAGCCACCAGTCTTGGATGTTTTTGTCTGATTGCTCTTTGTAATGTGACCTACAATATAATCACTAATTTGATGGTTGAAAGGCTTAAGAATATTGTGGACAACATAATCTCCTAAGAACAAGGAGTATTTGTGGAGGGGCATCAAATTCTGAATGGAATTATTCTAGCCTAGCATTTTATCCACTTTATGCAGCATTCTAGTCGAAGAGATATGTTTATAAAACTAGATATGTCTAAGGCTTATGATAGAGTCCCTTGGAAGTTTTTGGATCAAATGCTTGAGAAATTTGGCTTCTCTCAGGAGTGGAGAGAGTGGATCATGATTTGTGTCTCAATGGTTTCCTTCTCTATTCTCATCAATGATTCTCTCTCGATCCCTTTCCTTGCTTCTATGGGTATTCATCAAGGAGATCCTATTTTCCAATTTTTTTTATTATTCTAGTAGAAGGATTGGATAGATTCCTTCAAATAAATAAGCAACAAGGTCTTTTGGAAGGTGTGCAACTAGGTGAGGAGACGTTAACTCATATTCAATTTGTGGATGATACATGTCTCTTTGGGGAGGCTAGCATTTAGAATACTAGAATGCTCAAATCCATATTAAAAACCTACATGGATGCTACTGGTCAGTAGGTGAATATGGTCAAATCCAAGGTTGTTTTTCAATATAGATAGAAGAATCTAGGATCAGATTCTATCCATTTTTTGTGTTGAAACCTTTTGCATTCAAGCCATCATGGATACACCTTTCGCCTCTAATTGTTCATCCATACCCAAATCCAACCCTACTTTTCCACTTTCCACTACCTTTTTTTGCCCACATAAACTCCATCTACACTAATACACATACCTCCTAAAGAGGTAGAACCATCAAAGGCAAAAGGTAAAAAGAGAATGGGTAAGTGAAAGATACAAGCCTCTCCTCCCTTTAAGAGGTCTGAAGAACTATTTGATGACCCTTACAAAGGGATTAAAGAGGTAACATGCATACACTCAATTAACCAAAGTAAAAGGGAGGTATTAAAGTCATTTAACTTGGGGACCCAAACCGACTCATTAATTATTAGTCAAATTTGGACATCTAGGCTAGTAATGAATTTGGGGCCCTAAGTGTGGACCTACCTAGAGCTTGTTAAATCTTGTGTAGAAAGATATGACCCATTCAAATCTAGCTTTAGGCCCCTCAGATTAGTGAGGAATCATTTTATATTAGGGAGGGATACATAAGAAAAATGTTAAAAGCAATAGACGATTTATCCATGTGGGTATCTTACAATCCAAAAACACAAAATTATTTCTATAACTAGTGCACAAGCACTTACTAGTAGGATTTCTTAGTCCCATACCTCGAGAAGCCAAACCTGCTAACTAACTTCAACATCTAGCTAGAGTTGGAATTATTTGAGGATGTGCAAATGGTATTATTTAGGATTATACCCATCTTTGTAGAGAGTGATGATCTAAAGATTTATGAGGATCGCATTGCCCTACTTCATGCTATCAAACCTACCCAAAGCATTCTCAAATGATTGAATATATCCAATACATTATGGATCATATAGACAACCAACTAAATACATTTAAGAAAAAAAAAGAAAATTCTCATACACTTCATACCTAGTCTAGCTCATCTTGTTTCAAAAATAATGATTCTCAAATCTTTAATTAGACAAGGTAGGATTAGATGGTGAGCCCCTTTCAATGATTGACTATACAATCATACATTATAGAGTAGACAAGACCACTTATCACTTCTATGATGAGGTGTATGAGATTATTATAGATATTTTCATTAGAAACATACAAATATTTTTAGATGAAGCAAAACAACTAACCAAGTCAAAGGAATGGCCCAAGGGAGACTTCTACCTAAGGAGGACCCAATTTTTCATTTCCCTCTATGGATTTTTAGCCATGCCATTCGAGTTACCTACATATGTGCTTGATTATATGTTCAACCTTAAATATGTCTAGAAACTTGACTACATGGATCTAAAGTACTTTAGAGATAGAAGAAAACCACCTTCTACCTACTAAAATGGCCCATTAAAGATCACACTAAGGTTGAGTGGGTTCCACCAAGTAGCAAAGGTAAGGTTGAGAGATATGGGGTGAATAAATTGAGAGATCATTGGTCTTATGATCCAAATAGAGTCTTCAAATAGACCTTAAGAACCAAGAAGTTGGACATATTTTTTGCACATGAAAATAGGTATAGCATTCAAAAGGAGGTAAATCCCAATGAAATTTTGGTTTTTGCCACTTTGAGAATGAGATATGGATATGAAGATGACACTCAAATATGATACAATAACCCACCATAGTGGTCCACATTCTATGTCAAGGTAAAATATAATTTTAACCTATATAAATATGAACCATCAGAAACTAGATGCCTTGAGGAAGTTGGGGTATATAAATCAAAATATCCCAGTGTGGCAAAATATGAGGTATAGACACACTAAAGATATCTACCAAAGAGGACCTATTTTATAACCAATCCTTTTCCATCTAGGACAAAACATCTCAAGAGTGCAAAAAGGGTTAATATGATCAACAAGACAATGGCCAGACCATCAAACCCCCAAAGATCAAAGGAGAATTCAGTGCTTGGAATGAGTCTTTTAATTGCATCCACAACACTAGCAATAGTTACTTCATTAGTAAGTTAGACAAGTATCAAAGTAAAAAGGGGCTTAAAGAGATATGTTTCAATGCTATAAAAGGTTGTGATAGTGCAAGAATAGTAGACAACCCAACTTAAGGATGGGGAAATCCCTGAGGATCCTCTATCGAGTATGAAATGGCTAGCATCATGGCCATCTCCATAGCCATTTTTACTTCCATTCCATAATCTATTGCTTTCACTTATTTCTCTATCATTTCTTCTTTTATTCCCACTTATTCTTCTTCTATCTTCACTTATTCTTTGATTGCACTTCTCTCATCCTCCACTAGTGTATCCCATGTTTCTCCTAGAGGAACCCCCTCCAATAATATTTATCATATTTGATACCATAATAATCACTTTATTCCCATAACCTACCTTTCAAGTGTTCACTACACAACCATTGGTTCCTTACACCACATCACTGGTGTTAGCCATGCATTCACCCAAAATGTTATTGCTAGCTAACACATTGCTACAACTAGCATTCCATCCCACTTCCTTTATTTTTTCTATATTTCCTCCCACACCACATATTTGATATACCTACCATTTCCACATACCTACTTTGTCCATCATCTTAGACAATATAACTTCCCCTGTAGGCAATTATGTCTACTTTCCCAACTCAAGAACTAAGTTTGTAGGAGCAACTCATAAACTAGCATAGCTATAGGGCCAAGTCAGGACTTCACATGAAGGACTATGTGCAAACAAGAATATATAGATTTCATTAAGGTGTTTGATGTCCTTGTCATCGAGAAAAACAAAATAGAAGAAATAATATCTTAAGGTAAAAATACCCAAGCCCTTGATCCTCATGTAGTTGTAGTTGGCTAAAAAAGAAGACAAGATATATATCATAGAGGCTACAAAATTTGATTCCTGCAACATGACAATAGCTTCCACTAAATTGACTTATAAGGTGTATGAGTTGGACCTAAATTGAATGGATTCATGCTAGATGGTCCAACTTACAAACTAACTCACACTTGATGTGGCCATAAAGTTTGGTCAAATGGAAATTGACGATGAAATGATGCAAAAAATAATGAGCTCATAGCATAATTACCATAGCTAAAATAATAAAGGAATTAACTCTAATAAGAAAATGAGGCTCTAAAGAAAGGTGCCTTAGAAAATGATCAACTGAGAAAACTAGTCAAGGACCTCAAATATTTCAAATCTAAAAACAACACACATTAGTTGGAGGATACTTCATAATAACTCACATACGACAAAGTCAAATTGAACAACTTCAATAATCTTTATAAACAATAGACTAGAAGATTTTAGAGTTGACAACTTTAGGATATATATAGGCAATGATAGACCCCAATAAGGCTCATGACATCTAGTATATCAAGTCCCTTTGGGAAAAAATCATAGCAAATATGAATAATGCATGAGAATACTTCAGTTTTTAGCCTACATAAAAAAAATCAAAATGGCGATAGAAATCGTTGAACAAGTGGAAGAATAATTGTTTACTAGGAGTGCATACTAGGAAGTTCTTAAGCTTCCATCATTTATATTAGCATCATAGACATAGCAACCTAGGATGGATTAAAAAGACCTAACCAAAAAATTGAAGAAGATATTAGATGCCCAAAGAGACCTCCAAGCTTTTAAAATCAATTTGGCATCCATGAAGATCCTAGTGCAAGAATTGACCAAAGAAATTTAGGGGTTAATTGTTGCAACAATGTCTGACATATTTGACCTACAAATATAGATCCTATATGACAATATTATTGATGTCATATTTGAAAAGGATAAAGATCAAGTTGATAAGGGGGATGAAGATGAGATATATAATAAGTTGGATTTTATGTACCCTAAGTTGTTGATGAGGCCAAATAATGCCTCATTTTTACAGTATGTTTGACATGTAAAAACTACCTTATTACAAAATATAACATAGTTAAATACAAAATATTTGATTAAAATACGTTATTTTTTTATGTTTGCATGATTGGATGTTTAGGAATATTTTACCCCTTGTTTTGACTATTTTTCTGCATTTTATGACTATTTTTGCATGATTTTAAGTAGCAAAAAGCATAATAAATATGATAGCAAATAGGAGGTGCTGATATTTGTGACTGAATAAAGTATTTCATATATTTTTCCTGCCTTAAGAAGATCTATTGAGGTGATTTGGCAGCGAATCAACAACTTTGCTATAAAATAGGGTATTATAGCTGCATACTACATACAAATTCCAGCCACCTATCACATTAAAGGAAGGCATGGAAAGAGTCAAAAGCAGTGAGTGGAATCAATTGGAATGTATTCAAGAAGACTAGGAAAGACTCATAACACATCTGGAAGTACCCCCATGTGATTTAGTTGATGACAACAAAATATCTCACCAATTCTATCTGATATTCAGGAGCTCTCTAGAATGACAGACAAAAATAATCCATTCTAACAGCAAACGTACAAATCACATCCTGTAGGTAGGCAAATCCATATTCCAGAAAAAGAAGAAAGAATAAAGTTTGGATTTGCACAGTATTGAATAAAATGTACAATTGGTGTAATTGTACAATTGGCAAGTAAAATGTACAATTTGGTATAAATTGTACAAGTGGAAAGTAAAACGTACAATTGGGTGAAATTGTACAAATTAGAAAATAAATTAAATTAAATTAATAAATGTAAAATGCATGTGAAATGAAATGAAAAGTAAAGACATGCAAATGAAATGTAATTTGATGAAAATCAAATTAAACTTTACAAACATTAAATAAAGTTATTAATGTGAGTTACGAGTAGTTGTAAATAATGAACTGTCTCAGAAAACCGCTTTGGAATAGCCCGGACAGCCATTATAAGCCCCCCATTCGAATTTTTGTGTTGTTGGTGGTAGTTCAATTATTGTGGTTGGTGTTGGATTCAATTGTCATTGTTATTCATGGATTGTGGAGCATGGGTTAATGTTGCAATTTATTTACTATTGTGTAATACCATACACTACCTGTGTACAATACCCAAAATAATATAAATCTTCATTTAGACTAGATTTATGCATACATGTGTGGGAATCAGAGGGAAATCTCAATAATTATATTGTTTGTGAATTTTTATTGATATTGCAGGTATTGTTGATTCCATATTTGTGGCAAAAGTGCATACCCAAAAAACGTACAACCAACCATGTGCCATTGTGTGAAATACATAAGTAAAGAGAAAATATGATTAATGGTTGTTATCCATTATTGGAAATGGTATTTGTGTAATTAATATACAAATGGGTATTTTTTTAAGTCAAGTTATTTAGCATAACAAGGGTTTTTACCAAATCGTACAAGTAGAGTACCAAAATGTACAAGGGTTTGTAAATTAGTACAATTGATGAGTTTTAGCCTAAAATTACATTTTTAAGCATTCTAGAGGTAGATCAATGAGTTTCCAAGTGAATAATTGCAAAGTGATTGAGATTTGAGCAATTCCAAGATTCTTGGAGAAAATGTACAAGTGCATAGTTGTAACCGTACAACTGTACATTTTGGGGTTGTACAGTCTTCAGTTGTACATTTTAGGAATTGTACAGTTGTGAACCGTACAACTGTATGGATTTGACCAGATTAAGTGCAATTAGTCAGAATTTATCTAAAAATATTTCATCACACCCTCCTCCGGGAATACTGCACTCCACTCGTGCTACACTTGATGTCATTTTCATAGTTGGACAGACCCATTACCATTTGATAGGTTGCACCAAAGCATGCTATATTTGGTGCCTATTTTCATGTATATCAAAACTAGATTTGTCATTGTTGAGAATGACAAAGGGTCGGGAATAGTTCGTAGCATGGACGAACATTGGGGTGGATGATAGATGCAAGTCTGTGAAGACGATATTGCAGAGAAGTAGATGATAGTAAAATTGCCAAAGATGTGGGAAAGTATGTTGCATTCCATTTCTACATCTTGGATATGTTGTCTCTATGAGTTGGGGTTAATCTTGATGACATGGATTTGTGAGAAGCAAGTTGCTTGGGATGGTGCACAACAAAGGCCATGCCATCCAGTCGAAGCCACAGATGTAGAAGATGATTTTTTTTATGTTGATGATAAACTGCACAACAAGAGGTGTATGGTTGCTATGAAAAATGGAGATGATGGTCAGACTTTAGAAGATTTGTACAACTTTACAGTTGATAACCATACAAACGATTACAATTTACAAGCATTGCAAGGTTGTTCAATTGTTATGCATCATCCAAAGAAAGCCATATGAATGGAGGAAATAATTGTACAACCGCATATGAAAAAACAAAAAGTATGTGGTTATTGGCAAGAATCGTATGATTTTTGGAGGAAATCATACAACCAAAGGAAGAAGTATATGATTGCTAGAGAAAACCACATAGCAAGAGGGAAAGTTGTACGATTATTAGGTAAATCATACAATGACAAGGTAAATTGTCCAATTACCAATGAAATAGTATAGTTGCAAGGTAAACCGTACAATTGCCAGTCAAATTGTACAAGTACATGTAACCATACAAATTGGCTAATATATTGTACAAGTTCAACCAAGTTGATGAGAAATACTAAGGAATTAAAGGTTGGGGAAGATTTTTTGACACCATGATGATTTCAAGTAGTGATGCATGATGGTGAGCAGGACGAGATTCTAACGTCTATGCCAATAGAAGATGGCAGGTCCAATAGTGTGCGAGATACGAGTTCAGCACTAGGAAAGCTACATATTGATGTGCTCGATGATGGGTGGGACGAAAGTCCTAGATCGAAGCAAATTTAGGGTGGAATGTTATCTAACGAGAAGAAAGAGAGTGTAGTACAAGAGCAATTGCAGGGTGTTGTGCCTACGACTATGGAAAGCCAACCTATAAAATCAAAGGCTAATTTAGATATCATGTAAATATCCATTATTTCATGGATAATCAATAGAAGATCTAATTTAGCATTAGAGAGTTTGTTGCCTAATGTGGAAAGGGATTGGATAGAACAATGAGGTAGAATGGAGGTGGTTGTTTCCTGCAATATTTCATGGATATGCAATAGACTAGTATATGAAATTACTAGAAGATAAGTACCAGACATGGGTAGAATTACGTGATGCATTTGTAATTAATTTCGATTATATGATAATGAGGATGATATTCTTATTTAAATTTATAGAAATAATTAGGGTGAGCATGAGTCTATTTTTTCCTATAATCAAAATCTAAGTGGGTTATTTAATCATTTTAAGCAAGACCAATCCGAGGCATTGAATAGGATGTAGTCTGTAAATGGACTTCTTCCTATGTATCAAACAAAAATGAAGATTTTTCCTCCAAGAGACTATGGATTATGCCTTGATTTGGGAAAGTGATGCAAAAGTAGCATCAATGAAGTGGCATCATGGTAATGACGATGAGAGTAGCTCAAAGGCAAAAAATGATTCTAATATGGAGGATGAGTCAGACAATGAGAGTGCTGATTTTGGGTAGGAAAGTAGTCCCTTATCCAAGTATTGGAGTTAAGAAGTCAAGGAAGAAAATGACTCCAAAGAAAAGAATGATGAATTTGATGTTGATTATAACTTAGAGAGTGCAATATTATCACCACAAGTATATGCAGCCCAAAGTAATATTGTACAAACGAAGTATGTCAGTGGTGATGTATGATAGTGAAGGTATACCCATTGTACAATATTGGCAATACCACTAGTGGGGACTCTTTGCACATGACTGTGACAATACTGCAAATCAGGATGAACTAGTGATGCATACAGAATTTGAAGTATTAGAGATAAGTTCTAGCCCTTACCAAGAAATAAGGGAGGTGGAGGTGAACTTGATGAGTAGGCTTAGAATTGAGGAAGTGAACTTGATTTCAATGGAGGAGGTAGAAATACCATAGGTAGTCAAGCCTATGCTAGTAGAAGTTGTAGAAGTGGTTGCTACTAATAAGGAAGAACAACATACTGCCATGCAAGTGAACAAAGTGGGGAAGAACATTATCCAAGATGAGTGTGTACAATGAATTGTTACTCAAATGGAGAAGTTTGATGTACCAATGGAGGGCACTAAGAAGTGTTGTTATGTAAGTGTAGGTAATGAAAGTGTAGTCAATGTGAAATTGGAAGATCTTGTTCAAGTGGAACAACCAATTGTACAATTGGAGGTAGTTGTTCAAGAGGAACAGTCAATTGTAAACATGGAGGATGTTGTTCACATGGAACAATCACTTATAAAATTGGAAGATGTTCAAATGGAGCAAAGTGTCATACAAGAAAATTTACCCAAAGAAGGACGGGATTGTAAGATTTTGCAAGAAGGAACTATACAAAGGTTGGTTGAAATCGTACAAATAGCCCAAATCGTATAGTTAGTGAATAAAATCATATAATTGATAGTGAGTGCACAATTGCAAATGGTAAATCATACATTTCAGGGTGTTGTACAATTTGGATTATACAATGGTATGATTTGGAAATCGTACAAGTGTAGTGCATACAATATGAAACCGTACATGTGCAGTCCGTACAAGATAAAATCGTACAAGTGTAGTCCATACAGGGTGAAATAATACAAGTGCAGTCTGTACAACATGAAATCGTACAAGTGCAGTCTGTACAAGATGAAATCATACAGGTGTAGTCAGTACAATTTGAAAACGTACAAGTGCAATCCGTGCAAGGAGAAATCATCCAAAATGGAACCGTACCATGTGAAAGTGTATAGAGCAAAACTGTACAAGGAGAAGAATGTCCAACAGTTGTTAATATATGGTAGTTCAAGGCTAATATTGAGTCACTTAGAGCTAGAGAGAAATAAAATGGATTTAATGGTGAGTTGTTTAAGTGGATTGAGCAAAGAATCTCAAAGTGCCTATAAAGAGAAAAAATTAGCTTGGACAATGATGGTTGTATTAGTTTTGCCATTGAGGGACACTGTCCCTCGACCCTGCATGGGGTTTCCTGCCCCCTTGACCCCCGTTACAGGTGGCAATGGACCACATTATTAATGATGTTCATATTTATCATGTTCGTAATCAAGGTGATATTTGTTAGGGTTGCCAAGATAGTCATATTAATGATATTTTTGCAACTGATTGTAGCAATTCTAGGGAGTAGTTTGAATATTATATATTGTGAGAAGTAGAGTGTAGTGATACCATTTATTGAGGATCTTTAGAATAGAAGGAAGCGAAAGGAGCATGACAAGTCCTAACAGTACATTATTCAGTTCTTCTATACCCAATGTCCAGATCATGTGTCATTGAGAACGCCGACCAAACTAGACGAGGGGGTAGATGTAGGTAGGCAAATCCATATTCTAGAAAAAAAAAAAAGCAAGAATAAATTTTGGATTTGCAGTCTTGAATAAAATGTACAATTGGTGTAATTGTACAATTGGCATATAAAATGTACAATTTAATATAAATTGTACAAGTGGAAAGTAAAACATACAATTGGGTGAAATTGTACAAATTAGAAATAAATTAAATTAAATAAATAAATGTAAAATGCATGTGAAATGAAATGAAAAGTAAAGACATGCAAATGAAATGTAATTTGATGAAAATCAAATTAAACTTTAGAAACATTAAATAAAGTTATTAATGTGAGTTACGGGTAGTTGTAAATAATGAACTGTCTCAGGAAACTGCTTTGGAATGGTCTGGACAGCCATTATAAGCCCCCCCCATTCGAATTTTTGTTTTGTCTGTGATAGTTTAGTCATTGTAGCTGGTGTTGGATTTAATTGTCATTGTTATTCATAGATTGTGGAGCATAGGTTAATGTTGCAATTTATTTACTATTGTGTAATGTCGTACACTACTTGTGTACAATACCCAGAATAATATAAATCTTTATTTAGACCATATTTGTGCATGCATGTGTGGGAATCAGAGGGCAATCTCAATAATTATATTTTTGGTGGATTTTTATTGATATTGTAGGTATTGTTGATTCCATATATGTGGGAGAAGTGCATACCCAAAAAACGTACAACCAACCATGTGCCATTGTGTGAAATACATAAGTAAAGGGAAAATATGATTAAAGGTTGTTATCAATTATTGGCAATGGTATTTGTGTAATTAGTATGCAAATGGGTATTTTTTGAGTCAAGTTATTTGGCATAACGAGGGTTTTTACCAAATCGTACAAGTAGAGTACCAAACAATACAAGGGTTTGTAAATTTGTACAGTTGATGATTTTTGGCCTAAAATTGCATTTTTAAGCATTCTAGAGGTAGATCAATGAGTTTCCAAGTGAATAATTGCAAAGTGGTTGAGATTTGAGCAATTCCAAGATTCTTGGAGAAAATGTACAAGTGCGTAGTTGTAAACCGTACAACTATATATATTTGGGGTTGTACAGTTTTTAGTTGTACGTTTTAGGAATTGTATAGTTGTGAACCATACAATTATACAGATTGGACTAGATTAAGTGCAATTAGTCAAAATTTATCTAAAAATCTCTCATCACACCCCCCTTCGGGAATACTACACTCCACTCGTGCTACACATCCATTTCACGAGGACTAAGGGAAGAGAGTGTGAGGACATATATAACAACCATGTCTAAACCTTTCTTAGCCATTTCTCGCCAAATTGGAGGTATGAAAATTTGCACTGATAACTACTACAACAGACTCTATCTTGAAATAGACCAAGTCTGCTGCAATAGAACAACAAATCACACATGGGCATCACCATAGTCATTTTTGTAGTTGCAAGTATGGATGTCAGAAATAATATAAATAGGACTACTCCCTCATTGGTTGAGTTAGTCATAGTAGAAGTTAGAAGTCAGAAAGTATGAATTGTAACAATCATCTTTTGTAATAGCATGTTTTCAATAAGATTGTAGTTTTTATCCAAGAGTATTAATTTATGAGTGTGAGAGTGTTTAGTATTTAAAATTTGGCATGAACAGACCTTCTTTTGGACTAGGTATAAAGGGCCCACTCTCAGGGTTGGAGGAAGAAGCATGTTTACATTTTTTTTATATAGTTTTCTGTTTCAATAGTTTTTGTCCAATTTCTTGCTAAAATCTTGTAACAATATTTTCCTTTGTTTTTAGCATGTTTCCTCTTATATTTTAAGTGTGACGTATGTGAGTTTTTTTGCAGTAATATGACCCCTATTTTATGTGTACTTCTTTCCCCTATTTTTTGCATTTCAATTTCAGCAACATTTTATGATAGTTTCTTGCAACAACTTTTTTTGATAAGTTTTTGTAGCAATTTTTTTGACAACTTTCTGCATTTTCAATTTAGCATGGTTGAATTAATTTGGTTTCAATTTAGTATTTTCCATTGATATCATTTCAATTAGAAAACATAAAATAGTTCTTTCTTTAGTAAATTTCCAATTCTGCAAATTAAAAGTAATTTCAATTTCTACAAGTTAAGTTAGTTTCAATTCTGCAAATTAGAGTTAGTGTGACCTTGAAAAGACCAAATAAATATCTGTTTCACTGAATAAATCTTGTGAACTAATTATTATTTTTTTTTTTGTATTTACATGGTGGAATCGATAGCCGCCACGAATCCGGGTAGGCTATCCAGCTTTTATGGCTGCCACATTATTCTGCGTTGTCCACCCCGAAAGCCGCCACATAGATCTTCGTGTAGTCCGCCCCTATAACCACCATGCCACAATCATTTTAAACCTTTTACACCGCTGAAAGCACCAGGAAAGGGACAAGCGTTCAGTCCAACGAGGCCCAAGATTTGAACCTTGGACCTCCACCCCCTTATGGGGTTTGGATGAACCAATTGGTCTACACCTCGGACCTTTGTGAACTAATTATTGAACTATAGCTTACCAAAATATTCTATCGTAGACAGCCTTGGACACCACCCTGGATTTGACAAACATTAAAAATTAAATGATGATAATAATGACACTCATCATTTTTGGCACATTTTCGAGGAACATAGGTGTTGTTAGAGGATAAAACAGTTAAAAAATTATTGATTATGCTAAGTTGTGAACTTTAGAGTAAAATATTGAACATAAAAAAATTGCATGAAACATGGTTGTGAAACTTATAGTTGCAATTCAGAAAGTTAGAAACACAATCATAGCAAGTATGAATAGATTCAAAGGATACAAATCAAACTTTTCACAAACCACAAGAATAAAATTTTCATGACAAGAGGTTGAACCTATGCCAAAGTTGTCTAAATTTAGAATTCCTATAAATGATGAAAGTTTTAGAGAATCACAATCATCTACTTCAAGAAGTGCAGGATTCCTTGAGAAATCATTACAAGAAGGAAAAATGAGTAGTTCAACACCACCTTATTTTGACAAATCCATACAATCAGGACAATTTAATAGGATTTATAATTGTTGTTGGGAACCCATAAGGGTAGGCTCACAAAAGAATCCAAGAAGAGCCAGTAATGTGCTCCACCCTAGTGCATCTAGTACACTTGCCAAAACTTTTCAAAACCCCATTCAATTAGATCCTAATCAAAACTCTCCCATGAAAGTTATTTCACCTTTTGTGTTACCAAATTTTAAGGGAGTTACATCTAAAGATCCTTATATATTTTTATTTTATTTTAATATTGTATGCCAATATTATGACTACACCAGTGATAATCAAAAGCTCAAATTATTTCCTTCCACTCTTAAAGAATCAACCCTACAATGGTTTATAACCTTAGCACCTGATTCAATTCGAACCTAGGATGAAATGGAAAATATATTTTTGGAGAGATACCAAGAATATTATCAAGTCAAGAATCAAAACTATGAATAACTTAGAATGAAACAAGAGGAAGATGAAATTTTAGAAGACTATTTAGACAGATTTTTTTTGTTCATAAGAGATGTGGAGGTGTCGAAACTAAACTTACCAAAGCCATATTCTTGAAAGTATTACATGATGAATCAAGAGATGTATTGGATATTATGGGAAAGGAGATGTGAATACAATTGAATTTTAGGAAATCATTGAACTTTATAAAAAATTCTTGTTCAAGACATAGAAAATGCAAAAATGTTAATAATAATAAAAAATTGAAAGAGTTCATGAAAGAGTTTGCTAATCTAAAAGTTAATATTTTAGAACATATTAACACAATAGTAGATGAAATGAACATAAATAAAGAATCTAGCGAAACTTTAGCCATCTATTGTTCAAGATGTAAGAAGAAGCACTCCCTTCATGAATTTCCTTTGAATAAAACATTTGTATCTACTACATGTAGTATTTGTAAAAAATGACACCTCAGAGAACAATATCATTTGTTAACCAAGACTCAAAAGTGTATTTAAAAAATAGTCTCAACCTATGAAAGAACTCAATTTTATAAGACAAAGACAAGGGGGTAATTTTTTTAAATTTCAATATCAAAATGCTTTTCAATTTCCTACAAATTTGGGAAATAATCCTTGGTATATGCCATGGTCTACTTTAGGTCCACTTCAACCACATTGGAGTCAACCACCATGGGCATATTCCCAAGAGTGGTCTCAACCTATATGGATGAATCAACAATCAAATCAACAACATCCACCATGGTTGCAACCAGAAATGCAAGGACAACAATGGGTACAACAACAATAATCTTACCAAGGGAAAAAATAATATCAAAATCAAAAAGCAAATTTGATGCATACTCATACCCATAATTTCTCTCAAGGATAACAACAACAAGAAAAACAACCTTTACTTTCGATTCATCCTATGACCAATCCAAATAGTGTTAAATAGGTAACCCCTATCTCTATGGCTAAATTAGAAGATACAGTCATAATAAATGTGAATGATTGTGACAACACTCAATTGTGTTCAATAAAACCACTTATTGAACCTATTCCACTTATCAATGTAGAAATGGGAGTTGAAGAAAATAAACATGAAAAACCATCTATATTGAAAAAACAAAAAGAACATCAAAAATAAAAAGAAAACCTCTCTCAAAATGATTTAATGAAGAAAGTATCATATCCTGAACAATTTGAGATATTAAAAATAAAATCTTTAACATTAGATTTGGTAAAGAATTTAAATCATTTAATCATTATTTTTTTTTTTTTACATGGTGGAATCAGTAGCCGCCGAAAATCCAGGCAGGTTGTCCATATTTTATGGCCGCCATAGTATTCTGCGTTGTCTACCCTAGAAGTCACCACACAGATCTTCACGCAGTCCGCCCCTATAACCGCCATGCCACAATCATTTTAAACCATTTACACCGCTGAAAGGACCAGGAAAAGGACAAGCGTTCAGTCCGACGAGGCCCAAGATTTGAACCTTGGACCTCCGCCCCCCTTATGGGGTTTGGATGAACCAATTGGTCTACACCTTGGACCATCATTTAATCATTAGAATCTCTTTATTTCAAGCTATTAAATATGTACCAATCATTAATACAATTGTTCAGGAAATGTGTTTTAACAAACCAAGAAAAAATAATAAAGTATATCCTAAAACCATACAAGTAGGTGATTAGTAGACTTGCTTGCAGGAAAACTTACTCCACCTAAGTATGATTGTCTAGGAAGCCCATGGTTTCTTAAATCATATAAGGAAAATGAAAATAACATTTCAACTTTGGCCTCCATAGTTGTAAAGTATGATGTAGAAGAGTTGGATTCATCCAAAAGGTTTATTTTTTATGAAAATGTTCTAATCAACAAATTACATCATTTAGAGCTTAAAGATGAACCAATTATTGTTCAACAATTACTATGGAATGACAAACAAGAATATAAATATTTCTCATCTATTCTAATACAAGACAGATCCTTTCATTTACCACATGGATGGCATCATCATCTTCTTTCATATTTTCATTTCCATATATCAAATTTAATTCCTTCAAGAATTGTTTTTGATAAAGATACACAAATATTTCATTCTCTTCTACCATACCATTGCTCTCTTAATTCATTAATGCATAATTTTTAAAGAATCAATTCAATACAGCCTGGTAAAAAACAAATTGAAACACAACCAAAAACACCTTTGAAATTCAATGGTTGGTTGACTAATGACCAAGAAGCAAAATTGTTTAATGCATTGATCCAACATCCTAATATTTTACTAACACTTCATACATCTTTAGAAGTTGGCATTGAGTTGTTGTAGGTACAAAACAAAAGAATTTTGCAGTTGAATGCATTGGATGAACTTTGGTTGGAGGCACTTCACCAAACAAAGTTCACTCAACAAAAATGGAAAATGTGGCATGATGATCATATTAGGAGCAGCAAGGATGAACCAAAAGTGTTTGAGCATGGAGTTGTTCAAATTTCTTCGGTTGATGATTCAAGGACATTAGTGGTGAATGAACATTGTTTACGATGGTATAATAAACCACTAACAAAGGTGGAATTTGCTCGAAATTTCTCATGGTCAAACTTACATATGATAGAAGAGGCTTCCTCTTCTAATAGATATTCCAAATGATCATATATTTGAATCATGAAAAAAAAAAAGAGAAAAAAAAAAGAAAAAACAAAAAGAGAGATAACAAAGAGAAAAATAAAAAGAAAAAAAGGAGATTTGTAGCATAAGGTATGTCCCATAAAATGAGTATGTATGAGGACATGCATCAATTTCAGTAGGGAGGAGGAAAAATTAAGTTAATATTTTATTTTCAGCAATAAGGAGGCAATGATAACATGAGAATATTCTTATTGCTCATATGAAAATAAAGGTTGATGCTTCATTGTTGCTATTTTCATACAAAAAAAGATGTTTTCATGCAGAAAAATATCGATGTGCTTTTAGTAAAATAAGGATTGTTCTTATCCAAATAAAAATGAGAGATATTCTCTCTCATTAAAGCCTCATGAGAGACATTCTCTCTCATTGAAGATTTTGGAAAAAACAACAAAGAAAAAAAAGAAAGATGAAAAAAAATGAAAAAGAAAAAGAGATGAAAAAATTGAAAAGAAAAAAAAAAACAGAATAATTTAGTAGTGAAAACATTTTTGAAGACGTTGTTGAATTAGGGCTTACATGAAAATCAATTTTCAACATGTGTGCCCTAGTATACTATCCATCATTGTATAAAAATCACTCATTGCATATGTTATGCTTTTTTTTTTTAGATAGCTTGCTAACAATCATTAGAAGCAACAATATGTAAGGTGTATAATAAATTTTTGGAACAATAAGGTATGTGTTTCTTACATTTAGTCATAGTTATAATTTAACTAATAATGTATGATAATTGATTATTTGGCATAAAATATTTAAAATTGGGAAATAAAAATGGAACACTCTAGTCAAAATGTCAAGAAGCACCCTATCCTACCCTTGGTTGCGAGAAAAAATCAAATCTAGCTATAAAGAAACAAAAAAAATTGCAGAGATCTAGAATGACCAAGAGCTCCAAAATGAGGCCTATAAAATTCAAAAATGCAAAGCGCACAAAATTTGAATTTGACGAAGCACGCGTGTTGTGGATTTCAAACAAAAAAAAGAGGGAAAGAAAGAAAAAATCCCACATGGTGCACCTCACATGGTCACCGTGAACTCAAGCATGACTTTCCAGAAAAACACGTGGTAGCCATCAAGCAGGTATCATCCGAAATATTCTGAAATAGTTTGAAATTTCAAAAGAAAAAAGTGCGGGACACGTGTTTCCAAAAAATATACACAAGTATACATAGTAAATCATGTACCTTGTGTTTACTATTTTGTAATTTTGCTTGTATTCTTGAGTTTTGAAAAAAGTTAAGTCAAACTTGTTGGAGTAGAACTGGGAAGGGTGACCATCTTGCAATGTCTCGGTGGGTGCGCAGTTGAAGTACATTGTGTTACTAAGTCATCCAAATCAGACCATCCAACTCAGCTAATAGTTTAAACATGTGCATGGTAATTTGATGGTATTTTTGGTCTACCACCTTCGTTGCATACTGAAAATCAAATCTTTGAAGATAAAACCAAATAAGCATGCACCATGTATCCAGTTGATGCATATAAATCATAGCATGTTCTGCATCATATTTTGAATATTGAAATATTACATTACATGAAAAATATATTCAAAGAAAAAAATACATGAGTGTAGTGGCATTACCAAAAAAAATGGGAAGTTGAAAAACAAATTACACCAAGAGAGCAATAGATGTTGGTGCACTATTTTTAGGCAACTACTATAACTAGGGTACAGAGAAAGAGGAAAGTTGAAAGCAACCCTACAGAACAACCAAGGATCAAGAAAGTCACTTTTAGTGATAAAATTACTAAATTTTTTTTCCAGATAGAAATATACGCATAATCAGAATCCTCAAATTCTGTAACATCTGGGTCACTGACTAAAATAGCAAATTCATCAAAAGAAGAGGAAAATCATTCAAGTTTTATAGGTAGATCTGTAGGAAGACAAACTACAGGATCAAGGAAAATTGGTGAATATATATGTACACAATAGCTAAGAAGATCTACTATACTAAGAACAAAGTTTGTTATAGAGGAGATGGTTGAGGTAGAAAAAACAGAGTTTGAGATACAAACATAGCCACCTTCACCCCTTCCTTTGAGGAGTTTAATGAGGAAACAATAGGATACAACTGTATCCATTGAAACAACACCTCCTGCATCATCCAGATCAAAGAGAAAGAGAAAATTAATAATGCAGGAGGATGAAGATGAAATTGTTGTAGTAAATACATGAATTAAAGAGAAAACTGGAACCATTAGAAGGATTGCCTGTAATTCTTTATTTTGGCAAGGAGATAGCAAAAATTTTGCTTGAATTAGCAGAGCAAATTTTGGAAGGGGCAATACAAGAACACATCCCATAATTATCCCATAGAATTGAGGAAGATACCTTGGAGCAGGTGCCTACAATTTTTGTTCCTATCCTGATTGTTGTTGCAACAAAACAACATGTAGAAAAGGAGATTACACTTGAAAAGAGGGTTGGTAAGGAACTTATGGATGTCATAGAAAATTCACATCAGAGAGAAGATACTCTAAATATGGTCTAGCAATAGAATTTTCATAAGGAGTTTTAAAAATGAGACATTATAGCACTTTCAGATGTAGCACCGAAATATTTTGGGATATTCAAAATATTCTGTAACAGAATAGGTACATTTTAGAGTAGCTTCAAAATATCCAAAAATTATGCCAAAATACCCAGATAAGGCTCTAGAAAAAAAAAAGAGCAAAGCCCACCAAAAATTGAAGCCCTTGAACTTTAAGCTACCTCATTACAAGTAAGTACACCACTTGAGGTAGATAAAAATCAAATTTTTACAAGTTCTATTAAAAAAGAAACAAACTACAAAAATTAAAAAAATACAAAAACTACAGAAACTGCTATAGCACAAGAAATAGCACCCACTGCACTATCCAATGATGAAAAACAATGATGAAAAAATAGGAAAATCAAGTTTTAATAAAATTTGGTTTAAATTGCAGATATCAGAAATTAGAACTAGACTAAGTTGCATTACAAGAAGAAAATTTTCAAAAAAATTGCCTAAGGTGCAACAAAGTAATAGAGGACATTGTTGACCCACTAAAAATAAAAAAATAGTAATGGGTCAGCAAAATAAGGTCAAGCAATGGAGCCATTACAAGAACAAAATAGGGAGAAGATTGTAAAACAAAAAATTGCAAAATTGCAGAAAAACAAAAGTGAAATACTTGTGTCTGATTTCAGAATTCTTAGTGCAATGCAGTAAGGATAAATTTCTTAGGTGGTAGAGGATGTTGTTCAAAAGGTGACCTGAGTATTGCTATGGCCCACTAGGATGCATGAGGGCATGCATCAGGTTAAGTTGGGGGGAATGATGAGGCCAAATAATACCTCATTTTTATAGCATTTTTGACATATAAAAATTACCATATTACAAAATATAACATAGTTAAATGTCAAATATTTGATTAAAATATGTTATTTGTTTATGTTTGCATTATTGGATGTTTAGGAATATTGTACCCTTGTTTTGACTATTTTTCTACATTTTATGACTATTTTTGCATAATTTTAAGTAGCAAAAAGCATAATAAATATGATAGAAAATAGGAGGTGCTAACATTTGTGACTGGTTGAAGTATTTCATATATTTTTCCTGCCTTAAGAAGATCTGTTGAGGTGATTTGGCACCGAATTAGCAACTCTGTTGTAAAACAAGGCACTACAGTTGCATACAACATACAAATTCCAACCACCTATCACATTAAAGGAAGGCATGGAAGGAGTCAAAAGTAGCAAGTGGAATCAATTGGAATGTATTCATGAAGGCTAAAAAAGACTCATAACACACCTAGAAGCACCCTCACATGGTTTAGTCGATGACGACAAAAGATCTCACCAATTCTGCCTGATATTCCAGAGTTCTTTGGAATGATAGGTAGAAACAATCCATTCTAACAAAAAAAACATAAATTGCATCCATTTCACAAGGACTAAGGGAAGAGAGCATGAGAACATATGTAAAAAATATGTTTAAACTTTCTTAGCTATTTATCACCAGATTGGAGGCATTAAAAGTTGCACTGATAATTGTTGCAGCAGATTCTATCCTAAAATAGACTAAGTTTACTGCAACAGAATAGCAAATCATGCATGGGCAGCACCATAGTCATTTTTATAGTTGCAAGTATGAATTTTAGAAATAATATAAATAGGACTACTCCCTCATTGGTTGAGTTATTTAGAGTAGAAGTTAGAAGTTGGAAATTATGAATTGTAATAGTCATCTTTTGTAATAGCAGTTTTCAATAAAAGTGTAGTTTTTATCCAAGCGTATTAATTTATGAGTGTGAGAATGTTTAACATTTAAATTTGTGGGTATTTTTTACATCTACCCATGCCTAACTACTAGTAGTTATATATTAAGTTTTATTTTCAAATAAAACTAGATATTTCCAATAAAATTTTCCCTAAACATTGCCAGAAGCAGAGTTGAGTGAAGAAGTGACAAGGAGGATGCCCCTGAAACTTGCTGCTTGGGAGCTCACTATTGTTCCCCTAGGTGACGAAAGAAGACTTAGGCATATTGCTGCCATAATTATGGCACCTGAATGAAGTGTACAAATAAGACCTCTCAGGCCTTATTATTGAAATATAAGCTTCAACTATATCAGTCATCTCCCCAAAATTCTAGAAGATCTATACCTGACCAAAAGCTCGGGATGGCACCAATTCCCCTATCTACTTATTGGAGCCTAACAAGGGTAGAATGGAAGAAATGGATAATTCATAAGCATACCAACAAAATTACACTTATGTTAGATCGCATTAGAAGGACAAAGATCTTGTACGCATGGATGGAGCAAAGCGGGCCAAACATCATGATGCCCAGAATAATTATAATGGCCAAAGCCTTGAGAAATGTCAAGCATCCGCCCGATATCAAAAAATAAAAGGAGGATCAAAATAGCCAATTTTGGGGTTGATCGAAACACTTGCACCCAACCAAAGTAAGGTGGGGTCCTAGAGGCACAGTCTTATAGGAATGTGACCAGTCTGATGGAGCCCAGAACGATTAGGCCAGACCAAAGCCCAGAATCATGATAAGGATCCGATAAAGAAAAATGATTAAGTCTAAAATAGGCTAAAACTATTGGGACTGATTGGAATCCAATAATCTCTAGAATCCTCGATCAATAAAATGGTTAAATCACTATAGCCCAAAATAATCAGGCCCGATCGAAGCCTAGAAAAATCATGAAAACCTGATCAAGGTAAATAGAGAGGGTAGAAAAATTAAGCCTGATTGAGGGTCAGTATTTCCTAGATTACCCGATCAAAGCACCAAAATATTCATCCTTATCCTGAGCCTAGAAGTTAGTAGAAGGCACATACAAAGCAATGAAGCATGATAAAGACCAGAATATTTAGGCTTGGATGGGGTCTAGTTGACACTTAGAGACTTGAGATAGGAGATATGGCATTCTATCAAGAGAGAAAACCATAAAAAAATTAGTGCTTTATCAAAAGCTATAAAGATAAGGAGAAAGCATCTCACACGTGCATAACTAACCCAACAATCATTCTCCTCTCTCTCTCCCACGATGTTTGCTCAGGAATGATTATGTGTTAGAATATCTTAACAGTAAATTCTAGTATGTGTATGATAGGGTAGTTGTGCAAATTAGAATATCAAGGGACTAAATGAAGCTAGCAAGCAAGTAGAACTTAAGATGATGTGGATCCAAGCCACGTTAGTCAACACTTTCGAGTAGTTGGAGCAACCATATTTCCAAAGCGGTCCAATAGGTTGGTAGAATCTCTGACATGATAGTAATCCACTTCTTAGACAATGATATTTTTGACTGCTAAAGGATTGTAAACTATCTATAAATACAAGAATGTAGAATGAATATTGGTTGACTCTTAGGCATTTACAATTCATATGTAAGGACGAATATTGCACCTTAAATCAAACAGACTGTTGTTTGGCCTCTGGTTTGATTCATTTGCAGAGTATGTATGTGTGTATGCATATCCTATTATTTCTAATTTGAGCATGTTAGATGTTTATGGTGATAATTATGAATTTTGCATTTCCACCGTACTCATTTACTTGTCTAGAATATGGGTTTGCTAAGGGCATAGTGGGTTTAAAAAATGTGTTCTATGATAGCTGCATATTTCTAATTTAAACATGTTGAATGTTTGCGGTTATAATTTTAAATTCTACATTTCCACCGCACTCATTCCTTGTCTGGAATTCACAGTCTCATTAGCACACAATAAATTATAAGAAAATACTCTATGACTATTTGTGCAATGAGTTGGTTTGTTAGGTAGTTGGTTGTTTAGTTGCATATCCTTGTTATTGCATGTGTCTTGATGTTGCTTAATCTGTACCACTTTAAGTTTTGGCTAGTTTAGTTTATTTCTTTCAGCACCCTTTTCCCCCACTTTTAGGAATAGTTAGTTGGTAATACAAGTTACTAGACTCTGTTGATAAGCAACACACCCCCACTGAAAAATGAGATTCCATCCTTAGAAAATTATGAACTTCCATTTTTGCAGCAGGGACCCTCTTGATCTTTTCAGGTTTTAAATCCAAATTTGCTTGCCTCCTTTTTAAAGTTGTGCTTTTTCTTGCATTCTAGCTGTGTTATCCAATAATTGACTTTTTACATGCTAGAATCATTCATGCACAAGCAAAATCTTGCACCGATACCGAGAAAATCCAGAAAACAGTTGCATAATTCACTAAAAAAATCAAACTTTCCATTTTTGGTAGTGTCGCGATATCGCGACACTTCCATTTTCGGAAATGTCGCGATATCGCGACAGGTAAGTCAAAATGCGGCTAAGTGCCAGAAAGGTCATGATTTCGCGACAGTTTTTGGGCGAGAGAAGCAAGCTGTACGGAGGTCGCGATTTTGCGACATGTCGCGAAATCGTGACATGTCGTATTTTCGCGGCAGGAGAGAGAAAGTGGGCTGCAGGATGAAAAATCGGCTAAGTCATAAACATGTTCCAAAATCGCGGTCAACGCGGTCAACGCATGCAGGTGTGGGAACTGTCGCGATATCGCGACGTGTTCTAGAATCGCGGCTGAAAATCAAGAAGCATACGGAGGCCAGGAAGGGTCACGATTTCGCGACATGTCGCGAAATCGCGACATGTCGCGTTTTCACGACGGACGAGGGAGGAAGTTGCATCGCGCTGGCAGGGGCGCGATTTCGTGACATGTCGTGAAATCGTGACATGTCGTAGAATCGCGGCAGGAGAGAGAAAGTCATAGTTGACCTGAAAGTGCATTTCGGCGGGAAACAGAAGGCTTCCTGGGGTAGCGACACGTGTCAAAGCGTGAATGGGACAAACAGAAGCCGACATGCAAGCTTATTTTGCGGATTTAATCTGTTTTTAATGTTTTAAGCTTCGATTTAATTAAAATGCTAATCTAATGCATCTTTTTGTCTTTCATGCAGGATTCCACCTGGCACTTACGGGACAACCGGGAAAGACCATAAAGGCAAAGATAAAGTGCGGATTTAGTCAAGGACCGCCATGCTAGAAGAGAAGAAGCCGGTAAAGCATTCAATAGCAAATTTATTGCAGACTTGATATCATGAAGACAATTTCAACACAGGGATGGCTTTACGGAGATCAGATCTGAGAGAAGTGGTGACTCATCCGGCTCACCAAGAGAATTAATGGAGACATTTATTTGCAGCTGCGGATGAATGCAAATTGCATTTGATTTTATCTTCTCCATTTATGGCGACTAACTGCACTGATTTGTAGAAGGGTTAAGTTCTATCCGGACTTTGATTTTTAAATGGATTTTTATTGTAAAACCCGGGTCCTAGGGTTTAAGTGCGATAGGATTTAGGGTTTGAGCAAGATATTTTGGAAAAGATCAGGGTCTGTCCTGAGTCTATAAATACATATTCTAAATGTAATCGCGAGGGGCGGAGACTTAGAAATAAAGGCTTATAAGCAATTTCTTGCAAATTTTGTGAAATCCTTTGTTTCTGGACTTGGAGTTGATGTGCTTTAGCTTTTCTGTGATAGCATGGCCAGGAGCCTAATCTTTTGCAGAGTGTGATAAGTGTATTTTCTTTTGTTATCCGTTCCATTTAAATTTTGTTAGATATATGCTTGTAAATCTGCCATTGTCAAGATTAAATATGCTGTTAGGCTTCAATTATTCTATTGTCTGCTAGGGGAAATTACAGATTTGAGGTTAAGTTTTTTCTAATTGCTCTGTCTTCACTGTGCGAGCTAGGTCGCCGGTGAAAGATACCGATTTTAACCAGTCTGCCCTTGGATTTATGATTTTTCGCTAGATCTGTTTCACTCTGCCTTGTGCTCTTAGTTGAAAGTGATCTTAGACCGACTGGACACTCTCTTCTGGGATTTGTTCCGTTGTGAAGCTGATAGCATAGATAAGATTGACAGTTTGGGTTTACAATTGATGTTTGATAAACTTCTCTTTTCTGCCTTACCCTACCCTCTCTTTGCTTTTCGTGAATGATCCATTTTTATTTTCTTTGTTTGCCTTTTATTTAAATCTGCTGACCCATGAGAGCTAGATCAAAGAATTCAAGTCAAATCTGATTGTCAACAACTTTTGCAACTACAGAACAAGTTCAGGAACCCCCGTAAGGTAACGAGAGCAGTCCATATCGAAATCTATTCCCGAAGTGGAAAAGAGTGAATTGCCATTCGACCCAACTCGTAACTCGCACCTTGGATAACCGACCGGATCCTAAAGATGAGTGGGATCGATCCCGTGGGTGTCTCCGGAGCTTTCCTTGCCTTCATCCTTTTTCCCGGGGTGTGCATGAAAGCCGGGCCAACACCTAATTGGCGCTAGAAGGAGGGCCAAACATCCGTTCTTAGTGCACTTGAGTTGAGAAATCCGTCTGTATGTGGAACTGTAAAGCGTATTTTATCCAAAGTTTGGTAGCCAATTTTCCCCTCCTCCTCAGCCAACACCTAATTGGCGCTAGAAGGAGGGCATGAACTCAGTTCAAGTGTTGTAAGGGCATAACAGCAACATTTGAAGGACCCACAGTGAACTTCAGTACAGTTTTATAAATTGTCAGTACAGTTTTTAAATTGTTAGTGCAGTTTTTAAATTGTCAGTATAGTTTTTAAATTGTCAGTGCAGTTTTTGAAAGTTGTCAGTGTAGTTTTTGAAATTGCCAGAGAAGGCCTTAAGTTCAGTGGTTTGTTAAGAACAGTTCTATCATCACTTGCAGTTATCCTATTACAAATCAGAACATCACTGTCAGCCAAGTATTAATGGCAAATTGGTTGGGCTCCACAGCTTTGAACATTCCGGGTATAGCCCATGACTTGCCCAGAAGTCCAGAAAGATACCTCCCTAGGTACAAACATGATGGGACAAGAACTGCAGAAGAACATCTGCTAGCTTTTAAAAATGCTTTAAGATTATTGAATATACAGCATGAAGATGTTGCCTGCAGATTGTTCCCGTTCACTCTCCAGGAGGGAGCTTATGACTGGTTTTTAAACCTCACCAGCAATTCCATTACTAGCTGGGATGATCTAGAGAAAGCTTTTATATCACAGTTCGGTGAAGTGATAGATCCCAACATTTTATATCAGCAATTTTCCAAGCATCAAGAAAGAGTCGGGAGAAACTGTCAGGTCTTTCAATATGAGGTTCCAAAGAGCTTACGGTAGAATTATCGGCCATTACATCCCAAATGCAAATCCGGCCTTAGAAATCTACAAGAATGCATTGGATTCGGTGACCTCTATTTTCCTCAAGAGAGATATTAATATCACAACCCTGGCAAGGGCTTATAAAGAAGCCTTAATTCTTGAAAGACAGTTAGGGCCTCAAATTTTGAGCAGCCCTTTGATATCCTATGTTACACAGAACATGCCTGTTCCAGACCCCATTCCACATCATGAGTTAGTGCCAACATGTCATGCTCTACCCAAGGAGACTACGTTAACTGTCACATCCACTCAGCATGTGCAAAATACAGAGAAAAGTTCTGACAAGTTCAAAGTGCAGGTGCTTGAAGTGAACAGTTGTGATCTGGCACCACCCAAATCTGAAGTTTTTCCTGGTGAGTTAAATTTTCCTAGAGATCAAAGAAATATTGATCTTTCTAGTTCACCCAAAAATAGTACAACCAGGGTTTCAGATTCTGTCACTTTTCCCGAAGAGACAGAAAGTCTTGTACAGACTTCTGTGGATGAAATGCAAGATTTTCAACGAGTTCAAAATGGACGAGTTATGACTTGAAATGTGAGAGTCCGAACTTAATAATGATCCTTCCTCATGAGAGGATGATGAAAGTGAGATTCAATCTCACTATGCGAAGTAATCGAGGAGGATAGCATCATTGAGGATATGAGGGAACTTAAAGTCGACATCACCCTCTATGAACCGCCTCGATTGTTGGACAAAACATTAACTTGATTGAGGCTTACTCTGGGCCACCTGTTGAATTTCAAGAAAATGAGAAAAAGATGGTAAATATGAATGTGGTCGACCAACTTGGAATTGATGAATCTGTCTCAACATAAGCTCGCAACTTCGAACATAATGTCAAAGAGGAGGCTATAAACCGTGTTGATGCGAGATATTGGAGTTTATGATTTGGCAAGCGAAAAGGTGAGAACGATTCATGGCTCTAATCAATCACAACAATGATGTTTGGACATTGCACATTGATGAGGTTAAGTCTAAGCAAGGCTCAGGTGAAAAGGAAAATTGTAAGCATTCTGCTAGAGGGATAAAAATTGAAGTCCTGGATATTGAAGTAGTGCAGCAACCACAAAATGTTCAAGTTGTTAAGAACCAGGGCATACAGATAAAACATGATTTCTTTCAGTTGTCACATAATTTTGAAAATGTGGTGGTCTGGGTCTGTCAAGATTTTAAAGTATTTGATCCTGGGGGTTTTTTACATTCGAGTCCTTTTGAAAGAACTCCGCAAACCATTCAATTAGAAGCATGAACATGTTATCATATGATTTGTTATTATATGATTTGTTTAATTTGAAGGAGTTGCGGATTTGTTTTTCAAATGGGACAGGGAAGACAGTAAACCCAAGTCTTTCCCAGATAGCAAATTTTTGAAGCACAGTCTGGAGTGCATTTCGTCAACAGGACCTGAAAGGTAATTTTTTTTAAATTACTTGCATGGTCAAAATTTTTTAAAGCACCATTTCTCTGCTTTCCCAACTGCTGCATTTTTTGAGTATGAAGGGAAGTTGTAACATATGTATGCATTGTAAATAAGCTTTGAAGTTTTTCAGTTTTATTTCTTTGTCAGTGCGTTTTTATTTCAATGTACGTGCAGTTTTAATCTGTTTCAGTTTAATTTTAATGCTCTGCAGTTTTAATTTATTTGTTTTTCAATTTATTTCTTTGTCGGTGCGGTTTTATTTTTAAATGTCTGTACAGTTGCAGTTTTCGATTTTCTTTAGTTGTTTTTCAGTTTTAGCTTGTGCAGTTTATTTCTTTTGTCAGTGCTTTTTATTTCCTTTCTTTGTCTTTTTATTTTAGCTTGTTTTTATTTTAGTCTGTACAGTCTTTTCTTTATTGCATTTCTTTTTCTTTGCTATCTCGTACGATTGCGATTTACGATTTATTTTATTTCGATTAGCGATTTAGTTTATTTCGATCTTTGTTGCGGTTTAGCTTTGCTGCAGTTCAGCAATTTTTATTTGCTTCAGTTCTTTTAGTTTATTTCTTTTATTGCCTGTACAGTTTTTATTTTCTTCCCTGCTTTTCCTTTTCTTTGTTGTCTGTACAGTCTTTTGTTTTAGTTTTATTTTGTTGCTTGTACAGTTCTGTGCTTTAGTCTGTACAGTTTTATTTTGTTTTTGCTTTAAGCCTGTGCCTGTCCTTGGAAGCCTGTATAAAGTCCTTTGGCTTCTAAAATTTTCTGTCCTTTGCCTCTGCCTGAGCAATCAATGAAAAGTCAACCTGCTGAAAATTGTTTTATTCCTAGTTGATAAATCATCAATCCGAGTGCCTCCTCATTCTCGCTCATTATTCTAATTGAGATAGTCCGCTTGCTCGAATCGTGGAACTATTTTGTTATCCAGGATGAAGGTAGAGAGATGATTGGATCTTGTGTCTTACTTGCCACGATTGTTTTAATGATAGAAAAACTGTTATCTTTGTTTAGTTGGAGGAACTCCCGGGAATCCAAGAAAATCTGGTTATAAGAGGGGACTATGGTTCATGCAATTATTTGGGTGTCACCAGAGGCTATCAATGCCTAGACTGAAACAGTTCCAGATTGATCAAATATTAAAAGAAAATTGTAATTTCTCTAAGGTCTTCCAGATAGTGATATATTTCAAAAAGAAGAGAGATAAAAAAAAAAAAAGATAAGAAAAAAAAAAGAAAAAAGAAAAAAAAAAAGTTACAATTAAAAGAGGCAGCCAATATTAGATTCTGCCCTACAGTTGTAAATTGGGTCGTGTAAATCTAAAGGGTAACTCTGTCTAGGCTGTAAAAGGCTAAACTAGTAAACAGAGCTCTACTCGGTTTCCCCATTTACAATCTAGAAAAGTTGATTAATCCAAGTTTATCATTCAATTCAGTCATCCTTGAAGAAAGTTCTATACCTTTGTAATTGCACATCCGAAATCTTCCTTGAAGTAATCCAGCCGAGTATGTCCTTGGGAAATTTTAACAGTTGGCGGTTAGCGATCAATTTATTGTGAAG
The DNA here is from genome assembly GCA_028583015.1 of Wollemia nobilis. NCBI lineage: Eukaryota > Viridiplantae > Streptophyta > Pinopsida > Araucariales > Araucariaceae > Wollemia > Wollemia nobilis. Next base: position 1,396,370 of record JAQPPZ010000375.1, on the reverse strand, counting down.
AATGTCCGTGGCAAGGCATGATGCATGGTCTTTTTGTTTTGAAACCCGAGTCTTGGGTTCTAAAATAGTGCTACTATTTTACCCGCAGATATCGCCATTTGTTGATAAGCAACACACCCCCACCGAAAAATGAGATTCCATCCTTAGAAAATTATGAACTTCCATTTTTGCAGCAGGGACCCTCTTGGTCATTTTCAGGTTTTAAATCCAAATTTGCTTGCCTCCTTTTTAAAGTTGTGCTTTTTCTTGCATTCTAGCTGTGTTATCCAATAATTGACTTTTTACATGCTAGAATCATTCATGCACAAGCAAAATCTTGCACCGATACCGAGAAAATCCAGAAAACAGATTGCATAATTCACTAAAAAAATCAAACTTTCCATTTTTGGTAGTGTCGCGATATCGCGACACTTCCATTTTCGGAAATGTCGCGATATCGCGACAGGTAAGTCAAAATGCGGCTAAGTTCCAGAAAGGTCGCGATTTCGCGACAGTTTTTGGGCGAGAGAAGCAAGCTGTACGGAGGTCGCGATTTTGCGACATGTCGCGAAATCGCGACATGTCGTATTTTCGCGGCAGGAGAGAGAAAGTGGGCTGCAGGATGAAAAATCGGCTAAGTCAGAAACATGTTCCAAAATCGCGGTCAACGCGGTCAACGCATGCAGGTGTGGGAACTGTCGCGATATCGCGACGTGTTCTAGAATCGCGGCTGAAAATCAAGAAGCGTACGGAGGCCAGGAAGGGTCGCGATTTCGCGACATGTCGCGAAATCGCGACATGTCGCGTTTTCACGGCAGACGAGGGAGGAAGTTGCATCGCGCTGGCAGGGCCGCGATTTCGCGACATGTCGCGAAATTGCGACATGTCGTAGAATCGCGGTAGGAGAGAGAAAGTCATAGTTGACCTGAAAGTGCATTCCGGCGGGAAACAGAAGGCTTCCTGGGGTAGCGACATGTGTCAAAGCGTGAATGGGACAAACCGAAGCCGACATGCAAGCTTATTTTGCGGATTTAATCTGTTTTTAATGTTTTAAGCTTCGATTTAATTAAAATGCTAATCTAATGCATCTTTTTGTCTTTCATGCAGGATTCCACCGGCACTTACGGGACAACCGGAAAGACCATAAAGGCAAAGATAAAGTGCGGATTTAGTCAAGGACCGCCATGCTAGAAGAGAAGAAGCTGGTAAAGCATTCAATAGCAAATTTATTACGGACTTGATATCATGAAGACAATTTCAACACGGGGATGGCTTTACGGAGATCAGATCCGAGAGAAGTGGTGACTCATCCGGCTCACCGACGAGAATTAATGGAGACATTTATTTGCAGTCACGGATGAATGCAAATTGCATTTGATTTTATCTTCTCCATTTATGGCGACTAACTGCACTGATTTGCAGAAGGGTTAAGTTCTATCCGGACTTTGATTTTTAAATGGATTTTTATTGTAAAACCCGGGTCCTAGGGTTTAAGTGCGATAGGATTTAGGGTTTGAGCAAGATATTTTGGAAAATATCAGGGTCTGTCCTGAGTCTATAAATACAAATTCTAAATGTAATCGCAGGAGGCGGAGACTTAGAAATAAAGGCTTATAAGCAATTTCTTGCAAATTTTGTGAAATCCTTTGTTTCTAGACTTGGAGTTGATGTGTTTTAGCTTTTCTGTGATAGCATGGCCGGGAGCCTAATCTTTTGCGAGTGTGATAAGTGTATTTTCTTTTGTTATCCGTTCCATTTAAAGTTTGTTAGATATATGCTGTAAATCTGCCATTGTCAAGATTAAATATCTTGTTAGGCTTCAATTGTTCTATTGTCTGCTAGGGGAAATTACAGATTTGAGGTTAAGTTTTTTCTAATTGCTCTGTCTTCATCTGTGCGAGCTAGGTCGCCGGTGAAAGATACCGATTTTAACCAGTGCCCTTGGATTTATGATTTTCTGCTAGATCTGTTTCACTCTGCCTTGTGCTCTTAGTTGAAAGTGATCTTAGACCGATTGGACACTCTCTTCCGGGATTTGTTCTGTTGTGAAGTTGATAGCATAGATAAGATTGACGAGTTTGGGTTTATAATTGATGTTTGATAAACTTCTCTTTCTCGCCTTACCCTACCCTCTCTTTGCTTTCCGTGAATGATCCATTTTTATTTTCTTTGTTTGCCTTTTATTTAAATCTGTTGACCCATGAGAGCTAGATCAAAGAATTCAAGTCAAATCTGATTGTCAACAACTTTTGCAACCACTGAACAAGTTCAGGAACCCCCTGTAAGGTAACAGAGCAGTCCATATCGAAATCTATTCCAGAAGTGGAAAAGAGTGAATTGCCATTCGACCCAACTCTGTAACTCGCACCTTGGATAACCAGCTAGATCCTAAAGATGAGTGGGATCAGTCCCGTGGGTGTCTCCGGAGCTTTCCTTGCCTTCATCCTTTTTCCCGGGGTGTGCATGAAAGCCGGGCCAACAGACTCCTTCATATATTGATCATCGTAACTTACACATGTTTCTAGATCTTTCAATGCTGGTCAAGGTCTGTGGGTGCACAAACCTTTTTATTAGATAGATTTTTTTACGAATAATTTTGGCATGCCTTGTGGGACCCAAAGGTCCCTTAGTTAGATAGTACTAGGATAGATGATATCCTGTATTGTCTTATCTCACCAAAATCACCTGGCGACTCCACTCAAATCTAGATAGTTGTATCACAAGACCAGTTGTCATTCATATATGAACTAAACTTGGTGATATTCTATTTTAGTCCACAATATCCATCACCTAGTGACTCCCTTATAGACTGAACCTAACCCTGATCATCAATTACATTAAGGTAACTATGTTGAAAATTGGTTGAGGTCCATGATTGGTTGTCGTTCTACATCATTCTCAAAGAACTATCTCCTAGAGAACTCAAGGTTTCATGAGCAACCTCGACCTCACTAGCAAAGAAGTTATGTTCATATAATGACTTCAAGGACTTATGCTCTATAATGACTCAGTGTGATTGTCCCTGTTGGAATTATTCAGATCCTCTCAACCTCCAGAACCCTCACAAACTTCCCAAAATCATCTTGAAGTTTTTGCGAAGCTTTTATGGGACAAATAGTATGACATTTGAACATTGTTAGGAAGTTGCTTCCATGGCAATGCTTCATGGCATAATGCATGAATATGTGGTGCTTATACTCATAGTTCTCTCTCTCAAAGGAATAGCATGGTTGTGGTACAAGGCCCTAAGGGATGGGAGTATTTCTACATGGGTTGATTTAGCACAACCATTTATTGATATATTTTATGATTTAGGGGACCCCTTTCTATTGCTCAATCATTTATCCTTCATCATACATGATCCTCGAGAAGATATTACTGACTTCAACATCTACTTCCAAAGAACTTGGCAAAGGATACCCTATCAACTACGACCATATCTTGCTCAGGCATACCTATTTTACACCTATACCTTCTACTCAGATATGAATCTTATTATCCAATAATATAGAGATAAGAGGTTCCTAAATATTTACAAGGAGGTTATGTGAGCCAAAAATATGTTAATACATGTGGGAAGGTTACCTCCTAGGGATATACCTAATTTATACCTAGTTCTATCAGAACCACCCCCAAAAGCATCTACTATGAAATTTCTCCAGATGATACAAAATTTTGTCTCTATAAGTCCCTATCAAAACAAATTCCTGGTAGAATGGAAAATGGCACAAACTTGCACAATCACAAAATAGGAAGATGGTCAGGCCACCACTCCTTTCAAATAGAATACTAGCACCAATGTCTTATCCCCACCAGTACAGAACATGAATTCATAGGGATGGGTACCTTCATGACCCTCTATTATCTTAGACTCTCCCACCAATCAATCAAGGCCAAAAGGGAGCAGTAGGCCATCATTCTCAATCGATGATACTGAGCAAGAAGAGAGAAGGTCGATGTTTTTTTGTGATATTTTCAAAATATCCCCTTTTCAATCGATTGAACCCAAGGTTCATCACAGATGAAAAATCAACATAGATATCCCATCATATGTCATGTGACACATACATGTTGGATCCTCAAAATCCAACTTGAGTTTGCCCCCCTTTTATAAAAAAAAATACTATTTTTGGGCAATTTGTTATTTTTGGCCACCCTATTTTTAGTAAGTCCCAAAAAATCCCGGATAGCCCCCTAAATTAACAAAATTTATTGCATTTATCATATTAGACCTCCTAGAAAATCTCAACACGTATCCATGTCTAAAAATTCATGAAATTCCATTTTTCTTTCTTTCGATTTTTCTAAAAAAAAACTAAATCCCATTTGCAAGGCACAAGATGAAGAAATTAGGGATTGATAACACACTAAAAAATCATCAAGGCTTGTATACAACCTTGCCACGACATTTTCCTCCTCTTTATATAGCTCCACAAAACATTTCAAGCTGATCCAACGATCAGATCAACAGTTATGCCCTCCGAAAGATAGGCTATTATGGGTCATTTTCGAGATCCAATTAAGAGATAGTGAGAGGCCATCATTCAGCTCTGGTAATTGTAGTTATAAAATATTATTATTATCAATATTTATGTAACAAGATATTTTTGACCAACTAATACCACTATCACACTACAAATAAGAACCACTACAAGCACAATTAATAATATGGGTCATCATGAAGATAGTTGCAGTTATGGACCATCATTGAAATAGTTACAATTTTTATAATTATGGACCATCATCAAGCTTTGAATAAGAACCAATTTGCAGGCTATATGAGAGATTTTTTACAATGGAAAAAATCATCAAGTTTTTAATTAGTAATTTTGCAAGAGGTATACCAGTGTGTTTGTCCTTGTCAGTTGTAATTTCCTTTGTGTGTCTTGTCTAGTCACCCCTGTTTCTTCCCTATTATTGTGTAGTTTTACTGAGGAGGTACCCAGTTTATTGAAATAATTTCTAGTGGCTGAGGTTGGAAGCTAGGAGGTTCTTTGTTACTGTAGACATGGAAAATTGACCCACTAAGGTGAGTAATATTTCCTTATCTCTTGTTTTCTCCTTGGAAAAGTAGGATCATATTTGAGTCTATTTTTACCTACCAAATCTTATCCATTGCTCCTAAATCCTATACCATTAGATTGGTCTCAAAAATATCTTTCCAACGGTATATGATATAACTCATTTTCACTTTGTTTGAAACTCCAAAATGTATTAAAATTGCACGAGGGTCTAGTTGGTGCGAGGTCACGATCCATTTTTATGGAGCATGATTTTGCATTTTAGGGTTTTCTCTTAAGAAAACCCTAATTTTCAAAGTTGATATTTTTAGGGTTGGTTGTGCTTAGTTTTTCCCACCCATTCTTGTTTCAAATCCACTATATAAGGAGGTTTTGAAATTCATTTCTCACCAAACAAGTTCATGATAATAATTCTTGATTCAATCTCTATTTTCTTGAGGTCTTCTTCTTCTTTCATAAGCAAGCTAACTCGCAAATGTGAAGTGTAATATATTGGAGCTTTGTTTTCTACTATATTAGATTGTGTGTTACTACTCTTGGTGGGAAATTTTGGATGTGTCTCATCTTTTATTGAGGAAATACTATACAGCAGGCATGAAAGGGTAAGAGGAGCGGAGCTCCTCAAGAGGAGGACAAAGCCCTCCCTGGGGGTGCCAGGGGGTCCGGGGGGGCGGTAGCCCCCGGCCACACCGAAGGCATCCGTCGAATGCAATTTTCGACAATGCCAAAAAAAAAAATTTCCCCTTTTTCGGAGTGATTGGTGGAGTGATTGTCGGGATTACCACGGTTGGTGGGTGGTTGGTGGGTGTGGGTGGTTTAGCCCACGGTATTGTGCCTATTGTATTCTAATACCATAGTGGTTTAGGGTTGTGAGAGTTTCCTTTATATTTTATTGTAATGTCCCATTTTCGGGCAAGAAAGAGAATAATAATATCAAGGAGTGGCTCTTGTTTTGCTAGAGTAGCCCACATCGGGTGAACCAGGGTAAATCTCGTGTGTCATATGTGCATTGTGTGGTGTCATTTCTTCTAAGTTATTTATTTTTGCATTATTTTTGGAATAATTTTTTATAGATCTCTTCATTTGGTATTAGATCCAAGTTGTTAGCAATAGGGGAACACCTTTATTGCGAGGGTTTCATTTCATTTGAAGGGTTTCTAGGAGGGAGAGAAAACATATTTCGGAGTGTGAGTTTTTTCGCATAATGAGCTTGAAGGAAAATTATAGGAAATCATTCAAGGATAGAGATCGAGAAATTTTATGGAAAAATCTTTGAGCTATGGAAGTTGAAGATGGAGGATCTGCTTGTGGACAAAGATCGGTGGGCTGTTATTTCTGAACAAAAAAAATATGTAGGAACATCCGATGAAGATTGGGAAAATATGAATCAGAAAGCAAGGAGTCTGATTCGATTGTATATTGTAGATTCAATACTAATCAACATTTCTAGAGAAGCTACTACAAAGGATCTATGGGATAAATTAGGGGCTTTGTATCAATCTAAGTCCCTGGTGAACAAATTTTTGCTCCAGAAGAAACTATACAATCTCAGGATGAATGAAGGAGATTTAGTTGCAGATCGTCTGAATTCATTCAATACACTGGTAAGTCAGCTTACATCTATTGATATTAAGTTAAGTGAGGAAGATAAATGTATTACCTTGCTATGCTCTTTACCAGATTCATGGGATAACCTAGTTGTAGCAATTGGTAGTACAACTTCATCTACATTGAAGTTTGAATATATTGTGGCATCTCTAATATCAGAGGATATGAGGAGAAAATCCATGGAGGGCACTTCAAAGGAAGCCCTAACAGTGAGAGGGTGTGCCAAGGAAAAGGATAAAACAAGAAACAGTGATAGATCTAATTCTAGAGGTAGATCCAAGTCTCATGGAAAGTTTGAGAGAAAGTTTGAGAGCAAGTCTGGTCACATGAAGGACTGTAGATCAAAGAATGTTGATTCTGGAAAGAGGTCTGATAAATCCACTTCCATAGAGAAACATAAATCTATTGATGAAGGAGGGAATGTATATCTGGCATACTACTCCACACGATCAGATAAAAATGATTGGTTGATCGATACTGGTTCCTCCTTTCATATGACTCCTCACAGGGGGTGGTTCAACGAATATGAAAGATATGATGGAGGGGAGGTACTATTGGGAGACGATTCACCACTTAAGATCATTGGTCATGGAAGGGTGAAAATATTGTTGTAGGATGGTAGGGTTAATACCCTTCTAGGTGTGATGCATATTTCGGGCCTTGTTAGAAATTTAATTTTTATAAGCAAAATGGTTGATGCAATAGTAAATGTTAGTTTCAGCAAAGATTCATGCAAAATGGTTCAAGGATCAATGGTATTAGCAAGAGGAGTTTGTATTGGAACTTTGTACAAGCTATTGGGAAGAACTATGACAAATGAGTGCAATAGCTCAACTATTTTTGAGGTTGAATCAGATAAAAGCTCAACACTCTAGCATCAAAGAATGGGACATATTGGAGAAAAGGGATTGCATACCCTACACACAAAATGTATGGTTCATGGTATCCATGATTGCTCAATGGTTTTTGATTTTTGTGAACACTGCATTTATGGAAAGCATAATCGTGTGAGTTTCCCATCTAGTGTTGCTAGAGCAAGAGGGATATTGGATCTGATTCACAATGGTATATTTGGTCCTGTACCTATACCATCACTTGGAAAATCATGGTATTATGCTTCTTTTGTTGATGATTTTTCAAGATATGCATGGGTTTATTTTCTTAAGAGGAAATATGAAGTGTCTGATAAATTTAGAGAATTTAAATCACTTGTTGAAAATCAAACTGATAAAAGGATTAAGGTGTTGAGGTCTGATAATGGAGGAGAGTATTGTTCAAATAAATTTGAGGATTTTTGTAAGCAGTGTGGTATTGCAAGATAGAAGACTACTCCATATACACCTCAAAAAAATGGATTTGCAGAGATATTGAACATATCCCTGATGGAAAATGCTAGAAGTATGCTCAGTGGTGTAGGTTTGGCACAAGAATTCTGGGCTGAGGCAGTGAGTGCGGCATGCTACTTGCGAAATCGATCTCCTACATCAGCATTGCCAGATCAAACTCCATTTTAAGCATGGTTTGGTAAGAAATCCTCTCTCTCACATCTTAGATTTTTTGACTGTGATGCATACATGCATATTCCAAAGGAGAAAAGAAGTAAGATTGATAATAAGGTTGTTAAATGTATCTTTATTGGTTATAAATATGGTGTTAAAGGATATAAACTTTGGAATCCAGAAACTAAAATAACGGTGTACAGTAGAGATGTGGTGTTTAGGGAAACTAAAAGTGATCACAGGAAGGAAGTAACATAAGAAGAACCCGAAAAGGTCCAATTTTATCTCATGGAAGAAGATCACATAGAAGAGGATCTGGAAGAGGAGCAGATAGATGAGGATTTGGATGAGGATGAACAAGAGGTTCATACACCTGTGGTAAGGAGATCAACATGGGAAAGAAGGCAACCTAAAAGGTATAGTCCATCTGCATTTCCTACTTCTTTTGTATTATCTGTTACTGATGAAGATCCTAGAATTGTTAAAGAAGCTATAAATTCTGAAGAGGTAAACCTTTGGTAAGAGGCCATGCATGAGGAAATGATGGCCCTAAAAAAGAACAGAACATGGTATTTAGTGAAATTACCTAGTGGAAGAAAATCAATAGGTTGTAAATGGATCTTCAAGAAGAAGCATAATAATGAAGGTAAAGTGGATAAATACAAAGCTCGCTTGGTGGCTATAGGTTATTCTCAGGTTGAGGGAATTGATTATGGTGAAGTATTTTCTCCTGTTGCAAAGCTAACCTCAATTATATTTATGTTATCTGTTGCTATTGCTTTTGATATTGAAATAGAGTAAATGGATGTAAATACTGCATTCCTTCATGGATATTTGGAGGAAGAAATCTATATGAGACAACCTGAAGGTTTCATTGTTGCAGGAAAGGAGGATCTTGTATGTAAGTTAAAGAAATCTTTGTACGGACTGAAACAGTCACCTAGAATGTGGTATCAAAAATTTGATACTTATGTCTTAGGAATTGATTTTGTTCGTAGCAATGTTGATCACTATGTATATTCAAATAAAATTGGTAATGTACTTGTCATTATAGTTTTGTATGTTGATGACATGTTATTAATTGAAAACAGTAAGAAAATTATTAGGGAAGTGAAGTCTCAGTTAGCATCATAGTTTGATATGAAAGATCTTGGCCCTACAAATTTTATTTTGGGCATGCAAATAAACAAATATCATTCTAACATAAAGCTATGGTTGGATCCAAAAAAATATGTTGAGACAGTATTAAAGAGATTCAATATGCAGGATTGCAAACTAGTGAAGGTACCTATTCCTTTGGGGGAAAAATTATTTGTTGAACAATGTCCAAAAATAGAAGAAGAGGTAGAAGAAATTTTCCATGTTCCTTATGCAAATGATGTAGGTAGTTTAATGTATGCCATGGTATATAATAGACCAGACATTGCCCATGCAGTGGGAGTTTTGAGCAGATATATGTCCAAACCTGGTAAAGAGCATTGGATTGTTGTGAAAAGGGTTTTTAGATATCTACGTGGTACTTCTAATTTTTCAATATTTTATGAGGGTACAGGTAAAGAAGATAGATCCTTGGATATAGAAGGGTTTTTTGATGCATATTGGGTTGGATATCTGGACAATAGAAGATCTACTAGTGCTTATGTATTCAATTTGTTTGGAGGAGTTTTTATTTGGATGAGCAAAAGGTAAACTATTGTTGCTCTTTCAACCACTGAAGCTGAGTACATGGCATCCATCGATGCCAGTAAGGAATCAGTATGGCTACAAAGACTATGTGCTGAAACTAGGTTCTTTCAAGGAGCTGTGAAGATAATGACAGTTAGAGTGCTATATTTCTAGCAAAGAACCCTGCTTACCATTACAGAATGAAGCACATTGATACAAAGTTCCATTTCAGCAGGGACATGATTGAACAGAAGAAAGTGTTGTTGGAGAAATTGGATACAAAGGAAAATGTTGCAGATGCTTTAACCAAGGCAGTTAGCACTGAAAAGTTCAGATTTTGTATAGTTGAAATGGGTTTGGCAAAGTATTCAACAAGTGGGAGAATGTTGGATGTGTCTCATCTTTTGCCCAGGAAATACTATACGGTAGGCATGATAGGGTAAGAGGAGTGGAGCTCCTCAATATTAGGGTGAATCCCTCCCCGAGGGTGCCGAGGGGGGTCCAGGGGGGCGGTAGCCCCCCTCGGCCACGTCGAAGGTGATTTTTGGCAACACCAAAAAAAAAAAATTCACCTTTTTTCGAAGTGATTGGCGGAGTGATTGCCAAGATTCCCATGGTTGGTGGGTGGTTGGTGGGTGTGGGTGGTTTAGCCCATGGTATTGTGCCCATTGTATTCTAATACCACATAGTGGTTTAGGGTTGTGAGAGTTTCCTTTATATTTTATTGTAATGTCCCATTTTCGGGAAAGAAAGAGAATAATAATATCAAGGAGTGGCTCTTGTTTTAGTGGAGTAGCCCACATCGGGTGAACCAGGTTAAATCTTGTGTGTCATATGTGCATTGTGTGGTGTCATTTCTTCTAAGTTATTTATTTCTGCATTATTTTTGGAATAAGTTTTTATAGATCTCTTCAGACAAGTGTTGAAGCCCTAAGGAGGAATTACTAGTTGGAGGTCTCCATCCATTTTGCTTTCTTCTTCACTACTGCAAAGTTGTTTTCACTCTTCTGTACTTTGCATATTAGTTAGATTTTTGATTATGCATCAATTAATTCATAGTTTCTAAGTTTTTTTCTAGCTTTTGCAAAATCGTGCTGAGGTTTCTACGGGATATGAATTCACCGTGTGATATCGCGGTCAATCCATACGGAGTGTGAGTTCGCATAGACCGCATTTTGGGGTAAGATGGTACCCCCAAACCCTAGATCTATGTTATAGACTACATTTAGGCCATATTAGGTTATTTTGTACTCTAATTTTCTATTATGTCCTATTATATTTTATTATGCTTGTTAATCTTCCAAAGGTCAATTTGTGCTTCTATTTTCAAAGGATAGCTAAAAGGACCTAGGGGACTTGACTACTGCACCTCCAAGAATTATTGTATAATAGCCTAAGTAGGCCCCCTAATGCTAATCATATTTTCAAGTATTTCTTAATTTATCTTGCAGGAACTAGAATTGTTGATAGCATTGGATCAAGGAATAAAAGCAAGGATCAACCATCGGATAAGATGAGTGTTCTAGTTAATCTTTAGGTTTTTTTTTAGTACTTATATTTTTGTTGTAAACCCTAGATCTAATTTAAAATAAATATATTCTCTCATTGAAATATAAACATCATATGGTGTGCACTTAGATTTTATTCTATTTGTGCATTCTCTCTTGAGCCCTTGCTTAAAATATTTTCTATTTAAAATCCTAGGTTAGAAAAACATTCAAAGAGAAAGTCATTCTAGGGTTAGCTCTTGTATTCCTACATTTTGTATTTCTACATTGTCCTTTTATATTTTATAGCATAGATCTAGAAATACCAAATCTAGGTGTTTATCTTGAATCTCATACATCAAACATTCATGAAAACCAAAGGACTTTGAGTGAGTCCTTAAAATATTCTTGGTGAACCCTTCCCCCCTTTTAGCATCGAGTGTAAAGAACAACACAACCCCCATGGTTCACCCTAAAGTCTTCTCTCTTGCAAATCCAACTTTTGGAAATTGTACACAGTAGGGAAATATTCCCCCTATACATATTTGGTGAACCCAACGTGAACACCTCCTTTTTATTCCAAGAACTTTAATAAGACCACTAATTTTTTTGCATAGAATTAGAACATGAAAATACTTAAAAGAATACCTTTTGTGTGGGTTTCATTATTTCTAGATATCTTTTTCTCCCTTGCTATTTTTCTTAATCCTATGGCTCCAAACCTTCGGACTAAGCGAAATCTTTCAGAATTTGATATGAATCCTCAAAAGGATGATCATATTAACAAGAAAAATTCTGATCTAGAGAGAAAAAATGGCTTGGAGAATGATGATCCTATTGAATATCCTCATGGTAGACTCATCATTAAATCAATTGATCATGTTTGGTGTTTTATGAAATGCCATAAGGTAGAATTTCTTGAGGCTATGGAACATAAAGGTCAACTCGAAAGAGGTGAGAGTCTTCTTCCTCCTCTAGTCATATATCCTAGGCATGTTCATGATAACCCTTTTTTTGAATCTTTGAATCATGGTAATCATGTCCATCAACCAACCTATGCCACTACTATAACCACCAATATTGGGATGAGTCCATAAGTTCCTCCAACTAGTAGTGTCACTCAAAATTATTTTCAATTTCCTTCTCAATCTACTAACCTCAACATTCCTGCTTATGTTTCGCAAATTGTTAGTTATCCTCTCCAACAAGGTATCACATATCACAATAGTGTAGACACCTAAAACACGTCATGTCGAAGGTGACTACTCATATGGGACATGCTACAAGACCATATGGAAGATCTTGGATAGACTCCAAGATAGAGCAGTGGTTCTAACCACTCAATTTGGGCTCCTTGGCCTAATCAATCTGAACCACGGCTGAGACCTACGATCCACGATCTAAACCATGGCTGACACCTACGGTCTATAGTCTAAACCATAGCTACCACCTATGATCTTAACTAAAGTTCAGTTGGCCTTCATCCGAGCCAAATCGGTTTGAACGACCATTTGTTCTAGAAGAAGGTGGTTAAAGGATGGAAGCTTCCAATCCAACTATCCTAACCACCCCTTCTTGATCTTGGCTTCTCCATGAAGCCACCCCTAGCCCTTGGGTAGTCCTATAAGTACCCCTCAAAATTAGGGCAAACAATGAGAGCAAGCATTGGAGATTAGAGCAGCGAAGCCCTATCGAATTGTGGACTCACTTGAGTGCATTAAGAGAGAGATTTGTTGCTATCACTTTGCCAAACTAAGCATCATGATGAATTATGCCATGGATGCCCTAAGGAGCTAGAACGCCAAGAAACACTAATTTGGGCAAACGGAGGCCCTATCGAGCAATTCAACCGCCAAACCTATCAGAGGACACTGAGGTGACCCTTGATCATCAATTTGACAAGGAGGATCAAGCCCACTACCCTAGAATTGGAGGGCAAACCTACTTGGTTGCAGGCCATGGCTGTTAGCCATGGTTTATAGTGCAGACCGCTCATCCGAGCTACGGTTTGCAACAGGTGTAAGATCTCCTTACTGTTCATTTCATAGTGTGCTTAGTTAGGTTAGATTAATCATTTTATTGGTTTATTTGGTATTTTAGAGACTCTAACTGACTGGATTGAGGATTTTATTAGGTTTACTTCATTTCAAAAAGTAGGACATAATTGTTTTCTTTTCATGCTTACATGCTTCATTTCATACATTTGATCCATTAGATTGGTAGTTATAGTCCTTATTTACATGTTTCCATCAATCTTTATGAGATTTGCATAAGTTTAGCATACTTTGTCTACTTTCTTGATTTCATTAGCATTATGGCTTTTTCATGTTTAAATCCTTTAAAGGGCCTCATCATGAGAGGTTGCCTATTTGTTTAATGTTCTTGTGTTGTTTCTTGATCGTAGGAAACATGTTCAAAGGGATCTTCAATCATCTAATTCCTTCCTCAACGTGAAGAAGAGGGTCAACTCCACCCTAGAGTAGTTTGTGACTATTTGGAGAGCATTAGTATTGTGCCTACCCCATTGGGGGCTTTGGAATTTTATTAATTGTATCAACATTTGGGTGACCCTAAGAGGGGCATGATTGTAATTGAGACTCTTTTCAATATTAATAAAAGAAACATCTATTTTCTTGATTTATGCAATCTTGTTCATTATTTTATGCTTTTATGTTGATTTCGATTTATGCAATAGATAGGTGCATGCTTTTTGGATAGGTCATAAGGTGATCATGGTGGAACTCCACATTTCTTGCATCTGATCTCTGACATTTTATATTTTCTGTCATCAGGTGCAAACCGTAGGTTACAACTGTGGTCTCATTGTTGGCCTACGACTTCAAGACGTGGTCTATAGTCTGAACTATGCATCAGACCTACGGTTCATAGAAGACACAATAGACAGTAGGGAGTCAAAGCTATTTCGAATGTGGATCTGAGGTAGGTCCTATTTTTAGCCTCTGTCTCTGTTTTTATTTTCTATATTTTTCTAGAGAGCATAAAATGAAATATAATTAGGACAACATTGAAAAAGGGTAAAATGAACTAGGTCCTAGGGTTTCATTATTTTATGCTTTAGCTAGGCGTTGCTAGGAACAATGGACCTCTGAGTGCAGTCCACCCTAGAATCCAGTGTGCTAGGTTAAAATTGTGTGTTGGTTTGCATGCTTGAGGCCCAATCAGAGGCTATATCATCATAATTGCATTGTCAAAAATCATTTAGGATATAGCATGCATTCTCTAAAATGAAACGTTTATTTTTGCATATCATATAGGAAATAATCATTTATGTTGTATTATGCATTTTCCTTTCTATGCAAAAATTAAAATGAACCACACACACCACGTTTCACTTAAATGCTAGTGAGTTGGGAGTGACATCCAACCACTAGTAGGGTTCAACGATGGTGGAGGTGATTTCCATCCGTTGGCCCAAATCCTATGTACCCTTGGATACTAGACCAATATCGGATCCGAGAACCTTTCGTACCTTAGAAAATTTGCATGTATTCTCTTCGGAGGGTATAATGCTGACTGGGGAAAATGGGTGAGGATCTGGGAGGACCTGTGCTCCCTGACCATGTGTGGGCTTCATTACCACACATTATAGGTTGGATTACGTGACTTGGAGTTCATAGCCAAGTTGTCGAGCTATGAGTATACAGGTGAAAGCCCTTAAACTAAGTATATCATCAACTATTGAAAAACATGATGAGAGTAGTTTAAGTTTTCAACAAATTTCAAAACACACTAAACCAGTTTTAGGACACACATCTAATCCTTAAAAGAGATAATCATATTGTCTACTTTGTGTGTTTCATTATTATTAGGGAAATCAACATAAGATCCTTGATCTGGGGCTAAACCCTAACCCTAAAAATATACTTTTTTATTCTGCATCCAACGGTTCGAGAATCATGTAAATCGGAGCTATAACGAAGATTTTATTTTGGTTTTATGATTACTCTATTTTTGAAGCCGAAAACTGAGAAAAACTGCACTAAAATGATCATAAAATGGTCTAGACAACTCCAAAACTTGCCAAATTTGTTTTTTTGTCTTAGTTTAGCCCTTGTGCACCTCTCACAAAAATTTTGGGTCCTAACTCTTCATGGTTCAAAATTTCCCAAAAATTCCTAAAAGTGGTCATTTCACCACGAGCCCCGGTTGGCCAAATATTCCAAAAATACTAAATTTTGACCCAAAAATCACTTTTTTGAGTTATAGCTCATTGTGATCAGCTCATCGCACTGATCATTTTGATATATAACACTTACAACTTTTTTTTGGAAGTCAAAATTCATAAGGTCATGGTCAATGCACGAGGCCATCCCCGATCTAAGACTGAGGTTGCACCCAATGCACCACAGGGTCTGGATCACCCTAGAGGCAGCACACCTACCCAAAACATACCTGAATGCACTTTAGGTAGTCTCATAGGAGACAACACCACTCATAGTGGATCTCATCAAGGAACCCCACTCAGGAGAATTAACAACAGATCTTCTCGTGACCTAAACGAGAATACCTCCAGACCTACCACATCTCATTACATTGAGAGTTCAAATCAGTCCAATGAAGGGTGAGATAGAGGTAAGACAACCATTCACATACCTATTATAATGCCAAATCCTTTTGAACATGGAGGATGTCATTTGTCTTATCGTAGTGTTGGCGAGGAAGGTACTCCTCTTGCCCAACCTTGGAAGTCCCATCACCTTGACTTCTTAGATCAAGGTGCTGGAAGATCTCAATAGGGGAAATTGGAGCATAGAAGCATACATCATGATCATTCCTCTCATGGATCTACCAGATCCATTGAGGAGTACATCGTGGATGAAGGAACTATCACGCAGTTGCATCCTATTCGTTCCCATAGTGAGTGTTCCCAGTGAACACGTGGCACCCCTGCAACATCCTTGCATGAGGATTGCACCCCTAGGGAAGAACATAATATCAGTGCAATCTTGACTCATCAAGGAAAAAGAGTTGCCAACCTTGTTGCATAGTTTGAAGCAAACAAGAACCCTCACAAGGAGTTGTAGAGTCCTAGACCTAGCACAACAAATCGATCAAATCGATCACATAGGTCAGATGCAATCCAGAGAGAACAAATGCTTCAAGACCAATTGAAGGGTTTGTGCATTGAGCATGAGTGTTTAGAAAATCTAGAATGAGAAAGTGCAAAACAATAGTGGTTGCACCTACAATGGTTATATGAACACCGCTTAGAAGAGCAACGCCTCCTCGATTTAAAGGAGCAAGAAAGGTGATCAAATAGATTGGCTCGATCTGAATTATCTCCTCGTAGTGAGTACAGGTAGCAGCACAATGAGAGACATGCTACTTCACACCTTGAGCTGCATAATAGGAGAGTAGATGATTATGTTCGCCATACTTCTCGACATGCTTCTCAGCCACGAGAGCATTTAGTGCCAAACAGGCATGAGCACAGGCAGTATGAAAGATCAGAGTCAGATGACCAGGATCAACTATATCCTGAACCATCTTCTGTAGACATGGTCGATGAATACAATCGACCACCTCATGCTCAAAGGAACTTACCTCCGCTTGCACCCCGAAGATCCCTTCGGGAGGAAGAGATCATCTCTTCTCAAGCCTACAAGGTGCTTGCCGAGAAAATCAAATCTCTTGAGAAACAAGATGTGGCTAGTCAAAAGCCCACTCTAAGCAAGATACACAATCAACCATTGTGTCCATCAGTGCCAAGCCCTGCTTATCCTAAGCATTTTGAAATGCCTAAATGGGATAAGTTTAAAGGTGATGAAGATGTGCAAGAGCATATAACAGGCTTCATGAATGCATGTTTCCAGCTACAACATGATGATGCCTTGATGTTAAGAACTTTCGTTATGACCCTCTCAGGTGCAGCTATCGAATGGTTTAATCAATTACCTAGGCACAACATCACCAACTTCGAATAGTTGGTGGATGCTTTCCTTGAGCGCTTCTCATTTGGCACCAAAAAGAAAGCTAATCTATCTGACTTGGCCAATCTATGTCAAAATGATGATGAGCCAGTCATGGATTATGGGGATAGGTGGCAAAAATTAATAGCAGAGTTACCATTCTCTATTCCCACTACTGAACTTACCCGAATGTTTACTAAAAGTTGTGCCAAGCACATATCATTGTTGCTCCAGTTGCAACAATATACAACATTCGAAGAGGCTTTGGCACAAGCCAAGGTCATTGAAGATATCAAGCTGGAAGAAGGAGACCTAGAGCTTCATAGCGAGAAAGAATGGAACAAGAGCATGCGATATCAACCACAGTAGGTTGAGCCTGCGCATGTCAACCAGATCATGTTAAACATTCCAAAAGAAGCATAGAGCCAACAACAAGAGAACTATCAAGCTCAACCTCCTCCTACGCATCACAACAAGTGCAATAGGAATCAAGGCAAGGACAAACAGAGACGTCCACCTCGTAAATATACGCCATTGCCTGAATCTTTGGCATCAATTTTCAATCACCTTTGCGAGGCTAAGGCCCTAATATTTCTTGAAGTGCATGCCTTGGATCCTAATCACCGCAAACCTAGGGGGTATAGAGAAGATCTCTATTGTGTTTATCATCGAAAAAATGGCCATGATATCCAGGATTGTGTTGCATTCAAGAATGTAGTGCATAATATGTTGGATAAGAACAAATTACAAATAGATAGCCCTTTAGCTATCGATAATCAAGACATCGACATATCCAAAAACCCTCAACACAACCATGAGGACAACAACAATCAAGTTGAGCACGTTAATGAAATGCACATAGCCCCACTTGATGAGGGTTTTATCGGTATGATCAATATTGTAGCACAAAGTAAGAGATGCCTTGATCAGCCCAACATACCAAAAAATTCAACTAAAGTTGATAATCTATCATGGTCCACACCAATAGTGAATTTAATTCACTCACCAAAGGACCCTGTGATTACCTTTCGTAGACAGGAGATTAAGCTAATCTCTAAGGATGAACTCGATCCTCCACTACATATCATAGCGAGCATCAATCAGATCTCGTACAAGAGAGTCTTGATTGATACTGGGTCATCTATCAACATCATCATGACTACAGCTTTGAAGCATTTAAATCTTCCACCTTCGCACATTAAGGACTCAACATTCACATTGAGAGCCTTCAATGATGCCACATCCCCAACAATCGGTACAACAATCCTACCTATAAAGGTTGGGATAAAGACAATTCCTACGTTGTGCCATATCCTAGGGGGTGAGAGGTAGTATAACATATTGCTAGGTAGACCATGGATGAGGGATATGGAATGTGTGCCTTCCATAGTGCACCAAAACCTAAAATTCATACACCAAGGACAAGTGTATGTGGTCCCCCATGATCCAGAGCCATTCAAATATTACAAGAAATTCGATGAGCTACAAGAAACTCTAGTGGCATGCGAGCCTCAAAATATTCATTCGAATAAAATCATCAAACATTCGACTAGGGCTTGCATCAAGAAATCGCTACCTTCTCCCATCACCAAAAATCATGGTATCATATTACCTGATGAGGAGAAGAAAACATCAGTTAGCATGACTGATGCAGAATCATCTCGACTAGTTGATGATTTACTTACAACTGGTCTAAAATCTAAAGCACCTTCTCAAGAGTTCATGGGAATGGTTGACATTAAGCTAGAGGATCAAGGGATTCTAAAGCAGATAGAACAAGAGAGGGGGCAATCAGATGTTGCTTCCACATTGAAAGGGCCAAAACCTTTGAAATTAGTCACTCCTGACTCATTGCTCATGGTGCCTCTTCAAGAGAAAGAATGGGTGCCTTCCCCACATCAAACTAGGGGTACTCAGGCTTACACAGTTCAACAGTACAAAGTGAAACAAAAATATGAACTGAGTCATGAACATGAGCATGTGGATGCCACTATCAAAGTGGATCATCAAGAAGCATCCACATCAACCCAAATAAAGGAAATAAGTGATTTACAATTACCTAATGGATCTTTAGCATCCACTTTTTCATTTCCTTCAATAGACAAAGGTATTTCAAACCAATCATTGGAAATATACATGAATTCTTTGTCAGTATTGCAATCCATTCTAAGTCGTATAGATAGAATGGAACATCGAATGGATGATCAAGATAAGGCATTGCATGTTATCATGAACCAACTTGAAAACTTGGGATTACAAAAGCAACCCACATCTGAGGCTGACTCATCTCCTATGCAAGCACAGGAAAAACCTCAGCAAGAGCAAGAGCCAATTCGGCTAACTCAACCATTGGGTCCTCATGACAAACCAATGCGGGTTAGGCACCCAAGACAGTCATAGTGCATTTGGACTCCTTTAAATGAGTCTATGTCTGACATTCTTCAAAATCTACAAGAATCTAAGGTCATCACCTTACCTGACATCAAACCTGTAGACCCAAATCGAGTCAAACTTGAGGGTTATAGAGAGGATCATTATTGTCTCTATCATCGAATGGAGGGTCACAACATTCATGATTGCTATGGATTCAAGCATAAGGTGCAGAACCTCATAGATAGTGGGATTTATCATGTAGATGGTTCACTTATAGTGCCCCAACCTACTAAAATAGAGTCTTCCTCATCCCAATCATCACCTCAAAGGCACCCATCGTCTCGTAGGCCTAGCAAGACTCTTCCACGAGTATTTGCATTTCATATGACTACTGCAACTTTATTCCAAAATTTGTACGAGGCAAATGCATTTGTATTACTTGAGGTTAAGTGAAGAAAGACCAAACATGGATCCATAGATAAAAGCCTCTTTTGCATTTATCATCGTATACATGGGCATGACATTTGTGGTTGTTATTCATTTAAGAAAGTGGTTCAAAACCTGGTAGAATGAAATGAGATCCATGAAGACGGTTCTCTTGTTCACCTCCACCAAGACATAGGCACTCTGTAGAGGTCCATGCCTCAATTGGAGGAGTTGATTTCTGTCACTCTTCCTAAGCAAGTTGATTACATTTTAGTGGATAACATGCACATTGGGGGTACATAGGGTAGCATACCCTCCCCAAAAGTCCATGGTTCTAAATGGTCTGGTCAAACCAGTCTTATAACTGTTCCCCAAAAGGCTCCAAGGGTTCCTAAAACTGCTTGGTCATGTCAGTTAAAATGCCTTGAGGGTTTGCTTATAACCACTTGGTCATCCCAAAAAGGCACCAAGGATTTCCTAGAAATCGCTTGGTCAGCCCAAAAGGCTCTAAGGGTTTGCTTAAAACCGCTTGGTCATCCTAAAAGGCTCCAAGATCTCTTGTGAGTAGTTTGGTCAATAAAAAAGCTCCAAAGGTATTTCAAACCTTTGGTCAACCCCAAAAGGCTCTGAGGGTTTGCTTAAAACCGCTCGGTCATCCTAAAAAGCTCCAAGGATTTTTTGAAAAATCGCTTGGTCAAGTTAAAGGCTCCAATGACATTTCCTTGCCATTTGGTCACTCCTAAAGGCTCCAATGGTATTTCCTCATTTTTTGGTCACTCCTAAAGGCTCCAGAGGCATGTATTCACCATTTGGTCAGATATAAAGGCTCAAAATCAATAAAAATTAAAAAATCAATAAAATCCAAAAAAATTGGTAAAGCATAAAATCCAAAAACATTTGCATTTGCATTATGCATTTTTCATTTGCATTCACACATGCATTCACTGCATCACATTGCATATAGGCATTCTTCATCCGTTGCATTCCGTAGTAGGATGGATTGTGTTTGTCAGTCTTACAAACGATGCCACGTTTGTGTTTTAATCATGCACCTCTGCATTTATCATAATCCATCATTCATGTGAGTAATTATGTTTTTCAACACAACCCATTTTGTTGCTATGGAGAATATACTAGGGTTTTTCGGTCATTCAACCATACCTAGAGGTCTTCTCAAGAGTTGATAGAAAGCTTGCTTTGCTTTTGTAGTTGAGGTTCAGTTAGTATAGCCCTTAGCATATCATAATCCTATCACTAATCAAAAAATTAAACAATCCTAATAAGGACTAGGGGAAGATGAAAGCCATGAAGCAAGACTAGGTATCCTAAGGTGAAAAGAGTTATTCTTGCTTATCCCCCTATGTGGATGGTATGGGAAATGTTGGTAATTGGAAAAAGGACAAGTTTATTCCCTACCCATAATCCCTTGCTTATGATAAAATGAGCAATATCCCAGAGTGATATCCCACATCAATCCTCAATATTGATACCCTAGATCGATATCATAGATCGACATCCCATATTGATATCCCATATTGATATCATAAGATCGATATACTCAATCGATATCCTAAAAATAGTTTCCCCAAAAGTCAAATCCCCAAAGGGAAGTTTTTGAAGAAAATTATCAAATGTAAATTCCAGAAAGTGAAGATCAAATGAAGATCATAAATCAAAGTTCAAGTGAAGATCAAATGAAGATCATAAATCAAAGTTCAAATGAAGATCAAATGAAGATCAGAAAGCAAGATCAAATGAAGATCCAAAGAAAGTTCAAAGTCAAAATGGAATCAAATCCCTTGCATAATTATATATGAGCAAGTATCCCAAAAAATTGAAGAAAAGAAGGGAGTGAACTTGAATCCATGGAATTTTCAGCACTACTGTACCTTACGCATGACGATATATCTACTGCATTAGCACCTCACTTATGTATAGACCAATGTTTGAATGTGGAAGAGCTAGCTTCAGGTGTCCTATATCGCCTAGTGGCCTAGTCCAACTAAAATCTAAACCTAGGATTGGATAAGACATATGCGGACCCCCTATCTTAGCAATGGGCTGAAAGAATCCCACCTGACATCGGGGTATGCTTATGCCTTATCTTAATATACTCATGTGCACACACAGGGATAATGAATAGTTAGGGCCTATCCTAGCAAAAGCCTTGCATTTCAGAAGTCTAGTATGGTCAGTATGCAACTTTTGATAAGTCTACTAGGGTGTTTGAGTCTCATGGAAAACCTCAAAAATTTCTCTAATAGCAACAAAATATCAAAATATCATAGACCATTAAAATAAAGTCATCTCAATCATCAAGCTGCAAAGTATCGAATCCATGATACATAATTTACATTGAGCACAAAGTTTTCATGATATAGGATAGATACCGGATGGATGTCAGAAATGATATTTAGACGACCACTGACTATATTGTGCATATCTTTCAAATTGCAAAAGGAATATTGAGTGACATATTATATCATTCACACAATACCACTTCACATCATTGCATTTCATATATGGGTGATTAATTGATTAAATTCTTGTAATGAGGATTTTCAATTACATTCATGATTTTTACACATTCTGTGGTGTCATCCATTAGATTGTTAAACACATATTGCATTCATTCCTTATGTTTTAAGTAATTAAAGCATACAGGTTCATTTACATTAGATTACCATCATGTAAATAATGCATTACATACATTGCACCAACATATCATGACATGGTCATAAATTAAATGCATGCAATAAAGCAAAATTAAATATGGGTTTAAAAGTAAACATCACATCCATACCCACCAAAAAAAAACACCACAACAAACCAACACCCTCCCCAACCCACCACCCCAAAAATTAAAATAGCTCCCTCGTGCATGTCTTCCCTCCTCCACTCCATATAAGCATTGCATCCACGTGCATCTCAAAAATGTAAAAATAACAAAAAAATCAAATAACTCAAAAGCCAAATGTGCCTCGTACCTAGTTATTTACCCTATACACTTGGCGGTTGCAGCGACTTGCGCTCCATGCAATCCGGCAAGATGAGTAAATTACCATAAGGACATTTGGGGCAAATTCATCATCGTAGAATTGCTATGCTTCATTTCAATCCCTAAGAAGGCCTACACAGCTAGACTACTCCATGGGAATGAGATATTCATGTCAATTCTCCTATGATATTTTTAGCAGATCATCGATAATATGATTCAACATATGCCTAATTGGAATTGGCATCATTTCGATTCCCTAAGAAGGCCTTCATGGCTGGACCACTCCATGGGATAGAAATAGGCAATTACTATTAATAGTTGCAATCATAGTTGATTAGGCCTTGCCAAGTATTCAAATACTAAATCTTAAGTTGTTCAAGATCATTCATAGTGGTCAAGCGACCTCGTCACTTCATTTAATTGTCATTACCCTCATCGACTCGTCGCTTGAGGGGGTAGTCATAATATCAAATCATAATCAAAATCAGTAGAATATCCCTTGATCGTAGATCCCTTGATCTTGTCAAAATTGTGTTCATCTTATGAATCATTGCCAACAATTATCATAAGCTTACCCTTTGCTGGGGCAAAAAGCAAAAATGATGAGTTAAGCCTTTGTCACTCCGTCTATCGGTCCTATCCGATTATACCCAAAAATGCCAAAGCACCAGATGTAAGCCTTCCATCCAGTTGGAAGCAAATGTAAGCCTTCCATCCAGTTGGAAGCAAATTTAAGCCTTTCACCCAATTGAAAGCAATGATTCTAGGATGCGCATCCTTTTGCAGGACCTGGGGCATCTAATGTTGATCAGACTAATGATCATCATACAACCTTCGACATCATTTTAGGTGGTGTATTTTTGCTCATGCATTGTTCGATCTCACAACGCATCTCAAAAGGGGCATCTGTAGACACCTAAAACACGTCATGTCGATGGTGACTACTCATATGGGACATGCTACAAGACCATATGGAAGATCTTGGATAGACTCCAAGATAGAGCAATGGTTCTAACCACTCAATTTGGGCTCCTTGGCCTAATCATTCTGAACCATAGTTGAGACCTGTGGTCTATAGTCTAAACTATGGTTGAGACCTATGGTTTATAGTCTAAACCACAACTATCACCTATGGTCTTAACTAAAGTTCAGTTGGCCTTCATCCGAGCCAAATCGGTTTGAATGACCATTTGTTCTAGAAGAAGGTGGTTAAAGGATGGAAGCTTCCAATCCAACTATCCTAACCACCCCTTCTTGATCTTGGCTTCTCCATGAAGCCACCCCTAGCCCTTGGGTAGTCCTATAAGTACCCCTCTAAATTAGGGCAAAAATATAAAGCAAGTATTGGAGATTAGAGCAGCGAAGCCCTATCGAATTGTGGACTCACTTGAGTGCACTGAGAGAGATTATGTTGCTATTCATTTGCCAATTCACTAAGCATCATGACAAATTATGCCATGGATGCCCTAAGGAGCTAGAACGCCAAGAAACACTAATTTGGGCAAACGGAGGCCCTATCGAGCAATTCAACCGCCAAACCTATCAGAGGACACTGAGGCGACCCTTGATCATCAATTTGACAAGGAGGATCAAGCCCACTACCCTAGAATTGGAGGGCAAACCTACTTGGTTGCTAGCCATGGCTGTTAGCCATGGTTTACAGTGCAGACCGCTCATTCGAGCTACGGTTTGCAACAGGTATAAGATCTCCTTACCATTTCTTTTGCAGTATGCTTAGTTAGGTTAGATTAATCATTTTAGTGGTTTATTTGGTATTTTAGAGACTCTGATATGATCGATATTAAGGGTTTTAATAGGTCTTACTTCATTATAGCAAGTAGGACATGAATTGGCTTCTTTTCATGCTTACATGCTTCATTTCATGCATTTGATCCATTAGATAGATAGCTAGTACTCCTTGTTTACATGTTTCTATCAATATTTATGAGACTTGCATAAGTTTAGTATATTTTATCTACTTTCTTGATTTCATTAGTAGTTATGGCATTTTCATGTATAAATCCTTTAAAGGGCCTCATCATGAGAGGTTGCCTATTTGTTTAATGTTCTTGTGTTGTTTCTTGATCATAGGAAAGTAGGTTCAAAGGAGCTTCAATCATCTAATTCCTTCCTCAACGCGAAGAAGAGGGTCAACTCCACCCTAGAGCAGTTTGTGACTATTTGGAGAGCATTAGTATTGCGCCTACCCCGTTGGGGGCTTTGGAATTGTATTAATTGTATCAACATTTGGGTGACCCTAAGAGGGGCATGATTGTAATCGAGATTCATTTCCAATATTAATAAAAGAAACATCTATTTTATTGTCATTTTGCAATCTTGTTCATCATTTTATGCTTTTATGTTGATTTTAATTTAATTTTGCAATATTTTTGATAGGTCAAATAGTATCAATACCTCCAAATTAAGCCAAGTTCCTTTTCAAAAACCTACCTATACCACTCCCTTAGGGAATTTTGAGGTATTGCACAATAGTAATCTAGAAGTTTAGAATTTGGTAAATATGGTAAAACAATTGGTTTTAAGAGTGGAAATGATTCATCCTTCTAGTTTTACTTACAGTTATAAAGAGATGTGCAATCAACCCCTAAAACCTATGGTTGCTACTAGGCCTTATCCTAAGCATTTTTCCATGTTGGTTTTGCCTATATATAAGGGTACAAAAGATCTTATTAAGCATCTAAGAATATTTAGAACATCTTGCCATGATCTCATCTATGATGATATGTTATTACTAAAGATGTTTCCTAAAAGTATTTTTGGTATGGCATTAGAATGGTACTATCAGTTACCCAACCATTATTTAAGGAATTTTGAAGAAACAACAGAGTTATTTTTTCAACAATTTGGTGCTTATATTGAGGAGGTAACCATAAAAGATGTATATAATTTGAAATAAGGTAAAGATGAAAGTTTTTTAGAATTTTTTGCTCGTTAGAGAAGTCTAGTTGGATGCTTGAGATAAACTATACCTCCTAGATATATGCTTGAGATATTTATTAGAAATTTGCAATAATAGTTATCTTATGAATTAGAAATTACTATTATCACATCTTTTGATCAAGTAGTTGAGTTAGCAAGGAAAATAGAACAAGCTCTTATCAGAAGAGGATAGCTCAAAGTGAAAGAAGATAAAACCATTAAGTCACAGTATAAGAATAAGGATGTGGTAGGTGATGGTGTAACGGATAGTAGGCATGTTAATAATATTTTTAACAACCTACAAAAGATAATACTTCAAAAACCTCCACAAAGGAATTTTACAAGACTTGGCATACCTATGGAAGAAGTCCTAAAGCAACTTTTGGAAGCTAAAGCAATTGAATTACCTCCCATAAGGTAACCAAATACTACAACTAATTGGTATAATACATGACAACATTGTGCATATCACATAGTAGAAGGACATTGGACAAATCCATGTAAGAAGTTGAAACATGTGGTTCAAGATTTAATTGATGTAGGACATCTTGATATAAGAAGTTATCAATATTTAAATAGTCAACAAAAATCCACTACCAACCAGAATGCACCTAAGCAAGGATAGCATGCAGCTAATCAAGTATCTTATAAAAATGTAACACATCATTATGATAACCATACGATTGGTATGGTAACAACTACTTCAAAGCAGTAGGTGCAGAATCGACAGATCCAATGATCTCAACAAGAGATGAGATTTTTAGCAAATATTCCCCTCTTAGAACTTTTATAAAATTCTTCTACTCATGGAGAAGCCTTGATAAATGTTCTAAAACAACAATCTATCCCTCTAGGTATTTCCCCTAGTAATATGGCAAATGTTGTAAGCTCTCTTGGGAAACATCATCTCACATTTTCGGATGACGATATTTCTTCCTCATACTTGCAAGAAGATTGTTCTCTTTACATCACAGCATTTATTGGGGATACTTTTATCGAGAGGGTTATGATTGATAATAGTTCATCCCTCAATTTATGCACATCAATTTTTCCAAAAGTTTGGATTCGAAGAGGAAGATTTAACTGGATCCAATGAAATCATCAAAACATTCAACAATAAGTCCCAAGAAGCTTGCGGTATTATATCTCTCCCCCTTAAAGTTGGACCTAAGATTTTAGATACATTGTTCTATATGGTACCTTGCCCTGCATATTTTAATTTACTTCTCGGATGTCCTTGGATCCATGCGATGAAGGTTGTCCCTTCTAATTTTCATCAATGTCTAAAATTCAAATTTAAATAACAAGTTATTACCATTATGGGTGACCCTCAACTGTTTGAATATTGTTCAATGGTTGAACAAGCTCAGTTTGGTGTCAATGTTTGTCCTTCAGTTTCATCATCTATTTCTCCAAGTTCCTCATCTCAAAAATTTGAGCAATTCAACACTCTAAAAGTGATTGAGGAACCTCTTATCAATTCATCATAAGATCAAGACAATCAATTTCTTGAAGAACCTCTTCAAGATATATCTCATCAAGGTTGTGAGAAAAGTAATGAGGATGAGGATCCCCCTTATCCCTCTAGAATCTTGTTTTGTAATATGATAAATTATGTGTACTAATGGTAAAACTTTTGCTTCTTATAGATATCTTGCAAAGTTAGGAATTGCTCCTCCTTATGCTAATAATTATGGTTGTGTTCGAGAATGTATTGATTATAGTGCTATGGCTATCAAAAGAAAATTTATGAAGGAGTCTCTCTATGATCATAATTATCGATATGGCTTGCCTTCTAGATTTTTCTTTGATGAAGCAGTCCCTTGAATGCATGTTCTTTTTGTTAAGATATGAGGCACAATTAGAATATGTGTTGACTATCATTCTTATTTCTTGTTAAATAAAACATAAAATAAAGTAAAATATATAATTAATTAGGTATACATTTGCATTCTCATTCCATAATACTTGTTTGCTTGATGATACTGCATGACTGTCTATCATACTTTGCACGGTTTTCTGACCTTCTGTTCCTCTTGCATTTTTTCTTGTCATAATTACATGGCTTCTTGTTCATGACTTCTTGATCATATATTTTTTTGGGGATTCGTTACAATGGCATATGATGACACCTAGTTAGGTCATAGTGCATTGCACTCTCACTAGGGTTATGATGCCTAGCGAAGCCCCAACCTAGGGTGCATGAATTTTCATCTCATCTTCTCTTCGTGTCTTCCTTTGCTCTTTTCTTCTCTTCTCTCTTCTTCTTGTGTCCCTTGACTTTGAAAGTTTTACAATGATCATCATCTCTCTCCAAAGTCAAGGAATGCAATCCTATTTTGGTATATCCTTATATTTTGCATGTTCTTCTTATTTATCCTCTATTATATTTGTTCAGATAAGGATATACATTCTTCTTTCCTTTGTTTGCACATTTCCTCCCTCTTGAATTTTCAATAGTTGAAACTTGAAGCTGGGGGTACACACACACAATTATTTTCTCCTCATTTTTGTCCTCTTATTTCTTTGAGCACATGCACACACTCACATAGTGTTATGCTCATATGAATTGGTCTATATATATTCTTAACACACCCCTATAGGGTAGTACTTGCTAATACATCATTCACATCAGCAATAACATATCACCCCTATCGGGTTATGCTTCTTTTGACTCAGTAGGCTCAACAACCTATTACAAGATAAGCTCCTTGGACATTTTAGTAGGCCTCAGCATACATCCTAGCGGGTAATCACCCCACAGTAGCCACTAGTCAGCAACCATACATAACGGGTTACGCTCCATCATTTGATAATTTGAGCAATCACCCAAAGGGGGTTACGCTTCATATTTTATCCATCTATATATTTTAGTAAGTAATACACCCATAGCAAGTTTTCACTCCATATCTAGACCTTTATTGTGGGTATAACACCCTTCATTTAGGGATCTTGAGCAGTTTTTCTCGTATTCTATGGTTGACTTGGGATTCTTGTTCTTGTTCTTCTTGTTCTTCTTCTCTTCTCTTTCCTTATTATTTATTGCCCTTTTTTCTACTCATCTATGCATTTCATGCTAGCTACATTAGGTTCATGCTATACCCAGTTCTCTTTGCTCTGTTTTTTATTTGCTTGTCATAATTACATGGCTTATTTTTCATGACTTCTTGATCATATACGTTTTTGGGGATTCATGACAATGGCATGTGATGACACCTAGTTAGGTCGTAGCTCACATGCATTGCACTCTCACTAGGGTTTTGATGCCCAATGAAGCTCCAACCTAGGGCGCATGCATTTTCATCCCTTCTTCTCTTCTTGTATTCCTTTACTCTTTTCTTCTCTTCTCTATTATTCTTGTGTCCCTTGACTTTGAAATTTTTACAATGCTCGTCATCTCTATCCAAATTCAAGGAATGCAATCCTATTTTGGTGTATCCTTATATTTTGCATGTTCTTATCATTTATCCTCTATTATCTTTGTTCAGATAAGGATATACATTCTTATCTCCTTTTTTTGCACATTTCCTCCCTCTTGAATTTTCAATAGTTGAAACTTCAAGCTAGGGGCACACATGCACAATTCTTTGCTCCTCATTTTCTTCCTCTTATTTCTTCTAGCACATGCACACACTCACATTGTGTTATGCTCATATGAATTGGTCTATATATATTCTTAAAACATGCCTATCGGGTAGTACTTTCTAATACATCAATAATAACATATCACCCCTATCGAGTTATGCTTCTTTTGACTCACCGGGCTCAACAACCTATTACAGGATAAGCTCCTTGGTCATTTTAGTAGGCCTCGGTATACATCCTAGTGGGTAATCACCCCACAGTAGTCACTAGTGAGCAACCATCCATAACGTATTAAGCTCCATCATTTGATAATTTGAGCAATCACCCATAGTGGGTTACGCTTCATATTTTGCCCATCTATCCATTTTAGTAAGTACTACACCCACAGCAAGTTTTCACTCCATATATAAACCTTTCATGTGGGTATAACACCCTTCATTCAGGGATCTTGATCAGTTTTTCTCGCATTCAATGGTTGACCTTTGGATTCTTGTTATTGTTCTTCTTCTCTCCTCTTTCCTTCTTCTTTCTTTCCATTTCTTCTATTCATCTATGCATTTCATTCCAGTTACATTAGGTTCATGCTATATCTAGTGCTCTTTACTCTATTGTTTATTTGCTTGCTTTGTTCTCTGTGTTTTTGTGTTTTTCTTTTTCTTTACCTTTTTTGAGTTTCTTAAGGAAGTTCCTTTCCTTTTGAAACTCGAGGGGGTACCTTAGCCATAGAGTCATTAATGATAGTAATGTCTCACCTTGTGTGTAAAATTCTAGAGTATCCCTCATGATACCCCTTTTGCACCACCCCTTTGTCTAAACCTAGAGACTTATTTTTTGTGTTTATTTTCTTCTTTCCCATAGGAGTCTACATATTTATTTGATGGATTTACTTGGCCTTAAATACATCAAAGAGAGGGCAAAATATAGACACAAAATTTTGATCCACTAAGGTGAGTAATTTTCCCTAGATCCCTTGTTTTCTCCTTGGAAAAGTAGGATCATATTTGAGCTAATTTTCCCCTACAAAATATTATCCATTACTCCTAAATCATATACCATTATATCAAGCTCAAAAATATCTTTCCAACAGTATATGATATGACCTGTTTTGACTCTGTTTGACCCTCCAAAATGCATTAAAACAACACAAGGGTCTAGCTGGTGCGAGGTTGCGGTCCGCTTTATGGAGCGTGATTTTTCATTTTAGGGTTTTCTCTTAAGAAAACACTAATTTTCAAAGTTGATATTTTTGGGGTCAGCTATGCTTAGTTTTTCCTGCCCATTCTTGTTTCAAATCCACTATATAAGGAGGGTTTGAAATTTATTTCTCACCAAGCAAGTTCATGATAATAATTCTTGATTTAAGCTCTATTTTCTTGAGGTCTTCTTCTTCTTCTGCAAGCAAGATAACTCGCAAATGTGAAGTATGATATATTGGAGCTTTATTTTATATTGCATTAGATTGTGTGTTACTACTTTTGGTGGACAAGTTTTGAAACCCTAAGGAGGAATATACTACTTGGAGGTCTCCATCCCTTTTGCTTACTTCTTCACTACCACCCGGTTGTTTTTGCTCTTTTGTACTTTGCATATTAGTTAGATTTTTTATTACGCATCAATTAATTCATATTTTCTAATTTTTTTTCTAGATTATATGAAATTATGCCTAGGTTTCTATGGGATGTGATTTATTCGTGTGATATTGCGATCACTCCATGCGGAGCGTGAGTTCGCATAGACCACATTTGGGGGTAAGCTAGTACCCCCAAATCCTAGATCTATATTATAGACTACATTTAGGCCATATTAGGGTATTATGTACTCTATTTTTCTATTCTATTCTACTATATTATGTTATGCTTGTTCATCTTCCAAAGGTCAATTTTTGCTTCTATTTTCAAAGGTCAGCTAAAAGGACTTAGGGGGCTTTACTACTGCACCTCCAAGAATTATTGTACAGTGGCCTAAGTAGGCCCCCTAACGCTAATCATATTTTCAAGTATTTCTTAAGTTATCTTGTAGGAACTAGAATCATTGATAGCATTAGATCAAGGGATAAAAGCAAGGATCAACCACCGGATAAGATAAGTGTTTTGATTAATATTTAGGTTGTTTGTTGAGTACTTTATATTTTTGTTGTAAACCCTAGATCTAATTTAAAATAAATATATTTAATTAATTTTTAGGCATTGAAAGATAAACAACATATAGTGTGCACTTAGGGTTTATTATGTTTGTGCATTCTCTCTTGAGCCCTTGCTTAAAAGGTTTTTTGTTTAAAACCCTAGGTTAGAAAAGCATTCAAAGAGAAAATCATTCTAGGGTTAGCTCTTGTATTCCTACATTCTGTATTTTTGCATTGTCCTTTTATATTTTATAGCATAGATCTAGAAAGGCCAAATCTAGGTGTTTGTCTTGAATCTCATACATCAAACATTCTTGAAAACCAAAGGACTTGGAGCCAGTCCTTAAACTGTTCTTGGTGTACCCTTTACCCCTTTTAGCATCGAGTGTAGAGAACAAAACAACCCCTATGGTTCACCCCAAAGGCTTCTCTATTGTAGATCCAGCTTTTGGAAATTGTACACGGTAGGGCAATTTCCCCCTCTACATATTTGGTGAACCCAACGTGAACATATCCTTTTTATTCTTAGAAATTTAATAAGACCACTAATTTGTTTTCATAGAATTAGAACATAAAAATACTTAAAAGAATATCTTTTGTATGGGTTTCACTATTTCTATATATCTTTTTCTCCCTTGTTATTTTTCTTAATCCTATGGCTCCAAACCTTACGACTACATGAAAGCTTTCAAAATTTGATATGAATCCTCAAAAGGATGATCAGATTAACAAGAAAATTTTTGATCTAAAGAGAAAAAAAGGCTTGGAGAATAATGATCCTATTGAAGGTCTTCATGGTAGACTCATCTTTAAATCATCTGATCATGTTTGGGGTTGTATGAAACACCATAAGGTAGACTTGCTTGAGGCTATGGAACATAAAGGTCAACTCGAAAGAGGTGAGACTCTTCTTCCTCCTTCGGTCATCTCTCCTAGGTATGTTCATGATAACCCTTTGTTTGAATATTTGAATTATGGTAATTATTTCCATCAACCAACCTATGCCACTACTATAACCACCAATGTTGGGAGGAGTCCACAAGTTCCTCCAACTAGTAGTGTCACTCAAAATTATTTTCAATTTTCTTCTCAATCTACTAACCTCAGCATTCCTGCTTATGTTCCACCAATTTTTATTTATCCTCTCCAACAAGGTATCACATATCACAATAGTATCAATACCTCTAAATTAAACCAAGTACCTTTTCAACAACCTACATATACCCTTCCCTTAGGGAATTCGAAGGTATTGCACAATAGTAATCTAGAAGTTCAAAATTTGGCAAATATGGTAAAACAATTGGTTTCAAGAGTGGAAATGATTCATCCTTCTAGTTTTACTTACAGTTATAAAGAGATGTGCAATCAACCCCTAAACCCTATGGTTGCTACTAGGCCTTATCCTAAGCATTTTTCCATGTTGTTTTTGCCTATATATAAGGGTACAAAATATCCGATTGAGCATCTAAGAATATTTAGAACAACTTGCCATGATCTCATCTATGATGATATATTATTACTAAAGATGTTTCCTAAGAGTCTTGTTGGCATGGCATTAGAATGGTACTATCAGTTACCCAACCATTCTTTAAAGAATTTTGAAGAAACAACAGAGTTATTTTTTCAACAATTTGGTGCTTATATTGAGGAGGTAACCATGAAAGATGTATATAATTTGAAACAAGGTAAAGAGGAAAGTTTTTTAGAATTTTTGGCTTGTTGGAGAATTCTAGTTGGATGCTTGAGATATACTATACCTCCTAGATATATGCTTGAGATATTTATTAGAAATATGCAAGAACAGTGATCTTATGAATTAGAAACTACTATTATCACATATTTTTATCAAGTAGTTGAGTTAGCAAAGAAAGTAGAACAAGCTCTTATCAGAAGAGGACAACTCAAAGTGAAAGAAGATAAAACCATTAAGTCATAGTATAATAATAAGGATGTGGTAGGTGATGGTGTAATGGATAGTATTCCTGTTAATAATGTTGTTAACAACCTATAAAATATAATACTTCAAAAACCTCCACAAAGGAATTTTACAAGACTTGGCATACCTATGGAAGAAGTCCTAAAGCAACTTTTGGAAGATAAAGCAATTGAATTACCTCCCATAAGGCAACCATATACCACAACTAATTGGTATAAGGCAGGACAACATTGTGCATATCACATAGTAGAAGGACATTGGACAAATTCATGTAAGAATTTGAAACATGTGGTTCAATATTTAATTGATGTAGGCCGTCTTGATATAAGAAGTTCTCAATCTTTAAATAGTTAACAAAAATCCACTACCAACCCCAATGTACCTAAGCAAGGATATCATGCAACTAATCAAGTATCTTATAAAAATGTACCACATCATTATGATAATCATACGGTTGGTATGGTAACAACTACTTCAAATAAGTAGGTACAGAATCGATAGATCCAACGATCTCAACAGGAGATGAGTTTTTCCACAAATATTTCCCTCTTAGAACTTTAAAAAAAAAATTATACTCATGGATAAGCCTTGATAAACATTTTAAAATAGCAATCTATCCCTCCAGATATTTCCCTAGTAATATGGCCAATGTTGTAAGCTCTCTTGGGAAACATCATCTCACATTTTTGGATGTCGATATTTCTAGCCCTGCATATTTTAATCTACTTCTCGGACGTCCTTGGATCCATGCGATGAAGGTTGTCCCTTCTACTTTTCATCAATGTTTGAAATTCAAATTTAAAGAACAAGTTATTACCATTATGGGTGACCCTCAACCATTTGAATATTGTTCAATGGTTGAACAAGCTTAGTTTGGTCTCAATGTTTGTCCTTCAGTTTCATCATCTATTTCTCCAAGTTCCTCATCTCAAAAAATTTTGCAATTCAACAATCTAAAAGTGAGTGAGAAACCTCTAATCAATTCATCATAGGATCAATACAATCAATTTCTTGAAGAACCTCTTCAAGATATATCTCATCAAGGTTGTGAGAAAAGTAATGAGGATGAGGATACCCCTTTTCCCTCTAGCATCTTGTTTTTTAATATGATAAATTTTGTGTGTTCTAATGGTAAATAAATTGCTTCTCATAGATATCTTGCAAAGTTAGGAATTGCTCCTCCTTATGCTAAGAATGGCGGTTGTGTTCGAGAATGTATTGATTATAGTGTTATGGATATCAAAGTAAAAGCTATGAAGGAGCCTCTCTATGATCATAATTATCGATATGGCTTACCTTCTAGATATTTCTTTGATGAATTAGTCCCTTGAATGCATGTTCTTTTTGTTAAGATAAGAGGCACAATTAGAATATGTGTCGACCATCATTCTGATTTCTTCTTAAATAAAATATAAAATAAAGTAAAATCCATAATTAATTAGGTATGCATTTACATTCTCATTCCATCATACCTATTTTCTTGATCATACTACATGACTATCTATCATACTTCACATGGTTTCCTGACCTTCTAGTCCTCTTGCATTTTTTATTGTCATAATTACATGGCTTCTTGTTCATGATTGCTTGACCATATACTTTTTTGGGGATTCATGACAATGGTATGTGATGACACCTAGTTAAGTCGTAGCTCACGTGAATTGCACTCTCACTAGGGTTATGATGCCTAGTGAAGCCCCAACCTAGGGCACATGCATTTTCATCCCTTCTTCTATTATTGTCTTCCTTTGCTCTTTTCTTCTCTTCTCTCTTCTTATTGTGTCCCTTGACTTTGAAAGTTTTACAATGGTCATCATCTCTCTCCAATATCAAGGAATGCAATCCTATTTTAGTATTTATTTTTCTTATTTATGTGTCATTTTCATGCTCATTCCTTTCAATTTGATATAATAAATATATTGCAAGTCGGGTCATTTGCAGTACACACTCCTTGGGGTCGCACATATAGTGATCACAGAGGGACCCCACCAGGTTTTGTTTTTCATTCAATTTATTAGCATTCATAGGTTTTTCTATGTGCAGTTTTGGCCGCTCTTATCAACAGTGACCCACAGGTCTTGGCCGCTCTATTCGACAACAACTAGTTGATCTTAGCCGCTCCTACAGTAAACGACTAGAATCAACCACTCTGGTCAACAACAGCCAGTAGCAAAGTGTAGCAGAGAGCAAAATATCCATCATCAAAGTAGTATTTGAGGTTGGTTTCATCCTCTATTTTCTTTGTATTTTTTATTTGCAACTTTTTATTTCCAGAAATAGCAAGCGAAATCATAGTTTAATCAGGAAAATATAAATAAAAATGGGAAAATAAATTACACTTGATGTTTCCTAGGATCTTATTTAGTTTTCTCTAGGCACTGCTAGGAACAGTGAGCCTCTGCTTGTAAGGTCTACCCTAGTCTCCAACATGCTAGGATTTTGTGTGTTTAGTTTGCTTGCATGCAGCCCAACTAGTGGCCATTAATTCATAGAATAGAATATATCCTTTGAATATCATATAACCTAAATACATGCATATTTCTAAAATGAAACATCTTTTATCTTAGGTATATAGGAAAGATCATGTTTGCTTGGTGATGCATTTTATTTACATGCAAGGTTAAAAAGAACCACACACACCACACACCATTTTAAATGCTAGTGATTTGGAAGTCATGACCAACCACTAGTAGAGATCTAGTGAGGTGGCTTTCATCTTCATCCGTTGACTCAAATCCCATGCACCCTCTATTTTTGGCCAATACTAGATCCAAGAACCGTCATAGCCCATGGAAAATCTACATGTATATCTCCTTGGAGAGGTATATCACTGACTACAGGTGAACTAGATGAGGACCAGGAGGACCTGTGCTCCCTGACTATGTGTGGAAGTCATTACCACATATTATAGGTGGGATTACGTGGCTAGTATTTCATCATCAGGTTGTCGAGCTATGAGCATACAGGTGAAAACCCTTAAAAAAATTAAGTATACCATCCAACAAAAGTGTAAAACATTATGAGAGTTAGCTTCTATATCCAACGAATCAAAACACACCAAATAGTTTAGGTACCACACACATAAATCCTTAAAAGAGATAAACATCTACTTGTTTTGTTTGTGTGCTTTTAAATTTACCTAATAAGATAACTCATAAGTCACCATGGTATACACATGAAGCAACCACCCTCGGTCCAACACTAATGGGGAAGCTAACGCTCCACACACTCACAGTCACATCAGCGTTGAGCCGCCCATCCATAGTATCATCGAACAAAGTTTGACAAGCCTTAGGGGTGACAACTCAACCCTTGGGGTACTCCTCAAGAAACCCCAACAAGAGAGCCATGTCCTTATTCCTCATCACATAGACATGAGGAGGCCTTATGGCCTCTCTCATCGCTTAGGCACACGAAGGCATCATGACCTCCTTCATCACACAAATACGAGGAGGCCTCAAGGTCATCCTCATCGTATAGACAAGCGAAGGTATCACGACCTACCTCTTCACATCGACATGCAGAGGTATCACGACCTCCCTCATTGCATAGACATGTAGAGGCTTCAATGCCTCCATCATCACGTTGGCATGATGAGGCATCAAGACCTCCATCATCACAAAGGCATGCAGGGGTTGCAATACCCCAAGCTTCACATGATACACATAGGATAGATCATCCCACTGAGGGGTAAGACCCTAGGGCTAGACCCAGTCATAGATCCAAGACATCCTATAGCCTCCCTGTAGATGGGAGGGTACCCTTGGCCTATGAGCTCATTGGTGCCAATGGAACTTTGTGGGATCATCCATGGAGAACCTAATAGTTTGATGAGTTGGATCGAGTTCCCTCGAGACCAACTCCTAGAAGTATTTCTATCGAATATTTTGCTTTAGGAATTTTGTGTAGCGTAGCTACTAGACGCACCAATGAACTAGGGAAAGCTTCAAAGCGACCCCGCAACACACACTACTTTCGATCATGAGGGTACTCAACCTATAACATAGTACACAGAACAAGTCACCCTAGTGGACAAGGGTAAGCACACAGTAGGAGCCTCCCTGAGGGGCCTAAACATTAGAACTCCTTGCATAGAGTTAGAAATGCATGAACCTTCAGTAGCATGTCAATCTGACCATGTACGTAGGTTGGAAGAAGCGATGTGCATCGAGCGAGAGTGTGTAGAAGCTCTTGATCAAGAGGAATGAAGAAATAGACACCTGCATCTACAAGAAAAATTCTCAAGAGAATAAAGATTTGAGTGCGAAGAGCTAGCAGAGAGGCTAGCTTGAACAGACACACACAGGTGGTGAGATATACCAACATGAGAGACGTGTTGATTCCCAAAAGGAGAGAATCACTAGGTAAGGAAATGAGCATGCTCACCACACTTCACAGCATCAAAAATACCTAGACCTTGAACAAACACAATTCAATAAGGAACGGGTAGGGATGGAAGATTAGGAACAAACATATCCTGAACCTCCATCCATGGTCATGGGATATGAGTTCAGACACCCAAATTTGGAAAACACAAGGTTACCTCCCTTACCATCATGAGCAAACCTTTAGGAACATGGGATTATTTCCTCCAAGGCATACCAAACACTTGTCGATAGAGTCAAGTCTCTCAAGAATCAATACATAGGTAGATAGAAGTCGACATTAAGCAAGATACACAACCAACCTTTGTGCCCCTCAGTCTTGAGTCTTGTGTATCCTAGGCACTTCAAGATGCCTAGGCTAGACAATTTTAATAGAGAGGAAGACGCACAAGAACACATGACCAACTTTATGAACGTGTGCTTCCACCTTAATAAGAACGGTGCCCTAATGTTGAGGACATTTATCATGACATTCTAAGGTGCATCAACTCAATGGTTCAACCAATTTCCCAAGCATAACATCACCAGTTTTGAGCAACTTGTGAATGCATTACTTGAAAACTTCTTCTTCAGTGCCAATAAGAAGGTGAACCTGCCCGATCTAGCCAATTTGAAGCAATATGATGACAATATAGTGATGGACTATGGGGATAGGTGGAGAAAAATCATGGCAAAACTATTATTCTTCATCCCCACTGAAGATCTCATATGAATTTTCACAAAGATCTATGCAAGATACATCTCTCTGCTACTGCAGCTACAACAATATGATTTATTGAAATAAGCCTTGGCTCAATCCAAGCTTATTGAAGACATAAAGTTCGATGAGGGAGACCTCAAGCTCCGCAACAAGAAAGAGTGGAGCAAGAACAATCAGAATGACAATAATAAGCAGAAGCAGACCAAGCCTACTCAGGTTAATCAGGTTGTATTGGCCACGCCAAGGGAGAGTAATGGACAACAACCCTAGAATTATCAAGATCACCCCTCGCAAGCCAACTATGACCCTAAGAACAACCAAGGTTGGAACAAAGAGCATCGACCATCTTATTATTTCATGCATCTAAATGAATCGATGTGATCGATATTTATTATTTGAGTGAGGCACAAAGGATGGTATTTCCTTATGTACAACTTCTTGACCCTAGCTAACCCAAGCCAAAGGGATATAGGGAATATCAATACTGCCCATACCATAGAATACAAGGGCATGCCATCAAAAATTGCATCAGCTTCAATAATTTTGTGCAAAACATGATTGAATAGGGAGAGCTAAGATTTGACAACCCGCTAGCTCCTGATAATAGATATATGGGTATATTCAAAAACCCATTGCCCAATCATGAGGCCCCTAGAGATCAGGGTACCCAAATCAACCAGGTTCGAGTCGAACCACCTATTTAGGGATGCATCAGAATGGTTGAGTTAGTTAATGTGGCAACAAGAAGTCAGATATATGGGCAACCATAGCCTCCAGCAACTCCCATTAACATCCTAGCTGCACCTTAGTAGAGATAGGTGTATAACAATCCTCCAGGTCCACCAGCAAGACCTGTGGTAACTATTTGGAGTAGACTAGAACAAAATCTACAAATTACTACGACAAAGTTGTCCATTTACGAGCTTATACAACAGTCCCCTAGGCACAGGGAGACTTTGATGGAGATTTTGAGGTCAATTGAGCTCCATCCCCAGAACCCAGATACATTCACATATTTTGTGGGGCAAGTGCAACAGTGATAAGAGCCCATGATTTGTTTTTACGATCATTAAATTAAGGTATTTCTTACTACCTTAGCAGACCCACCACTACATATTATTATGTCAATCAATGACCTACCATTCAAGCAGGTTCTTATAGATACGGTATCATCAATCAACATCATCACTACCAAGGCTATAGAGTACCTGAAGATCCCTAAGTCCAATATTATCATGATTTCCTACATGCTCAGGGTTTTCAATGATGTGTTGTACTCCACTGTGGGTACAGTCATTTTGCCTATAAAGGGATGACATAAGGCCATCCCCATGATGTTTCATGTATTAGAAGGGGCATTGCAGTATAACATCCTTCTAGGGCATCCCTAGATTAGGGACATGAAGTGTGTACCCTCAACCCTACACCAATGTGTCAAGTATGTGCATGAGGAACAAGTGCTTGTGGTTCCATCCGATGAAGAGTCGTTCAAGTATGTGCATCAAGTCAACTTATTGGGGGACTTTGTCCTTTCGTCAATGCACTTGTACATAAGGCCTTCATCCCCAACCACGTAGTCAAAGAACAAAAGCAGATCGGTGTGTGGTGGCCCATCCACATCGATACTACCTCCCACCTCTAAAGCTACCGGTGCTTCTAAAAAGCCTTTGAAATCTAAGGCAAAATATAAATAGAAGTTTAAG
Source organism: Wollemia nobilis (assembly GCA_028583015.1). Classification (NCBI taxonomy): domain Eukaryota; kingdom Viridiplantae; phylum Streptophyta; class Pinopsida; order Araucariales; family Araucariaceae; genus Wollemia; species Wollemia nobilis. The sequence goes on along the minus strand of JAQPPZ010000375.1, from coordinate 1,356,013 downwards.
ACACCCCTAGAAGAGGAAGGACCCAATGAGCTTTCAACCATAGCAGTTGTGGGAATTTTGACTCCCATGGAGGAGGAATATTCCCAAGAAATAGCCAAGGAGGTACCTCAACCTACCTCGCCTGCATCATCAACAATATCATCTACATTGTAGGTGATAGTTCACCTAGCCAACACAACACTAGGTGAATATCTTGTGTAGAACATGACTTTCACACCAATTATTGAGTTTGCACAAGATATGGGATGGCCAAGAGTCCCAAATATTCTAGTAGGGACAATGGTTCCCTTAGGGGTTCCACCCAACCAAACTAATTTCATATATGTTGGTTTAGATTACGCCCATACTACTTCTGATCTTGAAAGGAATGAGGATGAGCCATTCACCATGAATGTTCATTACTTTTTGAATATCGAGTTTTCTTTGAAGTACTTTGAGTAGTGTCATTGGCAAGGCTATGGCCTAGGATTGTATGAGCAAGGGTATCAGCTACCATTTTAGTCGTAGTACCAACTACATACTAATAGGTGTGGTTTAGGATATCAAATATAGAGTCATGACAACTCTTTGGAAGCAGCCTTTGATAGGTTAAGCATCAGGTTTGGGGATGACATTGACTAGAATCCCTATAAACCCCCTAGCAAAAACTACTTGGGTGATGGATGGGTGACGATGATCAATATCGCACCACCTAATAAGTATTACCCTAAATCTTCTTGTGAAGCACCCCCATTAGGAGCCATCCTATGGGAGGAAGAGCCAACTCATGGCTATGATCAAGAGGAGTATGATTATGTCCCAAGCGATAACGAAGATGAAGCCAGCCTAGCCTACCATGGGCCTCAGTATATGCAAAACCTTGCTTGGACGGGCCACACAGAGAGTGGCTACATCTCAGACCAGAGCAAATACATCTTGGATGAGGGTGGATACATGTCATATGAGAGTGGCTATGAGTCATAGGACTCAATAGAGATGGCCTACCTATGGCCTAGACATACGAGCCACATCGTTGGGCTAGAGACCAACGCCAATGGGTTATTCTTAAGTGGTTATGACTATGAATATGATACTAAGATGGCCTATCTGGGGCATCAGCAAGCAAGCCACCACCCCATACTAGGGCCAGAAATAAATGTCAATGGTTTCTTTATAAGTGATGATGACTTTGAGGATGATACCAATATGGCTTATCTTAGGCCTCAACACTTGCGTCCAGTCGATATGCTTGTTGAGAGAGAAGCGATACTTCACACCATAGATCATAACCTTCACTTCCTGGGGAGACCAGTGAATCTAGACATCATTTATCACATAGTCAATCATGATCTTCCTATATTTAGAGAGTTGTTTTTTCCTAATGATCTCATCATCTCATCTGTCCATAGACCGAATCCTAAGATCCCTAGGCCCCTAGAGCCTCATCCTGAGTATGGAGGGTGCATCTAGGATATAGAGCTTCAATCGCATGGTCCTGGAGATTTCATTACATCCATCAACATGATCTCCATTGATTTGACCACTCCACTCCATAACCCAGCAAATCCTTCAAAACTATTGTGTCTTAATTTAGACGCTATTGATTGGAATCATGTTTATTAACCCCTAGAGCCTAAATATTTCTTCCTCGGTTAAGAGATGCTACAACCGTTCCATTTTGCATCAAGTTGTGCACATGATGTCTATCATGCTGGTCTTGACCCTGAGTTAGTGGGAACTATAAATCTAGCATATGACATTCATTTAATCCCCACTCCTCACCAGCTTGAGAAGGGGTCACATATGGCAATAGAGGAGAATTTTAAGGTGGACATCAACAATGATCCTTCTCAACCAAATAAATTCAAGTTCGGAGAAAGCTTATCTCCAGAAGAATAGGCCATCATAATTCCTCTACTGAAAGAGAGACCAAATCTCTTTGCTTGGACCTATAAAGATATTTCAAGGCTAGATCCAAAATTGGTTGTCCATAACCTTTCGCTAGACCCCACAAAGAAACCGATCAAGCAGAATATTATAATTATGAATCCAACCATTGCTTTGATGGTTAAAAATGAGTTGCAAAAATTATTGGATGTAGTCTTTATTGTTCCCATTGAATATCCATAATGGGCATCAAACATGGTACCCATAAGAAAACCTGATGGAAGAGTCTGCATTTGCATATATTTTAGGGATCTCAACAAGACAACCCTAAAGGATTCATTCCAATTTCCCAACATAGATGATCTTGTAGATGTAACTACCGGTCATGAGATGCTCTTCCTAATGGATATTTTTTCTGGTTACAATCAGATTCAGATTAATCCTGAAGACCAGCATAAAACCATGTTCACCACTCCATGGGGGATATTTTGTTACAAAGTGATGCCATTCGGTCTTAAAAATGTTGGTGCCACATATCAACAAGCTATGACATACATTTTTCATGACTACATGCACAAGATCTTGGAAGACTACATCGATGACTTACTGGCCAAGTCATTACTGTGTGAAGAGCATGTTGAGGCCCTTAGAAAGGTCTTAGATCACCTGATTGAGCACAATGTGAGGTTGAACCCCAAGAAATGTTTCTTTGGTGTAACTTCTAGAAAACTCTTGGGATTCATCATTTCTAAATGAGGCATCGAGGTAGACCCAACAGAGGTAAAGGCTATCTTGGAAATGGCCCCACCCACGAACATCAAATAACTGAGAAGCTTACAGGGTAAAGTAGCGTCTATAAAGTGATTTATTGCACAACTATCGGACAAATATCAACCCATAAATTGCCTGCTACACAAGGGGGTCCCATTCTAGTAGTATGAATAATATCAGCAAGCCTTTGCTGAAATTAAGGAGTACCTAGAAATGCCACCAATCTTAGCTCCACCAAGGCTAGACGTACCATTCCTATTGTATATATCCGCTACTAATTTTGCTTTGGGTACAATGTTGGTTCAAAAGAATGTGCAAGACAAGGAACATGTGATATATTACATCAATCGCACCTTGGTGAGCTACGAGATAGGATATGCATACATAGATAAGTTGTGTTTAGCAGTGGTCTTTGCAACCAAGAAATTGTGCCACTACATGCTGAGCCATATGACATATGTAATATCTAAAAAAAATCCTTTGTAGTATATGATGAGCAAGACATATCATAACACACGTACTGCAAAGTGGATCATGCTATTGATAGAATTTGATTTGGAATTCATAAGCCAAAATTCCATCAAGGGATAAGTCATAGCCGATCAGTTGGCTGAGGCACCTATTTAGAATAGTAGACCCCTCACCATAGAGCTTCCTATTGATGTAGTCTTTTCACTATAAGAAGCACCTGAACCTGAAGAACAAAAAAATGAAGTTGACATGACTTTGTTCTTCAATGGTTTGAAGTGTGAGCAAGGAGGCTGTGCGAGGATTATTTTTTTCATGTCACAAGGTTCTCCAATGCCCTTTTTGTTCAAGCCATACTTCCCTTGCACTAATAACAACACCGAATACGAGTCCCTAATATTGGGTCTCCAAACATCCATCACCATGAGAATCAAAAGGCTAAATATCTTTGGTGACTCCCTCCTCATAGTCAACTAGGTCAAGGGACTATTTCAATACCGAGATCCAATCCTAAAATCTTACAAGGAGCTTGTTGACACATATCTAGCCAAACTAGAGTGGTATGACATTGATGCAATCCCTCATTTGTCAAATATATTTACAGACACCATGGCATCTTTGGGATCCTTGATCCCTCATAATCCATCTACTGATTTCACTACCATTCATGTCAAAACACTCTCACACTCAGCGATCCAGCGTGATGCTTTTGATAACAAGGAATTGGTCAACATGATTCATATAGAGCCAGACCATGACTGGTTCTGTAAAGCCAAAGACTTCTTAAAAAATACACCTTGGGTATCCCTGATATCATAAGGTCCTACAGATAATGATACCACTATTCACCATAAGGTTATTTCTCAATCTACATTTGTATAAATTGAATTGCATGAGGAATAAACCGTCTTATCTGTCAAGGTTGTAGTCTATTAGGATTGGCTATCCCAATTACAAGACTTCCTTAGGCTTGAAATTGTCCCACAAGGACTGTCGCATGTCGAAATATGAGCATTCAAGCAAAAAGTGACAAGATATATCTTTCTAGGAGGCATATTGTATCATCAAAACTATGATGGAGTCCTCCTACGTTGCTTAGAGTCCCAAGAATCAGCTTGGGCAATTTTGCAATCTCATGATGGTACATGCAGTGGCCACTTCAACGATATAGCCATTGTCAAGAACATCCTTAGAATGGGTTATAACTAAACCACCATGGATAATGATTGTTGTGAGTATAGCAAGAAATGCATTAAATACTAGTACCATGTAAATTTTATGCACTTGCCATCATAGGTCTTACAACCCATTCAAGCGACTTGACCATTTTATCAGTGGGGTGTCGATCTAATTGGAAATATTTCTCCCCCATATTTGGGTCGACACATGTTCATATTAATAGCCACAAAGTACTTCACCAAATGGGTAGAATCAGTTCCCTTAACCTCGATAATTGGTCCTCAAATTACGGAGCTCATACTTCATAATATCATTTATCGTTTTGGGTACCATTCAATATAATCTTGGATAATGGTCTATCATTCTATGAGATTTAACAACCAAATATAATATTTAGCACAATTTTATGACACCATACTATTCGTAGGCAAATGGGCAAGCAGAGACCTCAAACAAGACAATAGTAGCCAGCTTAAAGAAGACGGTGAAAGAAAATCATAAGGATTGGCATCTGCAATTGCCCTTGATATTATGGGCTAATAGGACTAGCATGTGCATGACCACTGGGGTAACATCATTTTTTTTTGTATATGGCACTGATGCCATTATGCCCTTAGAGTTGGAAATCCCAATATTATGCATCGCATTGAAAGAGTTCATCAATGACGACACTACACGACAAGCTCGCTTGGATCAATTGACCCTTCTGGATGAACAGCACATCAATACTTTTGAGCATCTTCGCATTTACTAGGATCATATAACATGATATTATAACAATAAATTCCACGTGAGAGACTTTAAAGTTGGGGATCTTGTACTTAAAGAAAACCAACATAACTCAAATATGTTGTTGCATCTGCAAGACAAATTTATAGCCAATTGTATAGGTCCCTATATCATCTTTGAGAAGATTGGGCCTGGGGAATATGGCCTGACAATGCTAGAGGGTGTTGAGGAGCCAAAACCTCTCAACATCATTCATCTAAAGGCGTTTCACACAGAAATCAACAAAATATCAAAAATATTCAAATAAAGTTCAAAAAATCATAAAATAATAGAAATCATAAAATCCAAACAAAGCAAAAACATCAAAATGAAAAACAAAAGCTCCAAAGGCATCTTAAAGCCCTTTGATCAATTCACAAAAGGCTCCAAAGGCATCTTAAATCCCTTTGGTCAATCACAAAAAGCTCCAAAGGCATATTAACGCCCTTTGGTCAATTCACAAAAGGCTCCAAAGGCATATTAAAGCCCTTTGGTCAAATAACAAAAATCTCCAAAGGCATCTTAAAGCCCTTTGGTCAAATCACAAAAATCCCCAAAGGCACCTTAAGCCCTTTTGTCAAAATCAAAACATAAAAACACAAAAACAACTTAAAATCAAAAAGTTCAAAAACATTCATAATAATAAAAACTCAAAAACAATTGAAAGCATCAAAAATACAAAAACATTTGCATTTGCATTCCGTATTTGCATTCACTTAGTTGCATTGCATTAGGTATTTCCATCCATTACATTTGCATTAGATACATTTGTGTTTGCAATCTTACAAATGACACCACATTTGTACATAAATCATGCATCTTCAAAATCCATCAGCATCCATCACCCATGAGTGTAACTATGTTTTTCAACGCAACCCCTCCTACTACTATGAGGAATATACTAGGGCTTCCCAGTCGCTCAGCCATACCTAGTGGTTTTATCAAACTTGGTAGAAAGTTATCTTTGCTTTTGATAGGTGAGGTTTAGTTTTGATAGCACCTGGTATATTTCAAAATCCTATAACTAATCAAAATACTAATATTCTAGTTGGAACAAGGAACAGATGAACATTACGAAGTGGTATTAGGTATCCTAAGGTGAAAAGTTTATATTGCTCATCCCCCTATGTGACCGGTTTGAAAATGCTAAGAATTTGCAAAAGGACATGTTCACCCCTACCCAAAGAAATACCTTGCTTCAATTAAAACAAGCAAAAATCCTGAACAAAAAGCAAAATTCAAAAATAAAATAAAATAAACAGTGACTATCATCACTACACAAATCCCTTGCTCAAAAGAAAAACAAAAATTCAAAATAAACAATGATTTTCATCACTAAGCATGAGCAAGTATCCCAAATAAATATGAAGAAAAGAAGGGAGTATTGAACTTGAATTCCTGGAATTCTCAACATGAACGAGCCATAAGGTATCCTTACACACGATGATATGTCTATCACATTGGCATCTCGCCTTTGTACAAACCAATGTTTGCATGTGGAAGATTTAGCTTTAGGTTTCCTATACCGCCTAGTGGTTTAATCCAACTGAGTCCAACATAGGATCAGGATAAACATTTGAGGATCCCCAATACAACAATGGGCTGAATGAATCCTGCCTAGCATCGAGGTATGCTTATGTTTTACCTAATATATTAATTTGCACACATAGGGATAATGAGTATCTAGGTCTTCATAACAAAACTTTGTCCTTCAGAAGCTTTGTATGATCAGTATACAACTTTTTATGAAGCAACTAGGGTATTTGAGTCTCATGGAAAACCTCAAAAATCACCTCATAGCAACAATTCATATCATAACTCACATCATCAACTTTCTTTAGGATATTTTATTCGTTAAAGGGTATCCATGAAATAGGATAGATACCGGATGAATGTCAGCAATGATATTTAGATGACCACTGACTATTTTGTGCATATATTTTAATTTACAAAAGCTAATCAAGAAAGTACATACATATCACATCATCTCATCTCACATTTGGATGCTTAAATAATTAATTATTATTATAAGAGTTATTATTTACATTCATTATTGTTATACATTTTGTGGTGTCGCCCATTAGATTGTCAAAAACCATGCCATATCATATCATATGTTTTAAGTGATTAAAGCATCTAGGTTCATTCACATTAGATCATCAGCATAATGCATAACACATTTCATTTACCATATCATAACAACATAAGTTAGATGCATACGATACATCAAAATAAAATATGCATCTAACAATAAGAATTGCATCCATATATGCATCCATCATCATCATCTAGATCAAAATGACAAGTCCACCCCTACCTAGAAATATTTTTCTTCAATTAAAACAAGCAAAAATCCCAAACAAAAAGCAAAATTCAAAAAAAAATAAAAATAAATAGTGACTATCATCACTACATAAATTCCTTGCTCAAAAGAAAAACAAAAATTCAAAATAAACAATGGTTTTCATCACTAAGCATGAGCAAGTATCCCAAATAAATATGAAGAAAATAAGGTAGTATTGAACTTGAATCCCTGGAATTCTCAGCATGAACGAGCCATAAGGTATCCTTATGCACGAGGATATATCTGTCACATTGGCATATTGCCTTTGTACTGACCAATGTTTGCAAGTTGAAGAGCTAGCTTTAGGTGTCCTGTACCACCTAGTGGTTTAATCCAACTGAGTCCAACTTAGGATTAAGATAAACATTTGAGGATCCCCAATACAAAAATGGGTTGAATGAATCTCGCCTGGCACTGAGGTATGCTTATTTTTTACCTAATATATTCATTTGCACACATAGGGATAATGAGTATCTAGGTCTTCATAACAAAAATTTGTCCTTCTGAAGCTCTGTATGATTAGTATACAACTTTTGATGAAGCAACTAGGGTATTTGAGTCTCATGGAAAACCTCAAAAATCATCTCATAGAAACAATTCATATCATAACTCACATCATCAACTTTATTTAGGATATTTTATTCATTAAAGGGCATCCATGAAATAGGATAGATACCGGATGAATGTCAAAAATGATATTTTGATGGCCACTAACTATTTTGTGCATATCTTTTAATGTATATAAGCCAATCAAGAAAGTACATACATACCACATCATCTCATCTCACATTCAGATGCTTAAACAATTAATTCTTATTATAAGAGTTATTATTTACATTCATGATTGTTATACATTTTGTGGTGTCGTCCATTAGATTGTCAAAACCCATGCCATATCATATCATATATTTTAAGTGATTAAAGCATACAGGTTCATTCACATTAGATCATTAGCGTAGTGCATTACACATACTGCATTTATCATACCATAACAACATAAGTTAGATGCATATAATAAAATCAAAATTAAACATGCATTTTACAATAACCATTGCATCCATATATGCATCCATCAACATCATCTAGATCATACCATCTAATCATCCACACATCATAAAGCATAAGTCATGTAAACCACATCATATAGCATAAAATCATAAAGTAGTACACCTATACATCCACATCATAACATCTAATGCATCACATCACATCATATCACATAAAATCATGATACTGCATCCATAAGCATAAAATATAATCATAAAAGATACATAATGAGTCTCAAAGTCTAGATGTCATATAAATATGTGTCAAAATAAGTACATGTAGGTACAAAAGGTCGTAAGGCTACAATTGTGTAGGTCAGCTGACTTTACACTTAAAATAGTATAAAATACCCAAGGGGCAAAAGTGTTCAAGAGTGGTCTGCACCACTAGCATCACCTCTGCCCTCATCGATCCCTCTAGGACGTGGTATAGAACTAGCACCCCCAGTCTGCTCTATCTGGGTCCTAGTCTGGTGGCTCAACTAAGCTGATGACTACCCTGAGGTACTTCAGCTGGTCCTCTATGACCCTCCTGCCATAGGTCTCTCTGGTAGGTGGCCTCTCCAAAGCTTGACCTCATTCTCTAGTGCTAGGATATAGGACGTATCTAGGATACGATGATCCAAGTCCTCTCCTAATAGCCCCTACAAACGTCATATCTCTGCACCTGCATCTAGCCCAGTAGGTCCTTGAGGTACTGGCATGGATGGCACAATATATCCTTGAGTAGCATCCCATCGATAGTAAACTGATCTATCATATCCTATAGTATGATCTACTCTGCCTTGAGGCAATGAACCTAAACCCAAAACCTAGCAATGGTCGTATCTCTCTACTATACTTAGATCTGAGATGCCTGTAGCTCTGCCTCAACTTGATGCAACTGAGCCCAGAGAGGAGAATACCGCTCCTTGAGAGCCAACTTCTCATCCTTTGGAGCTACCTGCTCCTCTGCTCCGTCCTACTCTATAGGATAGCCCCATCCCTCTATTTGAGCTCGCACTCAGCACACATTAGTATCATCCCCTACAGTAGTCGCATCCCAGTCATGGCCCAAACTATCACTACCCTACCACATCATTGTGCCCCACCATCAAGTGTAGTCCTCTGTGACCTTGCCATCTGTGATAGTAGCATTGAACGTTGGAGGATCATCATCCTTTTTCACTGTTGTAACCTGAGGTAGTAGAAGATCCCTCTCTACAACAATATTCCTATATAATACTTATTGGAGTGGCACATCCTATGGTAGACCAAACTTTCGAAGCACCCTAGAATAGTGAAATAACTCCCTGATGTCATCCTTGCGACTGATAACCCATCAGTCACACTAAGTATGAGCTGTAAATCTAGTTGGATCCCTCCAAGTAGGTCACTTAAATTAAGGCCTCCAGATGACATCTTGGGCCTTCAAACAAGTCAGTGATGTCATGTAGTGGGAAAGCTCCCCTGCATGAGGCTAACTCTTACGCTCCTTGAGATCTCTAGGCCACATATATCCATAGGACTGGTGGGAATCGACCACCTCAGTAATCTCCATAGGAAGTCCTGTCGAGAGGTCCACCTTGATATGCTCCCATCCCTAGATCTAAAGGAGCAAGTTGCAAGTGATGCTGGCATGACCTTACTACTGAATTTGGTACAACTCATCATACCACTACACCAGTAGAGTGCTACCCCAAGCATAGATAATAGGTTGTGCACTGTCCACCAAGTCTTGAACCATGGCTAAGAGGTTCCATGGGAACCTCACTCTCGAGCAGTCAGGGATAATAATGTTGCAGATAATCATCAGCAACACAACATGTCTATGGGAGAAGACATCCTCTCGATACCACCAATCCACAAAAATCCCTCTTGAGCGATAATCACAAAATGTGGCAGTGGCATATCTCCTAAATACCCTCGTAAAAACTGTGTCCCTGGAACCCATAGGGGAAGACACGATGGGGACTCCATCAAAGGGAATCCTAAATATCTGATACACATCCTCCAATGTAATGGTCATCTCATTGGTATGAAGGTGGAACATGTTGGTCCTGGAGTCCCACCTATGAGCCATGGTCGTAATATAGGCCTGATCTGACATGATCGTTGGAAGCCTGGTGATGTACTGAAGCCCTCGAGCATCAATCCAAGCCCAGTCTGTGGCATCCATGAGGAGCAGAAGGTCCACAAGTAGCTTCAGGTCCCAAGCCCGAGCAAACAATATCTAAGAGTGCAAAGCAAATCTAGAATAAATGCACTTACAAGATAAAAGCAATAAAATCCCAAAAATGGTGTAAGATAATCTAAGATGAGCTTAAGGCAACAAGCATGGTGGTTTATTACATCTAAAAATCTAAGAAACTCAAAAACTACTCTTCAAAATTTCAAAAAAACCAATTTAAATTGCTTTAAAATATAAAAATATAAAAATAAAAAAATAAACCTAATGTCACTTGGTCGCTCGCACCATGAGCGGCCACGAAGCGACCGCTGAAGCCAATAGTGGCCAGTTTCCAACGGTTGAAAATTTGACTATTGGATTTCAAATTGGTCACTAACGGTGACAACAACCAGCCTCAAGCTAGGCTAGTTGCTCTGGGCAGTAGCGGCCAGTGGGTGACATGCCAACGACATTCTCTCATGGCAAAAAATCATAAAAAAAAATCACAAAAACACAAAACAAAGGGAAACCCATCTGCTTAAACCCTAAACTAGCCCTATCTACTAGTTTAGTTTGTTGCCAACAAGGTTAATGAGGTTCCTTTACCGCATTGCTTAATTAGGTTCATTTTACCAAATTAAATAAGCAAGCCAGGGTTTGGCAGAATACCCATGAAACTTTGGCTCCTCCACTGGTAGAAGCCTCTCCCTGCTCAGCCATATCACCTGAATCAATAGCAAATATTGTAGCACTCCATGTCACAATTGCACTTTCTCACCTCAAAGCGCAAAAGCATAATTGACAACTGGAAATAATGAAATGAGAAACCCTAGGATTTTCTTTTATATTTTCTCTTTTTGCCTTGACTGCTGCTAGCGTCAGCAGCCCGCACTTTCTGGCCGCTGGACCTGACAACGACCAAGAAGCAGCAATTAGGGATCGTTGGACATAACAGCAGCTAGCAAATAAGGAGAAATTTTGTGAATTTATCACCATAAAGCACCTCAAAATGAGTCAATAAACACATTTGTAAATCCAAAGCAACCAAAATAAGCACAAATACCCAAAAAAAATACATATATCAAAATCCAAAAACATCATAACATCCAAATTAAAAATCAAATAACAACAAAATCCCAAATGAGCCTCGTATTCAGCTATTTTCTCTATACACTTGGCGATTGCAGTGACTAGCACTCCATGCAATTCAACAAGATGAGTAAATTACCATAAGGCCACTTGGGGTAAAATAGTTAAGGTAGAATTGAAACGCTTCACTTCAAACCCTAATAAGGCTATGAAAATCAGACCGTCCCATGGGAGCGAGGATCCATATCATTTTTCCTATAACAAATAGTGATTCAACAAGCAACAATAGAACTGTTACCACCTTGATTCCCTAAGATGGCCATTGCGATCGGACCACACCATGGGATAGAGATGTACAACACAAAAATGGTTGAAATCACACCTAGATGGGAACAACCCTATAACAACAAAAGCAACCCTCTAAGGAGGTCCAAATCATTCATTTTGGTCAAGCAACTCATTGCTTTATTAATTTTTCTTTCCTCATCGACTCGTTGCTTGAGGGGGTAGTCAAAATTTTTAAACAATCATAATCAAAATCAATAAAAGAACACTCGATCATGTCAAATTGCGTTCATCTTATGAATCATTTCCAACAACTATCATAAGATTACCCTTTTCTGGAGGAAAAAGCAAACATAATAGTTAAGTTTATAGCTCTCCTCCTTTTGGACCTATAGTAGTACTAAAGCTACCCGATCGCCTGATGTGCAGTACAAACTACCACAAATTTAAGCCTTCCATTTTTTTGGAAGCAATGAATCTAGGATTTGTGCCCTCTCACATGACTGGGGCATCCAATGTTGATCAAATCAATGATCATCATCCAACCTACAATGTGACCCTAGGTGGTCTATTTTTGCTTCGCACTGTGTTTTCCCACAACTCATCCCAAAAATGGGTATCTTTAGACACCTAAAACTCGTCATGTTTAGGAGACTACCCATATGGACACATTCATAGACCATATGAATTCTCTTGGATCTCTCCAAGAGCAAGTAGTGGTTCTAACCACTCAAACAGAGCAGTTCTAGCGCATCCAGGCTTGGCCTCTCTTAGGCAGAATAGCCGACACACCTAACCGTTGAAGACTGCGACGACCACACCTAGCCATTGGACTTGACAACAGCTAGCACCATGCACATTCTAGTCATGAAAAAGGGCCCAGATCACACATGCTGACTGCACCTTTGCATTATTTACGAGCAAATTTTGGTGAGGAACTACCTGAGTTCCTCCTAACTGCCCTTTTAATGCCAATTTGTGACTGATGATTTCCACCCAGGATGGTCAGTCACATGTAATTTGGATTGAAGCTTCTACAGGAATCCAGGGTCCAAATATAAGAGAGGGAAGTCTACATATGGACTCTCCCACAGAGAGTAAAGGATCCATAATTTTTAGAGTTTATGTAGCAAAGCCCTATCATATTGGAGAGTGAATCTATGCACCCTTGAGGAGCAACGAAGTGCTATCTAATTGAGAAGAGACTATTTTGTTAGTCTTACAATGACACTGAGAGGGGGGGGGTGAATCAGTGTAGCTCTATAAACTTAAATTTACAGCTCTTAATACCGCAACAATTAAAACTTATTACTAGATACAACAAGTATAACAAAAGAGCATCACACAACACAAGATTTAACGAGGTTCACCAATGTGGCTACTCCTCAAAAATTGACTGCTTGGACTACCATCCAAATCCAGCCTTTGCAAAGCACCAACTTTACAATCAATTTACCAAGCACCCACTGTAAGGAGCACCAACCCCTTATTTATCTGCACCAACAGAAAGGAGCACCAACCCCTTATTTATCTGCACCAATAAAAAGGAGCACCAACCCCTTATTTATCTGCACCAATAGAAAGGAGCACCAACCCTTGATGCCAAGCTACAACCTGGACTTCAATTTGAATCTATAAGTTTGATAGTAAGATACCTTTGCTTTTGCAAGACCCTGACTGGTCTTCTTCACCTTTGCGTTCTCTGTGCACTCTGCTCTCTCTACGCAATCACTTCGCACACTCTGCTTCGTTATAGTCAAACTTCATGATCGTCTTCTCCCTTTTTGCACTCTGCTCTCTTTGCAAATTTTGCACTTAGCATGATTCGACACGACTTGCTCTCTACGCACAACGACCGTATTTCACACACATTCAAACCACTTCTCAATTCTCCAAACAACCCTCCTTTTATAACAATATTTTTTATGATGAAAACCCTAATCTTAGTCGGTTGTAAATCCTAATCTTAGTCGGCTTTCATAACAACTGTAAACCCTAATTTTAGTCGGTTGTCATCGGTCTTCGTCGGCTTCAACTCAAGAAGATGTTCGGTTTATCCATCGCTTGATGATTTCATTCTAGACAGACCCTATAACCGCCATACTGACTTTTGATCACTCTTCGTATTTTAGCAGTATGAAATCACTCTATAACTGCCCCTGTAAATGTCGTAGTGATGTCGGTCCACTGTCATACTTCTCATTTCAGTTGGGTTCTCCTTCTTGACTTGCGCATTTACGACCTATCATGAAATCATGACATTTCTGCCTCTGTAGCTTCTTTTGTTGTTGTTGCCACAAAAATACATGTCGCGATATCGTGACACTTTCACCTCCGTACGCTTTCTCTATTCTTTTGTCGTGATATCATGACATTTTTGCCTCCATAGACTTCGTCTTTTCTTTTGTCATGATATCATGACATTTTTGCCTTCGTATACTTCGTCTTTGCTTTTGTCATGATATCGCGACACTTCTACTTCCATAGACTTCGACTTTGCTTTTGTCATGATATCGTGACACTTTTGCCTCCGTAGTCTTCAACTTAGCTTTTGTCGTGAAATCGTGACACTTTTGCTTTCGTACTTAGCTTCTTTGCTTTTGTCATGAAATCGTGACACTTCTGCCTTTGAAAGTCTTCTTCTCTGCTTTTGTCATGAAATCATGACATTACCTTTCGTACTTTACTTCTTTGCTTTTGTCATAAAATCGTGACACTTCTACCTTCAAAGTCTTGCTTTTTGCTTTTGTCATGAAATCATGATAGTTCTGCTTCGTACGCTTCCTCTCTTTCTTTTGTCATGAAAATGCGACATGTCGCGATATCGTGACACTTTTCAAACTTACTTCTCTCTCCTATTTTAGTCATGAAAATGCGACATGTCACGAAATCGTGACACTTTTCTTACTTGTTCTCTTTCTTCGAACTTGTCGTGAAATCGTGACACTTTTTCTGCTTTCTCTTTCTCTTCCAACATGTCATGAAATCGTGACAGTTTTTCCACTTGCCTTTTTCTCTTCCAACATGTCGTGAAATCGTGACAGTTTTTCTGCTTTTCTCTCTCTTCCAACATGTCGTGAAATCGTGATAGTTTTCTGCTTTTTCTCTCTTCCAACATGTTGCATGGAAATCGTGATAGTTTTTCTGCTTTTCTCTCTCTTCCAACATGTCATGAAATCGTGACAGTTTTTCTTGCTCTTGTATATGTCGCGATATCGTGACACTTTTCTTACTTGTCTTTTTTCTTTGATCTTTTGCATATGGGCCACTTCGGTCTTCTTGGAAAATCACTGTACATACTCTGAATAACCTTTGAACTCCTGTCTTCTGCATCTGAATAGCTTTTGAACTTCCTATCCATTGCATCAATAGATCTATCTGACTGTGTTGACAACAATGACAATACTGTTGCTGCACCTTGCTCAACAATCTCCCCCTTTGGAATTTTTGGCAACACATGTGCAATTTCCTGTAACTCTTCTCCCCCTTTGACAATAATACCAAAGGGCTACTGCGAGACCCCCCCGAGTCCATGCACAACATTCTCAGGCAAAATTTATTACACTTAGCAAAAATCATGAACATGAGCAAAAAGATAATCAAATACTTAAATGCTCCCCCTGAGAATGTGATCCCTGTAGCTAGTCAATTCTTGGGAAGTGTGACCACTCCCAATTTATTGCGAAGGTACTCAAAAACTTCCTTGGGCAATGGTTTTGTGAAGATATCTGCTACTTGCTCTGTAGTTGGAACAAAATCCAACTTAACCTCACCTTTCGCAACTTTCTCCTTCAAAAAGTGATACCTGATAGCAATGTGTTTTGTGCATGAATGCATAACCGGATTCTTGGAGATGTTAATGGCATTGGTGTTATCACACTTAACTGATATTGGCTCACTGAAGCTAATACCAAGATCTTTCAGGGTTTGTTTCATCCACAATACCTACGTACAACATGTTGTCGCTACAATATATTCTGCCTCTACTGTCGATAAAGAAACTGACTCTTGTTTCTTACTATGCCACGTGACCAATCTGTCTCCAAGATAGAATGCACCTCCATTGGTACTCTTTCTGTCATCGACACCTCCTGCCCAATCTGCATCTGAATACAAAATAAGGGTGAAGTCTTTACCTTTCGGATACCATAACCCATACTCCATAGTACCCTTGAGGTACCAAAGAATCCTCTTCATTGTTGTCACATGAGTCTCCTTGGGATTAGCCTGAAATCGTGCTACCATGCATACTGCCTACAAAATATCTGGTCCAGTAGTCTGTCGGGTATGATAAGCTCCCAATCATAGATCTGTACATGGTTTGATCAACAGGTGGAGATTTGTCATCCTTGCTCAACTTGCAACCTGTCGTCATGGGAGTGCTAACTGGCTTACAATCCTCCATTGTGAACTTTTTTAACATCTCTTTCACATATTTAACTTGAGAAATAAATATGCCCTTCTTATTTTGATTAACTTGCAACCTGAGGAAATACGAAAGTTCACCAATCATTGACATTTCAAATTCTTTCTGCATCTTATTTGCTAAATCTTTACATGACTCATCTTTGCTTCTGCCAAATATGATATCATCTACGTATACAACAAGAACAATAAGATGCCCATTTTCTATTTTGACATACAAATTACTATCCACCATACCTTTCTTAAACCCTTGTTGAGTGAGATAGTTGTCTAGCCTTGCATACCATGCTCGGGGTGCCTGTTTTAAGCCATATAATGCTTTCTTCAACTTGCAAACCAAGTTGGGATCATCACCAAGTTGGAAACCATCTGGTTGCTCAATATAAACCTCTTCTTCAAGTTTCCCATTCAAAAATGCTGATTTCACATCCATTTGATAAACTTTGAAATTCTTGTAGACTGCTAAAGCCAGAAACATTCTAATTGCCTCTAGTCTAGCTATTGGTGCAAAATTTTCCTCAAATTCAATGCCTTCAACTTGTGCATAACCCTTACATACCAATCTTGCTTTATTTCTGACTACCTGTCCGTCTTCATTCAATTTGTTTCGAAAAATCCATTTAGTCTCGATTATATTTTTATTTGCAGGTCTAGGTACTAACTCCCAAGTTTCATTTTTCTCGATCTGATCTAATTCTTCATTTATTGCCTTCATCCAACTTTCATCTTTGCTTGCGTCAACAACATTTTTGGGCTCAATGCTGGATAATAGAGAGTAGTTACTTACTACTCTTCTTCTTGTCTGAACACCAACTTTGGGGTCTCCAATTATTTGCTCTCTAGGATGATTTTTCTGCCAATTTCCTGTTTTGAATTTCTTATTTTCTTCCACTTCTGAATCACAACTTAAATCATCCGAGTCAATTTTTTGTATCTTTTCCATTTCGTTTTCCTCATCTCCTTCAATAACCTCTTCATAAATTGGGTAGTTCTTTTCATAGCTAATTACTCGTTCTCTACCTTCATCAAATTTAACATCGACACTTGTCCACAATTTTCTTTAGCCTCTTGTTGTAGCATTTGTAAGCTTTGCTTTTTGATGAATAACCAACAAAAATACCTTCATCCGCTCTATCTTCAAACTTACCAAGATTATCTTCGAGTTCTTTTGATGTAGCACTTGTTGCCAAAAACTTTGAGGTATTTTGTTGTTGCCCTTTTACCGAACCACAACTCATAAGGAGTTTTGCTTTCATGTGTTCTCAGCATGTACCTATTTTGGATATACACCGTAGTATGGACTGCTTCTTTCCAAAATCTATCTGCTACTCTGCTTTCAGCCAACATAGTCCGTGCCATTTCCTGCACTGTCTTGTTCTTTCTTTCTACCACTCCATTCTGCTGAGGTGTCCTGGCTGCTGAAAACTGTCTCCTAATACCGTATTTTTCACAGTACTCTGTAAACTCCTCTGAAATGAATTCTCCTCCTCTATCTGATCTTAAACATTTGATCCTCTTTCCTGTTTCATTCTCAACTTGGTTTTTGAAAGTCTTGAACATTTCAAAAGCTTCTGATTTATGCTTCAAGAAAAATATCCATGTCATTATGGAATAGTCATCAATGCACAACATAAAATATTTGTCACCATTTATGCTTTGTGTTCTCATGGGTCCACATAAATCAGTGTGTATTAGTTCCAAAGGTTTGCTTGTGTAGTACTCTTTTGTTTTGAATGTGACTCTAGTTTGCTTCCCCTTTTGGCATGAAGCACAAATGTTGTTTGCGGGTTTTCTGATGGTGGGAATATCTCTCACTGCCCTTTTTGAGTTGATTTTTACTAGATTATCAAAACTGATATGACCGAGTCTCTTGTGCCACAACCAATTTTCTTCTTCCTTTCCAATAAAACAAGCTCCTTCTGAAGTCTCTGAGAGCGTGTATAGGTTTCCATATGTCCTTGATCCAGTTGCTATCAATTTTCCACTATTTGTTTTTCGACTTCACAACCCCTGCTTCTTAAAAACTACTTCATGACCTTTATCACAAATCTGACTTACGCTCAACAAGTTATGTTTCAAACCATCCACAAACAAGACTTCTTCTGACTTAATTTTTCTGTCACTAATTTTAAGCTGAACCTTTGCCAACTATCTTAGCTCCATCATTATTTCCAAACTTTACTGAACCACCTTCATATTTCTGTAACTTCTCAAATTTTTGTTTGTCACCTGTCATATGATTGGAGCATCCACTATCAAGTATCCATGGTACATATTTATTCTGTGCTTTAAATGTTGTTTGTACGATTAAGGATTCCTTTTCTTCCTTAAGTCACTCTTTTTCTTTCCACTCCATTTTGATAGTAGTTTTGGGCTCTTGTTTTGCCTTTCCCTTATCAATAGCTTGTGCATGTTTTTCGGGAAGTTTTCTATTTTGTCTCATCCTATTTGGTTGAAATTTTCTTCCCTGAAACTGATTTGATGCAAATGTACTTCTACAGTTTCTTGCAATGTGCCCAAAATTATGACAGTTATAACATTCTACTTGTATAATTCATCGGGAGGAGAAAAAGCATTTCTATTAGTGAAATTTCTTGGATTTACATTATATTTGCGGTCTGAGATTTTATGTCCATAGCCATTGCATTTAAAATAGAAACCAGAAAAGGGATAATTGAACCTGGGTGATGGTCTTTGCCATGTTGTCGTAGGAGCCATAGGTCTTCTTCTTCTTTGATGTGTGACATTGGTGAATCCATCATTGTCAATTCTCCTTTCATGCCTGGCATTATTGCTTTCTTTTGCATGAGACATTTTTCCTTGATCAACCTTGTTTCTTATCTTCATTCTTTATGGATTCTACATTTCTGGCCTTTGATCCATTTGATGATTCTCCTTCGATGAAACCCAGACCAAATTTGATGCCTGTAGGCCTTTGGTCATTTATAATCTTATCCAGCTTCATAGAACTTTCTTCGCGTTTGTGATAGCAACTAATTTTGTGATTCATCTCTTCTATCTGCATCCGTAAACCAACATTCTCTTCTTCTAGTTTGCAGCAATAATCTATTTTCATGGTAATTTGTACTTCGAGATCTTTAGATATTTTCTTGTATTCTTCTGTCTGTACTTTCAGACTGGTTATGATTTCGTTTGCATCCTCAAGATTTTTTGAAATTTTCTTATTCTTTTTCCTCTCTATTTTCCACTCTTCAAGTGCAGAGATCAACTCACCTTCTAGATCTACTTCAGCCTCAGGGTTTTCACCACATACTTCAGAGTTCACTCCTTCTTCCTTTTCTGATTTTACTTCTTCAAATGCCATGAAAAGAGCTTCACCTGTTTCCTCTTCAGAATCCTCATCGGAGTTGTCTTCTGATGAACTGGCATTCCTGGAGATGAAACTTTTCTTCTTGAAGTTGCCTTTTCTGAAATTCATTTTCTTCTTCCAGTCACTTCTTTCTTGGTGCGATCCTTCATCATTTTTGTTCTTCTCATTAAGTGGACATTTAGTCACAAAATGCCCAACGCCTCCACAGTTGAAACATTTAAACGGTAGCTTTCCTCTGTATTTTCCTTTTCCCCTTTTTAGTTTTCTAACAAAGTTTGCTTCCATTTCATCTGATGTCTCTTCTTCCTCGGACTCTTGTTTTGCATTTTTATTTTTAAGGGCTTTAAAAGCCGCTTCTCTGTCTGTGGGTTTAGATCTTCCTATCCTCATCTCATATGCGAGTCAAAGAACCATACATCTCATCTATACTAAAATAATTTAGATTTTTAGCTTCTTCTATCATTGAGACTTTAGAATCAAACCTTTGAGGAAGAGATCTTAATACCTTTTTCATGACGGTAGAGTCTTCGATATCCTCGTCGAGTCCTCTGATCGCATTAATGATTCCATTAACTCTCAGCATATATGCCTCAATGTTTTCATCGTCATTCATCTTTAATGCTTCGAACTGAGCTCGATGTGTCTGTAACTTGGCCTCCTTGATCTTATCATCTCCTTCATGAATACTCCTCAGTTTGTCCCATATTTCTTTTGCCATTTTACAGCTCATGATCTTTACTAGTTCACTATCTGCTAATCCGCACATGATAGCATTCTTTGCTTTTGAGTTATTTTCAAACAGTTTCTTTTCGTCAGCCTCTTTTGGAGGAGTGATGGGTATTGTGTATCCACTAACTATTGAATCCCAGATGTCGTATCCCAAAGCATAGAGATATGTCTGCATCCTGATTCTCTAGAATGCGTAATTAGATCCATCAAACAATGGTGCTTTGTTTGATGAGAAGCCTTCACCACCTGCCATTGTGTTACTTCCAAGATCACCCTAGCCGGTTAAGCTTGTACAGGAACTTAGCTCTGATACCAATTGTTAGTCTTACAATGACACTGAGAGGGGGGGTGAATCAGTGTAGCTCTATAAACTTAAATTTATAGCTCTTAATACCGTAACAATTAAAACTTATTACTAGATACAACAAGTATAACAAAAGAGCATCACACAACACAAGATTTAACGAGGTTCACCAATGTGGCTACTCCTCAAAAATTGACTGCTTGGACTACCATCCAAATCTAGCCTTTGCAAAGCACCAACTTTACAATCAATTTACTAGCACCCACTGTAAGGAGCACCAACCCCTTATTTATCTACACCAATAGAAAGGAGCACCAACCCCTTATTTATCTGCACCAATAGAAAGGAGCACCAACCCCTGATGCCAAGCTACAACCTGGACTTCAATTTGAATCTATAAGTTTGATAATAAGATACCTTTGCTTTTGCAAGACCCTGACTGGTCTTCTTCACCTTTGCGTTCTCTGCGCACTCTGCTCTCTCTGCGTAATCACTTCGCACACTCTGCTTCATTACAGTCAAACTTCATGATCGTCTTCTCCCTTTTGTGCACTCTGCTCTCTTTGTAAATTTTGCACTTAGCACGATTCGACATGACTTGCTCTCTGCGCACAATGACCGTATTTCACACACATTCGACCACTTCTCAATTCTCCAAACAACCCTCCTTTTATAACAATATTTTTTATGATGAAAACCCTAATCTTAGTCGTTGTAAATCCTAATCTTAGTCGGCTTTCATAACAATTGTAAACCCTAATTTTAGTCGGTTGTCATCGGTCTTCGTCAGCTTCAACTCAAGAAGATGTTCGGTTTATCCATCGCTTGATGATTTCATTCTGGATAGACCCTGTAACCGCCATACTGACTTTTGATCACTCTTCGTATTTTAGCAGTATGAAATCACTCTGTAACTACCCCTGTAAATGTCGTAGTGATGTCGGTCCACTGTCATACTTCTCATTTCAGTCGGGTTCTCCTTCTTGACTTGCGCATTTATGACCTATCATGAAATCATGACATTTCTGCCTCTGTAGCTTCTTTTGTTGTTGTTGCCATGAAAATACAACATGTCATGATATCATGACACTTTCACCTCCGTACGCTTTCTCTATTCTTTTGTCATGATATCATGACATTTCTGCCTTCGTAGACTTCGTATTTTCTTTTGTCATGATATCATGACATTTTTGCCTCCGTATACTTCGTCTTTGCTTTTGTCGTGATATCGTGACACTTGTTCCATAGACTTTGACTTTGCTTTTGTCGTGATATCGTGACACTTCTGCCTCCGTAGTCTTCAACTTAGCTTTTGTCATGAAATCGTGACACTTTGCTTCGTACTTAGCTTCTTTGCTTTTGTCATGAAATCGTGACACTTCTGCCTTTGAAGTCTTCTTCTCTGCTTTTGTCATGAAATCGTGACACTTTTGCTTTCGTACTTTACTTCTTTGCTTTTGTCATGAAATCGTGACACTTCTGCTTCTGAAGTCTTGCTTTCTACTTTTGTCATGAAATCGTGATAGTTCTGCTTTCGTACGCTTCCTCTCTTTCTTTTGTCATGAAAATGCGACATGTCGCGATATCGTGACACTTTTCAAACTTACTTTCTCTCTCCTATTTTAGTCATGAAAATGCGACATGTCATGAAATCGTGACACTTTTCTTACTTGTTCTCTTTCTTCGAACTTGTCGTAAAATCGTGACACTTTTTCCTGCTTTCTCTTTCTCTTCCAACATGTCATGAAATCGTGACAGTTTTTCCACTTGCCTTTTTCTCTTCCAACATGTCATGAAATCGTGATAGTTTTTCTGCTTTTTCTCTCTTCCAACATGTCACGAAATCGTGACAGTTTTCCTGCTTTTCTCTCTCTTCCAACATGTCGCGAAATCGTGATAGTTTTCTGCTTTTCTCTCTTCCAACATGTCGTGAAATCGCGACAGTTTTTCTTGCTCTTTGTATATGTCGCGATATCGCGACACTTTTCTTACTTGTCTTTTTTCTTTGATCTTTTGCATATGGGCCACTTCGGTCTTCTTGGAAAATCACTGTACATACTCCGAATAACCTTTGAACTCCTGTCTTCTGCATCTGAATAGCTTTTGAACTTCCTGTCCACTGCATCAACAGATCTATCTGATTGTGTTGACAACAATGACAATACTGTTGCTGCACCTTGCTCAACATATGCATCCACTATTCACATCCATTATTATTTACCACCATTTCATGTATTTGACACATCTAGTGATCCTTGAACATCAATTTAAGTAGAGAACCTGGTGCTACAACCCTTGGATCATGAGGAGTAAGGTCTATTTCACGTCCGATGTCTTAGACAGTGGCCCGCAGGCATAACCTAGGGTTTTGATATTAGCTTCTTTGTTTTAGCATTAGATTCAATTGCTTTATGCTTCAGCATTTATCTCTAGCATAGATCCGATTTACTATATGCACTTACATTATTATTTCCAAGATATACATGTATCTTTCATTAGTTTTATTGCATTTAGTCATATTATGCCTTTATATCTTTCTTATCAGGTGTTATACTAACAACCTCATCCGAGGAGGCATCCTGGACTGCTAAGCGTGCTTTGTTGTTTCCATGTACGCAGATCTGCAGGTTTACAAGACCAAGGAAAAACACTCGAAGCACGAGATACCTCTTGGATGAGAGAAAGAGAAGGAGGCATCTGTGAGCCCTCATAGAAGTTCATGTGTGGGATCGGGAAGCCTGTGAAAGCACATCACCCCTTTATGAGGGGATTTATTCCACCATTTGTGTCTCGCTTGTAACTGATTGTATCAAAAACTAGTTATCCCTAAGAGAGACGAATATGTAACCGTGGATTGGAAATATCAATAAAAATATATTTATTTATTTTTCTTATTTATGTGTCATTTGGATGCTCATTCCTTTCAATTTTATATAATAAATACATTGCAAGTCGGGTTGGTTGCGGTGCACGCTCCCTAGGGTTGCACAAGGGGGATTTTACAAATTGCCAGTAATGTTATCAAACAAAAATAGATATGGGGATTGGATAAAAAATATTATTATTGTTGATGTTCATCAACTATTATTAGATTCAACCTCTTAGAAATATGAGAATATATGCCCAAAATAAAATGGGGTAGTAGATAATTTAGCCAATAACATTATTGATCTTCATCTTAGTGACATTCAAATTTTAGAAGGCAATTGGTTGAGTGAGATTTTATCTTAATAAAAATGATGGGATCTTCATCTTAGTGACATTCAAATTTTAGAAGGCAATTGGTTGAGTGAGATTCTCTCTTAATAAAAATTATGGGATCTTCATCTTGGTTAAATTCAAATTTTAGAAGGTAACTGGTTGAGTGAGATTTTCTCTTAATAAAAATTATGGGATCTTCATCTTGGTTAAATTCAACTTTTAGAAGGCAACTAGTTGATTAAGATTTTCTCTTAACAAATATAATGGGATCTTCTTCTGGGTGAAGTTCAAATTTGAGAAGGTAATTGGTTGAGTGAGATTTTATATTAATAAAAATGATGGGATCATTATCTCATTTAAATTTAAATTTTAGAAGGCAATTGGTTGAGTGAGATTTTTTCTTAATAAAAATGATTGGAAGGAGTTTATTGGAAAAATATGTATTATATAATAACCACATGGTGGTACTATGACAACTTATAATTTTGAATGTATCATTTGACAATATTTAACCCTTAGTCTTCACCTTAAAAGTCAAGAAATCTTATGAATATATCGTTTGACAATATTTGAACCTTAGTCTTCTTAAAAATCAAGAAATCTAAGAATACTTTTTTTTTTTTTGTGGAAAACATCCCAAAAGGGATGCCACTTTCGGGTAAGACCCAAGGAGGCGAGGGTATCCATTCCACAAAAAATGCCCAGGACTCGGACCTGGCCTACCACCTTTGACATACTCAAGGAGCAAACAAACACACAAAACCAATTTAAAAATAAGTAAATAACAACAAAAATAATAAAATAAAATAAAAAACATGCTCCTTGAGTGTGTCAAAAACAAAAGCACAACCAAACACGCACAATAAGATAAAAGAAACCACAACACAAACCACATAGAAAAACACAAGAACCACATAACAAAACACAAACAAGACAAAAACAACAGAACACTACAAAGACATAACCCAAAAAAAACATGAAAAATAAACACAACCAAAACCTAAAAAATAAAAATAAAAATAAAAAACAACCAACAACAGACAATAAAAAAAAACAAAAAACATAGAAAACACTCACACATAAAAACACGAAATAACACAAACAAAGAGAAACCCAAGAACAAGAACGAAAAAAACACAAGAACAATAACAAAAAACATAAAAAAAAAAACACAAAACAACAAAAACACATGAACAACAAAAAACAACACAAAGAACACAAAAACAAAACAAAACAAAAGAACCCACCCACCTTAAAAAACTAAACAAAAAAAAGGAAAAAAGAAAAAAGAAAAAAAATTGAACATAACAATGACCTATCTAGACCGAGAAGACTATTAAGGCAAGAATCAACAGAGGAAACAAAATAAAGAATAGAATGAGCTAGGGAACTAAAAAAAACTGAATGAACCAAAGAGAAGCAAAAAAAAAAAAACAAGAAGAAACTAGGTACCTTCGAGCTGGAGCCATCCAAAGAAATGATAGAAAGAAGAGCTTCCCTAATTTGAGAAGCCCACCATATAGGAGGGTGGCCATAACAAGTAAGATCACCTTTGTCCAAAGCCCAATTAGCTAAAGCATCAACACTCTTGTTTTGATCTCTGACCACATGATTGTAATCAACTTTCAAAAATCCCATCTGGATTAATTGAATCTTCTCAATAATTCTTTTTATTCTCCAATCCACCTTATGATTCTTAGAAGGAGTCTTCAAGAGATTAATCATAAGTTGAGAGTCGGACTCAACTAACACCTTTTCCCATCCAACCTTAGTAGCCTCTTGAAGGCCTCTGAGGATACCATACCCCTCAGCAAGGTTATTGGAAAGAATACCCAAATTCTCAGCAAAAGTAAAAACCAGGGAGCCATCTGAAAGTCTACCAATTCCTCCCACATTGGCTTTTCTAGGGTTCCCTCTAGAGGCTCCATCGGTATTGACTTTTCCAAAATCCTTAGGAGGAGGTTGCCAATTTCTAGTCCTATCCATCTTACTAATACTCACATTCCCTTTAAGTTGGTTGCCCTTAGAAGATTTAATCTTCAATCTTTGCATCACTTGATCCCATATTTGGTGGGAGTTTTGGGGGTGATTAAGGAGTTGATGGACTGATTCAACTAAGTTGGCTATGGTCTTTTGCCAAATATAGTGAATATCCTTCCTATCTTGATTAAAAATTTGGTTGTTCCTTTCATTCCAAATATTCCAAAGAAGAATGGTAGAACCCATCCAAACTAACTGCCTAATAAAATGATCAACACCCTCTTGATTAGGCCAATCCCTCCAAAGTTGTTCAAAAGTAAAAAAATTGGACCACTGTAAGCCAAGTAAAGTGGCCATTCTCCTCCATAGCTCAGAGGCTAAAGTACACTCAATAAAAATATGGTTGAGATTTTCTACATTCTCTTCACACATTTCACATCTAAAAGGGCCATGAAAACCACGCTTCATAAGTTGCTCACCAGGTAAGCACCCTACGATGCAATAAAATCCAATTAAAGAACCTCACCTTAGGCCAGAGATTTTGAGCCCACAATCGAGAAAAATATGTCAGAAGAATGGTTGGGATTATTATGGCATAAGGTCAAATAACCTTGAGCAACTGAATACTCACCCTTAGTAGTGTTGTTCCATCCAAAACAATCTTTTTCATGGGACCAAGAGAGGGATCTCATATGAAGGATGCCTTGGATATCTTGTCTTTGCCTTTCTAGGATTTGAATAGGCCGGTCCTCAATAGGGATCCAATATCTACCAACCTTTGAATTACCAGTATGGTACCAACATGAATTAGCCACCTTTATCCAATTAGCTCGGTGAAGCTCCTCCATCCAAGGCCTCCAATCGGGAAACTGAGTTATCAAAGGCTTGTGACCATCCCAAGAATCTGTCCAAAAATTTTCTTGTTGACCATTATGAATGATCCAAAATAATTTTTTCTTTATCAAATCCTCACCAGTCTTAAGAACTGCTAAAATGGGAGAACCTTTGGTAGGAAGTTGATAGCGAACAAGGTCTTCAGGACTTTTGTTCTCAGCATATTTAGCACGGATATTATTGGCCCAAAGAGCATTGGGGTTATGCAACATCCTCAAATATAATTTAGCAGCTAAAGCTTTGTTGTTATTAATAGAAGACCAGAATCCTAACCCCCCTTCACTCTTAGGAAGACATAAAGTATCCCATTTCACCAAGGCCCATTTTCTTTTCTCCTTAGTACCACTCCAAAGGAAACGATGACTGATTTGATCCAATTCTCGAAGAACAACCTTTGGGATATTCAAAATGGAAGAAACATAAATAGGAATAGCTTGAAGGACTGATTTTACCAAGGTGATTCTACCCCCGGAAGAAAGCCACTTGTTGGTCCACTTTCCAATTTTCTTCTTGACTTTGTCCAACAACCAATTCCAATATTTATTTTTCTGCCTTTGAATATTTATGGGAATACCTAAATAAGTGATTGGAAGAGAGGTCTTCTTATATCTTAATTTATCCAAGACCATGGATTCCTGTCTAGCAGAGCAGTGAAAGAAAATAACTTTAGATTTGTCTTCATTGACAAATTACCCGATAGCCTTAGAAAAACAGCTAATGATTTGCTTAATATTAGAAGCTTCCTTAACTGTAGCTTTACCTAAAAGAGTAGAGTCATCCACAAATTGAAGATGAGAGATAGGTCTAGCTCCATGAGCAATGGTAACTCCCTCAAGGGTTTTGTTTTCCCTCTTTTTGGTTATAGTCCTACCCAAGCATTCAACAAGAATGATGAA
Organism: Wollemia nobilis; assembly: GCA_028583015.1. NCBI lineage: Eukaryota > Viridiplantae > Streptophyta > Pinopsida > Araucariales > Araucariaceae > Wollemia > Wollemia nobilis. The sequence goes on along the minus strand of JAQPPZ010000375.1, from coordinate 1,328,288 downwards.
TAAATAAGGGGATAGCGGGTCACCTTGCCTAATACCTCTGGAAGCTGGGAATGACTGAGAAGGCCTGCCATTGATAAGAACTAAGTAGGAAACTGAAGAGATACATCCCATAATCCAATCCATCCAATCCTTAGAGAAACCAAATTGCCTCAAAACTTTGATAAGGAAGTGCCAATCCACTATGTCATAAGCTTTGGATAAGTCTAACCGAATGAACATGGAAGGAGAATTTTGCATATCCATGGAATGGATGGCTTCTTGAGCAAGAACTATCTCATCTACTATTTGATGTCCTTCCACATAACCCCCTTGCTCTGGGAAAATAATCTTATGCAAAAGAGGCTTCAACCTTTCTGCCATGATTTTAGTAATGATTTTGAGAAGAACATTACATAAAGCAATAGGTCTAAAAGCTGAGATATGATCAACCTCTTGAGCTTTTGGAACAAGAGTAATATAAGTTTTATTGATAACCTTCAAAATTTCTTTGGCTTTCTTGGCTTCTTCCACCACCTCTAATAAATCAACATGAAGGATATCCCGGAACTCTTGGTAGAACTCAATGGGAAAACCATCAGGACCTGGGGTTTTCCCTTTTTGCATTTTAAAAACTACTTGTTGAAGCTCATTGATAGTAACAGGAGCAGTCAAAATAGAGTTCTCCTCAGAAGTGATAAGAGAAGGGATTGCTTGAAGAACATTTTGTTGTGAAGTTGAGTCAAGAGGAGTAGCAACAAAAATATTGGAAAAGTAATCAACAACAATAGAGTTCATGCCATCCCAAGTATAAACAACATCTCCAGAATCTGATTTTAAGGAAGAAATAAAGTTGTGAGATCTTCGAGCTAGAAGATATTTGTGGAAGAAATTTGTGTTTCGATCTCCTTCTTTGAGCCATTGAATTCTAGATTTTTGCTTCCATAAGATTTCTTCTCTTTTTTCCCATTCCTCTAACTGAGTTGTGAGTTTAATTTCATCTGCACTTCTCTTCTCTGTGAGGCCATCTAAACGGATTTTCTTATTCAAATTTTCAATATGAGCAATAACTTCATGTTTTTTTTTATGAACATCCCCAAACTCTTTCCAGTTCCAAGTCTTGATTTTGGATTTAATGTATTGCAATCTTTTGGCAAAATAGAACATCTTAGTCCCATGCCTAGGTTTACCTTCCTTCCACCATTGTTGCACATGAGGTCTGAAGGAAATGTCTCTAAGCCACATTAATTGAAAACGAAAAGGAGAGAAACTCACATTGGTTTTCCACATTTCCACCATGACTAGCCAATGATCCGAACCAGCATTATTAAGAGTCTTCACTTTAGGAATGTGACCATGGATTAAGAAATTTTTAGAGAGCAAAAACCTATCCAATCTCTCCATTATACAAGCTAAGCCTTGCCTTCTGTTAGACCAAGTCATAAGGCCATTATCTGGTTGGATATCCACAAGATGGAGGTTTGCAATATATTCGCTCATGAGGTCAATGCTTTTGTCCAAATTTCTATTTCCCCCGCTTTTCTCATCCAGAGAGAGGATGGTATTGAAATCTCCTCCGATCAAGATCCAAGCTTTAGGAAAATGAGAGATAATATGAGTAATATCCTTCCACTGTCTTCTTTTTTCCTCCAAAGAAGTCGGAGCATAAACAGTAATGTAGAGCATAATCTGGTTGGAATGTCTACTTTGAATAGCTATAGCCAACAAACCCCAACTACCAACCATATGGTGAATAACTACCTCTTTTGGGTCCCAAAGACAAGCAATGCCACCCGAAGTCCCTTGGGAACTGAGGGAAACCACTTTTCTAGCTGGCCAAATTTTATTGGCAATTGAGTCCATATCCTCCATTGAAATCTTTGTTTCTTGAAGGAAAACAAGATGTGGATGATTTATCCGAATCATTCTTCTAATTTCATTTTGTTTTGAAAGACTCCCTTTGAGTCCTCTAATATTCCAAGTGATGATCTTCATTAATACCAGGGCTAAAAAAGTTGGGAAGGGCATTAATCTTACCTTCCTCTACAAGCTTTTCACCTTCTTTTACCATATGATATTGATTGGTCTTGCGACCCGCTTTTTGATTAGAATCCATCTTCAATTTTTTTTCCTGTTTCTTGACTTATTCCAATTGAATCTGAGATGGCTTCTAACCTTGAAGAATGCTCGTACACAGCCAAAATTTTACTAGATGGTTCAACGGAGTCTATATTGGGACCTGCATTATTTGAAGTTTTGACATTTGAAAGATTGTTTTTCTTGTGTAAATTTTCTCCTTTTTTTCTCGTTGAAAACCTTTGATTTGTTGGTTTGTCTCCGAGTTCTTCCCTTCATATTTAAATTGTGTTTCTAAGATTTTAGTTTCCATTATTTCCTCTTCCTCACTTGGGACATCATTTGTGGAAAGGATTTCAAACATATTGCCAGATGACTTTGATTGATCCTTCATAACTGGTTTTTTTGAGTGTTCTTCTTTTTAGGTATTTGGAAACCTGCTTGAGTTTATATCTTCTTTCTTTTGATCAGGAATTTTATTTGGGCAAGCACTGGCCAAATGACCATATTCATGGCAAATTCTACAACGAAAAGGAATGTTCTCATAGTCCACTACTTGCTCCCAAGTGTCTTCCCCAAATTGTAATGTGATATTTTTAGGTAGGGGTTTGTCAAAATCCATTAAAACACAAATCCGAGCATAAATAATATGTTCAAAATTTTGAGTACAATCAGCAGTCATCATAAAAGTTCCTAAAGAGTTTCCAATTGAAGAAAAAATAGTAGGATTCCAAAATTCAATAGGGAGGCCAAAGAGTCTAACCCACACGGGAGCTATAGAAGGCATCTCTTCTTCGGATTTAAATTTAGTATGCCGGGGCTTCATGAAAAGCCCTGCCCTTCCAAAAAACCAAGGACCCCCTTGAAAAGTTTTCTCTCTATCTTCATTATTAGCAAATAAAACAAGAAAATAACCATTTGGATAAATAGATATTTGTAACTCACCTTTAGTTTTCCAGATTTTTGCAGCCCGGACTTTGAAAGCAGATAGACTCGGACGAAAACCCACGAACCGACAAATTAGTCCTCTTTTTTCCAAATCTTCAATGCCAGTCCGAATGTTACCCATATCAAGCTTAACAATAGGAGTTCCATCAGTTGCTTTAAGACATCCCGACTCCATTTTCCTGGGATCAATCTTAGGCATTCTTAGAGGTTTATGGGAAGCCCTAAGATTGATATTAGCATTGGGCTGAGGTTGTCCACCATGAAGGGCATCCCTAAAATTCATTTTTGGGACTGAGTCTTCGAAATTCTTACCCTTGATAGGGGTTTTCATAGTAGAATTATTTTGTGGGTGCACCTTAGCACCGGATTCACTTGAGATATGAGCCATTTTTTGATCAATTGCTTGAAACTTGTTTCGTGATCTCTTTAATCCTTGCCCTAGACATCGTGGAAAGGTATGGTTTTCACTTTTCTTTTGTGCAACAAATTGGAAGTCATTGTCACTCAAGTTCACAGTATGATCTGTTGAAAGATAAATTTCTAACCCATCTTGGATCCCCTACAACATTTCCTGCTAAAATATTGAGCATAAACCACAAAAATATTGGCCGCTAGGGCCCGAAGGCCCTAAAAACCAACCTCTGGAGCTGCTTGCACTCAACCCAGATGAAACCCTCGCATAGTCACTTGCCAAATATCTCGTTCACACATAGGGATGTGCTAGGATCTGTGTTGCTCCAAATGATATGAAAATTGGTGGAGACGTTCTAGGGTTTTTCAGGCATCTACCCTCAAAATTTTAGCTCAATCCGAGTCCGGATGAGTGAGATATGGCCGAAACGAGTTTGGCGGTTTGGGCAGTCCTGCGAAAAACGTCTAATGAATCAATCTCATCACAATAATTTTTCAACAATACTAATACCATCTATAATTTATTTATTTTTTTAAATTATTTATGATTTATTTAACCTAATAGTAAATATAATATTGTTATAAAAATAAATCATATATCATTTATTTATTTAAAATTTATATTAAAATTTTATCAAAATAATATTTTATAAATTATTTTACTGTGGATAAATACTATAAGTTTGTTTTATTTATTTTTTATTGGTAAAAGGGGTTTTGAAAGGATCCTGTAACCTTTTAAAAAAATATGAAGGTTGGGAGAAGAGATCCCAACCAAAAATTAGCTGAAGAAATAGACCCTCTGTGGGCTATTGGAGAAAAATAGCTAAAATAGAAAAAGAGAAGCCCACGTAGGAGCAAGAGAGGAAGCCACACTAGCTGAGAAGAGAAGCCCTCGTAGGGGCAGCAGAGAAAACCTCATAGGTAAACACAAAATTGAAAAGGATTTTTTCGTATAGGAGAAAACCTCACACCAATTTGAAAAGGGTTTTCCCACATAGGAGAAAAACCTCATATTTAGAAGGCCATCCGCAAATGAATCAGGACCATCTGCAAACAAAATAGGACCATCCAAAAAATGAAATAGGACCATCCATAAACCAAATCAGGACCATCTGCCAAGGAATCAGGACCATCTCCAAACCACACAGGACCAACGCAAATGAATCAGGATCCACCACAACAGAAAAGGGATCACCCAAAAACCAAATAGGGCCATCCAAAAACCAACCTAGGGTCATCCGTAAACCAACATTGGACCATCCGCAAGAGCCTCCATGCGATCTCCTAGAGAAGAACGATGAAGCATAGTCGAAGACAAAACTTGGAAAGAGGATGCCCAAATCAACAAGAAACCCTAACCCAACCACCAGTAGAGAAACCATGAAACCCTTCTGCAATACAAAGAAGCACATGGTCCCCTCCAAGACCAATAAAATATGAGAAGGAATCTAACAGAAATCCCTGGATAAAAGTCCCAAAATACCAGCCATAGGAAACACTCAACTATGAATCTGAGGCCTCTCCAAGCTCAGAAAAGGTAGTGAGTGACCATATTGGCAAGCAGATCAAGAGAAATGCATCTTTTGAAAACCTCAAAACACTAGCCACAAACCACAAACAATGGGAAACTCTCAACTGGGAACAATTAGGGCCTCACCCAAGCCCACATAAACCATATAAATACCATCCTAGTAAGCAGAACAAACGAATCAAAGCCAATAGAAATCCTAAAATACCAACCATGAATCATAAACCATAGGAAACACTTATCTGAGAACAATCAGGGCCTCCCCCAAGCCTAGAAAAACCCAACAAATGACCATCCCAACAAACAAAACGAAAGAATTGGATCCCACTCCGATGCAATGCCAAGATCTGAAGAGGAACAAAGAGTTTCCCCTACAAGCAGTAAAGTGCATGGCCCCATCCCATGGCCAAAGAAAAAACTACAGGAAAGAGCTCTACAGACCCCCCAAATCGAGCAAGGACGAAAACCCCCACACCACGACCAAAAACTTAGTTTTGTCCAACCATGCAACAACACCCAAGAAGACTTCCTGGAACACCTCAAGAAGAAGTAGAAAAGGTCTTGGAGACCCTCTGAGCACCAAGCAACGACAAGAAAGGCCAGAAAACCTAGGAAAACTAGGATATCTGGCTGGAATTCCTCAGCAAAGCAAGAGATTTGCCTAAGAACCCTAGGAAGAACCAGAGAGGGAGCAAGAAGATGAAGAGGTGACCTCCCGCCTAGAGCAGGAGGTCTCTAGCTCCCGCACTGGGGCACCTCCTTAGCACGCTACGAATCTACCAAAAGAAAAGGAGATCTACCTCCTCTTTCCTAGGACACCTTAGGAGGAAGCAAAAAAGGTCTTGGAGATTCTCCAGGCACCAAGCAGCAGTAGGAAAGGCTAAAAAACCTAGGAAAACTAGGAGATCTTCCTGGAATTCCTCAACAAAGAAAGAGATCCGCCTGAGAATTCTAGGAAGAGCCAAAAAGGGAGCAAGAAGATGAAGAGGTGACCTCCTGCCTAGAGCGGTAGGTCTCTTGCTCTCGCATTAGGGCACCTCCTTTCTTAAAATTATTAATACTAAGGTTAATAATTCTAAGCATGTTTGATTTTAAAACCATAAATTGTTAGAGTATTAAATATAATTAAAAATATCTTATTTAAGTTAAAGTAAACCATATATCATTTATTTATAAAAAATTATATTAAAATTTTAACAAAATTAAATTAATATTTTATAAACTATTGTGAATAAATACTATAAACCTGTTTGATTTAAAAACTGTAAATTGTTAAAAGTATTAAATATAATTAAAAATAATAAATAATTTTTATTTTACGTCTTTGTGTTTAAGCCTAATATATATAAAATAATATTTTTTTATATAACAAACTTAAATTCAAAGTTTGACTCTCCCATATAAAAAAAATCATTTTCTATATAACAAGAATTACAATGTAGTTTGTAGGATTGTGGCATATCACTTAAAAGAATTCTTACCCATTGTTTTTTACTTTTTTTATACAACCTTCAAATTATTTTTCCCTTAAGAGCTAAGTTTGTATTTGTAAGAATTCTTAAATCGAGACCTCCCTTAAATTTATCATTATACACCTTGCTTCATTTCACGAAAGAAATTTTCTTTTTATTTTGTAAACCTAACTATAAAAAGGATCGCATAATATAGATTAAACTTTTTTCTATTGATTTTGGCATAGTATACAATGACATATAATATGTTGGAATGGTTTGTAAGACTAACTTAATTAGTTGCACTCTTCTTGCTAATGATAACCATCTACCTTTCCAAGCTGGTTGTTTATTATAGGTTTTACTTATAGTTGGATTATATTATTCTATCCTCATTCTCCCCTCAAATATGGGCATCCCTAGATAAGTTACTGGAAAATTTGTCTCCTCCATTTTAAGTAACCTACAAATTCTTGCTTTGATTTTAGCTAGAGTGTTCAGGAAGTAAATTTTGGATTTTATCCTATTAACTTTTTGCCCTTATTCTCTTTTGTATTCCTTTAATAAGTTATTGAAAGCTCTAGCCTCACTTATCCTTGCCCTTCCAAAAATGGTTGTATCATCTACATATTTTTGATGGGAGATGTTGTCAATTTTATTACTAGCCTTAAGTCCACTTATAAGCCTATCTTTGTTAGCCTTCTTTAAGTTCTTACCCAAAACCTCTGCCATAATAATGAATAGATATGGTGATAGAGGATCTCCTTGTCTAAGGCCTCTCTTAGCTTTAAATGATTATGTTACTAACCCGTAGACCAACATTAAATATGAAACTGTAGAGACACAAGCTTTAATCCATCTAACACATTTCTTCCTAAATCTAATCTATTCTAATACTGCAAAAATAAATTCCATTTAACCCTATCATAGGCTTTACTCATATCAAGTTTCAAGCTAACATAACTTGACTTGAAGGTTAAAGTAAAATATAATAAATGTATTAAATCCTTAAATCAAGGATACCTATAGGGGTATATTAAGCAATATTACTAAGGGTGAATACATCATAAGTGCATGTAAGTATATAGTAAGATGCTCATAGGCTTACATATAGATGGTTGCATGCTTACATAGAAGAATACTCATATGCTTACATAGAAGGATGTCCATAGGCTTACATATATAATGTTCATAGGCTTACATAGAAAATGTCGAAAGGCTTACATAACACTTTCCCATAGGCTACATCAAGAGCACCATAAGTACTTCATCAACTATTGGCATTTGGTCTAGAATGGTCAAATTGCACATATTTAAACAAAATTCTCTCCTTGCAATAAAAATGAAAGTATTATAGAGTGTATATGTTGTACTTTAGGGTTTCAAGAGTAGCATAATAAATAAAGGCATATGGAGGACATACATGGAAATTTAGGGTTTCTACGGTAACATAAAAAAGTAATTAGTATGGAGGATCATCCTCATTATGAACAATATGAAAACATTGAAAAACTTGATGAAGATAAAAGTGTTGATGGAAATAAAAAGGAGAGAAAAGCCATCAAAGTAAGAATAAAGAGAAAAGGGAACTCAAGGGATATTGATTGGGGAAACCAAAAATAGATATCATAGGTATTAACAAGAAGTAGGGATAAGCCCACCAATAAAAGTAAACACGGATGATAAAAATCCTATCATGGAATATTAGGGGTATGAATAAGATCCCTAAAAAAGAGTTTTAAAGGAATTAAAAAGAGTTTAGAATTTTTTTCTATAGGATATTCTAGGTCTATTGCAATAATATGGGATAAATAAAAATGGGATGGACACTTGCTAGAAGCACAAAATAATTGGGTTTCTAGTCTATTTTCCATAAAAGAGAAAAAAACAAATTTGGGGTCATAAATTTATATGCTCTAACTATAATTACTCCTCATAAAATATGTTGGAAGGAGCTTAGCATATTTTGTTAAACACAAATATTATTCATATTTGTGATCTATGGGTTCTTGGGGGTGACTACAACATATTCTATCCTCTATGGAAAATAAGGGTGGTGCTCCTAGATGGTCAAAATAAATACAAGATTTTTCTTTATTTGTGAATTCAAATGGATTTTGGGTTGTTATAACTTTAATTTTTCAATATAAATGGGATAATATATGCATTGGGTAAACTCGTATAGAAAAATTATTGGATAGATTTTTGTTATCCAACACATGGTTGCAAATAGAGTATACAATATCTTTAGTGATTTTATTGTGAGTAAAATCAGATGAAAAATGAATTATGGTTTACGCAATAATGGTCATCTAAATTTATTTTGCTTATATTTTATGTGGCTCCAAGACCCTTATTTCTTCTAGATGGTTATGTTATGGTAGGATGAAGCAAATCTTGAAGGATCATGTATGTACAAGTTTGTTCAAAAGATGAATATCTAAAGAGATAAATGAAGATTTGGAATGAAATTTTTTTTGATAAATTTTTTAAAGAAAATAAGATTTAGTCCAAGTTAAAAAATCACAAGAGATGATAGAAATCAATGAAAAAAACCATGATAATTATGTGCAAGAAAATCAATTACTTTCTGATTATCATAATGAATTGAAAAATGATTAATAATGGTGCTGAAAATCTAAGAAGAAATGGCTCAAGGAGAGAGATAGAAATATCCAGTTTTTCATGCTACAACAAAAGCAAATTTTTTTTATCGTATCAAAAATATTTTAATTTTAAATAGAAGAAATATTGAGGAAGAAGAATATGTCAAGAAGGAAACAATTAATTATTCCAAAAATATTTTTAATATGTTGGGCAATATAAGAAGGCACAAGGTAATATTTGTAAAATATTCCATCAATTATCACATAGGGATAAAATGAAAGCTTAATGAAGAAGATATATATGGAGGAGCTATATGAAGTAATTTTCTCTTTACATCCTAACAAGGCACCTGACCCTAATGGAATTCCTACGATTTTCTTTATTTTTTTGGTATTTATTAAAGAGTAATATGTTGGTTGTAGTTTTCCACCTCCATCACTCTTCCATTTTCTCATCATTGCCATCCCCCCCGAAATCTGTCTGTCGTCTCTGAGCTTTAATTTTTCCATGGCCAAAATTGAGCCAACCTCCCTTCAGCTTACCCCCTGGTCAAAGATATTTTTAGAGACCATGGTCTTCTTAATTTTTTGCAGCTTTTCAACGGGAATGAGTCGGATTTTTCTATGGATTTCATTCACTCTAGAGGACACGTCGTCCTTAGAGGGATGGGCTTCACTGTCACGGTGGATTTACTGGCAGAAGTCATTGGCCTCCCCAATGATGGGAAAATAATCAATCAAGAAAAGCATTCCCTCAAAGGAGAATTAGCTCTGATCAAGGACAAAGGAGAGTCCCTCAGCAAGGAGAAAGGTGGCATAGTAAGGGACACAATTATGGTGATAGTGTTGTAGTATTTCACCCTCGACAACTTGAACTTTGTTCTCTGTAGTTTTCATCTCGCATTCCTAAACCATCTTCGAGAGAAAAATATAATTAACATCCTCGAGTACATGTTTCGATCTGTGGAGAGGTCCATATTGAACGTGAAGAGAGGAATCTCCTCCTCCCCCTCCACTAGGGACTCCACCTTGTTCTATTTAACTTCGTGATTGTGGAGTAGAACCGTAGGGTAGTTGTGCCTATCAGGTATGCTCTCATTATTATAGGACCTGCTAACATCGGGGGAGAGGTTGGGGGAGACACCCTGGTCACCCCTCCTCCTAATTGCACTTTGAGCTTTGTAACCAGGGTGAATGACACCCCAAGTTCCAAAAAATCTGAACCTCGACGTTACCCCCTTCATGCCAAGGCGGGGTGTAGCAAACGGAAGGCCCCTCTTGTCATCGATGATGTTTCTGATGACTCTCTATCCTTCTAGGCCAAGAAGGACAAGTCAACGAGAAGAACAATTCCCAATGAGGGGACCTCTGCTCAAGCTCCCTTGTTGGCATATCGTGTGACATATTATATGAATATTTCTGATCACGGGAACATCTAGGAGATCCAAGATCTCCTTAAAGCACCTGGTCAGGCGGTCAGACCATCACTTCCCTCCTGGTTCAGGCGGACTCCCTCCTCGAGGAATACAAGGATCAGTATGAGGTCCTTAAGGAATTCAAAAGCTTGGTGGGAGAGAACCCTATGGAAAATGGTCAGAGACCAAATGTTTAATCAGGTATGTAGGGTTTTTTCTCGATCGTGGGGTCTCCCCTTTGTGGATTTATTGTATTTGCCCTGGTGTGATTTTTTTTAGTTTCATGGTCTGCCCCTATGTGGGTTTTTTTGGTTCTTAGGACCTACCCCTGCGTGGGTTGTTTCTGGTCTTTTGTTGCTACTCTTGCGTGGGCCCTTTCTAGTGTACACGTCATGCTCTGTGTGGGATCCTAGGATGTTTTTGTACCTTTGCAATAGTTTCTCTAGGGTGGTAGCAGGATTCTCCTGGGCTTCCCAGCCAGGATTGTCTTTCTTGTGGTTTTTTTATCTCTTGGGAGCTTCTGGTATTAGTTTGGCTGTTGTAAAAGGTTACGGGACCCTTTCAAAACCCCTTTTCACCAATAAAAAAATATATATGTTGGTTGTAGTTAAAGAGGCCCAAAAAAGGAAGGCTACAATAAGTGAGATCAATACCTTTATTACATTGGTTACCCAGAATGGCAAAGTAAAGTATTTTGATAATTTTTATCTAATAAGTCTTTGTAATGTGATTTATAAGATCTTCAAAATTTAATGGCAAACAAATTGAAGATCATTCTAGATTGTGTTATCTTACAAGATGGTTTTATTCACGATAAACAAATTCTTGATGGTGTAATCATTGCATAGGAATCCATACATTCACTTTATTTCATGAAAAAACTAATTATGTTTATAATTTTAGATATGAATAAATATATGATAGGATTTATTGGAGATCATGATAGTTTCAAAAACATTGGTTTTGAATGGATCATATGTTATTATAACACTCTAAAATATTCTATTTTGATCAATGATTCTTCTACTAGATACTTTAAGTCACCCATGGATTCCACCAAATCCCCTATGTCCTTATCTATTATATTTCTTGTAAAGGCATTAGGGAGAGCTTTTTCCAAGGCAAAAATGAAAGGAAAAATAAAAGGTATTCATGTTCCAACAAATTATCCCTTCAATTCTCATATCTAATTTATTGATGATACTTTTTTTGGGTCATATCTCAATTAGTGACGCCATGGAGTTTAAATAAATATTATCATGTTATGAGCAGGTTACTGGACAATTGATTAATCCTATGTGGCCATGGATTTTATATCATTATTATCATATTATGAGAAGGTTATTGGATAATTATTAATACTAAAAATCCAAGACTCTTTTGTTTACATTGACCTACATTACGATGGATTATTATGGATATTTTAGGGTTTAAAATTGAAAAAAGTCATCAAACTACTTGGGTATTCCATTGTCCCACAAAGGAAAGAAAAAGGAGCTTTGTGACTCATGTTTGGATACAATGAAAGCTTGTTTGGTAGGTTCGAAAGGTAAATTATTAACCATAGCAAGAAGGCTTCAACTTATAAAGACTACATTACAATTTATCCCTATTTATACGATGTCACTTTCAAGATTGTCAATAGGTGTAGCATCAAAAATTGATAAAATTCAAAGAGACTTTATTTAGAAAGGATGTGAGGAAAACTTTAGGTTTCCTCATGGGATGCGGTTTGCAAAGAAAATAAGATAGGAGGGGTAAGATTTCAAAATTGAAGACTTATGATTTTGGACTTAGGGGTAAAACTTGGCTAGAGATTATTCAATGATCAAGGAAAGAATTAGATAAAAATGTTACTTCAAAGATATATAGGTTCTCTTGATGCAATGAAATTATTCAGGAAACAAACACTACCTAAAGGATCACTAACATGGGACTTCATATCATGTCGGAGGGTCTGGACCATTGGTCAAAACACTCCCTTGAGAGGGTGGAGACCATGGTTTGAATGCCTAAAGCCTCATAGAATTATTGGAGGGTGTGTCGCACCAATGTTGTTGACTACATTAAAAAGTTTACCCAACACAATTGAAGGTTATAGTGGTAGAAAATAGAAGGATGCAAACCCATGATGAGGTGATGAAAAAATGTAACGAGTTACTAATTCCTCTTATATACGCAAAAAAAAATATGGGACTTCATATCAAATAGTTTATAGTTAATCAAGTGGCATTAGCTCAACCAGTTAGGTTCCTTAATATTTCAAGGAGGAGACCTAGGTTCAAATATTGCCAAATGATACATGGATAATATCTAGGCTTTATTATAATACCACTATATGGTGACAATGTAATACGGGTGGGACCCGTTTCAATCCCATATAACCCATTAAAAAATATATTTTGTAATTGATCAAGAAATAAACTAGATAGTTTTTCAATTAGGAGGATTATGTAAATTTTTAGTTTGATGTTTGGTTAGTCAATTAGAGGGATTATGCAAATACTTGGTCTGATGCTTGGTTGAAGCTTTATCCTCTTATCTATAATTCAAAATGAAAACCATTGGCTTGGGCATGTCTAGCTTGTAAAGGTTTAAAGGTCAATGATATATGAATGTGAGCAACACTTTTAGATCATGGATTTCTATTAGTAACTTGGTTGAAAAAGAGGAACTCAAACAAATAGTAGATGAGCTTCAAAATATGCTTCAATAGTTATATTTGCCTATTTTTACATTGAAGGATGGGATGGTTTATAATTTATCAAAAATATGATAGATACTTGATCAAATTGGCATATGAGAATTTAGAGCAATCGAAAGTTCCTAGTTTCAAATATTTTCCTTGAAAGAATATTTGGTTATTAGAGGCTCTCCCTAAGGCCTCAATATTCCTTTGGTTAGAAGTTTAAAGTGATTCTTACAAGAGAGTATAAAGAAGAATATATCATGGACCTTTCAAATGTGCCTTGTGTGAGAAGGATTTAGAAACATTAGACCATTTACTTTTTCATGGTCCATTTGCTCACACCAATTGGGGTTACTTTTTAAAATATATGACAATATATTGGGTAGCTCTATCAACACTAAAAGAGTTGATGAAATATAGGTTTAATTATTTCAAAACTAAAGCATTATGTATTCTTTAGAGGATTGGTCTTGTCATTATTTGTTGAAATTTATGGCTTGAAAGGAATAATAGAATTAAAAAATAAATAAAATCATATCCAAGTTTAAAATTGTATTATTGTCTTTGTTGTAGAATGTTTACATAAATGACACTCATCATGAGAAGTCTCAAGTGCATAAAAAGAAGTGTTAGCTCCTTGGTTACATGATTTGAATATACATGGAGGGGTCATCTATGACAATGACATTACAACAAAGGATTTGCTTTGATCTACAACCAAAAAAAAAAGTCAAGAAATTGGGCTTATCAAAATTAATTTTGATGGTACTTCCAAAGAAAAACCAAGATAAGCTAGTGGAGGTGGTGTTTCTTGAAATAATGAAGTTAAAATTATCCTCGCTTAGAATCATATGGAAATTTAACTAACTATGAAAAGGCTAAGACACTTCTTACAAAGATTAAAATTGCAATTGAAAAAGGATGGAAATATATTTCAATTAAGGGGGAAATAAGTGGATTTAAAAATTGTCATTAATGCTATGAAACAAAAATAGATGTGGGGATTGGATAAAAAATAATATTATTGTTGATGTTCATAAACTATTGTCGGAGGTAATCTTTTAGAAATGTGAGCATATCTTCATAAAAGAAAATGGGATAGCACATGATTAAGCCAATTGCACTCTTGATCTTCTTGGTGAAATTCAGATTTTAGAAGACAACAGATTAAGTAAGATTTTTTTTGAAGTAATGCAAAATACAATGGCACAATTGAGGACCACACTCCCCGAGGACATAGCTACAGGGGACCTCCCTCCCCTTGATTTGAACTCAAGTCACCAAGGTAAGTGAGATTTTCTCTTAATGAAAATGATGGGAATGAGCTTATGGAGAAACATATCATTTTGAGAAAGATGATGAATATATTTGATAGAATGAACTCAGGTCACCGAGGTAAGTGAGATTTTATCTTGATGAAAATTATGGGAATGAGCTTATGGAGAAACATATCATTTTGAGAAATATGATGAATATATTTGATAGAAAATGAACGAAGAATGAAAAAGATAAAAAATATATTTGATAGAAAATGAATGAAGAATATCTTAGAAAAATGACGAGTTGAACATGTTGAAATAGACCCCACCCTCATTAGATCATAACCACATAGTTACAACAACTTGGTAATTATATACTTATCATGCGACAAGATAAACCTTAACCTCCTCTTTGAAAGTAGATAAATCTAACCAACTAAACAAATATCATTTAATATTATATATAATTTAGTTTTTTTTATTATTATTTGTAACCTCCTATACATAGCATATCCGCAGCATGTGAGGAGAGAGATTTGAACTTGGGGCCTTTCAATTTCAACGGGAGAGTTTTAACTACCCACTTGCTCTCCAACTTCTTTACATGAGCGGATTATATATAATTTAGTTATCCTAACAATAAATATAATATTTCGATAAAAGTAAATCATATAATTTATTCAAAACAATTATATAAATTAATAATATTTTATAAATTATTTTATTATAAATAAATACTATAAACATGTTTAATTAAAAACTTTAAATTATTAAAATATTAAATATAATTACAAATAAAATATAATTCTTATCTCACTTTCAATATTTAAACTTATTATAAAATAATAATAATAATAATAATAATAATAAATCAGTTTAACAAAACATAAAACCTTAATTAAGCTATATAAACTTGAGTTTAAACTCTCCAAACATAAACCTTTAATAGCATCCTCCAAAATCATGTTTTTTTGCAAAATATAAAAGAGGTTTCTTCTCCCTCTTATCATTCGGTCGGAGCAGACTGGATTTGTTCAGGGGAGATACATTCTCAATAATGTGATTGGAGTCTGGGAAGGAATGGAATGGGCGTCCTCTTCTGGTCAAGATGTTTTGTTTATCAAAATTGACTTTGAAAAGGCCTATGACAAAATTGAATGGTTCTTTATTATTGTGATGCTTAAAGCTTTCGGTTTTGGCCAGTTTTTTATCAATTCAGTTCTCATGTTATTTAGAGATGCTTCCGTTGTGCTTACTCTTAATGGCTGCCCATCCCAACGCATACAATTAGCCAGATCTGTCAGACAAGGTTGCCCTTTGGCTCCTTCCCTGTTTATTCTTGCTGCTGAAGCTTTTGGTTATCTGCTTGTTGATAGAGCCTCAAAAGGCCTTCTTAAAGGCATTGCTTTGCCTTCTTCGAATTCGCAACTAATCAATGGTCATTTTGCTAATGATTCTTTTCTTACTGTAGCAGAGGATGAGCAATATGTTTCTCAAGCTCTTGATTGCCTTGATACTTTTTATCAAGCTTCTAGCTCTAGTATTCAATGGAGAAAAACCTCCTGCTATAGATAATCTCGAAGGGTTATGCCTTCTTGGTTAGCTGATAAACCCTGGAGATGGATTCGACCTGGGGAAGTTTTTAAATTTCTTGGCATTCCCTTTGCTTTTCAAGGAACTCCTGCCAGAATTTGGGATTATGTGGTTGATAAAGTTGAAAAGAAGCTTCTGTATTGGTCTTCTAAGAAGCTTTCTTTAGCTGGAAAGTTTCAAATTTGTTCTAAGGTTTTGGCTTCTACTCATGTTTACTATTCTTCGTGTTGGGTTCCTTCTGCTGCTTGTTATGCCAAGTTGGACAAATTGCTTTGATATTTCCTATGGTCTAATGTTGTTGGAAAGAAAGGGTTTCACAGGGTGGCATGGGAAATTTGTTGCCTCCCGAAGAAAGCTGGTGGCTTGGGTCTTTTTGACTATCAAAAACAAGGTTTTGCTCTCTGTGCTAAATGAATTTGTAGGGCACTTCAAGGGGATGAAATCTGGAAGATTTTAGTCAGACATTGTCTTTCTACTGGTCTACCTTATGGTAGACGTGTATGGAAAGGTTTAAACCTTCAAACCATTCTTACTACATCTGTACCTATTAAAATTTCAGGCTCTTTTGTTATTCGCAGTATTTGGAAAGCTTGGGAGGCTCTTAAACCCTGGATTTCGTGGAATGGAGGTAAGACTAAGGTTGGTGCTTTTGTTCCCCTCCTTAATGTTTGGTGGTCCTCTACTATTGTTTATCAAGGAGCACCTCTTGCTCAGGTATAGTGGATTCGAGCTCAACGATTTTATAGAAAGGGTATTGCTTACCTGTCTGATTTCATGAATTTTCATACTAGAGATTGGATCCCTTGGAATCATTTTATGCAATATTTCAGTTTATCTCCTGCAGATAAGAGTACTTATGATGCTGTTGTGGATTCCACTCCTCTTATGATTTGGTCTAAGGTTTTTAGACATTATCAAAAACCATGGTGGTCTGACTGGTCTTGGCCTAATAAGCTTTATTTTATAAAATACAAACCCTCCTTGGGGTATTCTTGGCTATCTCCAATGGTTCCCATGTCAAATAAATTGAATGCCCGATGGGACTTAGTCTCCTTGCAATCTCGATGACGCTTAAGATTCAAGGTTTTTTGGGCCAAATTTCTTGAACCCAAACAAGCCTTTTTTGCTTGGAGCCTGTTGTTTAAGGGTCTTCTTGTGGGGCAAAGGCTTCGGTATATGGGTGTTGACAATATTACTTGTATGAATTATGGTGCTGAGGAGGACATTCTTCATTTTTTTTGGTCCTATCCTCGAGCCAGAGAAGCTTGGGATTGGATTCTTTCTTTCTTCAGTCCCTACATGCTTGATACTTGTTCTTGGGTGCATGTTTTACTTGGTGACACTATCAGATTTAACAAAAAACTTGGTACAGTTTGGCAAATTTTCAGAGTGGTCATTTTGTTTCATCTATGGAAAACTCGGAATAAAGTTGTTTTCCATCAACAAGAACCTTCTTTGCATTTTTCTCTTGCTGACAGATATATGGTTTTTTATGATTGTTGGTTCAATATTCATATCCAAGTGGAGAAGGTAAATGTGGAGTTGCAGTATTTACGCACTTTGATGGACCACTGGCAAAACGCACCATGCACGGTGAGTCGCGTGCCTCCTGATGCTCCTCCCACACGGAGGCGTCCTCGGTTTTTTGGTACTGGGTCCCGTGACAACGGCCATTCACGTTCAGGTGGTAATGCTCGACACTGGCCGCAGCCTCCTCCTGCTACTAAACGCAACTCTACAGGTGGTGCTTCTTCTTCCTGTCCCAATTCTGGGTGGGATGTTTGTCCCCCGACTTCTGTTCATACCAATGCATGGGATTTGGTTGCTCGTTTTGTGCCTTTGACTCCGACGGTGAGTTGGGGAGATGGTTCTTATTCTCCTCCCCCACAAGCTGTCGCGCCTCATGGGCAAACAAAGATTCAATAGGGCAATGGTGTTGTTGATGATGGTTGGGGCCATTATGAGCCGGATAATGATGGTGGTTGGGGCCATTCTGAGCCGGATAATGATGGTGGTTGGGGCGACGCCGGACAATGCTTAAATGCTTGCAGGCCTACTTTCTTTTGATGTCTACGATGTAATAGCTTAAAGTTGTTTTGTCGTTGTCTTCCTAACTGCGTGGTCAGCAGTTAGTGTGGTTTTGGACTCGGGGACTCGGGATGTGCTCAATTCCACCCACCCTTTTTTATAATTAATCCTCTTTAATATAAAGCTTCTTCATTACAAAAAAAATATAAAAGAGGTTTTTTAAAATATATATTTTCATATGCATTAAAATATAATTTTCCGTATATACAACTCAAACTACAAAATATTCTGCAATAGGAGGCAATATGGCTGCCATGGATGATACCACCTAATCATCAAACCAACCTTTCACAGTCCAAATCATAATCCACGTCACCCCACCCCTAAATTTAAATTTCCCTCACATGAAATATCTAATCACGTCAAAGCCAAAATCACCGGCACCATAAAGTGAAAATATTCGGTTTGAATTTTGACTTTTTCTTAAACAATCATGACATAAACGAATGTGAGAAATAAATATATGTAACTATAAAATGAAAGTAGACCAATCTTATACAATAATACAGATAAAAAATCATTCGTAAAATTTGTTTATATAACTGATTTTATTGTAAGGCTGTAGACATTCGACATTCATTCACGTTATGTTGATTGTTTGGGATTGAGTGTTTAGACATTCGACATTCATTCACGTTATGTTGATTGTTTGGGATTGAGTGTTTATTTGGAATTAGAGTAGACATATTTCGTTAGGTAGAATAACAATATTCTGAATTTAAACTTTGGTGGTTTTGTTTATTTTTATTTTTTTAAAATATTGTGAATTCTTATTAGAGTGGGGTGTGGAGTAGTTTTGTTTGGTTATGCAAGAATTTTTTGTTGAGCTTTCAAAAGATGAATTTATTATTATTTTTTTCAGTAATTATAAATTTGTTTTTACTAAATTTTCTTTTTATTTTATTGTCATCAAAGTTTTTTTAGTTCTTCAACTAAATTTTTGAATTAGATTTTAGATTGTTGTATTTTTTCCTCCTAAATAAGTGGAAAATGGACGGAAAGCAGAGGTTTGAATTTGAATTCAAAAAAATTGACATCTTTTGCAATTCATGCATGCTCACGCATTCATGTGCCTCACAGTCAACACCACCATTCTTGGTAGTTTTTGGTATCCATTGTTATCAAAGGTATCAAGGGTTTGATTTTCCACATGATCTAATTTTTGCTACACTTGGATGGAATGCAAGGATGAAAGGATTTTACGGAGCTTTAATTTTCCAGTTGATGGCATGGCACAATGGCTAATAGGACGACTACAAAGGAGTAGAAAGATGAAGGCCTTAGATTTTATCCTTCATGGTGGCTTTTGCTCTCAAGGGATAAAGCATTCAGTGATTACTATGGCATTATTGGTAGAGGTCTCACCATGGATGATTGTGGTCTATTGGTAAAGCCCCCTCTATAACACATTCGAGACCTTGAGGTTGTAGGGTTGAGTCTCCATGTAAGTGCTTTTTTGTTGGATTGATTCTAGAAATAGGCATATCAATGATATCTTGGCATCCTCTCTCCAATAAAAGCCTTGCTACCTTGGTTACACCAAGGCACTTAGCAAGAGGGCTTTTGAGTTTGAACTCCTTAGAGAAGGATTTTGTAATACTTAGGAGAGATCGAACCCTTGGCTAACATGGCGGTTGACGTGAAACTCCCTAACACTATGTCAAATAACATGTTTACAAGCTATACCTACTCAGCCAATTAGAATTTAGCAAGTGTCGGTGACTAGGAAAGTGGAAAAACATGATTGGAGTAGAAAAACAAATCAAAATCTACCAATTGGTAGGTTAGGATTGACTCTTAAAACCCTAAGGTTTAAGCATTTAATTTTTAATATTTTGGGGTCCATTAGGGAAAAACTTTTGGAGGCCATAACTTTTTGTATACAAAAGAATTTAAAATCTTTTTTTTGAAATTGCAAAAAAAAATTAGCTCTATGCACAAGCGACATCAATGCACAAACATGTTCTATTGTTAGGGGTCAGAATGTGTAAGATGGACCACAAAGCTCTAGTTACTCGTCTTAATGGGCATAATTACAATGTATGGTCAATTCGAATGATTGACCTATTACAAAGTAAGAATCTATGGTACATCTTTCAAGAGGATAAATGAGTTGTTCTTGACAATAAAACTCACCACCAAAGAGAAGAAGAATCTTTTGGTCTATTTTCCTTACTTATTGAACCAAAGTTACTTTTCCACATCGAAGAGAAGAGTGACTCTAACAAGGTATGGTCAAAATTGCATGAGCTTTTTGGGAAATTTAATAGTATTAAATTCACTTGGAATTGGAGCTTTCCTCTCTTAAGCTAGTTGAGTTTGATAATGTTGAGATTTAAGTCTTTGAGGGTAGATATTGCATCTTTTGGAGGTAGAAATAAAGATGATACAAAATGTGTAAAAATCATTCTTGCTAATCTCTCCCCCTCTTTTCAAATGTTGAACCTAATGGTTCATATGATTCCTATGTTCTTGGAATCTCAAATAACTTTTACTCTTGATTAGCTTTTTCTCTCCTAGTTATCTTTTAGGTGGTAATTTAAAATTATGGTGAGGCTCCACAAATATAGGATCATGTGAAGGAATTCAAACCTAAGGAGGCTAAGACCTAAGGGCTCAAGGGCTAGGTTAAGTCTTCAAAGAAAATAAAAATCACTTACGAATATTGTCAGAGAGAAGGACATCCAATGAAGAATTGCTTATTGAAGCTACAAAGGATTGAAGTTGAGTTCTTGAAGCTAGGTGGACATATTCCAAATGATGAGGAATATTATAAAGGATCTACCTCAAGCATAGAGGCCCACAAGAGCATCCATTAAAGGGGGAAGATATTATCATCACTAATATCTTCTCTTCTTGGCCCATCAATTTAGATTATAGTGGGTGTTGAAATTATAATTTTATTCATTACCAAGGCTATGTATTAGATAGGCCTAAGGGGATTTAATTGTATAATATATTAATTATTTGTGATATTTTATAATATAATCCCTATGGGCCATGGTTAACCTTGTTATGATTAAACCCTCTTTATATCTTGTACTTAACATAAATTCCTATTATTATGTCAGCTTAGGTTAAACTTTATTATGTATTGGGGTTTTGGTATTGCTATAAATACCCCTCTCCCACTCATTTATATATTACAGTGTCATGAAATATTATCTACGAATTTAGTGATTATTTATGTTTCCTACAAGTGCCAATCAAATCTCTCTCTTTTGTCATTTTCCTTTTTGTATAAGATTTGAGTAAATACTTTGTTGTTTATTTCTAAAAAAAAATGATAACTCCAACATCTGCCTAGTGATGCACATCGTAGAGCAAGACAAGCAAATGAACAAAAGTTACATTTCTCTTGAATTTTGATCTCTTGATTTGTGGAGGATCATAATGTCTCTACCAATGTTCTAGTATGTATTACTAGGTCCCATTGGTTGAGAATAAGATATGATCTACATAGGTCTCAAGATACCTCAAATTTCAATATGATAAACAACATGGCCATGCTTCAAAAAGAAAAATGACTACTTGTGTTTCGACTTTGTGACCTTATTTTTAGTAAGACAAAGCCTTATCGTGATGTCACATTGTTTGTGGATGATGTAGAAAAAGCAAAAAACTACTTTCCAAGAAAATCATGATCCAAAGTGCCAGAAAAAATGCATGTGCCCTCCAACGTTTCTTACTAGAAAAACCATATCTTTGCATCTCCCTGTTTCTTCTCATTACACAATGGAATATTCCAATTTTAAAAATTCAATTTTCAAAAAATTGAGGGAAATTACCTCTTTTTCAGATGCGAAAATAAACATTAAAACAACAAAATCTCTAAAGATGTTGAACTGGGACCCCCTAAAATTTTGGAAGGAATCCAACAGAATTGATGTTTAATCAATTATGTTTTTCCTACACAACCTTTTTGTGTGATCAAGTAAAGTTTGTTTGGGCTCTAGTACCATGTTGAAATTTATATTACTTTCTAGAAATCCAAAAATAGACATTCACCACAATCATATGCAAAAAATGAAGAACAAAATAGAAGAGCATGTAGATGAAAGTAGAGAAAGAGATAAATGACATAAATAGATAGAAAAAATACAGGATGGATACCTATAGGCACTACCACGATCTCATATATTACAAACTAATGCAATGGATCAGTCATTGGGGGTATTTATAGTGATATCAAATCCCCAATTAAATGTTAACCTCAAGCTAACATAACTTGACTTGAAGGTTAAATTACAATATAATAAATGTATTAAACCCTTTAATCAAGGTTAACCACAAAGGTGGATTAACCAATATCACTAAGGGTGAATATATCAGAAGTGCACATAGGCTTATATCAAGATGCTCGTAGGCTTACATGTAGATGCTTGTAGGCTTACACAAAATAATGTCCATAGGCTTATGTAGAAGGATGCCCATAGACTTGCACATAGAATATCCATAGACTTACATAGAGAACACATAAAGGCTTACATAACACTTTTCCATAGGCTACATCAAGAGCACCCATATGTACTTCATCAACTGTTGACCTTGCACTAATAATATTAAATTACAAATAATTCAACAAAATCCTCTTGTTACAAAAAAATGAAAGTATTATAGAGTGTATTGTTGTACTTTAGGGTTTCAAGAGTAACATAATATAGAAATGCATATGGAGGAAATACATGGAAATTTAGGGTTTCTAGGGTAACTTAAGAAAGTAATTACCATGGAGGATCATCCTCATTACGAACAACATGAAAATATTGAAAAGATTGATGAAGATAAAAGTGTTGATGGAAATAAAAAATGAGAGAAAGACCTTCAAAGCGAGAACAAAGGGAAAATGGGACTCAAAGGGACATCAGTTTGGGAAACCAAAAATAGATCACAAGTGTTAACAAGAAGTGGGGCTAAACCCACTAATGAAAGTAAAAAGGGATGATAAATCTCTTATCATAAAATATTAGGGGTATGAATAATATCCCTAAAAAGAGTTTTTAAGAAATTAATAGGTTGTTATAGTCCTAGGATTATTTTAATATGAAAAACAAAATTAAGACATGAGGATGTATTTAAAAATATATTAAATATGGGGGATTGTCTAGTAATTTCTTCTATAAGAGCTTCTAAAGCTATTTTCATAATATAGGACAAACAAAAATGGGATGGGCAATTTCTAGAAGCACAAAGTAATTAGGTTGTTGGTCTATTTTGCAGGAAAGAGAAAAAAAATCAAAGTTGGGGTTATAAATGTATATGCTCCAACTATAATTACTCCTTGTAAAAGATGTTGAAAGTATCTTAGCATATTTTTTCAAACACAAATATTATTCGTATTTGTGAACTATGGATTCATGGGGGTGACTTCAACATAGTTTTGTCTCCTATGGAAAAGAAGAGAGGTGCTCCCGGATGATCTAAATCAATGAAATATTTTGCTTCATTTGTCAATTCAAATGGATTTTGGGATATTATTCCTTCAAGTTTTTAAATAAATGGGAATAAATGCATTAAGAAAACTCATATAGCAAAAATATTGGATAAATTTTTGTTATCCATCACATGGTTGCAAATAGAGTATACAATCTTTTTAGAAAATTGATTACGACCAGGATCAGATCATAAATGAATTGTGGTTTACTCAATAATGGTCATCCAAATCCATTTCACTTCCATTCTATGTGGCTCCAAGACCCCGATTTCTTCTAGATGGTTATGTTATGGTGGGATGAAACAAATTTTGAAGGATCATGTATGTACAATTTTGTTCAAAAGATGAAATATGTAAAAGACAAATGAAGATTTGGAATTCCAAATATTTTGGTAAAATTTATAAAGAAAAGATAAAAATTAAATCCAAACTAAACTTTTTACAAGAGATAGTAGAAATCAATGAAATAGACGACGATTGTTATGTGCAAGAAAAATAGTTACTTTTTTTATTATCATAATATATTGAAAAATGAGTCATATTGGTTCCAAAAATCTAGGGAGAAATAATTCAAGGAAGGAGATAGAAATACCTAGTTTTTCATGCTACATCAAAAATAAATTTTTATTTTTGTCGGATTAAAATTATTTTAACTTAAAATCATATAAATATTGAGGAAGAAGAAAATATCAAGAAGGAAGCAATTAATTATTTCAAAAATATTTTTAAGATGTTAGGCAACATAAGAAGGCACAAGGTAATCTTTTGCAAAATATTCCACGAGTTATCACACAGGGACAAAATGAAATATTGATGAAGAAGATATATATGGGGGAGCTATATGAAGCAATTTTTTCTTTCTATCCTAACAAGGTACTTGACCCTAATGGAATTTCTTTAATTTTTTAGTTTTTATTAAGGAGTAATATATTGGTTGCAATTGAAGAGGCTCAAAAAAGGAAGGCGACAGTGAGATTAATGACACCTTTATTACATTGGTTCCCAAGAAAGGCACGACAAAGTATTTTAATAGTTTTTATGTCTTTGTAATATGCTTTATAAGATCATTTAAAAATCATGGCAAACAAGTTGAAGATCATTCTAGATTGTGCTATCTTACAGGAATAAGGTGATTTTATTCGTGGTAAACAAATTTTTGATGGTGTATTCATTTCATAGGAGGCCATACATTCTCTTTATTCCATGAAAAAATTAATTATGCTTATGAAATTAGATATGAATAAAATATATGACAAGATTTGCTAGAGATTTCTACATGATATTTTTAATAAGTTTGGTTTTAATCAAGGTCGGTGTGAATGGATTATATATTATTATAACACTATGAAATATTCTATTTTTATAAATGGTTCCCCTATTGAAAATTTAAATTATCTTATGGATGCTCCAAGGTGATTCACTATCTCCTGATCTATTTATTATTCGTGCAGAGGCATTAGGGAGAGCTTTCTCAAAGGTAAAATTGGAAGAAAAAATCAAAAGTATTCAAGTTGCAACAAATGATTCCTTTGTTTATTATCTCTAATTTGTTGATGATATATTTTTTGAGTCATCCTTCGATTAGCGAGGCCATGGAGTTTAAATGAATATTATCATGCTATGAGAAGGTTACTAGACAATTGATTAGTACTATAAAATCCAATATTTTTTTGTTAACATTGGTCTACATTTACAACAAATTACTATGGGTATTTTACGGTTTAAAATTAACAAAACAAATTCATCAACCTACTTGGATATTCCTTTGTCCCATAAAGGAAAGAAAAAGGGGCTTTGGAAATGATGTTTGTATACAATGAAAGCTTGTTCGGCAGGTTGGAATGGTAAGTTCTTAACCATGACATGAAGGCTACAACTTATAAAGACTACATTGAAATCCATCCTTATTTTTATGATGTCACTTTCAATATTGCCAATAGCTATAGCATAAAAAATTGACAAAATTCAAGTAGACTTTATTTGGAAAGGATGTGAGAAAAACTTTAGGTTTCCTCATGGGATAGGGTTTGCGAAGGAAATGATATAAGAGGGGAAGGATTACAAAATTGTAGACTTATGAGTTTGGCCTTAGTGGTAAAACTTATTTGGAGATTACTCAATAATCAAGGAAAGAATTGGATGAAAATGTTACTTCAAAATATATAGGTTCTCTTGATGCAATGAAATTATTCAAGAAATGAAACCTACCCAAAGGATCACTAACATGGAACTTCATATCAAATAGTTTGCAATTGATCAAAAAATATATTAGATGGTTAGTTAATTAGGGGGATTAAGAAAATTCTTAGCTTGATGCTTGGTTAGTCAAGTAGGGGGTTTATGCAAATTTTTGGTCTGATGCTTGGTTGAAGCCTTATCCTCTTATCTTTGATTTAAAATGAAAATCATTGGCTTGGGCATGTCTAACTTGTAAAGGTCTAAAGGTCAACGATTTATGAATGTGAGCAACATCTCCAGATCATGGATTGTAAATAAGATTCAAACAAATGGTAAATAAGATTCAAAAGATGGTTCAATAGTTATATTTACCTATTTTTACATGAAAGGATGAGCCGGTTTGGAATTTATCAAAAGATAATAGATGCTTGCTCAATTTGACGTATGAATATTTATAGCAATCAAAATTTTCTACTTTCAAAGATTTATTTTGGAATAATATTTGGTCACTAGAGGTTCTCCTTAAGGCCTCAATATTCCTTTGTTTAGCAATTCAAAGTGATATTCTTATAAGAGAGAGAGTCTACAAAGAAGAAGATATGATGGACCTTTCACATGTGCCTTGCGTGAGAAGGATTTGGAAACATTAGACCATTTACTTCTTCGTGGTCCCTTTGCTCACACTATTTGGGGTTACTTTTTAAAAATATGAGAATATATAGCTTCATAACTCTGAAAGAGTTGATGAGATATTGAATTGATTATTTCAAAGCTATAGCATTATGTATTCTAAGGAGGATTGGTCTTGCCATTGGCTTAAAATAAGTAATAGACTTTTTAAAATCATGTCCAAGTTTGGAACCATATTATCGCCTTTGTTGTAGAATGTTTATAGATATCACACTTATCATGAGAAGTGCATAGAAAGAAGTGCTAGCCCCTTGGTTATAGGATTTGAATATACATAGAAGTGTCATGTGCAACAATGATATTAAAACAAAGGATTTGCTTTGATCTACTATAAAATAGAAATGTCTAAGAACTGAGCTTATCAAAATTAATTTTGATGGTACTTCCAAAGAGAATTTGGGACAAGCTGGTGAAGGTGGTGTTTCTTGAAATAATGAAGGCTAAATTCTCTATAGTAAAAATAATATGGAACACTAACTAACTATACAAAGGTTAAGACACTTCTTACATGGATTAGAATTGCAGTTGAAAAATAATAGAAATATATTTCAATTAAAGAGATTTTACAAATTACCATTAATGTTATCAAACAAAAATAGATATGGGAATTGGATAAAAAATAATATTATTGTTGATTTTCATCAACTGTTATTGGAGGCAATCTCTTAAAAATGTGAGCATATCTACATAAAAGAAAATATGATAGTAAATAATTTAGCCAATCACGATGTTGATCTTTATGTTGGTGAAATTCAAATTTTAGATGACAATTGGTTGAGTGAGATTTTCTCTTAGTAAAAATGATGGAATATTCATCTTGGTTAAATTCACATTTTAGATGGCAACTGGTTGAGTGAGATTTTTCCTTAATAAGAATGATGGGATCATCTTGGTTAAATTCAAATTTTAGAAGGCAATTGGTTGAGTAAGAGTTTCTCTTAATAAAAATGATGGGATATTCATCTTGGTTAAATTCAAATTTTAGAAGGTAATTGGTTGAGTGAGATTTTCTAACCGGTTAATGTGATGATGCAAGTCTAGTGGCATATTCCATGATTGGAATTTCGACTTTAATACCTATCTATCTATCTTAATAAAAATGGCTAGAAAGAGCTTATTGGAGAAACATGTATTATATCATAACCACAAAGTCAAAGCCTTATTAGAACAACTTATAATTATGAATGTATCATTTGAGAATATTTGAACCTTAGTCTTCTCCTTAAAAATTAAGAAATCTAACCAAACTAATGCCATTTATATATATATATATATATAATTTAATAAACCTAACAATAAATATGATATTTTGATAAAAATAAACCCTATATTATTTATAAAAAATTACATTAAAATTTTAACAAAATTTAATAATATTTTATAAATTATTTTATTGTGAATAAATACTATAAACTTGTTTGATTTTAAAAGTATTAAATATAATAAAAAATAAAAAATAAACCATCTAGCATTTATTTATAATAAATTATATTAAAACGTATTTATTGTTAAAAGTGTTTGGATTTAGGGTTTTTATAAAAAGTCATGGTGGGATGAGGAAGCTCACCCTTAAACATGGGTCTGAAGGTTTCTGACACTAACCAAATCTTAAATTTTTTTTATTTTGTTCAAAGTTAAATAATATTTTTATGATGAACACACCCATCTCTCACACACTCATTCAGACCACAGTTTAATCCTAAATTAAATAATATTTTATAAAATCCTAAATTAAATAATATTTTATAAACTATTGTGAATAAATACTATGAACATGTTCTATTTGAAAACCGTAAATTGTTAAAATATTAAATATAAATAAAAATAATAAATAATTTTTATTTTCTGTTTAAGCCTAATAATAAAAAAAAATAATTCGTATATAAATTTAAAGTTTGATAAAGGAGTAATATGTTTTTATTGAAAAGACTAAGTTTAAATATGGTAGCCTTCCTTTAAAGAGGTTCAACCACAGCATGTATATTGATGTGCGTTGTATTACCAAAAATAAAAAAATTCAAACCTTAATTAAATTATAAATTTGAGTGCAAATCTGGTGTGCTTTTTATGTTATCAAAAAAAATACATAAAAAGTTATAAATTTGAGTGCAAGTCTCTCCAAACATAAAGCCTTAGCAGCATCAATATGTGACTCCAAAATAAAAAAGAAGCTGCTATCTGCTTTGCGGAATATAAAAGAGGTTTTAAAAATTATATGTTTAATGCATTATAATATAATCTTCTGTATATACAACTCAAACTACAAAATATCCCGCAATGACAACTAGGAGCCCCATACAGCTGCCATGGATGAGACCACCCACCTTTCAAACGACAAAATATCCCGCAATGACAACTAGGAGCCAATAAAGCTGCCATAGATGAGACCACTAACCTTTCAACAGTCCAAATCATAATTCAGGTCACCCCACCCATAAATTCAAATTTCCCTCCTCACATGAAATGTGTAATCACGTCAAAGCCAAAATCATCGGCACCACTAAACTAAAGTGAAAATAGACTAATCTTACACAATAGTACAGATAAAAAGTCATTCTTAAAATTTGTGTATATAAATGATTTTATTGTAAGGCTCCAGAGGACAAGGACAATTAATTAATACACCGTCCAAGCATCTCGGCATTCACAGAACACAACAAAGAATATACTCATTCATTTATTTTAGGTTGATTGTTTAGGATTGAGTGTTTATTTGGAATTAGAATTAGACATATTCCGTTAAGGTAGAAAGACAATTATGATCATAATATTCCGAATTCAAACCTCAAACGACAGATGACGATGGTTGTGTTATCGAATCCCTTTACAATTTAAAAACAATTGATATAACTGTTTTGACCCCTAATGACACCATGGTCAATTGACCCAACGGGGTTAGTTACACTCCACCGGATATTTTTATGCATGGCTTAAAGGTTTCCAGCCACTTAGGAACTATAGTGAAAATGCATTGCATTTATAACACCTGTAGAGATTAAGACTAGATCTCGGATATCGCAGCCAGGGCAAGAAATTCCTGAAAAAAAATTCAGCCATGGCCCAGCTTTCAAGCCAAAAGATCCAACCCACATGGAAAATAATCAGCACAGAGGAGCTCAAGACCCACAACAAGGCAGAGGACCTGTGGGTATCAATCCAGGGGAAGGTCTATGATGTCACGAAGTGGTTGCATACTCACCCAGGTGGAGATCTGCCATTGCTGAATTTAGCAGGCCAAGATGTGACAGATGCATTCATTGCATTACACCCTGGCTCAGCATGGAAGTATCTAGACCAGTTCATGATTGGGTTGCTTGAGGACTATGAGGTCCCAGAGATCTCCAAGGACTATAGAAGACTTCTGGGAGAGCTAAAGAAAGCTGGATTGTTTAAAAGGCCCAAATGGGTGTATTTAATAACAGGGATTTGTATGCTGGCAATGTTGGTGTTGTGTGTGGTGGGTGTGGTGTTCAAAGAGGGGTTCTGGGTTCATATATTGTGTGGGGTTTTGTTGGGGTTGGTGTGGACACAGAGTGGTTGGATTGGGCATGACTCAGGCCACTGTGGGTTGGTGAGGAATAAGAGACTTGATAGAATCATCCAACTGGTGGCTGGGAATTGCCTCACAGGCATCAGCATTGCGTGGTGGAAGAGGAACCACAATACCCACCACATTGCCTGCAACAGCCTGGAGTTTGACCCAGATCTTCAGTATGTGCCCCTCTTTGCAGTCTCCTCCAGGTTTTTTGGATCACTTTACTCTTACTTTTATGATAGGAAGATGGATTTTGATGGTGTGGCTAGGACGCTTGTTAGTTACCAGCATTGGACCTTTTACCCTGTTATGGCACTTGCAAGGATAAATTTGTTTGGGCAGTCAATTGTGTTGCTTTTGTCTAAGAAGAGGGTGCCCGGTAGGGTTATGGAGATTCTGGGGATTGTGGTGTTTTGGATTTGGTTTCCTCTGTTGTTGTCATGCCTGCCCACTTGGAGTGAGAGGGTGGCATTTGTGCTTTCAAGCTTTCTAGTCACTGCTGTCCAGCATGTTCAGTTCTGTTTGAATCATTTCTCTTCTAGTGTGTATGTGGGAAGGCCTTGTAGTAAAAGTTGGGTTCTATCTCAGACCAGAGGGACACTTGATATTTCCTGTTCTCCTAATCTGGATTGGTTTCATGGGGGATTGCAACATCAGGTTGAACACCACCTTTTTCCCAGGTTACCTCGGCATAATCTGAGGAAGATCGCTCCCTTTGTGAAAGACCTTTGTGTAAAGCACTGCTTGCCTTATACCATGGTGACTTTCTGGGAGGCTAATTTGATGACCATCAATACTCTGAGGACTGCTGCATTGCAAGCTCAAGACCTGTCCAAACCTGTACCAAAGAATTTGGTATGGGAGGCTATGAATACCCATGGTTGACAACGATGGTTATTCGTTATTGTAAGCATTTGGTTTTGTTTTCACAGCATTGTTCTTTCTGTATTTAGTTTCTGATACAGTGCATTGGATTTTGTCTTTTCGCTTTGGAGTACTAGAAATGATGCCATATTTCCTTCTGATGATTGTAAGATTAAATTCATTTTCAATATTATGTTTGCAGAATCTCTTTGTTCTTTCCATCTAGAAGTGGGATGTGATCTAAATAGCTACATTGATTGATTAGCATACAGACCTTTGTGTTTCTTTCTTTTTCTCCTCATTTTCTTGTGTTTGATTTTATATGGCTCTTTTTCTCCCATTGTTGATATCACTGGCCTTCGGTAACATTATTTGTCCCTTTCAATGTTGATTGATATGTGGCATTGAAGAATTTATCATGAGGCAGCCATTTTTGCTGTTTCAGGGGTTTCTTTCTGGTATGATTGTCAATATTATTTTTAATTGCATACTTATTGCTTAAAATGCAATCACAAGATGCAAAGTTGGTGTACAATTACCTGTTCAAAAGCAACAGAGCAATGCATATTTATATGCTGAATAGGGATTTCTCCTTCTTATACATGTTCTCCTTGTTATTGGCAAGAGTTGACGTGGGTTCTATAATAATATTCAATGTCATTTTGCATTAGTTTGTATTTATGAATAAACTACATAAAAGTACTGTCTGATAAAGCTAGACACATATTTATGAATAAACTACATAAAAGTACTGTCTGATAAAGCTAGACACGGTATGTGTGCACATCCTAAAGACATCTCCTCTAAATATTTTACATTCTGGGGACTTGTAAAAAGTGATACTAAGCACTGTCATCATTTAAAAGTAGGAAATTGAAATTTCTGATAAAGCTTCCTTGTTTGAGATATTTCATGTTAAAATTTGTATCCATGCCGAACTACTGAAGTGAATAGTATATGTGGCTTACTGTGTAATGCAATTCCATGAAAAGGGCACTAAATATTTCTTTAGTTTCTCACATTTGAGTTTCTTATGATCTCTGCCCCACAATAAGATGGAATGTTTGATTTCTTTATGGCAAATGAATAGTAAATATACAACTTCGCTGGGGAGCAAATCATGCTCATGACTTGGTACAGGCTTGTTTTATCAATGTGTTTGAGGTTTAGTTGTATCATGGGAAAAGACACATACTTCTTCTAGTTAGCCTTTCTCAGAAAGTGGTATTATCTTTGTTTTGGAAGTCATCTTTTTAGGTTCAAGTACTTGGTGATTGCTTTTCTTTGTATGCCTTATGCACATGCATGTAATTTGACAGTCACATTAACCACTTTCTGTTTGCTTCTATACAAATAAGGGAAAATATCTGGATTGATACCCTTCTGCATGGTATAGAAAAATTCCAGGGAAGGTTTATAATGTTGTGCTTTCTTGAAAGCTATAAATTGCTTCTCATTTTAGGTCTTATCAGTTAGTTTTATAGAACACGCGTATGTTTTTTATATTTTAAATAACTTTGTGCGTTTACCTTGTTTTCTCAATTATTCTCCGTGAAACATCTTACTGGTATCTGTAGGATGAGCTTTTGACACTTCTTCCTAGAGTTTAAACAATGCTATTGAATTCTTCATCAGAAATACTACTATATATAAAACAAAAACTAAACTACAATTGCATCAGAGTGGAATGTGAGAAATGACCACAAGAAGAAGCATAACATGTT
Organism: Wollemia nobilis; assembly: GCA_028583015.1. Classification (NCBI taxonomy): domain Eukaryota; kingdom Viridiplantae; phylum Streptophyta; class Pinopsida; order Araucariales; family Araucariaceae; genus Wollemia; species Wollemia nobilis. The sequence continues at coordinate 1,295,820 of JAQPPZ010000375.1, read as the reverse complement.
CAAAAATTTATATCAGACTGCCTGAAAGTTAGAGGGAGAGAATTTAGAATTGACGTAAAAGGAAACCTGTATGATTTCAAAGTCCAAGCAATGTCACAACTTAGAGGGATTGCCTATTCTTGGGACAAAAGACATGAAAAATCACAAGCATGACATGGAAATTGCTTGGACTTTCTTCATAATTTATGGATAATATTTGTTGAAATTAAACAATTCTATCATCGTACTCTGATTCCCATAATCCCAATTCAATGTCCTACATTGTTGAAGATGCAAACTGTTTCAGAGCATTTAAAAGTAGATTGCTTGATATGTTACCTGCAGTTCTAAGACAAAATTTACCATTTCTAGTAATTTCTAATGTCCATCTTTTACAGCATGGTCCCAAGCATCCACATAGCTTAGACTTTGTAACCTAGTTCACAGGTTCGACGGAACCTAGTTCAATCCAAAACAAATCAGTTCCTTTTGGTCCAAACCATTTTTTGGCTGTCACTGAAAACAAATGCTTTCCTTAAACTCAACTTCTCATATTTCCATGGACTTAAGAGTCAAAGATAATTGCAGCTGAAAAATATCTGACAACCATTGCAAATTTACTAGTTCTTGGACATCTACTAGAGGTAGAAGTGGTGTGAAAAATTGTACATCTCAACATTGAAGGATTTGCATCTGTTTTGGACTTACATATTGATTGCACTAAATTTTGAAACTATGAAATCTGAAAATTTCTGTATTTTTTATGTCTACCATTATTTAGTTTTCCACACTGAACCAAACCTTCTGGAAAAACCAAACCTTCAAACCATTGGCCTTCTATTTAAACCTAATTGCTCAAACCTGGTATCTATGCTTTTTAGGTAGATGCTGCTGATATTTTCTGGAAGCATTTGTTGGACTCTTGGTCTCATGAAAATATTTTTAGCACTGCTTGTTGTAGGTTTTAATAAATATGGATAATGTAGCAAAGTTTTCTCGAGAACCCAACGAGTCACATCTTGCCAGTGTAGTAAAAAGTGTAAGCAGTGGCTGTATATATTCATCCTCCCCTCTCTACAATGTGCTTAAATATTTCTTCCTAAGCAGTTTTGGCTCCATCTTTTGCGGAAATATGCCAAATTATCCTGCAGCAGCTTCCACAAAGTATGCATATATATCCTCAAGTTATAGATCATTGTTTGAACCATAGTTAGAAAAATTGCAACTTGGGATAAACTTGGCACTTTAACTTTGGAGATATTATGGGCAACTTGGGAGAACTTAGGGAATAAAAGGAAGGGAAGAAAATATTTTAATAAGAAAAAGAACATTTTAAACAACAATTGGAGAGCCAAAAAGCTGATTTTATATTATATATTCATAAAAAAGTGTACAATTACAATTCTTGATCATGAACCAAATACTTCATACAAATTCAAAATTTGAAAATATAAATTAGTCTTTAAACTGCTTTTGTTTTCCCCTCCTCTCCTTCGAACTAGATGATTGGACTTGGCTTTGGACTAATGGTCGAATTGGAGGGTCCTTATGTATGGGATCACCATAGTATATCTTCTCCAGTCCTCTCAACTGTTTTGCTTCTGCCTGTAGTGCCTCGGTGTTCTCTGCAGTAAGTATCCAAGGGAATTTCAACAATCCAATCTGATAGTGGATCTAGCTTATCCAAGTCCATCATCTCATAGGATTCATTTGCCTCCACTTGTTTGGTGCAAAGTTGAAGATTGTACTAAATAAAGACAAGGTCATTGAGGAGCTCTTGGATCAACCTATTGCGCTACTCAGTGTGTACAGCCTCAAATAGAGACCAATTCTCTATTGTGCTCACACCCATAAGTGCTACAAGGCTGACTCAAAGTGTGGATTGCCATCCTCTTCAGATTATGTGTTCTTGAACCATAATCCTCCCACCATAAATCCACAAAAAGATTTCTTTCAAATTATCAACTTACATTTGTAATTTTGTTGTAAACTACAAGAAAAAATGTTTAGAAGTTTAAATATTTTACCTAGTCCCAAGGTCGACCTTGATTCTTTATAGGAGGAGGATGAAAACAAGCTCCCCTAAGCACCCTTATAGGTTTGCAACTCGACAGGGATGAGGCAATGTTTGGTAGAGTCATCCATCATCCTCTTAGCGCAAGTGTAGAACTTCCCCAGACCTCTTCATTAGCATAAAGTTTGCCAGTGAAAAAGAATTTGGAGTTCAAGAAGTACCCCATTACATAAATAGGTCGATGGAGTTGCCTCATCCATCTCTTATCAATGATATGTCAAATGGGTTTATACTTGCATTGATTGCCATTGTAATATTCTTGGATGTCCTCCTTTGCTGTATCCATTGCCTCATACAAATACCCCATTGCTAAGTTTTTGCGATCTACAAGGCGAAGAACCCTTACCAAGGGCTCTTTCAACTTTGAACCATATGATTGGCATGAGATCCTTAACCCTGGGATCAAGATAACAGGGTTCGTGCACCCGGCAGGCCAGGTGCGCAAACCTGCATCCGGCAGACCAGGTGCCCGCACCCGCATCCGGTGCTTGGGTGCGGGGTCAGCCAAACCTTGATGGGTTGGGTGTGCGAACCCATACCTGCACCGGGTGCTTGGGTGCAGGGTGAGCCGAACCTTGATGGGCCGCGAGTTTTGGTCTGCTGCACCCAACCTATTTTGGGCATTAAAAAAAAACGTTTTAAAAAAAAAAAAAACGTTTTTAAAAAAAAAAACATTTTAACTTTTTTTTGAAGTTTAAAGTTTTTATACACGAATAACATATATATGCTTTTATAATGCCATATTTAAATATTATGCGTATTGTATGATTTATTATATTTCACACTGTGTGTGAATGTGCGTGATTTATTTAATTAATTTATTTTTTCCTTAAAAAAATACATATATGTGTTTTTTAATTAAAAAATAGTTGCACCTGCACCCAACAAACCCTGTTTTTAGCGGCGGCGCACCACCTGCGCACCTGGTAACCTTGCCTTGTGCACCCGCACCCAACAAACCCTGTTTTTGGTGGGGCCGCACCTGCACCCGCGCACCTGGAACCTTGCCTTGGATTAAGTCTCTCTTGCCTACCTTCTTATTCAAATGCTCTTGAAGGCACTTACCTGATATTGTTAGATGGTTGGGTTATGTAGAGTGCTTCATGGGATTGCCATGTCTTAATTCCTAGTAATGAGGATTTAGCTGAATGTTCACTTGGAAAACCTACTTGACCAAAATACTTAGACCCATGATTAATGAAAAGCACTATGTTGTATTACTTCCTTGGTTATTTATAACAAGGCCTATAATGACCTGGGTATAAAATGTCATTCAATGTTTACCCCCCTCTATTTTGAGGAGTGGGATGGGTATCAAGCAAGGATTATAATGGTTGCTTCAAAACAGTGTTAGCTTGCAATCACGTCCGAAATAATCTTAATGGTATTAACTTACTTGAAGCCAACATCCCTTCTTTCCTAATCGTTGCTAATCAATTTTGGCACTATTGCTTGCTTGGTCTTCTATGTTTACTGACATGGGAACTGCATTCGGAAGTGTTCTGTCTTTACTTTCTCTTTAATAATTTCAGTAATGTAGGACTGTAGTGACGCATTAAAGGGGCTCATATTCTTTTTCAAAGAACTAGCTATTTATTGTGATCAGACCAAGTTCAACATTCTGATTCAATATTTGGAAGAATTCTGTCAGACTAATGGTCAACAGATGGTCCTCAATTTGGAAGATCATGGAATGATCTTGATCTTTGTAAACTAAAAGTTTTCATTGAGTGGATGAGCTTTGCAACGAAGATCTCCTAATAGAACATACTCATTTTAGTAGATGACAGGCACTCTTCACTTGGTTTTTAACTTCAGCCGTATGGATATCTAGTTGGATTGGAAATACTCTTATCACTACTTTGATTTCCTTCACCATGGCCTCTGATGAATAGATTAATATTTGACCATATTTATATTGACTATGGGACTCAATCACCTTTGTTAGTACTTTGACTTTCATTTTTAAGTGAAACTGCCACATAATGAGATCTTGCAAGCATACTTGATACAAGAGAACCCCTAGCAGTTGAGTTTGATCCTGCATGATTCAAGGTATGGCCTAAGGAGGTCCATAAGGTTATCATCGAGAATTGAAATCAAGCATCAGTGAGGGGATGGCATTGTGAGGTATTAATAGACGCAACCTAAGGTATCACACTCGCAATGCATTTGGATAAGACACAACTTGGTCATACAACTCGAAACTGAGCTGCTTTAGATGCAGGGACCAGATTGGCTTAAGCGATTGCATGGGCAATAGCTTTTAGAGGATTTTCAGCAATGACAGCTTAGAAGGATTGTTGCGACAACAACTTGTGCAAAGATCTCAACAATGGTAGTTTGAAGTATTGGTTGCATCGTACCTCAGATGGCCAAAAAATACATGGAATATCTTTTAGAGGATTTTCAGCAATGACAGCTTAAAAGGATTGTTGCGATAACAACTTGTGCAGAGGTCTCAACAATGGTAGTATGCAGTATTGGTTGCATAGTACCTCTAGATGGGCAAAATATACTAGTTATTGTCTAGAGCAATACCTTGAAAGGGAAAACAATGTGTGCATCGATGACAGTATAAGGTATTGTCTAAGTGGTATCTTGGTGGTGTTTTGAGTGTGTCACAATGTTTGAGTGATGTCATGCCCGAGATTGTGGCCTAATGCGCAAAAACCATTGGTTCATGGGGTAATAAAATGTGGAGACATGTAACCCCCCAAAAAAGAGTAAATTGGACATGTGCTATTTAAGTTAGAAAATGATGAGTGTCTAGATAAAGGAATAACATAAAGCTTGGGAGTTTTTTTATAGAAGTTTTGTCTGTCTTTGATTCAGAATCAACTTTCTTAGAACATTACGATGGTGTTCTGTGTTAGTGTAGTTTTCCTTAAGAAATGAATATGAACAAATTTTTTTAGTGTAATGTGTGAGGAAGAGAAGGTGATTTTTGGGAGGACAACACTCGGGAATTGTTAAATTGGCAAGGAACTGTTGCAGTGAAGAAAAGTTGCAAACATTTTAATGCAACGTGGAGGGAAGAGAAGGGGATTAGGGGATTTTTGGGAGGGCAAGACTTGAAAAAACTCAGGATTATTGTTAAAATGACAAGGAAGTGAGAAAGCAAATCAAGATATGAGCTGGAAATGGTTAAGAGTTTAGTTGAGGTTGTAGACACAGATTTCAATAAATCTCAAATGTGGACTAGATAATGTTTATTGTATTGTATTGTTAAAATGTTTGCGCCATTAATGAAGTTTATATTCAATTTATGTTTACTGTTTATTCATTGGTCTTTGACCATGCTGTCATTGAGACATCACAATAAAAGAAGAGAGATTGCAAAGGTGTTGGAAAAGGGAGAAGATAGATTGCAAAAGGGTTGGGAGTGGTAGATTCATTGATCTTTGACCATGTTGTCATTGAGACATCACAATAAAAGAAGAGAGATTGCAAAGGTGTTGGAAGAGGGAGAAGATAGATTGCAAAAGGGTTGGGAGTGGTAGACGATAGAGATGGAAGACAAATGAGGATGAACCCAAATCCTCTTGTTAAAATATTGACTTATTGAGATTCAATTCATTTGTTTTGGCCCAACATCGAAGAAGGACAATTGAAGAAGGTGATGGAAGTGAAACCAAGGGAAAACAAGTGCACGAGAAATCCAAGTAAGAACTTGAGCTGGATGTGAGGGTTCTTGCTACTATTGTCAATGTTGTTGTAGGGGTAGGTAAAAATTGAAACTGCTTTATATGTGAGAAGTATAAATCCTAAAGAGTCAATTGATTGGATTATAACAGTGGAGAAGTAATTTGATTATGAGCAAATAGAAGCCAAATAGGATTAAGTTTGCAATTACCAATTTAAAAGAGCATATATCCATGGGGTGGAATCATGTGCAGTCAAAAAACAAAACATGAGGATAGTGAAAGATAGATGAATGATTTCAAAGTTGTGAAAGAGATTTTTGCCATCTAATTAGAGATAAAGAGTGTAGTGTGATGGAATATCTTAAGCAATTTTACAAATTAACCACGAGGAAGTTGAAGTGAAAGATAATAAAGAGAAAATATCCAAGCATATAAATGGTTTGAGAATTTCAGTAAGGCTATGGTTACCTTGAAATACAAAATAAGTTGTCTAGGAAATTGTAGTGTGGAAGTCAACGAAAAGAATGAGATAAAAAGAAGGCTTGTGGTAAAGATCAAGTATATTAGAAGTAATAAGTCGAAGGAGAAACAAGCTTCTTGCAACATAGTCAAGTAGGTGACCCTCATTCCAAGGGAGAGGAACTCATGCTAGAATATTTTATGGAGTTTGTTTTAAATATGGTCAACATGGCTAGTGAGAATTTTCATATTCAAGAGATGAGAAGATAAATAAGAAAAGTGAGCTAAAAATCACGTAGTGTAAGTAAAAGATTGTTAGCTTTTAAAGTTATAAACTTAAAGGAAATGCAACCACAAGTAATGAAATAAGCATGCAATATTATATCTATGATAATAGCTAACTAATAAGCATGAAAATATGATAAGACGCTTCAGAAAATACTCATGCAATAGTCATTAATGAAAGCTCACGAAAATATACAATGCTATGCAATGGAGATCTCTAACACTCCATATTGCAAAAATGCTCTACATTGTATCTACTACTACTCTACCCTATGCATTAAAAAAAACCTCTTACTCTTCTACTCTAAGAAGGCCTATTTATAGTGAGACATGACTCTTGGCCTTCCATATTCCTATGACACCTCACTATTCTATTCATGTACATGTGGACTACATGCACATTTACATCATTGCACATTCTAATGATACTTGTGCATTTATTACATTGCTTTAAGCAAATACTTAAATCCTAATCTAAGATAAACTCCTAATCTAAATATGTACCCATGATGGTACATTAGCAAACACCAAATAATGTAATATATTCCAACACCCCCTTGTATTACATTATTTGGGTATTAGTCTTCAATATGGATCTTTGTTTTGGTTCTATCTTCAGTTTACTTTGCACTGTATGCCTCCTTTGTCTGGTTCCTCTACTTCTTTTTTTATCTTCATTATTAGAGTCTACCTTTGTACTTTCATGAGCTGTTATGCTATCATCAGATTCTTGCAGAGATATTTTCTCTTTACCTTTGTCCTTCTCATCACAATTCTTCTGTAATACTGAATCTTTTGTACAACCACTTAAAGCATCATGATAAGATCTTGAGTTAGAAGAACTTGATGTATCAATACTGCATGAGGATTGAAATATCTTCTCCAAGAGAGATTCATCTATTTTTTATTTCTCTTTAAGTAATTCAATTAATTCTTTTTGCTTTTCATTCTCTTCTTTGTAGTATTGGAATGTAAGTAAAGCCATATATAAAATGCTCCCAATATCTAGAGAAAATGTAATGTCATATTTTCCATTATCAATTGCTTCTATGATTCTACCATGTAGATAATATTCCAGAGTTTTAAAGTTTTCTTCTAAGGCTTCACTATAGATTACTCTTGAAGTAAGATCTAAGTTTCCAGTCTTTGTAAGTAGATTCTTGATTCCAATTTTTATAATACTTGCCCTTTCCTTTCTGATGATGTTTTCCATGTCATTATTCTTTGTATTTTTTGACGTAGACATCTTTCTTCCTCTTTAGTTTTAATAGACTAATGTCACTTGTAAACCTTATATCTCCCTATTTTGATTTGTAAATTTTAAGCTGAATTTGAGTATATGATCAAATTCTAACTTTCAATTCTTGTAGTATAAGATCAATCAATAGAATTTATTTTTAGCTCTTTAGTATTGAAAATAATTTTAATAGAACCTTTGAGGTAGTCTACCTTATGACTCCCTAGTTTAAGGTATGTGATCAAGTACTATCTTTCAAATTTTAGGTAGTATTCCTTTTGACTCCCTAGTAATTGATACTATTTTCCAATTTTTAGAGTTTTGTAGAATACCTTCTCTCCCAAATATTTTGAATATAGTTTTTGATAGTAGACTTTAGCTTTCTTAGATTGAGTTGAATCCCTTTTTGTCTCCCTAGTAATGTGATGACAAGTTTAAAATAATGTTCAACTCCTATCACTTTATCCTCCTTGTAGAAAGCTTAAAGATGTAATTTCAATTAATAAAACTCTCAATATCTTTAAGATATTCAAGTTGGATTCTCTATGTCTTTTCAATTTGAATATGAGACTAATAAAATTAATCTTCCAACTTTTAAGCAATTTTAGAGTTTGACTTCCTTCAATCTTTGTATAATGTAGTTTCTAAATTTCTATAATTTCAATTTGATGTAGGATTCCTTATATCTCCCTAGTTTAGAAATTTAGAAAAACTATGTATTTGCAAATTAGACTTCAATTTGTAAGTAACCTTATGTCTCCTTGTTTTATGATTTGCAAATATTCAAAGCAATAATAGTAATGATTTTAATGCTTCTATTTTCTACTCCTTTCTTAAGGCATTCAATATACTTTCTAGGGTATCTTTTTAACACCTTATTACTCCTACTATTAAATAACCCTAGAGTATAAAACTTGGTTAATTTCAACTTCAATATATGCCTTAATTTCTCCTTTGATCTTTGCAATGTTTATGAGGATAAATATTACCTTCCAAGCGCCAAAAATCTACGTGCACTATCACTGTGTTTTGCGCTCAAATGACCTGCAATCAACTCGGTCTTTGTGTATTAATGGTCTTTGACTGCAATAACTCCTCAATGTGCTCTGGTCTTTGACTCCTCGTTGCTCTAGACAATATCTTTATGCGCTCCTCCTCACTCTAATAACGTGCATACTTTGCCTTATAATGTGTGCACTATATAAGCGTCCTTTGGACGTGCTTCTCCTTCTTTATTCTAACTAACATTTCATTAATGATGGCATTTTTAAATGCACAATTTATTTCATTAATGATTTTTCTTCCCTTTGGAACGCATTGGAGTCCAATGCTTATATGGTAGGGAGGAATGATAGGGATTAATATTATATTCTCTAATATTATTCCTTTCACATGGATCATGATGTATTGCATTTAATACCCACACGGATCATGCATATTAAATTTTGACTTGTAAAGGCAGATATGCCTATAAATATATTTTTGGTTGAATACAATTCTAAGTACTCATCGTGCCATATTCATGTTCACCTCTTGAGTGTTCTACCCACATCATCCATGGTGGAAAATTTGGACCTTTGAGCATTTGAGATTCTATGATAAAATATTTTGATGTAGTCTTGGTGAAGGTTCCTTATATCTCCAAGATGGTCCCCTTTCATATATACCATTAGTCCTATATATCAAACTTTTCAATATACTTGCTTTTCCTATATACCCATCAGTATTTTGAAGAAACTAATACTCTCAATATAAATGGTCATACATAAGAGAGACATTATGGCATATGAAAGAGAGTGATATGTGGTACCATGATAGTATTAAAATGATTCATCCTATCAATGACATTTTATTAAAGAGAAATCCTTATATGTGGATGTAAATTCTCTATATACTTGGATTTTCTCAAATTTAGGATTTACATCTAGCGATAGTGATGAATGGAGTAAAAATGGATTGAAACAAAAAAAACCAAAAACGTGTCCTTATTTCTTACTAACAATTCATACGATCGATGCATAGACATTATTATAGTAGTTATATTAGGCATTAGATGCAATAGCTTAACATGATAACATTATTTGTCAATGCAAGCAAAGGTGTCATTTATACTGAATTTTGTGATTGTGCAAAGCACATATTTTGATTTTCGTATATAAAATAAAATGTAATGCAATATTTATTTTAAAAAATAAGGTGTCAATCATTGCTAAAAATGCATCTTTTTACAATATAAAATTACTACATGTCTTGCAAAAACACTCACTATATATATATGGGTGTGTGTGTATTTTAAATAAACTATAGAAATCTACAAAATGATATATTCTTTGGGTAGTAAAAATATGAGCCCTAAACTTTCTTTAAAAAAAAATTAATTCCTTTAATTTTTTTTTCAAAATTAAAAAAATTTCCTTTAAGAGAATAAAACTTTCAACCTATCCTTAGAATACTTATACTTATTTTAAATGTCAACTCCTCTAATATACATTTTATGCCATAAAATAAAGTCAACAGATTTTTAAAACAATATCTTATGGCACTGCTTTCAAAGAATAAACTTTCTATGTTAATCTCCAAAGGGTGCATACAGTTGTTAAATCTTTTATGGAGGACACTTTCAAATCTTCTAGCTAGTATTCCACATTCATTTTGACTAGTTTTCAAACCATACTTCTTTTCTAGTTTTGTCCAAGTAGAGTACAAGATTCTTTTAGTTGCTTTCACCAAAAAAATCCTAAGCATGAACTCATCTTTGGCTTCCAAGTGTTGATTCTATAGTTTGATAAAAAGAAATGTTTATTGTTGTCCATTGCAATTCTTAGAGACTTTGACTGGGTTTGCAGGTGCTTTGTGTGATGCCTTGAGCATTAAAATTCTCACACATAATCTCATTTTGTGCTCCTTGTAACATCTTAAGTATAGAGTATATTTCATCAAACTACAATCATCATATTTTGGCAACCTTTAATGGGATTTTCAAGTGTCCCTAACAAATGATTTGATATATATATATATATATATATAGTGGAGAATCTAGTGGAAAAACTAGAGATAAGCACCAAGCATGGAAAGCTAGAGAAGTATGAGAGGAATATTGAGAATCATGAATATAGAGCAAGAGTGCCAAGCAAAAAGGAATTTGCATGGTGAATGACACATTTGCCAAAGGTTTGAAATTTTTATAAGTGTTACACTTGATGAAACCCTGTCCTGACATGCTAGAATACATAAAAATATATTGAATTTTGGGGGTAAGGAATGACTTAATTATTTGGAGTGGACATTATAAGTTAGAAAATTATTAATTTAGCAGAATTCATGCCATATAATGCTTTTGGATGGTGGATATTTCTTGAAAGTGTATTCAAAGAGCTTAGAAGTAGACTACGAGTTTTCTAGAAATGGAAGAAGGTAATGCTTTCCATTCTCATTAATACTTTGTAACGACTAAATAATACATGGTAAATAACAATGTGAAATGTTTATTTTTGGTTATTCTTGGAGTTTACATGTTGTTTAATGCATAATTATTAAAAATTAAAGAAGTGTGAACATTTGCATGTCATACCCCACACTGGAAGGATCTTTTAGATGATAGACATTGTATTTATGAATGATTAAGGGATGCTTAGTTTAAATGCTTAAATGATTGCTACATTAGTTATAATGTTTTATCTTAAAGAATTTGATACTGCTAATGTGTTGTCAATGTGTATCACCAAGTACATCCATGGGTGGAAGAGGTAAAATCAACCACCAAGGATAGGATACTTGAAAAGGGAAGTGATGATTAAGATGGTTTAGGGTAACATGAATGACTACCCTCATATAGGTATTGTTGTGGCTGATCCACAACACACCCCAAAATTGGGGGCCCACCTTTTTGCAGGATTGCAGAGAAAATCTTAGTGACCCAGATACTAAAAATGAAGAAAAGAGGCAAAAAAATGCACAAGTGTTGAAAGTGTCGCGAAATCGCGACATGTCGCGAAATCGCGACATGTCGCGCCATCGCTGCCGAAAATAGAAAAACGTCGCGATATCGCGACATGTCGCTCCGTCGCTGCCAGAATGAAAAAGTGTCACGAAATCGTGACATGTTGCTCCGTCGCGGCCGGAAGAGGAGAGAGAAAGGCAAATGGAAAGGCGTAGCGATATCGCGACGCGTCGCAAAATCGCGGGTCAAACTGGTCAAACGACACAAATCGGAAAAACGTCGCGATATCGCGACGATTGAAGCCAAAGAGGTGCCGAGTGAAAAATGTCACGAAATCACGACAAATTGCGGGGGAAGGCATGAAACGAGAAATCGTCGCGATATCGCGACATGTCGCATTTTCGCGACTCCAAACAGCCAAAGGCGTATGGAACAAAAGTGGTAGCGATTTCACGACAGAAAGCGACAAAGAGGTCCAAGGTAAAAAAATGTCGCGATATCGCGACAGAAACGAGCCCAGTTGTACGGAACAGAAAGGCGTAGCGAAATCGCGACAGAAATCAGCAAAAGGCATGATGAAGAGAAAATGGTCACGAAATCGCGATAGGTTGCGGCGAGAAGGCCCGAAACAGAAAATGGTCACGAAATCGCGACAGCATGCAGCGAAGGAGCAAGAAGCGAGAAGCGTAGCGATTTCGCTACAGGTTGCGGCCGAGAATGTACGGAAGCGAAAATGGTCACGAAATCGTGACAGAAACGAGTGAAAGGGTCCGAAAGTGGAAGGCATCGCGAAATCGCGACAAGTTGCAGCAAGGTAGTCCGAAAGTGAAAATTGTCGCGATTTCACGACGGAAAGCAGCCAAAGGGTACGGAACAGGAAAGCGTCGCGATTTCGCTGGGCAAGAAGGCAAGGAGGCTGCTGATAGAAAAGCGTCGCGATTTCGCGACATGTCGCATTTTCGCGGTCGGGAAGGTGAACAGGCTGCATGCTATTTTTGTCACGATTTTCACAGGAAGACGTTACAGAAGGCGTGAGAAGGCGTGAGACACGTGGTGTACGGGTGTCGGAGCTACGGAGGCGTTACATGCGGCGGCGATTTTGAACGTTTCGAGAATCGAACATGGAACAAAAGCATCGAAAAGGCAAGGAATTTGAAAGGTCACATCTTTGGAAGGTGAAACGAAGCGACACAGGGAGAACCGAAGAGCCGTTTCGGTGAGTATAAAATCAGAAGCACGGATTGATACGAGGGTTGGAAATTGCTGCTTGCGGGGTTGCGAGAGACAAGGGCTTCATGCCATTCTAGGCCTGCACTTGGGCAATTTCCTTCATTTGTTCCGGATTTGTAAAACCTGGAACATTACGTAATTGTAATTGATACATCATTTTAATGCGAAATACGAGAGAGTTGGCATTTCATTGATGAGAAAGAAGGAGTCATTTTTGCATGCATGATTCAATGTGTTATCTTTCCCTTTCCGATTTCTAGGCTTATAGGTGAAGTTGAATGCAAGTGTTCTTGGTTGCTTCATGCGAATGCCTAAATCTGAAACTCCAGTAGAAACCCTAGAAACCCGCACTTTGGCTTATCCGAATTGTGCGAATTTGCGGGTTCGATAGGTTGGGTTGCATGCGAGAAACCTCATTGTCTTCGGTTTTATCAATCAAGATGGTAGTACTTTGGACGTAGCTTAGTTGCATATTCATTTGCATTTATTTTTATTTTTAAACCCGTATTTATTTTTTGTATTTTAATTACGAGTCATTTAAATAAATAATTGAAAACCCATCAAAGCTCAGAGTCCATTGCAAATCCAAATTAAAGTGAACTACAGTGCCCCTTGTTAACATCCACTTGCAACCCTAAGGTATTCCCTGCATTTACGAGTGAGCGACATCATTGGTGTTTTAGAATCAACATAAGAGGAACCTTGGAGAAATTACTTTCTTTGCAAGCGAGAGGATTTTGGGACTCGAGATCCTACCGGAGAGTGTGCTTTCACAATTGGGTGAAAACACCACTCAACAGATTGGCGCTAGAAGGAGGGCCCGAATCGGTTTACTTTATTTTGGTTTTCATACATGAATAATATCGTTTAATTTAATTTTGAAATATTTTCTTAAAGCTCACAAACGGCTAAACTGCAGCTTTTGCTTTCTTTTGTTGCAGGTTTTCGTTGAAATAATCGAGGGTTTCATCGAGCGAAGTTTGGACCCACCGCGTCGTATTGCAACCGGGTCCCAAACAACCGGAGAAACCATTTTTCATGACCTTATTGGTACTCCCAAGAGTAAATCCAAGCAAGTCGTAAGTTCACCAGTCACGAAAGACCTGTTTCTCCAGGAACATCGAGTGGATTTACGCCAGTAATATCAGTTGCCCCTAGTGTGCCTATAGTCAGTAATATCTCTACTGCTATTGTAGGTTTGTCTTCATCGATTTTGAGTCAAATGGCTCAAGCTCCAGCAACTCCTTGGTATGGAGCTAATAATACTCCTTTGAACATTTCTGGGGATATCCATGAAATCCCCAAGAACATTGAAATATTTCTGCCTAAATACAAACCGAGATGGCCTAAGAACAATGAGAAGAACATATCCAAGCCTATAGGGATGTTTTAATTAGGCTGCAAGTTCAATATGAAGATGTGGCCTGCGAGACTTTTCCCCATGAGCTTAGATCCAATAGCATATGAATGGTATATATGCTTGCCCTCTTCTGGTTCAATTACTTCTTGGACACAAATGGAAAATGCCTTTGTTAATCAATTTAGGTCACCCTTGGATCCCGCAACTATTTACAATCGGTTTATTACATGCAAAAGGGGCCAAGGGGAACCGATCAGAATGTTTAATCAGAGATTCCAAAAGTGCTATAACAGAGCAGTTCGGCATTTTGCCATCGATCCCGCGGTGGCTTTACAGATATATTTTGGGGCATTGGACCCCATGACAGCCATGTTTGCAAGACGCAATCCTCAGGTCACCACGCTGGCTTTAGCCTATAACGAAGCCATGACTATCGAGCAGCAAATGACACCACAAGGCTACGGGTTTACCCAGATGCCTATGATGGGACAGTATGCTCCATATGGTCAAGCTCCCTTGGCAAATCAGCTCATGGCACCACAAATGCCAAGCATGAACGCCTTCCCATATCAACAGCCGTATCCACCAGCACCGGCATATGCACCCATTCCAATCCAACCAATCACATCCATTCCACCTGTCCCTACATTTTTGCGGAACGGTCAATCAACTATGCAAGGAACTAGCCAAGTCAATCCTCAGGCCATAGTTTCTTTTCCAAATCCAACCCCGATTCAAAGTGTCAATCCATACGGGAATCAAATTCCTCAGCACCCGACCCAAGTTTTGAATCAAGACCCCATCAATTATGCGAATCCAACGGGGGTTAACAACAATATGATTCCACCGAAGGAGATTTATTCGAGAAGTCGAAGAGCTCAAGAAATTAGTTCATAAACTAAGCAATGACAGGGTTCAACAGCAGAAGTATGAGTCCCATGCCCCTCACCCAAATCAAAATTTTAACAATAGAGGGAGGCACTGGAACACCAAGCCAAACAATGGGGGAGTTCCCGCTCCCATTGCTAATCAACTAGATACTTCTACAGGACCTAGTCAATCCAATTCCCTTTTGAATCTTTCAGATTTGGCGTGGGAAAGGGGGTGCAGGTTGCACAACACAAAAGAACACAATGAGAGAAATTGTCCTGAGATCGCTAGATACACTCATTGTCTTCAGGCACAAGTTGATGATTTGGAACTGGTATCAAATGAGGGTCCATCACAACATCAAGATGATAATATTATGGTGATGGAAACTGTATATCATCAAGAAGGTGAGAGTGAGGAAGAAGAAGACGAAATTCTGGAACAGGAGGTGCAAGCTTTTCGAGATTTTAGGAAGGGGAATCATGGATACCATTTGAGAAGTAAATCTAAAACCCCTAAAACCTCATCAACACCTCCAAACAACTCTATTCTTCCTCCCGATACTAAGGCAAATAATAATCCTCCCCCTCCACTCGGAAGAAAAATGTCTAATGATGTGCAGAAGGCAATCAAATTCGAAAAGCCAAACTATGACATAGTGGAGGATCTAAAGAAGTCCAAATCTAGCCTTTCGTTCTTGGACGCAGCTAGATTGCCAGGCCAAAAGGAGGCATTGATAAAAGCGTTGAACTCACACGATCAAACGTGGAAAGGAAAAGGAGTTGAATCCCATCTCATTTTGCGAAAGGAGAGAAGGGATGTCCCGCCATTCTTGCTGACTACGAGAATTGCGGGTAAGAATTTGCATAACTGTTTGGTGGACACGGGTGCCACGAGCAACCTCATGCCTGCAGAAATATGTAAAATGCTAGGTCTGCGACTGTTTCATCCAAATGTATAGTCCTGCAACTAGACAGATCAGAGGTAAATGTAGTGGGGACTCTATATGATGTCAAGATTCAATTGAATTCTGAACCCAGGGTTCAGCAGGTTGTGGACATTACGGTGGTTAATATCCCAAGTAGGTATGGAATGTTGCTTGCGAGGGATTGGATGAAAACTCTAAATGGCTATTTTTCAACAGACTGCTCACATATGTGGCTACCATGGAAGGGAATTGCAAACCAAATCAGAGTGGAAAATGAACCGAGGCTTAAGGAGATTATAACAGATTTTAACAAGCCGAATGAAGTTCAGTTTTTTGAGCGGAACTAGGAGTTTATGCACTTGATGTTGAGGAAGCTGCTGAAGAACCTAAAGAGGAGGCATGTCATGGTAGCTCTTCTGATGAAAATGATTACACGTGGTTGCTCAGGTTCGATGGATCAAAATCTAGACAGGGAGCAGGAGCTGGAGTCGAGCTCATTGGTCCGGGAGGTAAACCATTATTAGCTGCTTACAGACTGCAATTTCCTTGCACGAACAATGTGGCAGAATACGAAGCATTGATCTTTGGTTTACGTCTAGCATTGAGCAAACATGTTAAATGCTTGAAGGTTTTGGGAGATTACGAGTTGGTAGTCAAGCAAATCAAAGGACAATATACATGCCGCGACAGAAGACTGAGCCTTTATAGAACTAGGGTTATGGACCTCATTGAGGAATTCGACGCATTCAATATAGCCCTTATTTCTAGGAAAGGAAATCGAATAGCAGACTCTCTTGCAGTCATCGCGGGCATGTTAAACCCGGTTGATATAAAAAGATGTAAAAAGTTTTCTATTGAAGCTGGTTCCTTGTCCATCAATACCCGATAATGTAAAGAATTTCCAGGTTTTTGAAAGTGACGGACACATTTTCAAATTTGTCACGAACTCGGGTATTTTTGAAAATCGGGTGATTGATGAGGAGCAAAGGTGGCTGGATGAAACGAGAAGATGAAATTGAAGCTGCGTATCAATCCAACAAAATTCCTAAAGACGTGGTTTCATTGGAAAAGATGTTCGACATGGGATGCAAGACCAAGAAAGGAAAAAGAGTCCCACTCCCCAAAGATGCATGTGATTCAATTAATCTAGGGAGTGGAGACAATCCAAAGGAGGTGTACATTGCAAAGGCATGTACGAGATGAAGAAAGGAGCAATATAATGCAGGCATTGAAGCATTACATAGATTGTATTGCTTGGAACTACAATGAGCTGAAGACATACAACCAAAACATTATCACACATACCATCCCTTTGAAGCCAGACTCCAAGCCTTTTAGGCAAAGACAGTGAGTTGTTAACCCGCTATTGGAGCCTTTGATCGAAAAGGAGGTTAAAATATTATTGGAAGCGAAAATCATTTTTCCTGTTAGGCACTCAACCTGGGTGGCTAACCTCGTTCAGATGAGAAAAAGAGTGGAGAGATTAGGCTGTGCATAGATTTTTGAAATCTTAATAAAGCCTCTCAAAAAGATAATTATCCTCTGCCATCAATCGATGAAATTCTACAAATGGTAAATGGATCTGAAATGATGTCCTTTCTCGATGGGTATTCTAGGTACAACCAGATTCTTATACATCCAGGATGACGGGATGAAAACAGCCTTCACTACCAAGTGGGGGACATTTGCATATAAGAGAATGTCGTTCGGATTGTTAAATCTTTGGTGCAACTTTTCAACGCGCCATGGATTATGCATTCAAGGGGCTCATAGGCAAATGCATCATCGTGTATGTGGATGATATCCCGGTTTTCTCGAAGAAGAGAGAGGACCATGTCAAAGATTTAAAGAAAGTGCTTCAAAGATGGAGAGAACATGGAATTTCCTTAAATCCCAAAAAGTGCATTTTGGAGTAACGAGAAGGAAAATTGCTTGGGTCACATTATTTCAAAAGAGGGCATATCCATCGACCCGGAAAGGATACAAGCTATCCAAAACCTACCTCTCCCGAGTAGTAAAAAAGAATTGAGATCTTTCTTTGGGCGGGTTAATTTTGTGAGGAAGTTTATCTCTAGCTTTGCTTGAGATAGCCAAACCTCCGAACAAGATGCTCAAGAAAGATGTGGATGTAAAATGGAACGAGGAAAGTAGAGTGGCCTTCTAGAACATCAAAGATGCCATTTCCAGAGCCCCTGTCCTTATAAGTCCGGACTACTCCAAGCCTTTCTATATTTATGCTTTTGCATCGGAACACTCCTTCGCGAGTGTCTTAACCCAAAAAGCGAGGATAGTGCCGAAAAACCCATAGCATTTTTAAGTGCCCCCATGAAAGATGCTCAATTAAGGTATTCGATCCTTGATAAGCAAATGTACGCACTTTTTAAAATGGTGAAAAAATTTAGGCACTACATTGTACACAGCAGAGTTATTGCTATCGTGTCGGACTCTATTGTCAAGACCATGTTTTTACAAAATGAACTAGGTGAGAAAAGAGGGAAATGGATTTCCACCATCCAATAATTTGATCTCGAAATCCAACCTATGAAACTAGTTCGAGGACAGGGACTGGCGAAGGCGATCGCGAGAAAATAATCCGCAAATAACGAGGCCAATGCTCGAATACGAGAATACATTGCTAAGGATGACTGGTATGTTGATATTGTGCAATTTTTATTGATTGGTAAGTGTCCTTCTAATCTGAATTCAACACGAGAGAAGAGCTTTAAGGCTTAAGTCTATCAATTATCCGATGAAATCTGGTGTGCTTTACGGGAAGAATCATGAAGGTATCTACCCGAGGTGCTTGAACAAAGAAGAAGCCGCCGGGGTGTTGCGAGAATTTCATGGGAAACATGGAACTGGTCACGGTGCGGCCAACGCTACAGCACATCAAATCCTGAGAGCAGGATACTACTGGCCCCATATTTTCAAAGATGCACATGCCCATGTACGATCTTGTCATATCTGTCAAGTGGCTGCCAGTAGAGAAAGAAATGCGGCCATGCCGTTACAACTTTGTAGTTGAAATGAGACCATTTGCACGAGTGGGGACTAGATTTCATTGGGGTTATTAACCCAAATTCTTCTGATTCTCATAAATTCATATTGACAGCTACGAGACTACTTGTACAAGGTGGACAGAAGCGATTCCTACTAAACATGCCACCACGAGACGTTGTAATTAAATTCCTTGAGGACCATATTATAACAAGATTTGGAATGCCCAATTCTATTGTCAGTGACAATGGTAAAGCGTTTATTTCTACGCAATTTGCAGATTGGGCATATGATAACAAAGTGAGCTTAAAGTTTGCATCCAATTATTATCCTCAAGGAAATGGGTTGGCCGAATCTTCAAATAAGAATTTGTTGAATACCATTAAGAAGTTCTTTGGAAAAGAACCCTCGGGATTGGCACGACCAATTGAAGTTTGCCCTTTGGGCGAGATAGGACCAAGTGAAAGAGTCCATAGGGAATAGTCCCTATCATTTGGTCTATGGGCAAGACCCAATATTTCCTGCAAATTTGAAGTTGCGAGACCTTACATTTCATACAAGAGTACTTGGGGACGAGATGATCAAGTTGAAGCCGAGGTCAAGTCATTTGCTTGCACCTTGATGAAAAGAGAGAAGAGGCCATGAATCACATGAATAAACACCAGGAAGTTATCAAAAGATGGTTTGACGAGAAGGGCCAAAGTTAAATCATTCAGAATTTCAGATTTGGTATTACTATGGGACAAAAGACATGAGGAAAAAGGGAATCATCAAAAGTTTGATTGTCTTTGGTTAGGCCCATATCAGATTTCGAGAGATTCTTGGGAAGAATACCTTCGAGGCTAAAAACTTTAGAAGGGAGAGATTTTATGCTACCGGTTAATGGGCAGATTTTAAAGCATTATTTTAGCCCTTAGGTTGTGAGATTTTTGATATTATTCTTTCGGTTTTGGTGGGAGTTTTCAGTTTTTGTTTTTATTGTTTAGGATTGTTAGTTTAGCTAGGATTTTGGTTGTGGATTTGATTTCAATTGACATGTTTTGTTTATTATGATAAAAAAATAATAATAATAATAATAAAAAAAAAAATATAATAATAAAAAATGAGATGTCAACTTATGCTTAAGGTTAGGAGAATATGAAATATTGGAATTATCCTGTAAAAGCTCCACAAGTACCACAAGCATCTTAAGTTATATTGTTTGATTTTGTGATGCATGAAAGAGTCGGTTTTGCATGACAAATCATTTTCATTTGCAATTCAAGAGATAATGCATTCATGTTCCATCTCACTTTACATACATTTCATCTTAGTTGCATATGCATCTTAGGTACATATCATTTAAGTATGTCAATCCCTCTTAGGGTTGTGTTATAACATAAATGTAAGAGGCATCCTAAGGTTGGGAAGCGAGTCTTGAGATATCTAGAACCAAGCACGTCTCATACATTAAAAAGGATCTTGAGCAAAATGATCATGACCTAACTTGGAAGAAAAGGTTGGGCGAAAGAGGTTTTTCATGTCTATCCTATTATGCAACATGATCCTTAAAACAGTGGTTTTGACCACTTCCATAGAGCTTAAAGCCTAAAATCGAGTAGTAAGGATAGGGTTAAATCCTCATCGAACTTAGGTTGAGGATCCAATTCCCCAAAGCTTTGATTTGACCTACATGGAGTAGTAAGGATAGGGCATAAATTCTCATCTCGCTTAGGTTGAGGATCCAATTCCCCAAAGCTCTTATGTCTCATTTCACAATAAATCTTGGATTGTAAGGATCGTACTATTTGTCCTCTGCAAAGGATGGGTAGTCATCCCCAAGGTCTAAGCAACAAAATTAATATTTTCCATCTACTCTTGGCCCCCTCCTACATCTAAAGTTTGGATTGGAAGGATCGTACTACATGTCCCTAGCAAGGATGGGTAGTCATCCCCAAGGTCCAAGAAGTAAAAAATAAAATTTTCCCATCTCATATTTATATTGGATTGTAAGGATCGTACTACTTGTCCTCTGCAAAGGATGGGTAGTCATCCCCAAGGTCCAAAGAAATGAAGATAAGTTTTGGATTGTGGGGTTAGATATGCCCATGCATGGCATCATGTCTTGTCTAAAAAACAAGACCACTGATTGTCTAAAGGGTTAGACTAGCATGACCATTTATTCCATAATTGGTTTAATTATTTTGCTCAAAGTGAGGTAATGAAATTTAAATCGAAATAGTAAGGATAGGGTTAAACTCTCATCTCGGTTGGTTGGGAGTCTGATTCCCCAAAGTTCTGATTTCACATTCACTTGCACATGGGTTCAAGATAGTAGGGACTCATAACCAACTTTGGGATACAATAAGGTAATTAATTAGTGGATCCTAAGAGGGTTTGGCAATCTTGAATGCTTGTACATAATACCAGAAGAATGACCACGCCTTTTTATGAAAGCAAAATCTCCTAGCACATTCATTAGGGTACACAAATCATTCACCATCTCACATATGCATTCATGCAAAGCGATAATGGAGTGTGGATCAATTTCAAACGATAGGGAAAGAAATTCATTGCACACACTGAGCTAATACTTGATGATTCATGTACTTTTGATCTTTGGGCATTTGTTATATTGCTTATGTGCTAACACATGTTTTCGAGTTTGCGATATGTTTCAGGTTGGGTTCTTACTAAAAATGCTCAAGAGCATTTGACAGTAGAGTCGCCATTTGTTGTGGCTGATCCACAACACACCCCAAAATTGGGGGCCCACCTTTTTGCGAGGATTGCGAGAGAAAATCTTAGTGACCCAGATGCTAAAAATGAAGAAAAGAGGCAAAAAAATGCACAAGTGTTGAAAGTGTCACGAAATCGCGACATGTCGCAAAATCGCGACCTATCGCGCCATCGCTGCCGAAAATAGAAAAACGTCGCGATATCGCGACATGTCGCTCTGTCGCTGCCAGAATGAAAAAGTGTCGCGAAATCGTGACATGTTGCTCCGTCGCGGCCCGAAATAGGAGAGAAAGGCAAATGGAAAGGCGTTGCGAAATCGCGACGCGTCGCAAAATCGTGGGTCAAAGTGGTCAAACGGCACAAATCGGAAAAACGTCGCGATATCGCGACGATTGAAGCCAAAGAGGTGCGAGTGAAAAATGTCTCGAAATCATGACAGTTGCGGGGAAGGCATGAAACGAGAAATCGTCACGATATCGCGACATGTCGCATTTCGCGACTCCAAACGACAAGGCGTACGGAACAAAAGTGGTAGCGATTTCGCGACGAAAGCGGCAAAGAGGTCCAAGGTAAAAAAATGTCGCGATATCGCGACGAGCCCGAGTTGTACGGAAGGAGCGAAATCGCGAAATCAGCAAAAGGCATGATGAAGAGAAAATGGTCGCGAAATCGCGACAGGTTGCGAGATGGCCGAAAGAGAAAATGGTCACGAAATCGCGACGGATATTTGAAATGGTCACGAAATCGAGAGAGTGAGAAGGGTCGAAAGTGGGGGATCGTGAAATCGCGACAAGTTGCGGCAAGGTAGTCCGAGGAAGTGAAAATTGTCACGATTTCACGAGAAGCGAGTGAAAGGGTACAGAACGAGGAAAGCGTAGGATTTGTGACATGTCGCGTTTTCGCTGGGCAAGAAGGCAAGGAGGTTGATAGAAAAGCGTCGCGATTTCGCGACATGTCGCATTTTTGCGGTCGGGGAAGGTGAACGAGGTTGCATGCTATTTTTGTCACGATTTTCACAGGAAGACGTTACGGAAGGCACAGAAGGCGTGAGACACGTGGTGTACGGGTGTCGGAGCTACGGAGGCGTTACATGCGATGGCAGATTTTGAACGTTTGAGAATCGAACATGGAACAAAAGCATCGAAAAGGCGAGGAATTTGAAAGGTCACATGCTTTGGAAGGTGAAACGAAGCGACACGGGGAGAACCGAAGAGACGTTTCGGTTAGTATAAAATCTGAAGCACGGATTGATACGAGGGTTGGAAATTGCTGCTTGCAGAGTTGCGAGAGACAAGGGCTTCATGCCATTTCGGGCCTGCACTTGGGCAATTTCCTTCATTTGTTCTGGATTTGTAAAACCTGGAACATTACGTAATTGTAATTGATACATCATTTTAATGCGAAATACGGAGAGTTGGCATTTCATTGATGAGAAAGAAGGAGTCATTTTTGCATGCATGATTCAATGTGTTATCTTTCCCTTTCAGATTTCTAGGCTTATAGGTGAAGTTGAATGCAAGTGTTCTTGGTTGCTTCATGCGAATGCCTAAATCTGAAACTACGGTAGAAACCCTAGAAACCCGCACTGGCTTATCTGAATTGTGCGAATTTGCAGGTTCAGTAGGTTGGGTTGCATGCAGAAACCTCATTGTCTTCGGTTTTATCAATCAAGATGGTAGTACTCTGGACGTAGCTTAGTTGCATATTCATTTGCATTTATTTTTATTTTTAAACCCGTATTTATTTTTTGTATTTTAATTACAGTCATTTAAATAAATAATTGAAAACCCATCAAAGCTCAGAGTCCATTGCAAATCCAAATTAAAGTGAACTACAGTGCCCCTTGTTAACATCCACTTGCAACCCTAAGGTATTCCCTGCATTTACGAGTGAGCGACATCATTGGTGTTTTAGAATCGACATAAGAGGAACCTTGGAGAAATTACTTTCTTTGCAAGCAGAGGATTTTGGGACTCAGATCCTACCGGAGAGTGTGCTTTCACAATTGGGTGAAAAAACCACTCAACAGGTATGCATTGTTACTTTAGGGATAATCGTCAACAAGTCGACCATCTAGAGTTGAAGTTGATAACCTTTTAGCTATCATAAATTCTTTGACTGAGACGAGTGATTAGGTTGATGATAAATCTCCCACATTATTTGATGCACCTAGCTATTCATCTTGTCTGGTTGTATGTTATGTGTAAAAATGATTGTTTATCTTTTACTTCATCACATCGTTGTACCAATGGTTTTGAAAAAGTGTGCATGTGTTTGGTTACCTTTAACACAATTGCTTTACTATGTAAGAAATTTAAAGAGTAGCTTATTGTTAGTAAACAATAAAAGAATTATATATATATATATATATCATGAACTTTATTTAAATAAGATAGTGAAATTTTAATTTAAATAACAATAGAACTTTATTTAAATAAGATAGTGAAATTTTAATTTAAATAATAATAATTTAATGTTTATAGTTATTTTATAATAGTGGAAAAATTAGTTACTTCATATAAAATAAACCTCTTCAAAAGAACATCGCGCTTGATTCTCTCTAAAAAGGAGAAAGCTTCTAGACAAAGCAAAAACAATGACGATTATTAAAAATGTATTAAAAAATAAAAATATCACTCTGTCGCCCTCGAAGGATAATGAAGGCTTTATGATGATGGTTGGAATTGATGAGAAAGGGGACTTTGGCAGTTTAACAAATGGATCTGACCAAACTAAGAAGGCTGAAAATGTATGAAGAAAGGATGGTAAAAAAAGAGAAGGAACTAGATCTTGGGCGAAGTGGAGAAATCTGAGATGCGAAGGAGACTGAGAAAATAAACACTAGAGGAATTTAGAAAGTAACCATATTAGGTTAGAGTTTTCATTTACATAGGTTGAGTTTAATATCTTTTTAAATAAATGATTGCTTGGTTTAATTTGTACGCCCTTTGGAATAATCTATCTCTCTGTAACTTTAGTGGAGACATAACATCTCCTTGTTAGGTGTCCATTTGGTAGCTTAGCAAACCAACCAAGTGAGATTTTTACCTTATTGAGGGCTACATCCCTCTGTCTTGTGTTGAGCTATGGAAGCATGGTCGGGTCTATCACTCCTCTTAAAATGTAGATGTTGCATGAGATCTTGTTAAACTAGTAATTGATTGACGACCTCTATACCTTGGAAGACTTTGTTTGCATCATCTACCTAATATTTTTTGTACTTTCTTCACCTTGAGTTTCAAGCTCTAAGATATCATCAAATCCATCTCTTCTGGTTAAATCTTTATTCCCTTATTGTTCATGTCGATCTTGTCGATTGGGATTGACTTAATTTTTATCCTTGTATAAGTGTCTTCTTCTTAGCTTTAGGAGTACCCAAAATACCAGATTGTGTATTTACTCCCTTATTGCTTATTTGCTTGACCCAAATATTGAGTTATGCTTTAGTGAATTGCTCACTTGTTTGTGCACAAGTGAGATGGATTAGAGAGGTATCTTTGTTGTATGCACCCACCCCTGAGCCGCTTGGGCACCTATGTGGTGCCAGACAAGCACAGGTGGTGCTGATATTTTGGTTTTAGCCTTGATATTTGTCTCACATTTTTGTATGGTGGGGCAAATGTAGAATAAAAGGCACTTAGCATCTAGAGGCATGTAACCAAGCGCTCTTGGCTAGAACTCATCTGGTCCCTTAGGCTCTCTTAACTCGATTCAGGTTTGCCCATGTGCTTCTTGAGTTTTGGAGTGCATGTTTGCTAGTAAACCAACCTTGATTTGTGCTCGATATCACCACCTATCACCATTTTGGTTTAGTCATTGGTTCGACTTGGTGGGAAAGCCCTTTTTGGAACTATGTTAGTGTTACTTCGAAATGGATAATTTGATCATTTCTTATCCTGGAAAAGAAATAGGAATGTTTTTACAATAATTTTTTTTTGGTAAGTTAATTATATTGATTCAAAAATGTCATTTGAAAGGCGCCCTGTCACCTTTTACAAAAAGGAACTCAGAGGAACAAGAGGAGGAAAAGAGAAACACGAAGAACAGAGCAAAGCTCATCAAAACTGAAAGGCCTAAATCCATTACACTAAAAAAGCAACTGAAAGGATTACCGGTGATCCTTTAGCACAAGGGAATAAAAAGGAATAGCACCAGAAGGCAGAAAGGAGGAGACAAGCAGGAATAGACCCAGTAGCACATCGTAAAACAAGAGGAAATGGAGAATAGCCCAAAACAGCAATCGGTACCAGTAGAAAATGCCATAAAGGAAGAGCCTCAGGCTGTAGAAAAGTGTGGACATCAATATTTAAAACATTATCCTTCGCTACATCCTTCTCTGCATCCTTCGATGTCTCTTTTACATTCTGACTCTCCTTCAAACCATCAAGGCAGGTATCTTTTGCAATTTCTACAACCTCGTCTTTAGTATCCCCTCCTTTAAAATCAGAGGAGGGTTCAATAGCAAAACCATTGAAATGATCAAAAAAGAAGATTAGGCTCAGGTTGTGTCTCTGTTATTTGAGGCTCTCAATGGCCTTACCGATTGCAATGTGGGTAGCCTCCAAGTGAGCGATGGATGCATTGGTGGCATGGATGACCAGCTTATGGAGAAATTTATCAACTAAGTTAGGTGAAGAGGATTGTGTTAGTCTCACAATGACACTGAGAGGGGGGGGTGAATCAGTGTAGCTCTTTTAAAACTTAAATCTTCAACTCTTAAAGCCGAAACAATGAAAACTTAAAACCAAATAAAGCAAGTATAACAAGAGAACATCACACAACACAAGATGTACCGAGGTTCACCGATTTGGCTACTCCTCAAAATGACTGTTTGGACTCCCATCCAAATCCAGCCTTTGCAAAGCACCAACTTTACAATCAATTTACCAGCACCCACTGGAAGGAGCATCAACCCCTGATTTACCAGCACCAACTGGAAGGAGCACCAACCCCTGATGCCAAGCACCAACTTGGACTTCAATTTTGAAACTAGAAGATTGACATAAAAATGCCTTCACTTTTACAAGACCCTGACTGGTCTATTGCTTACCCAACGTCTACCACAATTCACAAAACACACACACTCATCGCACTTCACAAAATAAAATCCCCTATAAAAATTCTCCAAGCAACACTCCTTTTATAACTATCCTTTCTCTTTGTAACTCCAATTGTAACTCCTTTCATATTCTCATACGCCACTTGTCAATTGTAACACCTTCTTTCATATTCTCATATGCCACTTGTCAATTGTAACACCTTCTTTATGTAACTCCTTTTGTATATATTGAGAAGGCATTTCGTCAAACACGTCACATGCAAATAATTGACACCATATTCTCCTACCATGACTATTCATTTTCTCCTTCATGACTGTTTGTTTTCTCCTTCGATGACTGTTCATTTTCTCCTTCGATGACTGTTCGTTTTCTCCTTCGATGACTGTTCGTTTTCTCCTTCATGACTGTTCGTTTTCTTTTCCTTGTGCATGCATGTGTTTTGGTTTTAAAAGGCTTTTCATTTCTATTTTGAGGCCCTTCGTTTCCTTTTCTCCACATGGGCATGTGTTCGCTTCTTTCCATGTGTAACGACCATCTTAAATGATTTCAAATCATTAAATATTCCTTATGGGTCCACGTCACTATGTAGTCTTCAGTTTCACCATCCTGGTGTTCATCACTAATATCAGACGCATTGTCAACTACTCTGTTCCTTTGGCAAAAATGCAACATGTCGCGATATCGTGACACTTTTGTTTCTCTCTCCCTTTTTGAGTCACAAAAATGCGACATGTCAGGATATCGCGACACTTTTGTTTCTCTCTCTCCTTTTTGAGTCACGAAAATGCGACATGTCGCGATATCGCGACACTTTTGCCTTTTTTCTTGCTCTTTCTCTTTGCTTTGGACCGCAAAATGACAATGTCGCGATATCGTGACACTTTTTTCTCCTTGCTCTTTCTCTTTGCTTTGGACCACGAAAATACAACATGTCGCGAATATCGCGACACTTTTTCTCTTTCTCTTTCTAAATAACATGTCGATATGGACACTTTTTCTCTTCTTTTCTCTTGGCCGCGAAAAATGCAACATGTCGCGATATCATGACACTTTTTCTCCTTGCTTTTTCTCTTAGTTTCTGGCCGTGAAAATGCAACATGTCGCGATATCGCGACACTTTTTCTCTTTCTCTTTGGCCACAAAAATGCAACATGTCGCGATATCATGACACTTTTTCTCCTTGCATTTTCTCTTTGCTTTGGACCGTGAAAATGCAACATGTCGCGATATCGCGACACTTTTTTCTTTGCGGTGTTTTGCTTTTTCTTTGATCTTTAGCATATGGGCCACTTCGGTCTTCTTGGAAAATATGCAAAAAGGTGGGTAAACATCCTCATAAGCATTTAACATCATTGTACATACTCTGAGTAACCTCTGAACTCCTATCCACTGCATCAACCGATCTATCTGACTGTGTTGACAACAATGACAATACTGTCATTGCACCTTGCTCAACAATCTCCCCCTTTGGAATTGTTGGCAACACACGTGCAATTTCCTGTAACTCTTCTCCCCCTTTGACAA
The DNA here is from genome assembly GCA_028583015.1 of Wollemia nobilis. Lineage (NCBI taxonomy): Eukaryota > Viridiplantae > Streptophyta > Pinopsida > Araucariales > Araucariaceae > Wollemia > Wollemia nobilis. Next base: position 1,267,512 of record JAQPPZ010000375.1, on the reverse strand, counting down.
CAATATCAAAGGGTTGCTGCAAACTCCCCCTGAGTCCATGCACAACATTCTCAGGCAAAAATTATTACACTTAGCAAAAATCACAAACATGAGCAAAAAGATAAACAAATACACAAATGCTCCCCCGAGAATGTGGTCCCGATAGCTAGTCAATTCTTGGGAAGCGTGACCACTCCCAATTTATTGCGAAGGTACTCAAAGACTTCCTTGGGCAACGGTTTTGTGAAGATATCCACTACTTGCTCTGTTGTTGGAACAAAATCCAACTTAACCTCACCTTCCGCAACTTTCTCCTTCAAAAAGTGATACCGGATAGCAATATGTTTTGTGCGAGAATGCATAACCGGATTCTTTGAGATGTTAATGGCACTGGTGTTATCACACTTAACTAAAATTGGCTCACTGAAGTTAATACCAAGATCTTTCAGGGTTTGTTTCATCCATAATACCTGCGTACAACACGTTGTCATTGCAATATATTCTGCCTCTACTGTGGATAAGGAGACTGACTCTTGTTTCTTACTGTGCCACGTGACCAACCTGTCTCCAAGATAGAATGCACCTCCATTGGTACTCTTTCTGTCATCTACACATCCTGCCCAATCTGCATCTGAATACGCAATAAGGGTGAAGTCCTTACCTTTCGAATACCATAACCCATACTCCATAGTACCCTTGAGGTACCGAAGAATCCTCTTCACTGTTGTCACATGAGTCTCCTTGGGACTAGCCTGAAATCGTGCTACCATGCATACTGCCTACAAAATATCTGGTCTGGTAGCTGTCAAGTACAGTAAGCTCCCAATCATAGATCTGTACATGGTTTGATCAACATGTGGAGATTTGTCATCCTTGCTCAACTTGCAACCTTGTCGTCATGGGAGTGCTAACTGGCTTACAATCCTCCATTGTGAACTTTTTTAGTATCTCTTTCACATATTTAATTTGAGAAATAAATATGCCCTTCTCATTTTGATTAACTTGCAACCCGAGGAAATACGAAAGTTCACCAATCATTGACATTTCAAATTCTTTCTGCATCTTATTTGCTAAATCTTTACATGACTCATCTTTGTTGCTGCCAAATATGATATCATCTACGTATACAACAAGAACAATAAGATGGCCATTTTCTATTTTGACATACAAATTACTATCCACCATACCTTTCTTGAACCCTTGTTGAGTAAGATAGTTGTCTAGCCTTGCATACCATGCTCGGGGTGCCTGTTTTAAGCCATATAATGCTTTCTTCAACTTGCAAACCAAGTTGGGATCATCACCAAGTTGGAAACCATCTGGCTGCTCAATATAAACCTCTTCTTCAAGTTTCCCATTCAAAAATGCTGATTTCACATCCATTTGATAAACTTTGAAATTCTTGTAAACTGCTAAAGCCAGAAACATTCTAATTGCCTCTAGTCTAGCCACAGGTGCAAAGGTTTCCTCAAAGTCAATACCTTCAACTTGTGCATAGCCTTTACATACCAATCTTGCTTTATTCCTGACTACCTGTCCTTCTTCATTCAATTTGTTTCGAAAGACCCATTTAGTACCGATTATATTTTTATTTGCAGGTCTTGGTACTAACTCCCAAGTTTTGTTTTTCTCGATCTGATCTAATTCTTCATTTATTGCCTTCATCCAACTTTCATCTTTGCTTGCGTCAACAACATTTTTGGGCTCAATGTTGGATAATAGAGAGTAGTTACTTACTACTCTTCTTCTTGTCTGAACACCAACTGTGGGGTCTCCAATTATTTGCTCTCTAGGATGATCTTTTTGCTAGCTGCCTGTTTTGAATTTCTTATTTTCTTCCACTTCTGAATCACTGTTTGAATCATCTGAGTCAATTTTTTGTTTCTTTTTCATTTCCTTTTCCTCATCTCCTTCAATAACCTCTTCATAAATTGGGTAGTTCTCTTCATAGCTAATTACTCGTTCCCTACCTTCATCAACTTTAACATCGGCACTATCCACAATTTTCCTTAGCTTCTTGTTGTAGCATTTGTAAGCTTTGCTTTTTGATGAATAGCCAAGAAAAATACCTTCATCCGCTCTATCTTCAAACTTACCAAGGTTTTCTTCAGTTCTTTTGATGTAACACTTGCTGCCAAAAACTTTAAAGTATCTTACTGTTGCCTTTTTACCGAACCACAACTCATAAGGAGTTTTGCTTTCATGCGTCCTCAACATGCACCTATTTTGGATGTATACCGCAGTATGGACTGCCTCTTTCCAAAATATGTCTGCTACTTTGCTCTCAGTCAACATAGTCCATGCCATTTCCTGCACTGTCTTGTTCTTTCTTTCTACCACACCATTCTGTTGAGGTGTCCTGGCTGCTGAAAACTGTCTCCTAATACCATATTTTTCACAGTACTCTATAAAATCCTCTGAAATGAACTCTCCTCCTCTATCTGATCTTAAAAATTTAATCCTTTTTCCTGTTTGATTCTCAACTTGGTTTTTGAAAACCTTGAACATCTCAAAAGCTTCTGATTTATGCTTCAAAAATAGTACCCATGTCATCCTGGAATAGTCATCTATACACAACATAAAATATTTGTCACCATTTATGCTTTGCGTTCTCATGGGTCCACATAAATCAGTATGTATTAGTTCCAAAGGTTTGCTTGTGTAGTACTCTTTTGTTTTAAATGAGACTCTAGTTTGCTTCCCCTTTTGGCATGAAGCACAAATGCTATTTGATGGTTTTCCAATGGTGGGAATATCTCTCACTGCCCTTTTTGAGCTGATTTTTACTAGATTGTCAAAACTGATATGACCGAGCCTCTTGTGCCACAACCAATTTTCTTCTTCCTGTCCAATCAAGCAAGCTCCTTCTGAAGTCTCTGAGAGAGTGTACAGGTTGCCAGATGTCCTCGATCCAGTTGCTATCAACTTTCCACTATTTGCTTTTCTGACTTCACAACCCCGCTTCTTAAAAATCACTTCATGACCTCTATCACAAATCTGACTTACGCTCAACAAGTTATGCTTCAGACCAACCACAAACAAGACTTCTTTTGACTTGATTTTTCCATCACTGATCTTAACCGAACCTTTGCCAACTATCTTAGCTCCATCATTATTTCCAAATTTTATCTGAACCACCTTCATATTGTTGTAACTTCTCAAATTTTTGTTTGTCACCTGTCATATGACCGGAGCATCCACTATCAAGTATCCATGGTGCAGATTTATTCTGTGCTTTAAATGTTGTTTGTACGATCAGGGATTCCTTTTCTTCCTTAGATCGCTCTTTTTCTTTCCACTCTGGTTTGATTACAGTTTTGGGCTCTTGTTTTGACTTTTCTTTTTCAGTAGCTTGTGCATGTTTTTCGAGAAATTTTCTATTTTGTCTCATTCCATTTGGTTGAAATTTTCTTCCCTGAAATTGATTTGATGCAAATGTACTTCGACAATTTCTTGCAATGTGCCCAAAATTATGACAGTTATAACATTCTACTGCATAATCCATCAAAGGTGAAAAAACATTTCTACTGGTAAAATTCCTTGGTCCTACGTTATACTTGCAATCTGAAATCTTATGTCCATAACCATTGCATTTAAAATAGTAACTAGAAAAGAGATGATTGAACCTGGGTGATGGTCTTTGCCATGTTGTCGTAGGAGTCATAAATCTTCTTCTTCCTTGATGTGTGACATTGGTGAATCCATCATTGTCAATTCTCCTTTCGTGCCTTGCATTATTGCTTTCTTTTGCATGAGTCAATTTTTCTTGATCAACCTATTTCTTATCTTCATTCTTTGATCCATTTGATGATTCTCCTTCATCAAAGCCCAAACCAAATTTGATGCCTGTAGTCCTTTGGTTATTTATGATCTTATCCAACTTCATAGAACTTTCTTCACGTTTGTGATAACAACTAATTTTACGATTCATCTCTTCTATCTGCATCCTTAAACCAATAGTCTCTTCTTCTAGCTTGCAGCAATAATCTATTTTCATGGTTATTTGCACTTCGAGATCTTCAGATATTTTCTTGGATTCTTCTATCTGTACTTTCAAACTGGTTATGATTTCATTTGCATCCTCAAGCTTTCTTGAAATTTTCTTATTCTTTTTTCTTTCTATCTTCAATTCATCCAGAGCTGCAATTAGTTCCTCTTCCAAATTTACTTCTGCATCAATTTCTTCTTCATCACATTCCTGTTATTTTTCTATTTTTTCTTCTTTGAGTGCCATGAAAAGAGCTTCACCTGTTTCCTTTTCAGAATCCTCACCGCAGTTGTCTTCTGATGAACTGACATTCTTGGAGATGAAACTTTTCTTCTTGAAGTTGCCTTTTCTAAAATTTGTTTTTTTCTTCCAGTCACTTCTTTCTTGGTGCGATCCTTCATCACTTTTGTTCTTCTCATTAAGTGGACATTTAGCTACAAAATGCCCAATGCCTCCATAATTGAAACATTTAAATGGTAACTTTCCTCTGTATTTTCCTTTTCCCCTTTTTAGTTTTCGAACAAAGTTTGCTTCCATTTCATCTGATGTCTCTTCTTCCTCGGATTCTTGTTTTGCTTTCATATTTTTATGGGCTTTAAAAGCAGCTTCTCTATCTGTGGGTTTAGATTTTCCTATTCTCATCTCATATGCAATCAAAGAACCATGCATCTCATCCATACTAAAAGAATTTAGATCTTTAGCTTCTTCTATAGCTGAAACTTTAGAATCAAATCTTTGGGGAAGAGATCTTAATACCTTTTTCACGATGACAGAATCTTCGATTTCCTCGTCGAGTCCTCTAATCGCATTAATGACTTCATTAACTCTCAGCATATATGCCTCTATGTTCTCATCATCATTCATCTTTAATACTTCGAACTGAGCTCGATGTGTTTGTAACTTGGCCTCCTTGATCTTAACGTCTCCTTCATGAATGCTCCTCACTTTGTCCCATATTTCTTTTGCCATTTTACAACTCATAATTTTTACCAGTTCACTGTCCACTAATCCACACATGATAGCATTCTTTGCTTTTGAGTTATTCTCAAACAGTTTCTTACCGACAGCATCGGTTGGAGAAGTGGTGGGTATTGTGTATCCACTATCTACTGAATCCCAAATGTCGTATCCCAAAGCACAAAGATATGTCTGCATCCTGAGTCTCCAAAATGCGTAATTAGTTTCATCAAACAATGGTGCTTTGTTTGATGAGAAGCCTTCACCACCTGCCATTGTGTCACTTCCAAGATCACCCTAGCCGGTTAAGCTTGTTCAGGAACCTCGCTCTGATACCAATTGTTAGTCTCACAATGACATTGAGAGGGGGGTGAATCAGTGTAGCTCTTTTAAAACTTAAATCTTCAACTCTTAAAGCCAAAACAATGAAAACTTAAAACCAAATAAAGCAAGTATAACAAGAGAACATCACACAACACAAGATGTACCGAGGTTCACCGATTTGGCTACTCCTCAAAATGACTGTTTGGACTCCCATCCAAATCCAGCCTTTGCAAAGCACCAACTTTACAATCAATTTACCAACACCCACTAGAAGGAGCATCAACCCCTGATTTACCAACACCAACTGGAAGGAGCACCAACCCCTGATGCCAAGCACCAACTTGGACTTCAATTTTGAAACTAGAAGATTGACATAAAAATGCCTTCACTTTTACAAGACCCTGATTGGTCTATTGCTTACCCAACGTCTACCACAATTCACAAAACACACACACTCATCGCACTTCACAAAATAAAATCCCCTACAAAAATTCTCCAAGCAACACTCCTTTTATAACTATCCTTTCTCTTTGTAACTCCAATTGTAACTCCTTCTTTCATATTCTCATACGCCACTTGTCAATTGTAACACCTTCTTTCATATTCTCATATGCCACTTGTCAATTGTAACACCTTCTTTATGTAACTCCTTTTGTATATATTGAGAAGGCATTTCGTCAAACACGTCACATGCAAATAATTGACACCATATTCTCCTACCATGACTGTTCGTTTTCTCCTTCGATGACTATTCATTTTCTCCTTCGATGACTGTTCATTTTCTCCTTTGATGATTGTTCATTTTCTCCTTCATGACTATTCATTTTCTTTTCCCTTGTGCATGCATGTGTTTTGGTTTCAAAAAGGCTTTTCGTTTCTATTTTGAGGCCCTTCGTTTCCTTTTCTCCACATGGGCATGCGTCCGCTTCTTTCCATGTGTAACGACCATCTTAAATGATTTCAAATCATTAAAGATTCCTTATGGGTCCACGTCACTATGCAGTCTTCAGGTTCACCATCCTGGTGTTCATCACTAATATCAGACGCACTGTCAACTACTCTATTCCTTTGGCAAAAATGCAACATGTCGCGATATCGTGACACTTTTGTTTCTCTGCCTGCCTGCCCTTTTTGAGTCACAAAAATGCGACATGTCGTGATATCGTGACACTTTTGTTTCTTGCTCTTTCTCTTTGCTTTGGAGTCATGAAAATACATGTCGCGATATCGTGACACTTTTTTCTCCTTGCTCTTTCTCTTTGCTTTGGCTCGCGAAAATGCAACATGTCGCGATATCGTGACACTTTTTCTCTTTGCTCTTTTGGCTACCAAAATGCAACATGTCGCGATATCGTGACACTTTTTCTCCTTGCTCTTTCTCTTCTCTTTGGCCTGAAAATGCAACATGTCGCGATATCGCGACACTTTTTCTCCTTGCTTTTTCTCTTCTCTTTGGCCTGAAAATGCAACATGTCGCGATATCGCGACACTTTTTCTCTTTGCTCTTTCGGCCTGAAAATGCAACATGTCGCGATATCGCGACACTTTTTCTCCTTGCATTTTCTCTTTGCTTTGGACCGTGAAAATGCAACATGTCGCGATATCGCGACACTTTTTTTCTTTGCGGTGTTTTGCTTTTTCTTTGATCTTTAGCATATGGGCCACTTCGGTCTTCTTGGAAAATATGCAAAAAGGTGGGTAAACATCCTCATAAGCATTTAACATCACTGTACATACTCTGAATAACCTCTGAACTCCTATCCACTGCATCCACCGATCTATCTGACTGTGTTGACAACAATGACAATACTGTCGCTGCACCTTGCTCAACAGATTGGGCTTTGGGAGGCTTGCCTGAGATGGAAGGTGGGGTTTCTGAAACTTCCTTTAGCTTCAGAAACTGGGAGCTTCTAACAGGGGTTGACTCCACCTTAATTGTTTTTCTAGCCACAAGATGGGGTTTTTCAATTTTTATCTTCCTCTTAGGATTGGAATGTGTAGGAATCAGGGTAGAGGATGAATTCGCTTCATATGATTTAGAAGTGGGAATATTACCATTCGGGAAGTTAAGGAGGAGATAGCGGTAGAGGACTTTGAAAAGTTCTTGGTGACGTGGAAGGGCATCCTCATTTTTGCAAGAGGTTACAATGGCATAATTGATGGACTAAAATATTGCAGCGGGGATATTCATGGCTTTGGCATCACAAAAGTGATTCACATAGGTGAGATGAAAACAATATAACTATGAGTCTGGATTATCACAGGACAGGTATTGCATTATGGGAACTAAAATTTGTTGCAGAGGAGGGGAAATGTGTTCACGATACAACCCTTTTCTATAGTTCTTGTGGACCTCAATTTTTTTTTGAAGAAGGTCAGTTTAGCTTCCCAATTATGTTTGTTGCATCGGATCACCTTTCCGCTCAAGGGCTGCCCAGTCAAGCTCGCAAAAAACTCAAAGGAGATATGGTACTGGATCCCATGGATTGTGACATAACCTCTGTCCCAAGTGTTAGCAAAATCCTTCAAAATAGTGTCATCGACCCTTGAGAAGATCTTGAAAAATTCAATTAGGGCACTGTTTATTTTGTCTGTCCATAAGTCACGGATCAAAGGACTAAGCTCAAGAACAATAGGCTCAATGTAAACATGTTTGCTTTCCTTCATGATGCCAGACAGGAAAGAGGACGGAGAACAAGAAAGAACAAGGATTAGGGGAAAAGGAAGGGAAAGGATTGAGACACCATGATAAAGAATAGAGGATGCACGAAGGCTAAAAATAGGAAGATGGTGCCCTGAAAAATTCTGCTTTGGGACCATGAAATGATTTACACAAAGGAATTGGGACTTTCGACATGCAAGGATTGGCTAGGGCAAAGGTAAGATCTGCGAATTAGGATTAGGTTAAGGGCACACCCCATGACATGACGACACTCAAAAAAGGCAGCGTGATAAATCATGACGACATATTGTGGAGAATGTTTTTACAATAATGATTAATTAGGACCATGATAATTTATATAGTTATTTGTTGTTAAATAAAAAGAAAATAGCTAATGTTTGGAATGAATGATTATATATAGAAATAGATAATATTGAAAAGAAAAGGATTATATTGTTATTATATTGTTTATTAAAGGAAAGAAAATAGATAATATTTGGAATGAAAAGTTGTATATGTTTATGTAATAAAATAAAGGGATAATTTTTGAAATAAACGATCATATTGTTGTTAATAAAAGGAAATAGACAATAATGAAATAAGAATTTATATTGTTGTTAATTTAATGAAAAATTGTTATGATTTGATAAATTTAATGTTATTTTATTATGTTGATGATCGTAATTTAAAGAAATATTTACATTCTTTATTTTTATGGAAAGGGGAAGAATTTTAATGAATATTAGAATTGTTTATTGAAGGAAGGAAGAGAGTTTTTATGTTCTTTTATTATTTAATGGTGAATTGTTTATGGCTTTTAGTAGATTAAGTATATAACTTGTTAAGGTTTATGGGGCCTTAATAGGTTAGAGAAATGGGTAATTTAAGTACTTAATTAGTTAAGGTTTATGGGACCTTGGTTAATTAAGGAAATAATTAAGTTAGTCAAATCTAAGGGAGGACTTTTTATGCTTAAACATGAATCCTTGATTGATTAAAGGATATTATGATGAAATGAAGTATGACCTTCCTAGATATTGAGTGAATGATTTGTAAAGATATATTGGTGATTGTGTGCTTGCAATTTGGTAATTTAGATGCACTAGATTAAATGATAATCTAGTAGATGCATGATTCATAGTTTCATGAGTTGTCCAGATCCCTTACTACCATAAACTAAGATATGGAAAAGCTAGAGGACCAAGGAGGACATCAAAAAAATCCAATATAAATACTTGTTAAAGTTAGGATTGAAACATTAAAAGGGTTTATATTTATTTGAATTATTATTATAATATTCTATTCTTTAAAAGTATGGGTTCTTTTACCATGCTCAAGCTATGTAATGATGTATTAACAGATGGAAATATATCTTCTAATTGTGATTATGGTGCATATTATTGCTTAAATATGTTATCTTTTATGAAAACATGATGAGTTAGATATTGTCTTTTTTATATCATCTCTTTTATATTACTCTTATTCTATTATATTCCATGCTTAATTAAATTTTTAGATTTAGTGTTTGTTCTCCCTTGATGATGGTTTTAATATGCTTGAGTGGTTAAGCGAAATCTTTAGATAAAATTATAGGGCTAATGTGTAAATTAAATTAGGAGGACCTAAGGGATTATAGGATCCTATTGGTCCGACTTTTATACACACCCTGTGAAGAATGAGCATGAAACTTAGATAACACTTATAAGGGATAAATCCCACTCACTTTAGGATCTTGCTGGTTATCCAAGGTGTGAGTTACAGAGTTGGGTCAAATGTCTATTCACTCTTTTCTGCTTCTGGAATAGTTTTCAATATGGACTGTCTGTTACCTTACAATGGGTTCTGAACTTGTTCAATAATGTTTTTGAAATTGTTACTTGTTGACAATCGGATTTAAAATTAGTTCTTTGATCTAGCTCTTATGGGTCAGTAGATTTAAATAAAAGACAAATTAAAAAAAATAAAAATGGATCATTTCACGGTAAAACAGAGAGGGTAGGGTAAGGCAGAAAGAGAAGTCTATCAAACTTAGTCGTAAAACCAAAACTACCAATTTTATTTATACTATCAGCTTCACAACAGAACAAATCAAAGAAGAAGGTGTCCAGCTTTCTAAGATCACCTTCTACTAAGAGCATAAGACAAAGATGAAACATATCTGAAAGAAAATCATAAACATAAGGGAAGTTGGTTAAAATTGGTATCATTCACCAACAGCATAGCTCACACAGTGAGGACAGAGCAATTAGAACAGACCTGAACCTTAAATCTGTGGTTTTCCCTAACATACAATAAAATAACTGAAGCCCAACAACATATTTAATCTTGATATCACAGATTTACAGCATATATTTAATAAACTTTAAAGAAACAAATAACAAAAGAAGATGAACTTATCACAATCTGAAAGATATTAGGCTCTTGGCCATGCTATCACATAAAAATAAAAGCACATCAACTCCAAGTCCAGAAATAAAGCATTTAATAAGATTTGCAAGAAATTGCTTCAATAGCCTTTTATTTCTAAGTCTCCACCTCCTGCGATTCCATTTAGAAGAAGTATTTATAGACTCAGGACAGACCCTGATATTTTTAGAAATATCTTCTTCTCAAACCCTAAATCTTATCATCTTAAACCCTACTACCCGGGTTTTACAATATAAGCCCTTTTAAAATAAAGTTTCGATAAAACTTAACCATTCTGCAAATCAGTGCAGTTACTTGCCATAAATGGAGAAGGCAGAATCCGATATTATTTGCATCCACTTGTAACTGTGTGCAAAAGTGCCTATTAATTCTGCCATAAATTCTGCCATAAATTTTCATTAAATGCATCCATCGACAAATTTCGGTAACTGAGTGTAGATATTTTCATTTTTCGGCCAATTCTTGACATACTCCATTAAATGGGTAGTAGCTTAGTCACCGTAAAGTATCTTTGCGGCCAGATCTGTAAAATCTGGATGAAACATCAATTCCCGGCATCTCTCATTTTAATGACGGTCCTCGATTAATCTGCGCTTAACTTTGTCTTTCTGGCCATTTCTCCCGTTATCATGCAAGTGCTAGATGGCTTTCTGCAAAAAAGACAAAAGATGGATTAGTATTTTAATAATATTAAATCAAAACTTTAAAGTTCAATCAAAACCCTAAAGTTCAATCAAAACCCTAAAGTTCATTATACGTAGGCTTGCTTTGTTTTGACACGTGTCGCAAAAATTGTGACACGTGTCCATTTCCAGCTATTTTCCATTCTGTGCTGTTTTCCTGCCATGGCCGCAAAAATGCGACATGTCACGATTTCGCGACCTGCTTCTCTGTCGCTGCCGTGAAAACGCGACATGTCGCGATTACCTCTTTTCTGTCTTGGCAACCTTCTTGCTCCATATGCCGCGAAAACGCGACATGTCGTGATTTCGCGACATGTCGCGAAAATGCGACCCATTCTGTGCCTTTGGCTTCGCTTCATCCTCTTGGCCGCGAAACCGCGACATGTCACGAAATCGTGACCTGCTTCGCCCTTGTGCTGCCTTCCGCCGACTGTGTCGCGATTTCGCGACGCCTCTTCCGCCACGAGCCTTTTCTTTCCAAAACGTCGCTATTTCACGATATTTTTATGCCTTAGATTTTTCTTTGCGACCCTTGCCTTACCTTCGGACTGTGTTTTCTCTTGCTTTGGACCCGCCGCGAAATCGCGACATGTCGCAAAATCACGATGGTCCGTATGCCTTGGGCTCCTCCTCTGAAAAACGTCACGATTTCATGACGCGTTTGGCATTTCTGCCCTTTGCTCTGAAATGCGTCGCGATTTCGCTACGCGTTCATGCCTTGGCAACCTTCTCCGAAAAACGTCGCGATTTCGCGACATCGCGATTTCGCGACGTCACGATTTCGCTAAATGTTTGCGCCTTAACCATTTTTTTTTTGCCTCCTGCTGTAGCGAAAATGCGACATGTCACGATTTCACGACATGTCACGAAATCGCGCCCTTCCGTACGCACTTGCTTTCTCTCTCCAGACCTGTCGCGATATCGCGACATTTCCAAAAATGGAAAGTGTCGCGATATCGCGACATTTCCAAAAATGGAAGTGTCACGATTTCGCTACGTTTTCAGGACTTAGCCGATTTTTTCGAAACCCGTCGCGATTTCGCGACATTTCCAAAAATGGAAAGTGTCACGATTTTGTGACTTTTTCGAAAATGGAAAGTTTTGGCCTCTAATGAAATTATCTGTCTGTATTCTGCATTTTTTCATATCAGTGAAAGATTTTCTTTATTCATGAATGATTCTAACATGTGGAAAAATGAATTCTGAAGTAAATCAAAGCCAGATGCAAATAAATGCACAACTTAAAAAAGGAGGCAAGCAAAATTGGAATTTAAAACCTGAAAAACTCAAGAGGGTCCTTACTGCAAAATGAAAGCTCAATATTTTCAAAGGATGGAAATTCATTTTTCAGTGGGGGTGTGTTGCTTCTCAACAGATCCTTTAGGCCAAAATGAGGAAACTTAGTTTAAGTGACTAAACTAGTTTGATTATACAACCTAGCAGTTTCAAATGAGATAAACTATCTATGAAAGGATTGGATTACCCCATCATAAGGATAAGATGAGTGGCCTAAATTATTGTACACATCATATACCCACACAGATAGATTTGTGTGGCGTATAGAGACGATCATACCCTTTGACTTATCTAAGGAGATAAGCTAACCCTAAATGATATGTGGTTAATAACTATCATAATACATGTAGTATACCTGCACATATAGACTTGTGCATAGTATTGATATGCATGTATCCTGACTAGATGCTAGATAGAGGTTTGGTGTAGAGGAAACAATAGATAACTAGAACTCAAGGTTTAGCTTAGATATCTTTGTAGTTATACATTTTGATTGATAAAAGATCTCTCTCTCTTGTGGTGTGTGCTAGTCTTTAGTGTTGTTTGTGTTAGTATTTAGTGTTGTTTGTGTTAGTATTTAGTGTTGTTTGTGTTTGGTTAAAAAAAATAGCAACTTCTTTAGTTAGATTTTGGGTTGTCACATTGTATTATAGTAGTTGTGAGTCTCATTTAGTTAAAAGTGATGGTGAAAAAGACAAAAATAAAAAAATTTAAGTTGGTAAGGGCATTAGGAGGATATTTAAGGGATATTTAAGGGATAGAAAATTGAAAAATATTTTTTATGAAAAGAAAAAAAAGTTATTTTATTAGGAGATATAAGGGAATATTAAGTGATCAAGTGTGCAAAGTGTGAGAGAGTGCAAAATAGCAAGAGAGTAAGTCAAGAGTCATAGGTATTGTGTCAAGAAGGTAAGTTAAGAGTTACATAGGAGAAGGTCAAGAGTGCAGCATGTGAGAAGTCACATATGATTATATATTTTGATAAAGCATTCTAAGAAGTATCAATTATGCATAGCTTCTCGTGTGCATAAGTAGATATTTTAACAATAATATTTTGTGTTTATTTTATGTAATATTTTGTGAGCATTATTGTAGACATTAAAAATTAGCATTTTTGATAACATAATAAATTATGAATTAGTATACCTAAATATTCCTTTTTGTCACCTTACAAAATTATAATTAATATCTAAATTTTCTAATATTTCCCTAGCAAAACCCTAGTATAATCCGCAAGTAATAAATATTAATAAGAAAACAAATTTTGAACATATGTCCTATACCCACCAAAAAATAATAATAATAATAATAAATTCCTAATCATCCCCATATGCTACTAATACTTCATTAAACCTAAATTATTTTAATTAAACATGATTAATTTCACCATCATAAACCTCATTTATAGCCCCTCCTGCATAGAAAATGATAATACTAATAAAATAATGACAATCCTAATTAACATTAATTAAATGCCCCACTAAAGCTCCTTTTTGTGCATTAATTAATATTAAACAATGTTCAAGGCAAAATACATTTAATAAAAAATCTTTAGAAACTCGGAAAATCAACCCCTCCTAAATATCTAAAAATCCTCCACATCAATATTGTACCCCTCATGCACTTTTCCTAAAATTTATAAAAAAAAATTAAATTTAAAAATAATGACAAGTCAAGAGGTGCATTTATACCACTTGGCCATAGGATAGCCACATCACCATTTTTAGCAATTTTTAATACTTGCCACACTCCCCCATGAGCCATTGGAAACTAATTTAAAATTAGTTTCCCTCCCCCTAGGATGCCTCTTCCCAAGGAAATTTAATATGACAACCTATCCCCTTTCCACATCACCATCTTCTAGACCCTTCCCCACCTACCTAGCCCATATGGAAGCCAAGTGGCACCATGTGGCATCCCACTCACCCAAACCTACAAATTTTTATAAATACCCCTAGCCATGGCTAAGGGGGGAGCCCATTTTGATCTAAAGTTATGTTACCAAAATCACTACTCACTACTTGCCTTAGCATACCTTTATTACCATCCATAGCCTCTAACCACGTCCCAAGACCCTTCACACCCATTAACACTATCACTACCTAAGTAGGGCCTGTAATTTTTAGTCTACCGCAGTTACCTCAAGACTGCATTCCTAGAGACAATCTTGCCTATGCCTCAGATGGTTTTGATACTGGCAGAGATGAACTTATTTGTGACTGAGAGCACAGTCTATAGTAGAATTCTTGGCAAAAATCCCATACAATAAAAAGGTACATTTTGTGTCTTTCTATGTTTTTATTTCACATAGCAGCAGTAATATTTCTTATATTTCTATGGTTGATTTAATTTTAGCTTGTTTTGACTAAGATCCAACCTAGGTGGGCCCTCTTTGTCTACTAACTTGTCTTTTTTTGCTATGTGTAGATCTTCTATTTCTCAACAGTAGCCCTTGGAAACTCTCATACACAAGCACACACAAGCACGACATCTCCTAATCACATTTGGTTGTAGGGGAAGAAAAAATACACCATCTTTAATTGTAAAAAATATTTAGGGCTTATTTGTAATTTGTGAAATATAAAGAGCTTTGTATTGTAAAATATCATATTTGTAATAAAAATATATTGTATTTTATCGTGTCTTGTTATTTACACTTACTCAATGGTGGTTCCTCCTCCCTAAAAAATGGCATGCCCAATGGGACCATTCCCATGAACAGTACTACATTTTCACTATAATTTGGTTTATATCAGTAAAAAAATAAAGTGTAGTCATTTTTATACTATATCGTTGTTTTGCTTCAACCACATTCATATTTTTTTACTCACTGTTGTTATTTTTCTTTTTTCATAGGTAAAATCCTAGACTACCTGTTCTAATATGGTTTCAACCTAACTATCTGACCAAATATGGTCTCACACTATTGTACCACATGTACAAATATGGTCCCACTCTAGAAGATGCAGACCTACAACACCCATGTAGGCTTCTAGGTAAGTCATTCTTTTCTGCTCTTATATCTGTTTGACAACATAAAATTGGCTAGTATAGTTTAGCAAGCTTCCCTTTGGGTTCCTTTTTGCACTCCCAAGCCTCCTTAGGCTTCTTTTTCTTAGCTTACCCCCTTGGGATTTCATTTCACACACACACAAATCTCCTTGATATTTTTTTAGCTTAGCTCATCCCCTTGGGCTTTTCTTTTACACACTAATAATTCTCCTTGGGCTTTTTAGCTTAGCTTACCCCCTTGGGCTTAGTTTACACACATACCTAATTTAGCTCGCCCCCTTGGGCTTTTCTCTTACACACCTTCAAAAGCCTCCTTAGGCTTCCCTAGATTAGATTAACCCCCTAGGCCTACTCCACACACATATAAAATCCCTCTTGAGCTCAATTTGTTTTAGCTAAAATAGTAGATTTGTTCCATTCTTATTTTTTAGCAATTTTAGTTAGTTTGTAGCTTTAAATAAGTGCATTTTTTTAGTTGATCCTTATTTTAGCATAGATTTTTCTTTCTACTATAAATAGGCCTGGTAGTAGTAGTTGTTAGCATAAATTTCTTTTATTTCACTTGTTAATTAAGAAAAAAATGATCAAATTTTAAGGACTATCTTTGATTCTATTTGAAACTATCCATTCAAGGATGGTAGTACCCTCTATTACCATATTTTGTATTTTGTGTTTTATTTTCTGAGTGTTGAACATCAACCATTTCCCTAGAGATAGTCTAGCCCAAACCAATTCCTTACATATGTTCTAGCAGACCTGCACACACATCATGCAAGAGACAATCTTGACCCAGCCCTTCCTGATAACCTGACTGCGGTACTGCCTCCCTAGAGGCAATCTTGCTTGTAACCACCTCTTCAAAGGTGGTCTTGCTTGTAACCACCTCCTCGAAGGTGGTCTTGGTTATCGTGTATGTAGGAAATTTGAGTAGTTTTGTTGTCATTAATATCAAGAGGTTGATGTCCAAGTTTCATCATCATTAATGTCATCAGGTTGTTTTTCCAAAAGGCAAGGAAGTTATTAAAAGAAATAGGATATAATATTTATTTTAAATATTATATGCCTAAAAGAGGCCTAAAATATTGTAGACCCAAAGGAGGAGCAGGTTTGAAAAGAAATAATAATATTATAATATTTCGAGCAAAAGGATGAGGTGAAGAAAATGAGGTCCAAGGAATCATTAAAATAATATTTCCTTGAAAAGACCCATTGAGCAATTCTTAAGGAATTTAATTTAATTTATTTAAATTAAAATATTTTAACCTATGGTTAAAATTTTAATTTAAATAAACCAAAGGTGCCAAATATTTCAAAGGTTTTAAAATTTAAAATTAAATTCAAAATTCAAATTTGGGTTGACGAGTTAAGTGCAAAGGAAAACGTGTATAAAAAGGAGAAAACAATTTTTCATTTTACCCCTCACCAATGCTATGTTATGCTAATGTTCGAATGCCCAAGATAAAATATTAATTGTGCGCTGCATTAAGAGGGAAGAAGAGATTCACGTGTTTTAAAGATTAAGGAGGGAGACTTTGCATTAAATCTATGTGGATCACCAAATCAATCCCAATGCACTGGGTAGTGCAGACGGTGGTCGGAGGTTGGTTAAGTTGTTCGCACAGGGCAAGTCGAGGGTTTAATTTGTGTCCCCTTCATTTTTGATACAACAAGGATTTTGTCAAAAATCACAGAGGGTAAGATATAAAGGGTAGATCGTGTGCTTTGAGTGTTGTGTGGGCGTGTAGCCCAATGGAAGCCTAGCCTTGGGCTAAGGTGTTGCGGTGGTGACAGATTGTGGATTTGAGTTTGGTCATAGTTATAACAAGGAGCAATATTTTTGACGACGTGGGCATCATTTATAAGGTAAGCAATTGATTTTAATTTATGTCAAGGTTTTGAAAGGTGCTAGAGGCCACATGATTATTTTTGCAAAGGTGAAAGCACTGGGAGTTATACGGTTGATTAAAATATTTTATTTTTTATTGGAAATATAAATAAAGCTTGGAGTTATAAGGTGTTAACAAAGGAATTAATTTTTATTTTGTTGAATGTTATTTTGTGAAGCTTGGAGTTTATAAGGTGTTAACAAAGGAATTTGATTGTTTATGTATTGAATATTATTTTGAGAGTTTGGAGATTATAAGGTGTACTTGAGACTTGATATTTTTTTATGGTGAAATAATTATTGGAAAATATTTAAGTGGAGATTTTGAGATAGACTGTTGCTATCTAACCTTGAAACTGGCAAAGAGGATTTGATTGTGATTAAGATCGGTTTTAAAGATATATCTCCATAAAAACAAAATATTTGGGCACATCTTCCTTTTGAGTGGAATATCGTTGGATTGAATGTTGTGAAATGCAAAGTTGAAGTGAAAAGGATTGTTTGATAAACATTGTTGGAAATGTTTGAGTGAGTTTTCATGTGCATGATTTGTAGAAGTATAGTGAAACACTTGGTTAAGGTTTGTAAGCAAGTTGTATTTCATTGAGTAATGTTTGAGTGAAGTTGATTGAGCATTATTAATTGAAAGCATTGGAGAGATAGTTCAAGTTTTGTGAAACAAATTATACTTTATTTCTG
This sequence comes from Wollemia nobilis, assembly GCA_028583015.1. NCBI lineage: Eukaryota > Viridiplantae > Streptophyta > Pinopsida > Araucariales > Araucariaceae > Wollemia > Wollemia nobilis. The sequence goes on along the minus strand of JAQPPZ010000375.1, from coordinate 1,249,600 downwards.
AATTGATATGAAAGAGAGTTGAAAGTGATAGAGTGTTTTGTTGAGTACAAAATATTGTGAGTGTGAAATATATTGAGTCTTTAACCATTCTCTATATGTTTCTATGGCCAAACAAGATTCTGACTGAAATGTATTTGTATGTTGAAGAGGTTTCATGAAAGAGAATTAAGTTGTATTTAGTATGCAAGATCTAAAATTGTTTTAATGAGATTTTGTGAAAGTTTAAGGATAGACTAGAGGTAAGTATTTGTGAAGACTTAAAAGTAGAGTTGATTCATTTGTTCAAGTCTTGTGTTAAGGTTTTGGGCAAATCTGAGAAGAGTTGGTCTGAGATTTGATCAAAGCTTTGTGTTAAAGCTTGAGGACAAATTTGAGGATAAAGTTTGATACAAATTTATGAGCAAGATTTATGCCATAGAAGAAATATATTTGGGGATAGATTTTGGTGCATATTTAAGAGTATATTTATGCCAGAGCATAGATAGATTTGAGAGTAGATTTGTGCTAGATCGAGGAAAATGTTTAGTGCAAATTTGATATAGAGATTGAGTAGAGCTAAGAGAAAGCTTTGGAGGTGATAGAGCAGAGGACATTAGTCTCTAGTGGATAGAGATCCATTAGCCAGGGAAATGAGGACAAAAGTATTTAGAGTGAGGACAAGGGTCTTCTATGGAGAGAGATCCACAAGCTAGTGTAGTGGAGGTAGTAGTCTTCTAGAAGATCACCAACCAGATAAGAGGAGAAATAGTTCTCCTATGGACTAGTGTCCACAAACTTGATTAGGGTATTGGTGTCTCCTTTAGACAGAGGTCCATAAACATTGTAATAGGGAAGGATTCCCAAGAGATTTATTGAGGAAATTTTAGTGAAAGATTTTCTCCGTGGAGTAGCCCACATTGGGTGAACCATGTTAAATCATGTCTCTCATGTGTGTGATGCTTTATGTAATGATTATTGCTTTAATATTTCTGATGTTATCATATGGATTGAAAGGCAAAAAGTTTTATCTTATACTATTCACCCCCATCTCAGTATAATATCATGTTCTTTAGTGTATTTTCCCGTCTGCCTGTACTACCTCCCCAAATGTGGTCTTATCTATTGCTAGTTTTTCACTATGTACTATACCATCTCTTGAGATACAGTCTTGATTGTAACCATATCCTTGCATATGGTCTCCCTTGTATATAAAATTTTGATAGAGAGCTGCATTTTAATTGGATAACTGTTAGAATAACATTAGTCATAGCCCTAGAATAGATATTTTGTGTTGTTTGCTTTAGAATAGATTTCACATGCTTACACTATAGAGTGGTAGGTTTCCAACACACCTTTTTGTAGATATCACTCCACCACCACATTTTGTAGCTTAGAGTACATTTTTACATAAAAAACATGAAAATTCCTATTTTTGTGACTATATAGATACTTGGTATGGTTTGTATTATTTGTTGCCAATTTGGTATTTTTTTTAATTTACATGGTGGAATCGATAGCCATCACAAATTTGGGCAGGTTGTCCGACTTTTATGGCCACCACAGTATTCTACGCAGTTCGCCCTGGAATATGCCACACAGATCTTCGTGCAATCTGCCCCTATAACTACCATTCCACAATCATTTTAAACCTTTTACATTGCTGAAAGCATCAGGGAAGGGACAAGCGTTCAGTCTGGCGAGGCTTGAGATTTAAATCTTGGACCTCCACCCCTCTTACGAGATTTGGTTGAACCAACTGTTCTGCACCTCAGACCTTCCAATTTGGTATTTTATCTATATATAATATATATATAATTTCTTGTTTTGCACGATTAGTAGTACCCATTCAAGTCACAACATATTAATATAATATTTTTGTGTAACCTTTGGCCATTTTTTTTGTTCTATGGTTTTGATGTGAAGCCAAGCCTAAGCTCAAAACCAACCCATTATGGATTATACCCAACCATCCTCTACCACACCTAGCCTACCATATATGGGTGAATATTTATTCACTCATACACTCCTTTTCCACAACATATCCCATTTCCCAAAGATAACCATCACCATTATGATTCTTACAACATTATTAATCTCACTATTGATAATGAGACTTTTACTACGGCTATTCCAACCAAAAAACAACAAACCCCATCACCTATTGATCCTTCAACATCCACCTTACCCTTGATCAATATGCCCTAACCTTCACCCACATTTACCACCATTTTTGATCTCCTATCTCAACCCCTCATTTATTATTCTACTACCCAAAACCTTATCCAACTCTTTACTTCTATACCATCTCCACTCCAATAATTAATGGCCCAATCCCAAATCAATGTAGTCACCCATTCCATTATCCCACCCTCTACCTCCTCCTTTCTAGCCACAAATGTCAGACCCTTCCAACTGTCTTCATCTACACTTCCTCCCAATATAATGCCACCTCTACCCCAACCTTTACTTCGGTATATGGAATGCCAATTCATGAATATGGTATTCCTATTCTTATCATTCCACCTAATACCAATCCCATTTTAAATTTAGCCTCACAATAGCCTACTAGCACCAATACCCCACCTCAATATAATGTTACCAATTTCCAACCACCCTAAATATCTCATCATGAAATCCCCATAGTAATGAAGAAAAGACCCAGTCAAGAGGTAATTATGAGAAGCAATAGCAGTACCCATCCCTAAAGTGCTTCTGCAATCGAGAGCCAATATCCTCTTATTGACACTAAACCTCCTAGTGTCTACTGAGCAATCCCAAACACACCACCCAACTGTAATTATCAGGGCATCATCATCATCTGATATCACAATGCTCAGCACAAAATTGTTGGGGCAGCAGCTAGCACAAATAAACGTTCCTGTATTCATAAGAGATATGCGTGCAGAGAATACCAACAAGCACTCCTGGAAAGCCTCTGCAAGAAGAGCATCCAAAATCTGCGAAGACCTTGGACTCACCTCATGACGCTGCTCACCAGAGTCTCTAACCCCAAGCACCAAACCCTGCACATCAATATCAATCATGTGGCCCTTCCCATGAGTGCTAGTAACATCTCCATATGTAAGTGTGTGAACACCCAACCAAAGATGAGATTGAGAAACCAACCTAGACATCCTCTCAACCCCTCTGGTATAACTCGGTTGTTCCCAAGTACAACTGCCAGCTAAAATCATCAAGACACCCTCCAAGAGAATAACTACTAACACCACGTGAAGTCCATGATAATCATCATGCCACCATGTGGGATATGAAGATAACTGCACGATTTCCAGAGAATCATCCACACCCTGCTGCCTATTAGCCATGAATGAATACAAATCTATCTGCTCATGTCTGGATGTCACCATACTCAGCTCCAGTAGCAAACGACAACAACTAATATGTTGGTAAGCTCCAGCAATTCCACTGTCCAAAATGAAACTGAGTACCTGAGAATGCAATCTGCTCAACCATGAAGCATTATACTCAGCAAGGCTCACCACCGTGTTCCAACCAAAATGCAAGTCAACCTCTAACAAGTAACTAACAAAGTAGTGGATAGCAAGAATAGATCTGAAAATAACTATCCTGAAAATGCTCCTATTGACACTTAATCTCCAAGTGTCCATATAATCATCCCAGAAATACCAACACACCCACTCAACAACAATCATGAAAGTACCAGCAGTAAATATATCATTTAATAATATGAAGTGGCTGCAACCACACATTTGTGTTGCCCCAAAACTCATCCACAACTGAACTGGGTTAGCTGCAACAATCATGAAAAACCAAAATCGAACCTTACCAAAGTGCTGGATGACCCGAGAATGAATTAATCTACAGCTGTCCAAGTCTAAAAATGGCAACACATAGTCTGATTTTTGAAACATCAGCGTTCTGCATAAAGAATATCTGCTGCAAATCAGAAATATATCACCTGGAATGCAAAATATGATCTCATTACCAGCTGAGGTGACCTCCCAACAAGTCACCAACTCAACAAATCTCCAATTTTTGTTCAAGAGCTCTCTCCAATCCACTTGTATGAACACAAATGGATTCATAACATGGCTGCTCAATAAGTGAACAACATCCTTTCTTTTCCACTGATCATCAAGCCTCCACGGTATGCCTCTTCCATCGTCCTGGATGACAAGCAATTCATGCAAATGCTCCTGAGTGTAGTAACTTACCTCCCAAGTGGCTCTACCATGCTGGGGCTGCGCAACAAGCATAAAGATGTGACCATCATCATAAAGAAATCTGCTAACCCCCTTAGTCTCTACGCCAAGGCTCTCTACTCCATCATCCTCTGAAACAATATAATCCTCATCTCCCTGCGACGTACCTACAATACCAATCTTCATGCCATAGTGTTCAGAATCAACATGATCTGACATAGGGAGTAAATCATCACAGAGGCTATTATCATACATCTCAAAGAGAACGTCAGAATATGCCAGCTCTACATCCAAGCTATGAAGCCTACTGCCCACACAACCAATCTCATACTCATGATAGTGTGAACAACCTGTTTCAAAGAATGAATTCATATGATCTGTCATAGAAAGTGATTCATCACAAGAGCTGTCACCATGCATCCTAGTGGAGATGATAGGATGTGATATCTCTACCTCCGCACTAGGAAGAGTACTGTCAAGAGATCCATTCGCAAGCGCATGGACATGGAAACCATTTAGCTCCAAATGAAAATCTTTATGGAGCTCTTCAATACCCTCGACCAACTGTTTGATCTCTATATATCTGGCACCTGGTTTTTGCTCATCGTTCTTGGTTGTCGTAGATGACTGATTTTCAGCTTGAAGCAGAGAGTAGTGAGCCATACTAAGATCCAAGCAAAGTTTGTCCACCTCATCCTCTTTCTCATGGTATGCTCTCAAGGTGTCTTCTGCAAACTTAACAGCCAAACTTCTATCAGCAAACAACAGTAAATAATCTGATTTTATTACCTGGAGAGCCTCTCTGATGGTATGCAAATTGGAAAGTGTGACTCCTCCCTGAACTCCCTGTTGTCGCTCTTCCTTCTGAACCTCCCAGAAGAGATCATCAGTGAAACTACCTATGTTGTCAAGATGTGTGAGGGCTGCCACAATCTTGACTTCATTAACTCTCAACTGATTCTTCAAATCACGTAGCTCACCCGACCTGTAACCATAATCAGCCATATGCAATAAATTTTCAGATTTTCTCAAATGACTGCATTCTTCAAATTCATCGTCTTCCTTGACTTCCTCTTTACAAATTATTTGCTCTTCTGATTGTTCATCACTTGGGGTAAGAGGAATTTCATTCCCAAGTGGTTCTTCATCCGCCTTAGGTGTCAACACACCCGGATCCCAAGGCACTGTGAGCTGATCACTTAGTTCCGCTTTCCCATGTGCGTTATGTTCTTTATGAATAACCGATTCCATTTGCAACTCGCTTTGTAAGTCTCCGAAGAAGATGTAATTTTCCGGCACCTGCATCCCAATAGGTTCCATTTGGATACCGAACCCACATTCACCTGTGTTTTCATTACTGAAATGCAAAGTGGAATTAGTACTATATGCTGATTGGAAATCTACACTATGTTCATCATGTTTAACATCAAAAAAATCATTAGTGAACTCCTGAATAGGGGCTGCTTTGAAATCTGAAACAAATCCATCATGCTCTTTTTCCTCAAAGGTGTTAGAGTACTCAACAGTTTGGCCTTTATATGCATCAACTTCATTTGAATCATCAAAGCAACTGATAGATTTAGTAATTTCATTTGATAGGTTCAAATCTGAAATCAGACCTGCTGTTTGATCCTTTTCCACTTGCACAGATTCATCAACATTGGCCGCATGTATGATCAAAGAGTCATTTTGGTTTTCAAATGAACATACCTCATGAGATAAAGTATTTCCTTCATCACAAACTTCTGTTTTGGGTTCTTCTTTTGAAATTTCCTTTGATTTACCAGCAGCAATTTTAGGTTCCTCTTCTTTTATGTGCTCATCATTGACCACTAAAAGTTGCAACTCCTTCTCACACCGTTTGACCCAGTTATGAGCGGTAGTAGTATCAAACAAATCTAGCCTCCTCTCCACAAATCCCAGTCCACCACTATTAAGATCAATCCTTATCTTCCCCAAATACTTATCAAAAGGAAAGACTGCCTTTAGGCCCTCTGGAAAGGCTGTATATTTTTGCCAAATTTTTGTCTCATTACGTTGTTCTATCCAATACTCAAGCTGGTTCTGCCAATACTCACGCTGTGACCTAGCCCATTCACTGTATGACTCCATGAATCATGCACCAATTTTCTTCTACCCGACAGGCTGGCAGTGTTGAGCCTGGCTCTGATACCATGTAACAACCCCTCCCGATCTGCACTAATATTTTTGTCTTTTTTGCAAATATGTAATTTTTTTGTATTTTTCAGACTTAAATAAAAACTCAGAAATAACCAGACAGCCAACTTGCAATCAACAGAACTTGGAAAGTACTCAATAGAATCTAGTGAAATTCGGTATATAGATATATATATTTTTTTTTGAAAAAATGAAAAACTTGTATTAATACAAAGAGCAATTACAAGCGGGAGAGAACACATCCCAACCAAGAACAACAAACAACACTACAAGAGTAGAGCACAAAGTCAACCCAGCACAACACAAAGCAAAGAAGTCAATTGGGCGCGAAAAAGCGACATGTCACGAAATCGCGACATGTCGCGAGATCGCGACAGTCAACCCCGACTCCTCCGCAGCGGTGCCAACAGTCACGAAAACACGACATGTCGCGAAATCGCGACATGTCACGAAATCGCGACATGTCGCAAAATTCTGAAATCGCGACGACATCTCCCTCCAGCGACCCTTCACCAAAATTGTCGCGAAATCGCGACTAGAAGACCAACTTGCTCCATAACGCCAAAAAGGTCACGAAATCGCGACAGAGTGCCTCCGAATCATCCAACCATCAAAAGTGTCACGAAATCGCGACGAATTATCCTTATGGCATCCAGATCGCAAAAGCGTCGCGATATCGCGACAGTTTTCTCCATTCCACTGGTATGCCAAAATTGTCGCGAAATCGCGACGAGATTTTCTTGCACAGCCCATCGCCAAAAAATGTCGCGATATCGCGACAAATTATCCACTTTGCACCACATCAAGAAAATGGTCACGATTTCACGACGGGTTTTCCTTATGACACCAGATCGCCAAAAGTGTCGCGATATCGCGACGGTTTTTCCTTTCGCCGCCCGCTTCAAACTGTCGCGATATCGCGACGAATTTTCCACTTTGCTCTCCATTTGCAAAAGTGTCGCGATATCGCGACAAGTTTTCCAGTTAGCCCCAAATTGCCAAAAC